>PUDQ02000032.1:0-1266436 GCA_002964805.2 Trametes villosa | reverse complement strand
GGGGGCGTATGAGCTTACCCCACACACCAGTGAGGTGTGCCTCCAAGTCCTGCACACCGTAGGGTTAGGGAGGAGGAGCACACCGAGCGAAGCGAGGTGTGCGACGACGACGACGAGTGGTAGTCGAACCAGGACGACAGGGGATGGAGATCATTCCATCCCGCCCTGTTTCGACTTTATAGGGTCTCATCAGGTCCTGTACAGTTCATCCGATAGAGTTCACCCGGCATCACGGCCGGAACTACGGCCTCTGTGATGCGTGATAACGCTTACATGAAGTATCCGGCATCTTTGATGCCGGTCCGATGGCAACGGGAACTTTCCCATTGACATAGGTCTGATTACTAAAGCTCGGCCCGTCGTCACACACCTCGGCCCGGCGAGGTAATACGTATGACGATGCACTACTTATGTAAGCGATCAGCTGATCGCTCACATGATCCCTTGTACCCAAAGAAGGAGGTACGTGAACGGTTCCCCTTCTGGACTATGCCCCATACGGGCAGGCGCGTCTAATTAAAGAGACGCCTGGACTTAGGGCGCTTCTCTGTGTTCACACGGTTTGCATAGACCGTGCTAAAGAAGCGCCTACCTTATCACGTGAATCTAACCGCATACCTAAATATATAAGACTAGAAGGTGATGTCAGTGGCCATGTACAAGGTGGGTACAAGCCTGATTTTAGTGCCATAGCTCAGCCATTAGGTCATGTATTATCTCTCCTCAAGGGACATTATTATAGTCTTAGATTGGGGCTACAAAGTGCATTTGGTTTTATAGTAATACGTGCCCTGGTCATGCCGCAATCACCAGGGGCAAGGTGGAGACTACTTGACTTGGGCATGCAACCTAATCCGGGTAACAGGAGGAAGACACCTAGGTGGAGGTGGGTCATTCAGAGCACTTTCCCAACTACAAGTAACTAGTAAGGGTGTGTTCAGCGGAAAGAATTGGTCGATTCTTTCGCCGATTCTCCCGCCAAACCTAAAGAATCGCTGAGAATCGCAGAATCGATTTTTTGCGGGCGCTTGACCAAGAATTTGACCAAGAATCGGGAGCTCGTTCACCGGGGACGGGTTTTCGCCGACTACTGTGAGCGTTGCAACGTGACAAATCCCCTGGAGTGACCTTTATGACATGAAGTTAGGTTCGGCTCGTTTGTGGTGTCTGTTAGTTTTTCATATGCTTGCGTAACCCGTGCTACATTCGGCTTACCTGACTGTGTTCCCGTTTCTGAAGTACTGTACTTATACCGCCACGGCAGCTGAACCCTTTGGCCTGTAAAGAGTACTTAGTAGGTCTGCAAAAACGGTCTCGGACAACTCTTACTTCACTGCCACCTCCTCGGGCCTTCAGCAAGTTAGTGCGACTAAGGAAAGTGGAGAGTACGAAGTAGACACCCGATAATGGATCATTAGTAATGTTAGTTAGATGCCGAGCTGCCGGTAGTAGCAACCTCAAGGCGTTCAACGTTTCAACACCAGTACGATTGAATGTCCTCTTATCTGACTAAAGATGCTGTGCGCGTTTTGTCAGGCCGTGACATACACAAAGCGCTCGCTGCATATCCCCGAGCTTCCCGACCAAACTGATTTTTTCGGCGCTTAAAAAGAATCGGAGCAAAGAATCGGCCAAAGAATCGGGCGATTCTTTCCGCTGAACACACCCTAAGCCTTCTGTCAGACGTGTCGGCCCCCTGACTGAGGTGTGTCAGTCCCCATCCTCTGCATGGTGAACTCTCACCATTCGAGCCGTGTCGGGCCGGTCCCTGCAAACCACTGCTCACTGTTGGACATTTTTGTCTATTCCGACGCCGGGAGACCACATATATTGAAGTGAGAGATGTATCAGCTTGCAATGTCGACAGCAAAGCGAGAGCGGATGGGTGGGTAGGGATACTACATGTGTCATGATCTCCGAGTCATTATGCGGGTAGTGAGACGAGCTGCGCGCTCGCGAGCCATAGTATGTGACAGACGGTACGGTATGGTATATATGTGCATGACGGAGACGACGGAAAACCAAACCAATGAACGACATGCACGAACGAAACAACAAACAACGGACGGCGCCTCCAGGGAGCCGCCCGCCTTAGCTTTTGGGGAGCGAGATGGTCGGGGTGGTCGCGAGCGGGGACGCGCGCGGCTGCGTGCGGCGCTTGACCTGCGCTTCGAGCTTGCCCCGCTGCTTGCGGACGTCGTCGTCCTTGAGCTTGACAGAGAGCGCGAGCTCGATGAACGTCTCCGGGTTGAGCGGGAGCGCGGTCGGTGGCGGGTGGCAGAGCGCGTGGAGGAGAGCATCGGGGGAGGTGGATTGGAGAACGAGCTGGCGGCAGCCGGCGAAGATCGCGAGCGCGACGCGGAAGAGGAATGTGACGCCTGCGCGTCGAGGGTTAGCAACGGAAAACGGGCGGCACGCGGACCCGACGCGGACGTACCTTCGAACAAGAACACATCCCAAACGCGAAGCAAGTAGTCGGGCGCGAGCGTATCCGCGAAGACAGCCGTGAACCTATCGAACATCATCAGCGCGCGCACACGAACACGTCACGAAAGGCTTACCATGGTCGACACACGGTCGCCGGCGGAATCCCCATGTCACCAAACACTTTCTTCGCCGACGCCGGGTCGTTTGCCTCGAGAGCCTTCGCGAACAGGGACGCGTCGACTTCGAGCTGGACCGAGTTCGAGAAGTAGGGGCGGAGGTGGCTGTCCATGAGCGAGATGAAGGTCCAGAACGCGTCCTCTTCGGGGGACTGCAAGAGCAGCTGCCCCGCGATGAGCGCGAGACCTACACACACGTCAGTGATACACGCAGAGATCAGATCGCACGCGGCGCACCTTTGCTGTACTGAACGTCCGGCACCATCGAGAGGTATGCCTGCAACATCTTCGCAAGCGACCCGTCCTGCAGCTCCGGGTACGGCACGAAACACTCCCTGATATCCCGCTCGATATCCGCGAACGCCGGCACCTTCTCGCGTTGCGCGAGCCGCTGATACAGCCCGTCCATCCGCTTCCCCTTACTGTCCGCAAGCGTCGCCCACACCTGGTAGCGCACGGACGCGGGCACGCCCTCGAGCACGAGTTTGCGGATCTTCTTGCTCTTCCGCGCCTGCGCCGCGGGCACCGCCGCCATCGCCGCGATCCACCGCTGCTCGCGGTGCCGATGCGCCTCCATCTGCCCGTCTGGCTTCAACGGCGACCGGAGATCGTTCGGGGAGCCCGAGCTTGAGCTAGCGGCCTCGCCAGGAATGCGGAGGCTGCTCGAGCCGGACGCGCTAGACATCGCGGGGCTGTCCGCGCGCAAGAAACCGTCGGCGCGCATCGGACTGGGGAGCGGCAGCGAGTCGACGCTGCCCGCGAACGGGGACATTGGCATCGTGGGCCGGACGAGCTCGAAGTCCATGTCCTGTACTTGCACGGTCTCCTGGTCGACCGTATGCTCGCTCGTGCTCGTGTATGTGCTGAGTGTTGGGCTACGCGGATCGTTGATTGACGAGTCCTTGCTCGTCACGAGCCGGAGCGGGGGCATGTACGGCCGATTCTTCTTGTTGATCTTTAGCCCGAGCACAGGCGAGGATGTCTCCGACGTGCTCTCGGTAGGCGACGTCGCACCCGTCCGCTGCGTGTCCACCGACGGACGCAACGAACCCGTCACGGACCTCGGCGAGGACACGCCCTCGGACGTCCTCGAGCTCGTCGTCGACAACACCGCTGACCGCGAATGCCGCAGCACCGGGGACGCCTTCGGGAACGACCTCGCAGAGCGCGGCGACGCCGGCGGACTCGCGCCCCGCGCAAACGACTCCTGCAGCGCCTCGAGCGGCGACTGCATCTGCTGCTCCGCCCGCCCGAACCCGTTCATACCATGGGGACTGTTCACGGAGAGAGCGCCGGCGGCCTGGTCGAGCGAAAGCGCGCGCGCAACCTGTCCGCCAGGGCCTGGGGTGCCGTTGGTCCGAGCGAGCGCGTCCGCGTCCTCGACGATCCCTGCGGACGGATGAGGCTGCGACGTCGGGAGCGGGTTCGTGGATGCACGAGGCGGAGGAGGGGCACGTACAGGTGCTGCGGCTCCTCCGGCGACGGTATTGTTCGCAGAGAGCGAAAGTGGCGAGGGCGCGTGCACGCCACGCACGACAGATGCCGCGTGCGAGACCGTTGCACGCTGTGGTGCCGCCACGGGCGCGGCCGGCGTTACCGTGGTCGGCGTCGTCGCCAGCGCGGACTTGGACCGCTTCGTCGTGATCTGGAGAGGCTTGACCGATGCGAGCGGCGCCGCACCTTCTTCTCGGCTGTATGCCCAAGTCAATAATCGTCTCGAGCGTGCATTATCCTACTTACCTCCCGCGCGCGAGGGCCTGCATCCGGTCCTCCTGGTTACCGTTCTCGAAGCCCGAGAACGAGCGGGACCTCGGCCTCGCCGTCCCCGCCGCAGGCGTGAAGTTCGCCCGCTGGATAGGGCCACCCTGAAGCGGCGGCGAAAGCGCATTCTGCCTGCCCGGCGGAGACATCGCGTCCATCCGCGCCGGGGGCGACATCGCGTTCATTCTCCCGGGAGGAGACATGGCATCTTGCCGTCCGGGCGGTGACATTGCATCCTGCCGTCCAGGTGGTGACATAGCGTTCTGCCTCATCGGGGGCGACATCGCATCCTGCCTCCCGGCCGGCGACATCGCGTTCTGCCTCCCACTCGGATCCCCAACTCCTCCCGGCGCCCCCATCGTAGAGCCCGCAGGCGACGCCGTCCGACTCGGCGCGCCCTGCACCCACGGCCCAACCGTCCTCGCCCGATTTGCAGGCACGTTATTCTGCGGCTCCAGCGCGAAGCTAATCGGGACCGGGCCCACGGACGCGGCCAAGTCCCACTCGAACCTCGCATAGATCGTTGGGGGGTGCGGCCTTCCCTCGCGCCGCGCTGCGAACACGAGCTGCAGGACTTGGTGCACCGAGCCCGCGCGCGGGCCTTGCACGGGCGGGGGCATCGGCGCGGGCTGGCGGCCGTACATCGGCCCAGCCGAAGCAGAGGCGGGCGCGGGCTTCGGCGCACCAGGGTGCGGGAGGAAGAGACTCTGGCGGCCTTGCATGTCCGCAGGGGGCCGGTTCGGGTCCACGGGGCGGGCTTGCGGGTGGCTCGACGGCCCCGGGCGAGGCTGAGCTTGAGCTTGAGGAACCGATGCTGTGGAGGAAGAGGGTGGTGGCTGGACCTGGGCAGGCGCGGGCGCGGGTGCCTGGGAGGACGACGCGACGGGCGCGGCGGTGACGCTGTACGGCGGCGGGGGCGGCTGGTCCGGCTCGGGGTCCGCGTTCGCGATCATCATCATCCGCTTCTCGTCCCGCGCAGACGAGGACGCCTGGGTCCGGGGCGAGCGCGGAGAGCGCGGAGAACGCGGTTCGGTGGCAGGCGCGGGCGCAGAGGCGCGAACGGCGGGCGTCGGCGGCGGGGGTGAGGCTGCACGCGTGCCCTCGACGATTTCTGCTGCCTGCGAGACCGCGCTGAGCGGCATGCCCTCGTCCTGCCCGCGGTCGCCGACAGTCAGCTCCTGTCCCAATCCCGCACGCTCCTTCCCGGCTCCAGAACCCCCCTGCGGCAGGTCGTCGTCCTGCGCGTCCCTCTCCTGCTCGAGGCGCTTCCGCAAGTTCGTCGCGGCGCCCGTGTTGGTCGGGTACACAGGCGACATAAGCGTCGGACTGGCAAACGACGCCGTCGTCGCCGTGTGCGCAGTCGGGGACGCCTGCGGGGACCCGAACGTTGCATGCAGCAGCGGGGACGGCTCCGGCTCCTTCCTGAACGTCAATGGGGCCGGCCGGTTCTTCTGCAGCCGGCTCATCGTCTCCTCCGCGTCTGCGTCGTCGTCGGCCGCGGAAACGGACGTGCTGAGCTTCGAGTGCGCTGCCTCCTTCGAGCCCTTGCGCACGTGATCTCGCGACAGAGAGTCCAGGCTCGGGCGCGAGTGCTCCGTCGGGATGGGCGGGACGACCTCAGACGTCGACGCGACCGTGTACATGCTCCCCTTCGAGAAGCGCGACATCTTCGACGCCATCGAGTACCTTGAATACCGATAGTCGTCGTAAATATCGTCTGCGCCTTCCCAGTCCTCGCCCCCATAGTCGCTCTCGGAGTGTGCCGAGGGAAGCGGGACGACACCGCTCGAAGGCGAGTCCGAGTACTGCGACCCCGAGCGCGCGGAGAGCGGCGGCTCAGGCGGCGGGAGACTCGCGGGTGAGTCGGAGCGCACCGAGGGTGCGGCCTGGGCGGCGTTCGCGTGGGACTACGAGTGGTGAGACTCCGGTCGCGCCAGGAGGCTGAACGAGACTTACCGGAGAGTCCGCCGGCGGGGAGAGCGGGGGTTGGATGCTTCGCGGGGACTGCGAGTACTGCGACTGGGAGCGCGCGGAGAGTGGGGGTTGCGCGAGGCTCGCGGGCGAGTCCGAGCGCGCTTGGAAGGCATTGATGAGAGGCTGCGAGTAGGGAGATTCAGAACACGCCGCACCCGAGAATTGCATGAAACTCACTTGGGACTCCCCCCGCGGGGAGAGTGGCTGGACTGCACTTTCCGGGGACTGTGAATAGTGCGAGCCGGAGCGAGCGGAGAGTGGGGGCTGCGAGTCGAGCCGCGGCGATAGCGGTTGGTTCACGCTTCGGGGGGAATTTGAGTAGTGAGAGTCCGAGCGCGCGGACAACGGTGGCTGAGAGTCTACCCGCGGGGAGAGTGGCCGGACGGCGCTCCGGGGTGACTGCGAATAGAGGGACTCGGCATCGGGCGGGCCTTCCACTGTCGACTCCGGGGACAGCGTTCTCCTGATAGACTGGGTGTCATCATCGCTGTCGCTGTCGTCGTCTCCGCCGCCAGCGAAGTTCTGAAGCAAAGACAGCCCAATGCCGGCACCACCGTCCGAAAGCGCAACGGAGATCCTCGTACTCGGCTCGGAGTCGTCGTATATACTCGAATCACGGTCCTGAGAGGAGCTGTGATTGAACGAGTCGAAATGCGGGTCCAGAGGACTGTCACTCGCGAGTAGCTTCGCGAGCTGGCCTGCTTGGATGGGCGGGGGCGCGGCCTCCCCGTCGCTGTCCGGCGTAGGCGGCGCGATCGTCGGACTGTTCAGGTCGTCGTCCGCGGGTGTGATGGGTGCCGAGGACTCGGCAGTAGTTGCAAACGAGGAGGCGTGGCTGAGCGAGCGCTCCGGCTGGGGCGAAACGGCGGGGGAGAAGGCGGAGATAGAAGTCGAGGAGAGTGCACTGGGGAGGGCGGGGGACGGATTGTCGCGCGCTGCAACAGTGAAGGCAGACTGAGACGAGCCTGGGCGGGAGACGGGGGAGGAGAGGGCGGACTGGCGTTTTGTGAGGACGGGTTTCTTGAGCCGGCCGTGGAAACGAACGGCGTCGGCCTGGAAGTTGCCTACTACGCCCTCGCAGTAACCCTGTCTAGTGTGAGCAGCTTGCAAGTGCGTTGTGAGATGGAACGTACGAGGTATATGTCTGGTTTTCCGGGTATCTGCATCAGCACCGTGATCTCGTCGTCCTGCGGGTTCCGTCAGCTCCGAGGTGTGTGTACGTGCTCGGAGAACATACCTTCATGAACATCAGGTCCTCTGCCTGCTCAGCTATACAATCCTGCAGTGCCGTGCACTTCCCAATGCCACCCTTGGCCGCGAACCGCGTCCACCTCCCGAGCTCGGTCGCGTCCATCTTGTCTCGGAACGGTTCGATATCTAACGGAGGTCCGAGTTCGGAGGACGAAACGAGAGTGAAGAAAGAATAGATCCCCTAACAAAGTTGTAGCCAAGAACAAGGAGCGCAAGATAGAAGGCGGGCGAACGAGCGAGGGGGAGAGAGCGAGAGGACGTCGAGGAGAGCGACGAGGAAGGAGAGAGAGGGCCGAGGACGGCTTGACAGCTTACTCGCAGCGTCTAATCTGCTTAGATTTGCTCTGATTGACAGCTCTAACTGATCTTACACGTCGGAGTAAGTCCACTTAGAATGGAGCCAATCCTGCCGAGCGCCGGAGCTGTGCAACAACCCTTCCTCCGTCCTCGGCGTCCTCGGTCTGTCTCGGCTACTTCTGGTCCTGGCTGCTCGCAGTCGCAGCGAGACTGCCCCACCCGAGCGCCACAAGCAGCCAGTGCGTTCTCCCAGCAGCCGTGTCTCTGCATCTCTAGTATCACCCACCCGACCTCTCGGGCTGCGGCTTCGCATTCCGCGTGCTTCACTCACCCACGCCCGCCCATCCTCGCAGCCTGGCATGCCGCGTCCTGCCTCCCTCTCCATCCAACTCGCGCCGTGCACCGCGCCGTCCACGCCAGGCAAGTCTTCTCACCCGCTCGACTTGCACTCACACAGCCACTCCCCATCTTTCATCCATCTAACCGAATTTGATCTCGTAGCGCGCTCTCTTCATACCACCCAAACACACCCAGACCGTCTGCTCACAGATCCGGACAGTGGCGGCCACAATACCAGGCGATTCCAGCTAGTTTCTAGCGTCATAATATGGTATGTACGAACAGCATCCGAGGGCGATCGCGTCGGACGCGAACCACGACGGCCCGGCAAACACCCTGTTCGTCTACAACGCCTCCCGCTACACGCCTTCCGTACCACCTCGCCCCACCTCTCAATACCCGACCCGGCGCATTCTCGCCGCGGCAACGCACGCAGTAAAAACCCATTCTGTGAGTTTTCAACCTATTCGAGCGCAACGGACACTCAACACGCCCATACGCCCGCTGTTCCGCATCCTGCACCGCGAGACACACCCTAGTAGTGACTAGCCGCCAAGAACGCCGCCCATGCCGCCGGCAAGACCGACACCACAGGACCAACGGTGCCGCCATCCCGCGAAACGTAGCCCGCGCTAGGACGGCGGCGCTGCCGCTCACGCGGGGGCGCGTCCACAGCTCTCACCGGGATCCCCGAGCATCCACCGGTTCTGACTCGCACTCCAACTCGGACACACCAGTCGACATGCCCGCGCGGTGCGAGGCGCTCGGCGTCTGCGCATGCTCGAACGCCCCACCGCATCTAGCACGCGATCTCCACCAGCACACACCCACAGCCGCACCCTACGCCTGCGCCGTGCTCCCAGAACCCGTTCTGCCCGGCATCCCGCTCCCGGAGACACAGTGAATGGCCCGACTCCTACCGGGCTCCTCTCGCGCCGCCCCGCACACGCCCCACCCCGTCCTCCTACAGTCACTCTACAACCACACACAGGCGGCACGCGCGCCGGCGTACACAACCGCGCCCACCCGGGCTCTCCCGCCCTCGGCCTTCGGGAGAGCGCACGCGGACCGCTCGATCGGGGAGGACGGTTCCCGCCGACGGCCACGCTCCGGGAGCCGTCTCCCGCGCCCACGACGCCCATGAGCAACTGCCCCACGCCCCCTCCGCGTCTGAACGAGTGCGCGTCCGGGCGAGCCGGAGAGCGGACGGTCACCGAGAGCGCGGGCCAGCGCATGCCGCACCTTTCCCGGCGAAGACGAGGTCTCGGACGCCGCGGCGGCACGCCCTTGCGGCGGAGCGACGCGCTCGGAAGGCACGCCGCGCCAGAAGCAGGGACACCCACTGCTTCACGAGGCGGAGTGGCGTGTTCTCAGCCTGAAAACGAAAGTGGGTGAGCGCTCTATCCGAGACATTGCGGCGGCTCACCGACAGAGCAGCCTGCTGCGATGCGAGCCGCACCGTGGATGCGTACGGACGACTGTGCGGCCAGCTGGGCTCGGAACGGACAGGGATCTGATGTGAGTGCGGGCCCATCCCGAAGCTCGCGGCAGCTCACCGAAAGCCGGATGTGGCGCAACACCAGTGACACGGACGAACGACTTGCAGGAAACGCGAACGAGAGGGGAGGGGGACGACCGGCCTCCATCCCGCCCGTCGCAGACTTTATGCGCCCCCGCACCCGCACGGACCACCGCTCGCCGCTCGCCGTTCGCATGCCCTCCCCCATCTCGCCCCGCTCTCCGGATCCGGATCCGGATCCTCGTCCTCGCCCGCGCCCAGGTTCGCCGTCGCCGCCGCTGTTCCCGCGCCCGCTGCGTCATCCGCCGCGGCCGCGCGCAATTATGCATCACGCATCGCGCACGCGCGAAGCGGCGCACAGCCCGGGCGTCGTTCGAACCGACGTCCCGCGACGGACCCACTATCTCCAACCGGGCGCGTCTCGCGTCTCGCGTCACGACTAGCGGGTATCGTGTCTCACCTCCCGCCGTCCGCCTCCCCGCCGCCGCTGCCGCTGCCGTCAGCCCCTCGGCGCGAACGTCCGTGGACATCTCGGCCGCCGCGCCCGCATTGAAGACGCCGCCGGGTGGCCCTGCACGGTCCTCCCCAGATCGGTGCACGTCAGGTGAGTCCTTCCGAGTCGTGTGAGTGCGAGGGGGCCGAAAGCGGAGGCCTAGGTATGCGCGAAGTACGCGTGTGGTGGGGGCGTCGGGCCGTCGCGAGGCTCACCATGTATCGTAGCAGGTATCTCCAGACATCGAATAGATGCTTCTCGTTTGGTGCACGCCGATCGCACGCATTGCGGGGGTGCCGCGGCTGGCAGGAGGAAGACTCCGTGAGCTCGCATGGCTGGAGAGGAGGGCGCGAGGCGTCGACGTCGACGCCGATGTACACCCAGGATGCGACAGTACAGGGCGGGAGCCCGCTCGGGGTGCGTCCGGGCATCCGTCGAGTGCTCCTCCGAGTGCCCTTCCCGGCGCGACACTCGACCGCAATGTTGCCGCCACTCTCGAGCGGCAGGCACGGCGCCCCTCGCAATCCCAGACCCGCTATGTCCTGCTCGCCTCTCGTCTCGCGCGATGTCCACGGCGAGCTCGGTCCCCGTCCAGTGCGCCCTTACGCCCTCGTCGGCGCCCCAGGGAACGTCGGACACCAGACGCCCCCGGCGCGACCACGGCAAGCATACAAACGTCCCGCCGCTGCTCTCTGCCGGGGATCCGCCCGACTGGGACATCTGCGTCGCCGCGCCAAGCACCGAAGGCATGCGCGTTCCGAATCCTGTACTATGTCCGCCGCCCGCTATCCGCCGCTTCGATAGTCGGGACGGAAGGGGCTCGGCGCGAGTCCGCGCCCGCACGGGTGCGTGTTTTTGTACAGTAGCAACCGTCGAGGACGTGTTTGACATTCGCGCGAGATCTTCCCATAGCCTACAGCGGCGCCGAGCCTGCGGTGTGCGCCCAGGAGAGGTCTAAGGGTTTCAAGCACGAGCTGGACGTGCGATGCCGCGTATGGGACGTCGTTGGTGCGGAATGTACTGCTGTCCGTCTCGAGCGTGCAATACTGCATACACTACGGGCTCCGGAAAGCTGTAGGAGCTCTCGAGTAAGTCCAAGTCTGGGCGGACAGCATGCCCGGTGCTCGAACGGCTGCGCCACGACCGAAACGACCCATCCGCACTTAGCACGGCACGGAATACGCGATGCACGACGGAACACGCCGCGAACACGCGTCGCACACGGCCGCGCTCGCGATCTCAAGCCGGCTGCATCTCCGAGTCTCTCGTGTCTCGCGCCGCGACCCGGCGCGAGGCCGAGTACCGCGCCCAGTTTCACGCTGCCCGCATCCCGCAGCTGCTGCAATCGACCGCTCCGATTCGGAGAGCTTTTCGCCTTCGTTCTGCGCTGACAGCACCGCCGGCAAGCACTCGGCATGGGAGAGAATACGGCGGGCATATCCACGTTCGGGACAGCCTGAGCACCAAGCGACCCTGCGCGATCGGCTCGTGCTAGGAAGGTGTTCGGTTCGTTGGAGCGCGATCAACTCGCGTGTGCATTGCGCTGAGAAATGGAGGTTTCCTGCGAGCAAAAGTGCATGGGTGGGATGCACAAAGTGTCCATGTCACGGGGCCGTCGGGTCATTCAACTCGAGGCTCACCGCGGGTACTTGTCTGAAATATACTTGACCTTCTCGAAGTGCCATGGACCGGCGATGTAGTGGGATGTCACCGACCCGGGCGCGCGGCAGCATTTGAATATACCTGCTGCGTGCATGTGCCACTACGGTGGCTTGCCTGAGAGGCCGATCGAGCCCGAGATGCTTTCCAGATATCATGGTAATAAATCTGCTAAGACCAGATACCTCGTCATGCATGCTCCTCTGAGCGAGTGCTTGTCCAGAGTTCTCAGCACGGAGCGTGAATTGGATCGGCATGTAATTGCATTCTCGAGTTTGAGTGGGTGCACGGGGAACTGCGCACTGGCAGAAGATCGCCGTCATCGGTCCGCGACATGCACATTGCAACACGAACACTTCATTGCCTCCGACTCTCGAGCCCTACGCGTACTACCCTTCTCACCGCCTGCACCGCCTCGTCTCCCAACCCAGAAATATCCAGCCCGTTGCCAGAGCAGAGCGCCTTGCTTGCGCTTGGCAATGGGAGCTGACGGGATGACGGCCAACAAATGCTACTAGCAGGTATCACATATCGTACTCAGGCTCTCCTGCAGAGGTCCGCACCTACACTACTGCGCTCGTAGTATGTGTACGACATTTACTACTTGCTATTTGTGCGCGCAGAAAGCCTGGAAGCACGGGCATGGGGGATGCAGTATCGCGCGCCGTGCCTTGCCAGTGTCGTTTTGCCCAGAGCTTCTCGACCCTGCACACTATTTCGTGAGTGAGCACAGCATACGCCAGATAGCGAGCCAATGAAATGCACCTGCAAAGAAACAGCGGCACGATCTCCTTTTGGTCGAAAGCCGTGTATTTCCGGTGCATTCTGCGTGCGCGCGGTTCGATGTAGTGCACCACGTTCAGTTCAGATGCGAGGATGAACCTCCCAGACGACGGCGTACGCAGGCGTGCGGCTCGACGGCTCAAAGTACGCGTGCAGGCAGTCTCACTTGCGCAGGAGACTGCTCGCCAAGTATGCGGCTCTCCGGGACGGCAAATATGAGCTCTAAAACGTATTAAATCACTGTCGTTAGCCCCGTGCACAATAAAAAGGGCCCTGCAAGGGCAGCAAGACAACACTTCGCCGCCCCCTACTTGCCCGTCTTCGCCCACCTCCTCCGCCACTGCACGTCATCCGGACCAGTCTCCCGCGTCGCCGCCTTACTATGCCAAAAACTGTCAAGACCTCTCGCGCACGCGTCGATGTAATGGCCGCCGCTGCGCCACAGTCTGCCACCGCGAAGCGTCCGAGCAGGCGCACAAGATTGCGGACCAAGACACGGGACGTGATTGACGGGAAGTTTGGTAAGCCTGCGCGTATTCTCTGCTCAGCCGAATGGTGCTTACCTGGTCCGAAGGTGCCGTCACCGGGGATCCCTACGCCGGCCTGTGGTACGCCATCGAGGACTATGCCGAGATGTGTGTCATCTACTACGGCTACAAGATCGAGGGGTGGCCGGACTCGATCCCGTTCCGGAACCTCAGCTACGTCGGCGGGTGCAATGTCCTGGAGAAGCTCCTGGCGCTCTGGAAGAACGATGAGATCAAGTTCGTCCCTGCAACTGACCTCGACAAGCTCAACGCCGCGCTCGATCCCACACTCGTTGCCCCGGGCAAGAACTTCGTCCACCGGAAACTGTCCGGCGGGCGGAACGACATCGGACGGTCACGCTACCGGTGGAAGACGATGCCTGAGGGCGGGCCTCTGCGCCACCCGAAGGACGGGCCGAAGAGCGCAAAGTTCGTTTGCGGCTCGGATGACGAGGAGGACGCTGGACCGCTCCGGCTGCAGCCTCTGCCGCTGGCGTTGCCGTACGCAGCCGGATCCTCTTGACGATCATTTGTACGGCGGCCTTTCGGAGGGTGGGTGGTGCAGAGGTAGCCGAGGTCGAGATAAGCGAGGTTGTGTCGGATGACAGGGCGGCAGAGTCGGAGATCGAGACAGACACGGGCTGCCAGGAGTAGCGAGTTCGAGTTGTGATGCAAGCAGCGGTGACTGGTGCTCTTCTTCGTATTCGTTCAGTTTTTAGACCTTGAAATGCGATTTCAGATGCTGCCAGAGACCAGACTGCAGCGCAAGGTAGAGTGAGTGGGAGAGAGGTGCGAATGCCGACGAGCAGGCCCACCACGCGAGTCGGCGCCTGCGAACCACACCGCATTCCACATTTGGGATGTTAGCGCCGAAGCCTGCAGGATCGATGCCCGGGCAACTGCGGCGGCTGATTTGAGTCGCTTACCTTCTACCGTCCCGCACCAGGACCCCCGACAATGGCAGGGGATCCCTGATGAGCTGGTCCGGACAAACTTTCCGAAATCTGAAAGTCGACTTGCTCCAAATTGGCTGAAACGCACGAATCCGAGGTCAGAAAGCGTGGGAATATTCTTTATCCGGACAAAACCAGCAAAATCGGCCGATTTGCCGCATCAGGCATCCCCTACCATTGTCAGGGGTCCTCCCGCACCCACGCACAGCTAAATGCATAAAAGTGTCGGCAAGTAAGCTTAATCAAGGTGTGTGTAGCGAGGGCGGTGGCCGGGTCGCCGCCGTTGCCTGCCGCAACCGCTGTACCGCGAGATGAGCCTCTTCCAGCGGGCGGCGGTCTTGCTGGGCCCCCACACTCACCTCCAAGCATTTGTACGTTTTCGACCTTTTCCCAGCAAGTCGTTTGGTACAGATACAGCAGTCTCCGAGTCTCCAGCCAGGCGCGCAGAGAAAGGATGGATGGGCCACGCAGGCATTCTGCTTGTCCCGGCCAACCTTGTCCCGAACGTGTGGCCCTGTCTTGCCCAGGCTGCAGGCGCAGTAATGTGAACGTGGATTACTCCGTCAGCTCTCAATTGCGAATAAGCCAATCACCATCCGTTCATTTGCACTGCAGACTGACTCGGACGGCACAAGAACACGCCTGGAGCAGAAATCCCTGAGCGGGAAGAGCTACGCGACGGTGCCGCTCTTCCCGGAGATTACGAGTGTATTTGCTGCACAACGGAGTTTTCACCTCCGGGACTCTCGCGTACACGGCTCTTGGCCATAACATTTTGTCAGAGCCTCCGGACGGGGACGGCCTCCCTGCATGGTCTTCTTTCATGCACGCCAACAACCCCTTCAACAATCCTCCGTTGTGCCCAGCAGAACCCGCCCTGACGTGTCCCCGCCACACCCGACGACGGCACCATACACCGATCATCACAACAGTCATGCACACTCATGCTCGCAGACCGCGCCCCACCCGTCCATGCATGCCAGCATACCCTTCCCGCAAACCTCGTGAACCCCGTGCGCAGGCGACATCGGCGAGCGGAATCCTCGACTACTAGTACATGCCGGACAGCCACCGTGCGTGGCTGGAGGGTAGGGGCGAACTCGGACGTCGGTCAGACAAGGCTCAGAACACCCCACTTCAACTCCGTAACTCGAGAGATCGGTGCGAGGTGTTCACGGGACCTAACGGTAAGCCACCACAACATCAGAGCCAGATCGCCGCTGATGACTTGGACGTGCTAGCAGCAGGCCGCCGGCAGCCACCAAACACAACCACCACACATCGCTGCTACTGCTACTGACGAACATCGAGGCGGGCGTCGGTGAGCACAGAGTGCGCAGCTGTTAGACGAACAGGCCGCCCGCCACCGAGTTCGCCATTCGCGGTGCGGCGGCGCTCGCAACCCGAGCTACCTCCTGAGAAACAAGAAGATGAGTGCGTACGTCAATTGCCCGCACGCACCGGGATGTCGCCGGCCTGGGTGTGCACGAGGTACTGGGTGTTGCGGAGGGCCGTCGGGAGGGCATCCCGAGAGTGGCAGGCTGCGAGGCGGCGACGGCGGCGGGCGCGGCGACAGAAGACGATAAGTAACTCCTCAGCGCCTCCGAAACGTCGTGCACGCACTGATCTATTGCGCTTGCGCGGACGCGACCGAGGGCGATCGCTCGCATGCGCGAGCGTGTGCACTCTACGAACATGTGTGCTACGTAGCGCACCGCAGGCGTGGACGACGGAACCCGGAACGGATGCGCTGGCAGGCGACAGGGCGGCGGAGTGCGGCACGGAGGCGAGGGTACTATGGTTAGTTCCTTTGTTGGCTTGACTCGTCCGCGGACTGACCTCATAGTAGTCGCACACATAGCCGGCGGCCAACGCCTGCACGCGCGTGCGGATGGGCAGCGTCGACGTACTTGCTCGATGTGGCTGAGAGCGAGCACCCGGGACCGTACGTCGCTGCGGGCGGCGCGCTGCGAGTCGGGACACGCAGGCGGAGGTCAGTTCCTAGTCCGTTCCATGGCCTCTTCGTTCGCACACTGACCTGGTGCACAGACGTGTGCATGGCCAGCGGCCAGCACACATTCGCAGGACGCGCCAACGGGCGGCGCGTGCGTGGGATAGGGGCATCGTGGAGGGCGCAGCATCGAGCCGCGGGCGGCACGTCAGTCTCTACTCGGTTCGTTCGCGCACTGAGCATATACGCTGGCAGCCTTCGTCGGCATGCGCGAGCACGACATTGGGGGCCCGTGTGCGCAGCGTGGACACGTCGAAAAAGGACGCGGCGGGCGGCAGGCAGGCTGCGGGATGGCAGCAGTGGGAGTGAGTGCAACTTGCGTGCTCCGTTCGTGTACTGACCTTGTCCAGAACTGATATGTGGCCGGCGGCCACCCCGCGCGTGCGGTGTCGTGCGCTCCGAGCCCAGACGCAGCGGCGGGCGGACGGTGCGGGGCGAGCTACGGGTTCGCGGGGACGGTAGTGGGTTTGCGACTTACCCGCTCCGTTCGCGTACTGACCTCGTATCCGGACCCAGGACGCATGCGCGGCCGGCGCCCGGGTAGTCGCGGGACCGGCCGGTCACTTGTCCCGTAGATGGCGGTTGGGGGTGCTGGAGGGTGCGCTGGTGAGACGAGGCGGCGGGGCGTATCTCGACGGGAGCGGCTCGCGCGTGGATCCCTCGGACTCACCTGTGCTTGAGCGTGCGAGGCAGAGAGGCCCGGGCCGCGAGGGGCAGACGAGCCGGAGGCGTGAGACGTGTCCAAGGGTGCACCAGCAACAGCGACCTGTAGACAGAGAGAGCGCACAGGGAGATCAGAGCAGCATAGCAGCCAGGTCGAGCGAGCCAGGAGCGAGAGAGCGAGCCCGGTGCAGGAGGACATGGCGGTCGAGACCAAGGCGCGAGCGAATAGGCGCCGGCGCGTGTGCACGAGGAATGCCAGTCCGGCGCGGGGCCACAGAACAACTACCGCGCACGAAACAGCTAGCACGAAACTGTTCGAAACAGCTACCACAGAACAGCCACCACAGAACAGCCAGAGTCCACCGATGTCAATGGCCACTTCCTCTCTTCGCCCGAAAAAATATATTTCGTGTGGCTATGTACACGCCCTCGCCGACGACACACCCTCGGACGGCTCATCGTCTCGTCGTCGTCAGCCGCGGAGACGGACGTGCTGAGCTTCGAGTGCGCCGCCTCCTTCGAGCCCTTGCGTACGTGGTCGCGCGAGAGCGAGTCCAGGCTCGGGCGCGAGTGCTCCGTCGGGATGGGCGGGACGACCTCGGACGTCGACGCGACGGTGTACATGCTCCCCTTCGAGAACCGCGACATCTTCGACGCCATCGAGTACCGCGAGTACCGGTAGTCGTCGTAAATATCATCTGCGCCTTCCCAGTCCTCGCCCCCGTAGTCACTCTCCGAGAGTGCGGACGGGAGCGGGACCACGCCGCTCGAGGGCGAGTCCGAGTACTGCGAGCCGGAGCGCGCGGAGAGCGGCGGCTCAGGCTGCGGGAGACTCGCGGGCGAGTCGGAGCGCACGGAGGGTGCGGCCTGGGCGGCGTTCGCGTGGGGCTGCGAGTAGTGAGACTTCGGTCGCACTAGGAGGCTAAACGAGACTTACTGGAGAGTCCGCTGGTGGGGAAAGCGGGGGTTGGACGCTTCGCGGAGACTGCGAGTACTGCGACTGGGAGCGCGCGGAGAGCGGAGGTTGCGCGAGGCTCGAGGGGGAGTCCGAGCGTGCTTGGAAGGCATTGATGAGAGGCTGCGAGTGGTGAGATTCAGAACGGCCGGCACCAGGAATTACAAGAAACTCACTTGGGACTCGCCCCGCGGAGAGAGTGGCTGGACCACACTTTCAGGGGACTGGGAGTAGTGAGAGCCGGAGCGAGCGGAGAGTGGGGGCTGCGAGTCGAGCCGCGGCGATAGCGGTTGGTTCACGCTTCGGGGGGAATTTGAGTAGTGAGAGTCCGAGCGCGCGGACAACGGTGGCTGAGAGTCTACCCGCGGGGAGAGTGGCTGGACGGCGCTCCGAGGGGACTGCGAATAGAGAGACTCAGCGTCCGGCGGGCCCTCGACCGTAGACTCCGGGGACAGCGTTCTCCTGATTGACTGGGTGTCATCATCACTGTCGCTGTCATCGTCTCCGCCGCCAGCAAAGTTCTGTAGTAGGGAGAGCCCAATGCCTGCACCACCGTCCGAGAGCGCTACGGAGATCCTCGCACTCGGCTCCGAGTCGTCGTATATACTCGAATCACGGTCCTGGGAGGAGCTGTGATTGAAGGAGTCGAAGTGCGGGTCGAGCGGACTGTCACTCGCGAGTAGCTTCGCGAGCTGGCCTGCTTGGATGGGCGGGGGCGCGGCCTCCCCGTCGCTGTCCGGCGTAGGCGGCGCGATCGTCGGACTGTTCAGGTCGTCGTCCGCGGGTGTGATGGGTGCCGAGGACTCGGCAGTAGTCGCAAACGAGGAGGCGTGGCTGAGGGAGCGCTCCGGTTGCGGGGAGACGGTGGGGGAGAAGGCGGAGATAGAACTCGAGGAGAGCGCGGTGGGGATCGCTGGGGAGGGGTTGTCGCGCGCTGCAACAGTGAATGCGGACTGAGAGGAGCCGGGGCGGGAGACGGGGGAGGAGAGCGCGGACTGGCGTTTTGTGAGGACGGGTTTCTTGAGCCGGCCGTGGAAACGAACGGCGTCGGCCTGGAAGTTGCCCACCACGCCCTCACAGTAACCCTGCGCAAGGTAAGTAAACTACAAGTGCGCGAAGATAGAGAACGCACGAGGTATATGTCTGGTTTGCCGGGTATCTGCATCAGCACCGTGATCTCGTCGTCCTGCGGGTACGGTCAGCTCCGAGCACGGTGAGTGTATGCGCGCGGAGAGCGTACCTTCATGAACATCAAGTCTTCCGCCTGCTCAGCTATGCAGTCTTGCAACGCCGTGCACTTTCCAATCCCGCCCTTAGCTGCGAACCGCGTCCACCTTCCGAGCTCGGTCGCGTCCATCTTTTCTCGGAACGGTTCGATATCTAACGGAGGTCCGAGTTCGGAGGACGAAACGAGAGTGAAGAAAGAATAGATCCCCTAACAAAGTTGTAGCCAAGAACAAGGAGCGCAAGATAGCAGGCGGGCGAACGAGCGAGGGGGAGAGAGCGAGAGGACGTCGAGGAGAACGACGAGGAAGGAGAGAGAGGGCCGAGGACGGCTTGACAGCTACTCGGAGCGTCTAACAGCCTTAGATCTGCTCTGATTGACAGCTCTAACTGATCTTACGCGTCGGAGTAAGCCCACTTAGAATGGAGCTAATCCTGCCGAGCGCCGGAGCTGTCCCCCGTCCTCGGCGTCCTCGGTCTGCCTCGGTTCCTTCTGGTGCTGGCTGCTCGCAGTCGCAGCGAGTCTGCCCCACCCGAGCGCCACAAGCAGCCTGCGTTCTCCCAGCAGCCGCGTCTCTGCATCTCTAGTATCACCCACTCGACCTCTCGGGCTGCAGCTTCGCATTCCGCGTGCTTCACTCGCCCACGCCCGCCCATCCTCGCAGCCTGGCATGCCGCGTCCCCCCTCCCTCTCCATCCAACTCGCGCCGTACACCGCGCCGTCCACGCCAGGCAAGTCTTCTCACCCGCTCGACTTGCACTCACAGCCACTCCCCATCTTTCATCCATCTAACCGAATTTGATCTCGTAGCGCGCTCTTTTCATACCACCAAAACACACCCAGACCGTCTGCTCACAGATCCGGACAGTGGCGGCCACAATATTAGGCGATTCCAGCTGGTTTCTAGCGTAATAGTATGGTATGTACGAACGGCATCCGAGGGCGATCGCGTCGAACGCGAACCACGACGGCCCGGCAAACACCCTGTTCGTCTACAACGCCTCCCGCTCCCGCCGTCCGTACCACCTCGCCCCACCTCTCAGTACCCGACCCGGCGCATTCTTGCCGCGGCAACGCACGCAATAAAAACCCATTCTGTGAGTTTTCAACCTATCCGAGCGCAACGGACACTCAACACGCCCATACGCCCGCTGTTCCGCATCCTGCACCGCGAGACACACCCTAGTAGTGACTAGCCGCCAAGAACGCTGCCCACGCCGCCGGCAAGACCTACACCACAGGACCGACGGTGCCGCCATCCCGCGAAACGTAGCCTACACTAGGACGGCGGCGCTGCCGCTCACGCGGGGACGCGTCCTCAGCTCTCACCCGGATCCCGGAGCAACCACCGGCTCTGACTCGCACTCCAACTCGGAGACACCGGTCGATCTGCCCGCGCGGCGCGAGGCGCTCGGCGTCTGCGCATGCTCGAACGCCCCACCGCATCTAGCACGCGACCTCCACCAGCGCACGCCCACAGCCGCACGCTACGCCTGCGCCGTGCTCCCAGAACCCGTTCTACCCGGCATCCCGCCCCCCGAGACACAATGAATGGCCCGACTCCTACCGAGCTCCTCTCGCCCCGCCCAACCCCGCCCTCCTACAGTCACTGTACGCAAGCGGCACGCGCGCCGGCGTGCACAACCGCGCCCACCCGGGCTCTCCCGCCCTCGGCATTCGGGAGAGCGCATGCGGACCGCTCGACCGGGGCGGACGGTTCCCGCCGGCGGCCACGCTCCGGGAACCGTCTCCCGCGCCCACGACGCCCATGAGCAACTGCCCCACGCCCCCTCCGCGTCGGCCGCTCCGCGTCTGAACGAGTGCGCGTCCGGGCGAGCCGGAGAGCGGACGGTCACCGAGAGCGCGGGCCAGCGCACGCCGCACCTTGCCCGGCGAAGAGGCGAGGTCTCGGACGCGGCGGCACGCCCTTGCGGCGGAGCGACGCGCTCGGAAGGCACGCCGCGCCAGAAGCAGGGACACCCACCGCTTGACGAGGCGGAGTGGCGGGTTCTGAGCCTGAAAACGAAAGTGGGTGAGGGCTCTATCCGAGATATTGCGGCGGCTCACCGACAGAGCAGCCTGCTGCGATGCGAGCTGCACCGTGAATGCGTACGGACGACTGTGCGGCCAGCTGGGCACGGAACGGACAGGGATCTGATGTGAGTGCGAGCCCATCCCGAAGCTCGCGGCAGCTCACCGAAAGCCCAACGTCGTGCAGCACCAGTGACGCGGACGAACGATTTGCGGGAGGCGCGAAGAGAGGGGAGGGGGGCGACCAGCCTCCATCCCGCCCGTCGCAGACTTTATGCGCCCCCGCACCCGCACGGACCACCGCTCTCCGCTCGCCGTTCGCATGCCCTCCCCCATCTCGCCCCGCTCTCCGCATCCGGATCCTCGTCCTCGTCCTCGCCCGCGCCCAGGTTCGCCGTCGCCGTTCCCGCCGCGCCCGCTGTGTCATCCGCCGCGGCCGCGCGCAATTATGCATCACGCATCGCGCACGCGCGAAGCGGCGCACAGCCCGGGCGTCGTTCGAACCGACGTGCCGCGACGGACCCACTATCTCCAACCGGGCGCGTCTCGCGTCTCGCGTCACGACTAGCGGGTATCGTGTCTCACCTCCCGCCGTCCGCCTCCCCGCCGCCGCCACCGCCGCTGCCGTCAACCCCTCGGCGCGAACGTCCGTGGACATCTCGGCCGCCGCGCCCGCATTGAAGACGCCGCCGGGTGGCCCTGCACGGTCCTCCCCAGACCGGTGCTCGTCAGGTGAGTTCTTCCGAGTTGTGTGGGTGCGATGGGGCCGAACTTGAAAGCGGAGGTATGCGCGAAGTGCGCGTGTGGTGGCGGCGTCGGGCCGTCGCGAGGCTCACCATGTATTGTAGCAGGTATCTCCAGACATCGAATAGACGCTTCTCGTTTGGTGCACGCCGATCGCACGCATTGCGGGGGTGCCGCGGCTGGCAGGAGGAAGACTCCGTGAGCCCGCATGGCTAGAGAGGACGGCGCGAGGCGTCGACGTCGACGTCGATGTACACCCCGGACGCGACAGTACAGGGCGGGAGCCCGCTAGGGGTGCGTCCGGGCATCCGTCGAGTGCTCCTCCGAGTGCCCTTCCCGGCGCGACACTCGACCGCAATGTTGCCGCCACTCTCGAGCGGCGGGCACGGCTGCCCCTCGCAATCCCCAGACCCGCTATGTCCTGCTCGCCGCTCGTCTCGCGCGATGTCCACGGCGAGCTCGGTCCCCGTCCAGTGCGCCCTTACGCCCTCGTCGGCGCCCCAGGGAATGTCGGACACCAGACGGCCCCGGCGCGACCACGGCAAGCATACAAAGGTCCCGCCCGCCCCTCTCTGCCGGGGATCCGCCCGACTGGGACATCGGCGTCGCCGCGCCAAGCACCGAAGGCATGCGCGTTCCGAATCCTGTACTATGTCCGTCGCGCGCTATCCGCCGCTTCGATAGTCGGGACGGAAGGGGCTCGGCGCGAGTCCGCGCCCGCACGGGTGCGTATTTTTGTACAGTAGCAACCGTCGAGGACGTGTTTGACATTCGCGCGAGATCTTCCCATAGCCTACAGCGGCGCCGAGCCTGCGGTGTGCGCCCAGGAGAGGTCTAAGGGTTCCAAGCACGAGCTGGACGTGTGACGCCGCGTATGGGACGTCGTTGGTGCGGAATGTACTGCTGTCCGTCTCGAGCGTGCAATACTGCATACACTACGGGCTCCGGAAAGCTGTAGGAGCTCTCGAGTAAGTCCAAGTCTGGGCGGACAGCATGCCCGGTGCTCGAACGGCTGCGCCCCGACCGAAACGACCCATCCGCACTTAGCACGGCACGGAATACGCGATGCACGAAGGAACGCGCCGCGAACACGCGTCGCACACGGCCACGCTCGCGATCTCAAGCCGGCTGCGAGTCGCGCCGCGACCCGGCGCGAGGCCGAGTACCGCGCCCAGTTTCACGCTGCCCGCATCCCGCAGCTGCTGCAATCGACCGCTCCGATTCGGAGAGCTTTCGCCTTCGTTCTGTGCTGACAGCACCGCCGGCAAGCACTCGGCATGGGAGAGAATGTGGCGGGCATGTCCACATTCGGGACAGCCTGAGCACCATGCAACCCTGCGCGATCGGCTCGTGCTAGGAAGGTGTTCGGTTCGTTGGAGCGCGATCAACTCGCGTGTGCATTGCGCTGAGAAATGGAGGTTTCCTGCGAGCAAAAGCGCATGGGTGGGATGCACGAAGTGTCCATGTCACGGGGCTGTCGGGTCATTCAACTCGAGGCTCACCGCGGGTACTTGTCTGAAATATACTTGACCTTCTCGAAGTGTGGTGGTGCCGAGTGAGTCACGGCGGGCGTACGGTGCACATATCATTGTGTGACTTCAAGTTGGACCGGCGATGTAGTGGGATGTCACCGACCCGGGCGCGCGGCAGCATTTGAATATACCTGCTGCGTGCATGTGCCACTACGGTGGCTTGCCTGAGAGGCCGATCGAGCCCGAGATGCTCTCCTGATATCATGGTAATAAACCTGCTGATACCAGATACCTTGTCGTACATGCTCCTCTGAGCGAGTGCTTGTCGAGAGTTCTCAGCGCGGGGCATGAGTCGGATCGGCATGTAATTGCATTCTCGAGTTTGAGTGGGCGCACGGGGAACTGCGCACTGGCAGAAGATCGCCGTCAGTGGTCCGCGATATGCACATTGCAATGCGAACACTTCATCGCCTCCTACTCTCGAGCCCTACGCGTACTACCCTTCTCACCGCCTGCACTGCCTTGTCTCCCAACCCAGAAATATCCAGCCCGTTGCCAGAGCGGAGCGCCTTGCTTGCGCTTGGCAATGGGAGCCGATGGGAGGACGGCCAACAAATGCTACTAGCATGTATCACATATCGCACTCTCCTGCAGAGGTCCGTACTTACACTACTGCGCTCGTAGTATGTGTACTGCATGTACTAGTTGCTATTTGTGCGCGCAAAAAGCCTGGAAGCACGGGCGTGGGGTATCGCGCACCGTGCCTTGTCATTTTGCCCTCAGCTTCTCAACCCTGCACACTATTTCGTGAGTGAGCACAGCATACGCCAGATAGCAAGCCAATGAAACGCACCTGCAAAGGAACAGTGGCGTGATCTTCTTTTGGTCAAAAGCCGCGTATTTCCGGTGCATTCTGCGTGCGCGCGGTTGGCTGTAGTGCACCATATTCAGTTCAGATGCGAGGATGAATCTCCCAAATGACGACGTACGCAGGTGTGCGGCTCAACGGCTCAAAGTACGCGTGCAGGCGAACTCACTTGCACGGGAGACTGCTCGCCAAGTAGGCGGCTTTCCGGGATGGCAAATATGCGCTCTAAAATGCATGAAATCATCGTTATCCCCGTGCCCAATAAAAAGGGCCCGCAAGGGCAGTGAGACGACACTTCGCCGTCCACTACTTGCCCGTCTTCGCCCACCTCCTCCGCCACTGCACGTCATCCGGACCAGTCTCCCGCGTCGCCGCCTTACTATGCCAAAAACTGTCAAGACCTCTCGTGCACGCGTCGATGTAATGGCCGCCGCTGCGCCACAGTCTGCCACCGCGAAGCGTCCGAGCAGGCGCACGAGATTGCGGACCAAGACGCGGGACGTGATTGACGGGAAGTTTGGTAAGCCTGCGCGTATTCTCAGCTCAGCCGAATGGTGCTTACCTGGTCCGAAGGTGCCGTCACCGGGGATCCCTACGCCGGCCTGTGGTACGCCATCGAGGACTATGCCGAGACGTGTGTCATCTACTACGGCTACAAGATCGAGGGGTGGCCGGACTCGATCCCGTTCCGAAACCTCAGCTATGTCGGTGGCTGCAAGGTCCTGGAGAAGCTCCTGGCGCTCTGGAAGAACGATGAGATCAAGTTCGTCCCTGCAACTGACCTCGACAAGCTCAACGCCGCGCTCGATCCCACGCTCGTTGCCCCGGGCAAGAACTTCGTCCACCGGAAACTGTCCGGCGGGCGGAACGACATCGGACGGTCACGCTACCGGTGGAAGACGATGCCTGAGGGCGGGCCTCTGCGCCACCCGAAGGACGGGCCGAAGAGCGCAAAGTTCGTTTGCGACTCGGATGACGAAGAGGACGCTGGACCGCTCCGGCTGCAGCCTCTGCCGCTGGCGTTGCCGTGCGCGACCGGATCCTCTTGACGATCATTTGTACGGCGGCCTTTCGAGGGGTGGGTGGTGCAGAGGTAGCCGAGGTCGAGATAAGCGAGGTTGTGTCGGATGACAGGGCGGCAGAGTCGGAGATCGAGACAGACACGGGCTGCCAGGAGTAGCGAGCCCGAGTTGTGATGCAAGCAGCGGTGACTGGTGCTCTTCTTCGTATTCGTTCAGTTTTTAGACCTTGAAATGCGATTTCAGATGCTGCCAGAGACCAGACTGCAGCGCAAGGTAGAGTGAGTGGGAGAGAGGTGCGAATGCCGACGAGCAGGCCCACCACGCGAGTCGGCGCCTGCGAACCACACCACATTCCACATTTGGGATGTTAGCGCCGAAGCCTGCAGGATCGATGCCCGGGCGACTGCGGCGGCTGATTTGAGTCGCTTGCCTTCTACCGTCCCGCACCCACGCACAGCTAAATGCATAAAAGTGTCGGAAAGGAAGCTTAATCAAGGTGTGAGTAGCGAGGGCGGTGGCCGGGTCGCCGCCGTTGCCTGCCGCAACCGCCGTACCGCGAGATGAGCCGCTTCCAGCGGGCGGCGGTCTTGCTGGGCCCCCACACTCACCTCCAAGCATTCGTACGTTTTCGACATTTTCCCAGCGGGTTGTTTGGTACGGATACGGCGGTCTTCGGGTCTCCGGCCGGGCGCACGGGGAAAGGATGGATGGGCTATGCAGGCATCCTGCTTGTCCCGGCCAACCTTGTCCCAAATGTCTGGCCCCGTCTTGCCCAGGCTGCAGACGCAGTAATGTGAACGTGGATTACTCCTCTAGCTCTCAATTGCGTATAAGCCAATCGCTATCCGTTAATTTGCACTGCAGACTGACTCGGACGGCACAAGAACACGTCTGGAGCAGAGATAAGCCGGATATCCCTGAGCGGGAAGAGCTACGCGACGGTGCCGCTCTTCCCGGAGATTACAAGATATATTTGCTGCACAACGGAGTTTTCACCTCCGAAACTCTCGTACACAGCGCCTTGTGCACAACAATTTGTCAGAGCCTCCGGATGGGGACGACTTCCCTGCATGGCCTTCTTTCATGCACGCCGACAACCCCTTCAACAACCCTCCGTTGTGCCCAGCAGAACGCCCCCTGACACGTCCCCGCCACATCCGACAACGGCACCATACACCGATCTTCACAGCAGTCATGCACACTCATGCTCGCAGACCGCGCCCCACCCGTCCATGCATGCCAGCATACCCTTCCCGCAAACCTCGTGAACCCCGTGCGCAGGCGACATCGGGAGCGGAATCCTCAACTACTAGTACATGCCGGACAGCCACCGTGCGTGGCTGGAGGGTAGGGGCGAACTCGGACGTCGGTCAGACAAGGCTCAGAACACCCCACTTCAACTCCGTAACTCGAGGGATCGGTGCGAGGTGTTCACGGGACCTAACGGTAAGCCACCGCAACATCAGAGCCAGATCGCCGCTGATGACTTGGACGTGCCAGCAGCATGCCGCCGGCGGCCACCAAACACAACCACCGCACATCGCTGCTACTGCTACTGACGAACATCGAGGCGGGCGTCGGTGAGCACAGAGTGCGCGGCTGTTAGACGAACAGGCCGCCCGCCACCGAGTTCGCCATTCGCGGTGCGGCGGCGCTCGCAACCCGAGCTACCTCCTGAGAAACAAGAAGATGAGTGTGTACGTCGATTGCCCGCACGCACCGGGATGTCGCCGGCCTGGGTGTGCACGAGGTACTGGGTGTTGCGGAGGGCCGTCGGGAGGGCATCCCGAGAGTGGCAGGCTGCGAGGCAGCGACGGCGGCGGGCGCGGCGACAGAAGACGATAAGTAACTCCTCAGCGCCTCCGAAACGTCGTGCACGCACTGATCTATTGCGCTTGCGCGGACGCGACCGGGGGCGATCACTCGCATGCGCGAGCGTTTGCACTCTACGAACATGTGTGCTACGTAGCGCACCGCAGGCGTGGACGACGGAACCCGGAACGGATGCGCTGGCAGGCGACAGGGCGGCGGGCGGCGGAGTGCGGCACGGAGGCGAGGGTACTATGGTTAGTTCCTTTGTTAGCTTGACTTGTCCGCGGACTGACCTCATAGTAGTCGCACACATAGCCGGCGGCCAACGCCTGCGCACGCGTGCGGATGGGCAGCGTCGACGTACTTGCTCGATGTGGCTGAGAGCGAGCACCCGGGACCGTACGTCGCTGCGGGCGGCGCGCTGCGAGTCGGGACACGCAGGCGGAGGTCAGTTCCTAGTCCGTTCCATGACCTCTTCGTTCGCACACTGACCTGGTGCACAGACGTGTGCATGGCCGGCGGCCAGCACACACTCGGAGGACGCGCCGACCGGCAGCGCGTGCGTGGGATAGGGGCATCGTGGAGGGCGCAGCATCGAGCCGCGGGCTGCACGTCAGTCTCTACTCGGTTCGTTCGCGCACTGAGCATCTACGCTGGCAGCCTTCGTCGGCATGCGCGAGCACGACATTGGGGGCCCGTGTGCGCAGCGTGGACACGTCGCAAAAGGACGCGGCGGGCGGCAGGCAGGCTGCGAGATGGCAGCAGTGGGAGTGAGTGCAACTTGCGTGCTCCGTTCGTGTACTGACCTTGTCCAGAACTGATATGTGGCCGGCGGCCACCCCGCGCGTGCGGTGTCGCGCGCTCCGAGCCCAGACGCAGCGGCGGGCGGAGGGTGCGGGGCGAGCTACGGGTTCGCGGGGACAGTAGTGAGTTTGCGACCTACCCGCTCCGTTCGCGTGCTGACCTTGTATCCGGACCTAGGACGCCTGCGCGGCCGGCGCCCGGGTAGTCGCGGGACCGGCCGGTCACTTGTCCCGCAGATGGCGGTCGGGGGTGCTTGGGGGTGCGCTGGCGAGACGAGGCGGCGGTGCGTATCTCGACGGGAACGGCTCGCGCGTGGATCCCTCGGACTCACCTGTGCTTGAGCGTGCGAGGCAGAGGCCGCGGAAGGGGCAGACGAGCCGGAGGCGTGAGACGTGTCCGAGGGTGCACAAGCAACAGCGACCTGTAGACAGAGAGAGCGCACAGCGAGATCAGAGCAGCATAGCAGCCAGGTCGAGCGAGCCAGGAGCGAGAGAGCGAGCCCGGTGCAGGAGGACATGGCGGTCGAGACCAAGGCGCGAGCGAATAGGCGCCGGCGCGTGTGCACGAGGAATGCCAGTCCGGCGCGGGCCACAGCACAACTACCACGCACGAAACAGCCAGCACAAAACTGCTACCACAGAACATCTACCACAGAACAGCCAGAGTCCACCGATGTCAATGGCCACTTCCTCTCTTCGCCCGAAAAAATATATTTCGTGTGGCTATGTACACGCCCTCGCCGACGACACACCCTCGGACGGCTCATCGTCTCGTCGTCGTCAGCCGCGGAGACAGACGTGCTCAGCTTCGAGTGCGCCGCCTCCTTCGAGCCCTTGCGCACGTGGTCACGCGACAGCGAGTCCAGGCTCGGGCGCGAGTGCTCAGTCGGGATCGGCGGGACGACCTCAGACGTCGACGCGACGGTGTACATGCTCCCCTTCGAGAAGCGCGACATCTTCGACGCCATCGAATATCTTGAATACCGATAGTCGTCGTAAATATCGTCTGCGCCCTCCCAATCTTCGCCGCCATAGTCGCTCTCGGAGTGCGCGGACGGGAGCGGGACCACGCCGCTCGAGGGCGAGTCCGAGTACTGCGAGCCGGAGCGCGCGGAGAGCGGCGGCTCGGGCGGCGGGAGACTCGCGGGAGAGTCGGAGCGCACCGAGGGCGCAGGCTGGACGGCGTTCGCGTGGGACTAGAGGAGTGAGACTTAGATCGCGTGAGGAGAGACTGAACGAGACCTACTGGAGAATCCGCCGGCGGGGAGAGTGGAGGTTGGATGCTTCGCGGGGACTGCGAGTATTGCGACTGGGAACGCGCGGAGAGCGGAGGTTGCACGAGGCTCGCGGGGGAGTCCGAGCGCGGTTGGAAGGCGTTGATGAGAGGCTGCGAGTGGTGAGATTCAGAACGGGCCGGCACCAGGAATTACGAGAAACTCACTTGGGACTCTCCCCGCGGAGAGAGTGGCTGGACCACGTTTTCCGGGGACTGTGAGTAGTGAGAGCCGGAGCGCGCGGAGAGTGGGGGCTGCGGGTCGAGCCGCGGCGATAGCGGTTGGTTCACACTTCGTGGGGAATTTGAGTAGTGAGAGTCTGACCGCGCAGACAACGGCGGCTGAGAGTCTACACGCGGGGAGAGCGGCTGGACAGCACTCCGAGGGGACTGCGAATACAGAGACTCGGCGTCCGGCGGGCCCTCCACCGTAGACTCCGGGGACAGCGTTCTCCGGATGGACTGGGTGTCATCATCGCTGTCGCTGTCGTCATCTCCACCACCAGCGAAGTTCTGCAGTAGGGAGAGACCAATGCCGGCACCGCCATCGGAGAGAGCGACGGAGATCCTCGTACTCGGCTCCGAGTCGTCGTATATACTCGAATCACGGTCCTGAGAGGAGCTGTGATTGAAAGAGTCGAAGTGCGGGTCGAGCGGACTGTCGGTCGCGAGGAGCTTCGCGAGCTGACCTGCCTGGATGCCAGGAGGTTCGTTAACTTCGCTGTCGCTGTCCGGAGTTGGGGGCGCGATGGTGGGGCTGTTCAGATCATCATCCGCTGGCGTAATAGGTGCCGAGGACTCGACAGTGGTCGCAAACGAGGAGGCGTGGCTGAGGGAGCGCTCCGGTTGCGGGGAGACGGTGGGGGAGAAGGCGGAGATAGAACTCGAGGAGAGCGCGGTGGGGATGGCGGGGGAGGGATTGTCGCGCGCTGCAACAGTGAATGCGGACTGAGAGGAGCCGGGGCGGGAAACAGGGGACGAGAGCGCGGACTGGCGTTTTGTGAGGACGGGTTTCTTGAGCCGGCCGTGGAAACGAACGGCGTCGGCCTGGAAGTTGCCCACCACGCCTTCGCAGTAACCCTGCGCGAGGTGAGCAGACTACAAGTGCGCGAAGAGAGAGAACTTACGAGGTATATGTCTGGTTTTCCGGGTATCTGCATCAACACCGTGATCTCGTCGTCCTACGGGTTCCGTCAGCTCCGGGGTGCGTGTACGTGCTCGAAGAACACACCTTCATGAACATCAAGTCCTCTGCCTGCTCAGCTATGCAGTCCTGCAACGCCGTGCACTTCCCAATGCCACCCTTGGCCGCGAACCGCGTCCACCTTCCGAGTTCGGTCGCGTCCATCTTGCCTCGGAACGGTTCGATATCTAACGGAGGTCCGAGTTCGGAGGACGAAACGAGAGTGAAGAAAGAATAGATCCCCTAACAAAGTTGTAGCCAAGAACAAGGAGCGCAAGATAGAAGGCGGGCGAACGAGCGAGGGGGAGAGAGCGAGAGGACGTCGAGGAGAACGACGAGGAGAGAGAGAGAAGGCCGAGGACGGCTTGACAGCTTACTCGTAGCGTCTAATCTGCTTAGATTTGCTCTGATTGACAGATCTAACTGATCTTACACGTCCGAGTAAGTCTCCTTAGAATGGAACTAATCCTGCCGAGCGCCGGAGCAGCGCCATCCTCGGGCCCCCTCCATCTGTCTCAGCTTTACTCGTCGTTGAACGGAAGTTTGAGGAACCCCTCGATGGCCCCCTGCCTTCTCTCATTAATCGTAATTTTCTCGCAGATGGAGCGGCCGTAAAGCCAAGTTTTCGAATGATATGCGTAAGTACCCGTTACGTTGACGTACTCCCGAGTCTTCCCGCTCGTCTACTTCCCACCGGATTTCAAGAGTTCATCAACATTGTGTACAACTTGCTGAGCATGATCCTCCTAGGCTGTTTTTGTGAACTGTTGACGCAGTATACTACTTCGATCTGAATGCTTTAGCGGTCTTTGGACGTCGCGGTGTGCTGGTGCCTTGTTCACGCTCGCAGCCGCCACTCAGATCTTAGTATCGTCCATTGCACAAGTTAACTTGACCTGTCTTTTCAGTGTCCCCGGAACAGACTACAGGAGACGCGAACGAATTGTCAATCCTACCTCAGGGTACGCCCTCCCCTCTCCGCCTCGCGTTCTGCTCCCGACTCACACAGCCACGAAAATAAGCCCTCCCCCATCTCCGATTCACTTACGCGAATTTGAAGTGCCATCACCAGGCACTCTCTCACCGGCACACTATACATCGGCTGAGTCGAGGGCGGGAGGGCTCTTGGAGTCGCCATGTCCTGCGCTAGGATCGACCGTCGCGAGACCCCATGTGCACGGCTCCGCTTGGTCTCGAGATGTCACCTCCGCACTGAGACGAGTGCTGCTGAGCGCGAGGGGCGTCTGTCCAGCCGTGTTGTTTTGCACACGAGCAAGGGCCGGTGAGCTGCCCGATCCACACCTCGAAGAACTCGTAGCGATAATCTAGACGAACCAGTTTCCTCAAGCGTCGTGTCATCGTCAGTGTAGCGGCACGCCAGTGAGTTAACAGCGCACCAAGCTCCGAGCCCATTCACGTCGCTTACCTATTCTCGAAGTGTGAAGACGACCACGACAACGACGGCCATACCGCCGTCCAGCCGCTCTACACGATCGACACAGCAGACACTTCTTCACCCGAAGTTGCAAGGCTCCCGGGTGCTGCGGGACGCGCGCCCCCCGCCATTGTCCCCCGCATCGAGCCTCCCCGTCCCGCCCTCTTTGTCCTATAGCCACGGCCATCCCCCGCCACCCATCACCCGCCTCTTCACGCGAGCACATCCGCACGATATAAAAGCGTTCGCCCTCCGCGCGCTTACCCCGTCTTTCCCCTTTCACCGCTCGCCGTTACACGCCCGTTATCCCCCGTTGACGCGACAGAGACACAACCCAGCATTACCGAACGACCCCGCTCCCTTCCCACTTATTACCTCCAACCCCAACTGCGTCGCACTCCCGCTTAGACAGCCCCGGATGTCGACCTCCGACCCTCCCCCCGTCCCAGCCAAGCCCTCGTCCTCCTCCCGCCCCCTCCTCCCCGCCCGCCCCCACTCAGACCCAGGAGCGTCCGACCCACACGCCCGCCGCCGGCGCACCTCCGTCAGCGGCAAGCTCCTCAGCCTCTTCTCCAAGCCCAAGGCCCAGCTCGCCGCCCCCGCTCCGCCCGTCTCGAGCACGCGCCCCGTCATCTCGCGCCCGCAGCCACTCGAGCGGCGCGTGTCGGACACGCACACGACGGCGAACGGGAGACACGTCCTCCCAGACCCTGTGCGGACGCGAAGGAAGCGCGACTACTTGGAGGCGTCGCTGGACGAGAACAACGCCCGCCTCGCGCGAGCGACGTCCCGCCAGCGGCTTGACTCGGACGCGTCGACGAGCACCATCCGCCCCTCCCAAAGCGCCGCTCCGTCCGCATCAGGTCCGGCACTCAAGAGTGCGTTGAAGCAGCCCGCGGCGCAGCAGAAAGCGAAGACCAAGGGCCTTTTGTCGACGCGCTTTAGCCACACGCGTGCCAAAGCGGCGCTCAAGCCCACAACGGGGCACAATCGCGGTGCCCCGCCTCCCTCGTCTTTCTCGCCCCTTCCTGAGGAAAGCTCACAATCCGCTGGAAACAAAAGTGTGCTTGGACGAGGTATAAACCCCTCTTCCGCTTCCGCGCTTGCGTCTTCGTCTCAATCCACATCCGCCACTACCACCCGCGCCCGGAACGCGCCGCAGACACAGAAGAAGACAGTAACGTTCGCAGTCGCAGACGAGCAGCAGCAACAACCGAAGCAGAGGCCGAGGATGAGCCTCAAGCGCGCGCCCACTCTGCGCGCCATCCCGCCCGCAACGGACCACTGGACAGACCTCGCGTCCGAGATAGCGGCGCTCAGCCTTCCTTCCAACGCCGCGCCCCCCGAGATCACTTTCTCGGGGCCCTCATCCACGGCACCCTCCACTACGCGCAAGCCTCCCACCAGCACGGGGTCGCGGCGCGAGTCTGAGCCTGTCTTCACGCCCGCCGCCACCCGTTCCTCGCGGTCTAGCAAGGCACTCCCGTTTCCTCCTCAGTTGAGCACGGACGCGGAACCCGAGGTCTTGTACGAGAGCCAGCGCCCCGACGTGCGCACAGGCTCGCGCTCGCAGTTCCGCGACGTCCTCGCGCTTCAAACGCCCCCGACTCCGGAAGCCGCGCTCAAGCTCGCGCCGTTCCAGCTTCCCGCCTCGATCAAGCGGCGCGCAGACGATGGTAACGCGCGGGGAAGGGGAGCGTCCAAGGAGAAGGAGAACCTCGCGGGCTCGAGCGGCTTGCTTGAGGAAGTGCTGCTAGACATGGCGCGCGACCAGGAGACGCGCGAGCGCGGGAGGTCTGCCGCGAAGCAGACGACGACGCCGCTCCCTAAGCAGTTGAGCCTTCCGAATCCCCCGAGCGTGCTGAAGCGGTTCACGGTCGACATCGTGCCCGGCGCACGGCACACGACGCTCTGGGACGGACAAGACACGTACGTCTCCACCTCCTCTGCATTCACTCTCGACATGCTAGCTAACTTCGGCGGGAACAGTGACGTTTACGCGTGGCAGGGCACGCTGGAGGTCCGCGACCTGAAGCCCGCCTCGTACTTCTACCCCCGCCACGCCATCCACGACGTCTCCATCTCCTTCCACACCGCCTCCGAGCCGCGCGAAGACCCCATCACCTTCGACCCCGCCCGCTTCTCCGCACCCTCCTCCTCCTCTTCCCCCAACCCCACCTCACCCACCCGCCCCGCCAGGTACGAATGGCAAACCACCTACACCGGGCACCGCCTCTCCTCCGCCCTCTCCTCCGCCGCACCCGAAACGCCGCCAACGCTCGACCCCGCGCACGGCATCGCGCTCTCGCGCGCGCCGCTCCTGCGCGCGGGCGACGACCCGGACGGGCCCTGCACGTGGCTCGTGCACTTCTGGGTCCCGCTCCCGCTGCGCCTGTTTGCGCGCGCGGAGCACCGCACGTTCGTGTGCCGTGCACGGGTGACGGTGCGTGATTGGGAGACGCCGGAGACGGTCGTGCCCGGGGGGTGCGTCGCGGTCGGAGTGGAGCGGCTGAAGACTGCGCGGCTGCTTGCGGGGGCGGGTAGGTGAGGGCGATGGAGTCAGCAAGAGTGAGGGACAGGAAGGGTTGGGGCGGCGAGGCTGGGATCCTCGTCGTGCTGTTGAGTGTTTTGGTTTGCGTACTGTAGCCTTAGGTAAGTCACTCATCTGTTGTTGTACTTGTATTTGTATCGTCAAGTCCTCCCAATGGAGGCGTCTATGCTCCTATCGTCGCAGAATACACTCATTCCATATGCACAAGCGATCATATCCCGAGCACAACAGTTCGAGCATGCCCCTTCGGGTTTCAAAGGTTGACTCGGATGTTACTAGTGCATACTCCCTGCTGGCTCGGGGTCAACGCACCCAACATGTCGACAACGGTGTTGGCAGAATGACTAGAGGTTGGTACGACTGCTTTTCCGCTCCACGGGGGGCGTTGGATGCTAAAAACCGCATCGTCGGTTGCGTAGTATGCGGAGCAAGCTCACCAACAAGTGTGTGGGGCTAAGATTCGGCCGCTCATTTGCGTGTTAAGCCTTATACAATGCTCTCCGGAGAGGTGAGTAACGTCTCTCCATCTCGCCGTTTCTCAGTCAGAGTCAAAGAGGGACCTTGACAAAGAGCGAGTGAGTACGCGATGTACAGGAGGAAGCCACTCACATACATGGTGAGGCACACACCACGGGCTGGCACGTAGTCATGAACCGAAACTCATCTCTGAGCTGAGGGCTAAGAGCTCAAAGTAGGCATGCGGCGCGCGGCATAGCACGGAAAACCCTGCTAACCACATTCGCAACATTCACGCAGCAACGCGCGCGCGCTTTCAAGGCAGCGCCGTTCGACCGAGGACTGACCGCAGCGTTACCACGAGCATCAGTAGCATCTCAACTAGAAGGGAATAGCACGCACTTACATTTTAGGGCGTCGAGCGGACTCTTACGCCTCCGAAACCTACGCGCCATGTCTCTCGCGCCTACTATCTGTCGCAAGGTGGATGGGGATGAGTGATGCATCGGCCGCCCGAGCGGTTGACGACGAGGGACCCTGCGACGCCGAATACTCGCGCCCGCGTCGAACTGGCGCGGTATGACATACGGAATACTTAGTACTGAGCATACCGATGGGTGTTTCGTCGATGCGCTGGGCGGCCTAGCTGATAGAGCCCGAAGGGGAGAGGGTGATAAGCATAGCACACAGATTCGACACGCGGTGTAGCGCACTACGCCTGATATGTGGCGATCCACAGGAAGGGGAACCCATCGCCCATCCGAGGCTCCGCAAGAGCGAGCAGATCGCAGGCCGCAGCGGGCCGTATAGCTTGACTCAATGTGGCACTTGCGTGGGCCGGTGTGGTGCGTCCGCACCTTAGGGTGAGAGCCCTTGACTGCACTAGGAACCCTGACAGCTCTGCGGTGGCGTACTAGGATCCCGGAAGCGAGTCGAGCGTTACGGCCTTGACTTCCGGGAGTCAATCCACCGAGCGCAGCCGGGCTAGGGCTGACAGGCACGTCCGCTCCCGAGGCGGGGACTTGAGGTGGGGAGCGTCGGCGGGTGGCTCTCGAGCGCATAGTAGCAGGTTCACCGCTAGCATAGTGAACTTGTTAGATGAAGATGATCAAAAAAAAACGCGCGTCGCGCCGCACCCACCGGAACAGACAAATAGGTGAGCCCGGGCGTACGCGCTACCATGACGCTGTGCGACTATCCCCGCACAGTCGCTGATCTAGGAGAGGTAGAGTTATGATTGAAGGCGACAGATTGGCCTTCGGCGGTGGGCGAAGCGCAGAGACTAGTGAGCGCGTATGTAGCCTATTCACTCGGAGATGCGACGTGCACTCACCTGTCAGTGTCAGAGTGCGTGGGCGGAACTGTCGATAGCAACCTCCGGTGCGTCCGAGCAGCTCTCCCGGCATGCATCACCACCGGAGGCTGCTGTACCTATCAAAAGGCGTGCAGTTTCGGAGAGGAAGCCAGAGTGCCTCAACCCAGTTGATGCCCGTGACTGAGCGAAGCAGCGAGCTTGAGGCGGACATCGTAGTCACGGCGAGAGGACGTCCGGAATTTGCCGAGGGCGCGCGTGTGTATGTGTGGCGGAGGCCGCTGCGTTCGAGCCTCGCATGCACACACCTACAGATGTCAAGTTGAATACATAGTATTTTCTAGTGATAGTAAAATGAGTAAGATGAGGAGATAGAGATAGATCTAAGGAGAGTGATACGTCGACAGAGCGAGCTCGACAAACGCTCAGCAATGAGGGTGTAGGATAGTCGCGACGCAGCGCCGTACAGGTCAGTAGTCGTACTTAGTACTATTAGTACACGTAGCTACGCTAGCAGCAAATGGATAACTTAATCTCGAAACAGATGAAGGAGGGGCGGGCGGTGCGGTGCGTGAAACGCGTACAGTCGGTAGTACAGATCTTTGTGGGGGGTCGGATGGGGCAGGGAGGGCGTTTACTCGACCTTGCTGAGCTTCTCCTTCTGCTCCGCGCGCCGGCGCTCGATGTCCTTGCGGGACATGTGCGTGCCGAGGATGGTGTCCCAGTGGATGAAGAACGGCTGGGCGAAGTTCGACTTGATGCCGATCGCCTGCACAGATAGAAGTCAGTGACGACTCGGAGAGAGGTGGTTAGAGGCACGCAGACGCACCTGGTGGTGGATATCATGGTAGTCCGCGTTGTTTTGCGTCATGATCTGGAGCGGGTCCCACGGGAAGTTGTACCCGCAGTGGACGTTGACGGCCTTGAGCGTCGCGACGACGAACAGCAGCGTCGCCTCGCGCATCGTGAGCTGCGCCGCGCGCTCCGCGACGAGTGCGCCCAGCGTGTCCATCAGGAAGCCCTCGACGGGGTGGTTGTAGAGCGTGCCGTACGCGTACGGGACGTAGAGCCGGTGGTGCTGCGCGTGGAACGTCTTGTACAGCCACGTGTTCATGTGCAGCGCGCGGTGCAGGAAGTACTGCCACGAGTCGATCACGAAGCTGCAGAAGAGCGGCGAGTGAGCTCGAGATCGACAGAAGGTACGGGAAAGAAGGGAAGAGGACGTACATGCCGATGAAGAACTTCGCGACGGGGATCGCCCACCAGTAGAGCGAGTAGAGGCCAATCGCACCGCGGGTCGCGAGCAGCTGCTCGCCGAGCTCAGGGCCAAGCACCCACTGCACCACAGACGCCATCGGGCCCGCGAGCCTGAGCATAGCCGCAACATGGTCGACCGCCGCGCCCGCAGGCGCAGGCTCGATCCACACGAGGCCCATGCCGGTCTGGATGACCTGCTGGAGGATGACCTCGCGCAGCACCTGGCCGCGCGAGACGAGGTTGCGGGACGTGACCTCCGCGCTCTCGTGGATGCGGTACTTCTCCGCCCACGCCCACTTGTAGACGTCGAGGAGGTGGAAGAAGCCGCTGAGGAGCCAGTAGCCGACGACGGGCGCGGCGAGCGCGAGGATCTGGTCCGGCACGCCGTCGATGATCGACGAGCGCGGGGTGTAATAGATGGGCGTGTGCGAGGCGAGGTACTGCAGCTGGTGCTGGTCGAGGAAGGAGGGTGCCGCCATTGTCGTGTTCATGGTGGGCAGGCAGGCACAGGCGGGTTGGTGTGGAGGTGTGAGGCTTCTCTCGTCCAGAAGTGCAGGTATATGAGCCCTCGAGGGACAGGGTCCCCGACCGCATCGGGGGCGCCGGGGACAGAATCAGGAACTGGGCCGCCGGGGGCGCACTGGCCTGGGCGTTGGCGTCATGGGCCGGGTCGCGTTTGAGCGGGACACTTCACTGCCAGGAACCCCACAAAGCGATCGCAGCGACGGGCTGAAACGCAGGTGCAAGTGAGCATTGAGGGTGCGAGTTTGCAAATGGGAGGGTGGAGACGGCTCGCAGTCCGGGCCCGGACGTACCTAGGCAACGCTACGTTCGTGCGCAAGCTGGTGCGCATTCATGGGAGCCGCCTTGGGAAGCCGCCTTGCTAATCACTGCGTATGATTAGCAATGCCGCAACAGTTCTGTCGAAATGTTGAAGCGCCGCGGTGGTGAGCAGGCTAGTCATTTATCGATGGTACGTAGCCCTTCAGATTAAACAGAGATGCTGCTCCACTATACTACTACAGACGGAGGTTCAGCGACATGCCTCTCGTCCTGAAATGAGTACGCACACCCAACTCACCGATCGGCATCGGAGTCGCAGCTAGCATCGACCGGATAGACGGCCGCGCAAGAGATTGACGCAGGGTGGCGCGTTCGGGATCTTCACAGCCCCTTGTGCCGCTCGTATAGGCCCTCGCGGGCGATATGTCGGAAACTGCGCGCGCATGTTTCGCGGCGCCAGACGTGACTCGCGCTGATTCAACGGATGGGCGGGGACGCTGGACGCTGGCACTGCACGCCGGCGATGTCACAAGAGTGAGCTTTGATCCTGGAGGAGGTTGTCGACGACACCATACCACAAAACAGACAGAAGGACATACCGGCCGAATTTAAGTTGTGGTATTTGGTCGAGAGATGGTTGGAGTGGTTGTGGGGGAGGGCGTTCGGGTGGTCGTCTCCCCAAACCTGTCGGCGCTTTCCGGTCACAGCTTCGTCACGGTGCGATGCCCAGCGCAGGTTTCGGAGCGACGACGATGATCCCAGCCGCCATCTGTCTTCGCCCGCGCTGTTTTTGATCATACCTGTATCACAAGCTCCCTTTCAAAGATCTTGCTGCGCAAAACATAGCAATAATACGGCGTGTATCCAGTTGAAGCAACCCCGGGCGGGAAGGAGCAACGCAGTTATTCTTGTGAATCGCGACAACATCATCCAACGCCGGTTCCCCACCACCTCATCCAACACCTGTAGGTGCGAACCAGCTACATCTCGGGAAGCTGACATACGAACCGCGTTATGTCTACTTTGCAGGTATGTCCAGAACCCCGATCCAACCGGCCCCACTACGCAGCGCTCACCCCTCATCGCAGAATTGAACGCCGGCGGACTGCGAACTGCCGTCCTACTGACGACCGCCCCTGTCCGGCGGTCCGAATATGCTTTAGCCTCTGCGCTTCGCCCAGGGCAGCCCTGCGGACATTGATCGCGCCTCTGCTTCTTCCCCATCATCATCCCGACTTCTCTCCTACTCACCCTCCGGCGGCATCCTCCCCCTCGGTCGTACGTAAGTCCCATGTAATATTGCTCTACGCGCTGTGCTTGCATTTACACTGCTTATTCTAGGCGAATTTGTAGCGAGTCTTACCGCTACCAATTCGGTACTTTCGCCAACGTCCTCAACATTTGTGCCATTTGTGCGCTGCCATCATGGTACCCGGGCCTCCGGAATGCCATTCTTAGTATCCACCCTCGGAAGCACTCACTACGCAGTCTAGCCCACGTCCAAAGGATTGGCTCCCACTGCGGCGGCGCACGATCCGCGCTCCTCAGGCCCATCCACACAGACCGAACACCACCGCAGACACAAGGTTTGACCCCCCGGGTCCTGGCGCGGACACGACACTCCGCCCGGTGCAAAGTGCTGAACGCTGAACGCCGAGTACTAGTGCCGAGTGCGCACGACGCGGCACGCCGCCATCCCCGGGTGCCCCTACAGGCTATACACCCGCAGTCGGCGATCCGCCCGCTCTCACGGCGCGGGCGCTCCTACCCATCCAGTTTGCGGACTGGCCCTCGTTATGGCCCCCGCGGATCGCCACATATCAGCCGCATTGGCGCGTACGCCACCCCTGGCACCTCCGGACTGCTCTGTGCTATGTTCAGCATCCCACAAATCCGAGGGTATTGCTTGTCACGTACTCCAGCGCAGCGGTGAAACATCCAGGCTCAGCGCGGTGCGTCTTCATGGATGTCTAGCACCGGTCTAGGGCATAGACAGAATTATCCTCATCTATGCAATGCCGCCCTCATCAGCTTCAAGCCTCCGTCTCCATAGGCTATGCATCTGGAGTCGACATCGCCGTCCACGATAGATGCGCGTTGTGTACAGGGTGCGAATCACGCTGCAACCCCCCGGCGAAAAGTGGGACTCGTGGGTGCAAGTTCTCCGCCCTTGACATTACCGCTATAACTCACGACGACGCAACGGCAGGGCGATGAGCGAATGCTACGCCGCGACCTCGAATGCGGGATATACAGCCGGAGCACCCAGTTGACAGCCCGCTCTTGCCTCCCCCGCCCCTGGTCCGGCTCTGCGCGTGCCTGGACGACCCCGCCTCCGAGTCTCCTCGAACCTCGCCCATCCCAAGCCACAGTCTGGGCATAGTACCTGCGGCCCGTTCAGTGGCATCAGCCTTCCGCAGGCTGCATGCGTTACGCCTTCTCCGACGGAGCAAAGGATGACTGGGAGAAAGCATGAGCCTGCGCCCTCAGTCCGACGAGGTAAGCATCTGGTTCGAGCTCCCAGTTCACACTGCTCAATTATCTGCAGAAAAGATGGTTATGCGTGACGGGCCGCTCTGAGCTGGATCAACGTGCGTGAGAGTTCTCGCCAAGCAACGGTTTCTGCCACGCGCGGGGCAGTCTGCTCATCCGCCCAGGCTCGCCCGTCCCCACTGCAGCAGCCGCTCGATTAGACGTGCCCGACGCTCCCGGGGGTGAGAAGACGGCGGCGTGCCGCGATAACCCGCCCACGCTCCTGCTACCCATATCTGTATCTTTCTCAGTCCATTTCTGATCACCGACTCGGAACCAACCTGGCTCGGTTAGCGACACTCTCTGGCCTCTGCTTGCCGCACACCGCATACTGCACCCCATCCTCCGCGAACCCGACTCGGAGAAGGGGCTGAGCCCAGCGGAAGCCAACGCGTGCGTCCACAGCACAAGCAGGTAAGTCCGCCCGCCTCGCCAAAGCTCCAAGTCCACAATGCTCAGACATCCTCAGCAGAGCTAACTATGCATCCGGGCTTGCCTCGCGCCTCGCGCCCGCTCTCCGTGCACCCGCCCTCATCGTTAATCAACGTTGTCCGCCCCGCGCAGAACGGCCTGGCCAGTCACCGGCCACCCACAACTCACAAGGCGGCCGTGCGTACTCCAACCGCCGTCCGGAAGAACATGATGCTCGCCGTTCCCGCACGAATACATCGCTCGGGCGCACGACGATCCGCCCCGGAGGTCGGCCACGGCCGGAGAGACAGAGTAGGACAAGGGGTAGCCATCCCCGGCCCCCAGCGTGCCGCGACAACGGGCCTCTCCTCCTGCCTATCCTCATCCGACTGTGTTCCGTTCCCTGGCGCATCTGGTCAGTCTCGACCGCATCGAGTCGTACGCCGCTCGCGCCTCCTACTCACCTTCAAGCTTCAAGGCCCACCCCCTCGCAAACCGTCCATTCGCTCGCTCCGCGGCGTACAGCTGCGCCCCGATCTGCCGAGACCTCCCGGAACACCCCGCGCCTCGTTCTGCCACGGGCACCGGCGTGCTTACAACCTCTCCCCCTACTAGGCTCTCTCTCCACTGCCTCGTCCGCCGGCCTCCGATCTCCAGTACGAGCAGCGTAATACGTCGCGGATCCATACAGGGACGGGCACCCGGACGAGACTGCGCCGTCCAAGCGTCGACATGCCCCGCCTTGAGTACACTGACATGCGGAACCTAGCTGCGGCTCTCCCCCGGGCGGTCATGCACGCGATCGTACGCTGCGGCTCTAGCCCGCAGAGCAGCCCAACCGCCCGCGTCATACCGTGAGTCATCCTCTCATTTCTCTCCAACTCTCCCGCATATGAAGCGCAACCTCAAACAAGTGGATACGCAGCTCGCCGCACACTGGGGCAAAGTACGACCAACACGCTCTTCGACACCACACGCCCGCGGCCCACGCACCGCGTCCATTTTGCGTCGCGGACACGCCCCGGGTTGCCTTCGAGCTCGCCCCGCGGCCAGTGCGGACAATCGCCGCTCACGCCATTCGGCACGCGCGGGCGATGTCGCGCGGCGACGCGTCCTCGCGCGGCGATGCGTACTTATGACCGAGGGCAATTACCCACTCCGGAGGTGGCCGCACTCGCGGCGGTCTGCGCCCGAGCGCGAGCGGCTAGATGTCTCCCCAAAAGACCCTCCTCCCGAGACTCTGTCATACCGCCTCCGGGTCGCGCGGCTGTTCTCCGAACGACGCCTGTGCACCACAGTCTACTCTCCGGGTGCATACTAATGCGCAGGCAGATGCCGATCCTGCGCACCGTCGGCGGAGAGAAGGCGGAGGGCCCCTAGACAAGACGGCGACTTCGCGACGCGCGCTGAGCGCAGTGGAGCTCGGTGGACGAACCCTAGGCCTGGGAAGAGACACAGCAGCACTGGCACAGCGAGCCCGCTCCCCAGCGGCGTGCAGACAGACCCAACTAACTCGAGCGCAAATATACAGAGCTGGCGGTGACAGGTGCGACACCGTCGAGCGCGTGCGTAGGACGAGCTCGCACGACGGGCCGCAGTGACACTGCGCCTCGGACAGAGAAGGCCCGCGGACCACTGCGCCAGAGACTCGGATACTCCCGCACACCCCCGGCCTCTCCCGATCCCTCATCCTAACCTCGCAAACCCGCGCAGGCCGGCAGGTGGCAGCACAGCATACACAGACCGCCCACGCCGCGCATACCCCTCCTCCAGCCCGCCCGCTAGCACGAATCAAACCGCATCCACCCCCGCCAGTACTTCGATGGCGCTGAACCAGGAGGTCGCGGAGGAGCGCCATTTGGCTTCGGGGTGGCTGTATGCGCTCGATTTGACGGTGAGGTAGTCGAGGGTGCCAGGGAATTCGAAGGAGCTTGCCAGGACCGGTGGCTGGATCGGTGGCCAGCAGCGTCACTCGTGCTCTGCGCCTACACCGTCACCTGTCTACACACCACGTTTACAGTCGGTCGCGGACAGCTGTACTATCGTACCTTTTCCGTGCACGATAGCACTCCTTCGCTCACGCTGGAAGTTGGGAGGCTGGGGCTTAGTAGTAACCCCTGCACTTGTACAACGCGACAACAGATCGACTCGTGATTATCGATGCGAGACCGCCCCTGCTACTGCGCAACGACATAGAAGCGCTCTCGCTCGAACCACCGCCACGGACGGTGACCGCTCTCGATGGAGTCATGCCGCCTCCCGATCGAGCTGTGCGAATCCACGATGGACGAGCTCGTCGCCTGGGACGCCGCCGAGGGGCCGTCCGTGCACCGCTCGTTCATCGCCCAAGGCGCCCTCTGCGCATGCGCTCTCACCTGCCGCGCCTGGCGCCCGCGCGCCCAGCTCCTCCTCTGGAAGTTCCCCATCCTCGAGTCCGGCGCGCCCCTCGCCGCGTTCGCCGACCTCGTCGGCCGCGCGCCGTACCGCACGCACCGGGCGTTCAGCGCGGGCATCACGCTCTACCGCGGCGGCAACGGCGCGGTCGACGCGGAGCAGGGGCCGACGGGGTTCATGCGGGGGCTGCACACGCTGTTCGCGCACGCGTTCCCCGGGCTGCGCCTCCTCCGCTGCCGCGACGTCCCGCTCTCCGTCGGGCCGCACCTCCTCCGGCGGCGCCTCCCGTTCTTCGCGCATATATCCACTCTCGCCTTGACGCGGTGTGAGTTCGACTCGACCAGGGCGCTCCTCGACCTGGTGTGGTCCTGCCGCAGCCTGGCGGTGCTGCACATCGACTCCCCTCGGATCAAGGAGAAGGCCGCTGTCGGCGGCGAAGGGGCGCGCTTGTCGGCCGCCTGCGCGCACCTCCACGCGTGCCAGACCCTCGCGGAACTCGAGCTCAAGTGGTTCTACGTACGTCCCCAACCTATAATCCGCTCATCGCGAGCAGCTAACGACGCGCCCCAGGTCCCCCCGGTGTCTCTCTTCGGGAGCGCGTTCGGCAGCGCGCTCACCGAGCTCACGATCCACATCGACCGCGGCCGTAAGTCGCTCACCCGCCCCGCCTCCACACACCCTCGCTTAACCACTGAAGTACTGACACGCGCCTCTCCAGCGACCCTCGCGACCTTCCTCACTGGCTCCTTCCCCCTCCTCGCGCGCCTCACCGTCAAGTCGAGCGCATACAGCCACTCCAAGGCGCAATGGCGCGCCTCCGCGCCCTCCTGGCTCGCCGCCCTCGCCGCCTCCCGCGCCGCCTCCCCCTCCCCTTCGGCGCTGAGGAGCATCACGCTCGAGCGCGCACACGACCTCGCCGAGCACGAGTGCTGCCGCGACCTCGTCGCGCACGCCCCCGGGGCACTGGACGGCCCGGGGCTCGCGGGCGTGGACGAGCTCTGGTTCGTGCTCGCGGGCGCGCGGGATGAGGAGTATGCGCGGTGTGCGCGATACATGCATGATGCGCTTCCTGGCTTGCGGGGGGTTTTGCGGTTCAGGGTGAGGGAGCGGTCTGGGGGTGTGTGGGAGTATCGGCCTTCGTTGGCGTAGTCCTTGTGGCCTGTTGTGCGGGATCATGCGCACGCCCTGTCCATGTATTCGCTCTCCAGTTTGTATCTTTACTATCCGCACTCCGGACGTACGCTTGCTCACTTTGCCGCCCTATGCCCCCAAGCGCCGGCCCACACCCACCTCTCAAGCACGCCTCGCAATGTCCCCGCCTCTTCCACTGCCACTTGGCTCCCCAACACCAATATCATCGCCAGCAGAACAAGACTGATAGCTGCCTGCGCATCCCCAGGGCCTACATTCGCCCGCATATCCAAGACGACCGCGGTCCGCGCGCATATAGTCACTACGTTGCAAGGTACTATCGCCCCCGCCTTCGCTCCGGCGACCACGCAGCGCTGCACCCGCGGGTGCGCTCCCCCCCAATTGTCCCCCAATCCATGTCCCGCGCTTCTGCTGAGATCGCGCCGCCGAGGGCACGTCTACGCAAAAACGGTGTACCGCACCGTGTATCCACAGTCGCGCAAGGACGCGCACTAGCGTCCCTCCGTGCGCAACAAATGTACTGTCCATAGTCCGTCCTTGCGCGTGCCTCGGGGCCCTCGTGGCTCTACCCCAGGTGCGCCACACAGGTAACCTCGGGGGCGGCGGCACGAAGCCCGTCAACGTCTCAACGGGCAGGAAGCCTCGCTCGAGCGCCGCGGGACGTGGGACACGTAGCCAGAGAGTCCGTCGTCGAGCTAGCTGCAGCAAGGGCTAGCGGTGACGCGTTGACGCGCGACGGCGCCGAGTCACGTAGTATTAGCACGGCGGCCTGCGTGTCCAGGGGAGGCCGACTTCCTTCAAGTTAGAGGAAACCCGGAGGGCGGGGCGCGGTGTGCGGGCGTCGTTCGGAGAGTCGAGACGAGCCGCGCGACTCGCGAAGCGGAGAAACAAAGCCCCAGGGAGAGAGGCTTTTGCGGGCAAGCGGGTATGCGTCCGCGTCGACGTGCCGCTGCCAAGATGCGTCGTCGTGCACTGGCCTCGTCGCCCGGGCGTGCCGGACCCTGCGCGGATTGGACGCCAGCCTGAGCGCACGCGGGTGTGCTAGTCGGCGTGCCGGGTGCGCGTGGCAGAAATAGACGCAGGGTGTTTTGCGAGTGGGGAGTTCTCGCTGCTCCGCAGATCGGGAAGCAACTGCACGGCTTAGGGCGTATGGATGGCGAGTAGCGCGGTGTGGGTAGGGCTACTGGGGCTTCGAGGGCGGCCGACATGTCAGTATGGGCAAGTCCGCAGAAGCCGCCGGTGGGGGATTGTCGCCACAAGGTAGCGCCTGGTGGGAGCCGGCACGCCACAAAAGTAGAGTCCGTGCCGATAAGTCGAGCGCGCGGGGCATGATGCTAATAGGACGTACCGCAGCGCTGGTGCGAGTGTGGGGACGCGAACCACAGGTGACAGTGCGCTACCCACATCCACAAAAGCGCGCATCCAGAAAATCGCGCATGCGACAAATCGCGCATCCAAGAAGTCGCGCAACGCTGCGCGAAGGCGGGGGATATAAGCAGCGCTCCCGACGCCCAAGGGGTCCTCCAGTACACCATCCTCCGAAGTCACTACCACTCACCAAGCCGTCTTCCAATTGTTCGTCATGTACTCCGTACGTGTCGACGTCCCCCGGGGCTTGACCGTCATCGTGCTGCTGCTGTTGCTGATCGTCGGCGTGCTCGCCTGGTAGACCACCGACGTCCCCAAGTCTAACGCTGCTTGTGGCGTCAGCTCGTGCAGCTGCGGCGAAGCGTGAGCTCAGCCAGCTCTAGACGTCGACCAAACACTGACGACTCACGGTATCTTGAATCTTCTAGCTGCGGCTGCAAGGCCAGCGAGTGCAAGTGCTGAACGCACTCTCCGGTCCACCACCCTCCCGGTCCCTCATGTTGAACGACCATATCCCTACCTGCCTCCCTCGAGCTATGTCACGGTGTGGGTAGTGCGGGGTTCCATTTGTACGATAGGCTGTGTGGTCAGAATTGTATTGTGTCACCAACGATTGTATGCCGCCGAATTCTGAGATCACACCGGTGTGTTGTGTATAATCTCCGTCGGAAGCTTTGCGAAGGCAGACGACTGTGGCGTCCATCCACTGGCATATCAGCCTGCTATCCGAATGTACATGGGTGATGTGAGCTGTGCCATGGAATCATGCAAGCCCACAGACGTGTCGAATATGGCGAGACGCACCTAGATCCGCGCACCGCTGCTTACGGTCAGGGCCGATGTCCTGATATTCCGTCAACAGCTCCAGGCATCTCCGTATCAGCCCTAGAACCCCAGGGACTCCATGCATCCTACGACACGAGTCAGTGAATGCATAGCAGCGCGACGAGCCGCGCGCAACGGATGTGTCGTCTATGATCCATCCATGCGCGTGCCCTCTCCTGGCTCTATCCCAGGTACGGCAGGAGGCGCGTCGCAGCGGGCAGGAAACATCCCCCGTGCGCCGTGAGACGCGGAACGCGTAGCCACCAAGTCAGTGGTCGGGCTGGCTGCAGAAAGGGCTGGCGGTGGCGGCTCCGCGCCGCGTAGTACAGTGCAGCGTATCGGGGAAACCGACGCGCCCGGAGAGCGAGGCGCGGTGCGCGGGCGTCGTTCCGCGCGACTCGCGTGACGGAGAAACAAAGCTCCAGTGAGAGACGCTTTTGCGAGCGGAACGCTCGCCACCCGTGGCTCGCGCACAGGGCTCTCCATGGGCCCCGCGTCGGAGCGGGTATGCGTCCAGGGCCATACGCGTCCGAGTCGACGCGTCACTGCCACGATGCGTCATGTGCAACGTTACGGTCGCCCAGGCGGGCCGCACCCAGCGCGGGTTGTCCCCGCCAGCCCGAGAGCACGCGGCAGTGCCGCCTCCTGGACGCCCGTACGCAGAAAAGGACGTGAGCACCGAGCGTAGCGGGCATGCCCCAGCGTTTGGCGAGCTGGTGCGCGCGTTACACTGTCCTGCGAGGCAGCAGTGTTGGCGATGGCTGAAATGGCGCCGCACAGTTACAGCATGGCAGCAGCTGGGCCACACTCACACTACGCACCGGAGCGTGCCATGATTGCGCACCTGGTTGCCCTGGGGAGGACTCGCCGCCTGGCTCTGGCTCTTGCTCCGCGCGCACTGGCACTCGAGGCCGGGCCGTGCCGACTCGGACCCGTAGGGCGGCGCGATGGCTGGTACCCGTGCCTCCATACCGCGACGCCCTGCGTTTTCCACGATGCCCCGAGCTCGTAGTCGGCGTGCCGGAGGTGCGGATGCTAGGACTAGCGGCAGGGGTGGTTTGCTAGTGGGGAGGTCTCGCCGCTCCGCGGATCGGGACGCAACTGCACGGCTTGCCAGGACGGATGTACAGCGAGTAGCGTGGAGTGGGTAGAGCTACCGGGGCTTCGAGGGTCGGCCGACATGCCAGTGTGAGCACGTTCGCGGAAGCTCGTGGGTGTGGAACTGGCGCAACAAGGCAGCACCCGGTGGGAGCCGGCACGCCACAGCGTCCTGGCGAAGTAGAGTCGTTACCAATAGACGTTACCGCTAGAGAGCCCAGGGCGTGATCAGACGTACCGCAACGCCGGTGCAAGGGTGGGGAAGCGAAGGCCTGGTGACAGCGCGACGCCCACGTCCAGACAAGCGCGCATCCAGAAAATCCCGCATCCAAGAATTCGCGCATCCAACAAATCGCGCATCCAAGAAGTCGCGCAACGCTGCGCAAATACGGGGGATATAAGCAGCACTCCCCGACGCCCAAGGGGTCCTCAAGTCCACCATCCTCCGAGTCCAACAACCCAGCAGCCAAGTCATTACCACTCACCAAGTCGTCTTTCAAGTCTTCGCCATGTACGCCGTACGTGTCAACGTCCCCCGGGTCTTGACCGTCGTCGCACTATTGCTGACCGTCGGCGTGCTCGCCTGGTAGACCACAGACGCCCCCAAGTCTAACGCTGCGTGCGGCGTCAGCTCGTGCAGCTGCGGCGCGACGTGAGCGTCGCCCACTCTAGACGTCGACCAACACTAACGTTGTCTTGAATCTTCTAGCTGCGGCTGCAAGGCCAGCGAGTGCAAGTGCTGAGCGCTGAACGCCTCGCCACCCCCCGGGCCCCGCCCAACCATCCCTCATGTTGAACGACCATAGCCCTGCCGCCCTGCCTCAAGCTATGCGTGGGTGTCGCAGGGCCCGCGTGTACGATAGCCATGTGGTTGGGGCTGTGGTGTGTTGTGTATGACCTCCGCAGGACTCGGGAAGCGTTGCGAAGGCAGGCCCATAGGTGCGCGAACGCCAGGGGTTTATCCGCCTGCTATCCTGCTGTACACTGTGACGGGTGGTATACGCGGTGCCGTGGAATACTGTCAGTCTACAGACGTGTCAGACATGGCGAGACGCACCTATATCCGCATACCGCTGCTTACGGCTGGGCCGATGTCCCGAATCTTTTTCAACAGCTCTAGGCATCTCCGTATCTGCCTCGTTAAACACCAGTGGCTCGCACCCTACTGCGCGAGTAAGTCGTCAGCGGCGAGCCTTAGAGCGTAGACGGAGTACTCACACTTACTGTCCGGTTGCCCCGGCCGTATAACCAGGAGCTCTTGAATGAACACGATCTCCGTCTCCGCGATATCATGGCCTCGGTGGTCCCTGCCCCCGTTCTCTGCCTCAGCACGTACTATCCGTCTAGCGCCACCAGAGGCTTACCTCGTCCGATGAGCCCTTAGGGATGCTTGTGTCCATACGTTTCGGTCGTTCGTATCGGTATACATTGCGTTCTGCACCAGGTCGAGGCTGAGGCCCCGCCGTCGGAAACATGCCTGTCGTCGGTTGGTCACTCACCGTACTTAGACGACTCCGCCTCGTCCAGCGTTCCTGCAGCCCACAGAGATTTCAAGACCCTGGAACGCTAGTGCCATGTGCTGAAGTCAAAGAAGTGAGTTTCGAGCTTGTGCTCCGTGTATTTCAGTTCAGATTGCTTGGTACGCCTGACGGGCATCTGGGCGAGGACATATCGGCGGTCATTCCAACTTGCGTGTACGACTGTCGAACGGCTGCGACCAATCACTAGTCAGGCGTCATCAACGGCTTGCGGTAGAAGCAGGTATTATTACAGTTGCGCGGGTCCGGGTCTGGGTCAGCGTCGAAGTCAGCATCCTCTGAGCGACGCAGAGGTCCTTGTTCCAGCTAGTCGGACTGGCGCCATCCACGAAGGCCCGACCATTCTCTCTTCTCTGCGCGAGAACAAACTTGTCATATAACGGGGAGGGAGCGGCACCGCCGCGGTCAGAACTCACCCTGGCGAGCCTAGGACCTTCGCGGCTCGCCGCTCCTCAGCGCGAGCTCTCGTACTCCAAGTCGCGCGCCTGGGCTGCCACGGCCCCGACTCGGATAGGGGGTGACACCCGCAGTGACCGTCCTTGGCGTGCGGTGGTACGCTGACAGTCGACATGGGCAGAAGAGTGTCCGCGAGCACGTCGGAGCATGGACGCGGTATGGATGGCAGAACAGCAGAGCACAGGCGCGGGATACTCCGGGAAATCTCGGCAAATCGCGGGGCGGGAGCGCATCTCCATGAAGTGCCCGCCGTGGTGACTTTGACTCACGACCACGACAAGGACGCGTTCAACGGCGCGGACAGTCGCACCCTCCTTCTCATGCCGCAGCTGCAAACTATGTCTACCTGGGACTCGTGCTACGGCTTTTTGGCTGGTATCGTGTGTCGCATTTCCCTGTGGTTCGACTGTTTGTCTCACACGCGAAGGCGATCGACCTGGACAGGAGCGTAAACTTACCCCGTTCAATTGCGAGACATATCAAGGAAAGTAGTGCTATACACCTGCACAGCTCTCATGCGCAGAATTGGGCTCTCTCAACGGCTTCCAGCTTCATAGCACCTCGTCGGATGGACTGACCGCTCGGTGATACGCGGTCGATGTCGACCCCAACTGGTCTTTCCTCATCTCGGTGTTTCTATACTGCTAGCTCGTCGCTTAATCATGCTCTGCCTCGTGGCTCTCGGCCGCATACTGGGAGACAGTCGTCGAGATCCGTACCTTGACAGAGGGCACCGAGGTAAGCTCGTATGGTTTATAGGCAGCTGTAACCGGACGTCCAGCCCGCTTCTCACCCTACTTGCCCAGCTCCTCCCCGCACGAGATTGTCTAATCCGTAACACAGATGCGAGAGAGAGAGTAGGGTTTTGAAGCCGCGAGTTGGAAGGCGTACTTTACTATTCCACCCGCCTAATGCTAACTCCCGTACGGTGTTCCGCGCGTCACGCAAGGCACTCCATCGCCACCATGCGCAGCACAACCCTTGGTCTACGGCCCTTTGGGTTCACGCGATCGGAAGGTGCGTATCTAGGGCTCTGGCCTGCTCCCACTGGCACATACGTCGATGCGGAATCGCATCCGCGCTCGCGCAAGGCTCATCTCCACGGGAATCGTCGCGCCGACAGTATACACTCATCAGCGCGTGTGCCGCGATATCCTTCCCTCCGGCTTCGCTGCCACGCGAACCATCTGCGCTGCGCCCTGGTCCTTTCTAGCTACCCGTCCCCTCCCCAGCCTCCTCTGCGATACGTCCACCGACATGACTTGCAGGCTGGCTCGGAATTCAGGGCCCAGGATCCCGCTCGAGCCGCCATGTCTCGCCGGGACGGCCGGACGGACTCCTCGCCGCTTGTATATACAGAGCGGTCGCTCGCGCACCGAACGCAACTGCCCCCCAGGCTTGCAGTTCCCCACGCTCCGTCACTGGCACTGCTCGTCATCACCCTACGCATCGCCGCGCGCGCTATAGTCGATACCAGGCTGACAGGAACGCGAGATTATATCGTGTACTGAATGTATGTATAGCCATCCCTCTTTACAACCCGAGCGCACCATAGTGCAGTCTGCGTCTGGCGCCGTCTGAGCCTAAGCAAGAGATTCGAACCTGTCATGTCACGGTGCACGACGATGTTACGATGCGTACGTCCCGCCAGCGTGGCGCTTTGGCCGGGCGAGGGGTCTCCAATCCGCTGCGGGTCGATAAGATGCTGCTGTCGCGTACGTCTCCATCAAGGATAGCGGGACACCTCTATCTGCACGTGAGGTCTGCCCATACCTCGGTGGTGCCCGAGTCGCCTGGTGCGATGGTGTTGATTCGCGCAGCCGCCGCGGCCGCACGTCGATATGCGGGTTCAAACTGAAAAGTAAATACATACGATACGTCGATCGGAAAATGATTGAAGCTGGTAAAGGACGTAGGGCACGATGCTGGGAGGAGACGCGAGAAGGACGTCCACGAGAGTGTAAGTAAAGTGGCCGTGTGGAGGGATCTATCTGGGAGGTAGCCGGTACTCAGTCCATGGGTCAAACACGGCTTTCCTATACTCGAATCGGAGAGCATGACGCATGCTTGGCAGAGCGTCGTGAATGTACCTCGCACACCACTCTGGAACGAAATAGTCGTCAAGCGCGATCCTGAGCTCTTCCATGCCCGACAAGATCTGCAAAGACTCGCCCGCATCCCCGATGAGACCCTTGCAGCAATTCGTGGTGTGTGATGTGTGCGGGCGTTGTAGCTTGATTTTTTTGAGTACGCAAGGTGCCGTACGACTAGTGGCAATTGCTTTGATCCACGAAGGTCGAGAAACCTCGGAATCGCTATCCCCCAGCTCTAACTCGAGGTGCTCAAGAGCGGGGAAGAAACCGGCCAAAAAGGTGGTAATATTCACTGTCAGGTGTACTGGCTGAGGATGAGATGCATCACCACAAAGATCCGGGAACTCACGGTCACTCGAGTGATTGCTCACTATGAGATGCAGCCTAGTGAGGGAAGAACCAAACATGCCTCCGACAAATCTTCCCTATGTGACCTTTAGCCCTGGTGCTGTATCTTGAGAAAGGACTGAACGTACATTTGCACTGGGATGCGTAAGCTTATAATATATCTTGATATTGGAGAGCTTTTGACAGGCTTTCCGGCGTGTGCAGACGGCTAACAGCCGCTCACGCTCACCTGCCTGGGGAGCCTTGTAAAATTTAAGATCCCGAATATCCAGCGACGAGAGGTTGGGACACGCCCAGATCAGGTCGAGCAGTGCCCTCGTGGATTCGAAGGTACAGTCAAGCAGCTTCAGGGTGGAAAGCTGTGCGGAAAAGGGAAAGCTAGCCCTGAATATGCGATGCGGCAGTCCATCAAAGCTCGCGGAGGTGATGACCAGGGCTTGTAGGTTGGGGAGTGAGGTCGTGAATACTCGGCGGATGTTGCTTGGTTTAGAATGGCCAGAGTAGAGCAGCTTGACGCGAACCACCATCGATCTGACCCAACTAGGCCAGTACGGGCTGTCGTCGGCGAGATGATCCTGGGTAATCCAGGGGATCTTGCCGTCGATATCGAAGACGGGATACCTTCGGAGCAGAAACTGAGCCCGAGGGCGCCATGTTCGACAGGTCGAAGAACAGGCCTGTAGGTTGCGCTCCTCGCCGATATTTATCGAGAAGCCGCGTGTGACGGGTCCACCGGCGACTTCATCGATGATTTTCTCCCAGAGTTCAATTGGCAGGAGGTAGGTGGCTGCGACTGGGGTGAGGGCCTGTAGGACTACAAATTGACGCCAGTGAAGGACGGGAGGGGCTGAGCGACTCCTAGAAATGCCCTTTACAATGTGTTAGTGGTAAAATTTATGATCCGAAGGGTTTGTACAAACCGCTCGGAACGGCCGATGATGCGGTGCCATATCCTCCAGGAGTGCAGGGAGAAGGATCTCTCGGCGGCCACCGTCGAAGAGGGGACCCGCGAATAGCTCGTGGGGTCGTGAACTGGAGGCCTGGCAACAGGCTAGAGCTCGAGGGCGGACGCGGATGCGGGAGGAGGCAAAGTCTGTAGTGTTGGATAGCAGGGTGGCGACGGACGGGGTTGTTCGCGTTGCCGTCCGTGCCCCGACAGTCAATGTTCGCCTTGTACTCCACGAAGACGCTGGTAGTATACGGTTTGTCATCGACGTCCTCTCTCACCAGTGCTACGCACCGCTCATAGAGCGCCGTCCGCTCTGCGTATCCGACCGCAATCCAAGTAACCGAGAGTAGTTGAACCAGTGCCCGACGACGACTCAACATTGCTCCATGAATGAACCATTATAGGACGTCCACCCTTCTCCTAGGAGGCACCGACATGTGGTCTATCGACCACACGTCCCCGCTAGGAGACAGCGCTCCTCGGGCAGAACTCAATGATCGCATAGCCTTGACCGGCATGACTCAAGTCTCGGGCACACTGTCCACATTCTCCAACCAAATACACCGGTAATCGAGGGAGCACGCATTCGTGCGCGTCACCCTACAGGTGCGCGCACTGGCAAATCCGTCGTCCCCGGTGAACGCGATCCTGGTGCAATACAAGGCTCAGTCGCGCGGGAGGGTTCTTGGTATGGCTCTGGACTGATCGTTTTCGGCCTCTCTAGCGTTTCCCTCAGACGAGCAACAATATTGTCTCGCCGCGGTGAGGACCGGACCAGCGTAAGGAGGATTCATCTAAGATTGCGTTCTAGGGACGCCGGGACATACTCATGAGCAGTGGGCGACGTCTTGACGGACGTCAAGAGCCGGGCGAGGGCGTTACTCGCAGCACCTGGCCAGCAACCTCAACCTCTTCCGCGTGGTCGGAACGATGCAGTCCACATCCACATCACCGCCCGCCGCTCGCGCCCATGGCCCCGTCCGCAGCACCTCGGACCAGTCCACGAGTAACCTTCTCGCACTGCAAGTCGAGAGTCGTTCTCCGCCCTGGACTATGCGCTTCAGATCGCGCAGGGGATCAGCCGGTACATTGGTTGGCAAGCGGCCCCAAATGCAACGCTCGGGATGGCGGCATCCTGCGAGGCTCGAGCCGCTCTCATACGCTTGATGTAATACGCTCCCGTGCACGGGGTGCACGACCGATTGCGGCGGCTCGTCTGAGAGTGGTGCCGTCCCCGGAGAGGCGGAGTCCAGTGTTCATGGACGACCTCAAGACGAAAATAAGCTTACGAGCAAAGCATACAGCCCAGTCGTACTGGAAAGACACCGGGAACGCACGGCAATACGGCAGACTTGCTCGTCGAACCTATGGATGCAAATCAGATTACTAACAAACGTAGATCAAGCGGTGCGACTCGCCCTAAACACTGAGCCTCCGCGTGTATGCCTATACCACGCAACAACCTTCATTTCTGCCTTCCCTCAGGTACTCCTGCGCTCCATTTCCGAGCCGCTAAGTGAGTGATTGTTGCCGTCACTGGCGACGGATGCGCATGCGCAATGTATGACGCACCGGCTCACCGATCTTCCTACCAAATGTCACTATGTAGACTCTGTACTCGAGGGTCTTGTGGGCTGGCGAGTGCGGAGCGTGAGCATTAGCGTAGATCGGACGGCGCAGGAGGCCGAGCTGCATCTCGTCGACCACATGAAGCTAGAAACTTTTCAAGCGTTTCATAGAGTGACAGTGTTACCCAGACGAGAGTGTACGAGCGATGGCGGGGAGAGGGCAAGCAGCGACGACGGCGGCCATCGATGGCGTGCGGAGAACCCACGCGGCGCGGGAGAAGCGCGGTCACGTGTCCGCGTTCTCAGGCTCCCCCGCCCGACGGCCACCCGCGTCTGCTTTCCTTGCTACCCTCACGTCCCACTCCTACGCCCGAACGCGCAGTATTGCACGTACTACAGAAGTGCGCGCACACAGAAGATCAAGAGCGATGGATGAGACTCTCCTCTCCGCTTTACCGGCACGAAACCCAGAGCACGTTACCGTTCTGCGGCCGCGCCGTCCCGACGGGCGATGCTCCTAGGACAACAAATCCACACAAGCAAGATAAAGAGAAGCATTGTGCACGCACTTTAGGAGGGTATCCGCAGACAGTGAGACTCCAGCGATGGGTGTGACTGATTGAGAAAGCACAGAGAATGGAAGAGGCGAGGAAGACTCGTGCGCCCACTCGACGGTATTCTCGAGCCTCCGGCGACTCCCGGAAGCGCAAGGCGCCCGTTGCAGACGCGCTCGCTCGCGACGACGACTCCCCAACATTGACAACGCCGTGGCCCGCCTGTACGAATCTGCTTGCCTCCATTCTATCCCGCATTCTGTGCTGTCTAACTCGATAGTCCGAGCTCCTCACTGAATACACGCCCGGCCTCTACCGCTCTTCGCACTTCCAGGGCGCACGTAACCAGCTATGCTCAAACCGGTGCTCCAGATAACTACTAGTTGGAGGTCGCGTAAATCAAGGTGCGTACACAAAGACTCTGTTCCAGTGTTGTGTTAACGTCCGCCAGCCCTCGTGATACGCATTCTTGCTACGTTCCACGGCGCGGCTAGTGTGAACGTCGCCATCCATGCTCAGCCTCTCACCTGCGTAGAGAGATAGTCCCTCGAACCTCAACCTGGACCCGTCCAACGCTCTCTCTAATTGGCAGCAATTGGCTGTTCATGGCATTTATCCTGCGACGCGGGTACTCGCCTCGACAACCCCCTTGTCAACATGTGAAGGGGAGTGCAGCGACGCAACTTTGACGCATGTTTCATCGATGGCACAAAACCCTGATCACGGTATGTTTTCATTTTCTCAACCGTTGCAGCTCCGAATTTATCAAGTACGCGACGGTGATACAGCGCACGAATGGATTCTCACAGGCGTCCGAGAACGCCCGCGGCGATCGTGCCTGTCTCCTCCATTACCAGGGTACCACCACAAGTCCGGGGTTTTGGTGCAGGTCACTGCAGTTACGAGCTCAGGACCAGCGTCGTCAAGCCCGCCGTCCGTACGATACTAGTCGGGCGTGCGCGACCTTACTCTCCTGGACACATCTGCGTGCCGCCGTACCTCATCCACGATCCCAACTGTGGTCTCTATTCTCTGGTGTGGCTGGTAAGTCCCAAACGCATGGCGTCGCTCGCCGCATATACCACTTACTGACATTTTACAGTCCGTGGACGACTTCCTCTGCCCTCTTCGCCCTTTATATGCTCCGCGCCATGAAGCAGCGCCCCCATATGCCGAGAGATCCGCTCCGCATCTGCCTCTTACGCATGCACCCTCAGTGTTCCAACCATGAATTGTGTACGGTCGCTACCCACCCGTCTCCGATCATCTCTGACCCCCGCTACGAGCAGCAGAACAAGTGACAGGCGCATATGAGAACGGGTACCAGGATGATGCCGCCCGCCGGCCAACGTGCACGGAGGCCGGTCGTGATACCGTCCGCAGGCGACCGTACACGCGTGTTTCCGCCCAACTGGCATACTGTGAGTATCCCTTTCACTCACCGCCATCTCACGCAAGCGAATACGCAGCGCGCCGTCCTGCAGCTCGGCAGCCGCTTCAACCGCCACCCTCGTACGCTCAATACACCTTTCGACACCACACGCCCACCCAACGCGTCCGTATCGCGCAGCGTACACGCCCCAGCGCACCGGAACCGTGGATGCACCGCTGCTAGCCCGGAGAACTGCCGTTTATGCTACTCGGCACGCGCGGGCGACGTTGCGGGGTCTGGGGAAGACTATGCCCCCGGCTGGCGGTGTCGCATCAGGAAAATCCCCCCGCGCGAATGAGCTCTAATTATCCTTAATATCACTAATTAGAGCGGTTCGCCAGGTATACCTAATTCACAAGGTCCCTTTCCTAATTATGGTGGCTGAGGACCGCATTAGATGGGGGTAGCGCCATTATGTATTGTAGTACTCACTGGTAGATCGCCACACCCACTTGCTTGTAGATCGCACGCAATGTATGGGATGAAGAGATATATTCAAACACTACTGACATGTATAAGCTAAGTACGAAGACTAATAGAGACATGATACTCGAGAGGAGGAAGCCGATGCTACATAGCCCATACAATCCCCTAGTGCACGAGCCAGGTGGTCGGGAAAGTCGCAGCCAAGCAAGCATTGATCTCCGAGACTTACAGATGCTAGAAGACGGCGGTCTCCGTGCTCGAAGACACCTGTGACCAGCGGGGACGACCTCGTTTGAAGACGGTGGGCAGGGCCGCAAGAAGCCGTACGGCGGAGCGCACTCGGAAGACGGATGCTGACCAGTAAGCTAGGCCCAAGACCAGTTCTAGACGAGTACAGTGTTGTTCCTAGAGATAGCCAGATGGCAGGAGAAGACAGCGAGGAGGAACGACAGAAGAGCACCAGCCAGGTTCAGCGACATTAGCCAGCGGACTAGACGAGCTCGGGCCGGGGTGCGAGATACTGCAGGCAGAGCTGGAGCCAAGCGCCACAGCCTTCACAAAAAGACGTTACGAAAAAGCTCAAGGATCCAGCATACCAGGAAGACCGCGAGAGGGGATGATGAGACGAGGCGGACGAGGGCAGAGGAGACAAGGAGCAGTCGCGAGACGCCAGCGCAGAGATGCCTGACGTTAGCGCCCGTGTTTAGGGCAGGCGCTATTGAACTTCACAATTCAACGCGTCTCATTCTAAACAACTGCTGGTATTAAACCGACTCCCCACGGCTGGACAGTACATCCAGTAACGTCCATAGTCAGTATTCGTGGCAGGGAGCGAAATATAGCTCTCTTGTATCCTCCACTACACTCCGTCTGAAGACTATGCACATTATGGCGGTGAGTGACGCCTTATACGCGGTTAGTTCTGGGTATTGCTAAAATAGCCCTAATTCGCGCGGGGGGATTTTCCTGATGCGACCTCGAACACACAGCTGTCCCCGATGCGGCCAAGTGAGCGGAGCTCATGGAACTTTGCGCGCGAGCGAGGAGCTACTTTCCCGCAAGCGTCCTTCTCTCTGACGCTTTTCAGTTCCACCTCGTGCGGCTGGCTCCGGACGACGCCCGTGCCCCACTCCACGCGTACCCCCTCGAGAACACCAGCCACCCTGGCACGCTGCCGTACGCGCGCGTTCGCCGGCACCGACCATCACCATTCCTCCAAAGACATCCCGACGTGCTATCGCACCGTGGACTACCAGGCTACGCGTCCTGTGGAGCATTCGACGCGCCCGGCCTCCCCGCGGCAGGTGCTCTCCTCTGCATCACCCGTCCCGGGATACAACCAGCGCTGGCACGTGCGCGATTGGAGCGCGCATCCGTGGCTCACGGAGAACGTCGCCGCACGCTCTAGTACGGCACCGTATACAAGGTGCGGCGCACACTGGTGGTTCGCGCGTGGATGTGCTTCCCACTTACGCAAACTCAACGGAGGCACGGGACTAGGTCAGCTCTTGGGAGGGGAGAGGGCGATTTTGCGAGAATGCACGAGAATTAGGCTCGGGGAGACCTGGCTGCGTGGTAGGGGGCGTGCTCCGGCGGCTGGTGCCTTGCACCGTGGTGGTCATGCACCCGCGGCTGCCTTGTCTCCGTCGGGGAGTGCGTTCGACGTTTCGGCTGGGGCTGCGTGAGTAGCTATCCATCTGGTCTTGCCGACGGCCGGTGTTAGGAGTCCAAAAGGCGCGCTTGGGAAACTCCATAGACGAGGGTTTGGATGAGATACAACAGCACGAAGAGCTCAGTCCCTATCGGAGCGCGGATGGTACGGGTACAGGCTCGAGCGCGAATACATCGATATGACAATAACAGACGGTAACCAGAGCGCATGTGTATGACGATGAGAACAGACCACACAACGCCGGAGAGGGTCAGTACTCGCACTCTGTCACACCCCCCAACCCCTCCCTCCCCCTCAGCTTGAACTTCAAAACCCTCCGCAAACCGGGAAGAGCATCGTACATGTATCGTGCACACCGCGCATATTCCTCATCCTGCCCGCCCTTGAGCACGAACCAGATCTCGTGCACGCCAGCGAGCACGTCTAGCGCACCCGGCGCGTGCTCGACGAGGTCCCGGCAGCACTCGTGCTCGGCGAGGCCGTCCGCGCGCTCGTCCTCGGCGAGGTCGTGCCGCCGCTCGAGCTGGATGATCCTAAGCGCGGGAGGAGGGGAAGGGGGGCGGCTGGCGGCGATGGCGCTGAGCCAGGAGGGTCTGTGGGCTTTGACGCGGCTGTATGGGGATACAACGGTGAGGCGCTCGAGGGCGGGAAAGGAGCCGGTCAGGAAGCTTACGAGGGTTGCTATGTGAGGGGAGGAGGGTCGGATTGAGATCAACATGTATATAGGCTTGTCGAGTGACTTACAGCCCTCGGTAATTTGGACAGTCAGCTCGGTGAGCGCCGTGCCGAACGCGCTCCCGAACAGAAAGACAGGAGGATCCTGGTTGACGTGACGTCAGTTTCACGTCCAAAGCGATCATCTGACAGACCGGACATACGAATAACTCCCACTCAATTCGGAGCACCGCAAGATGCTGGCACGCGCGTAGGTGCGCACAGGTGGTCGACAGGCGGGCTCCTTCGTCCGTGGTGGCAGCTTTCTTCTTGATGCGAGGAGAGTGGATATGCAGCACCACCAGACTGCGACAGGACCACACTAGGTCGAGGAGCGTCCGTGAGGAGTCGAACTCACAGATAATCAGATCCATAGTCGTCAAATGGGCGAAGAACGGAAGCCGCCGCCGTAGCAAGTGCGGCCCAACCGAGAGCGGGACGTCCCAGCAACGCAGGAACTGCAGGCCAGGAAACGAGTGCGTGAACAGCGTATGCATTCCGCGCATATACTCCGTCCGCCCCGGGCCCTCGTACTCCTTGTTGCCCCTCCGGAAGAGCGTAAGCCCGGCAGTGATTCCCCTCGCGGTGTAGTACTGCGCGCGGCCAACCCGGTCGGCGAACCCAGAGAGGGCTGCCGTAGACTCGATGATGGGGAACTTCCAGAGAAGAAGCTGCGCTCGAGTGCGCCATGCGCGGCAGGTAAGGGCACACTGGCAGAGTGCGCTGTTTTCATCGCCCAACCAGTCCCGGTCAGAGTGCCTTTTTTCTTCGGGGTCCCAGGCGACAAGCTGGTCCATCGTGTACTCGCACAGTTCGATCGGGAGGCGGCTTGATTGCATAGCGCAGAGCGGCTCGTCGTCACGGATGCTGGTGGTGGTGCGGATGAGAGTGCTACTTGTTGTGCGTGCGCAGCGGTCCCGTATCGCGATTCCCATCGGCATTAGGGCGCTCGATAAGTATCACTCATCGAGAGTTTTAATCTTACGTTGTGCAGGTATAGGCCCTAGGGCTCACAGGGTAGCCTCATTCCCCCAGCCTCAGCAAGCGTGAGCAAACAAGTCTTCGTGCTCACGGGGACGGCAAAACTGACCGCACGATGTACGACTCCACGATGGTGAATGTAGCGTGTAGATTAATGTAGCGGTGTCGAGCTACTGCGGCATACAAATATCCTGCCGCCGCCGAATGTCGAGGACGTCCACTCAACCGGCTGTCACCCTACAGGCAATCGAGTTACGTGCGGATGACCAGGCTGAAAGAGCTCGCACAGATAGGTGGAGGTCAAGGTGGTTCTCGATTTATAGACAGATCTGCCCAACATGAGTGAGCGGGGTTAACTCTTGGATCCAAACGAAGGACCCACCTGCGACTCACGCTCACGCAGTCCGTTAGACGTATACAGGCAGTAGAACTGCCCCGCAAGAGCATTGGACCAATAACGAGACGGTGCGCGAATTAGCCTGAGGTGCCGGGGAGACCCGTCATGGGGCGACTCCGATGCTAGGTCAGGACACCCATAGGCCTAGTGGAGGGAAGCGGTTCGTGGGACGGTACGCCAGCCGTATATATAGCTATGTCTTGTCTTCGTGTTCCTGAGGCTCACGTTGCCGATCTCCACTGCACTGCGGAGTCGCCGCGAGTGGTCACAGCGTCAGTTGGCCCTGTGCTCGCTTGAGATCGAATTGTATAGACGGTGGGGCGTCGCGAGCCTGGGGCCCGCTCTGTGCCTAGCGTGTTACTTGCAGTCGTAACTCAAGACGCGCAGATGAGCACGTTGGGAATTTCAAGCATCGAGAGTGCGCACCGCAGAGTAGAAGACCCGCACGGATCGAATTTATCGATCGCGAATGTCTTTGCTATCTGTGAGGTCGAAGGCGTCGGGCGTGCTAGGGATCCCCCAGTGGGGGAAGAATGTCGGCCTGGACACCCAGAGAAGTGGGTCTCCATCCGAATGCAGGCCGTCCGCGTGAACTTGGGGTGCTATGATATTAAAGCTAAGATGAGAAAACGACGAGAAAAGTGACACACCACTTCAAGCTCGAGCATTAGTGAGTCCGCGCGCAATTAGCGCGGTGCCGCCAGCGCAATGGCAAGGTCCAGAACTGTACGCAACAGTGCTCAACGCTATCCGACCGATGCCGAGGGTCATCGGACGTTGTATGTGTAGCAATGGAGATCGTCATAGTCGCAGCTACTGACTGCATGGACGAGGGCGGCGGAGAAGAGGAAGGGACACATCCTACGCAGCACATTCAGTAAAACCCGAGCGACGAGGTTGGGAGAAGACTCACCTCGTACGCTCATGCAACGCTATTGAGCCTACGCTTGCTCTAGATGGGGCAGCAGTGCGCGTATGAGTGAGCGCCAGTATGCAGCTGCGAACACACGCGTGGTAGCATCGGATGCGTCCGAGCTGCGGGAGAGCGCGACGGAGACGGGGCTCAGTGTCTGCGGGGCTGCGCCACCTGTTCCGTTGGCTAGCGACAGACCAGAGGTCGGCCGCGCGATGGGGTAATATAAAGCGTGAGGGAGGCTCTTGCGGTATGGCCGACGGAAGACAGCTCGCCGCATGGGCGAGGCCACACACGATGAACACCGCGGGCGCGAGAGCACTCAGCACCGGTGTGTGCCCTCCGTCATACGCATCGATACACTGAGTCGCGTCCGAGTCGCCGCCAACACATGGTGCAACGTCGCCCAGGCACATCGAACAGCGTGAACCACGACTTTTCACACCAGCTACGATGCGAGAACGAGCGTTGCCATGTCCACGCTAAGAGCGGACTCGTGTAGAGACGTGGGTGCCCCGGTTGCGTGTATGAAGTCGAGTGGTAAGCTTCGCGTACGAGCGTGCCGGCCGCAGCGCCCAGCGGCGAGCTGCAGGACGACGAACTTCGTATCCTCTCGCTTGGGGCTGCGCTGCATAGAGGTCCTAGCAGAAATGATAGTCAGACGACTCACAGTTTGACCGTTAAGCACGCCCGTATGGACTATGTTGCAGATCCAACTCGGAACTTACGCGTGCACGGTCGCCCTTCCGGGCCAGGTTCGCGCTGGTGCACGGACCGCGGCCTGCGCGTACTTGAGGGCGGCATATATCGGCGTTGGAGGTACCCCTTCGTCAATGCATCCGTAGCTTCAAGTACGCTGCCCGTAGTCGAGACGGTCCTGGGCAGACGATTGGAGTGGCCGTAAGGCAGCCAGACACGGGATATTCCGGGAACTCTCGGCAAATCGCGGAGCAAGAGCACGTCTGCGTGAAGCGCCCGCTATGACTTTCACTCTCGACCACAACGAGGATGCGTTCAGCGGGGCGGACTCCTTCTCAAGCTGCAGGTGTAAACTAGGTCTATCTGGAAGTCGTGCTCAACTAGGGCTACCGGGCTGGCCTCGCGTGTCGCGTCTTGCTGGGGTTCGTCCGTCTCACATACGAAGGCGACCGCGACTGACCTGGTGCGCATGCGCAGACGAGAATGCCAACCTAGGCCGTTCCCATGCGAGTCTGACAAGGGTGAGTGTTACGCATAACCTCGTCGAGCAACCATGCACAGAACTCGCGTTTTTGGCGGTTTCTTGCTTCGTAGCACCTCGTCGGATGCTGGCCTCCAACTCGCTCGGTGCGCATTTCCAGACCAATAGTTCATTACTCGATGATGCGATGCCTCGTAGCTCTCAAACGCTTGTAGGAGATGGCTGTCGAGATCCATGGCTTGGCAGAGGAAACAAAGGTAAGCTTTTGTGATTTTTATAAAGCTGACACCGTATATCCAGCCCGCTTCTCGCTGGCGGCTCACCGCATGATATCGTTCGGTCGGTGGCGCGGATGCGAATCGCATGCCGGTAAGTGTACTCCATCATGTCACCCGCCCAGTGACGCTTCCCGTCCAGTGACGCCTCCCGCACAGAGTTTTGCGCCGCGCGCGGTGATCCACCGCGATCAGGTGAAGCTCAGCCCTTGCCGTATCAGACCAGAGAGGCCCTCTAGGTGCGCGCGACTGGAAGGTGGGTGCTTATCGCTCTGGCGATATGCCCACACACGTTGACATGCAACCGCCTCACGCTCGCGCTCGAGACGAGCAAGCACCACAGAAATTTTTGCGCTGGCTACAGACGCTCCTCAGCGCGTGTGTCACAGTATCCTATCTTCCTTCAGCTCTCCAGCGACCCGAAGCACCTGCGCTGCCCTCTGGTTGTCTCTAGCTACCTGTGTCTCTGCTCTGTCGCTCCCCCCGGCTCCTTTACGACTCGCCCACTGCATAACTCGCACGACGACCTCGGAATGTAGCGCACAGCATCCCGCTCAAGCCGCCTTTTTATGCCGGGACGGACGGCCGCACTCTTCGCCTCTTGTGTAGCCACCGCGGTCGCCAGCGCAACGAGCTTAGCTTCCCCCCAGGCTCGCAGTTCCCCGCGCTCTGTCGCTACTCGTCGTCACCCTGTGTGTCGCCGCGCGTGCGCTACAGTCGGTTCCGCGCCGGCAGGGACCCGGTGTCACGAATGCGAGGTCATATCGTGGACTGAATGTATGTATAGCCGTTCACTGAGTCGATTCGAGCGCGTCTTCCATCGTCAGAGCTGTCTTCGCCTAACGAAGAGTCGCGAATTTGTTTTATCACGGTGTGCGACAATGTTGCAATGCGTACGTCGTTCAAGCAAGGCTGCTCCGATCCGCCGCCAGTCGGTGAAACACCGCCGTCGCGCACCTCAGTGCGACGGGTAGCGCGATACCATTCTTTGCGCGTTACGTCTGCTCATAGTCTGTCCGTACGCTAGTCACGTCCGAGTTCCCCGAAGCGATTGTGTTGGTTGCGGAACCGCCGTTGCACGTCGAGATGCGGATACAACTGGTGGTTGAATACACCCTACATGCCGATTGCGATGAATGAAAGAGGTACAGTACATGGCGCACGAAGCCGGAGCGTTTTCTAGGAGAGGCGGGGGTACGTGCAGAGTAAGTGGACGCAGTGGGGAACGGATCTATGTAGAAGGTAACTGGTACTCGGTCCAGGGCTCATTCCAATCTTTTCTGGACTGGAATCGGAGAACATTACGCATACTCGGCAGAGCATCATATATGTACCTCGCACACCTCTCGGGAGCGACACACCAGTCAAGATGAATCTTGAGCTCTTCTACGCGCGACAAAATCTCCAAGGACTCGCCTGCATCTCCGATAATACCCTTGCAGCACTGGTTCGTGAACGATTGGTGTCTCCGTTGTAGCTTGATTGTTTTGAGTGTACAGGGTGCTATACGGCTGGTGGCGATTGCTTCAATCCAGGAAGGTATCCAATCCCTCGGTGTATCACTGCTTATCCCCTCCAGTAGCTCGAAGGACTGAAGAGCAGGGAAAGAGTTGGCCAGAAATGTGGTAATATCCCCTGTTGTATGCATTGGCTGAGGGTGAGATGCATGACCGCACAGACATGGGAACTCACAGTGAATCGGGTTTAGGTGTGATATGATATACAGCCTGGTGAGGGAAGATCCAAAAAAGCTCCCAACAAATATTCCCTGCGAGACCTGTAGTAAGTAACATGCCCGAATTCAGTACCTCATCGGGAGAATGGGCGTACACTGTAATTGAGAGAATCGATTGTCAGACTGGAGAGCTTTTGACAAGCCTTCAGGCGTGCGCAGATCGCTGACAGCCGGACACATTCGCTTTTCTGGGGAATCTTGACAAAACTGGGACCGAAAAGCTCCAGCGAACAGAGGTTGGGACACGACCAAACGATGTCGAGCAAAGCCCTCGTGGAGTCAAATTCACATCCATCCAGTGTCAGGGTAGAAAGTTGGGCAAAGAATGGGAGACAGGTCCTGAAAAAGCGGTGAGGCAATCCGTAGAACGCCATGAAGCGGCAGCGCAGGGCTCGGACGTTGGGGAATGTGGTCATGAACAATGTGCGGATGCCTGTTTGCGCCATGGAATCAGACTTGAGCTTGCCGTACAGACTGGTGCCAGCCATCGTCGATCTAAGCCGACTGAGCGAGTAGGAGCTGCTGTCGGAGAGAGTAGTTTCTGTTATCCAGTTGCTCATGCCGTGGACGCCAAAGGAGGGGTATTTCTGGAGCAGAGACTGAGCCCGGGGGCGCCATGTTCGACAAGTCAAAGAACAGGCCTGTAGGTTGTTGCGGTCTTGGGCTGTCCCAGCGTAGCCGCGTTCGACAACCTCAGCGGCAATCTCATCGATAATGTGTTCCCAGATCTCGACTGGAAGGAGGCAAGAGGCTGCGACCGGCGGTCTCGGGGTGATTTTAGTGGGGCGGCGCCGGCGCCGATGGTGAGGCGGTAAGACGTTCTTGGTGATGTTCTTCGAAACGTGTCAGGATGGATGCAGTGGTTAGAAGGTGTTATACACACCGTTCGGAATGGTGGATGATGCAACATATCCTCCTGGAGCGCGGAGAGAGGGCTTTTCCGCGGGGACCGTGGAAGGCGGCCCAGAGGGAGACACGGCAGGTAGCTCGAGCGGAAGCGTGAACCGGGGCCTGAGGGAGGGCTAGAGCTGGAGGGCGGACGCGGAAGCAGGAGGCCCAAGCAAAGACTGTAAAGCCAGATACCAGGGTGGCGATGGGCAGGGTCGTTGGCGTCGTCGCCCGTCCCTGGACACCAAACCTGTGTCTTATACTCCACTGAGACGCTGGTGGTATACGGTTTGTTGTCTACTGGGATGTTTTCGCTCGCCAGTGCTACGCATCGCTTCTCGAATGCTGCGGTACTTGACTTATCTGACCGCAATCCAAATACCCAAGAATAGCGTGTGGCGGAACCGGTGCCCGACGACGGCTCAACATTGCTTGATGAATGAAGTATTCAAGGATGTCCACCCTTCTTCTAGGATGCTTTAGAAATGTGGTCTGTCGACCGCACATCCCTGCTAAAAGACAGTGCTTTTCGGACAACACTCATTACTCGCACAGCATTAACAGGCACGGCTCAAGCCTCGACCCTCGCCTTCTGCGTTCACTAATCAGATGCACCCGGAACCGAAGGAGCGCGCACGTATATGCGTCTACTTGGCCACTGGTAGAGCACTGTTGCGTGGCAGCTTGTAACAGGTGCTGCCTTGTTGCAAAAGCCTGAGTTCCACACCCTCGGGCGACTGCGGACTTGCCCACACTGGCACGTCGGCCGACTCGCGTATCCCCAGTAGCTTCACCCACGCCACCGCGACGCTACTCGCCCTTCATCCGCCACAAGCCGTACAGCTGCGTCCCGAGCTGTTCCGGGCTTTCCAAGACATCCCGCGCCTGGTTCTACCACGCGCGCTCTCGGCGCGCCGAATAATACACCCGCCTGTCTCAAACACGAGCAGCATACAAGCAATCGACAGGCATATGAAGGCACGGGTACCAGGCATTTGCCATTGCGCCGCCCGGCAGGTTGACACAGCCCGGCCTAGAGTGCGCGCAGAGCCTGCCTGGCCGCCAATGTAACCCCGGGCGACCGTGCGCGCGATTTCACGCCCGGGTTCGCAGCCCGAGCGGAGCCCGATTACCGACAGGTGAGCAAGACACTGAGAGTGATAGACTTCGTCGCGGTGGGTGGGCACCCGCGCTGGGGTACGAACATCGAAGGGGCACGGGCGAACTGTGAGTCGTCATTTCCACCATTGCCACCACCCCTATGAAGGGAAACCTCACATGAGAGGATACAGTGCGTCGTCATACAGCGCGCCAGCCGCTGCGGCCAGTACGATACGCTCGCATGGCCTGGCAGCACACCCTCCGCCAGCACCCGCTCGCGCAGACCCGCTACACGCCATAAACGTACCGGTAACGGCACCGAGGCGCGCTCTTGGGCGTGTAGCGCGGCTGGTACAGGCCATTGCCGTTCACTCTCTTCAGCGCGCGCCCCCGCGGACGACGTGCACCCGGCGACACGTCCTGACGCGCCGAAGCGCATGGCCCTGGACGCATACCTCTCTTGGACGTGGCCGAGCTCGCGGCTCATGTATGTCGGCGCGTGAGTGGCAGGTTGCCTGCCCGCAAGCGCCCCTCTCCCCGACGCTTTGTAGTACCGCCCCGCGCGCCTGGCTCCAGACGACGCCCGTGCTCCACCCTCCTGCTGCCCTCGACTTTGCTACCCTGGGAGCAGTACGCTGCTGTACCTCCACCCACGGCGCGTCAACGTTACCCCTCTCACTTAGGATATAGTGCAGGAGGCGCGCGCACTGGCCATCGCGAACGGAGTCTCCAGCGCGCTACACACCCTCGCGCGGCCGAGGTTGCGGATACACCTCGCGGCGCGGCGCGCAGGTCTTGCGCAGACGTGCTCTGCAGCTACGTGCTCACGTCGCACAGGCACGGGTCGAGGGCTGCTTTGCAGTTGTAAATGCGCGATGGGCAAGCCCCAGGGAGCAGAGATGCGTCGTAGAGGTCACTCCCGGGCCGCCCGAGCTAAGGCGGAGGCGGTGGTGCCTTGCGCCATGGCAAGTAGATGCGCGCAGCTGTCTTGTATCTGCGTGGGTACGCGAGCAAATGTAACGCCCGGGGCCGCACAAGCGGTCATTTAGCCTGCCAGTGTTCTGACGCGATGAATGATGGAGGAAAGTCAAGGGGCGAGGATATCGCGAGGTGTGTTGGGAAACTCTGTGGATGAATGCTAGGAAGAGATACGGCAGTACAGCGAGCCCACTACCTGTCGGAGTACGTAGTCAGTAGGGACATAGACATGATGATCACCACGACTCGGATCCATAATCCCGCACAGACCGATTCCGCCTGTCCTTCAGCTTCATCTTGAGCGTCACAACTTCTCCTGCCAGATCCTCAAGTATGTACTTTGCACACCGCGCATACACCATCCCCTCGAACACGACCCAGATCTCGTGCACGCCGGCAAGCACGTCCAGCGCGCCCGGCGCATGCGCGACAAGGTCCCGGCAGCACTCGTCATCATCGAGGTTGTGCCCGTGCTCGAGCGTGATATTCTTGAGTGTGCAGGGCGACGAAAGGGAAGGAGGGACGCGGCTGGCGGCGATGGCGGCGAGCCAGGAGGGCGCATCCTCGTGTCTATACGCGCGCCGTCTGACGGTGAGGCGCTCAAGGAGAGGGAAGGAGCCGGTCAGGAATGTGGGGAGGGTGGCTAGAAGGAGGAGGGTCAGATTGAGATCAACACGTATTTGTAGGTTGGTTGAATGACTTACAGCCGGAGTCAATGCCGATAGTCAGCTCGGTGAGCGCGGTGCCAAACGCGCTCCCGAACATAGGAGGACCCTGATTGACGTGACGTCAGTCTCTCGCCCGAAGCGATAATCTGACAGGCTGGACGTACGAGGAACGCCCACTCGATCTGGAGCTCCGCAAGATGCTGGCACGCGCGAAGGTGCATGCAGGCGGTCGATAGGCGGGCTCCTTCGCCAATGGTGGGATCTTGCTGCTTGAAGCGAGGTAACCAGATGTGCAGCCTCATCAGACTGGGACAGGACCATACCAGGTCGAGGAGCGTCCGTACAGAGTCGAAATAACAATGCTCCAAATCCATAGTGGTCAAGTGGGCGAAGAACGGAAGGCGCCGCCGTAGCAAGTGCGGCCCGATGGAGAGCGGAACGTAGGAACAACGCAGAAGCCGTAGGGCAGGAAAGGAGCGCGTGAACAGCGTGTGGATTCCCCGCATATACTCCGTCAGCTCCGGGCCCGGCTCGTACTCCTTGCTGCTGTTCCGGAAGAGCGTAACCCCGGCAGTGATTCCCTTCGGCGTGTGGTACCGTGCGCGGCAGACGCGGTCGGAGAACCCAGAGAGGGCTGCTACAGACCCGATGGGGGGGAACTTCCAGAGAAGAAGCTGCGCTCGAGTGCGCCAGGCGCGGCAGGTAAGGGCACACTTGCAGAGTGCGTCCTGTGCGTCGAACCACCATTGCAGGGAGTGCTCCTTGTCCTCTGGGTCCCAGGCGACGAGCGGATCCCAGGCGACGAGCTGGTCCATCGTGTACTCACACAGCTCAATCGGGAGGTGGCATGATTGCATAGCGCAGAGCGGCTCGTGATTACTGAGGCTGGTGGTGGATCGGACGAGAGTGCTGCAGCTTGCGCAGGCAGCGTATCGCGATTCCAACCGGAGTTTGGGCGCTCGATGTCCATCGATCTGTTGTTACATGTAGGGCGAACAATAAATGTAGTCACTGTGAGTCAGAGTCTCCGCGTCTCAAGCGTGAGCAACGGAGTGCTATTAAACACGGGGAGGGCACAGCTGGTCACACGATGATACCGCTGCCCTCCTTGAACCTGGGGGGATGGATCCCGGAACCGTACACGAGCTACAGCGGGGGGCAAACATCTCCTCTGCAAGCGGAATATCGAGCACGCCCACTCGCCCCAGCTGCCGCCAGAAGAACGTTCGCACCATGCGCGAGTAACCACGCCGACCTCTTCCGGGCAGACAAGATCACTTCCGGGTCCAACAAGGAGCTTGCACACGTAGTGTAAAGCCGAAGCGGTCTGACAAAGTACGAGTCGATCTAGTGAACTGGTGAGCACGGCAAACTCGGAGCGTTAACGAGGAACAAACCTGTGAGTCGCGCTCAGTTCGTATCTTGCTCTCCGTGGAAAAACGCGTGTGCGGGTTTAGCGCATCTCAGGCGGCGGGTCACCCAACGGCGGAGTGGGCAGGTGGAGTGAGGCGGATCGTGGATAGGCTGCGCCATCCCCACATCCATGGTTTGCATCCGTATTCGCGAAGTCCCGCCCGTCGACCGCCAGCCCGCCGTGCTTTGTAGCGTCGTCGCGAGTGTCCGCATCGTCGGTGGCACACTCGAGACTCGGTCTGAATGGTGCGCACGCGCCTGGAGTCCGAGAAGTATCAACGTGAGGGCTCGCGAACCTGGTACATGCCACTGCATACACCTGAAGCTGGCACGCCGCGCGCTCGTAGTCGAGACTCGCGCGTGGTCGTAGCAGCGAAGATGGTCGTAGTAGCCGCGGCCGTGCACGCAGACAAGGGCACCGGGGACTCAGTTGCGCAAGCTGATCAGCATACTGAGTGTAGCCCGAGCAACCTGTAGACGAGGTTGAGTTTCTTTCAAAAAGGTCCGCCCGCTCGTGCAATGCTGTCCTTACGACGTTTGCTCGAGGTCGGGGGGCACATGACGTAGATTTGCATGCGCCGGGAAATCCTGGCTCACGGCCCCTGCGTCAAAATGAGCGGAAGTATGCAGCATAGTACGCGATACAGAATCAGGTGCGTCTGATCTGCGGCTGCGTGCGGGGAGCCGCAGCCCAGTGCACGGACATACGCTCCTCTGCGGCGCTGCGTCACTTATACCGTGCCCGATGGGTTCGTACCAGCAGTGTCATTACAAGGAGGCGAACCTGATACGCACTTTCGCAAACGACGGAGGGCTGGGCTGCACCGTCCATACGACATTCGGCGTCCTGTGCTCATCGAGTGTTCAATGCGGGGACGCACCCGACTAGCGAGCATGTTTTGCGCGTCTTGATCGTTTGTACGCCGGTTACAGCAGAGTTCCCAGTAGTATCGTTTGACAGAGCTCAAGCGTCTGATTAGTGCGCAGGTACAAGGGATGGAGGACGAGAGCAAGCTTAGTACGTACCTTCGACGGTCCTCTCGGACACCGGCTTCCGGCAAATCCCGGCTGGAGAGCAGGGGAGGCGCCCTGTGCAGACGCGTTTGCTGGCGACGACGAGCACCCCGTTGCCAGCGGCAAGCACTGGATGGCGACCTCTTCCGCGTGGCTCGATCTGCGCCTTTGCAGCGCCCGGCGCATCTCAAAGTCCAGTCGCCACGTAGAGCAAGTGCACACACGCAACGTTCCAGCGAGCGTGGCTTCTGAGGACCCTGCCTCCCCCGTTGCTTGCTCGCCCTATTGAAAAGTCGTACGTGTTCTTCAACTCATTGTGATAGTGCTGCTTTGCTGAGCCTGTTCCTTAGACGTTCGGTATAGATGAGTCTGGCGCCGCCTGTCTCTGTTCTTCCACCTCGTCGCCCGTGCGCAATTTTCCACGAGCAGGAGCCTCACCGCAAGCGTCAAGTTACACTGGAGCGACAGCAACGCGGGGAACGACTCGAGGCCAATATCGTTCATGCGCGGTCTCTGCGCTTTTTACCCACTCGTTTCCCGACCTGCGCTTCCTTTGGTGCCGCGACGTCGCACTCTCCGTCGAGCCGCGCCTAGTACGGCTTCAGCGCGCTCCAGGCTCCTCTGCGATCTCGTCACAGACATGTCTCACAGGACCGCTCGCTCGCCATCGCTCCGCTTAATCTGGCTTATCGCTTCAGGATGAATGGACGCCGTTCTCGACGTTGCTAGTATATCGACAGTTACCGTCCGCGCTCCAAGCCCACAGCCTGACATGCCCGCGTCTTCCTGGGCTCTCCCGCTGCTACTACAGGCCCAATCGCACGCCGCGTCGCCGCGCGCATGCGATCCGCCCCGCAGGTTGTGTTTCCGCGCCGGACAGAGTCTGGATTCCAAACGCGAAGTTGAATCGTATGCTAGGCGTACAGTCGTCTATCGAGACAATCCGAGCATGCCATGGTGCACTCTAGATATTGTGTCGCTTGAAGGCGAATCGAACGGCGGCTTTCCGCCGTGCATGCGTATCCTCTCTGCGCAGAGGGGTGTTCGCCAACGACGAAATTCACGATGGCCGACTCACGGTGTGCGCCACCCTTACAACACGATGCGCGTGCATGGCGCGTTGCCCCCGAGGTGTATCTAATCTGCTGCGAGTTGTTAAACGCCGCCGCTGCTGCGCATTTCTTCGTCACGGGTAGCGCGACACCTCTCTCTACATGCCATGTCTGATCGTACGCTGGTGGTTTCCGAGTTGCACCGTGCGATGGTGCTGCTTTGCGGAGCCGCCGTCGCGCGTCGAAATGTGAATTCAAACTGGGACCCAAATGCATACAACATGCCGATCGCAATGAATCGAGGCAAAGTCCATAGCGCATGAAGCCGGGGCGTGTCCCAGGAATAGCAAAAAACCTGTGCATGGGAAGGGTGAAGTAGCCTAGGGGATACGGTCTACGTAGGAGGATGTCGGTACTCGATCCAGGACCCTATGTTATACTTTCTAAACTCGAACCGGAGAACTGGACGCATACTCGGCAGAGCGTCGTAAATGTAGCTCGCACAGCTCTCGGGAGCGTCACAGTCGTCGAGGGAGATCTTGAGCTCTTCCACGCCCGACAAAATTTCCAAAGACTCGCCCGAAACCCCGACCATATCCATGCAGCAGCGGTTCCCGTACGTGTTGTGTCGCCGCTGTAGCCTGATGGTCTTGAGCGCACAGGGTTCCGTACGACTGTTGGCGATTGATTTGATCCTGGAAGGTCGAGGAAACAGCGGATCCTGATGGTTACTTCCCCACTCCTCTAGATGGAAATACTGAAGAGCGGGGAAGGTCCCGGCCAGGAATGTGGCAACATCCCCTGTTAAATGTGTTTGATGAGGGCGAGACGCATGAATGGAAAGATGCGGGAGCTCACATTCAGTTCCTACAAAGGATATTATATGCAGCCTGGTGAGGGAAGAACCGAACATGCTCCCAACAAATCTCCCCTGTACGATCCATAGTAAGCAATTTGCCCGGGTTCAGTGCCTCGTCAAAGGAACGGCGTACATCAATATCCTCATATTCAAGTCTGAATATGAGACAGGAGAGCCTTTCACAGGCTTTCAGGCGTGCGCAGATTATCGACAGCCGGACACGTTCGCCTGGTTGAGGGCCCTTGTCGAACTTAGGCTTCCAAAGCTTTAGCGACGAGAGGCTACGACACGCCCAGATGACGTCGAGCAGCGCTCTCGTGGATTGGAAGCGACATGAATGCAGGAACAGATTATCAAGCTGGGCAAAGAAGGGGAGGCGCGTCCTGAACATTCGATGAGTCGCCTCGTAGAAGTGCAGGGAGATGCAGCGCAGGGCCCGTAGGTAGGAGAAAGAGACCATGCGCAATGTGCGGATGGCCTGCATAGACTTTGAGTCGGGCGGTTCGCTGGAACTATAGTCGTAGATAGTGACCCCGGCCATTGTGAGCTTGAGCAGACTGAGCTTGAGCGAGTAGAAGCTGCGGTTGTGGAGAGTGGCTTCGCGTATCCAGGTGGCCATCCTGTCGACATTCAGGTAGAGATATCTCCGAAGTAAAAACTGGGCCCGGGAGCGCCATGCCCGACAAGTCAAAGAGTAGGCCTTTAGGCGGTCTTGCTCTGCAATATCCTCGATGTAGCCGCATGCGATCAGCTCAGATGCAGCTTCATCGATAATTCGCTCCCAGATTTCGGTTGGAAGGAGGCATGAGGCTAAGACCGGGTAGTTTTCGGTGGGTTGGCGTCGGCGCCCGCGCCGGCGGCGAGGTGGGGAGACATTCTTGGAAATGTTCTTTGAGGCGGGTCAGTATGCCAGTGAGCGCAATGTCAAGAACGAGCCATACCAACCGTTCGAAATGGCCGATGGGGCGGCATTTCTCCCGGAGCACAGAGAGAGGGGGTTCTCCGCGGGGACCGTCAAAGCGGAGAGGGGGACACGGTGGGTTGCTCGCAGGAGCGCGTGGATTGGGGACGAGCCAAGCAAGGGATGTAATGTCGGAGCCGAGGTGGACTGAGAAGGGGATGTCCCTGTTGTCGTCAGACGTATGCTGTCCTTGAACGTTGAACCTTCGCCTTATGCTCTAACTAGGGGGCTGGTGGTACAAGGTTTGGCGTCCTCCCTTGTCGTTGGGCACCGTTCCGGGCCCGTCACGCGGTACACTGCATTCCTAGGGCGTTAACTGTGCGCACAGCACTCCGCATCATCGGATAAAGCTCGAGCCTCATAGGCCTCATTCTCCATCTGATGAAACCGAATACACAGGTCAATGATCGGTAGCAAAGTCATATGCATGCTCTGACAGGTGCGCGCGCAGGAGAATTTACCATCGGGTGAGAGCGTGTGCATTTATGGCTCGATACAACGTCCAATCTCTCAGGCGACCGGGATGACGATAGGGGCGGTGTGGGCGCAATATATTCAGCCTTTCGTGCTAAAGACAGCGGAAGTTACTCAATAGGAGTTGGAAGAGCGAGGTACGCCTTGAGGAGAGTCCTACTCAAGCCCTCTCTGATTTCTGCGTCGCCCTATAACCTTCCGCATCGGCCGCGCCCGCAGCGAGTGGCGCCCAAAACGTCCACATCGTTTCCCATATTCTCGTCTGGAACCTCCAGTCCACATACCTATAGTTTCCTGCACCGCAACGTATCGCTCTCCGCCGACCGCCTCCGGGCTGTCTTCTTGGGTTCGGGAGTGCGTCTACACCGTGGCTTTGAAGTGGGAGCGGTTCAAAGTGCGGCGCTCAGATGGCGACGCCGCGCAAGCCTCGAGCCAAATTCAGTCGTAGAGGTTTATATGCTCAGCATTGACGGAGTACGAGGATAACCGTCGCCGATAGTGTAGAAAAACGCCCAATGCCGTTCCTGTAATAGCAAGATCAGACGGCCCACGGACGACCTCTATGTAGAGACTTACATTGTGGCTGGGATGTTGTGATCTCAGCAGGGTGGTCTGGGAGGCTGGGAAACGGCCCGCATGGTGTCAAACAATGCTCCCGCAGCTGGAACCGGCACATGGTCGCACATCTATTGCTCGACGCCGCCATACGGACGCCGTCGTAGACGTGAAGGTTAGATGAGATTTCAATAGGGCGATTAAGGGGACAGCGCGCAAACTTACGAGTGTTCCTGAGGCAAGTTGTGGTGTTGGTCCCGCACTCGAGGCATGCAACTATCACAGCCGTTGCAGGCTGCCGAGTACGTCGCGTCAGGGCGTCAGCGTACTAGTAGATCCGACGGCTCAGAGCCCGAGAGGAGACTGACAGAGTGACCAGTGTCTCGTAGACCACGCATAGTTAAGAGGTTCTCCAAGTGTATAGTGGGTCTGTATGCAAGTATACAGACCAGAATGAACGAGCGATGACAGGGAGAGCGCAAGCAGTGACCACGACCGCTGCATGGACCGCACAGAGCAAGCCACGCGGCGCGGGAGAAGCGCGGTCACGTGTCCGCGTTCTCAGGCTCTCCTCGCCTGACGCCCGCGCTCGCGCCTCCTTCTCTTGCCTCCCTCGCCTTCAACGCTGACGCCGCACTGTACGGTTGGGCTCAGTTAGTAGATTCGTTTCCGCGGGTTGTTCAAAATGAGCACTTGGAGAGTCGGCCGAAGAGGTCAGGCAGCAGAAGTGGGCGCGGTCTTCTCGGACTTGGGCTTCCGGTAAATGCCGGCTGGGCGAGAAACGCAAGGCGCCCGACGTGTTTGCTGGCGGCGACGAGCAGCAAACTTGAAAGCTTGACCCACCGCTCTGCTTGCCATCTCCCGGATAGCACATCTCTACGCTGTAGCAGTGCCTGCTCTCTCGCTGCATCCACGCATCACTCCTTGGCGCGCGCCCCGGCTGCAGTTGCCCTGCCAGGCTCCTCTCGCCCCGAATTTGTGCCGTGGATACACGAGCTGCCGCTCTCGGGGATCAGGGCGAGTACATTGTCTCCAGTGGACGCTCTATGCAACGCCTGCCAGGTCTCAAGATCTCAAGGCTTGCACTCTCACGCGCTATGACACCACCATCCTCGACTTACCCATCTACGCGCTTTCCAGTACTGGCCACGACGGATAGTTCCCCTCATCCTCGACAACTTCAACACATTTACGTCTCTGGAAGATACGCACGACGTCTCTGTTGCTCCCCTACTCGCCCCGGTATCCTCTGTGAACACGCGGCGGGGCGGTGATCATATCAACCCTACGCGATCCTCTCACCCGGTTATTAGTGCGGAGAACTCCCTCGGATACGGTGCGTGCAATTCCTCTTTTTTCATCTGCTGTATCTCTCATGGCAAATGTAGCGTACGAGCGCATGCGTGCAAGTGTCCGTGAACGTTTGCAGAGATCGACGCTCTCCACGAAGGTCATCGCCGCGCATGTAGGGCAGCACTTCGAGCCACGCCAACCACATACTCGGTACGCAGCCCCTCCTTCCAAGCCGTCTAGACGTTTTCCCTCTGAGCTGAACACAGAATCAACGCTCGGGGTCTGCACGCTGCAGTACAACTCACACCGGCTACGGATAGTCGTCTGTCCCTCGCGTATCCCAGGCCCGACGTCCCCGCAATCGCACCACTACTCTATTCTCCCTGCTCTCCAGCGCTGTCAATCTCACAAGACAGGCTCCAGGATCACTTTCTCCGCAATAGTGGCCGATGGTGGACGGGCGACGGCCCTTATTCCCGTGTTATCAAGATTGCGTTCACGCACACCATGCACGACTGTCTAGGTGCGTTCAGACAGTACGATTGCTTCGAAAACACCTACTCACAGACTCCGCATCCATATAGCGCACGATCAATAAGCTCTCGAGTATCCCTGCTTGTTTCACAATCAGAGCAACCCGGGTTTCTTCCGCCGACCGTCAACGTCGGCGATGGCGCAGGATCAACGGCCAGGACGTCTAGACCGCCATTCGGCGTGCTGCTTCCTTGTGTGGATCGACCTTTCCCGCCCGCGCACGTATCCGTAAGTCCACAGTCGCAGTGTGAAAGCCTGATGGGGTAAATGCTCACTGTTCGCTCGTCGCACCAGCGTAGCACAAAGTGCTGCGCGTACGCAACTGCAGTCTCACACGGTACCAGCGAAAGCCGCTATCGACAATCTACTTCGCCTGCAAACTCGCGCGTAGCGACTACCGTCTGACACCAATACACCGACCAAGCCCCACACCGCTCGCCTGCGTTCGACTTTCTACGCTCCAAATCCAGGTACGGGTCACGCTCTCGCTCCTCCCCAGGTCGCATCATCCCTTCGCGCCCCGACCTCGGCCCCCACCCTCGTCGCGCAAGCACCGCCCTCTGCTTGGTGTGGGAAGGGACGGCGCTATGTTTCGCATGCGCTTGCCATCGTTCTCCTTACGCGCTCCTACGCGTTGCGTTGGGTGGGTCCTACCGTGGATGACAGGGTTTGCATCGCGGGGAGGCGGGCGCTCCCGGGATCAGTCTCTCGTCACCAGGCGCATGGTAGCGTTGGACTATCGAACACGATGAATCGCTTTGAGTGCCACTACGAGGTGAGCATCTTCACTCCGGAGATGCAATCACACATACTGATGCAGATGTGCCTCGGCGCAGATCATGTCAATTCTATCTGCCCGGCTCGTATGTCGCAGCACTCCGCAGCGCCTCCCGTCCTTTAGAGGTGCCCTTTCGCCTGCGCAGGTTCAGTCCCCTCACACATCCGCGCACGGACTAGAGACATCTCTACGTGCTGTCAGCGCTCGACGCTTCCCCAGCTATTCTCTGCAACATTCCCCTCCTTGTATCTCTGGGACCCGAAACACCTGCGCCGTGCTTTGCTGGCTTGTGGCTACCTCTTTCATGCTCCCGCCCTCAATTACGCCCGCGAATGCGAGGCTGGGCAGGATATGGGTATCGACGGGGTAGTGCGGCGGCTGCTAGAGCAGGCGCGTTGTGACCTTAGCCATGCGCCACGGCAGTCAAAATGACCACCCCTGCCACAGCGCGGGCGTGTTGTATTCGGGCCGGCGAGTAGAGGATAGCCTGCGCGTCGTCGCCGCGGACCGCGGGATATTGTTTAGCAAAAGGACGCTAGATGAGCCCTCAGGACACACGACGGTGTGGCCGACGGGACTGGTGTAGTAGCTACGCTCTTTCCTGGACTTCCTGGGCAGAACTTAGGGCCTCAACAAGATCATACTGTTTGCGGAATTGACTTGATTTTTCTTCCCGTGCCACGGAGCGACCGGTTCCAAGCAGCGAATGGCGACAATACACGCAATATCCCTACTTAGAGTCAGATATCGTACACAGTGCTAGAACGGAGCAAGTTTGTACTCTAGAAAGGGGCTGTCGAATTCCTGCCGAACCTCGAATCGGAGAGCTGTACGCATAACACTCGGCAAGGCAGTATAAATGTACCTCGCACATCTCTCGGGGGCGCGACATTCATCGAGAGCGATCCGGAGCTCGTCCACACACGACAAAATCGAGAGAGTGTCTCTCGGGTTTCCCGCAACGTTCTCGCAGCATCTGTGCCCGCTCAGGTTGTGGGGCCGTTCAAGCCTCACCGTTCTGAGTGCACAAGGGGCCGTGCGGCTAGCGGCGATCGCGTTGATCATGGAAGGTGGGGAGAACTCGCCTCGTTGGAAGCTGGTGATATCGAGGGACTGAAGCGCGGGGAAGGAGCCAGAAAGAAACGCAGTGATGTCCACTGTGGGACGCAATGGGGGGATAAGAGACTGGCCGTGAGGATGGGGGGATTACTTACACGCAGAGTTTACAATGACATGCAGACTGGTTAGGCAAGAGCCGAGCATGCTCCCAACGAAATACCTCTGTATGGCGCACCATCAGCGTCCGCCAGTAGCTCCGTAGCCTTTCAAGAAGGAACGACGTACATTCTCCGAATAGAAGTCAAGGTAATGTAGATTCTGGCAAGCTTGGAGGTGTGTACAGGTGACCGACAAGCGTGGGCCTTCGTCGACGGATGGGGCCCTCTCGATGCGAGGACGCAGAATCTTCAGCGTCGAGAGGTCGTGACAGGCCCACACAACGTCGAGCATTGCCCTCGTACACTCGAACCGACATGAATCCAGCTCCAGAGTGGCCAGAAGGGCGAAGAAGGGAAGGCGCATCCTGAACAAACGACGACTGACTCCGTTGAAGAACACGCCTACGCAGTAGAGGCTTTGTAAGTCGCAGAATGTGGCCGTGAGTAGAGTGTGGATGCTTCTTGTGAAGTCCGGCGAGTGGGCGGCGTTACCCAGCCAGTGCAGGGCGATACCTGTCGTCGTTGACCGGACGGTATAAAGCCGATCATTGCGCCTGACAGCGTGAGAGTACTTGAGGAGACCGGCATCGGAGTCCAGCAAAGGATATCTGCGGAGGAGGAATTGAGCATGGGCGCGCCATGCGCGACACGTCAAAGCACACGCCTGTAGGGCGTATTTTCCGTCGGTTCGCCAGAGGAAGCCATGCAGGAAGCCTTCCGCAACGACGTGATCCATAATATGTTCCCAAATTTCAATAGGAAGACGAGAGGAGTCTATGAGCGGCAACTCCGGTGCAGCTGCGGGATTGAGGTAGCAACGCGTGGATGTGGAGGACAGTCCTATGAACATGCTTCTTAGTGTGAATTTCGTAGCGAATAAATAACATCATCAGTGCGACAGACCGTCTTGAGATGCTCCCATATTGTTCAAGTCTTGGTGAAGCACGGGGAGTGCCCTCGTGTGAAGTGTTCGGGGAAGTGAGCGCGAGGCGGGGCGTGTAGTTCGAGAGTGCGCACAGCCTGCATGGGCATGTCAATGTGCATTCACTAGAAATTGATTCATACGGGACTGACCAACCATGTAGACGGTCGGGTGCGCGGCAGGTATTGATTTCGCGGCGAATACGTTTCTGAAGGTGTGAAGCAAGGTGAGGCAGATATTCCCAGTGACCCAGTGTGCCAAGAGTGTGAGGGCAAGCTCAGGAAGAAAGAATCAGAGGGACCGGTGTCTTTCCCCCCACGAAGCACCTGCGTGAGGATCCGTTCAAGATGAATAGGGTACGGGAGCTTGTGAGATGCGGGGAACCTTGGGACGAGCTTGTGGGCGAATGTAAGCGGGAGCTTGGACGATGCGCGAAGATATCTGTCTTCCTCTCCTGGTGTAGGGCTGAGCAATACACCTTCCATTCCGTGAAGATCTTCGTAATACAAGGTTGTGTCGTTGTGGGTTGCATGCATCGCTCTGTGGTGCGTGTATACATTCAGCCGCATTGAGCCGGTTTCCAAGAATACACCTACACTGGATGTCTCTAGTGACGGCCGCCCACGCGAAATAAATCAAACCGCATGCCGTTCGTTATTCTAAGAACGTGATACTCGCTGCTTGATATACAAGTGTTTGCGATGAGCGGTGCTCCTAGGACAGGACACACTTATTAGCACAAATCTGTGATCGGAGGTGGACCGAGCATGCCCTAGAGGTATGTAAGGATGAATGCGCGTCCAGTGGGGGTATACAGAGTACAGGTACGGTCATATCCGTCCCGGTGCGCTGACAGCCCTTCCATAAGAGCGTCGGTGAAGCTCATACACACAATCAGTACGCTTCCAGCCGGCTTCTGTGCACGTGGGCATCGAGGTCACCTTCGCACTTCTCCGGCTACACAAGCCGCGTGCCATCGGCTTCGTGTCCTCTCCTCGTGCCGGGCGTACCTTTGTGAACGCCCCGGACACAACTATGGGCGGGCTGCGGTCTCTTGTCACAGCTGGAGCGGCGAGGCGGACGGCTGTCCTGTTCCAATCGTGCGTCCTATCCGGGGTTCTTACGAATTGACATGTGGCATAGAATGCAGTCAGCGCCGACACGACAACTCATACGTTATGACGGACAATTCCACGAGTACCTACCTCTGAGTCCGTATCGTGACCAGCATGCCTCCAAGCTGCGTGTCCCTCTGCGCACGATAACGCTACTTTCCTACTCATTGTTACGGGCTGTCGAGGGTAAAATCCCGGAGTAACCGCATCGCGGGCGCGCGACGTTTGTTGCAGCGTTCTGGGGGGCGTGTGCAGCATTCCAAGCTAGGGGAGTGAGTACATGTGAGCTGCTTTCGTATGCGGCTAGCAACAGTCCGAGACAAGCGCCAACTTGCCGTAGAATTGTATCCCCAGGCGGAGGAGCCCAAAGAGCGCATGAAGAGTGGTTAGCGGACGAGCATGACGAGCACTAATCAAGCGCAGTGCCTACCGATAGCCGTGCGTGGCTCAATTTCGGATCTGCTTGGGTCGTTCATTCCTGTCGAATATTATCGGCAACTGACGAGTACGGCGAGACGCGTCTCGTCGCGCTGAGAGTAGATGGATACGCCGCTCCGACGGGGCGAAGTCTGGAGAAGATCCCGCTAACCAGCACGCGATCAGTAGGAGGGGTGCGCACGGACTCCCGAACACTTACAGTGCATGGAATCCGTCTTTGCACTCGAAGAGTCCCCGCATCAGCCTTTAGACAAAGCGTAGCTCCAGGTATAGGCGGCAGGCAACTGTAGGAGTGAAGACTGGCCGAGTGCTGTCTGAGGAATGGAGAACAAGACTGGTGCGCAGCTTCGGTCTTTGCGGACATGGGCTTCCGGCAACTGCCGGCTGGACGAGAAGCAGAGACGCCCGTTGCTAACGCTTTTGCTACCGACGGCGAGCGCCAAGGTCGTGCCCTCTCTGCTTGCAATCTATACAGTCTCTCTACTGCTGGAATGAAGCCCGGATCATCTGATGTACATCTATTCTCGGGCGCGCGTCCTACCTGCGCATACCCTCGCGCCCCAGCGAGTGCCGCCGTGGCATGTGTCGAGCGACGGACCAATATCGACTATAGTTCTGCTCCTGCGACATGGATAAACACCGGACGTCTGGCTGTCGTCGAAGCCGCCTCTAAGTCCGCAGGCTTCGGATCTGTGAGATGGAGGTATGGCGAAACCGGGCACACTCTTCTGTGTTCGATAACTACCCGACATAGGCCCTCGTGCATACCTGTCTCCGCGATGCTGCCCATCTCGCAATCTCTATCCCTGCGGCCGTTCCTACGGATGTATTTCTGGTCTCAACATGCTCGTCATTGCAATTGACAGGTCTTACCGGGATACCGTTAGCTGTGGCCAGGACTTAAGGTGAGTGAGGCGGAGAGGGAATCGCCGAAAGATTTACCCACCTGCTCTAGCATCATTGCTATGGACGGCGCGCGTATGGGCAGAACACCCTGACTTCTGCATCTCACTTCGGGGCCAAGGGTGCCTGTGTATCCTCCGAATTCGACGGCAGCGCGCGACCGGCCTCTTGGATGTCTCCCCACCGCGCGCCCGGCGCACCACGCGCTGGTTCCGCGCACCCATTCCCCTACTAGTTTATCCCGTCCGCGCGCATGTCCTGTGATTGCGAGCCAGGATGGCAACGACCCACGACGGTGAGTGCTAAGAGAGCAATTTCGAGTATGTAGATGCTCATCTTTCCCTGTTCGCAACTGACTAGTTTACCACATCCACAGTGATAATACAGTGTATCGCCCGGGAATGCCACATGGGACCCTGTACGACGCCCACCACATCGCAAGCATACGCGCGGCCACTCGCATGTTCACGCACCGAAGGCTTCACACCGACAAGAGACGACGGTGTGTTCTATCGCTTGTTCGGAATCTCCGCGATATGCTCGGTGTATGCGCGTCGACCATGCTCTCTCCCGCGCCCGACGCCACACCCTCGTCTAAGCGTTACGCACCGGCGTTCGATTCCAATTCGTAGCCTCGCGGCCGGGCAACGGCGGTGCGCCCACTCTGCTTGAACTCTACCATCGGGCCTCGTCTACTCGTCTACGGAGCACCCCGCCTTCCGTACGGCGGAGTCGTTGCCTGTAAACCTGCCACGGCTCCGCGAGCGTCCGTTCCCCCCAAATATGTGCTGGAACGTGAATGTGAGTAACGCGGCATGGTCTCGCAAGGGTAGTCTTCTCATGTACAATCCTGGCATTCAGCGAGACGCAAGCTCAACAACTCATTTGCAGCTCTCTAGAGTCTCCCAGAGTCCGACTAATGACCGAACACCAATGGAGCTCTGACTAGGGCACCGACAATAGGCATCTCTGCTGGGATTACTCATCGTCGGGTAGCGGCATCACTCCATGCTCCAGTGCGTGCGGCCATCTATGCGTAGGCGCAGCCACCGTCTTATACCCGTAGGGTGACTCGCGGATACCCCCGACACACTACCTTGCACACCGTTTGCCGTCGCATTCGTCGAACGTGCGAAACCCGCGTGCACGTTCTCTTCGACCCCGCACCCGCCTCACCCTTCCGGACTGCGCTCATCAATCTGCTTGCTACCAAATCGGATGCTCACCGGGCAGGTACGTTTCTGCTATGCCGGTCCATCTCACAAGCTCATATCTTACAGGACCGCATTGTGGTCTCCTCCGCCGCAGGCCCGCGGAAACCTGCCAGAGCGCCTTGTTATGCTCGCACACGTAGTAGCACATAACGCGTCCTCAGATCGGCCGGCCCGTTTTTCGTCGGACTCTGCACTCGCTAAGAGAGCTATCAAATCGGGTGTCCCACGTCGAGCGAACGGTGTGTTAAAGTTCGGTGCGCGATAGGGCGAGGAGCTCTAGGATGACCGACCGGAAATGTCGCTCTCGCATGCGGAAAGGAATATAATATATATGACCGAGTCGAGTCTGATATACGGCGTAGCAGTGAAGAGGGCGAGCGGCATGTTAAGATGTCGGGGGATAGGATCGACGGCTAAGTGCATCAGACATAAGTACTGATCAAGGCTGAGGGAGGTATAGTACAGAGCGAAGGAGGAAAATAAGTGTCCCTAAACGAATTCAAACGTACGCGAAGAGAGCACGGGACAGCGGGACGATGACGGGAGGAATAGGTCAAGCGGGCGGAAGCTGGTACTCCTTCCAACATTCGCTTTCGTTATCATAAATCTCGAATCGGAGAACCGGACGCATGCGTGGCAGAACCTTGTATATGTATCGAGCACAGTTCTCAGGAGCGTCGCACCTGTCCAGAGCAACCACGAGCTCCTCTACGCCCGCCAAGATCTCCAGAGAGCCGTCCCCAACGCCGATAGTGTCCTTGCAACACGCGCTTTCGCCCAGGTCATGCAACCGTTCTAGCCTGATCGTTTGGAGTGCACAGGGCGTCTTCGTGCGGCTCGCGGCGATTACGTGGAGCAAGCTCGAGGACGGTGCAGGAAATGTCTGGTAGAAATGCTGCACGCTGGTGACGTGGATGAATTGGAGAGCAGGGAATGATCCAGCCAGACAGTCCTTGAGTTGCCCTGTGGAACGAGAAATGCCTTGAGCGAGTCTGAGATGAGCCTCCACCAAGAATACGAGACTCGCTTACAATGGGAGCTCACAAAGATCTCCAGCCTAGTAAGGGCAGAACCGAGCGTGCTCCCAAGACCGTAGGCCTATGCCACCTATATAATCAGCCCGAACGCGCTCGGAAAGAGGGACGTACCAACGAAGAATTCCAATGGAAGAAATAGAGCTTCTGGCATGCTTGCAAATGTGCACAGATGACGGACAGCCGCGCGTCCTCGTTGTCGCGGAGACGCCTTTCAAATGAAGGGAGTACAATAGAGAGGGACGCGAGGTTTTGGCACGCCCAAATGAGGTCGAGAAGCGTCCTCTTCGATTCGAATGTACATATTTGTAGGGTGAGGGTAACCAGATGGTCGAAGAAGGGGAGCCGCATCCTGAATACGTGACGACCGATTCGATTCCAGTATACACTAGTGCAGTGAAGGGCTTGCAGGTCGGCAAACGGAACCATGAATAGCGCAGAGGCTCCTCGGGCGAAGCGGTGCGGCGAGCGGCTGTTGCCCAACCACGATAGTGTGATCACTGCGGTTGTCGACGCGAGCGGGTGCGGATCGCGATATTCGCGTGCAGCCTCGGTGAACCGGAGGAGATCCCAGTCACTGTGAACTAGAGGAAATCTACGGAGAAGAAACTGTGCACGGGGTCGCCATGCCCGACAAGTCAAAGAACATGCCTGCAGAGTGCTATGCTTGTGGTTGGAGACGCCTATGGTGTCCAGCGCGACAGCCTCTGTAGCTCCTTTATCCATGATATCTTCGCAGACTTCAATTGGAAGAAGACAATAGTCCATGGCGGGGGAATATGGCCTACTTTGAGGGAGTTCATCGCGACGACGGCGTTGGGAGGAGACGGACCGAGGTATGAGTATGGCAATATGTCTATGACGCGCAGTGGTACGTACAGGAGCGAAGGGTATACGAGATGCTTCGTGCGGGCCTCTGAAGACTATTGAGCCGTTCAAGTATATCGAAAGCAAGGGCGAGGTGCGGTAGCGAGCTCAAAGCTGTTACGAGCGCGGCCGCCGGATGTCGATGGAGCGGCAGTCGACTAGAGCTGTTCGGCAAACGCCGGCTCGCTGCAGAGGCACATTCGAAGCCGAAGCGCCCAGCGCGAAGTCTTCTGCTGACGACGAGCACGATGACAACGACATGGCAACTACTTCTGTGCTCTCACCCTGCGTACTCTCTGGAATGCCTCTCAACTCGTCAAGAACAATCAAATACTCTCCTAGCAGCTCGCGCGTCCCGGAAGAGGCCAATCGCTGTCGGAGCGCACTTACCTGCGATTCTCGTACTGGAGTCAAGTTCCAGGCGTTGCAAACATTTCGTGATTTCACGTGAACAAGGTCAGTAAACGACTATATAGAGGCCTTCCTTGATTGTGAGACTACCGTTTTAGCGAGCTATGCTGCCCTTCGCATTCGGGCAGCGGTGCCACTGGCTTGGATGGTCGCCCTTCCTCCATCCCGTGTAGCCTGTCTCTGCCGAGGTCTACTTGGCATTCAGCCCATGGCTTCTCAGGTGCTCTAGTTTCGCGTCCCTCCGGCGACTACATGTTCCATGCTCGCTGCTCAGCCGGCCATAAACCGCTGCAATCTCTCTGGCAACAATTCTGCGCTAGCGGGATTCTTCACCTTGGCCGCGATTACCCCATGCAAACCCGGTGCCGCGCTTCCCAGGCTACCCACAATGGCCAAGAATATTCAGCTCGGAGACGGCATGCTGGAATACTCTCATCCACGTGGTACGTCGGAGCTCTCTTCTCTCTTCGGAGATTCACGGAGGAACCACCTGTCCGACCTCGTAGCTGTCAAGTGCACGAGCAGGTACCGTTCGGCTCCCATGTGCCCTCCTTCGCCGCACAACCGGTCTCGCCACATCAGGTACGTCTACACTTCCGACAGGCTTAGACTTGCGTTGATTTACGCCACATCTGCTCGAGATTCGTACGTCTGGAGGGCTGCGCGCTGGAGTTGCACCCAATGACAGGCGCAGCTCACCGTTTCAGCTCCACAAACTCTCAACATCTACGGCTGCGTATCTGGATCTACGACTATCTGCTCTTTGAAGCGACTCTGCGGATGCTCCCTGCCTCCAACACTACCGCTCCCGCGACAGCCATTAGCCCGCAGCGGCAATTCCTCCTGCGCTTTCCGGAAGCCGAGACATCTGGGGGCTACGAGGAGGCTGGCCAGCGCACTGATTGCGATGCCGCTGCCACCCCACATACCTACGCGCCCCCGCCCCCGCTACATGCGCCAAGCGACTCTGGAGATCTCATCTTGGCTGCTGCAATCGAGACCTGCATGCCCCCCACTACGGCAACAACTCGATCTGGGGACAAGAGGGTCGCGTGCGCCGCGCGCTCTCGCCCACGTTGGTCCTCCGTATTTCCCGGGGAGGGCGCAGCACACATTGTCAGTACCTCACCATCCGGTGGCGGATCGCACTCAACGTACTCTGAGCCCGGAACGTCGCGCTGTTGATAACCTTCGCCGCAGCTTCGGTCGAAGAGCAGTTCCTCACGGTCTCGCCAATGGCAGAGCGGGAGAGTTTTCCGAGCACGGTCGCCACGCGCCCAGTTGCACCGGCGCACGTACCGATGACGTCGAGCATACTCGTCGCGCTGCAGGCGAACGCTAACCGGGCGCCGTGCCTGATCCCCAGCGCGACGACGTTCTGCGCCGGCATGTCTGGTTGCCGACATTCGAATGCGTGCCGTCGTGGAATAACTCAGTAAGCGGCGAGAGAGCGACAGCAGCAGCAGACCGCACTCATCTGCTTCGTTCACATAGTTGGTAGCCCATCGAGGGCGGTGCACGGCCGACGCCCTCCCCATATAGAGGCGGCGCCGCAAGACCATCGCACGCAGCTCCGTCGCCTTGTAGCCCCCAAGGATATCCCTGGTGCGCCACACTTTGCCCCCTCACTCGTCGCACTTAACGTCTATACGCAGAGGATGGGCCGCCCTCGTCCAACGTAGCCATTGCCCTCGACCATGCCTGCCGCACACGCATTGCCATGCACATCTCGCCACCTCGCGTTGACCACGTCGCATATGTTGCCCTCTCCTGCGGCGGTTACTCCATTTAGCTCAAAACCAGGAATTCGCTTCACTCTTCGCCATCTGTGCAAGAAGATCTGCCTCGTCGCCGCTCTTGCCGACGGCAACATGCAAGACTCGCGTACGTCAAAACATCCGCGCTACCTTATTCGAAGCTTAAACAAACGGTCCTGGCCATAAACGGGGTACGTGCGCCGACCTTCCCCGCTCACCTCACGTATGTTCCCTTCGAACCCCAGGGCGGTCACAACTTCATGGCAGCGGCGATGGCGCGCTTGTATTTGCCTCCAAGACATATGCTCCCGCCCTCGTTGTATTTGCCTCCAAGACATATGCGCCGCCTGCCACTTCCCAGTAACAATACCCTTGCGTCGCGGTTCTGGTCTGACTCGAACGTGACCACTACTAGGACGAGCTCTGGGCTCGTCCCCCTCTCGTTGTGGCCGTGTGGCTCTGTCGCTACGATAGCGACCAATCTCGCGTGCCACCCGTAGTCTGTGTGCCTCTTCACGGTCACGTTGAAGCTGTCCGCAAATATTGAAGCGTTGCGCCTGACCGGAGTTCGTGGGCATCGTAATAGGTGGCCGTGGCGTATACGAGCTCGCCGGCGTGTACCCTGTCGCTAGGCATACGCAGGTCGGGCGATCCGGCGACTCGACTGTCCAAAGTCTGCATCAATTCTCCCTCGCGCTTCGGGAGATCATCCAAGACAGCATGGGGTGCTAGTATACAGGACCCGTACGAGCAGCCCGGCGCCCACTGCAGCACGTTGCGATGATAGATTCTGCTACGGGAGTGGTGCAACGTATCCTTTCGTCCACAGGGTGCGTGCGTACTGCGGTCATCCTCTTGATCGCCAGAACAGCGCAACATCACTGCTTGCGTACGCGTTCGTCATAGGTTTCGACCCACTGCACGAAAGTACAAGAGATTGTCACCCCCTACACGACTATCTAAGCCACCCGCTCTGGGGAGCTCTGGGGCGTGTGACGCATGTGTCGCTCTTCCCGCTCTGTCACCGTCCTTGGTCGTCTGAACCATCGCGAGCGCTCTCGCTGTGTATCCGCGGCCGGGGCCGCTAGAAGCCAGTGATGTCTAGGTTCGCGTGCATTTTGTACGTATAGCCACTATGCTGAGCTCTACACCATAGTTCCATCTATCCCAACCGTGAGGGATACGGTGCACATCCTCCACATGGCCGAACACAACGCGGCGCGCCCTCTCCACTCTCCCATGAGCCGAAGGAGCATGATCAACCTGGGTGTCATTCCGCCGGCCTAGACAGACGCCATTTAATGAGCCTGGGAAGCAGCGGGTCAAGCCGGAAGTGGTATTCAAAGACGGATGTTTTTGTATCTCTCGCGCAACCTTATACGAGGACCCCACGCACACCCACCATCATGGACACCCCTACCCTTCCAATCAACGTATGCGAGGAGATTATGAACACGTTGGCGGACGCTCCTCTTACGCAGGGGTTTACAGCAGGAGAAGAGCAGCGTACGCTGTGCGCGTGTGCGCTCACCTGTCGAGCGTGGCGCGCCCGCGCTCAGTTTCTCCTCTGGAGATTTCCTTTCCTCAAATTATACCCGGGTTTCCTAATACTCGCCAAAGCCCTAGATCCAATGCAACGCTGGCTTAGGGACTGTACAAGAGGAATCGCATTGCACTCCCCGACCGACGACTCCAACCCCGGCGACTACCCGCATTCTATTGTCAACACGCTGTTCACGTATACCTTCCCCGGCCTACGGCTCCTTCACTTCTCCGATGTGCGGTTCCATGTCGACCCTCGCATATTCCGAACGCGCCTCCCCTTCTTCGCTCACATTGTCACTCTGAAACTGAGGTTTTGCACGTTTGACTCCGCGAGAGCACTACTCGATGTTGTCTGGGCCATCACTGACCTGTCGTCCCTGGAGATTGAGTCGTGCCACATCCGTACCGCTCTCACCACCACAACGAATGCCCGTCTCTCTGCGGCCTGCGGACATCTCTACGCGTGCGCAAAGCTAGCTGAGCTGCATTTCTACGATGTACGTCCAATTCACCGGTATCTTCCAAGACACATCTCACACGTGCTCTTGACAGCCTACGTTCCTTGACCCGAAGATGCCAATTGCTGGAAGTGTGTTCGGCGTGAATCTCAAGCTGCTCACTATTGTTATCTCGTACGCGGGTAGGTGCTCACAAACCGCCGAAAGCACGATCTAATCCTCGCCGGTGCTCGACGTGTTTCAGGGGACCTCATCACTTTCCTCAAGGGCTCTTTCCCCCGCTTGCATACCATTACCATTATGTCTCGTGTGAACCACGAAGTCCCGGAGAATTCCCAAGAGCCGTCGTGGCTGCAAGCTTTGTCCGACAGCCTCACCTACCCCAGTCAGCTCAAACGGATCAAGCTCGTACGCAAACATCGCTCCAGCACAAACAGCTGCTGCCACGAGATAGTGGGCAGAGGGGAGGCAGTCAACCTGTGCCGCGGACAGAGCTTGCGTCAGCTCTCCCTGGGGCTTGAAGAGCTCGCAATCGTATTCCTAGAGTGCACCAACCTGGAGACCTGCGCCGGGTACGTGCACTCTGTCCTACCCGACTTCCGAGATGTTCTACGACTCGAGTGGCTCGACGCGAGTGGACAAGACGCTCCCAAGATGATATTCGCACATTGACCAATGCATCGATATACAGGCCCCTGCTTGTACCAAATCTATGTTCGTATTATAATGTACGAAGAATACAAGGCTGATGCTATGACCGCGAGACCACTACCAGGACGCGCTCTGGGTGTGTGCTCTCCTCTCCGTGATCTGGCCGCCACGATATCGAGCAGTCCTACGCGCTGTTTGTGATCCGGTGTGCCTTTTCGCTGTCACGTCGGGGGCCCCTGAACGTTGAAGCTTTCCGTCTGGCAGGAATTCATAAGGGCTTGTGAGTGGGACGGAGTTGCACTCGTTGTGTTTCTGGAGTTATGGCTCGGATGACTCGTGCGCGGACTTCTTCGCAGTTTAAAGTATCCCAGCTATGAAGAGGCCGATAAATATCTCTCACATCTTAGAGGACTTCGCAGCATGGCATCTCTATTCTCCCAAGCATAGGGAGCGTCGTTCCGCCTACGACGGGCGTCTCAAGGATTAACCGCTCACGAAGAGTCTGCGACAACCGGCGGTGGGAGAGTCCGAGCTTCTCGGATGGGAGACCTTGCCTCTCTCACCCTGCGTACACCCGCCACCATGGACGCCTCTATCCTCCCCATCGACTTATGCGAGTATATTATGGACACAATTGCGGAGATTCCTATCGAGCGGGCCTTTACCACAGGAGACGAGCAGCGCACGCTGTGCGCGTGCGCTCTCACTTGTCGAGCGTGGCGCGCCCGCGCGCAGTTCCTCCTCTGGAAGTTCCCCTTCCTCCCGATAGCGCCAGCATTCTCTAGATTCTCAGAGGCTCTTCAAAGTACGCAAGGCCGCCTCAGATTTTACACGGCAGGGATCGCACTACATTCATCGATGGACTACGACGTCGATCCGCCCGACTACGGACGAGCACTCAACACGCTGTCAACGTACACCTTCCCCTCTCTCCGGATCATCTGCTTCTCCAACGTGCAGCTCCAAGTTTCTCCTCGCATATTTCGAAAAAAGCCGCCCTTGTTCTCTCACATAGTCACTATGAGACTGCGGTTCTGCACCTTCGACTCAGCGAGAGCCCTGCTCGATGTTGTCTGGGGCGCCCCCAACTTATCGTCGCTAGAAATTGTGGCTTGTCACATTATCAACACCCCCACTGCTACGGCAAGCGACAACCTCTCTCTATCTTGCCGTAATCTTTGTGCCTGTACCAGTCTAACCGATCTGCATCTCTACGACGTATGTCTACTTTATTCGTGTTCGTTTGGCATCGGTCACGCGCCTTACTCCCGCTCCTTCCAGCCGACGTTCGTAGACCCAGAGAGACCCATCATTGGAAGCGTATTCGGGGAAAATCTCACACTGCTCATCGTCTCCGTCTCGCACGCAGGTAGGTCCTTCCAGCAAAGTGGCAAGATGCGCTAAATACTGACCTTGCGTTACTCGCTCTAGGGAATCTCGCGGCCTTCCTCAAGGACTCCTTCCCCCGCTTGCACACCATCAGCGCCATATCCGCGCTCGACCACGAGGTCCCGGAGGACTTCAGGGAGCCATCGTGGCTGCAAGCGCTCTCCAACAGCCTCGCTAACCCGAACCAGCTCAAGCAGGTCCGGCTCGTCCGGAAGCACCTCTCCGACACGAACGTCTGCTGCCGGGCGTTGGTAGGGCTCGGCGAATTCACCAATGCGGCCGCCCAGAGGAGCGTCCGCCGGCTCCTTCCCGGGCTCGAGGCGCTCACGATCTCGTTCCTCGAGTGCACCAACCCGGAGAGCTGTGCCACTTTTGTGGACTCGGTTCTTCCCAGCTTCCGGGCCGTGCTGCGGTTCGAGCGGTTCGTCGCGGACGCCGGCAGATGGGATGAATACAACCCTCCGTCGACGCATTGACGACGCCCGCGCCCTGTCTGTTGGACTCGGAGCCGAACCTAGTTCGACACGGGGGCATGCTTCATTCGCACCATACCAAGCTCTCGTCTCCGGAGTCCTCTGATCGCTCACGGTGCGTCTATCGTAGTACGGTCAAGTACGATACTGGTAGTCGGATACGGACGTGTCTTCGTAGGAGGCGTATACAGTATGCGAATTCGTGTAGAGCATGATGACTACGTACGTGGAAGCAAATACTCTTTCCAACATTCTTTGCGAGAGGCACGATACGCAAATCGAAGAATATTACGTGCGTTGGGCAGGGTCGCATAAATGTAGGCCGCGCAATTACTCGGATTGTTGCACTCGTCGAAGTGGATAGCTAATTCCTCCAGTCCGGATAGGAGCTCCAACAGGTTCTCCGAAGAATCGCTTCCTTCGGCCGATCCAACGAGCTCCCTGCAACACGTCCTGGGGTCGCTCCCGATATGTCTGCTTTCGAGGATGACTGTCTTCAGTGCACGGAGTTTTTCTCCGAGTCGGCTTGCAGCGATTTGGTGGAGAACAGGGGCCTCGTCTGGAGAGCGGATCCGAGAGAACTTCCGAAGGTATCGCACACGTATGATGCGTAGAGCGGGGAAGGAGTCGTGTAAGAAGCGGCTCGGGTGCCCTGAACTCAAACATCAGAATAGGAATTGCTGTGTACTGCTGATAGCCCCGCTTGCACTCACACATATATAGGACATTCACGCGTAACTCTGTAATAGCATCTCCAAAGATATTCCCCGGGCCTAGCGATGTAGTCCTCGGACGCGTGGGCCAGTCCGCTAAAGACTAGATAGAAGCAAATCAGGTTTCTCGTTGAGATTAAGACACGATCCAGGGACACACTTACTTTTGCGTGTATGTCAAGTTCAAGCAAAGTGAGTGCCCGACATCCGCGGACGTTCTGGCAAGCAGTGGTTGCCGATGCCGTGTCCTCGAGAGTCGGTCCATTTCCGAATCCAGGATAGACCAGTTCAAACAAACGGAGACTCTGGCAGGCCCATATAACGTCGAGCATGAACCTTAAGGAAGTGAACTGGCACTGACGGAGATGCAGCCTAGTCACGCTTGTGAAGAAAGGCAGACCCGTGCGCAAGAGCCGGCTGAGGCTGGGTCCGAGATTAAATGTGACGTTGGAGCACTTCAAGACCCGGAGGTTGGGGAAACGAAGAAGGAAGAGTTCACTGGCCCCCGAGAAGTCAATGTTTTTCTGAGCCTGCTGGGGTTCGGGAGGTACTTCGCAATTCTCTTCACCGAGACGGAGTGTTGTCGTGCGCGACCTGGTGGCATCGCGAGAGGCCAAGGAGAATTCATCGAGTTGATGCTGGGAGACAAGTACGGGAGAGATCCACAGGAGACGTTGAGCCCAGTCGCGCCAAGCCCGGCAGGTCAAAGTGCAGGCACAGAGCGCCCTTTGCCATGCGAGGTCTTCCGGAGTGAGCGGCATTGAGTGTCCATCGTCCAGGAGTGCGCTCATGATGGCCTCGCATAGCTCGACGGGTAAGGGACAGTGTTTCATTGGAGATCGGTGGGGCAGCCCGGATACAGATGGGCTTCATATATAGTGACTTCGTGAGATTGGGGTGTAGATGGCGAGAAACAGTCAAACGAACCATACAATGGGGCGACACTGCAGACGACCACGGTGCGCTACGGTGCGACAACGAGTGAGGGCGAGACACCTCGGGGGGAAGTTGAGAAAGCGTTGAGGCAAAGTCAAGTCGATCGGACGCAGATGCGCCAGCTACAGTGCGCCTTCAAAGCTTCACACACTGTGCCCACGTGGTGAGTCCATCTATAAGTCCCGAGCCCACCAGCGCGCTCATGCTGTCAGGTTGCACATGCAGCTCGCGACGCAACAAGATAGCTCGAATGTTGTGCGAGCCTACCAGATTCAAGCCCCGGATACCCACTCCACATTGTGGTAGTGTCGGACTCATTACAAACCAACCTTGCGCCGCTCATGGAATCTTGCCGTTTACCTGTAATCGAGCTCTGCGAGGTTATCATGGACGCGCTCGTCGACAACGATAGGTACTCCAAGCAACGCGAGTGGCAGAGCACCCTATACGCCTGCGCCCTGACCTGTCGCGCGTGGCGCGCCCGCGCCCAACATCTTCTATGGCACTCTCCCAAGCTCATGGACAACCACCGCGTCGCACAATTCTCCGCCTCCGCCCGTGATGCACCGAAGTCGCTCACAAATTCCATCATACTCGCCGGAAAGAGCAGCGGCCGCCGGCTCGACCTCGCGCACGCAAGCGCGCTCTTCATGCACCCCTTCCCGAACCTCCGCCTCCTAATCTGCGACGACGTACGCTTCGACCGCGCGCCCAGCCCGCGACTTCTCCGCTTGCGGTTGCCCTTCTTCGCGAGCCTCGTCGCGCTGGAACTCTGGGACTGCCTCTTCCAATCACTGCGGGCGATGCTCGACGTTGTGTGGGCTTTCCCGAATCTCACATCACTCAAGATGCTGGGCTGTATCGTCGGGGCCCGACCTGCTGCCACTGTTGGGGCGTTGTTAGCCTCCGCTTGCGTTCACTTACGTGCATGCCAGAAGCTCACTCAGCTTGAAATTGACTGGACGGTATGTTCCAGCTTTCCCCGCCCGCCGTAGGTTCCTAGCTCACGCCCGCTCTTCAGTCAATAGCTCTCGATCCCTCGGTGCCCATACCCGGAAGCGTATTTGGAAGCGCAGTCACGACATTGCATATCTGGATCCAAGACGCGGGTAAATAGGGCGCTCTGCTCCTCGAGAAAGCTGAGAGCGGGCTGACCTTTTCTATCACAGAATCCCTGAACGTCTTCCTCCGGGGCTCCTTTCCCACTCTACATTCTATCGACGTAGAACAACTCGAGGCGAACTCCGAGGAGCAGCCAGCCGCGGCTAACGAGGCCGGGACATCATGGCTCCACGCCATTTCCGCAACACGTACCGTGCCCAGCGCACTGAAGCACATACAGCTCACGCAAATCAACATCACAAAGCCGGAGCGCGACGAGGCGTGGTGCGAGGAGATCGTCGGCAGGCGCGATGACGCGGGCGCGCTCGGCGCCGCCCCAAAGCTCCCGGGGCTAGAAGGACTCACAATTCGTGTTGGGGAGTGGAGAAACCCGGAGGTCTGCGCCGCGCACCTCCGCGCAGCCTTGCCGGACCTGTGGGAGGTGGTCCGGATCGAGCGCCATGCGCTCAGCTCTGGAGACTGGGAGCTGTACCGGGAGGCGCTCACGCTTCCGGGGACGTAGTGCGAGCTATCCTTTCCACCAGTGCATTCTTCTATACTAGTCGAGCTGACAGCCTCGCAGCCATACGCTCAAGGAGGCGAAGCTGGTATGGCTTGAAAAAATCGCTCCGAAACGAAAATCGAGAGAGTAAGCAGAAGAGGGGAAGCCAACCTGCTCTGTCAGAGGAGCTTGTGCCAGCGATCTCCGGGGCTCGGTTAGCTTGTGATCATGTTCATCGAGGACCTGCGTCGCGTATGGGTACTCCGTCCGGCCCGACTTGCGAGACGTTCTACGGCTCAAGCAGCTCGACGGGAGTACTGGTAGGTGTAGTGATTGTAAGCCTTCGCCCGGGCATCGACGCATGCACGGATAGACGAACGTACCGACGAATAACAATACTACGTGGGCGGGGGCTGGTATCCCCTCCACACACTCATCGAGGAGTCACGATACTCAAACCGGAGAATCTCCCGCGCGCTGGGCAAGGTCGCAAGTATGTAGGTCGCGCATCTGCCCGGGTCACCGCACTCGTCCAAACGGATCGTCAGTCCCTCCAATCCGGATAGGAACTCCAGTAGTTGCTCCTTGGGGACGCTCCCCTCCTCGGTGGGCCCCACGAGCTCCGCGCAGCAACTGGCGTCGTCTACGTCGTGCACGCGTTCGATGATGACTGCATTCAGCGTTCCGTGTTTCGTCCGGCTCGCGGCAATCAAGTGGAGGCAGGGCTCGAACTGGACCACCGTCCCATCCACCTCTCCGATTGGGTATTCGACGACATCGTACCGGGCACGTATCGACCGGAGTGCAGGAAAGGCACCGGCGAGAAACCCTCTCAGGTCTTCTGGATTAATGAGGTAGTGTAAGTATGTCGACATACATATGTCACAAGCTACGATTGTACTCACGTGCACGATTGACAGACATCTTCAAGTCCGTAACGGCACGGCCGAAAGCACTTCCCGAGATCGGCCGGTTTATACCACGGTGCCGAGTCTGGAAGAAATCGAGTGAGACGTCTCGTTCAGGAAGCTACGGGATCTGGTATGCGTACCGTGCGATCTATGGCGAGCGAGGTGAGATTCCGACACCCGCCGACGTGGACGCATGGGGCGGCTGCACGCGTGACTTCTGTGTTCGTTGGCCGTTTCTGAAGCATGTAAGAATACATGTGCAGCGAGTGGAGGTTCGGGAGGGCCCACACGATGTCGAGCATGGACCTCAAGGAAGAGAAAATGCAATGCTGGAGATGTAGCGTAGTCACACTCTCGAAGAAAGGCAGCCCCATGCGCAGGATCCGGCTGCTGGGGCCAAAGTCGAACCGCACTTCGTAGCACTTAAAGAGTCGGAGATTGGGGAAAGACAGGAAAAAGAGCTCGTTTGCCCCAGCGAGTTTGATCATGTCTGGACCGGGCGGAGCGCCCTGTGCGCCGAGAAGGAGTGAGACTGTGCGTGACCGGGCTGCATCGCGAGCGACCGCGGGGAACCTGTCAATTTGTTCTTGTAAGACGAGTACGGGCGCCATCCAGAGGAGATGCTGAGCCCATGGTCGCCACGCGCGACAGGTGAGAGCACAGGCACAGAGCGCCTTTTGCCACGAGAACGAGAGGCGCCAATTGCGGCGGTGGGGTGTTGAATGACCATCGTCCAAGAGCGCACTCATGATGGCCTCGCATAGTTCCATTGGCAAACGCCAGCCCCCTGTGAAGGTCGGTACAGAGAGGTGACGCTGGGATTCGGAAACGCCGTCAGCCTGAGGTTGTGGCATCCCTGGGCAGACGAATACGTCGGGTTCGAGAGCTATGAGCGCGCTGTAGTCGGTATAGATGCAGTATGGGCGGACGTACCGTGTATACGGCTGAATTTCACGGCAGAAGGCTTCTCCCGGTCGAGATAGAGCAACACTCGTACGAGCGGATATTGTACGCCGAGCAGCCGCGAGTGAGCAATGCAGGACGAGGGCGTGAAGGCGAGGGGCTTCAGTCGCATACGGCTTACGCATCGAGCGACTGCCCCCGTTATCGGATGTCGATGAACCACCAAAAACAAGCCGCTCGTGTGAAAGTCTAAAGATACACACTCGATGGTCGACTACCACGAAACGGCCGCCCGCGGATCCACGTTCCCGCATCGAGAAAAGGCCGTTCTTGCTATCGCGCGCACGCCACTGCTTGCGGTCCCGCGCGAACATTGTTCGTCGTCTCCTGCAACAAGGTCATCTTCATGTCCATAAGCTTGTCAAGTGATTAAGAATGCTTCTTCTCGTATTAGTATTACATACGATAACCTGGCGCAATCGAAGAGTCGGGGGTTAATATACGGAGCGCAATGCGCCCGGTCTGTGGTATGGCTCAAACGGGGTGCGCAACAGCCGCGCTCGCGGCGGGCCATTCTCAGTCACCCTCTCCAGAGGGATCGGCCAGCGGTCCCCGTGCGCATCTGCAAAGAAGCACTACGAGTCAGCCCTGCGAATCGCGCTGCACACCGCTCGAGAGCGCACTCACCCAGCTTCGGCATCTGCGCAAAGTCGAAGACCTTGAACGACGTGCGCATGGGGTGCGCGACGACGAGCCGCCCGACGGTGTCGTCCCACGCGAGCGCGCCCACCGTCGGGTCGCGCCCGCTCCACGCGAGGCGCTCGACGACGCCGCGCAGCCCGTTGTCGGGGTGGCCCGTGTCCTCGCCGCGGTACAGGTGCATGCTGAGCACGCACTCAGGCGGCGCGTCCTCCCGCGCCGGGTCGGGCTTCACCGCGAGCACCTTGTAGAGGAGCGGATGCTGCGCGCCCGGGAGGAGGCGCACCTCGTCGCCTGCGCGGGGGGCGTCGGGGTGCGCGAAGTTGTGGTTGAGTTCGGTCAAGAAGTCGACGTGGTGGTAGTCCTTCTGCGTGATTCTCAGGGTGGGGGGTCGGACTGCGTCCGCGTCCCTTGGAGTCTCTTCAAGCGGAGCGTGGGCGAAGACGTGGGTTGTGTGGTTTGTGGTTGCTGGCTTGAGGCCCGAGGCAGCATAGAGGGAATGTTGGGGAGGGAAGGGAGTTTGCACCTCGGCGATGCGCACCTCATGCCCGGTCGCAGAGATGTAGTGGATGAGGACGTCGGGCGCGGGGGTCGGCGTCGTGATGGCGGGTTGCTTCCGAAGTGTAACGGGGAGGATATCGATCCTGTGTGCCATTAGCTCCGCCGGGGAGAGATTAGAGGGTTCCCCATATGTTGAAAAAATGTACTGCGAGTCGACGAGTATGTGACGCTGATCCGGCAGGACGCGCAACGCCTCAATCCGCCACTCCTGCACAGATGAAAGCCCGTCAGCGCCGTTTTGCGGAGACACTCCGAGCGTGTACCCACCATATAGTCATAGAAGTTGTCGTTCAACACAGGTGCCGCAACAGGCATCACTGTCGCTTTTCCTCCTTCCAGGCATTGCATCCACAGCTCGCTGGTGTTGCGCCCCGACTCCACCGCGTACACCGCATACGGCTTACCGAACAGCATCCCAAGCGCAGGCGCACGGATCGGGCATACCGAAGGAGCGGGCATCACGAGTCCTCGACTGGCAGGTGGCAGCGTGTCGGATAGCCACAGGTATCGCGGTGAGTCTGGGGGGTAGACTACCGCAAGCTTCTCCATGGTATCGAGACAAAGGTGCGCGGCGCAGCATTCGTACGCCATGGTGGCACCCGGCGTTCCGTCCGGAGTGCTACAAGGAGCTAAGCTCAGCTTGGGCGTACTAAATCGTACGGTAGAAGAAGCTCACCTATGTTCTGCGAGTAGCTTTTGCACGCAAACGACGGTCATGCCGAGGACGCCTCCGACCGTCATGTACTTCGCGCGTAGCGTGCCGTCGATAGGCTCGCCGGCCAGCGGGAGCGACACCATCGCCTCCGCGTCGTGGTGGCAGTCGAGCTTGTACAACACGATGTTGCACTTCTTCGTCCTCACATTCCGCTGCACGGCGATCAGGTGCTCGCTCCCTGGGAGAAGCACCATGTCCTGCATGTACGCGAACGTCTCGTGCGTCCATATGCGGAACGGGCGCGGGCACGCGCGGGAGAAGTTGGTGCGGAGGGACGCGCCACGAACGAGGATGCGCTCGATGGTGAGCGCGGTGAGGTACTCGGGCACTCCGTCCTGCAGCGGTCCGATCTCGCCCACTGGTGCGAGCGGTGGGAGAGAGGCTGGGTCGGCGCGACGGAGGAGGGAGGCCCATAGAGAGCGGCTGTGCGTGGCGTAGTACAGGAACTTGCAGACCTGGAGCAAGCCCGCCAGTCAGCGTCGATATTCGTAGCTCTTTGTGTCCATGTCAAAACGCACCCTGCGCATGCGCATAACGTGTTCCAAATCCAAGTAGAAAAGGACGGCGCGGAAGACCGGCTCCCACGTCTCTTCCCAAGTGATAGGATAGACCTTGAACAGCAAAGAATCGGGGATCTCCTCAGGCTCTGGCGTGGCCGAAGGGGAATAGTGAATGTACGGGTGATACGGCAAGCCGTTCACGACGTGGGGCGTGCCTGCGCTGAACATCGTAACGAGTGGAGTGTTTTGGATGAAGGTGTGGGGAAGTCAGCTCGCAAGTCACGACTCTTATGACTCTCGCGGCGTGTGCATATAAGCGTTGTTTGGTGGATATGGGGCAACAGACCCGAGCCCGCTTGAGCATCCCTTGTGGATAAGAAGACAAGTGCGCCCATATTGAACGGCACATCACGGCATGATGGAGCAACGAGGAACGTCTGCAAGGTTAGCGAGATCCATGGTGCGTTGTTCTACAATGATGTTGCGGCATATCAGCGTTTGTTCTCGCATACGACGTTGAATAAGGGGAGAAGTGCACACATACCAAGCAGGGGCTTCCGACGGCATCGCCGTTCTGTGATAAGTTCAATCTCCGTATGTTGTAGTCCGACGAGTGATGCGACGGGCTAGCGACCGTCTCTGAGTGAGCCTGAGTACTAGGTTGAAGGTTTCCTCAAGTTGGCAACGAGAACCAGGCGAGAAACCGAGAAGTTGCAACGCGACACAACGCGGTACGAGAGGAGGACAAGGTCTAAGCGCCCATGGCCTGAACGCGATGACCCGGCAAATTCCGACCGTATAAGCGCCTACTCGCGCGTCGCGACTCGCGGGGCCGGCGAGATCCAAAGCTATCCAAAGGTAACTTTTTCACCTCCATCGCCACGGCAAGGCGTTCGAATTTTGAACCACGAAAGTGCTGACATCGCTACTCCCATGCATTGTCGGCTCGTGTATCCTCCTCAGGAATGCCTGGAAGTTGTTGCTACAGACCTTATGGCTCTCTTGACGCGCGCGAACTCGTACTAGTCGTGCTGGTGCGTGGCTTTGTCATACTTTCTGTCGAGGCTCACTAACGTTCTATATGCATGAGTACAGCTGCAGGACGTTTGTTCTATTGGTCACGCTTTTGGGTACAACTCCGCTCAGGCACGCTTACTGCAACTACTACCGTCGTGCCTACCGCCGCCGAGGGCTAGCACCGCCATCTACACGCGTTGCAGCTAATGCTCCCGTCTGGTGGCAAGATAGCCGCTTGATCACCTCCGCTCGGGCATGGGCGTTGGCTGCTTGCGCAGTCGGAGGGCCGGTCGGGCGTACTCCCACTTCCATTTGTGTGGCGTTACTGGCGACGGACGACATGCTCGCAATTGGACCACACAAAGCCCGCGACGCCCTGTACAGGCTAGCGTACCTCACGGAAGGTCTGCCGATGTCAGCAGGAGCCTTACCTCGGAGGTTCAGAGATCGGTGAAACGCACCGTAGCGGCGCGCACGCGAAGGCCCCGATACAGCCCACGAGACCTGGTACGCCTGCTGCATTACGGAGACCCGACGTTGCGCACTTTCACGAGGATAAAAGGATCCTGCGCTTGAGAGAACCAGACAGCGACTCCCGCACCTTCTCTTCGACTGAACACCACGACTCGCAACCGTCGACCGAAATTCAACATGCGCGCGTTCTCCGCCACCATCGTCGTCGCTGCTCTCGCCGCGCTCGCCCTTGCCGCCCCCGTTCCCTCTGCGTACACGGTGCGCACCTCTGATATCACCCCGCCGTGTCCTTGGCCCATCACTGACAATGACTCCATACAGGACGTGTCCTCTACGGGCTTCGTTGCGCGGCGCCAGGAAGACCCCGGACATGGGCATAACCTTGCTGCCGGAGGCGTCGTATCGTTCGGACGCCGCCAGGACGGGAACGGACACGACGAGCGCCGTCGCAGCGACGGTAATGGGAGCAACGAACGTCGCCGGAACGATGGCAATGGACACGATGAACGCCGTCGGGGCGACGGGAATGGAAGTAACGAGAGTCGTCGGGGCGATGGGAATGGCAGTAACGAGAGCCGTCGGGGCGACGGGAACGGGAGCAACGAGCGGCGCCAGGATGACGGGCACGGGCATGGGGACCGCCGCCGGGGCAATGGCAACGGGCGCGACGGGCGCGCATACAGTGCGTGAGGGCGACGAAGGACAGTTTCGAGTAGGGCGCAAGGGTGATGTGGGTACGTTCAAGTTCGCTCCAAACAGTCCTCAAGGATCACTTGATGCTGACGCGACGCTCTTCTGCGGCTGCAGTTCATGTCTGCGCTGTAATGAGCATTGCACCTCAGTTCGCTTTTGGTGTCCGCACCCTCTATGCCCGCAAGCTGCGATATTGCACGGTGTGAAGAGCCGCACCGAATTGCGCGCAAGTAGGCTAAACGCCGTCTCACTCGCGACGAAGGTGACCGCGCGGACGTTCAAACGGGCACCCCGACCGAGTACGCGCGGGGCGCTGGAAGTGGCAGCTCTGCAAGTTGTCGGACGATGACCATACACCGCTTCTTCTCAGTACGGTAGGGACACTCCCTTCCTTGTTGCAGTGCCCCGGTGGCGTCGGGCGCCCAACCGGCGATCGGTGCACCCGCGGCGTCGGTGGTACGCAAGGTAGGGGCACCGTCTTGTATTCCCGGGTGGGCAGTGTTGGAGTTGACAGTTCGTTGGCAGATCTGCACACCGAGGTGTTGAGGCTCGGCGGAGACGCCTCCCTGTGCCCCGCGTCGGGTGGGCGTCGGTGAGGGCTCGCCCTCATGCTGCCCTTCGGACCATAGGGGCGCTTACCTGTCCAGGCGAGTCGTATAAGAGGACGATGCCATCGTCGAACTTTTTACAACAACTGCAGCATCTCTCCCCTCGCTACGACTCGAAACTTCTATTCCATACCCATCTAATCATCTCAGTATGCGCGCATTCTCTGTCACTCTCGTCATCGCGACCCTCGCGGCCCTCGTTCTGGCCTCTCCCGTCCCCGTCCCGTCCGTGGTATGTATCTCAGGCTGCCATACTGCGTCGCGATGCCCCTCTAATCTCACCTTGTTGACTCGTATGAGCAGGAGATCGAGTCTAGGGAGGCTGTGGAGACCTTCCAACGCCGCCACGGACACGCCGCTGATGCCGGAGCGGAGAACTCCTCGCGGACTGGTTTCGTCGTACCCGGCAACTACCACGACAGGAAGTGCGCCATCCAGGGTGAGGCTGCGGACGCACTGCAGCGCCGCCATGGACACGCGGCGGCCGGCGGTGGCGACTCTGATGATACGGACGCCTCCGAGCCCGGGCATGGGCATAACCTCATCAAGCGTGCGGTGCAGGGCGAGGTCGTCCTCCTGTAGTGCCTTGGGACGAGCGTGCGGTATAGCGGGTGGAAGATGGCATCATACCTTTTTTAGGGTTATTATGGTGCGCCGATTCCACTTGACTACATCATATCAGGTTGGCTCATACAAGGATGATTTCAACTAGATATGCCTCCCTCTGGGGATACGGGGGAACAGTCGGGTTCTCAGAGTAATGAATTATAATATATACCTCAGTATTTCTCATCTTGGAGACATTGACGAGGTTAAGAATCTGCATCGTCTTCGATTGTGAGAGAAAAACCAAACACTGCCGGTGTAAGTCGTGTTAGCACGAAAGCCGGGTCAGATTGGGAGGTAGAGTCACATGGTGAGTAGCTCATAGCAATAGGGTAGAAATATGCTCCCTCGTTGCCTCGTCTCTAACTTCAGGGCGAGCAGATTGCGACCAAGACTTACAACTGCCACAGCATGGGCGGCCCGACCATCCCGCCCGGACCTGTCACGGAATTGAATAGAATGTGACGCGTGATTGCGTGGGAAGGCGTTGCCGAGAAAGCCGAGAAAGCCGGACTCGGCACGGGGGAGGTCCTCCCGCGAGAAAGTGTGCGCAGATAATTTGGCGTGGACCTCGATGCTGCTCGCTCGTTCAGGCTCCCGTCTCCTCTCTCGCTCCTCCACGTTCCTCAGGACCATGTCGTCGAAGGTCTACGTGCTCCCCATCGACCCCAACGCGCCGTCTGCGGCCGCCGACACCGGCGTCGACGCTGCGAAGCTCTGGCAGTCCACCCCGGCCGCCTTCGAGTCCAAGCCTGCGAAAGCAGGCACGACCCACTTGTTTTACGGCGCTCCCAAGGAGAAGACGATCACCGCGCTCACGTCGCTCGGCGACAAGTTCACGCAGAAGAAGGGCGACGAGCGCCGCGAGGTCGTGCGCCAGGCTGTCGCTAGCGCTGTCAAGAAAGTGCGCGACCTGGGCGAGGGCGTGCAGGGGAGCAACGTTGCGGTCGACGCGTCTGCAGATGCGCATGCTGCAGGTATGCTCTCAGTATCCATGAGACCTACGTGTCGACGAATAACCGGGCTGCAGCGGTCGCGGCCCACCTCGCGGCGTACAACTTCAACCTGAAGACAAAGCCGACCTCTCCCTTCGATCCTCGCCTCTCGGAACCTCTCCCTAAGAAGCTCAACCTGTCTCCGCTGACGTCGGACAAGGACTGGGAGACTGGTGTCATTTATGCGAAGGCGCAGAACTTTGCCCGGACGCTCATGGAGCTCCCCGCGAATATCATAACACCCACGGTGAGTCTATGAATATGTGTGTATGTGAATGCAGTGGCCAGTTTCTCTGTCAAAGAACACATGACCACGATCCTGGAACGAGGGTTCCAGCGGTAGAGTGTACGTACTAAGAAGGTACGGCTCGCATGGATACTGGATTATCTGTGAGCAACGCCTTGCGGGTGCGGGCGTATGTGAGGTACACACCCTCGTGCCTTGTCACGTCCGGGGTATGTATCCTACCGATGCTATCTCCCAGTGAATATGTGCGCTGTCGTTCTCAAGTTGATCGGTGCGTTGGGCCGAGAATGGCAAAGACATTCAATCAGAGGAATATTGTGGTTGTCGCCTCACGCCGTCCTTGTCCTATGCTTGACCTGCACTGTGTCTCAAGCATACCGCACACAGATTCAAGACGGATCTGGCCGCGTCTCTGAGAGCTGCGCGTCGCAGATGTCTCGGCGTGAAGTGAATATGAATGCTGACCCGACGTAGGCCTTCACAGAGCGTGTCAAGACAGAATTCGCCGGCGTCAAGAAGGTGGAGGTGATTGTCCGCGATGCAGGTACGTTGACGACGCTGCCGAGTGCGCACAAGCTCACCATCTAGTGTTCTAGCATGGGCCGCGAAGAAGGGTATGGTAAGTGCAACATGCATCCTACGCTACAGTATCCTGACACAACTGTTAGAACACGTTCCTCTCCGTGACCAAGGGCGCCACCGAGCCCGCCAAATTCCTCGAGATGTGAGCAGCTATCCAGCCTTACCCAGTCTTGGTGGGCCTGACATCTATTCAGCCATTACAAGGGCGGAGCGGCCGATGCGGCGCCGGTCGTCTTCGTCGGCAAGGGCATCACGTTCGACTCTGGAGGTATCTCCATCAAGCCCTCCGCTGTGAGTTTGTCCTTGCTGCTTTTCCGACTGCAGCTGATTTTGGTGGCGATAGGGCATGTCTCTCATGCGTGGAGATATGGGTGGCGCTGCGACTGTCTGCGCGGCCGCCCTGGCGATCGCACAGCTCCAGGTCCCGTACGTATGTTCTCAATGTTCGTCCGTCTATGCGCTCATACTACCCGTCTAGCATCAATCTGGTCGTGCTCACGCCCCTCACCGAGAACATGCCCGGTCCCGCGGCGAACAAGCCTGGAGACATGTACGTCCTCGGTTGCGCGAACTTTGTAGACTCCTAACCGAGGCTCTGCAGCGTGTACGCGATGAACGGCAAGTCTGTCGAGATCGACAACACCGACGCTGAGGGCCGGTTGGTTTTGTCTGGTAAGCGCATACCCTGACAGCGACTCTCTCTATCCTCTCGCTGACCTTGACGGGTAGATGCGATCTACTACGGGTCGACGGAGTTCAAGCCGAAGACGCTCATCGATGTCGCGACTCTCACCGGGTAGGTTTCAAACCGAGTACAGCATCAAGGCAATAGCTAAAGTGTGTGAATAGCTCCATGGACTATGGCCTGGGCGAGGTTTACTCTGGCGTCTTCACCGTATGTTCCCGCTGCTGCAACCCGCAGTTACCTTCTGACCACGCGTTCCGTCCCAGAACTCCGACTCGCTCTGGGAAGAGCTTCACGTCGCGGGTCTGCGCGAGCACGACCGTTTCTGGCGCATGCCGCTCGACGAAGAGTACGGCCCGCAGATCTACGGACACAACGCGGACCTCTGTAACGTCTGTTCTCCCTTCTCACATATACTCCCGGCTCGTTCCCTGACGTGCATGGCGTTCCCAGACTGGTGGCTCCCGCGCAGGGTGCTGCACAGCTGCGCTTTTCCTCAAGTCGTTCGTCGAGGGCGTCGAGCCTGCCAACGGTGCTGACGAGCCGGCCATCCGGTGGGCGCACGTCGACATCGCCGGGTCTATGGAGGTACGTGCACTACTCTTTCACGGCTATCCGTGCGTCGTTGATAGATAGGACGTGTCAGGCGTCGCGGGGAACGGCATACCAGGAGAAGGGCATGACGGGCCGACCAACGCGGTATGTCCCGCTGTTCATGGGACGTCCTCGATGCTCACAGTGACCATGATTTCGCAGTGCTTTGATCGAGTTTGCCCGTCGGCTCGCGCAGCAGTGATTGTGCGCTCGTGTAGAGGTTCGCTCAGACTATTTCACGCCTTCCTTGGTCGACCCCAAGACCACGTGAACGTACATATGTTACAGGGCTGACGCTAATTGCATACATCTGAAATCGGGTTCTCGGACAAGGACTGCGGAGAACGCTTGGTCAGACCGATGCCGGTTGGGACCCTGCCAACTTAAAGGTAATCGCGCGGCCTGCGCGAGGTTCGTCAATCTCCATCCCAGGCCGTGCGACGGAAACTCTTAGGTAGGCTTTTCGTGCCTTGCATTCATCACCGCAGGGAGGGCTGACAATGATCGCGACTGGTGTGCTCAGCTACAGGTCAGTACAGACGGCGCTTCCTTGACCGCCTTCTCGAAGGTACGCTTGGACTAACCGCTTGGACGGGTGGCTCGCAGCCACCCTCAAAGCAATGCTCTACCCGCTTGGCTCTATCTACCTCCAAGCGTTGTACGGACAAAGCGGGCTCGTTGAGAGGTATAAGTCCGGCCATGAGACACCATCGACGATCCCTACCCAACCACGTCTCAACGCCACCCGTCATACGGCATCCTTTGTCGCACTTCTTGATCTCACCGGTCCTCGCCACACACATTCTCGTACACCACTCGCCATGAGCTACAGGCCGAGAAGAACCCCGAACGCGCAGGAGCAGGCGGACGAGATGCGGGCCCTCGCCATGCAGATCGAGGCCCTCCAAGTGCACCCCATGCCCGACATATCCTCCGCCGTGGGTGGTCCGCATGATACTCGTTCACCTCCGGCGCAGCTCAGCTCCGCCACACCCACCACGAACCAGCGTGCCGCTCCGCTCTCGTCGCAGACGAGCACCCGCAGAGAGCACGCCTCCCTCGACGAGGCGCAGGGCGCCAGTGAATGGAGCCACGCGGACGCGACGCGCGGACGCAAGGAGACTCGCGTTCACCTCGGCAACCGAGCTCTCCCAACGCCGGAACCGCCGTCAGCCGCGAAGCAGGTCCCCTTCCCGACGTCTTCTGCGCGCAGAGGACGTGACGAGAACGCGGCTCCCCAACGGCAGCCAGGGGGGTCGACGAGGGGCCTCATCTACGAAACGATGAACGACATCGCGAAGGGTCGCGCGGAGAGAGAGAAGGAGCGCGAGCGCGCGAAGGCGGCGACGAAGAAGCTCACCATTCTGCTCAGGCGTCCCCAGACGCAGAGGCGGGACCGCTTCCAGCTTGTGATTGAGCCGCACTTGGAGCATACGACCATTTGGGATGGTGCCGACCAGTACGTTCCGTCGCCACGCTTGGTACAACGATCTAATCTCACCTGTCTCTTCGCTCATCGCAGGGACGTGTTCGCGTGGACTGGCACGCTCCTGGTGCGAGATACCAGGCCTCCGTCGCACATCTACACCCGCGACATCGTCAAGACCTACGACATCCAGTTTCGCGCGATCGCCGAGCCGCTCACCCACCCCGGACAGTCCTCGTCGATGCGCACGCAGCCCGAGTACGATATATGGGCTGAGGAGTACTCCGGAAACCTCATCCGTGCACGCAACGGTCCCACCGACGTCCCCGCCCTCAAGGCTGAGCGCGGTATCGCGGTCGAGACGTCGTGCGAGTTCTTCGCCCCCGGAGCCCACGACGGCCCTTTCACCTGGCGCGTGCGCTTTTGGGTGCCCGTGCCATTTGATCTCTTCAATGGCGCGGAGCACAGGACGTTCGTGTGCCAAGCGAAGGTCACGGTGCAGTACGAGGAGTCATCCAAAACGGAAGTGGCCGCGGAGAGCGTAGCCATTGGAATCGAGCGGCTGATGACGGAGCGACTACTCGCACCACCTCGGACGCTGCCTCGATGAATCTCAGTATTCTCATCATCGTCGGTGCGGCGTGTATGCATGGACCGTAGTCGTATCTTACTATGCGGTGTCAAAGGTCACCATAGTTGACGCGGTCTAGCATTGAGCGCATCGAGAATTCAAAGTACTTCTCCTAAGATCGCCCTCGTAACCTTGTCTTAGGCCTCGGCGTGATATTAAACCTGTTGACAGGTCGGACTTACACGAGGTCAACAATGTTTACGGGAGAATCGAAGTGCAGATACATGCACCCAGGCGAGAACCCTACTTATACACTATAAACTCCAAGTAGCCCGGCGACCGACGAGCTGGATACGTACGAATAAGTATCCGCTAGACTGATCAGCCGCGCAGTTTGGCAGCCGGCGTGGCTGATTGGCAGTCTCCCACTGTCACCGTCCGTCACACGTCTCGAGGAACTCGAGCACGCTGCTGCACGCTATTGATCCTATTTGGGTATCATCAGTCACATCTTAGCATTCACACCAGTTTTGAGCAGTGTACTTCGCATCGATTGTATCCAGTTTCTTTGTGGCGGCATCCACGCTGATACAGAGGTGGACGGCCAATGTGAACTTGATGTCCGCGCGGTGCTGGATGAACCGGCTGAGGTATTGCCGCACTTGCTCGTTCCACCGCAAGGAGCCCATGAGCCTGGCCGCCGTGCTCCTCCTCGCGTATGTGTCGCAGACATTGGCGCATTCCAGGATGTCCGACTTGATATCATTCATCAAGCCCTGGAGTCGTTCCTGGAGGGCCTTCCCGTTTCTGCTACCATCGCTAACGTCCTGCAGCCTACACAGATCGTGATCAACGAAGGTGTCGGAGAGGGGAGACGCCATACGGACTCTTTCAGCACGGTCACCATACCTTGCATCTCGACGAAGAGACGGGTGATCTTCTTCTTCTCCTTCAACCTCAAGTCGAGTTCAATGGCGACTCGGAATACCCATACGGCGACTATTGAGAAGCGTCAGCACGGTCGTCTGTAATCGCACCAAGTACTCACGCGGAGAGCGCTGGACCGTGGGAACCTGCGCCTCCACCGACTTGAGCAAATCGGCGAAGAGTGCATTAGCGCTGTTCCGCCGTCCGATGTCGAGGGCGGGGTCTTGTGCGCCCGAGGAGGCTGGCGAGACTGGTTCAGCATCGGTGGTGGTATGTGTGTTGTTCTCGGGGACTGGTTCACCTGTGGGTTTGAGACTGGTGAGTGACGCATGGTAAGTACTGTACATAGGGACTCTTACCATTCTGTCTCCTGGTACGCTGTACTTCATCATGAATGCTAGTCGCTGCGAGAGCTGTAGATGTCGTTCTCAACATCGGTTGTTGCTGCTCATGATTGAGGCTGTATTCCAATTCGGAGTCACCGTCATGGGAGGCCTCGGTAGCATGCAAATCCTGAGGAGATTGTGAAAATGTGTTCTCCGGGTTTGGTGAGAATCAATCCATATTTGTACTCACATGGTCGAGGGTGAGGTTTATTAGCCCGGACGTTACCAACTTGAAAATACTGTCAGTCTTCGTGAAAGAGGTTCCAGAGTCGCTCAAGTTTCACCTTCTGTACCCGGAAATTGCGTGCGAAGATATTCCAATTGCGCGCGATCGAGAGATCAGGTTCTTCTGATAGCTCGTCTCCGAGTTCGTGGATATCCAAGGTGACGATGCTCTGCCTGCGTGTCCACTGTCCATCCTTGATGGGCTCGCTCAAAGAAGAACAGAGATCGACCAGCTCGAGCAGGAACGTGTTGTTGTCGAAGATAGCGTCTCTGCCACCGTATTGCTCGATTGAAATTGCTACCGCCTTATCCTCCGAAGAGATGCAACCTTGAAGACGCTTTAGTGCATATTTTATCCTATGATCACAGTCTATCTCAGCCTTAGATTTTCAGAACCCTCGAGACACTTACTTTGAATCCAGCGCGTCCGACTCCCCTTTTGCGATGACTGCACTTGTTCCGAGGAGGGTGGTCAAGGCGAACTCGATGTCCGACCCGTGTCGGATGAAGCACTTGACGTAGTTCTGTAGCTTCTCGTCCCACCGGGAGCTACTCAGGACCCTAGCCGCCATGCCTTTCTTCATGTACGCGTCACAGGTGTTTGCGCCGTTCAGGATGTCAGACGTGATGAGATCAACCATGCCCTGTAGTTTCTCCTGGACTGTGTTGCCGTCCGTTCCGACAATCCCGGCGCCTCCCACGTTGCGCAACCTGTTTCAGCCACCGCCAGGATTCAGTAGATACGTTGAACTCGAGAGGCTCCAATCGCACCTGGCCAGCGTTGTCATCATGTCTCGCATCTCATCGAGCAGAACTCTGATCTTCTGGTTGTGCTTGGTTATCCCCGAGTCGAGCTCCAACGCAATTTGGAAAGCTTCAACGGCAGCTATTGAAAAGTTCCAGCATAGTAGGACTGAGATGATAAGGATACTCACGCGCGATGACCGGGTAGACCGCTGCAACCTCGCGGAGCCTCTTTATAAGCTCCGACAAACTGTCCAGCGTCGCAACGGCGCTATGATAGGACAGGCCGAGTGGGGATCCTTGGGACATTGAGGACCGCGAGAACACTTCGGACACCGAGCTGAGTTGTTGTCGATTAGCTGCAAGAACCGTTCGGGGTACCAGAACGTGTGAATGCTCCCGCAGATATAGCAGAGACTGCCCTCACCTTCGATTTGATCAGTACGCCCTATGATCCCGACGAGAAAGCTGTTTGCCAGGAGGGTGTTGTACTTACCGCTTACTATACCACTTACGCTCTTTACTTACTCATTACTTACTCGTCTTTTACTCGCATACATTCGTTTACTTACATTCAAAGCGCACGAGTCCTCGGACCGATATCCCCGCTTATCAGCGAATCGCGGCCGGCGCCTCATCGATAGAGGCGTCCGCCCTCGCTCACTTATACCTCGCCGACCGCGCGCAGGCCCCTCATCGTTCGTTTCCCCCGAACGCTGAGGTGAGCTTCCTGCGCGCTCCTACGCTCGCTTCCTTTTCGCTGACTTTAGTCCGTAGCTCACTCCGTTCTCGTTTAGGTAGCTACTGACTCAATACATCGTTCGTTTCCCCCGAACGCTGAGCTCACTCCGTTCTCGTTTAGACTTCGTCCGCGCTCGGCCATAACCTCGCAGGTTATGAGCCCTGCCTCGATGTCGCTCTCCAACACTTCCTCCAACGCCTCGAACCTCTTCACCGTTCCCAAGCTCGCTCAAGATGGATCCAATTGGATCACATACAAGGAGCGGATGCACACGGTTCTGGGCGCCCGCGGGTTGATGCGACATCTCTCCGGTACGGCACGTCGTCCTCCCTCTCCCCCTCCCTGGCCCCGTCCCGAGTCCAAGCCTGCGCAGAGTACCGAGCAGACGCCCGGCCCTAAGGCCGCGAGCGAAACTCCGAGTACCGCGCAAGGTGAAGCTGCGAAGCCCGAGGCTGGCTCCAAGCCGGACCCGCTCGCAAGCTTATCGGACGACGACTACTTCGCCAAGGTCGAGGCTGCGGAGACGAAGCTAGACGACTACGAGCAGAAAGAGTTCGCGACCCGTCAGCAGATATACGGGACGATCACCGACTCTCTCCTCCTCAAGGTCAAGGACCTGGGGAGTGCGGCTGCCGTCTGGAGCGCGGTCATGAGAGAGCACGAGGGCAAGTCGGAGATGTACGCGAGCAGCGTCCGCACGCGTCTGCTCAACACCAGGTGCCCCGAGGGCGGCGACGTGCGCGAACACTTCGACACGCTCGTCCGTCTTCGCGAGGAGCTTGCGGGCATGGGCTCGCCTCTCCCCAACGCCGAGTTCTCCGCGGCGATCTTCCAGTCGCTGCCGGAATCCTACGGCACCCTCCTCACGACGCTCTCCACTGCCGCTCGCATGACCGGCAACCTCCTCTCTCCCAGCGACATCATCTTCGCAGCCAGCGAGGAGTTCGACCGTCGCAAGCTCAACAACCCCTCGCTGTCCGGCGAGTCAGCGCTCGCAGCGCAATCGAGCGCGTCGCTCGAGTGCTACAACTGCAAGCGCAAAGGCCATGTCAAGGCCGACTGCTGGCGCAAGGGCGGAGGGAAGGAAGGCCAAGGTCCGAAGCAGCAGAACGCACGGAAGGGACGCGGGCGCGGCAGAGGAGGTGGAGGCGGCCGTTCGGCGAACGTCGCGAAGGCCAACGCCGAAGACGAGGAGTGCGCGTTCACCACCCTCGCGCTCGGCAGCACTGCACGACTCGATTTCAACCCCCACAGTCGAGACCGCATCGAAGTCTACGACAGCGGCGCGACTCGCCACATCTCCCCGTATCGCGACACCTTCACCGCGTTCACCGCGCTCGACCCGCCGCAGCCAATCAACACCGCCGACGGCCACTCGTTCTCAGCCGTAGGCGAAGGCAGCGTGCGCGTGCAGGTCCCGAACGGCGATGGCTTCACTGCTGTCACGCTCCAGCGCGTCCTATACGCGCCCGAGATCGCGTTCGCGCTCGTATCCATTCGACGCGCGGACGAGGCGGGATTCTCCGCCGTGTTCGAGAAGGGCGAGTGCCGCCTCTACCGGCGCTCGAACCAGGCGACCATTGGTCGCATCCCTCTCCGCGACGGACTGTACCAGGTCCGCCGCCAGGACATAGCAGCTGCGACCGGCTTTGGGAAAGGCCCGGATCTCAAGCTGACGAACCACGAGCTTCACCGGCGCATGGGACACATCTCCCCGCTCGTATCGCGCAGCGCGGTGAAGCACGGTCGTATCTGCGGCATCAAGCTGACGGACGACTCGACGGATGAGGTCTGCGAGACCTGCATCCAGGCGAAGATCACGCGCAAGCCCGTGCCGGACGAGCGGGAGAGCGAGCTCGCGGAGAACTACGGTGATCAGTTCCACGCTGATACCTGGTCTGCCGACGTGCCCTCTCTTGGAGGCAACAAGTACGCGACGATGTGGACGGACGACTCGAAGCGCTGGACGCGCACGGTCCCCCAGAAAGACAAGAGCCAAGCTCTCGACGCGTACAAGGCCCTCGAGGCCGAGATCGAGACGCAGGAGGGCCGTCGCATCAAGCGACTCCAAACCGATGGCGGTGGCGAGTTCTGGAGCACCGACTTCGACGACTACGTCAAGTCACGAGGCACCCACCACCGCACCTCTGTCCACGACACACCAGAAGAGAACGGCGTCGCGGAACGCGCTAACCGCACGCTCGCGGAGCACTCACGCGCGATGCTTCTCGACTCAGGCCTCCCCCGCAACCTCTGGTCGTACTCGATGGTCCACGCGACCTGGCTCAAGAACCGCACGCCGACGCGCGCACTCAACGGGCTGACACCTTTCGAGGCGCGCTACGGCAAGGCTCCCGACCTCCGCAACCTGCACCGGTTCGGAGCAAAGGTCTGGGTACGGAAGGAGCGGTCTGGCAAGACCGAGAGCAAGGCGGTCGAGGGCCGCTTCGTCGGGTACAGCCAGAAGAGCAAGGGCTACCAGGTCTATTGGCCTGGGAAGCGCTCCGTCACCGTCGAGCGCAACGTCCGCTTCGTTGAGGACGAACCAGACGCGGTCGAGCAGGACGACGCGCCGCTCGAGGGGGCGAAGCAGAACAAGGGCGAGCAGCCCGCGCCGCCCTCTCTCCCCACCACGCAAACCTCCGAAGCAGCCGCCAACGCGCCCGCCGCGCCCGTATCTCGTGAAGCGACACCACCGCCCACCGCGCCGACGACCTCGAGCCCCGCGCCGCAGACGACTGTCGAGGACGCGCCGGACGAGGACGACGACGAGGAAGAGGCGGCAGCACCTGAGCCGCAGCTCGGACGCGGACACCGCGTCCACAAGCCGTCGCTCTACCTCCGTCGCCTCAACCAAGGCGAAGGCACTGTCGATGGCCGCCGCTCGAGACACCCTAGAGGCGTCCAGGCGAGCGAGCTCATGGGAGCTGCCACGGTGACTGCGCTCGCGACGCTGGTAGCTACAGAGGAGAGCTACGGCTTAGCGGCGCTGTGGGACGACGAGGAGAGCGAGAGCGATGAGCAGGAGCCAGCGCGCCCCGCCCTGGAGTACGGCTTCGCGGCGATGGACGCTGCGCTGGTGATCCACGAGGGGCAAGAGCCCCGCACTCTCGCTGAAGCGCAAGCGTCGCCGGACTGGCCGCACTGGGAGGACGCGATCACCAAGGAGATCGACAACCTCCGCGAGCACGACACCTACGACCTGGTCGAGCCGCCCCACAACACGAACATTGTGGGCAGCCGCTTCGTATTCCGCATCAAGCGCGATGCGGAGGGCGCGATCACGCAGTACAAGGCCCGTCTTGTCGCGCAAGGCTTCACGCAGATGCCCGGCGTCGACTTCAACGAGACGTTTGCGCCCGTCGCCAAGCTCGCCTCGATCCGCACCATCCTCGCGCTCGCCGCCCGCTACGACTGGGAGCTCGAACAGATGGACGTGAAGTCCGCGTACCTCAACGGCAAGCTCAACGAGGAGATCTTCATGCGCCAGCCGCCGGGCTCCGCCGCGAACGGGCAGGAGCACCTCGTGTGCAAGCTGAAGAAGACCCTCTACGGCCTCAAGCAGGCCGGTCGTGGCTGGTACAAGACGCTCTCCGAGTCAATGCGCGCGATGGGATTCGCCCGTTGCGACGCCGACCACGCCGTCTGGTACAAGCGCGACGGAGCCTCCGCGCTCATCGTCGCTTCCTCTGTCGACGACCTCACGATCGCTGGCACGAAGGACCTCGTCTTCGAGTTCAAGGCCGACATCAGCTCGCGCTTCGAGATGAGTGATTCAGGCGCTATGCGCTGGATCCTCGGCATTGAAGTGCAGCGCGATCGCAACGCCAGGACCATCGCGATCTCACAGCGCTCGTACCTCGACGCGATCGTCGCGCGGTTCAACCTCGAGAACGCGAACCCCGCAACCACGCCTCTGCAGCCAGGGGGCGCGCTCGGACATCATCAGTCGCCCGCAACTCCACGTCAGTACGAAGACATGCGCGACGTGCCCTACCGCGAGGCCGTCGGGTCGCTCATGTACGCCGCTATGGGTAGCCGCCCGGACATCACGTTCGCGGTGACCGCCTTGTCGCAGTTCATGCAGAACCCCGGCCGCCCGCACTGGGAAGCCGTCAAGCGCGTGCTCCGGTACCTCAAGGGGACGCGCGAGCAATGGCTCGTCTACGGCGGCGTTCGCGACGGCCTTCAAGGCTTCTCGGACGCGGACTGGGGATCCTCAACCGAGCACCGCCATTCCATCAGCGGCTACGTCTACACCGTCGACGGCGGCGCCATCTCCTGGTCTGCGAAGAAACAAAACGTCGTCGCCCTTTCAAGCACCGAAGCCGAGTACATCGCGCTCACGCACGCCTCGAAGGAAGCGCTCTGGTTGCGCTATCTCCTCGCCGACATGCTCGATCCGGACGTCGCGAAGCACCCGCTCACGCTCTTCAGCGACAACCGCTCCGCGATCGCACTCGCGAAGGACAACGCCTTCCACCCGCGCACCAAGCACATCGACATCCGCTTCCATTTCATCCGCGAAGCGGTAGACGATGGCAAGATCGCGCTCGGGCACAGGCGCACCGAGGACATGCCCGCGGACCTCTTCACGAAGGCCCTGCCGCGGCCGCGGATTGAACACCTCTCCGCGCTCTTCGGCCTGCGTACGCTTTGAGGGGGCGTGTTGTACTTACCGCTTACTATACCACTTACGCTCTTTACTTACTCATTACTTACTCGTCTTTTACTCGCATACATTCGTTTACTTACATTCAAAGTGCACGAGTCCTCGGACCGATATCCCCGCTTATCAGCGAATCGCGGCCGGCGCCTCATCGATAGAGGCGTCCGCCCTCGCTCACTTATACCTCGCCGACCGCGCGCAGGCCCCTCATCGTTCGTTTCCCCCGAACGCTGAGGTGAGCTTCCTGCGCGCTCCTACGCTCGCTTCCTTTTCGCTGACTTTAGTGTTGAACTTCCGTATCTACGGCTGTGCCGGACCGGGAGTGGCAGTGTTAGTGGCCGTGCGTCTACGATACGCCGGCATGGACTTTCCTACTTACCATATACGTACATTCTTTTGTTCTGTACATACTCGGCATTCTGCCATCCCTACCTATGCTTCTGGTACGTTCTACGATGCTCCTGACTATTCTAGACCTGTCTGGAGCTTAGTGTTACTCATCCATGGACATCACATGCCTCATTCTTACTCATCGTCCTACCTTCGCTCAGTCAGCGTACCTCCTCGCTCAGTCAGCGTCCTCTGGACGGTCATATGATCTCTGCTCTATGCTTATTCATCGTCCTCCCTCAGTAGTATATAAGGAGGACTCTGTAGGCCTCTGCTCTTCAGTCGTTCTCTCACAGACTGAAGAGTAAGTCCCATATTACCTATGCGCTCTTACATGTTTACTTACTAGTACTTGTAGCCTCTCTTTGTGCGGCTTACAGGTACAGTACTATGCAATCATAGTCGTTCTCTCACAGACTGAAGACCTCTCTTTGTGCGGCTTACAGCCTTCCAGGTTCAGAGTTCATCATTTAGTCCGTAGCTCACTCCGTTCTCGTTTAGGTAGCTACTGACTCAATACATCGTTCGTTTCCCCCGAACGCTGAGCTCACTCCGTTCTCGTTTAGACTTCGTCCGCGCTCGGCCATAACCTCGCAGAGGGCTAGCCAGGTCGCAATGAGCGTCCACTGCACCGACAATGCCGACCTGGTTTCAAGTTGCTGATTCCCCGTTGCGTTTGTCGTCCCGTTCGACACCGATGATGTTGTACTGGCTCGAGGAGGCATCGACACGGAGTTCTCTGGAAAGATGGCAGAGGGTAGTATCGTGTCATCACAGCTGCCAGAGAGCGCCATTGTGGTGTTATGGAGGAGCGGAGAAGCCGAGGTAGCAGGGTATATGGGAGCAAGTGCCCGCGCCCCAGAGAGGTACCGTATATATATATATGATAGGACGTGGGGCGAACGCATACAAGGTTCAAAAACGCTGACTCACGGTTTGCATCCTGCACAACAGTGCCTCACGGAATTCTCATTCCAAGAAGCCTGCCAAGTACCAGCATATTTATAAATTATAATCAGCGCCGCCGACTCAGAGCGGATACCTAGAGGCTGACCTGAACAGACGGTCTCCATCCAGATAACCCAGACCATCGTATCCTTTGTGGATGTCTCCTGGCGCACAAGCGCACTGTAAGATCTGACTGCCCCTCTCGGGAAATCAGCGACTGAATGTCGCACTCCGCAGTCGCGCACAGTCCAAGATGACAGCGATGGGGAAGTGCAGCCGACATCCCTTCCATGCCGGCGTTCTGGTCTTCCGCGTATACTTAGCTCCTGTACTTTCAATATCCATAGCCCTAGTCATGTACAGCCTAAAGATCTAAGGCCACCGGTAGATGGCGCTCGGTATTAGCGCGGCCAACCGGCGACTGAAACAGCGAAGTTCCGGAATTCAAACCGCGTACCAAGCCCGGGTTGTTCATCCACAAAACGAAGTGTATATCTTGCAAAACGGCGTATACGCACGCTGTACAGGTCTCGGGAGTGTCACACCTGTAAAGATAGATCGTGAGCACTTCCACACTCGGCGAAATCGAGCTCAACGACTACTTAGGGAGTGGACCGCGGGCGATGCCGCTTCTATCAGCTCATAGCACAGCTTGAGCACAGCATATACACTTCTTTACCCTGTTTTTGGCGTAATGCGATCGACCTGACTGCTCCTAGCGTCGTAGGACCCTAGGGGATCATGTGAAGCTACAACAGTGCCAAAGAGTAGCCCGGTAACCAAGTACTAGAGTGCAGACCTGGAAAGTGATATGATGTCTCAGTTTGTTACGAAGATGGCCTCTCGGAACCAACTTATGCAGTCTGAGTGGAGACGAGAAAGCTCCAACTTGCACACTCGTAGAATCTCAAGTTTGCGTAGATCTTGTGCACTTCGCGCAAAGTTTCCCGTCACCCAAAAGTTACAGAGGACGCGTCTGTGTTATGATACGCCATACTTAAGACTCAGAGCTGGAAGTAGGCCACTAGGCGCGTCGACAGAAGTGAGTGAGTGGGAGGAAGGAGGAGGCTCGAAATCCAGAGACGCCCGGGAGCCCACGCTGGACGGTACCGGCGCCAAACCTCGAACAGACACTGCCGCGGGATCACGACCACCACCTCAACGACACCTTCTTCGTTTGTCTCACACTCCTCGTACTGACCGTTTATTGCGCAGTATCTACGACGACTGGTAGGCATGTACCTCGCGAGCTACATCTACAAGTTCCCCCAAAGTTAGTACCTACGCTCGTACTGTGTGGACACAGATCGTTACAATAGCCCGCGGGCTAACTAGGTGAGTATCGTATCTTCGATTCAGACTGTTGTTCCCCCTTCAAAGCATATCTCTATGATAGGTGATGCGGCGCCTGTAAATAGATCCCCGACGCGGTGAAGTCCGCTTGGGCCAAACGCTTCAGCCCTCCACCACGCGTGGTCCGCAGCGATGCACGGACTGGCAGCGCGTCCAAGCTATGTGGGCAATGGACTTCCACTTCACTTTCCTCACGTCTCAAGCGTTTGACAGTCAAAGCGGTTTTTGGAAAGGTATAAATTCTACCGCGAACCGCCGTGCACGATGTATCATTCGACGCCCTCACTCGACCTAACGCCACTCCCCACACATCCTCCTTTGTCAAAACACATCCACTACCCGGAACAACCTCACATACACACCTTCAGCCATGAGCTACCAAACGAGGAGGACGCCGAACCTGCAGGAGCAGGATGACGACATGCGGGACCTCGCCATGCAGATCGAGGCCCTCCAGGTGGGGCCCACCGGCAGCCCGATCATATTCCCCGAGGATACCACAGATCCGATCGACGCTCACGAGCTCGCGGCCCAAAACGCCTCCAACAACTCTTCCCGTAAACGGTCCAGTCTCATGCGCAAGGACCCGCGTTCCACGCCACTCCCGCCCACTCTCACCACAAACGAGGAGCACGCCACTCTGGATGCAGTGCAACGCACCACGGAGCGGCATCGCGCGGCGGAGGCGCGCGAGCGCGAAGAGTTTCGCGCGCACCTGAAAAGTACGGCCCTCCCCGTGCCGGAGGCAGGAGCACAACGGGTGCCTTTCCCGGCTTCTCCTGTGCACAGAGGCAGAGACGCGAACGTTCCTGCTCATTTGCAGTCGGGTGGATCGACGAAGGACCTGAAGAACGGCCCGACGGATAGCACTGCAAAGGGGAAGCAGCGCATAGTAGCGACCGAGCTCAAGCCATCTACGTCGCATGCGCGGGACCGCTTTGAGCTGGAGATCATACCGGACGAGCCACTCTCGACGGTGTGGGACGGCGACGATAGGTACGTACCATTCACTCCTAATCAGCCATAATCTGACTTGTGCTTTGTTTTGCTGCAGTGGCCTCTATGCATGGGCGGCCACGCTCGAGCTGCGCGATAACAGGCCTCCGGTGCAGCAATACAACGTCCAGAACATCATCAAGAGCTACGACATCCAGTTCCGCACGGATACTGCCCAATCCGCATCCTTGTTTACACTGGGGCAGTGCGACGTCTGGCAGACTCAGTACCGCAACCGCCGCACCCGCGCGCGCAAGGACTCGTCCGACGTCCCTACCCTGAAGGCCGAGCGGGGGATCCTGCTCGAGTCTGAAGGGCAGTTAGTGGAGCCTCTGCAGTCCGGCCGTCCCATCGCGTGGCGTGTGCGGATCTGGGTCCCCGTCCCGCTCTCCTTGATTGTTCGCGCAGAGCACAGGGCGTTCGTATGCCGGGCGAAGGTGACGGTGCAGTACGATGATTCGCCGCGAACGGAGGTGGTTGCGGAGAGTGTCACGGTCGGGATAGAGCGGCTCAGGACGGAACGGTTGCTAGCAGTACCTCGTGCACTGCCTCGTTGACCAGTATGTTTCTATTCCTCCAAAATCACAAATTCTTGCCTGGCGTTCATAGTCGTGTTTGTGACTTGCTCGCTTCGCTGCGCGTGAATGAACTCTGAGGCAGCGTGAGAAGTTGCCATATCCACCATCTGCGACTGCGTGCGCGAGTTGTACTAACTCAACCTTCCCTCAAATCTCCTTCAGCCTACATCTTCAACTTGTCGCGTACTCTCTGTAGGATCATGCGACCGCAATATTGTTGTCCTGTGGAGCTCTGGGAGCACGTCCTCGACCACGTTCCCTGGCTTCCTGGTTTCGCTGGCTCATCTATCCAAACTCGCGACTTCCAGCTTCAGCGACGTACCCTACATGCGTGCACTCTTGTATGTCGCGCATGGACACCCCGCACACAGTTCCTACTCTGGCACAACGTACTCCTCGACACAAAGCTGTCCGTATCCGCCTTCCTCGCGACCGTTCGCGACGCCCCGGACCGGTGGGCGCCACTGGTATCCTCGATCTACTTGTACTCGGACGTAGGAGCCTATGCGGGAGAGCTCTTCATGCAACGGTTTCCCAACCTGCGCGTGCTCTCCGCCAAGGAGGTGGACTTAAGCATACCCCCAAGGCTCTTTCGCATGCAGCTCCCGTTCTTCACGAGCCTCGAAGAGCTCCAGCTCGACCAATGCTTATTCGCGACCCTCCGAACCTTGCTGGACCTTGTGTGGTCGTCTCGAAATCTCACCCACCTGATCTTGCAAGGATGCTACGTACATAAAGAAGGCACCTACCAAGCGGACTCTGCATCATTGGTGTCGGCATGCCAAAACCTCTACGGCTGCGGGAAGCTCACGTCGCTTTACTTATACGTGAGTCTCATGCCGTCTTCGGGAGCTCAGGACTGAGATATGGGCTTCAACGATAGGGCTACCCTTTCGTACTGTACAGCTCAGTACCCGGCAACGCGTTTGGCTCCGCCGTGACTTCGCTGGATATCACTTACATGGTCTTCACAGATGCTCGTACGTCGTTTCCTGCAGGCTTAACGAATCAATGTTGGAAGTGCTAACTACAGTACCTAGAATCCCTGACGACATTTCTACAAGGGTCTTTTCCCGCGCTTCGAGAGCTCTACGTCGCGGTGGACGAGTTCGCTTTCGGACGTTCCTCCACCCAGCCAGCGGCTCCCTTCCTGCGCGCCATCGCCCTATCCTTGACAACTCCCTCGGCGCTTCGCTCGCTCACTCTCATGGCCTCCTACAAAGAGGCTGCTTCCCACATCTGCTGCGTAGCCCTGGTCGGCAAACCCGAAGTAGCAAATGCAGACGTACCGTCGTTGCGGGCGCTCCTCCCCAGCTTAGCGACGCTGCACATCCGCGTCAGCGCGGCCAGGTCGTGCAGGGCGTACATCATTGCGGCTCTCCCCAGCATGAAGCATGTGTTGAATATCAGCCGTGCGGATCGCGACGATGCCGACGATTCCGCACCGGCCGCTAACACACGTCGACTTGTACAAGGCTCCCGCGCCTTCACCGTAGTACCCGGCGGCCCATCATCAGGAAAGTGTTTACGGGCCATGGCCTCCATACAGCGCCATATGGAGCGATGGAGTGGTGGAGATCCCCCCCTGCTATATAGAGACGCCCGGCTCTATCTAGAGCGCTATAGAGCCACGGAGACGGTTCCCACGCCTCTTTCGCTGCGCTCGCGCTCGTTGCACGCCTCGCCGTGCCCACAACCGTTCACGAGGGCATACAAAGACCATGGGAGAAGGCCGTCTACGAAGCTCTCGCAATAAAATAATGAGTACACAAGTTCTGGATGGAGATAGGTCACTGATATAGACGGATAGAGCCAGATGGAGCCGTGGATATCTAATCTCCATACTGATAAAACCGCGTTTCCTGATGATAATCATGTTCTCCCCTCTAGAGGTACTTATCCCGCGCCACCGCATAGTATATGTATGTTCAACATAGTGCCTAGGAACGAGGAATATCAAACCTGATCACCCCTACGTGCGGCAGATCCTCAGAATTGGCTCGGACATGATGCTGAACGGTAGTAGCGGCTCCGTTATCGCACTTTGAGGCGTCACCGCCGCTGGCGTTGCATCTTCCGGTCGGAGCCATGCAATCTCCTATCCTAACGAGGCGTCTTGAGGCTTCAGGCTTCTCACGCTGTAGCCCTGATACAATTTCGCTATCCAGCACCACGATCATGCTCCGCGGCATCCCCCGCTGCTCCGCCACCGGAGCGACAGTGTGTTCCCTGCCGGCGCCGTGCCTCCTGTCCACGGCCTGACAGTGTGTTCGTCTGCGCTCCGGTCCTTGTCGGGTCCGTCCGACCTCGTGTCAGTGGCCCCATCCCTTAGAGTAGCGCGCATTCGTGAGACTAGACGTTCCTGAAGATTTCACAACACCGCCGTAAGAGGGGGGCGCGGAGCAGGTGCCATCCCAGACCGCAGATAGCACGGGCCATTGTCGATGGTGATTGCGAGACGACAAAGAGCGCGATAGAGTTCGCCAGAAGTCCTTTTCATTGACGACATAAGGCATGATGATACATTCCCCCCGGAACAGCCGCCTAGAGCGCAAGGAAGAGAGCGTAGTACAGTGGATATCATATAAGCCAGAGCGTAGAAGTACAACAAGCGCGGGATAGATCAAGCTGAACGAGCAACGAGCCGGAGAGAAAGGAGGGGGTGAGCGCACGAACTACAGCCTAGAGGCGATAGCGGCTAGAAGACTCTCGATATGCTGAAGCCTGGAATCCAGCGTCTCCAGCTTCTCATTCGACCTGGCCTGCATGGTTCTAAGCTCGGTCGAGTCGCTCGCCAGAGTAGTGAGCCTCCCGTCCAGCGAGTCGAAGCGAGACGTCGAGCCATGCTGCAGATCCGCGAGCTTCGTCTCCAGACTGTCAATGCGCGAGTGCGACCACTCTAGATCCGCCGCCTTCACCATGTCGTCGCGGGGAAGGGCGCAGCGAACAAGACCGTGGTTGGGTTTGTGACCGCAGGAGAACGAAACCCTAGAGGACTCGCACGTGGTGCAAACGAAGCACTCGTCTACCAGCAGGACGTCAGGAAACGAACGCACGGATGGAGGTAGGACGCACCGTCGCATTCGATGCAGTACCAGCATGGTCGTGAGACCCGCTTCTTACAACCCACACAAGAGAGCTCGCGGTCCACGAGCCGCTCCGTCATTATCTTGGCACCGAAGCTCGGGTGTCGCGAGTGGCCGCCGTGCAGTTGAGGGCTCGAGATATCATCGGCGTCGGCGAGCGCTTCCTCTGCCCGGATGAGCGCGGCCTGCGCGGCGCGGTACATGTTCCCGAACTCCCTGTGGCGGTGGATGACTCGTCGAACTCTCATGATGCGATGCGACGGCAAGTGCGGCAACACCAGGTCGTCGCGGCGGTCGGGCCCGATCGTGGCCTCCCGACACTCGAGCTTCCCGCACAGGTCCACGGTCGTTCGAATCCCGCAATCGAGGCACATCGTGCGCGCGCCGTAGACCTCAGACCGGCAGTTGGCGCACGAGATCCCGCTAGAATCAGGAGGCTCTCAGTCGCCGTTTTGTCTCGCGCATCGAGGAGTTACTCACAAGTGCTTGGGAGCGATGCTCCGCATCGACTCGTACACCGTGTAGTAGTGACGAGCCTCCGCGGGTGTCAACATGCGATAGCAGCGGATGAGTGTCTGGCGTTCGGTGTTGTCCGCGATCGAAGTGGAAAGGCCCGTCCGTATGGCGCGGAGGAAGCGTCGACGAGTGGCCTGACGTTCTTGAAGGAGCTGTAGGGACAGCATCTTGCGGCGGACCTGGTCTTGAACAGCAGCGAGTGCGAAGCGCCACCACTGCACCGGCTTACTGCATTCGCCGTCGATGGGCAAGGGCCAGAAGCGCATTGCGTCCGCGGAGAGGCGCCTGAAGATGAACGTTCCGGCCGTGTCGTTCCCCGGGCACTCCCACGTGCCCGTAAGCTCTCGCCCGCCGTCGACGAGTTGGCCTCGGAACCTCCTAGGCCAGTAGCGCGCGGCGTACTTCAGCTCGAAATCATAAGCAACGCCACGGTCCCCGTATGTTGCCACTGTGCCTGAGACTTTGAAGCGTGTGCCCATAGGAATGGTGCCGGCGGCCACGAACTCGCTCGGTGACCGTGACGAAGCGTGGATGGCCAGGCTCATCATAGGCTCGCACGGGAATGCGCCAGCATCGGCCACGTAGCCAGTCCATTGTCCCAGACTATAGACTGTTAGAAAATATCAACTGAGGATGGTGGGATGACGTACACGGATTTCAGCGGATCAGCCGCACGTCTGTCCTCGGGGGTCTCGAAGTACTGGGAAGGCGCCAGTGGGTTCGCGGGGTTCTCCACAGGGTGGTTGAGAACGCGGGAAGGATCACAATGGCCTTCATCTGCGTCATTGTAGGGTTTCTCGGGGTAATGCGCCTCCCGCAGTCGCTCGGTCGACCATAGCGATGTTGAGTCGTGCCAGTAACGGAACTAGGAAGTGTGCAGAAGTGAGTGGCATACTGAGACCACCAGGACGGACTCAACCTACCAGCTCAGACGCGAAGACCTTGAACTGCTGGTTAGGATCGAGATTCTGCTGTTTGAACAGATCTGCCGCGCGTTATTCAGCAAATGCACCCTTGAAGAGAAACATATAACATACTTTCGAGGTTGGTGCAGCGGTCACTCACAGCACGAAAGACCCACTTCAGGGTCGAGCCGCAGTCCCACAGCTCGTCCTTGTGGATGACCACTGTTCGCGACAACCGTAGGATATCATAGTCGCGCTTGAGGAGTAGCCAAATGAGAGGCAACAGAGACTGAGCTCAGTAGAGGTCGTCAGATACATCTATTTATGCAGTGACTTGCCATACCTTCTCCACTCGTCCCGGGCCCATAACAAGTTGCAAAATGTCGGCAGCGTCAATGTCGTAGTTGATGTCCTCCAAAGCATCGCGTAGCCTGTTCTCCTCCGCGTCGACGTAGGACTGGAAACGCTCCTCCACGACGTCATGCCTTTCGATGCGTCGGAAAGCCGTCGTGAGCTCTGTGATCGGAGACCAGATCACGTCGAGATATTGCTCCACATAGCGACGGTTAGCAGGAAGAACGTGCGCCTTCACGGAAAACATCTTGTCGAGGAGGTGGTCGATTTCTGTCACATAGTGGGTCATCGTCATCTGCCAACCTATCACTTGCGTCAGCGAGCTGTGCAGAAGAGACATCCACGAGCCTACCAATAGCCCAGTACGCCATCCAGTGCAGGAGGCTGGCGAAGAGAGTAAGCAAAGCATGCGAGGCACCATAATCAGAAAACGACCTACCTCCATTGGCGCGGTTTCGATGCGATGAACGTGTTCACCTCCGCAACCGTTATGAAGCCGGATGCGTCGTCATCGAAAGCCTCGATAATCGCTTGCAGTCGAGTGACGCTGATGTAGTCGAGCGTCCATTCGTCGCGGTCGTCGATGTTAGTAGGCTTGTCGCAGTCGACGAATGTGGATTCGTTCTTCCTCGTCTTGTCGAGCCTCTCCAAGCAGTAGTCACGTAGAGCGAGGACAAAGTGCCGTGCCTTGACGTTCCCGCGCCACCGCTGGAAACGTATCAGCGAGGAACCCAGCGGGACGTTGTGAAGAAGCGCACCATCTCCCGCCAGATGTTGTGCAAATCCTACGGAACATCATGGCATTTAGCTCTCCATTGCGAGTACATCGGTGTCTGTGCTCACGTTGTCGCGGATCTTGTCATGGGGCCCAGCAGATACCGACTTGATGACGAGCATATTCTCTTCGTGGACGATCTCTTGAATGCGCTCAAGCTCCCGCTCTTGCATCTCGAACTTGCGCTCGAATGTGGTCCAGTTGCGCGCGATGGAGATCTCGGGCGCCTCCGATAGCTCGTCCTTGAGTTCTTGGATATCCATGGTGCTCTGCCTGCGCGCCCATCGTCCGTCAAGATTGGGCCCGCTGGAGGAAGAGCGCCGGCCGACGAGCTCGAGAAGTAGTTTCTCATTGCTCAAGATGGCGTCCCGGCCGCCACGTCTGTCGACGAACGCGGCGAGCTCCTTCTCCTCCGGAGAGATGCACCCCTGTAGGAACTCGAGCACGTCGTTGATCCTAATAGGGTGTCGTCAGTTACAACGTAGCATTCCCACCAGTCCTGAACAGCGTACTTGGTGTCGATTGTGTCCAATTTCCTGTTAGCGAGATCCACATTGAGGCCGAGGTGGATAGCCAAGGTGAACTCGATGTCCGCGCGATGCTTGGTGAACCGCTTGACGTATTGCTGCAGCTTCTCGTTCCACCGTAAGCTGCCCATGACCCTAGCCGCCGTCCTCTTCTTCGCGTATGCATCGCAGACGTTGGCGCATTCCAGAATGTCGGATTCGATGTCATCCACCAGACCCTGGAGTCGCTTCTGGAGCGTCTTCCCGTCCTTCCCGACATTGTCGGCCTCGTTCACGTCCTGCAGTCTAGACCACATCAGCAGCGATACGTCTCACGAGTGAATATCGCACGTACTCCACGAGCGCCGTCATCATATCTCTCATCTCGACGAACAGAAGATTGATCTTCTTGTCGTTCTCTCTCCGCTTCAAGTCCAGCTCTATCGCGACCCGGAACGCGCCTACGGCGACTGCAGGAAAGGTCAGTCTTGTAAGCTGTGACCACCACGGACTCCGATACTCACGCGCAATGAAGGGATGCACCGCCGCGACCTCTTGGAGCACCTTCACTAACTCCGGAAGACCTTCGAAGAGCGCGTTTGTGCTATACTGAGCGATTTTGACGGCAGTCCCCTGAGCCCCAGAGGACAGTGGCGAAACAAGCTCCGCCACAGACGACATGCGAGTGTTTATCTCCAGCACGTGGTCCTCTGTTACATCCAGGTATAAGCACGACAAGCCGAAGGGGAAGCTGGACATACGCACCTTTCGGCCTCCTAGTACGCTGTACCTTGACACGCCAGTTAGTCGCCAGGAGAGATATGGATGCCGCCCGCATTGTCCGTGAGCGTGGCTTGGATTTGACCTGCTCGTCTCCTACAGTAGTCGCCTCTTCCGAGTCCATGGAAGTAGGGCTAGCAAGGGTCGGCGTCGACCCCGGACTCTCCGAGAGTTCCATGGTGGGCTGGAGCATACTGCGGGGGCTGCTAGAAAGGGTCATTGCGACGTGGAAAGAGAGCAGGGCGCAGGGAAGCGGCTGCCAACGCCCCAGGCCGCGGGTTCATATTGTCGCTCGTGAAATGGGCGCTTTCGCCCGAAGCCGCGTCAGGAGAGAGTTCGCGCACGCTGACTTACGGTTCGTCGACAATATGACCGTCGCTCTGGGAATCCCACCTGCGGAAGGGGCCTGTCATGACTCGACGGATTCAGCATGGGCTTCGCCGCGCCGGAGAAGTACGCTAGGGACACACCTGCGATGATGGCATATGTCAATGTGAGCATCGCATCAGACGTGCGCATCTTCCGGATGCATGGGCGCACGGCTTGGGCCCCATTGTCCTGGAAACATGGGGTAATGGAGTCTGCGCATTGCGATCTGCATCGCGGAAGGGTGGCAGCGCGCGCCGACGTGTGGTGGACCCGCCTTCCATGCCGGCGTTCGGGGTAAGTGTGAAGCACTCCTCCAAACGCCGGGAGCCTTCGGTGTCAACAAGGGGCGCGGGACTGCTTCCGGCTAAGCACGCCCGTAAACTCAAATTCCACGCCCATGATTTCGAAGCCGGGAGCAGTGCAAGCCCGGATGAACGAGCGCAGATCTACACAGCTACGGTCGAGTGGCACCACGCGGCCACGACGCTCTGTCGCGGCAGGAGCCAATCTACGACGAAAACTTTGAGAACATGACTATGATACAAAACGATGAGAGGAAGATCCATATGTCCGACCTATAGCGCGAGCCTCGTAATGCCGCGGGATTATACGTCCTTCGACGGCCTCATTCCCATAGGGGAACTTCGAGGCTCCGGCACGCCAATGCCGTGAATGTGGTACTGTTCGCCGACGAGCTCCTTAGTGGCGACCATGAGCTTATCGAGGCGCAGCACGATGCCGAACGCAGTCGTGACCCCGACAGAGAAGCATCTACCACAGAGCCCCGCGAATCAGACACAGAAGACACGGCGCGTAGGGCGGCCCATGGAAAGAAGGCGGACGCACAAGTACTGTTCGTTCTCGAGCGTATCGATCGTCATTGTCCTGGGAAGGCCGTAGTCGTCATCTGCTTCCTGCCGTATTACATTCAGGCCGTGCGTGTGAACCATGAAGCGGTCGAGGAGCGGGCAGGGCGTTATTTGCGGGAGGGGGTTGCCCGTGCGGAGCGCCGTCGAGATCATGCCTGGTCAGGAGGCGTCAGAACATATCCCCTCCGGCGAGGCGCGGCGACATACTGATCACGGCGAGGACGTCTCCCTGGAAGTCCGCGTCGAGGAACCGTGTCCTCCGGAGGAATGCACGAGACCACGCGGGCTCCAGATGCTCTACCACCGACATGAGGTGAGAGAGCAGGTACGCGATCTGCCTGCGGACAGATGTGAGGAGATATGCGCGGAATGGAATGCGATGGACATACAATTGCAAATCGAGAATTTTCTGATATCTTTCCGACGGCCACCGCCCTCTCAGGGAGAACTGAAGCAAAGGAATATATCAGACTCGAGGAGCCAAGCCGGAGACCTAACGACGCATACCTCGTATACGATGTTGGTCTTCAACACGAGAGAGCGCTTCAGCTTCAAGCGGATGGCGACTAGGCTCTGGACGATCTCTCCTCTGGTGACTTCTTGATGCTCTCGCGTGTTCGCAAACGAGACAATCGAACAGTACACAGCCCCAAGTTCGGAGACCGTGGTCGCCATCGTTAAGCGCTGGTACTTGCGGAGCGTCGTCGAAGGGGGCAGGAACGAGAAGAGGCTGCGCGAGTGTCAGCCTGTAACAGTACAACAAGCTAAGGTTCACTCACAAAGCCGCAGTGACTCCACAAACGACAAGGACGAAACGCCGCTGTGTGGACCATCAGCAGTGCGCGGACAGCCACGCCACGAGCCACTCACCCATGCCAGCTGCCATCCCATGAACTTGAATGGCAGGGTCGTGTGCGTGTTCTGCCAAGAGAACCCGAGCACCAGGCTTGCGGTCACGAAGAGGATGATGTTCGTCATCGGCGGGACTGGCCAGTACAGGCGCCAGAAGAAGAAGAACGGCGCGCAGACTCCAATGACAGCCGCCAAACCGTACGGGTTACCCTGCCCCGAGCCGGTCGATATGTACCTGGCGGGCATTCGTGAGCAGCTCTGTGTAGATGGGGTATGTGGAACTGGCCGTACCACATTACTGTGCCAATCACTCCACCCATGAACGTGCTGACGATACGAGCGACGAGTCCAAACGTCGTGTCCCCACGGAACCGAGCGAGGGTCAGCTGTCCCATAAAGCTGTTTACGCGTGCCCCCGGTCAGACGCTTGCACGACATCACGACGGGCGTATCACGTACATGCCCCACACGAAGCGCTCCCCTACATCGAATTCAGTAAACACAACGCGCGGAGTGGCAGAGTGGCGTACTGTAGGCAAACGCCGCCGTCGCCTTCAGGAAGCTCGGTATACAAAGGACCACTAAGTCACGTCAGAAGCAGACAACGCCAAGTGAGTAAGATGTCGAACCTGTCAGCAGCCCGGCCTTGAGCGCGAACAGCGCGTTCCCGCGGCCCAGCGCCGTCGCCAGCTCGTACACCCAGTGCATCACGTACTGGAACGCGTTCTCCGGGGGCAGCGCATCGGGGTCGCGCCGCCGCGTCGTCCCGAGGTCCTCCCAGTCGGGATGTATTCCCTGGATGATGTCTGCCGTGGATGTCAGTCGCAAGCGGGTAACGGCCGTCAGCGGTGCACATACCCGGGTCTTCGTCGTCCGCCGCCCGCTCCATCTCTTCTGACGGGTTCCAGGGGCTCCATTCAAGCATTTTTCGGATAGGTATGCGCGGCCACCACAGGCACGCTTTCGGCCGGTCCCGCTCCAGCTTGATAATAGTATCCAACTGTTCGAATCAAGACGTTAGGGCCAGTGCTCTGCTCAGCGACGTTCCGAAGAAGACGTACGACTTCAGTGAGAATGCTAGAGAACCGCATGGCATGATACTCGTACACGTAGCAGTGGAACAGATACCGGTGCGGGGGAGGCTCCGAGATGCCCCCCATCGCGCTCACATGCTTGGGATCGAACGCCGAGCGATACGGGTCCAACACGCGATGTCTAGAGACTGCGTGAGATGACTCAAATGCCTACTCACGGATCTCACGTACCGTTTGTCCTTCTTGAAACGATGTAAGGCCTCCTTCACGCCTATACTCAGCGCTTCCAGCCTCGCGAGCCGCTCAGCGCGCGCCTTCTCGATCTTCGCCCGACCTCCGAAGCTGCCTCTCCGCACTTCGGCGAACCACGCCTGTACCCCTTTGACGACACCCTGGGTATTCTCCAGCAGCTCGTCGCACGATTCATGCAACAGGTGCACGAAATGCGCCGTAACGTCGGCCTCGTCCGGGTGCGACAGCCGGTTCGCCTCGAACGCCATATACCGCTGCGACTCAAACACGCCCACCGCCGTCTCCGCCGAGGTCGTCGTCGACACTCTCGCAAGCGGCGAGAGCGTGTGCGCGAGGCTGAGCAGTGAGAAATGGATCTGGTGGTGCTGGTGCTCCTCGTGGTGCTCTCGCAAGCGCAGGTGCAGCTTCCGCGAGAACGACTTGTGCCCATGTGAGTGCTCGAGCACGCGCCTCTGCAGGTTCCGCCGCCGCCGGGCCACCTGTTCAGGGTCTTCGCGTAGTCCGTTCGGAGGCGAACCCGGCAGTGGGGTGCTGGGCGTCGTCGGAGACCCGGGGCGCGTGCTCATCGGAGTGGCGCTGCGCGGCGTACCCGGACGGGAGGGGATGGGCGTGACCGGGAACCGCTCTCGCGTGGGCTCGATGAGGGTGAAGAAGATGTCCATGCCGTTCGCGCGGGTGACGAGGCGACGGATGATGGGCTGGAACTGGCCGATCGTGTTGGGGGAGAAGCGACCGTAAACGATATCCTGCTTGAGCAGCCGCACGTTGGCAGCGGCTTGGCCCAGCCCAGCCTCCGACTTGCCGAGGGTACTCGTGATGGCCTTGACGGTCGACTTGAACTCCTCCGAAGACGGGTCCAGAGTGAGGATACGCCGGTGGTTAGCCAGGAAGTCGTTCAGAGGATTCAAGACCGAGAAGAGGGTGTGGGTGTACTGAGCGGTGATCGTCGACGGGAAGATGAGCGCAGAGAACAGGATGCACAAGGCGCAGTGGAACGCAAGCGGCAGCGCAATCACCTGGCCGACGAGATAGTACGGGTAGGGGAAGAGCACCGCCGTGGTCATAGAAATGTCGATGCAGATGCAGCTGAAGATGGTGGCAAACAGGTAGGGCCCGGGTCCGAATCGCGCCTTCATAAACAAGAAGAACGCGCAGCCGAAGAATACGAAGACTGCGAGGATGACTGTAGGGCCTGCCTCCACATACTGGCCAGATTGAATAGCATCGAGCGGAGCGTTGTAGTCTGTGTGCACTCGGGCCAAGCTCGCGAGGAATATGCCGAGACAGGAGTACCTACGTTGCGGTAGTAAGCGTCCGGACGAGTGGATGTGATTTAGCGACACGGGAGCACTCACGCCCATGCGGAAACGACGAAAGTGATGAAGATCAGCTCGCGTTCAAGAACGGCGAGAAATGGATCCGACGGTACATCCATGAAAGATGCTGTCAAGGAAAGGGTTAGATACATTTAATCATTTTGCGTGCATATATGCTCACATATCAGGATGAGAAAGCTTCCCTGCAATAGAATCAAGCGTAAGTCTTAGGTTGACAATTAACTTCGCCATAGCTCAGCCACAAGGAGGCTCAAAAAAGCTCGCCGAGATGATTCGGGGTGGCACCAACCGCAGGCAAGATGGCGACAGTGGGACACTGGTTCAAGACAATCCGACGACTCAGAGCCCCTCCATCTTCCATGCATCCATCCTGTTTCTCTCAGCAACTGCATAACCTCACAAGCCGCGGCCGAAGTAGGACCCATCGAGTACCCCACTCAAATCGTGATATTCGGAGTAGTACTCACCTGACCCATCAGACTGTACACCCGCGGAATGACCATCAGGACGGCCGACACAAAGCAGACGACAGCGCATCGTAGCGCAGGCTTTATCTTGGACCATGTGAAGTTCGCCGGGATCCAGCTGAGGTCGAGTGGGAACCACCTTGCCAGGCGAGAAGTCCAAGGCACCGCCGGAGGTTGCCTGCGAGGCTCTTCAAGCTTTGCGCCCCCTTTCTCTCTTCGAGCGCCGTCGGACGCACCCTCCGCATCGTGTCCCACGTCGCTCGGGATCTGAACGTGCTTCTGCGGGCGAGCCGGAGGGGCCTGCTCGGACTCGGGAGTGACGTCTTCGTCCCCTAGCCGAGGGTCGTAGCGGCGCGGGTCGCTCATCGCGCGCGTATTTGCCGAGGCTGTGGCTGCTGCCGTCGCTGTCGTAAACGTCGAGGAAGAGGGAGAACGGGCTCGACCGTCATGGGTGCCCGAGAGGAGGGATAAATATGCAGAGGACTCGACGGGAGGGCCACACCAGCCGGGCGATCGCCGTCACATTCCAAGTCCTCTCGTCAGGCGCCCAAACGTAAATCCTTATCTTGACGTTCACTGCGCTTACTCTCGCTTATAAGTTGTTAACAACGTCTCTTGTAGCCGACCAGCTACCACTGGTTGACACCTCCTCCCACAGAACTTCTTGGGTGCTCGCATAGCTGCTGCCCAGCGTAGCTGTGTCGTGTAGACGTGCGGCAGTCAACGATATGAGTCATATTCAGCAAGACCTGGCTTGAGTCGACGACGGTGCGGCTATTTTGAGATTCGGCCGAGCCCTTGTCTGCGAACCGATCTGCTGACCTTGCGGCCTCCCTATCGTGTCCTTCGTACAACCCTTTGCAGAATCAAACGACGCGGTCACCGTGTTTCCGAAAGAATCATGGCGAACGTTGTAACCGGCGCGGCGAACTTCGAGCTCGGTGCGCTTTCGATGTACAATGCGATATTGTTCACAACTACCACACCTGCTCGGACCGCGGGGGCGAGTCGAGGTCACTTTGAGCGTGAAGGACGAGTCTACGTATTCCCGTCCAAATTTACCCGCTGCACAGTACTGAGTCTACGCTCCTAACGCTACTGGCGCATCTAGGTCTATCAAACCCTGGTCGGGCAGTGCGCCGCTAGCCTTAGAGCGGCTACCCCCCTGCTCTATACTCCGAATATCGTGCGCGGAGCCTCGGCCTCGTGGTGTTTCCCCGGAGGTTGCGGAGGTATGCATATCGCGGATACCGCCGCCTATTCATCGCGTACAGAAGCGCGATAAACAGGAGCCACTAGTACTGCAGCCCGTTCAGCGGCATGTACTACGGCGGACACCTCACGAGTCGCACGCGCCCACATCGCAAACGGCATGGACAGCGCCAGCCTTATCAGCGCGTCATACTACCGGTAGTTCTGCCAGTCAGCACCAAGAGCAGACATCGTAAGTATGCTTCCGAGTCGGCCTACGGGAGCGCCTAAGATTTTTCTCGGTTCCTATACGCTCCCGCGGGACGGTCCGAGAACACTCGGACCTCCGGATGGTTCGTGGTACATGGGGTTGCAGTCCGAGGGCATACTGTAGTCGTGCTCGCTGGCAGAAGCTGCGAGGCCTCCCTCAACCAGACCGTGAAAGGTCAGCCTCAGGGAGACTAGTAGGTGATGATTAGATTCGTGAGTCGGGGTATACAATGTGCGAGAGTGGGGAGGTATCATTATTTAGACGGAACGCGTACGTAAGTATACTCTTGCGACTCGCTGACACTTACTAGCACACGGTCCAGGCGTTCACCTTTGATTAGGCTGACGTCGGGCCCATCTGTGTTGCAAGTCAGTACTGGCCGCAACTGGCGGCAGACCTACCGCCTGCGCCGTGGTTGGACGGTACAAAGTCCAGATCCAATCTTCTCGGTCGCGTTTCTGTAGGCACCGTGGGAAGGGTCCGACATAGAGATTACCTCGGGATAATAACCCGCGGGGTCTGGGGGGCCCAACGATCAGCCAGGTTCGATCCTGCAAGTCGCGAGACTCAGCGACGCATACGACTAGACTAATTTATGAGTGGGGGTGAGGATACAATGCGCGAGAGCGGGGAGGTATCACTAAGTCCAAAGCAGTACGATATCGAAGCAATACGAGCAACAGCAGAACAGCGAAAGCATCCCGGGAGTCTACGACAACGCCCACCAATCCCCGTCCGCGCTAGTACACAGGATAGTGCCACAAAGCGCCCTGGACAGAACCTGGGTAGACCTCGCGCAACATCTCAGCGACCCCTGTCTTGTTCTGTAGCCTTGTCAAGGGGCGGAAGTATACCGCCGTCGAAGGAAGCGGCAGAACTTCAAAGGCTAGCCACCCGTAGCAGATTACTCGCCAAAGAACGTGCAGCCCGCGGAACGCGACGGAGGGGAACGATACCCACCGCTGCATGTCAAGCAGTTCCGTCCCAACGACGCCTGCGATCACCCAGAGATACGACCCTTGCCCGTACCCCTGCAAGATCATCTGTTCGTGAGAGGTCTCGAGCACGAGTAAAATATGAATATATCACTTACTCTCATCGGGACAACGACTTTTTCGAGAAACACCCCACGAGCGATATGCGACACGCATATATCCCAGTCTGCAGGGCTGATGTCGGGGTACTTCTCCGCGTTCCGCATGGCGAGGGTGCGGTGGAAGTGGTTCCATGCGCGGTCGTCCAGCCAGAAATGGCCGCGGACCTTCCAGGCGAGGTAACTCAGCCCGGCGCGTGGGGCATACTGCCCTAGCCCGACTTTGCATGATGGCTGGATGAGCATAACGCAGCTTATACTAGAGAGAAGGCGGACACACCGGGATCGTGGTCCGGGATCGGCGGCCCCAGGTGCGGCGAGTCCCTGGTCTTCATCCACTCCCGAGCTTGCTGTCGCGCGATGCCTGACACTGTTTGTAGATCTCGGTCACTATCCACGCGATCGTTCGCGCTCTTGGAGTGAAAGTATGCCATGAGGTCCGCGGTGAGCGTGCTAGCCAACACCACGGAGGTCGTCCTAAAGAAGGAGCCATTGGCGGAGGCGCGAGGTTTGGGGAGGCGGAAGTGGCTGCGTAATTGGAGTAGGACTGTGATACCGAGACCACCCGCCAACCAGTACTGTAGCTCCGGTGCCTGAGAATATATGGTCACTTAGAGGAGTTGTGAGGAGAGTCTTTGCTGGATGCACACCAGAGTGCCTTCTCCCCAGCGATAGCGGCCAAGCACTGGTTTCGGAGTGTTCGGTTCGCCATCATTAGACATACTCGGACGAGTGTTTCTTGAGCCAGTACTCTGAGGGTGTGCCACTAGATCGTGGAAGGGGCCAACTACCGGGCAGCGAAACAGTGAGTGCTGGAACGGGGCCGTTCGTCGTCGTAGCCTTCGACTCAAGGATGACGGGGTGGTGGCAAGTCAGTCAGAGTACTACGCAGAGACTGCGGGTGATTTCAGTTGGTCATTCTGAATGCGAACATGGATGAGACACAAAAGAGAAGCTCGTGGTGAGTATCCAAGGGCAGGTACTTTACGGCCAGTCGGTGGACGCGGCCAGCGGCCCAGCGGCAAAGCGTTCCGAGGTTCTCGGAGAACCAGGCGCCTGTCTGCGGCGGGCGCTTGATGCTTGCTGCCATAGACCGCGAGGTCGTCGTCCACAACGGCCATTGGTGGCACGCTCCCCACGACGCGCAGTAGCATGGACGAGTCTACGCCCCCTCCTCCGCCCGCCGCACCCGCCGAGATCTCTCCGCCGCCAAACGTTGACTGCGCTTACTAGGTCTCTTACAACAACCTCTTCTATCTGAGCCAATCCAGCTACCATTGACACCTGGTTCCTTCTCGCGTCGCACAAGAACTCTAGATCTAGGGCGCTCTCATACCTGCTGCCCAGCGGCGCCGTATCGTGTAGACGTGCGCCAGTCAACTCTGTGAGCCACATCCAGCAATACCTAGAAGACGGTACGGCTATTGTGAGATTCGGCCGAGTGTACATCTTCTATAGTAAAAGACAGTGGTCCCCTTTTTTGGCAGTGGGTCGTTTTGGGAAAGTGCACGTCTCTTTCGTCAGTTCAGGTGTTCAAACCTCACGAGCATTTACACCGAACATGTTCTTATCCACCCAGGTTTACAGCAGAGAATCCGACAGATGTACTGAGACTCGCGTTTGCGGAGGCCGACCTCTGTTTAAGTGCCAATCGCGCGCGCACTTGAGCGCTTAAGCTTGGTCTCTGGCGAGCACCTCTTCGGAGAGGTTCGAGAGCTATGAAATAGCCGCCATATGGCTTATACACACAGATTATGTTGCTCATAACTTATATGAGCCGTTTTCAGACGTGGTAACCCACTCAAACGCAGGAGCCTCCCGAAGGAACATAAGCAGGCGCCTATACATTGCGTGATCGAGAATATTTGCCATCGCCGCGCGCGCGTCGCGTTTTGCAACGTCTGCGTACACCATTCCCAAGCCGACTCTTTTCCTGGGTGGCTGGATACGCCGACAAGTAATCCGCCATCATGTGAATTACCTTGCATGCTTAGCACTTTTGTGCGTGCTTCTCCTACCTCTCGCCAAGAACTTCGGAGCTCATGGTCTCCAAGTACTAGACTTGATCAGTTACGCTAAGGCTGGTACAGACCTCAGGCCTCCCGCTCAGGCCAGTCATAAGTTGAAAGTGCTGATGCCTTTTTCGCCTTACTACAGAATTCCGTGGCATAGGCACGGGAATCTTCTAGTATGAAGTATTCATCCGCTGGCCGGCCTTGCGGGGCGTGTCCCTATCTAGAATCGAGCCTGCGAAGGACGACCTACGTATGAACATATATACGGACACTCAACAGACCAACCCGCCAAACCTCGAGCAAGCCACACACCGCGAGCTCAGCGCTCAGCACTCAGTCATGCCACGCCCACTACGAACGCGGGTCTTTCCTGCGTATATAACCTTCCAGCACTGGGCCCGAGCCAGTTGACGTCTTTCTGAGCATGATGATATACAGTTTTAAGCACCCCCGGGCCCGTCCGAGTCCGCACGCTGCATCTGCTCTAGCTCGTCTTCAGACGTCACTGGCGCATCCAGCTCTACAGGACCGTCGGCGGCGCGCCCCGCGCTGTCCTCTCCGGAGCCACCGCCCGTCCGGTCTCCTTCGAAGATCCCGCGCAGAATGTCGGCCAAGCGGTGTTTATCCCGGAGGGTGTGCAGGTATGCGTAGTGCTGACACCGCCGCACCTTGTACGTGTACAGAAACGCGCCGAACAGGAGCCGCTGCAGCCCGTTGAGCGGAAAGTAGTACAGCGGGTTCCCCGTCGCGCGCGCCCACATCGCGAGCGGCATGGACGCCGCGAGGGCCACGAGCGGGTACTCGGCGTTGTCCTGTCGGCGGGTGTAGGGGGCAGACAATGACATCGCAAGTCAGCTCGAGTCCGGGAACGCGGAGGGAAGGAAGGCCGCTCACCCCATAGTCCGCCTTCGGGTCGGTGCGGAGCATGTTCGCGGTGTGCGTGATGCAGATCTCGCCGTCGCCCATGGATTGCGTCCAAAACGACCTGTTCCCCAGGTAGAACGCCGCCGCCAAAAGCCAGTCTTCTTCGCTGTGCCAGCGATGATTGTGCCACCACGCCACCTTGCCGAGGAGCCCCATGCGCGAGACATAGCTTTCTCGGCACACGCCCATCATGACTGCAACGACAACCGGATGCGTGAGCACCCGATGCACGAAGGACCGGAGACCAACCCCACGAGCGAGCGAGCTCTCACCTTCGCGGACATGTCGCGCGGTCTCGTTCTTCAGATCTTTTGAGAGGGCCTCCACGTACACCGCTCTGCGCTCTCTTACACTATGTCGAATAAGCCTCGCAGCCGCCTCGATGGTATTTAAGTCGTTGTCAGCAGCGATCTCCTCGCGGTTCTGCGAGGCGATGCGCGAGAGCGACCAAGATAATGCGTAACCCCCATAGAGCTCCGGGAGCTTCAACGAGGTCAGAGTGGGCCACTTGCGGGGTGAGTACCGCCGGTAGATACTGTGGGCCACGAAGAGTATCGCGGTGTGGGCCAGGTTCTCGATATCACCCCGCTGCAAGTCGATACGGTGTTTTGTCAGCGTAACGTCTTGTGGTTGCCGAAGCAAGTGCCCAATCTATCATACGCACTGAAGGAAATCGCTCTATCGTCTTGGAGGATGCGAGCGAGCTCTTGTCCTCGGAGTCCGGGGATGCGGAAGGCCCGAGCCCGCTAACCGAGTCCGCCATGGGCGCGGCTTCGTTCGACTCTGGTGCTACCAGGACTGCGAGTGATACTTAGTCAGAGAGGTCGTGTATACTTGGCAGTTATCAGCACTTACTAGCACGCGCTGTACTTTCGCCTAATGTCACAGTGTCAGTCCTGTGAGTAAAACCATCCCACAGCAAGTTCGCCGCATTCCTCGTGGTCAGCCGATACAAAATCCGCTCTGCTCGGTGGCTATACGAGGGTGGGACGTTCCGAGAACACCCGTATCCTTCCGAAGGTTCGCGGTGCAGACGGTATTCGCCGCAATCTGAGGGTGCAGCCAGGGTGCAGCTGTGCTGGAGGGGTTCAAGCTGAGCAGTGATGACTCGATGTGTGAGTGGGGTATACAATGCGCGAGAGCGGGGAGGTATCACTAAGTCCGAAGCAGTACGATATCAAAGCCATGCGAACCACAGCAGAACAGGGAGAGCGCTCCGGACACCTACGACAACACCCACCAAATCCCTGTCCGCGCTAGAAGACGTGATACTGCCACAAAGCACCTCAACCAGAATCGGGATAGGCCTCACGCAGCATCTCGGCCACCCGCGTCTTATCCTGCAGCCCTGTCAAGCGACGGTAGTACAGCACCATCGAGGGGAGCGGCAGGACATGCAGAGTCAGAACACCGTAGCAGACTGCCCGGAAGATGGTGTTCAGGCGGAGGACAGTGATACCGAAGCGTAACACCGACGGGCGTGCCTCGAGCAAATCCCCCGCGATAAAGGTCAAGAACAGCCACAAATGTGTCGAGGCCGTGAGCTCCTGGGTTAAGCCGGTACCGTTCGTGAGCTGCTGGCGCGTGCGCTGCAGGTGATCATGTCACTCACCCTGACTGGGACGACCGCCTCTTCTAAGAACGCTGCGCGAGCGAAATGTGATACGCAGGCGTCCCAGGCTGCGGGTGTGATCTCGGGATACTTGTCCGCGTAGCGCAGCGCAAGCGTCCGGTAGAAGTGGTTCCATGCGCGGTCGTCCTGCCAGAAATGGCCGCGGATCTTCCAAGAGAGGTAGCTCAAGCCGTCGCGCGGGGTACGCTGCCCGAGCCCTACTGCGCGATATACTTGGATAGGTACCGTGTATAGCTTATGAAGAGGAAGGGAAACGCACCAGGATCGTAGTCCGAGTCTAGCGACGACGGTAGCGACCTTGAAGCTCTCGTCTTGACCCATTCTCGAGCTTGCCGTCGCGCGGATTGATCCACCGCTTCCAGATCCCTGTCACTCTCGACCAAATTACTCTCCTTATTCAGGGGATAGTACGCCGTGATAGTCGCCAGGGCAATGCTGGAGCATGTTACCATGTATGACTTGAAGAAGGTGGGAGGAGGTGTAGGGACACGGCGGCGACGGCGTAGTTCCGCCAGGACTATGATGCCCGCACCGGCCGCCACCCAGAGCTTCAAGTCTGGTGCCTGAAAAAAATCTGAGCTCTGGGAGCAGAAGTGACATGAGCATTGGCGGACTACACACCAGAGTCCCTGCTCCTCGGAGGTAGCGGCCAAGCACCGAGTTTGAAGGGTCAGATTCTCCCTCTTTGGACATACTGAGCTAGAAGTTGTATCAACTAGTATCCCGAGGCGCTTGTCCCGTGTTGAACACCGGGCGAGCAGCAGTAGAATTCAGATGGAGTCTATGGCAGTCGCTTCTGGGTGTAGACTGGGTTCCTATGGGATAGTGGGCTAGCAGCTTGAGTCATTTCAGTATGCCATCCTGGATGCAAGCATAGGTGGGGGAGGAAGACAAGACAGGAACTTGTGGTGGGTACATAAGGGCTAGTGACGGTAATACTTCATGGCTGTCGGCCTGAGTGGACGCGGCCCAACGGCAAAGCTTTCCGAGGTTCTCGGAGAACCCAGCGCCTGTTTGCATCGGGCGCTTATGCTTGCTGCAGCTGCCACAGAGCGCGAGCTCATCGTCTTCAACGGCCATCACGTTCCTCACGACGCGCAGGCGATAACATGGACGAATCTACGCCCCCTCCTCCACCCGCTGCGCCCGCTGATATCTCTCCGCCGCCGCCACCTACCACATCTGGATCGCCGACAGACTTCTTGAAGGGCGTGGTTGGCAAACGCGTCGTCGTGCGACTGACCTCTGGTGTGGACTATCGGGGTGCGTCTTCCTTGCCCGTGCAGGTCATGTAGATGATAGGCAGTGTTTACTGTTTCTTCAGGAATACTGTCGTGTTTGGACGGTTACATGAACATCGCCCTGGAGCAGACGGAGGAGCACGTCAACGGCAGGGTAACGAACAAATACGGAGACGCGTTCATTAGGGGGAACAATGGTGAGTATCCCATGTCTCGGAGACCTTGTGCATGCGCTGACCATTAGTGTCCAGTATTGTATATCTCTGCGGCCGAAGCCATCTAGTTCCTGTGGTGTCCACCCCCTACGCGTTTTCTCATGCATGTAGCATGTCTGTTGAGTCGGTGGAGTGCGCTGAGTGTACTCTGCCTTGGTACAATGTGTATACTAGACGTCAAGTGAGCACCTATTCGGCTGGCGTATGTCTGTCTTGACGTTCTCAAAACCTCGTGTGCAGGCCCCATGCAGTTCGATCATTTCCCCTCTGCACCGTCCGTATGCTTGACCAACCTGTACGCGAAGACATGCTCAAGGCAGTGCATTTACATGAGGTTGCCGTGCGCCTCCCCTTCGACGCAGTAGACGTTGTGCCTTCCTCACTTCGCAGATGACAGAACCCAAATATCGGCGTGCTGGACACCGCCTGATTCCTTCGCTGGGCTAGGGCGTGCACGCGAATGCACAGGGAAGATGCCTGGGGTGTTACTATTTCTAGGCTTCCCTGGGTGTCTTTATGCTGCTCAGTGTGATCTTGAGCAGTGTCTGGCACCGCCTGTCGATCGGTCTTCACGGCTTCCCCATCGCTTGCACCGTACCTGACCTCCCGCTATACCATCTGGAAGCACCGGAATGCTCCATCGAGCAAGTGCTTTTGTGGAGTGACATCTGCCAAATATGCGAGTGCGTTTGGGGCAGCGCCTCGTTGTAAACGGATTAAAGGCCACAGGGACGCAACGCTGCTGCCCCTAGATCCTGCAGCGCCCACTACACCATCCGAACATGTCCTCCGGTGATGAGCCTGCAGAACACATTCCCCTGGTACGTTCCCTCACTCGAGTCTCGAGTCCTGTATTCGCTAACGCAGCGGCCCATAGCATGAGAGAGGTAATGTGAACGCTCTGATCAACGCATTCCTCCTAGCGCGCCTCTTGGAGGCAATGCCCGACCCCGACACGGAGCAAGCAGAAGGCGCAGAAGGGCCGTCCAACGGCGGGGGCGTCGACTCTCCTCCAATGCCCATCCCTATGCTATTCCCACAGCCTACGCATGCCATGGAGGCGCTCTCGATGCTTCAGCCCGAGGTATGTGACCGTCAGCCTGATTTGCGTACAATGAAGTTGATCGACGTGCAGATGGGCAATCAAGCCTCAGCGACGCAACCTGCTTTACCCACCACGTTTCCCTTCCCGCAGCCTCCTGGCGTTCCACCCCTGCCTCAACCTGTCAACCCCGAAGGTTCTGTAAGCAGCATGGTTTCCTATGGGTCTACTCGAGTGCTAAGCGTATGTACAGGCGTTCTCACCTCTGACTTCACCCCATTCTGTGCCTCCGCATGTGCCCCCACCGCCACCGCCCCCGCCGCCGCCGCCGACAAACTCAGCGCCTGTACGCCCACCATCGCCCGACGACTCTGATGTTGCGCGATCCTCTCTGGCATGGCGCCTCTTCACGGCGCCACTGTATTCCCGCCTCGCAGAAACGCTCTACGAGTCCAAGGACAGCCTCCCAGAGCCGACGGGCGGCAACGTCGGCTACCTCAAGCTGGACGGGTTCGGCGCGCGCAACACCGTCGAGAACATGTGTGCCCTCGTGAAGTACCTCGAGGAGCGCCCGTGGGAGGACCAGCTCGTGGACCGCTTCGTCGAGCAGCGGAAGACCTCCGCGCACTGGCCCGCGAAACTGGCAGACAAGGTGCGTGTATGCATGACTACGCAGTGGGCACGCGCTGCGGCTGTGTGACTGACTGTATGCGCACAGCCCCACGCGAACCACCTGAAGTACGTCTGGCTGCTCATGGATGGCCTACTCGCGGCCATCGGCGTATCGCTGTTCTTCGGGCCCGTGCCCCCGCCCACCTTCGCAGGCGCGGTGAACGAGGTGTTCCAGCCAGTCCCTGAGGGGGTGGCGAAGCCGAAGCGCTTCACGTTCAGCGCGCGCGAGCTGATCGAAGAGGACTTCATCATTCAGCCTACGCCTATCATGCTCGAGCATCTGAAGCTGAACGGGAACGCAGTGAGCGTTTATGTGCTTTCGACCGAGCAGATACAGCTGCTGCTTAGCTACGATCGAAACAAGGCCGCCAGGTGCGCGCTTCGCCAGCCATGACCGGAGCTATCCTGACCACGAGGAACAGGGCCATTGGCATGGCGGACTACGGACACGAGATCATGCAGTCCTACGGCGCGCTTGTGCAAGAGGAGTTCCGCGAGAAGTACCGACTGCCGATCTCACTCGGCATGTTCAAGATCAACGAGGAGCGTGAGCGGCGCGGACAATACGACGACCTCACCGTCGTCTCCGGGATCATCGAGAAGAAGCACAAGGACCCGTCGCCCTACCATCCGCCGCAGGTACGTGCTCGCCCTGCGTTGAACCGTCACTTTGTCAGGGGCTCACCGTACGGTACGCCGGGCCTGTCGCAGCTGCTAGCCGGCCGCGTACTTGTCATCGAGAACGAGCTGCGCCGACGGCGGCACTGGTACAACCGTCTTCGGCGCGACATCTCCAAGCGGAAGAAGACAGGACCCCCGAAAACCCCGTACAGAGCTTACATCTGAAAACACCCCCAAAAGGGCCGTTTTCGGGGGTACACGTGACCTAAGCGCCCAGGCACATTGCCTTATATAGTTAAAATTCCCTTATAAGTACCCCCGAAAGTGGGATGTAACCTCGAGGAGGATTTTCCGGGGTCCTAAGAAGACGGAGCCGTGGATGTTCTGGGGCGCCGTGCTCGCCGTCTTCTTCGGCATCTGCACCGTCATCCAGACGGTCACCTCCGTCTGGTCGCTCGTCGTCTCGATCTCGTGACGCTCGTGGATTCCCGAATGACCCCCGTCTGTGACGTCAGGTTCGTACGCGCGGACGTACGACAGCGCCCCTCTGTTCTTCGAGTTGCGTTTTGCATTGCGGAAGTCGACGATGTAACGGAATGGCCCGTGCTGCTACGTCTACGGTATTGGTGCGGCGATCTTGGAGCTGCGCTCGGGAGCTGTATGTCGTCGATATTCATTATGGACCGATCACTATGTGGCTCACGCTCCTCTCCACATACTCTAATGTGAGTCTAGGCATCCCCTCTCGATCCAATGGCATACGCTGTCGACCCGAACAGACGCAGCTGATATTCCCGAATCGCTCCACAACGCCTCGACGGGCACCAGTACTCTTCATGCACGCATGACTGGGGGATACATCTGCCAAGACTGTACCAGCCAAGAGATGCGCCAATTGCAATGTACGGCCCAACCCGCTCACACACCCCAAGTAATGCAGCCCGCAAGCCCAGGCGTACCACACCGATCACCCACAACAGCACCCACCACACACGCAGCGCATCTGCATCATCGCCCCTACACTCGCCCTCACGCGCCTTCGCGGACGGCACACACATACACTCGCCCAGTGCGATCCTGCACTGATCACGATCGCCCACCGCCCCGCCTGCCTCTCTCGGCCGCTCCGGCGGCCCAGCTGATCGACTTGCCTGTCGATCCCGATGGCCCGCCGCGCACTGGTACTGCACCCTCGCGCAGATCTTCGAACGCTGCCGCAACTGCAACTGCAGCCGTGTCTACCTCCTAGGTGCCCCGAAATCGCCCTGCGCCTACGTGGGTGCTTCTGCGCGACGGCACCGCAGCGCACCGATCGGGTCTGCACCCGGTGCGCACGCGCGACGCTCCTGTCTGCCCGCCGCCCCGATACAGCCCCCGCCACCGCGCGCACCCCGCACGCCATCGGTTCCTCGCGCCCCCAAGCTTCAAGCCTCGCCTGCGGCCCGGCCGGAGCCCTGGGGGCTCGGCGCTGAGCGCTAAGCACTCAGCGCAGAGGGCGCAGGTCGGAATTTTTGTGGGGTGCGGAAGCAAAAATCTGATCTCTCAGCAGTCGCGCCCTGGCCGGGCACGCCGGCGCGCCAGCGGGGTGAACGGCCCCGGCTCAACTTACTGGCACATCTCCCAGGGCTTGCAAGGCTTGAGTGCTGAGGCTTAGGCGTCGTCTGGGGACAAGGCTCGCGGCGGGGGGAGGGGCGCCGCCCGGCGCGCGCGAGTAAGGGTGAGTTTGAAAACACAGTGATGCGATTCGAGCTAGCGAGATACAGACAGCGGGCTACTAGCGACGGAGACAGTAGTGGGAGTTATAGGAGTGTATAGTACTGAGGGCGGCACTACTCGATACAGCGGGTGGGGCGAGCGTATGGATACAGCAATGGAGCACAATAATGCACGGAAAACTATGGTAACGGAGACACATCTAGGTGGGAGCGGGTAGGTAGGGGGTAGCGCAGGAGTGATCCAGTGGTGGGGAGGGAATGATGGGGAGAGGGGAAGAGGCGAACGATCATGAGAGCCCGACGTTCGCCATGAGCTGGCCGACGTGCGAGAGCTTGCGCTCGCCATCCGCGCGCGGCGTCTCGTCGTCCATCGCGACGTCCCAGCCCGCGCCGAGCGCCTCGGGCGCGCTCTTCGGGCGGAGCACGTCCTCCATGCCGCCGCCGAACGCCTGCATGCCCTCCGCGAGGAAGGAATGCTCGTCCGCGTCGGCGCCCGGGCCGAGCTCCGCCTCGCCGTCCGCGTGCGTGAACACGGACTCGAAGCTGCACTCCGCGGGGTACGCGAGCTCGGACGGCGACGAGCCGCCGAACGCGCCCGCGCTCCCGCTGTCGGAGAGGGAGAGCGGGGTGATGGGCGCGGAGACGTCGGACGAGTTCGAGCGCGGGTTCGAGTAGACGGAGAGCGCGTCCGTCGGGGAGCTGTGCAGGTACGCGCTCAGGTCCTGCGACGACGAGTAGGCGGTCGGGTGCATGTACAGGTCTTCCGCGTTCGAGCTAGCAGACGGGGAAGGGAGGGAGAGACGAGGCGGGGCGCGAGTTAGCCGGTGTTAGAAGTGGGGGTAGTGGGAGGGGACATACCGAGCCATGTCCGATGACTCGGCGAAGGAGGAGGCGGGGGGCGCGACGAACGCAGACGGCTCGTGGAACGCAGCGGGGTCCTGGCCGTAAGGAAGGGTTCCGGGGCCGCTGTACCCGACGCGCGAGTACGCCTCAAGGAGGTAGGGGGGAAGCGACGTCCGACGCGTGTCTAGCGCCTCCTCGTTACCGAACCCGGGGGCGGACGCAGGGCCGTACGCGCCGATGGGCTCGCCGCCGCGGGTGTACTGCGCGAGCATGGTGGGGTAGCGCATGGTGAACTGGCGCGCGTCGGTTAGGTCGAGCGGCGGGGGGCGTTGGCGAGCAGGAGGGGAACCGGAGGGGCGCTGCCTCTGCAGCGGGCTCGGTGTGTACTCCGCGGCCCGCTTGATGGCGCCGAGAGCGATCGTCGTCGAACGCGGGCGCACGGTCTCGGTGCGCACCGGCGAGGGCGGCATGCTGAGGTTCTGGCTGCCGCGGCTCGAGGGACGGGTGCGGTTACCGTTGACGGCGGCAACGGCGGCTGCGGCGGCGGCGGCGTTGGCGTCGAGCCCAGATGCGTCGGAGCTGGAGGAGATGGTGGAGGAGATAGAGGCGATGGAGCTCCGGCGGTCGCCAGAGGGCGAGGACTCGTGGCGTTGAGAGACGCTCTTGCGCTTCTGCTTGTTGGGGCCACGCATCTTGCGCTCCGGGGCGTACTCGCATTGGAGGCCCCGGGAGACACAGCGTTGGCACGCGGGGTGGTCGCCGCTACACTGTAGAGGGAATGCGGATGAGAAAGGCGGCTGACACGAACGCAAAAATATAACGTACCTTGGCCTTACGCACACGACACTTCTCGCATGCCTGAGCGGTACGGAGGCGGGGGTGCTCGACGCTGCGCTGGAAGACACCGGTGGCGGGGTCGAGCGAGCCGGACAGCGTCCACGAGGACGAGGACGGGCCGACCGTCTGCTGGGGTGCGACCTGCGCCTGGTTCGCGTTGTGCTGCTGTTGTTGCTGTTGCTGCTGCTGCACCTGGGAGGTGTGCGAGGAGTCGATGACGTTCTGGAGGTTGTGCAGGAAGCTCGAGCTGGACGCAGTCGGGTCGACCGGCGCTCCGTAGCCCTCGGGCACGCCCCAGCCCGAGTTAGCGGTGTAAAGTGTCCGAGGTGAAGGGGGACGCTGCTGCATGGCGTAAGGAGGGAGATGCGCGTCGAAGGCGGGGTATCCCATGCCGACGTAGTACTGGGTGAGGAAGTTCTCGGGGTGGTCGGGCAGGTACGCGGGGTGTCCGGCGTCCGGCGGCAAGTGCTGGTAGTGGCCCTGCGAGTGCGGGTTGGCAGGCGGAGCCTCGAGGCCCGGGTGTGGGTATAGCGAGGAGGGTGGGGGCGCCCCCAGGGCGTATGAGAGCTCGTAGGACTGGTGCTGCTTGTGGCCGGGGAAGGCGAAGTCGTCGAGGGATAGGTGTGCGGTGGACATGGTGGCGAAATGAAGTGAAGGGGAGGGAAGGGCGCTCAGGGCGCTGAAGATATAGACTTTGCGGTGTGGAAGAAGGATGGAGGATGAAGGAAATGCGCGACGGATATTCGGATACCATATCCATTGCTTCCGCGCGCGAGAGCAGCGAGCTCTCTGCCAGACGCTCCTGTCCGACGCCGATCGGGCCCAATTGGGATCTGCTGCAGATCGGGAGTGGCCACTCTCAGATCCCCAGAGCCAGCCTATCCCTTTCCGGGCCGAATTGTGTGCGAGCCCCACGCTCGCGTCGGGCGAGTCTGGGCACACCGATCGGCGTCCTTTGCTCGTCCTGCAAACTGCTGCTCAGCGGGCGCGTCGGGCAGCAGCGGCAGAATGGGGACGCCGTACCTGCATTTCATTTCGCCGACAAGAGGTGCTCCAATGTCCATGTATCTACGCAACCGCGCGTGCCGTCGCATTTTTCTGACGCATGTCCGGTACTGCGAGGGGGACCCATAGCAGCGGGGAGGCGCAGCTGCAGTGCGAGCCTCGAGGCAGAGCTGATCGAGGACGCAGGAGCGCGCGGGCCCACGACGAACCGCAGGCACTGCCGAATCCGGCAGGATGTGTCCCAAATCGGGACAGCCAAGATCCGCCCCCCGCATCCGCTCATCCAGTGCTATGTTTGCCTTTAGCCACTCCTCCCGGCTTTTACCCACCCTTCTCTTGCACCAGATCACGACGAGAGCGCACTCTGCTCATACCCCGCCTCTGCCTTCGTAGCCAGCCTCTATGTCAGCGCTGACATTTACGATCAGCTGACGTCGTATTTTCCAGCTCACCCCGATTTTACCTCGGCCTGCAAGCCGCCGGCTGGCAATGGGCCGCCGTCGGCTTGTGCACCACCCTCTCGATTTCGCCCGAGGCTAGGATGTCGGCAATGGTCAGCCATTGCAAGCCGCTCATGTCCGAGGACGATCGACTCGGAGTGCACACCACAGACCCAGGCTCTGTCAGTGGAGCTCGCCCATATCCGAGCCCGAGCTTACATCGCACCTACAGACATGCAACGGTCATTGCCGTCATGGTACCCGGCGCGCACTCACCACCTCTAACAGCTCTCGGGAGAACAGCAGGGCCGGGCCGATCTCGAAGCGCGGCGGGCGGTAGCGGCTGAACTCGTCTCGCACCGCTTGCGCTCCTTGTCCTGACCGACCGCCTTCCTTCCCCCGGAACATTCTGACCAATCACAGGCTGTGGTCGCGTGTGGGCGGGCCCCCCGGGCGCCACTCCGTTATGGACTACACCATTCCTGCTCGCTGCTTGCTCGGCTCCCGGGACCCACTGCGATCCAGCCCGTTTTCTGGAAAATGCAGGTCAGCACCATCAATGCGTTCCCGAGCGCGCTGGATGTCGGGATATCCGTCGCAAATATCCGACGTAGGCTGTGTAGTGGACGGCCGTGGTATTCGCACTCCGAGGATTATGGCTCGGCTTTACGGGTAGAGTCCGCGATTGGGGGCGTGGGGGTTTCAAACGTGGACTACACCACACCGTACCGTGTAGCGGTTAGAAATTATTCCATTGCTTTTTAAACACTCGCAGTGCCCTTGTAACATAAGCGGTCGTATTTTATGTACCATTAGCTATCGGCGGCGGGTAGCTGCTACCTATCATCAGGAGGTAGGGCGCTGAGGTACGGTGGGATGACCCCTATATATGACGAAAACCCGCTAACTCATTTTGACATACATTGCCTTTGGATGTCCTGGCTGGCCGGCTCTCTGGATGTGTCTCCGCCCGGGCTCGTACCGGCTCAAACGCCTCGGCGGTTGTACCACTCTCACCGCACGTTTCATTCGGTGAGCCCCGACCCACGCGCCGACTGGGTCTTATCGTGGTCACTTGCGCTCGGCGTTGAACAGGCCCAGGTTCTGCGCTCACTATAGCGGCCTGCCAGCGTAGTACGACACGGAAAGCCCCCTTGCCCTCCTCGTGTCAATGCTCTGTTACCGCCCCTCTCTTCTTATCATAGTAAAACGCAGGAGGGCACCGCGGCTACCCGGAATCACAAGGCGTCCTCTCCGAACCGTCTTCTCCGACCGTTGGGCATGTCCGATGTCGCTTGAACGCGTTGCCTTCCGTAGAACTATGATGTAGCGTAGAACAACGGAATAAACGCGACTGCTTACAGTGACACCCATGTTCAAACCACGCGCTACCAGCACGGCCACTGTGCCGGGGTACTGTGTGTTTGGACCCCTCAACCCTGACAGCCACCACCCAACGACTCCGCACCCACCGTCCTTTATGCTTGCACATTGGATGTCTGCCTCGGGTCGGAGAATAGCACCCGCCCGCCCTCGCCACCTCGTGGGGACCAAGCAGTCCGGCAATCTCTGCATGATGTTCCCCTCAAACATGCTCCGCCGAACGCATGAGGCAGCGGACGGTCCTCGCTGCGAACATTGGACGAAGCTTCAAAAGTCCCGGTACCACTCTCATCCTGAGCAGACCTGCAAGACGATCGACAACAGCAGAAAACTGGAAAGGAACGTCGATTTCTCGTAAAGAGCCCTAAATAAAGATTACAGCAGAAAGCCCGCTAACTAAACGCTACAGAGGTCGTCTAACGCTGTACAACTACACATGTGAATATAATACCAGCAGCACGTCGTCACGGTCATAGGAGCCAGTCCCGTATCCGTCGTCACGCCGACCTCATAATCGTAAACCGCGCACCGCGCGGCGGAGAGTTGGTTGAGCGTTCAGCTCGAGTGCATGATGCGGCGCATGATGCGGCTGTAGTGCCGCGGCATGTTCGTGTTCGCCGTCGCGTTCTTCGTCGACGCGCTCGAGCTCTTCTTCAGGCGGCACTGGCCCTTCGAGCCCGACGCGGCCGCGCCCGTCGCGCCCGTGCCTGCGGAAGCAGATGGCGACGCCACATGTGTGGCGCCCGTGCCGGTCGCGGTGGCGGACGCGCCAAAGGTCGCGCTCGCAGTCGCAGGGGGCGAGACGCCGCCAGAGGCCGCGGCGAGGTTGGAGAGCGGCGGGCCGGGGAAGGTGTACTTGGCGTCGGTGTCGAAGACGGAGGGGTCGAAGATGCCCGGGTCGCTGTCGCTGTAGCCACCGGGGAAGGTGACGGTGTCGGAGGGCTTGCCGCTGCCGGAGCCGGAGACGCGGATCTGCGTGCAGGACGGGTAGAACTCGGCGCCGCCCTTGCTCACGGCGAGGTGCAGGGCGATGATCTGCGAGGGAGAATGTGAGCGGCTGAGTGCGCGGGCGCAACATGGGGTACGCACCTCGTGACGGATGAGGTAGTCGCCGGGGGCGAGGTCCTGGGGGAGGGTGACGGAGAAGGAGTCGCCGTTCATGATGTCCTGCTGGACCCACTGCGACGGGTCGTTCGCCTTCTTGCCCGCCTCGTCGATCTTGAAGAACTGCGCGTCCGAGCCGTTGAACTTGTCGCACGTCGTATCTCCGCACGACGCCAGGTAGGTCATCAGCGGGCCGGTGTTGTGTGGCCACTGCAAACGCACGCGGGGATTAGCAGGCGTGCGGAGCGCCGACGGAAGAGGGGGCGTACCTTCTGGCCGGCGCCGCCCGACCACTGGAACTCGACGGTGCTGCCCGGGTTCGCAGGCACGACCATCTCGGCCAGTTGCGCGTTGAGGCCGCAGTTCAGGTCTGGGTTGGACGCGCCCTTGACGGGGCTGATGTCTGAGATCAGGCGGATCGGGCTCGGGCCTGGGGGAGGGGGTGAGACAGGTCAGCTCAGGGTCCTAGCGTGGGCTTCGCGGGGAAGAATGGAGAGCGGAACAGGCGCGGGGAGCAGGGAAAACTCTCGGAAAGACCAGCAGGACGCGGTTGGGTGTGCGCACGATTAGGCTGAAGTACAAGGTGTGGCGCAAATGTGAAGGAGGTATGTACCACAGACGCTTCACATCCGTACGACGCGTCCCAAAGAGGCAGTTCATAACGACTCCTCCCTGTCGGTCCCCGCACTTTCCGTCCCGCTGCACCGTCCGCGCATTCTTGTCGCTTGTCTCAAACGAAAGAGAACGCACCCTTGTAGTTGTTGGGGACATTGCCCGCGTACGACTTGCCGTCAATCGCAACTTGCGAGACGAAGCCGTGGGCAGCGACGTAAGGCACGGTGGCCGAGATGATGGCGAAGATGGCGCAGCGCTTCATCGTGCAGGTGGTGGAGGTCGTCGTAAAAAGTCGGGGGTGTATGAGTCGCGGTGAGTATGGGCGAGACTTCTCAGGTAGCGCGAGCGGAGCAGAGGCTAGAAGGTGTGGAAAAGGACCGTGTGGATCGTGACTGGAACTCTCGTCAAGAGCAGCTCGTTAGACAGTCCGGAGAGGCGTGCGTAGTCGGGAACGGGGGAAGAGGGGAGACTGAGGCAGCCTAACTGGACGCAGACGAGGTTTTTGTACGCGCAGACAAGAGTGAGTGAGCACAAAAGAGAGCCGGCAAACACGCCGCAACGCTCAAGCTTTTCATTGTCCTCGTGTGCAATTGTATCAAACAGCCGCGCCACAGCTCCGAGCCTCGAGGCCGTGGCGCTTAGAGCTCCGACGCAAATGCTTAGACTCAGCTGATAGCAGGGTTAAAGCAGAGTTCAATTCTTGTACTGCTCCATCAGTCGGAGATAGTAACAGGGTGGCGTTCTCAGGGCAGCCCGAGCCCGACACGGAACTCTCTTTGTTCCGTTGACCAACCAGTGCAGCGCTCCGACCAGCTCTATTTTGCCACAGTCTCGCTTTCAAAGTTTGTCTGCCACAATTGTTCCTCCGGGGGAGCTATACGTTCTAGGGTGCTTGGGCTACACTGGCAGGATACACAAGGGTCAAACTAGGTGAAAGTACGATCGCTTCTGCCAACTGAAAGCAGCAACTGCCAACGCTGCTACTTACCGCTGGCGACGACTCGGACCGCGACGATGACATGCCCTCTTCAATACGCTGACGAACGCTCACGTTCGTGTCGTATTTGAGTTCCGTAAGCTTCATACCTGGTACCACCGCATGCATAACCTATGCTGGCTGCAGTGGCTTCAGACGCGTTTGCGCCTCGATGCGTCCAATCAATCCCTTCCGAGCCTACGAGGGGGAAAGAACACATAGCGTCCAATCAGCTCTCGCTAGGGCATCTTCACTTGTATCGATGCTTTCCGTCCTCCATGCTGCAAGCTAAGTACTGCGCCCAACCACATGCTCCCCGAACGGTAGACTCGCTGTCACTGAAGTGTTGGCCCTTGCAGGACAGTCTTGGCGTATACACTGTACGGCCCATGACCCCCGCCTTGGACGAGTGCCTCTGATGCATCCTGATGCCAATTCGTCTCTACCACTGGCTGGAACGTCGTGCCTTGAGCGCAGCGGCCGCTTTCCGCGACACTGTCGGCCTTCTCTGCTTACGTCAGCACTCGCCGCCCGTCGAGGATCACCTGGGCGACCCTCTGGGTTCTTCTGGCCGCCGCTCCGCATTCTCTGTGCAGCTCTGGAGCCTCCCGTATGGGACCTGTCGGGCGACGGACAGCGGGCACTGGTCGCCGATCACGACGTCTGCGCGGCCTCAGCTGATCCTGCGGGCACTGGGCACCTCAGTCCACGCCGCTCGACTCCACGTGAAGCTTATTCTAAATCATGTCGGGGAAATCCATGGCTCAGATGACACTCGGGCTTCTGTGTGCTCATGGTGTATATAAGGGGCGTGCTGAACGCGTTCTTGCCTTGTGTTTCCTCACCTCCGTCGCTCCACACACCTTCGCTTCACCCGCATCCCAACCAACACTTCGAGGATGAAGGCCATCTCCCTCCTCTCTGTTCTGTTTGCCGCCGTCACGGCGACTTCTGCTGCCCTCGTCGCTTCGGGAGGCGCTCCGACTTGCACTAACGAGGAGGTCGTGTCCGAGGCCTACATCGGCAAGGACAACAACGTCAAGGTCTCATTCTCTCACTGCGATGAGGACACGCCCGTGACGGCGGACAGTCTCGTCAAGCGGCAGAGCAACAACGTCTGCGGAGCTGCTTGTAAGTGCTCGGTTGACGCTTCGTGAATAGCTTGCTCACGTACGCTGTCGTCGTTCCAGGCAACACATTCTGTTTCAACCCGGCTGGCACCCTGAACACCGGTGACTGCAACGTCATAGCAGATGCTCTGCTCTATGAGTCGCAGAACACCGGCGTCCTCTTCAACGTCACAGCCACTAACGTAAGCACCACACCGCTAGCACGCGCTGCAGATACTAACGTCGGGATGCCCGTAGACCCCGACGAACAAGGTCACGATGCAGTACAAGACTTGCCTCACGTACTTCCTGAACCAGGACTTCTCGACCCTTGTGTACTGCCGTACCGAATGGGTAAGCCCCTATCCCACTAATCCCGTCGATCGAGCTCATGTGTTGTGCTGTGCAGTCGAAGCTCGTCACTTGGCTGTCCAGCGACTGCGGCGCGTCCAACAATGCTCAAGGCGGGCTGTGCGTCGCGAACGACCAGCGCTGGTATGTCCAGTGAGTATCAATGCGTTCTCAGTCTGCTTCGTGCGTGCTCATAGCTTTGCAGGCTCCAGCACAGTTAAGTGGTGCGCGTCTTCGTGCGCGTCTGCTACGAGTCATGGACAATGAACGTCGGACATTTCGATCTTGTTGTAAGGACTGGTACTCGGACAGCGTGATGTAATTAGTAGTGCTTGCTGTATGTCATGTGTTAGCCATCCACAGCTACGAGATGCCCCCCACTCCGTACTGAGGGCTCAGGCTTGCGATAATAGAAAGAGAAGGAAGCACGGCGAGGTCCACTCCGTATAGAGGGACTCAGCCGGAGACTTGTACCCGCACGTTCGCCCCGCACGTTCGCCCCTTTCATTCCACCAGTACTGGGTGCGTGCGCTTCCACACGCGCACTGACAAATTATCATGTATGCTTTGCCGTTACGTGCGCAATACAAACTTCTTAAGCGACTTACCAGGCCCGACCTTCGAGTCCTCTCGGAGCGTGGCACAAACCTCGATTCCCTGGGCCAACTCAGCTCAATAAAAGGATGAAAGCGTCGGTAATTAGACTGCGGCGACAACTCATACAAGGGCGAAAATGCAGAGTACAATATTGAAGCGGATCCTCACAGCCGCGCCGGGGTAGTAGGCAACAGACCCTGGAGCTTGGCCATCTGCAACAAGCGCAGGTCAGCACCCTTCTGCGAGTCCTCCCCAAGCGCAGCCGCCGCGGGCGGGCGGGTGCGGTGCGCGATCATCATCACCACGACGCTCTGCAGTGTGCTAATGATGCTCCGGAAGCGCTCGGCCAGATCGTCGAGGCGGAGGTCGCGCAGGAACACCTCTTCGGGGCTGAGGGTGATGCGGGAGAGGGGAACGCCGCTCTCTCCGCGGCAGGGCCCCCGGAAGTTGCACCCGAGGACGATCCCGAAAGCCTCGATCTTGAGGGGCTCGAGGGCCTTGATCATGGCGTCCTGTAAGGAACGGTCAGTCGACGGAGCAGCGCGGCTCGCAGGACCATGTACGTACGAAAGCGGCTTCAATGCCAGTCCCCCTCCCAGACTTCTCGTTCAGGAAGAGCGTGATCTCGAGCGTCTTCAGCTGGCGCACGCTTGGCCCGCGCATCACCGACGCGAAGCTGGCGTTGCTGAGCATGTCGAGTGTATATTCGTGCAGAGTCAGGACCGTCGGCCGGGTATCCATGAGCACGCTGGAGAGCAGATGCGATCCGGGCCCCGCGATGTCGGGGAGGATGCGGAGGTCCCGGACGTGGCACTGCAGCCCGAGGACGTAAAGCGTGCCCAGAGTGCTGTCGCAGTAGCGCAGAGACGGCCAGGAGCCGAACTGGAGCTGCTCGATGATGTTCATCTGGCGGCGGTCATCGAGTCCGTTCGGGCCTTCCTCGAGCACCCGGACATACTCCTCGCGGTCGGTGGTGAGCTTGAGCCGAGTCAGGTACGGGTATGCTTGGACGTAGTGCACCGTGATAGGGAGGTCGCTGCGCTCTAGGAAGACCTCGTCGACGTTCGGGTAGTGCTGCGGATAGGCGATGTCGTTGACACACAGAGTCTCCGTGGCCTCCCCATCCAGGCGTTCAAGTGTGTCCTGGAAGTTCTCGAGAAGCGCGATCGGGTTGCGCCCGGTTGCCTCCCAGTCGTCATCGTCCTCGTCCAGGTCCTCTTCAATCGGCACCATCACGAGGTTGACCGAGGTGAGCTTTGCCCTCAAGCCTCGCAGAAGCTCGCGGGAGTGCTGTCCAGCGCCGATGAGCTCGAGGCGGGTGATGCAAGTCAGACCAGCGAAAGCACGAGTAAGACCGGGGCGGGACGCCAACAGGATTTCGGGTTTTTCGATGACGAGGTCGGCAAACTCGATAGACAGCGCCGGACCGCGGAGGAAGGTCTCGAGAGCCTCAGCCGCACGTGGCGTCAACGATTCCATTGCGAAGGTGATCGTGTCGAACGGGGAGCCGCCTGTAGCGTGGGCGTACTTGGAGGTGAAGCGGAGCACATCGCTGTTGTTCTTCAGGGTGATTTCACGTTGGTCTAGGTCGGTGGTTGGGGTATTCGCACTCGTCGGCGAAGAGAGGAGAGCTTGAAGAAGAGCAGCGTTCATCTAGCCCACAGCAGTGCACAGACTCCTGGTCAGAAGAACTGGCGGTAAAGGTCGGAGGGCGGCACGCTTACTGTTGGAAGGCGTCTGGGGAGCGTGTTTGACTGGTACTGCATACTCGTACCAGCATCCGTGCTCTTATACCTCGATAAACTCGCCCAAGGTATGTGCCTGGGTGGCACCGCGGACTGACCAAACGCCTTTGTATGTCGACAAAGCATGGACAGCGTGCCCTCAACGTGGCGGCATCATTGCACTAAAATTCGCATAGAGTTGTAGCATGGCCAGCCTAGCATTGTACTAGCGGCCCGGTGACTGGTTTCGCGAAGCGGGAGACGCACCTCCAGTCGGACATTGGTGACCATGAGTGGATCATCGGCACCTCAGTGTCCGGCGTGGTGTACTACGCGTCGATAGGCGTTCCAGCACGATTCTGCCTTGTCTCTGATAACATTCACTCATCATCTATCAGCAGCATACGTGGGGCTCATCTAACTCACGAGTTTGTGCAGCTCATCTGTGGGGTTCCTGAAGAAACAGGTGTTCAAAGCTGTACAGCTTGAAGTTGGTGGTAGGCAGCGTCTTGCGTGGAGTACATATTGCGATTGTGGATTACACAACGCCCCCTTTGTACAAGCATTAATGGGGTAGTGGTAACCTGGGTCGTTGCCATCGACCCGCCGGGGGTTCGATTCCCCCTTAATGCATTCGTTTTGTCACGATCACCTCCGTCCCCCTTCACCAATAGAAACTCACTGCTCCCAACATTTTGAGTCGTAGCACCGACAATCATTCACATCGCATATTTTTAACCGTTCAGTACATAACCCAACTACTTCCACGAGACCGTAACAGGATCATTCAAACTCAGATGGATCCCGGAAACCACCAGCCTCTCCACCTCGGCGTCGAACTGCCAGGTCTTGACGCGCTTGCCATTGACGGACACCTCGGTAGGCGAGGCTTGGGATGCCCCGAGAACAGTTATTTTGTCCAGGGTTTGATCGACCTTGAAACTACCGTGGGGGGCGACCGACAAGACGCCCTTGCGGGCAGAGAACGTCAGAGTCGTGTTCGGCGTCGGCGGAACGGTCTCTCCGTCATCGAGGTACGCCGTTCCGAACGCGTAGCCATCGGCGGCCTGCGCCACCAGCAGCGCGAACGGGCCGTCGCGCGTCTCTGCGATGGTGTACGCCGGTTCGTTGTGCAACAAGAGCGCAGATCCGTCGCGGATATGGACGTTGATGTGCCCGAGTGGCGCGTCCAGCGTCGTGTTGGCCGAGACGGCCGCGTCGACGACCTTGTGAGTATACCAGTCGCGCCAGATGACACGTCCTTGGCCAGGGAAAATGCCTATTACACATGATTCCAGTCAGCATCCGTCACGAGGGCGAAGTCTGCGATGTGCGCGTACCCTCCACGGTGGAGACGTTTGGAGTGAGAACGGGCGTGACCAGCAGATCCCTGCCAAGGAGGTACTGGCGGTCCACGGTGAACAGCTCCGGTTCGTCCGGGAACTCGAAGAACAGTGCGCGGATCGGCGGGCTGCCGTGTAGGGACGCATTGGCGAAGAGCGTGTACTGCACAGAGAGACATGTGATTAGAACTCCTGCTGTGGCGCGCACCAGGCCTGCAGGGAGGTCAGGCGAGACTTGGGACGCACCCAGTATGGCAGCAAGCTGTACCGGATGTTGATCGCCGTGCGCGATGCGTTCGCCACGCTCTCCCATCGGTACGGCTCCTGCGAGAGCGCGCTCCGGACGTTGTGATTCCTGTAGAACGGCATAAACGCCGAGAGCTGCATCCACCGCCCGCAGAGCTCCTCGTCCGTGTTGCCCTGGAACCCGCACGTGTCCGCGCCGACGAAGGGGATCTGGTAGAGCTGGAACTGGAGCATGCCCTGGATGCTTTGCATCATGTACTGCCACTTGCTGATGTTGTCTCCGAGCCAGTGTCCGGTCCACCTGCCCGAGCTTGGGAACGTCGAGCGGCTGATCAGAAACGGACGCTTTCCGGGGTGGAGCTCGAGCAGGCCGCGGTGCGTCGCCGCGGCTTCCATCAGGCCCCAGAGGTTGTGCACGTCCAGTTCGACCAGGCCGTTCGCGTGCGTCGCGTTGGTCGAGACCGTGTGGGTCGAGAGGAACCCATCCGCTGCACATCAGATAAGTTCGAGAAGCGCGCTGATCTCTGGATTGTGGGGCGTACCGTTGTGCAGTGCGTACGGAGGGCTGTTGATGTTCGCGTCCGGGTATGCCGCCTCCCCGAGACCTCTCTTTGCGAGTGCCTGAGGAGGAGCGGACTGGTTGCCGAACGTCAGTGTGCCGTTTATGGTGATGTTGCCACTTGGGCCCCAGATGGTCGCGTTGTAGCTGACATCAAAGAAAGTCAGCTGGACGTGAAACTACGAGAACGTGAGTATCGTCACCCTTCAGGATATTCCGTCACCAGGTTCCCCGGCGTGCCAGGGAAGAACATTGTTGGAATCGTCGCAGCGGTCAAATTGGCTCCGGTCCCGCTGTCACAAACGACGGTGAGCAGATAGACAGTATCTGGAAACCCGACGCCGACGTACCAGGAACCGATGCAGAACGATGACGGCTCGTTCATGTCCAGCCATATTCCAGAGAAGTTGACACCTGAATTAGACCAGTTACGGAGGCCTTCTGCCCAGAACGCCTCTGTGTTGTTCGCGAACCAGTCCGGGAACACCTGCATGGTCGGCCACCTCGGTCAACGCCCATGGAGACGCGCATCGATCGCCGCTATGACGCACCGTGTACCCTGGCCAAACCTGCCCGAGGTACTCAGAGCCGTCAGGATTCTTCATGAACACGTCCCTAATCCGATATTATTGTGAGAAATGTGCAAGGTCGACCGACCCATGAAGTTGGCTGGCTCACAGCTCGTTTCCCCTTGTGTACGGTTCGTACTGCGCGCGGGCGTGTCAGCCTCCTGGGCGAGCGATCAGAGGCTTCTTTTACGTACCACGTCGGAATCATTGACGAGCTTCGCGATCGCGGCGTCGAGTATGGGAATGTAATGCTGGTGGTTGGCTGTCTATACGCGGGTGAGCATGCAGGGCCGGCGGGGGGCGCGCCACGATGTAGCGCCGCAGGCGCACACTCTCACCAGCTCGGCAATAAACTCCTGCATCTGGTCAGCAGGGAAGCTCGCGGGATCGGTGGTGAAGTCGCGAAGCGCGTGGTACAGGTCGATATCGTTCCACATGACCTCCAGCGGAATGTTCGCCTCGCGCATCTTCGCCACTTGCTCTCTCGTCTCGTTCACATTGGCGTAGCCCCATCGGCAAAGCTGGAAGCCGAAGCCCCAGGCGGGCTGCCACGTCGGGCGACCGACGAGCTCGCCGTACTGCTCGATCACTTCCTGCGGGCTGGGTCCAGAGAAGAAGTAGAAGTCGAGCGTGCCCCCGACCAGTCGGTACTGAATGAGCGAAACGGGCGAAGACGGCGGAGTCTGTAGCAAGATGTCTGACCCTGCAGCGCTGCGCGAGGGAGGCGCGCGATGTCAGGTGGGTCAGCCCAAAGTCCGACAGGTGACGAGGAAGGGGGCCTACCCAAAGTGAAAGACACCGTGCGACTTGGCGCGCCTGGTGCTCGCATCATACCGGTGTTCCAGGTAGATGGGGTGCGACCCGTAGCTAAGCGAGGACAGATTGCGTGTCAGAGCAGAGTTTTGGGGCGTGAAGAATGTACTTGCATGTTCTCATCTATTGGATCCGGACTGTCCCGTGCCCAGTGGGTTTGTAGAGTCCCCGCGGTGCCGTTCGTGCCCACAGCTCGCCGGAAGCCGCTACTGGCGAGTACCTCGCCGAGGCCGTAGATGTTCGCACCCAAAGGTAGCGCTGAGGTGAGCTGGAGATATTGGTCCTCGAATACCAGTGGGAATCCGTCAAACGCAACAGCGTCATCTCCCGGAACCCAGGCCGGTATCGGCGTCGGCGGCAGCGACTGGCGGCGGGTGTCGAACAGCGGCGTAGCGTCTGGCTCCGACCGGCGTGTGATCCAGAACTCGAACGGGTGCGAGTTGTGGTGGAACTCCAGGTCGGAGCGTGCCCTCAAGGTCGCGTCAGCGTCACCCGCCGACAAAGGCACGACTTCTGCCGGGATAGTGAATTGCTTCTGCGCGGTGTCGTAGATGTTGACGTGCAGTCTACGGCGAGAAGACCCGTCAATTCCGCGGTCGGTAATGCAGCGGGAACTTCTATACCTCGTAAGTGTTTCGTAGGTGACTTCAACGGTCAAATTGGCAATGTCGTGGCCGAAAGCGTTGCATGCCGGGCCGGCGAGCGTAAGCTGGATTGTGAGCCCATGAGAGGTTTCCTGCTGGGCCGCAATCGTATATCCTAGAAAATTGTCAGTCACAGATCGCAGGCGACCAAAGTACTCGAAGCACAGGATTCAACCGAATCGCGCGATCAAGATCTAGCGCCGCATGCTATGTGGAGGCCATTGACAAAACAGGGTAATGAATTACGCGCTGCGCAAGATCAGGCCCGCGATGAATCCGTCAAGGAACAGATAATCCCAAACAAACTGGCGACCAATCGGAGAAATGTGTAAACAAGATGCGGAATAATGAAGTACTGACCTGGACATGACGACACATTCAGCGAAGGTCCTTTGTCGTCCGCAGGGAGGCTTCTGCCGTGTTCAAACTTTGAAGGCTCTCTGGCCAGAGCGATCACTCGGACGAAGAGTAGTGCGGCGAATAAGATCGCCAACATGGCGCGGATGGGGGACTGGAGCCAGGCGATGGGCGAAGCCTTGCCGAGGAACCCCCGTGAGGAAGACTTTATAGCTCTAGGGGCGCTAGCTCTTGGGTTTCGAATGGCAAAGGTTCCCCGCAGCCGCGAGCGAATGGAGTTGCTGGGCTGCCGTACAGAGACAAATGTGAACGTAATACCGGCGGGGTGTGTTGTCCAAGTATTACAAGCGGAAGTCTCATGATCTCAAACGAAGCAGCGCCGGCGCGGTCGAAACGACAGGTTGTCCGCAGTCCGGCCTGCAGGCGTGGGCGTGACATACCTGTCCATCAGCTACCTCACAATAGCAAGGGAAGAAGGAAAGTCAACAGAAATTCTACAGCACGCCGACCGTTACTCACATGCAGCTTTGCCGCACCATGCGTCGTATGAAGTTGGGCGACTCTAGTAGAGCGGAGCAGGAGCAAGCGCCGGTGACAAAGCAAAGTCGATGTATTCTAACGTATCGCAAACGTAGTCTATCGAAGAGTATCATGCCTCTTTACAGGCTACTGCGAGTGCAGTCTTGCGAGCGAGGCGGTACAAGCCAGAGCTACTCCCGACGAGGATGATGGTGGACGGGAACACGAGAGTGTGACGAAGCGCCCGTGAGAACGCCGGGAAGGACGAGGCGCGCGCAGTCGGCGTGCTCAACTCCCACTCGTCAGTCAAAACAACTCGGTTAAGAAAACCTTACGATCGGGTTTCTCCTCTGGATAGCCTGCTCGGCATGGTCCATGAGCTGATATGTCAGCTTGGGCAAGGCGACATATTCATCTGCGTAAGTTTTCTCCCGTCGTGATAACAACGTCACTCACCGTGTTTGACCTTTACAAGAAGTGCACTTTCAGTGCTTTCCCATGCACAATCTGAACAATCCACATCGATATATGCGAAGTGGTACTGGTTATCATGCATGCACAACTTGGCTTCGCCATTTGAGAAATCGCGGAAGTAACCGCGCGGTAAACTGAACGGTCCATTTCGGACAATTCGAGGTCAAACCGAAGGCTAATATTCTACGAGCGTGACTCTCTGATACTACCATGTTATGTGTGCTGTCCCGGCCACATATTTTCTTGTGGGAGAGTACCCCGGAGGGGAGCACATCCCAAAAGCACCGCGCGGAAAATGCCGGCGTGTGCTGCGCCCGTCCAAACTTACGCATCGCAAGTTGCACGATCTTGGCGAGCAACGTCGTCTGCCTCTGGACCAAGAGCGCTGTCAGGTGTGTCCGCCCGTCCGACCTGTCGCACACGTACCTTATACTCATCCTCATCACAGCTCTCTTTATCCGCGAAATGACATTTCTCCGAAGGAATCTACCGCGCCTCCCAGTGGCCCCCAGCCGGTGATGCACAACTACTCGGCATTTTCTCGGTGCTCAGCCAGGACGCCGCACCAGTGCCTACCACTCGCATCCACAATCTCTCGCGTATCCAGGCATCTTACTCAAGGCGCGGACACACACTGCCGGATAAGGATAGTCCTTTCGTCGGGAATCTCGTAAGAGGTTCTTGAGACACCGTAAGTCGCGCTCGATTCCCCCGAATTTCCTCCTCTCAGTGGTGTGCTTGCAGGATGTCGCTCCGATGGCGACTCGCGCGACGCTGGCGCATTTCGAGCCTCCGTACCTGCTAGAAGCCATGATCGATGACCCCCAGGCCCGGGTGGTGCCCTTACGGCAGTCTCCTTTTGCACGTTTGGCTGTTACCTCGGACGGAAGAAATGTGAGCACGCTGTCTATACCCCCACCTCAGCTGCTACTCTTATGCCGAGAGGTTCTGGTAGGGCCGGCGAGGCCATCCGAGGTTGCGATCACCCGGTCTATCCGCAACTTGCCTCGCACTATTATCTGCGGCAATTTCGACGTCTTGGAGGCCACCTCGAATTTCTCCGCCGCGCCTAAGCGACCCCTGGAGGCTTCAGGCATCCGGCACCGGTGCGGATTGGGACCTGCCTCTGTCACGAAGGACCTTCCGGCCTGGGCCATCCGTCATGGGCGACTCTGGCGACCCCACTGGCACGCCAGGCCCGGCAGCGCCGCACGAAGGATGCGTCGCCGATGCCGAGCGTCCCACCCAGCGTGTCCGTGTGCCATGCACTCACGCAGCGCATGCGTGCTAGCCGACCATCGCACGAAGCCCTTCCACGGAGGCTCTGCCTTCCTCGGGCGCGACGTCCACCCTCGGGCCGCATGCACCTCGCTCGACCGCCTCCGAATGCTTGCCTGGAAGATCCCTGGCGTTCTGATGGTCCGCCCCCCATCTCTGCGGGGTCTACTGCGTCCGCGCGAACGCCCGCCGCCGCGCAAGCTCGCGAACGCCGCGCGAGAGGGCCCGCGCCGGGTGCGATTCCGCCGGGGCGCGCCCCGCACGGGCCCACGCGCACTCTATCGGACGCATCTGTCCACAGCCCCCTCGAAGATGTCATCCCCGCCGCCTTCTCTCGGCTGGCGGTCTGCCACCGCCTGCGCGTCCCCGCCGCCCGTCTCACGCAGGGCGTCATCTGATGCGCTGCTCCCCTCGCTCTGGCAGCGCCGTTCCTACGCTCAGGGCCCAGTCCCCCGCCCGCACCGCGCGCCGCCGACCCCACCCCCCGCGCCCCGCGTGCGTGCGTCGTTCGTCTGGGAATGCCTCGGACGGGCCCTGGCGAGCCGTTCTCCTGACCCCGCTTCTCGATTCTCGTACCCCGCTCGGGGCGAACCACCGCCCCTCGCTGGCTGTTCACCCGAGCTCTATTGCAACGCTATCCGTATCCACGCCGCCCTCGCGTCCGCGTACCTGCCCGCAGCCCCAGCACTCGCATTCAGCACGCCACCCGCCCCTTCGAGGAGCCTCGCCCGCCCCTAGCGGCGCACGCACAGTACGGCCCGGTGCCTGGGGGCGCATATGTGCGGCGCGCACAGCGTACACAACGGACGCGCTCCCACCGCTGAGGGCGATCTGCGCGTGCGTGCGTCCCAATTGGCCCGTGCGGGCTCGCACACTGGCTCCGCCGCCCCTGCACGCCGGCTTCGTGCGGACCCACCCCGTCGTCCCCGCCGCGCGCGCACGTTTCCGTCCCATGCCCGGATGACGCGGGCACGATCTGCCCCCTCGCGGCGCGGGGCGTCGTCGTCGATATGCCATCACCGCGTCCCACGCACGGACGGGCGCGCGCCGCGCCCCGGACGCCCCGCGCGAGTTCTGCCGCAGATTACACTCCGCCATGTCCATAACGCGGCGGGCAGCACGGATATCTGGCGTGCATCTTCCAGGGTATATATTGCAGAAGCCCCGAGGCCGAGTGCGCCCTTTCGCTGGACGTCGAAGCGCGAATTCTCGAGCGCGCGCCGGGGCCCGCAGCGTTTAGCCGAGCGTGCTGCCGTTCTGAGCGCCCGCGCGATCGTAGACACTTGCCTCTTTCGCGAGCGTGTGTGTGGGACCGGGCGCACGCCCGTCCGCAGAGGACAGCGCGGGCGGTCTCTTCCAGAGCAGCGCAGATCCGTACATATTCGCTACGCGTACGTCGGCGGCGACGCCGCGCCTATACATTGACAATCTCCGTGCGAGAACGCGAGAACGCGTACTGGCACAGCCCCCGCGCGCACCCACACGGCGGCGCCCACAACCGCGCGCACGGCCCGCCCCCGCTCGCGTTCGCGCTCACAGCCGCGGCCTGATCATCTTCGCGACCGCGTCCGGGTCGAGGACGGACTCCGGGTACGGCAGAGGCTGGGCGCGGAGGTGCTCGCAGCCTCCGTCGACGACAATGACTTGGCCGGTGATGAAGCGCCCAGCGTCGCTGAAGAGGAAGATGGCTGCGTTTGCGATGTCGCGCACGTCCCCATCCCGCCCGAGCGGGCCGTCCCACGTCGCCTTGTTCCCATCCGCATCGCGCGCGCTCAGCCGGTCCATGCCCTCCGTGCCCCCGATCGGGCCCGGCGCGATCACGTTCGAGCGCACGCCCTGCAAGGTTCGTCGGTCAGCGCCCGGAACTCGTCACACTGAGGATGCGCCTGGGAGCGTGCGTAACACGCTACCCCGTGGGGCGGTGGGGAAGAAAGCGGGGTACTTACATGGGGGCCCTCTTCGACGGCAAGCACCGCAGACGCTGGGCAGTAGATGTGAGTATAGGTTGCACACGCCCTCCGCTGTCGCTCTCACTCACTCGCATCGACGGCCGCTTTAGCAGCGGAGACGTGAACTTGATAGGGCGTCCCTGCATAGCGGTCAGCCTTCCTCGGCAGCCTGCGGCATAGCGAGGCTCCACGCACCCCTGTAGTGCAGGGTCGCACTGACGTGGATGTAGGCACCCTTCGTGGCCCGAACGTGGGGCAGGGTGGCCTTGATGGTGTAATACGTCCCAAGCTGTGAGAGCGCCGTCGAGTCAGCGCGGCTCCTACTGGACGTGGTGCAGAGCGAGGCAACCGACCGTGTCAATCTCAATGACGGTCCTGAACCCGTTCTCTGACAGCTTGGAGATCGGAGCGAGGAAGTTCCCAGCGGCGCCTGCGAGCCCTCCCGGTGAGCGAACGAAAGGGTGGCGCGTTGCGTCGCGGCTGCCACGTACCACAAATAACAAAGTCGATCCGTCCGAATTTCTCAACCGTCTTTGCGACGGCCTCTTGGACTTGCTTCGGGTCCCTGACGTCGCCCTGGACAGGGAGGCACTGGTTCCCAGTTGCGTCGGATAGCTCCTTCGCGCTGGCCGTGAGGCGGTCCAGCCTATCGCGGTGGCAGTATGTCAGCTCCAGGTTCTGGACGTCGTCAGGAGCGTAAAGCGGCTTACTTGCGGCCAACAATGGCTGCGTGGGCGCCGTGCCTCATCTGCGAAGTGAGGTTTAAGCAGGGTGGACGAGCAGACGAGCACGAACACTCACAATGCCCTCGACCATGGACTTGCAAATGCCAGAGCCACCGCCGGTACAGAAGAGGACCTTGCCCTTGAAGAGGTCCTTCTGGAAGACGGCGGTAGAGGCGACAGGCGCCGGCTCGACGTGGCGTTGCGGGGCCATGTTTGACAATCTGTGTGCAGCGGATATTCGACGCGTGTCTGTGTAGCTTTACGAGACTGTCAGTTGGACTCTTTGCGAGACGTGAGCTTGCGGGTTGCGGTGGTTGTGGACAACCTGCGCGCGTCCCACTCCGTCTCGCCTGCTGATGATACCCCGCACCCGGGCCGGGTACTCTGGGTAACCGAAGCGCTGGACCGGCTCAGCCACTCCCGCCACCGAGCGAGGCGTCCGGGTCCATCATGCTCGTCCTCGTTCAACTGTTTGCACCACTCGAGGCGCAGGGATATACAGGTGAGTGTATTCTAGCTTTCTGTACGTCCGTGTACCGCCACAGGACTCACACGGAGGCAAAAGCGTGTGGGAAATGGAGCGGAACAGAGCATGCTCTCCTCCGAACCTGGCCGCAGCACTCGTGGTGGCGCAGCGCTGGGAGTCGCGACCCTCGGCCTCTCGTTTCGATCGGCGTCGGCGTTCGCGCGCACGCTAGTCTCTCCCCGCCAAGTTGCTTGGATCAGCCGATTTGACGGGCGGCCAAGGCACACACGGTCGCGCGGTGCAAACTGCGCCCAACCCCGCCCACCCGACGCGAGGCGAGCGCCGCGGAGAGGCGGACCTCAGCAGACTGACAGCAGCAGGACGGGCTTATCAGCGGGGCCCCGCGAACGCGCGGCGCATCAGTTCAGCCCGGCTGTGTGCACGGATGATTATCTGGCGGGCTCGATCACCCCATTGTGGGCGGACAAACATTCTCCAGCACTTGTTGGTCCACGGTGGCGAGCACGCCACCGCACACACCGCACCGGTCCCAGCAAGTTGATCGTTCGTTTTCCCAGCGCCGCCGGTCCGCTCGCCGTTCATCTGCCCTGCGTTCGCAGCAAAATGCGCCTTCCAGCTGCCTGGTTGGCGTGGTGGGCCTTGCCACCGCTACTGGCGCCGGCATCCTGTCGCTGTGAAGAAAGAAGTTCGGTATGCCGCTATCGGACTGCGCGAACCTGGTACTGACCTGTCCTCTGTGGGAACGCCCAGTCTTTGCTCCCCTCCAGCGGAGTTGGCGGCTGCTCGTTCCCCAGCGTCACCGGGCAGGTTCGCTGCTGTGTGAGAGCGCGTACTGACATTCCTGGACTCCGCCACCCTAGAGAGTGTAGATCGTCGGACTGCATCCGCGCGACGCGACGTCTCCCCCGCACCCTTGACACGACTATCGGTCGCGGCCACGATCGCTGGCGGTGGTGAGTATGAGAACGGGGCGCGCGAGCAGAAGGCAAAAGTGAGGGCCCACCGCACTCCTGGCACGATCCGCACGTTAACATTTAGACACAGGCCCCGCCCGCGCTCGCGCGTTCGCACGGCCGCCCCAGACGGCCCTTCGCCTGCCCCATTTGCGTTGGGAAACGTCGTGCGGACGCACCCACCGCCCGCGGTCGGAAACTCTCGCGCCGCCGCCACCATTAACGTCGCCCTTCCCCGCGCGTCTTCCGCTTCGCCTTCCTGCTCGCCTTCGCGTTCGTCCAGAGCCCGGCCCGTGTCCGTCGTCGGACGTCTCTTCCTCCCCGGCCGCCCGTCCCGCAGAGCACGCCCCTCGCGCCTCCAGCCGCGCAGAACCCAGGCTTGACGCCACCGCGCCCGTCCCTATCCCCGACCTCCCACGCTCGCTCCCTCGGCTGTACTACCCGGCCAGCTTGCGACCCTCCGCGCCCCGCCCCTCACGCCCCAGGCGTTCCCGCCGAGCGAGCGTGCTGTCAGCGCTCGAAGAGAAGCCCCCGCTTCCCGCACCGTGATCAGCCGGCCGTCCGATGGTGCCTGCGCGAGGACAAAGACGAGGACAAAGTCGGCGAGCAGGGCTCCGCCGCGCTGGGCTCACGCTGAGCGTTGCAGGGCCGCGTGCCGAGCGGCGGCGTGATCGCCCCCCGTCCGTGCCCCATTTGCGAGTGCGCATCGCGCCTAGGAACGCGTCTCTGCGTCCGGGGAACCGACGCGGCGCGGAGCGGTCGCACCGCCGCCGCCGTCGTCCTCGCGCTCTCCTGCGCAACTGTCAGCTGTTCACAAATTATTTAGGTCGGACGACCCACCACGTCAATAACCAGCGGGAGTGCATCCTCGCAAGCGTGCAATCAGCTCCAAGTCGCGCGTCGCACTAAGTTAACCGCGACGCGCCCCGCCCCTGTCGCGTCGGCGCCATGATGCATGATGCCCAGCGAGCCGTCTCGCAAACTCTGCCTGGTGACTGCGTCCCCGCGCGCCAGGCCCGAAAAGGCGCACTCCGCCTCCCGGCGGACGCCCCACCCACTTACCGCTGGCAGCCTGGCGATCTTCGCGGCCCTGCCGCACGCCAGAGCGTAACCGTAACTGCGAGCTTCCATCCGCCGCCGAGTCCGCCGCCGCCCAGCCGCGTAAATTAAAATTTGCCCCGAACGCGAACGCGAAGGTGCAGAAGCACGCCCGCCACGCGCACGGACGGCCCTGGTGAGTCACGATCCACCCACCCGCGTCGAGGGGCCACGTCGCGCTCGAACGCGGACTCGGCAGCACGCAGAAGAAAGGCATATGGAGCACCAGCCGCATTGCACGTCCGCCTGCGCGCAAGCGGTGGCATGCGCCTGACAACCCCATGGGCAGCTATCGGCTGCGTCACCCCAGCTTCCGGCTTCCAAGGGTGCCCCCAGCTGAGGGAAAATTGCGGCGCGGCGGGGAGGGCGCGGAGTCACCGGGCATGCGTGCGCCCGCAGTGCGGCCGAGTGCCAGCGCAGTGGAGCCTGCCGCCGACGGAAAGGGAGAGAGAGGCGATTGGCTGGTATACACATGGCAGTACATAATCCGGCGGGTGCGGGTAGTAGATTTAATGATACAGAGAGGCAGGGCCGCCGCGGCCGCCCCTGCTGCCGCGGCGAGCATGCATGCGTGCGGGGGTAGTGGTGGTCCGGTGTCAGGTCAGGTCGGGGGTCTGGGGGTCTCGGGAACGGTATAGGACAACAATAACAACAACGGCGGGGGCCCGAGCAGCAGAAAACATCAGAGACACTGTATCGCCAGCAGCAGCAGCCGCACCGCGCTGGGGTCGAGCAAGACAGCCCAGACGGCAGCGGCCGCGCCGGTGGCGGGTAGGGAGGGGGCGCTGCATTATCCATGCGACATTATGGTATCACGATCGTGCGACCTGGAGAGAGCTATCGATGAGTCCGCGGAACCTTCACGAGCGGGAGGAGAGGAGAGGAGAGCCCGGGCAGCGTGCGCGCGGCACGTAGTTACACCATACAACAGAGAGAGACCGGAAGAACAAACGGCGGCGGCTCATCGCCCGCCGAATCTAGCATCGTCCCAGAACCCGAGCGGGGGCGCGGCCGAGTGCGCGCTGCTCGACCCGGACGCGGAGCGCGAGCCGCTGTCGCCCGCCCCCGGCGAGCCCTGCAGCGCGTACGGCGAGATCGGGTGGAGGTTCGACGTGCGCTGCGGGCCACCACCGCCTGCGCCGCCGCGCGAAAAGTGTTGCGACCACGCCTGTGCGGCGGTCTGCTGCGCGCCCGCGCCATACTGCGCCGCCGATCCATAACCCCCTGTGTGGTCGCCGGGGCCCGTGCTCCCTCGGCGGCCGGGCGCACCGCCCTGCTGAAGCCCGGCGGCGGACGAGGGCGGGTAGTAGTCGTGCGTCGTGTGCGCGGACGCGGGCGAGGACACGTCGATGCCCTTCGCCGCGGGGGACTCGTTCGGGAAAAACGCGGAGCTGAGCGTCGGGAACTGGTTGCTGTTTCCGTAGTGTGACGTGGACGCGCCGCCCGAGCTGCTGGACGCGGTCGACGACGTCGCGCTCGACCACGGCCTGTTCGGCAGCTGGGGCGAGTACGCCTCCGTCTTCCCGTTCGCGTTCCCGGACGGCCCGTTCGAGGACCCGTACGCGCGCTGCCGCGCGAGGGTGATGTCTAGCGCGGGCAGGACCGGCCAGTTCGAGCGCGGGTGGTCCGAGCGTCCGCCCGCACCCGCGCGGGAGGGATCCCAGAGGCCCGCTGGCGAGTGCTGGCCCTGCGCGCCGTACATGGACGACTGACCGCCTGGATTTTGGTAGAGGGAGTGGGACTGATAGCCCTGGGAGAGGCCGTTGAGGTGGTCGTGCATCGACGACGGCCGGACGGCGCCGACCGTCGAGCCCGGCATGCCGGACTCTTGTGCGAGGTGGGAGAGATGGCGCGGGGGCGGGACGGCGTGGGAGGCGTGGAAATCGGACGAATAAGGATATGAGCACCCCGGGGGCGGGGTGGGCCCGCCGATACCGTCGTGGCCGTGGTAGACGGGAGACGGGTTGAGCGCGTGCGTGCGCGTGTACTGCACCTCCTGTGGGGAGGGAATCATGAGTGCGTCGTCGTCGATCGGCGAGGTGTCCTCGTAGGCGGGGTCGTCGCCGTCGGCCAGGTGGCCGGCATCGTGCCCGTCGTCGTGCGCCGCGTCGGGCTTGCGCTTCTTGCGCGAGTTGTTCGGGCGGCGGCGGTAGACGTAGTCGGGGTACTTCGAATTGAAGTTGTCCTTCAGCTTCTTCGCCTGATCGAGGTAGAACTTCTTCTCGGACTGCACGCCAGCACGTCGTCAGATATGCAGCGAACAAGGAACCGAGGAGACGCGCGAGGGCGGGGACTGACCATCTCCATCGTGTTCCACTCCTTGCTCAAAATCTTGCTCACGTCCCCGGTGCGCATCATCTGGTTCGCCGCGGATATCTGCGGACGCCGCTTGCGCGCGAAAATCATGAACGCGTTCATGGGCCGCTTCGGGGTGCCATCCGCGTTCAGGGTCTGGGAGGTGAGCGCGAGGTACGGGTCGTCTGCGTCTGGGGTGGCGAAACGGCTGCCAGTGAGGGGGCGGGCGCCTGGGCGTGTGTGACAGGCTGGGAGCTTACCGTGGATGGGCGCATCATCCTTGACGTTCTCCGAGTAGGCGTTGAAGGACGTGCTCGTTTCCGAGTCGGACAGCGAGTCGTCTCGCTCGTGGCGGAGGTCCACTCGGGCGGCATCCTGGCCCTGGCCTTGTCCGGCAATTGCCGACGAGGCGTACTGCGAGCTCGGGTGGTAGCGACTCATTTCGGGCTCGGGCGATGTGGTGCGAGTGATCGGGGCTGGGAGCGTGCGCGAGCAGGACGGAGAGGACGGGTGCGGGCAGAGAAGTCCAGGGAGAAGAAGGGCGTGAGGGACGGCCGGGACCAGACTGGAGAAGGGCAGTGGCGATTAGACGCCTGGTGATGAGGAGTCGAGGACTGGGAGCTGGCTGAGGAAGCCGCAGCGGGCGAGGCGAGGGCAGGGCGAAGGGACGGGACGGACGGGAGTGGCGAGGCGAGGGCGTTATGAATGCGGACGGGAATGGGAAGGAGGGCAAAGCATGCGCTGGAGGGAAACGGTCGGAGGGAGGAGGCGATGGCAAAAGGCCGCGTTCTCTGGCGCATTCCGAGAAGCGTGAGTTCGAGGCGAATCAGGGAGAGGACGACATTGGACGTTCGCGTTACTGCAAGATCTCCCAATCGTCCGAACCCTCGAAACGGCCCGGGGGGAGAATCCGAGTCCGAGTCCGAGCCCGAGTCCGAATCTCTGCAGCGAGATCCCAGATGCTGGGTGCGGACAGAGGGCAGATGCCAGATGCCGGATGCGAGATGCAAGGCTGAGCTGGGCTGCACGCACCATGCACACGCGCACCACTCGGACTCGGATGCGGACGCGGGGAGAGACAGGCACGCACGGCCGCGGCGGGCCAAATGGAGGAGCTGAGATCTGGGAGCCGGCTGAGCGACGAGGCTGCTGCAGCCGCCCAGGGCCGGCGGGCGAGCGACCGCTGTCACAGCTGGGCGGCACGGTCGGGGTGTGGAGGAGAATTAGCAGCGATTGACGGAGGATCCGGCGGGAAGGTCACTCGCGCGGCGCGTGCGCCCAGAATTCGGCCGTCTTTCCTGCGCACCCGGCCCATCTGCCAGCTCGTGGTCACGGACGCTGCCCGCGCTGGCAGCCTGACCCGCGGGCTCTGGCGGGGGCCCAGCTGGCCGGATCGGCCTTGCGAGTTTGCCTTTTTAGATTCGTCCAGACTGTGGGTCGCTGCTTTCGGCTAGCTTTGATTTCTCTGTCACCCCGCCGCCCCTTCCCCAGTCACGGCGCCCTCATCACCCCGGGTCCCATGATGTTCGTCTTCCTCAGCCAGATCGCAGGACGCCAGCCGTGCACCAGCCCAGGTAGGTCTATCGGCCCTATCAGCCCCCCAGAACAGGAAGCCCCCAGCCCAGCGAGACAGCGAGAGAGGGCAGCCGCAGCGTGACAGAGAGACGGTGCAGAGCCAGGTCCCGGTCGAAGCCCCCGTCCAGTCTCCGCCCAGTGCCCACTGCCGGCTATGCGTCTGATCGACCGTCTGAGCACAGCCGACGGAGCAGATTCAGATGCTGATCCCTTGCCGCGTCCAGCGTCGACGACCGCGAGCGGGGGGACAGGAACGCGAACCACGAGCACTGGCGCATCGCCCCATGCGACGCCCCCGGCCTCGCCCTGCGCTACCCGAAGGCAACTCCCGCCCCGTCGCAGGCTCACCCCCGCCGGACGCGTGGGAAGCGCACCCCGGCGCTCGTTCATGTCGGAGAATCTCCCCATTTCGCGGAACCTGTCTCTCCGCTTCGAGGCCGTCGAACTCGCTCGCTGATGCAGATGCGCGATTCAGAGGGCGCCCGCCCCGCGCCCGCGCCGCCGCGCCCGAGGCCGTCTCCGAGAGATTAGCAGGACGATCGAGTGAATGGGCCACACTCTCTACACTTTATCGGCAGAATACGCCTCGCAGCGCACGCACCGGCCCATCCACCATTCGCTAATTCAATCTGCCCCCTCGAGATCAGCCTTCCCGCGCCTGCCCTCGCTCGCGCCGTCGCCCGGAGCCACGCCAGCCTGCTGGCCCCCGCGGCGGCGCAGGCGTTCGAGAAACCCGGCCGGTGATGCTCCTGCAGCCACGGCGCGCACCGTCGTGCCGTCTGGAATTCCGCACGAAGCTCGCGCCCCATACGGTCGGTGTTCGCCGTCTTGTGATCCTGGCCTTCTTGATCCCGAGCTCACGCCGAAAGCCGTCCATGATGAGCAGCGCGTGCGTCGTCCGCCGTCCTGGGTCCCCCGCCGCCGCCGGGCCACGGCATACCGTCACAGGCCCTCCAAAGGTATGTTCTCGCCCGTTGCCGCTTTCCACGACGCGCCGAAATGTCGACATTGTGGGTCGCCCGCGTTTGGTGTGTCCCCCGATCTTCGACGTCGATGTGCTGGCTGAGATCCAAAAATTAATGCGCTCGCAGCTGGGCCGCCGGAAACGCCACGTGTGGCTCGTCCTCACCCGCCGAACCTAAAACCCGCGCGACCCTGAGTGCCACTGGAAACATCTGCTCCGAGCAGCTGCCGCGCCGCCCGCTGCACGCGCTCGGACAATGCGGTTGGCGAGCCACGGAGAGGCGCTGCTGCATCCCTGGCGAAAGACTGAGGTCAGCACCGATGGGGAAACGTCGATCTCGCGCGCGGGGTCGAGCAGGAACGTCAACGGGATGACAGCCTGGACTTGGGCTTGATGGTTCGCTCCTCGCGCACGAACCTTGGCCTTGTGTGGTCCGTGATGCCCCAAAAGCACCACGCAGACGAGCACTCCGACGCTTTCTGTGGGGTGAGCCCTGGCCTCTTTCTCGGGTGCGCACCGATGCTGACGGCGCTGATACATGATGTTCAAGCTTCCGTGCCACATGTGGTCCATGCAGGGTACACCGATTGCCTCCGTCGCCGCAGCCTCCAGAAGGCACAGGGCGTTCCGAGGCTGTCTTCAAGACTACGCAGGGGCCGCTATGACGGCAGCAGGCCAGCCCACGCCGTCCACGCTCTCAGACTGCGCTGCTCTCGTACTGCGCGCTGTCCCTCGCAGGCCGCAGCGACACCTTGCCTCCGGAGCCCTGCGGCCCCGTCTAGAGAGCCGCCTTCCACATCACGCAGACGACGATGGACCGGATATAGCGTACGTCATCCTTCGTACGGAACGAAGATCGCGGAGTGCGCAACACGTCGATCGGCCATCTGGCGCGCGTCCGCCCGCACGCCCACAACCCCCTGCGCCAGTCGCGCTCGCGGCGGGGCGCACCCCGAGCCGCCCGCGGCGCGCCATCGAGATACGGCGCAGCCTATCGTAGATCGCTGCAGCGGGCAGCAGGCGGCACGCCCCGCCGCGAGCGCGACGGCGATATCAGGCTTGGCAGAAGCGCTTCTATCCGCCGAGGTTCGACAAATGAAAGTCCGTCCGTCCATCCGCCGTGCACTGCCTGCGTTCAGGACGCCCACATCCACATCCACAGCGACCTCGACCGCGTCCGATGCGCGGACGCGTTCGTGCTCGCGCTCGCGGGCCGCCCCACCTGCGTCGAACGGGCGGGGACGATGACGATGACGCTGCGGTCGAGGCCAGCGGGGCGGCCGGCGATACCGCAGAAGCAGCGCTGCACGGCCGCATGTGACTCCCTCTGCAGCAGGCAGCAGCCCCGCGTCCGCCGCGCGGGGACGAGGTCACCCGCGCGGGCGGGCGTGCGCTGCGGCCTGCGCGGTGAGAGCGGCCTCGTGCGCACGCGCGGGCGGCGGGGTCATGAGGCCCCCGCGTTCGCCCGCGCTACGCAGAAGCGGCCGGGCGTGGCTCGCCCCTCCGCGTCGCGTGACGGGAGCCTGTCTGCGTCTGATGTCATCGCCGCGGGCGAGGGTGTGCGGTGCACACGGCTGGGAACCGTCGTCCGCCGCGCGGGCAGGCGAGAGCCTCGCGTTGCCGCGTTTGCACGCTCAGGCGGGCGTGGGGCTCGACGGCGGACGCGCCTGCACCACTCGCCGGCCGTATCGCGTCTCACTGGGGACGGCAATGCGGGGCAGGGTGGCCCAGAAGCGTCAGGCACACGCTCAGCTGTTAGGTCGGTTTGATAGAGCCCACCACCGATAGCGGGGCTCTCGGATGAGCGTCCAGGCAGACCCTCGGGTCCCGACGATCGCGAGGTGAGCTGGCCCTTCGCATGTCCAGAGCACGCATGTGGGCTGCCACGCATGTCAGGACGGGTAGGGGGAAAGATGCTGACCAGGCACGCTCGCAAGCCGTTCTGCCTGCGCACGCGCGGAGGGTGGCTGCGCGACGCTTCGCGGAGGTATTTTGCGATATTCTGGCGCGAGTGGGGTGGTCATTTGCCCTCCCAGCAGACGGGGTTGTGAACGCAACGCCTGTCTGGTGGCGCCAACCGGTGTACAAACGGTAACTACTCACCGGTGGACCTGCCCGCCGCTCTGAGGCGTCGGCCTTCCTGATCTTCTGGGCGGAGTGTGCCCTGAGCCCCGTACGTGTTCAGCCCTTCTCCGCCGGGCACGACTGATGCTCATTTTGGTGTCTTCTGTGCTACAGAACCACGCCCTCTTGTCCTTGGATCATGGCACATTGGTCCGACACCGACCGCGACGCCATTAGAAATGTTTCAGGTCGGGTCGGCCGTGGTGCGACCGTACACGCAGGAGCTGCACGCCTGGTGTTCTGGACATAAGGTTTAGACAGAACTAGGATTGAGCAGGAATCCGGCACTCCGTCTGCGTGTGGACTTACCGAATTAGGAATGGATCGAGGAATGGAACAGAGTTGTATCCCGTGGTAGTCTGATGGTGGGATTTTGATGCTCGGACGGGTCTCCCCACGGCCACCCTGTCAAGCAGATATCCCAGAGCCGTCCGGGAAAGGGTGGACGACGATGACCTCAGACAAAGCGAACGGCGGCGGGAGCACCGATTACGCGGCGGTGAGAGCCGAGCGTTGCTCCCCGGACCAGTCTCACAGCCGTGGACGGCGAAAGAGAGTGAGAGGCTTGGGCAGGGTCCCGGGCAGCCCACGGCCCCTTCTGCGTTCCGTAAAGAAGACGCACGTAAACTTGCCTATCCGACTGGTGGAAAGAGGGTGGTGTCCCACGGCGGGCGGTTCGTATCCTACTGCCTCCGGAGGCCTGTACGAGCCGCACTTGCAGCGTGGGTCGACGCGCCTATGAATAGCAGATGCGGAGGATCCTCTGTCGAATGTAGGCACGTTCCTAGGCCACACTTCCCGGCCGTGTCGCCTGGCCCGCACGGCGGGCCACGACGCGGAGGGAACCGTTGCGCTGCGGGGCACAAATTTTGCGGAGAAGTTTGCGGCCTGGAAAGAAGCTGAGTAATTTTGCCGACACCTTGCTCGGTGTCGCAAAAAGTTCCGAGAGATGACATACCGCTAACGCTAGCGCACAAGGTACGCTAGTGCCTGGGCCTGCCGCCTCAAAACCGGCTTCGCAGCATCACGCGACGCCTATCGAAGAAACGAGCTTCGCAGCACGGCGCTATCCTTGATGATCTAGTCGGAAATGAAGCAGACGCGGTAGCACGTCTTCGCCAGAAGGTCGTGGTGGTGGTGCAAGCAGCTCGAGGACGAGAGGCGAGTCGTCGCGGCGCCAACGATCTTCTGCTCAGGTTGTCACGTGTGACGGCCGAATTCATCGATCATCTCGCCAGCCGAGCCCCGAGCCGCTCGGACTGGTTTACGTTCGGCTCGAGTCATACGCCTGTCTCGCTTGCATCACCAGCTCGACCAGCACTTACACTTACGGCCAATTTAGAACAACGCGCAGAAATGAAGAACACCATCGTTGACGCGAGTATGTGTCAACACTTACCCGGCGGGAGATTACCTTTCTGACTTCTCGGCCTCCGTGCTTTCTAGACTTCCCCCGCACGCTCGACCAGCGTGTCTACCACTTGGGCCTGCGGGCAGGCGAGGTGGCCAATCGTATCGTAAGTCGGCGGGGTGCTGCACAAGGTCGGAAGGGCAGAAGCTGAGGAAGGACGCCAAGCTCACCCTAGGCGCGCCTTCACGAGCACACGGGATCGCCTCGTACTTGGACGCGACTCCAACGCCCTTCACGCTGACCTCGGAGCGCGGCTTTACCACCATCACCGGCCGCTACAAAGGCGTCCCGGTGTCCATAGTTAGCATCGGCATGGGGCACCCCAACGCAGACTTCTTCGTCCGCGAGGTAAGGGAGTGCCTCACCGGCGACATGGTCGTGGTGAGGTCAATGCGCTTTCCTGGACGGCTCGCCCGCGCTTCGCCCTATCTGACATATCGCGCCGACGTCATTTTCGCCCAAGGCTCGGGTCCTGTGGTGGTCTCATCGATGTGCCAGTGGGGAGCGTCGTTGTGCCGAAGGCGAGCATTGCGGTCACTAGAAACTACGACTTCGACTTCGTGAACGGCCAGTTGGGCGATCTGCCATACAGAACTAGCAAGCCCGTGCGTCTTCTCCTTCCTATCCCCAACAGCTGTCTGAGGGCTCCCTACAGGTCTTCGCCGACTCCATCGTCCACGATGCCGTAAGCTTCTCGTCGATGATGCACACTGCTGAACTCAATCAGACACCCTCACTGTGCTAGGTCGTCGATGCCCTGAAGAAGACGCGCCCCGAAGGCGTGCAGACCACGATAGTGGACCACACCCTGAACGCCTCGGCAGACAGGTCTGATCCGGCGCGCTTCTCGCGCAGACGTCGCGCCCTAACCTTCCGCCTCCCAGCTTCTACTCCTCCCAGGGCAGGCAGACGTCGTTCCCCGACCATAACGCCGACCTCATCGACCGCCTTATGTCCGAGCACAAGGACCTCGCGACGTTCGAGGTATGCCCAGAAGCCCCGCCCGCACCCGCCTGTATCTGAAACGCGCGTCCTTGTCCCCCAGATGGAGACGTTCCACATCCTCCACCTCGCGTCCTGCTGGCGCGCGGAGGCGAAGGACACCTCGAAGCCGGCGCCGCCGCTCGATCGGGACGCCACGGAACCCTCGATCTACCCTGCTCACCCGCCTTCGACGCAGGCCGACATCCCCGACGTGGCCACCTCGGCCGTCAAGCCGCCCCCACGCATTCGGGCGGCCGCTGCGCAGATGGTGTTCGCCTCGCGCACGTCACAGGATTTCATTTCGCCCGAGGAAGTGGCGAACGTCGAAGCGTGGACCGGACGCGCTGTGCTCGAGGCCCTTGTCGGACTTGAGATTGAACCTGACGTAAGTGTTCTTGGAAATGACCGCCCGTTGCTTCGAACGTTGACATCGTGTTCCCTTGGCAGAGACTGCACGAAGAGAAAGGCAGCGTCTGGGAAATCAAGAGAAACGACCAGACGCAAACGGCACCCCGGTAGATGTGCGGTATATTATGTGGTACTCACATACCGTAGATGTGACGGTAGATGCGGATCGGATCGGAATGGGATGGAATAGATCATAGATGCATAGACTGCACCCATGGGCGGCTCCGTATGCTGGTCAGACTCGTTGCGTCCTCGCTGATGTGTCCGAACCCACAGCCCATAGCGTGGTATGCTCGCTCTCACTGCCTGGCGCGGGCCACATGCTCTCTGTAAAATATCTGGGCGGTATACAGAGCCACTCCCACATTTTTTCCACTCGTGCCATGTGGTACGATCCCAGTACCAGGAGGCTTGACGCGAAGTCGTCAATTGAAAGACGGAAGCGTGGCCGATGCGAGCGATGCCGAGATGCGTTTGGTACAATCCTCCCATGCATCGATCGGGGAGCACGTGGAGAAGCAATACCTGTATGTCAAAGAATATGTATGTCAAGAAAGTAAAGCTACCAGCGTTGACACAGTGCCGTGTGTGGGGGTTACCATATGAACGGTTCAGACCTCTACTATATATGTAGAGGTGCATACATCTACAGCAGTATAACGATACTGGTGCAGGAGGGTTCGTCGCAATGTCCATCTACTTGGCAAGATCAGGGGCCTCTTCGCTGACTGTTTGCGGTCTACATGCAATCGCGTTAGTCGTACGATTCATGTAACGATTCCCGCGTGGCAGCGCAGGATATCCGAGCCTCCACAGTACGGAAATTACTATAAGATCTGGTCTTCCTACTCGCATTTCCGGGCGTTCTCAACGGCACCCGAGAGCCTCGCGCCCTCTAAATACCTTCATCGATGAGTAACCCGTGCCCTATCCTCTCGTAGGAGCGTCTGAACGAAGTTATCGCCGCTAGACCGCCAGTCTCGCGGACCGCCCACCAACCTGAAACGATGTTTGCGCCTGTGGTGATCCTCCGTATGGCGCAGCGACGATCGCCGTCGGCAAACAAGCACCCCCAGCGCAGATTCCGCATCGGGGCGGCGTTGTTGGTCCACCGTTCCCACACAATCTGGGGAAGGTTGGGCGGACGCAGGGCCGGGACTAGGAACGCACCAATGGGGGCCCGCGGTTCGGGCCCCGCGCGGGTTATGGGGTCATATGGAACAAAGATGGGGGGCGCGGGCGACGGCAGAAGGATCTCATGGGAGCCCGCGCGCGGATTGGGGGTGCATCTCGGTCCAGGACGGCGCCCTGGGTCCGCGCAGGGGCCCGCACACGCGTCCGGCGGGCCCTGATTCGTCCCCCGGCACGCCGAACAGTGGAGACTCGCGCGGCGGAGCCTTTGGTCAGCGAGATTGGGCGCGAGATAGACGCGGCGCGGCCAGGATTGTCCACCCGCGCACAGGCACGCTGCTCGCTGGGAACCGTCTATGTTTGCGCCTGATCACCGGCCGAGAGCGCGCGGGGAAGGGAAACGGCGACGTTTAGAGACGGATGCGGCGGCCTGAGAACGCGTAGGCGGATCGGGATCGGAGCCCCGGTTTTTCTGGCATTAACGACGTGGATCCCGGGGCGATCTTCCCTGTCGCAAATTTATCCGCAGCAGCCGCGGTGGAAGGAGCGTAGAAACTCACCGCCGCCGGCACCGAGGCTTCCAGGCGTTCATAGACGCGGCGCGCGAATGGTACGGCCTGTCCCCGAGGGATCCTCGCACAATCCGGTGGGACCGCTTCTCCCCGTACCTTGCAGTGCTCGGGCGTAAGTGGGCGCCTAGAAAATTGGTGCGGAGTGCCGCTCTTCAGTCTCCACACCCTCTTTCTCATGAGAGGAGAAGACGGAGATACACCGTAAAAACGGGGAGTGCCCCACTTCGCGCTCGGGAATGCGCAGGCCCACTCGGGCGCGCGTTCTGGACCGGGTTGATGATCAAGACGCGCCGCGCGCGAGCCGTGGAGGAGGCCTTCATACAGACATCATGTCAGCCTAGAAGAACGCCAATGAGACATGCGCTGTTGTTAGCGCACCTCGCGTGAGTGGCCAATATAGCACAGTTCCGCTGCGAGCTTCGCCGCGCCCCGTAGAGCCGCCCATCTAACCAATCCGGCCGTGGGTGGTCGTTTTCCAGGCCTGCTCGCGATCGATGTAATCACCGACGTCTCTCACGTCGCTCGCACGTTCCGCGGCATGTGGAGGCGGGCGCGGATACCAAGGCACTCCGATAGCGTCGAAATGGATCGAGTATCGCCGGAGGGATCTCTTCAATTAGCCAATTAGCCTTTCAGAGCCAGTCACGTGACGCCGTTCTTGACGACCCACCTTGTATTGCCCGGCTTGCGAGAGACTGGCGATGTTAGCCGGACGCCTCCTGGCTGTGGGGAGAAGCCAACTCTATCAGCGGCGGAGAAAGGTTGGGGAATCCTCTGCGAAACAGCCCGACACCCTCCCACCCACCACCGCCCTCATTCAGTCGCCTCTCGGCGTCCTATCGTTGAATATCCGATAATCAACATGAGGAGGTCGCGCGAGAGCCCAGAAAGTGTCGGAAAGTACGCGCTCCACGTACCATGGCGCGCGTATATAAGACCAGAGGTGGAGGTCAGTGAACCCCAGTTTCTCCCCGGCTTACTCTTCTGTCCTACTATCCGCTCGAAACCCTGCTGTTGGCTAGGTTTCAGCGGTCTATGCCTGAGTTGACGCGGTCCACATACCTGGAGGGAGGAGGTAGATGGGACGGTCGAGGGGGCTGTCGGAAGGTTCGAGTAGGACGATAAGGTCAGTCACCGCCTCCATCGCCACTTGCTCCATCCGCAGTAGGATGATAGAAGTGGTTCACCCACCGTAACTCATGCCGTGAGTGAATACTTCACAACTCTGATACCGCCGTCAATCCGTACGCTCCCGCTGGTAGTAGGACAGTTGCTGCCTTTGCGGTATGTCTGGGGGCGGTTGCGCAATTCGAAGCTGTCAATTGTAAAGTGGTGAGCGTTGCTGGAATGCGGAGATGTCTCTGGAGCTTGAAGTCACTCGCCTAAGCCTCACGACGAAATCTAGTGAACTGCTTTGCAGCGGTAATGTTCACCTGTACTTCAGACACATCAGCGAACAACTGGTAGCGCGAAAGCGCGGTACGTACGCTCATCGCGCGCTAGGACAATTGGGAAGAAACTACTTTACATTGAGCACCGGGGGCCCCCGTACACGGAAACCCGTAGCAGGAAACCTCATAGGAAATTAAACCGGAAATAAAAGCTGCGCGCAAGCGCCACACGTTACTACATCCTTCGGCGGGCTCGCTGATGAGGCGAGTTGTGGCCGCACCGCCATATCTCAGCACTGTGAGCATGAGATGGGATGACGAGCATTACGTACCTTAGTCTCCGCCCCTAGGGGTTCGGTGCCCGCTATCTGCCGCCACTTCGTAGTCAGGCCGATAGCTATTCCCAAGAAATCGACCAATGCAAAACCATGCCAGTTTAGCGTGCAGCGCGCCCAGATCAAGTGTCCTAGCGTGCCAGTTGAGACAAGGGCGGAGTTGGCGTACAACGAGCATCGCTGACGAGGCGCGGAGGGCAAGAACGCAGCGGACCTCTCTGCAGGGCACTCCGCGCTATTAGACGATGCGGGAGAAGTGGACGTGAGAGAATATACGTACCGTTTCTTTACCGTATCGGCCCCCGTCTTCGTCGTACCATCTAGTGGTGTCTTCGCGTTAATGACACCTGTCGTCGGCAGGGTCCTGCAGAAGCCTTTGCGCTTCGGCTGGCTCGGTACCCCGAGCACGATAGGCTCTCCCTCGCCCGCGCACAGCACTATCATCGCAAATTTGTACACGGAGGTGCAGCTCTGCTGCGCCGGTCACCGTGTACCCTCCGACCTGATCATATCCGACGCTTGTGTCCTAGTCATCTTCGATCGCGAGGGGCTTCTCAGTATTCAGTCGTGCTTCTTCGAGCCTGTTTACAATAAATGACGGTCCATGCATTAGGGGTAGTGGGGACCAGCGGCCGCTCGGTGTCTATAGAGGTATAGGGATGCATCATACTCGTCACGGGTCGGGGTGCAGATCCGTCCTGTCGGGGTCTATCGCCAGCAGCGCCTCATACAAATACACCACGCCGAACAGCAGGAACAGCCCGCTGGCGGCGAGGGTCACTGCATGCGCGGGCCCAAGTCAGCGGCGCGCGCGGCAGGAAAACGTGCGGGCGGGCCGGGCACGCACCATGCTTCACGGATATTTTCGTCGACACGTACCGGCCGCCCACGACGGCGAGGGCGGTGCAGCACGAGTGTCCGATGACGGTGCCTAGCGCGACCACGTACACATTCTATTAACGGGAGAAGCGGGTCAGCATGTATATATAGCGCGGACGGAGCTGCGTCACGCACGTCTGCCGCGGCGAGCGCGATGGTGGAAATCTGGCTGCGGTCGCCCCACTCGCCGAGGAAGGTGAGCACAAAGGCTTGCACGAACACGGGGCCTAGGATGTAGCTGAAGAAGTTGCGCGCGGACTCCAGGTATGACTGGACGGCTTTCTTCGTCGAGACGTTCCCTACGGCACGACCCGCGCCGCTGGACCTCCGCCTGACGTGCCCCGGAGCAGCACCGGCCTCCATGGCTTCGAGCGGGACGACCTCCTCGCCGTCTGGGCCGACGACTCCTGTGCCGTCATGCGCAGCCTCGTCGCCCTCGATGTCCTCCTCGGCCTCCTTCATCTCCTCCTGCAACTTCTCGTTGCCCGCCTTCATCTCGCGGCCCTCCTGGAGCATCTTCACGCCGAACACGAGGAAGAGCATCGCCGCGCATATTTGCGTCCATTTCCGGGGGATGAGGGTGGGGAGGAGGTGGCCGAGCTCGGCGGAGAGGATGGACATCACGACGAGCGAGCCAAACGCGCCGGCGAAGACGATGAGGCGGGGGTGGCGCATGGCGAGGATGGCGGCGATGAGGAATGTTTTGTCGCCGATCTCGGAGAAGATGATCATGGCGAACGAACGCCAGAGGGCGTGGAGGGCTCCCTCGTCGACCGAGGCAAGGACACCCGCATCTTGGGCCATTCAAAGTCTACGCGCCGTTCGCGTCAGAATCATTGTCAGAGCTATTCAGACATACCAAGAGGTTCTATGTTACGCAGGATCGTCAAAAGTAAGATAGACAGGACGAGAGAAACAGAAGAGGCAGAGACCAGATGGCGGTTGGTTGGAGCAAGACGCGTGCCGGCGCTAGATTCTACAGTACCGCTTTGGGCGCCTGAACCCTCCGGGAAGATCGGAGTCAATAGTGCGGCTGCTGGCGATCATCTCGCCAAGTCTCTTCGGCATCACTGGCCAGTCCTTGTCTGCGAATTATACCCCCACACTATCCCAGTCTTGCTGCTGCGAGCACGATCTCATTTACATACTATTGGCATGGATGGAAGTGGCGACGTGCGTTATGAGCACCTGGATGTGGACTCGGGTCAGCCCGTCCCCGGTGAGACGAGGGCGCCCAGCCGAGGTCTTGACCGGCCAACCACCAAGCGGATCCGATATGTGAGCACCATTGGACCTTGGAATGCGGCCGCAAGGCATTAACTTGCAGCTTCTTCTAGCCTGACTGGGTGAATTTCTGGCCATTACCTCTGATCGGCCTGTCCTATCTCGGTCATGTTCGGTTCAGGCGGTATTCCCCGCGCAGGCTCCCCGCTTTCACCGCAATGTCCATCCATGAGATATACGCCTACATCGCAATCACGAACACCGTGGTTAGCGTCGCCGACGAACTCAAGGACGAGGTCATGGACGATCCCGATCTTCGGTTGTTGGAAACGACGGCCCGGACTCTCAAGGAGACCGTATACTGCAACAAATCCGAGATGAATGACGTAGACCGCAAGCTCGACTCCTCGGGTGTAAGGGACGTGTTCAAAGAGTTGCGTGCTAGTAAGTACCTGCCTTCTGATATATTCATCATCGACTCACTGGGCCGATGTGATGCAGGTTTGTACAAAGAACAAGCCCGAAGTCTGAGGGACAAGCTGGCCTGGTGGAACAATCACATCTGGTCGCGCGAGGAAACATGGTATCGAGCCGCGTACATCTGGTGCGACAAGCTCTACTCCGAAGTCCTGCCACCAGAAGACTTCGATCGCTGCGTCACGCACCTCGCAAGTGTGTTCCAAACCAATGACGACGACTTCGGTTACACTGTACGGATCTGATGTCGAACCCGATTACTGTGCTCGTAACCTGACGCCATCCTACAGGACTACAGCCTCAAAGGGTACATACCCTTCTGGGCGACCATACCCTTTGCCATGGCGGCGCGCTGGATGCAGCGGCGATGGCTCTTCATTCCCCTGAATGGGCTACAGCGGTTGACGTTATGGCTTGCCATGTACCCCGAGGCCATGCAGCAGTACCAACACTATGCCAATCTTCGGGCAATCAAGAAGAAGCGTCAGATTGCTAAAGGCATTCGCACCAGGTACGGACTGGATCCCCTGATCAGCAAGATGATTACGTGACACTGGCTGCGTACAAGTGAGTTCCATCTGTTTGACGCGTACGACTATGTGACAAGCAGCAAACTCGTAGGGCCCAATGACGAATTTCTTCAAGGCGATCTCCGACCATTCATTCTACCCCCTCTCAGCCTCTCGCGCGCAGACATCTACGCCTGCATAACGTATACTTATCGCTAACAACCAAACCCCCGCTCTGTATCCTGTAAAGCTCTGCTCTGCTATCCCTGTCGTGCCTCTAGATCGTGCTATTCTGTACACATACCACCCCCGCTCTATACCACCTGCTATCCGTAGACACGAAACTCGCTCCGAATAGCAACGTTCTCGCGCTCGCGTACCACGATCTGCCAGCAAGTAAGTGACCTCGCACTATTTTCGATGCGAGGAGGATCCATTGGCGTTGAAGGAACCTCGGACCGACCACCCTGTTATTGAAACCGCGACAAGCCTTGGCTTAAGCTTTCCCGAACGGTAAGTATGTTCCCATGATCATCATGCGCCACGATGTACTGAGCAGGTTGCAGCTGCACCAGTACTGGCAGCGTGTACCCAGTCGCATCCCGCGTCCACGCCTCCTGCTTACTCGTAGATCCATCTTCAACGCGGGCAGTTTACTTCTGGGAACATGGCAGGCGATAGAACCGGACGGGAATCGCGCGCTCAACAAACAGAGGCCGCGCGCCCACAGGCCGCCCACACGGATGTCCTCAGCGACATCAACGACATCACCGCATCGGGAATTGGTGCAATCCATAGTACAGACTTGTCGGCGTCTCCGGCAGTAGACCTCGCAGCGAACGCCGCGCCAGCTCCTGACGTGCGTACGAGCCCATACCCCGCTAGCTAGCGTCTCCAGTACTCATGCCGCGCAACCTTCTCCTTTATACAGTGGACCCGGCTATGGGCGTTTCCCCTCTGCGGAGCTGCATACTTGGCGCACCTCCGATTCCGCCGCTATAGCCCCCGGAGACTACCTACACTCACGTCTATCAAGCCGTTCGAAATATATGCCACCGCGACGGCGTACCTGACGTTCGCCACCGAGGTCATTCACCTGTCGAAGGAGGCCTTGCGCGACCGGGACCTGTACACAATACACGTTGCCCTCCTCGCCTTCGGGCTCCACCTCGCCCCGGCGATGGAGAAGGCCAGACAGCAGGAGATATTCAAGTCCACACAGACATTCGAAGGTACCGTGTCACGATTCGCTCATGAGATGTGAGTGCGAGCGACTAGATACGCGCTCCCAGAGCTCGCGCCGAAGCCGGAAGAGGGCGTGCTTGCGCGGCTTGCATGGCGGTACCACACCGCGAGATCCGATGTCGTTGCCTTCAACGTCGCGACAGTGGGACTCATTCGTACTATGGGTGCCGAGTCCTATATCAGGAAGGACAAAGCTCGGCTGGACGCAGACTTCCGCGCCTTCGTCGTCCTCATGACGAATTATATCACCGCGATCGACAAAGGGGCTCATGACACGTCTACCGTGAGCACATTCGCTTGTGTGTCGCTCTCGGGAGCTGCTCACACCATTGCTCCTGTATAGATGCTGACCGAAACGAAATGTGCGATCGGGTTCGGGCTCCTCACGCCCTTCGCGATGCTCGCGCGCCGCTCGGCCCTGCGCCCTTTCAAGCTCCTCTCTTTCCCGATGAATCTCGCACAGAGAGCACTCGTTGTGGGTATGCTGAACATCCCGCAGACGACGGCGTTCCACGACAACGCCAACATGATATCTACGATGCGCGACAAGCATGCGGTGGCCGAGTTGTGTAGGGCGCTGATCCCGGATCTGGTCCCCACGGTCGATGACATGATGAAGAGGCAAGTCGACGTGCTAGGGATCTTCAGCTGACGGGCGCGGAATCTTCACGGCGTTTGGAAGTACGGTGTAGGTCTGCATGGTTCATACTACGTCCAGCGGTCGTTTGACTGACTCTCTCAACAGGGCCGTGCTGCTACCGTTGCTCTCCGAGTTTGAATAATCGTTCGCAGGACCTATCCTGTTCATCTCGGAAAGAGCGCTCCCTACTCGAGCGCTGTCGACTCCAATTCACAACCCTCTCACCCCAAACAATCCTAGCCATATACCCATCGCAAGACAGACTCCCGACTCAGAACCGATGCTAGAACTTTAGAACCGGCTCCGCCCCCATCCTGCTATCCAACTGACGGCCCTGTTGCTCTCGTTGTGAAGTCTTCACTGCTCTGTACCAGTTGCTCATCCATCCTATTACTGAAACGTGCGTGGCACTTGCCCGGGCCCATCGTTTCGACTCTCCAGGGGTGCCATAGTATGTACGGGTTTCGGACCGACTGTCCGGCACTAACACCGACTCCGATTCAATGCGACTTTAAGTACCGCCTGCCATTGACCACGCTCAAGGCTCCCGTCCTCATCACGGCACGGCTGTACACGAGCTTGCCCTCGTTTGTATCTGGTGTTCACCTAGCTGACATGGCGGACAGCACCGCACAGCGTCGCGATGCCACCGCCAACACGCCTATCGTCAACCTACCAGACGTGTCGGCCGACTATACCACCCTGGATTTCAATTCTATTCCCGCGGGCTCATCGTCTGCACCGCATGTAGATCTCGCCAGCTCCGTCTCAGCTCCTCACGTATGTGAACTGTCTATGCCAACTCCCGCAGATCGAAGGCTGAGGCGCGACCGCGCGTATTGACTCCTTCTCACTTAATCTAGTGGGGGCGTTATTGGCCACTCCCGGTTTGGGGGGCTGCATACATCCTGCACACAGGCTTCCGCCGCTACGTTCCGAGGAGGCTTCCTCCGTTCACGTCCTTCAAGCGCGCAGAGCTTTATGCGACCGGCGCAGCGTTGACGGCCTGCATGAACGACATCCACTTCCTCCTCCAACAGGCCGAGCATGACAGGGACTTGTACACCATTCACACCGCCGCAAGCGAACTCAGAAAGGATTGGCTGCCAATCATGCAATATGCCAGGCGCGTGGACGCCCTCAAGACCTATGATGGTATGTAGTAAACCTCCCCTTTCTGCGATATTCTGAGGGCCAATGATGCGTCGTCATGGATCGCTGATGCAGACGGGGCTTCTAGCATTCTATCCTCCCCCTGGAGCAAGCCTGCTTGATAAGCTTGCGTGGCAATATCATTCCGCCGGGTGTGACATTGTCGCGTACAACATCATGCTGGTGCGTGTACTAGGGGGGAGGGCCTCAATGATACTTGAGGGTAGGCCGATGCCCGAAGTTGGACCCCACGACCTTCAAGTCCTCGCCATCCACTTCGCAAACGAGATCACCATCGCAGATCCTGGTGTGGAACAGCCCAATGCGGTACGCAGGCCGCATTTTGACCCCTGGGAGGAGCTCTTGCTGATTATGCTTGTCTTGATGTAGCTCGTGGTCGCGGAAATCTGTTGGACAGGGCTCGGGATGAGCGTGTTCTTGAACTCGGTGGCGCGAAGGGCACGCTGGGCGTACTTGCTCTTTACCCTTGCACAGCGGCTACTTCTCGTCGGAGCGGCCGTCCCTTTCCCCTCCTCCCTGCACGATCGCCTGTACTACCCGTCAACGATTCGTGACAAGCATGCCGTGGCGGAACTGTGCCGGGCACTCGTACCTAATCTGAGCGAGACCGTCAACGACTTGATCAGGAAGAAAGTGGAGATATCTTCCCTGATGTCCTCATAGGTGCGCATGTTACATATCTACGAGTCCCCGGGGGATGTTGGACCCTCATACCGTGTTACTTGTCGCTCCTTCGGGCTCTAGATCGATGGCCTGGCACTCATTCGATGACGGAGAGTCGTATCAAATCAATCTCACTATTTTCTCTTTTCCCCGGCGACTCGCTACTGTCTGTTTTGCATACAGTCGCAACGTCGCGCTTTCCCGGATATCTCTTCGCCGCTATCCCCAGCCTTCGAGAACATACCAACCTTGTTCTACAGGTCGTAGCTCCGTGTATTGAATATGTCGCCTCAACACTCCTTCACAATGACCTGGATGAGTTTCGTACGGGCGGTGCTAGGAGTTTGTTGACTCTGATACCCTCGTAGATGCCGGTTGCGTCCGCCGGTACTTCAGCCCAGGCGCAATGAGTCGCACCCCGCTGCATACAACGTTCGGAACTAGACCAATGCTCTTCCCGACTATGCGTGTTAGCTCTCCATGGTATACATACCCTCGAATGGCACTGTCTCAGCAGTCCAGTTCGCAACTGTCCGCAAGTCGGAGAGTCGCCTATGGGGTTGTGCATCGGGCCTCGGACCGGTCGTCCGGAAGGTATGCCGAGTGCCCACGACAACACCGGCTGTGGCCGCACCTGTGTTCTTGTCACGGTCTACACGCGTACTACTGACTGCCTTCCTCGCCATAGCTCAGTCACTGGCGGCACAGGTCCATCTCAGCCCAACACTCACATATTGCGTTCTCGTTGAGCTGACATGGCGACCAATTGCAACCGTACCCAGCGACGCGATGCCCATACTACATCCATCGCCGACCTACCAGACGCCTCGGCAGACTACACCTTACTGGACGCGGGCTCATCTACTGCTGCAGATTCGTCGCCAGAGTCTCACGTAAACCTCACGGGCTCCGTGTCAGCTCCTGATGGACGTGAATACCTAGCTCCTAAAGATTGAAACGCGGCCCATATTTTCTGATCTACCTGAGCAGTGGACGCGTTATTGGCCCCTCCCGCTTTGTGGGGCTGCATACATCCTGCACATTGGCTTTCGCCGTTACATCCCCAGGAAACGATCCCCTTTCACGTCTTTGAAGCTGGCAGAATTATATGCGGTCGCCGCTGCCTTCACGACCGGCATAAACGAATCTGTCTACCTCGAGCTTCAAGCTGCGCGAGACCGAGACCTCCGACTATTCACGCCGCCGTAAGCGCGTTCAAGAACGAAGGCATGTCCACAGTGAGGGCGGCAAGAAATCTGGGCATTCTCGACTTCCATAATGGTGCTGCACTTCACCCCTCTGATCGCCCGGATGGCTGTGTTGCTGAATACGACTGTGTTTCTAGAGTCCAACGAACATCCTCCTCGCGAAGCGACTCTACTCGAAAGACTCGAGTGGCGATACCACACCTATGGCTGCGATATTGCCGCGTACAACTACGCGAACTTGATCGTGACCGTTACAGCACTACAGCACATTTTGCCGGGGGCGCCCACACGCATTCAAGTTGAAGGTCGCGATCTCGAAGTCTTCATCGCCCACCTCGCCAATGAAATCACCCGTGCTGACCCTCCCGAGAACAGTATTGTAGAGATGGTATGTGGGCGGCGCTTTTCTAATCCGGAAGCGAGTTCGCTGATTCGCTCGTCTTGGCTTCATTGTAGCTGAACATCAGGACCTTTTTTGCGGCCGGGTTCGGGTTCAGCGTACCCTTCACCAGTGACGCGCGCCAGGCACGCTGGTCGCTTATCCTCCATTCCGTGGCGCAGCGACTGTGTCTAGCTGGGATGGTATTCCCCCTCCTCCTCTCCAAATGGGATCGTTTGTACTTCCCGACGACGATACGCGACAAGCACGCTATGGCGGAGCTGTGCCGCGCAATGTTGCCAGGGTTGGCCGAGGCTTGTAATGCTGCAGGGTACTAAGCTCTCTCCCGTTGGTGCAAGGTATGTACCCTGACGATCTTGCCAAATTTCCTGGCTCATAGCCTCACATAGCCTGTCAGCCGTTTGCCGGACGCTTCTGCTTCCGGATAACTCAGCTGTGCTACGCTCCGACGGCCCAGAATTGGCTGCGCTATAAATTCCTCGTCTGCCTCTGCTCCCCATCGCGAAGTTTATTCCCCATCCCGCAACACCTGTCGCATTCGCTCTGCCTGAAGTCACGATGCTTTCCTGAGTATTCTCCACCGCTATCCCCACCACTCTGACAGCCTCGCTATCCCCGCTCTGAAACCTCCTGTATTGACGGACCTGTCGCACCACCACTCTATCACAATGTCTCGAAAATTGTCGAGGCGTGCGACGCCAGTCTGCTAAGTGATCGATCTCACACGTTGCTGAAATGGGCCTGGCAGAAAGTAAGCTCGCCGACACGTCCGTGCGACAGACAACACAATGCACGCGCGACCTATTGCCCTGTGACAGGCCAGCATTACCCCCAGACTAGAAGCCGGGGCCATGATCCTATTCCAGCCACTACATCAGACCAGCCAACTCCTCGAACGAGTCGACCACAACGTCGACCTCCCCGCCATCCGCCTTGCTCTTGACCGAGTCTCTCACAGCCGGCGAGTCCTCTGTCGGCCTGCGTACGTAGACCGTCTTGAGTCCGTGGCTCGCGGCGGAGCGGAGGTCGTAGATGTGTGCCGCGACCATGGCGCATTTCTCAGGCGGTACCGCGAGGTAGCTTGCGGCACCGAGGTACGTCTTCGGGTTTCTTGAAGGGACGGGGAGTCAGTGAGACGACGTACAAAGCCGTGAGTTATTGGGACGAACGGTTTGTACGCTCCGAGGAGGTCCCCGGCGAATACGATGTCCCAAGGGAGATCTGCATGCTTCGCCTAGTCGGGTGCGCATGGGACGTTCAGCATCCACTCTCCATTCAGGCCGTGTGGTGTTCAAGACCTCACCATGTTGACGAGCAGCCGCGCATTCCCATTGGAGAGCGTGCCAATCACCGCTTTCTTCTTCATTGCATACAGCCCTGCGCTGCTATCCGGCCACCCTGAAGGAGGTGCGATGATTTAGCGGTAATTATGCGTTTATCTCGGGGAGCCGTTCGCATGATGGAGGTGCGAACCATCTAACTTGTGCCAGAAGTGGACCAAAGTCTGTCTTTCCGCATCTCCCCAGCGGGAGTCAAGATGGTTCCATCGCGGAGAAGCGAGCATGCCATCGAGTATCTATTCGCGATAACGGATGAGTATCCTATAGCGCAGCGCGATTTGATTGCTCGTACTTCTCGGTGCATTACGTCCACGTTGGTCGAGCCTTCTCCCCCGGCGGCCACCCGAGCACTAACGTCAAGACAAGTGAGATCTAATACACCGACGATAAGCTGAAACCGCAGACTGACGTGTACTCCTTGTATCCGTTCCGCCACTCTTGTGTGAAACTGCTCCAGTCTGAGATGTGTGTTAGCTGTTTTCAGTGTACTGTCTAGGGCGAGCCATAATACGGGAGGAAGTAGCAGATCATCCATACAGACCTTCATCTTGTGAGCCTGCGAAGTCCGCAAGCGCTTTGGTGACGCTGCCGTGCCAGTCCACGACAGTGCCGAAAACATCGAAGAGATAAGCTTCTACGCCTTGCAGCGAATTTGCCATCGTTGTAGAGTGTTGAGATGGTTTCTGGTAAGCGATAGGGAAAGCCGCTAGCACAGAAAGCACCGGAGGAGCGGGAGCCCGTAAGTTTCCCAGCTTCAAGGTGTTGCGTCATAGTTACCGCGGTTCACATGCTATGCCGGGAGCGGGCAGACGCTATGAGGCCGTGAGCATACAGAAGAAATGAATGTTCACTATAAGTCTATTGGTCCCAATGATACAGAAAGAGGAGATCAGGGCGCAGGAACCGTCGCGACGGTCTTTTCGCCCTTCCCTGACGCACCGACCTCCACCGCGCTGACCTCGAGCGCGCCATCCTCGCCAACCTTCACCGTGACCTCTAGCCGCGTCGTCCAGCGGCTGCCCTTCTTCGTTGCGAGCTTCGCGGCAAACGAGAGCGACGTGAGGACGTTCTCCTTCTCGATCGTCTTCTCCTTCACCTCCTCCTCCTCTTCCTCCTCCTCCTCGTCCTCCGGCGCGCCCTCGTCCTCGAGCTTCGGCAGCTTCACCTTCTCGACCTTGACGCCCTCCTTCGCCTCCCACACCTCGAAGCCGACCTTCTTCTCACCCTCACCCTCGCCGAGATCGACGTCGAACGCGACGATGCGGCGCGCGGGGACAGGCGTCTCCTTCAGGAGGACGGGAACCCACTGGCCGCCGAGCGAGCTCTCGCCCGCGCTCTCCTCAGGGAAGAGCAGGCCGATCGTCTTCGAGGTCGCCTTCGCCTGCGTGTACTGGTGTCCGTGGGTGAACGACGCCTTGACCTCACGCTCCTCATCAGTACCCTCGGCAAGCTGGATAAGGATCTTCGCCTGGAGGGCAGCGCCGCGGGAGAGGATGGTGGTGGGGTCGCCGGAGCCGCCGCCGATGACGGTGCCCTGGGTGAACGGCGTGACGACGGTCTCGGAGAAGCCCTGCGAGAGCGCCTCGTCGAGGCCAGGGAGGCTCGCGGAGCCGCCGGCGTAGACGATCTCGTCGACATCGTACAGGTCGAGGCCGGCAGCCTCGACAAGCTCCTTGACCTTCGCGTACACGCGGTCGTAGATCGTGCGGACCTCCATGTCGAAGCGGAGGCGCGTGATCGTGCCAGTGAAGTCGAGGCCGTCCTTGAGCGACTCGACGGAGCACGTCGCCGCGCCGGGCGACGCGGAGATGGTGCGCTTCGTGTGCTCGAGCGCGAGACGGAGCTTCGCCTCCGCGCGGCGGTCCTGCGCGTCCGTCGCGGGCGCGACCGCGAGCGGCGCCTTCGTCTTCTTCGTGAACTCCTTCGCGAAGAACTTGACGAGCTTGTCGTCGATCGCGTCGCCGCCGACGGTGTGGTCCGAGAGCGTCGCGAGTGAGTGCGCGAGGCCGTCGCGGATGGAGAGCAGCGAAAGCGAGAGCGCGGACGCGCCGAGGTCGACGAGCAGCTGCGTGCGATCGGCGGAGAGGCCCTCAGGCAGGGGCGCGGAGGTCGTGCTAACAGCAGCGGCACCGGCTTCCTCGAGGAGCTGGAGGACAGTGATGCCAGCGTCATTCGCGGCCTTCTCGAGCGCGTCCTTTTGGGCCTCCTCGAACCAGGTGGGGATCGTGATGACGGCCCCCTGGACCTTCTTGCCGAGGAAGTCCTCTGCCGACTGGATCAGAGACTTCAGGAAGATAGTGGTAACCTCGGAGACGGTGAGGATGCGGTCGACGGAAATGGGCTCGGAGCGGGGCGTAGCGGCAACGGACGCAGCGGGGGTGTTGGTCGCGTTGGTGGGAAGGGGAGAAGGAGCGGGCTGGAGAACCTTGACCTTGTAGGCAGGCTCATCGGCAATCTCAGGGTGCTGGATGATGGGCGCGGATACGGGGGCCTCCTTGGAAGGAATCTGGGAGAACCTGCATGCACTCATTAGGAATTGCAGGATATAGCGGATGGATGGGATGCGTACTTCTTGCCGAGGAGGTTGCGGAAACCAGTGATGGTGTTTTGGGAGTTCTTCACAAGCTGGTGCTTGGCTTGGTTGCCAATGTACTTAAATTCACTTCAGCACGGTATCTCAATGGACGGGTAAAGACAAACTCACCAGCTCCTCGCCATGGAACGCGATGGCACACGCAATCTGGCGCTCACCATCCTCGTTGGCAATGCACTCCGCTCCGCCCTCCTGCAAATAGACCGTCAGTTCAGAGATGGTATCGTTGGTAGTCAAACGAACGAACCTTCGCGAGGACGGAGATCGAGGCGTACGAGTTGCCGAAGTTGATACCGACGACCGTCGGGAGAGCAGAAACTTCGATGGGTGCTTCCGCAGTTCCGTTGGGCTGAGCTGCCATTTTTGAGCGGGTATGTATGGAGAGGGAGATGGGGGAGGGGAGGAGGTCGTGAACGCGAAGCTCTGCACGCGGCCCAACGTCTGTCCAAAATTTGGGAGGCGCGATTAGATAGGCGCCCATGCGATCAGGACGCGTAAATGGGCGCCTACGCGTGCAGCCTCCTTCTCTAATTACCACCATCACCCCCGTCTGCCGCAGGGACACCCGCACAGACGACGTTCAATCGATCAGGGTTCACATTGCGAAAGAGTAGCGGAGAAAGAAAAGGAAAAGGTGCGATCGTCGCTATCGAGTGGCACGTCGTGGCGGGGGCATGGAGGACAAGGGCTCACGGGGACTTGGGTTGCTTCAGTGTACGAAGATGTCTTGCAGCCACATCGCGGAAATCGCTCGTCTGCAGCCTCCCAGGCTTTCACAATCTGTACATCGGGAGGAATGTACTCAGTGCTTTGACAACCAAGTACGGTCATTCGCGAGGCATGGTGGGAGCAGGGTCTGACTTCGATTGCAGGACAGCCCTCTGGGAGTGGACGTCTGCTTGACGTGCTTCAACGGAGGTTGTCTTGACAAGGAGAGGCACCATGCGCGTTCCCATGCTGCAAAAACTGGCCACGCGTTCACGCTGAATGTTAAGCGTAAGCTCAAGCCTTCGGCGAATCGCGTGAGTGCCTTCACGAATTAAGCTTGTAGCGGTGCTTCGAGCCTGATTCGTGCTGCTTCAGACCGACGATGAGGAGCCACCGGCAAAAATGAAGAAACTGGCAATTATCGAAGACCGCGAGGAAGACAAGTATGAATTCAAGACTGTGCTGAAATGCTGGAAATGCGACGCGCAGAATGGCCTTGAGATCCCGGACGCGTCCAGCGACCCGCATGTGAAGTCTCTCATCGACGGTGTCATGACCGCTCTTTCCTCCGCCCGCCAGTCGGAAGTGAAGGCATGGGAAGAAGAGATCACTGCCTGCGAGCATACGCTCATGCTCGAGCAACATGCCACTGGGCACATCGCGCAGTCAGGTGCGTGCGCCACATATTGCTCAGTACACGCCACCTTAAAGAAACCCGTCCTGTAGGTCTCGCGCATTGCACGAAATGTGACCTCAAGGAGAACCTCTGGCTTTGTCTCACTTGTGGTTCGCTCGGTTGCGGCCGTCAGCAATTCGGTGGGATTGGGGGTAACGGCCACGGCTTGCAGCATTTTGAGGAGACTCGCCATCCTGTTAGCGTGAAGCTTGGGACGATCACACCTGAAGGCGGCGCCGGTATGTGCGCTGCTATGCGTGTCCGATGTGTCTACTGACACCATTCCCAGACATCTACTGCTACATCTGCAATGACTCGAAGGTGGACCCCGATCTTTCGAGACATCTCTCCACCTTTGGCATCAACGTGCAGACGCAGACGAAGACGGAGAAGTCCATGACAGAGCTTGTACGTGACATACCCGTTCTACAGGCATTGTGAAGCTCACGGGGGAGCGCAGCAAATCGAGCAGAACCTGAAGTTCGATTTCTCGCTCACGGGCGAAGATGGCAAGGCGCTCGAGCCCGTCTTCGGGCCAGGACTCACAGGTCTCTCGAACCTCGGCAACAGGTATGTGCGTCTCGTGCTACCGTCGCTGACCTGCTAACATGTTGTAGCTGCTACATGGCGTCTGTCATACAGACGGTATTCTCGCTTCCCGCATTCCGCCAACGATACCAGCCGACCTCCGCCTCTCACTGGGAATCGTGCCACGAGACCCTCCCGGCACAGTGCATCGACTGCCAGATGCACAAACTCGCCGACGGCCTCCTCTCGGGCCGCTACTCCCACCCTCGCCCACACGCCGCCGGCTCTCCCTCCGCTCCCAAAGAGACGAACCCCCTCGCACACGACTCGCCCACGCCCGTCTTCCAGGAGGGCGTGCGCCCGACGGGCTTCAAGGCGCTCGTGGGCAAGGGCCACGAGGAATTCGCGACGATGCGCCAGCAGGACGCGGAGGAGTTCTTCACGCACCTCGTCACTGTGCTGCGGCGGCACGCGAAGAAGGCCGGGCTGGACGAGAAGCGGGAGCCGACGGAGGTGTTTGCGTTCGGGACGGAGCAGCGGCTCGAGTGTGGGGAGTGCAAGCGCGTGCGGTACCGCGTCGATGCGACGGATACGGTGAGCGTGCCGGTGCCTGCGCGGGAGAAGGGTAAGGATGAGGATGGGAAGACGCTGTATGAGGAGGTGCAACTGAAGGAGTGCCTGGATATCGTGACGGGTACCGAGGCGCTTGAGTATCAGTGCCCGGGGTGCCAGAAGAAGGTTATCGCGACTAAGTACGCAGTCTTCGTCGCATCTTCAGACTCGCGCTGACCTGTGTTATTCTACTGCAGGCGGACACGATTTGCGACGTTCCCCCAGGTGCTCGTCGTACACGCAAAGAAGTTCCAGCTTGTGAACTGGGTCCCCGCGAAGCTTGGTACGTGCCTGTCATAGCGATATCTACCCGCCACTCATCGATATTTCGCAGACATTCCTGTTATCCTTCCGGAGTCCGATGAGTTGCAGTTGGACGAGTACCTCGGCCGGGGCCTCCAACCTGGGGAGACCGAGCTGCCCAACGACGAAGCCGGTGCGTATCATTCACTCCGCGCGACACGCAAGCCCTCACACGATGTTTGCAGCGGCACCAGGTCTGCCGCAGTTCAACGAGGCGGCGATGGCCCAGCTCGAGGCGATGGGTTTCCCGACGATTCGCTGCCAGAAGGCGCTGCTCGCAACGGGCAACAGCGATCCCGAGGCTGCTATGGAGTGGCTCTTCGGGCACATGGAGGATCCAGGTGAGCTCGAGCCCCCGGCTGCGCTGAACACTGTCCGTTCTCTAACCGCTCTTGCAGATATCGACGCGCCTATCCAACTTGCTTCTTCCGGTGGTGGCGGCGGCGCCTCCGAGCCCTCTGTGGAGCAGGTCAGCATGCTCGCCGATATGGGCTTCACGCCGGCACAAGCACGCAAGGCCCTTCGGGAGACGGTGAGCGTTAGTGTGTTGCTTCACCGCTTCTTATCTCACACGAAAGCCTCCGCAGGGCGGCGACGCAGAGCGGGCGGTCGAGTGGCTCTTCTCGCACCCCGATGACACCGGAGAGGACGCGCCCGCCGGGTCCGTGGCCGAGCAGGCACAGAGCGGACCGGGAGGGACGTCCGAGGTGCCGGCGCGCTACCGGCTGAAGGCGTTCATCTCGCACAAGGGGCCGTCGGTGCACTCCGGGCACTACGTCGCGCACATCCGGACGGAGGCGGGGTGGGTGCTGTTCAACGACGAGAAGGTGGTGAAGGCGGACGCGGAGAGCGTGCGCGAGCTGAAGAAGCTCGCGTATTTGTACGTATTCGAGCGGGTGTGAGTGGGGGCACGCGGGCGGTGGGGTTCCTGGGGCGGCAGAGAAAGAAATTCCGGACATCTGTACACCATCAATCTTGCAACAACTGACCTTGACCACGATCGATATGTGGGCAAACGGCTGGGGTACGATCAGGAAAGGGTGAGTCCGGCGGGTCGAGGCAGGCCGCATGCCCGTCGCGGGTAGGCGCGCGCGAGACACGGTACGGGGATTGGAACTCCGACAGGCAGCTTTTTCCGGGATTTGTGGCTGCAGCAGACCTGCCTCCGCCCGCGATCTTTGTGCCCTCCCCGCCTCTCTCCCCGTCGACGCCCGCCACGATGTCCTCGACGATCCCCATCAACCAGGTCGACCCGACCGCGCGCGGGGTGGGTGTATGCGCCGCAGGACGCGTCTGTGGCGCGGATGACGCGTGACGTCATGGCCGTGTCGAGCAAGGGCAGCGGACGGCCTATTAATACGCGTCGAGGGCAGCTCCTAGGGCCGTCTTCACGATCGCGAGAGGCCCGTCGTCATGCGTGCACAGGGCCAAGTCCTGGTCCGCGAGAATAGGCGCCCGTCTCGGACGTGCAGAGTGCAGAGAGTCGAAATCGTACCGCAGAGAGCGACGTCGTAAGGGACTGCAGCATCGCTCAATCTGACTGCAGCATCGCTCTATGGGACGGGGATGCCGCTCTACTGGAGTGCAGTGCGCGGGCAGGCAGGCGGGACAGAGAGACGCAGACTTCGCATTCGCAGGGCCGCTCGGGCGTCTATTCTACCCTTCCTGCCTCTCGCCCTCATCCCGCGTTCGACCTCGCCGCCGCCGTCTCGGGCCTCCCGTCCTGCGCACACACGGGGATGCCGCCGGAAGATTATGAAACGCGCGGTATGTACACAAAACGCTGCCCTCAGGGTGCTCGAGCCCGGCAAGCGCGTCGACTCGCCGTACCGCCGTCGAAAAGAGAGGCATGCGCGATTCTCTGCGAGGTGCGCAAAACGCATCCCTCCGGCTGGCGTCCACCCTCACAAACACACAGGAGAGCTTCCGGACGGTGCTCAATCGCGATGGCGCATCCAGGGCCGTATCCGTGCCGTGTCCCCTGGTCGCCGCGGTGTGCACCACGCGGAGAGGCGGCCCACAAGCAAGCCTCACGGGCGCTCCGTACGCTTAAGCTGCTGCGCCGCGGAAGCCTCTCCACGCGTACCGCCAGAGTGGTACGCACGACGGCCTCCAGGGACACCGCGCGCGCGAGAGCGAGACGGGTACATCTTTTCCTCGCGCCCACCCGCTTCCCGATGTTCCCGAACGGCGCCCACACAGCCGCGACGTGCAGGGTTGAAAAGAAAGTGCGCACCGTAACGAGCCCGCATGACGGCACCCGCGTGCGCCCATATCCGCCCTTCCGCGTCGTCAAACATCCGGCGACGGGCCATATTGCGCCAGCGGCAAGACCGGACGCGCATCGCGCTCCGATCGTATGCGTGGGCGCGTGCAGTCGCGTACCGGGACGTACCGCACAACAGGATTCAGTGTCGGAGCGGCACAGGGAGATGGTGCAGGTACGTACCGCCCGTCCTTGTCAGGCCCCCCGGAGCTCTGGCCCGGACACGGATCGCTTCCCAGCTAAAATGTCCACATACGACGCGCCACAACGTGAGCCGCCGCGCGCGAATAAGCACGGTACGAACCGCCGACGTCCCTCGAGATCGCGACGACCGCCGGCGTGCGCGCAAACTAGTCGACCGGCCTGCTGCAGAAGCCCCGCGCCGGCCTCCGACCGTATCCCGCAAGTCGAGGCGACTGGCGTGCGCTGCACTCCGGCGCGCTCGCCGCCCTGCGCTATGAAGCACGTCTCTCGCGGATCCACGCCTGGGTACCGCGAACTAGGACACTCGGCTTTGGCGGACTGGCCACCGCCTCGGCTTCCCCGAAGGCGCACGCATCGAACGGCGGTACCGCGTTAGCGCATGTGCACCATAAAACGGGATACACGGTACGTACCCGCTTCCCGTCAGCCCGGGTCTCCTATCCGCCGGCACCGGAGTGTTGTGGACGATGTCGCGTGTGGGATGCGTGCATCGATAGCGACGCTCGGTTGCTGACTCGTCGAATCCAGGTGCGTCGACTTGCTCCTTGCGCCGGCGCGCTCGCGAGCGGGAGGATAGAATGGGCTCGAGGATACGACTCGGACGGCTCCGCGGTGTTGGGACACGCCGTGATGTTCGTGGCGGCCGCGTCGTGCACGCTCGTGGACGGTCGTTCGCGTGTAGGGCCGCGTCGGAGTGGGATCGTCCGAGCCGGACACGCCCGTCGCGCGCATGGGGGGCCTCGAGATGCGATTCGCCGGGCTCGCGAGCCCTGAGTGTGGGCTGTGTTGCAACTGTCACGACGGCGTCTGCCTCGTGAACGCGTGCCAAGGTCAGTTCCGTCCCTCTAAAATCAGCTATGCACGTACCGCGCTGCGCGGACACGACTGGGCAGGGGAGTGCGACGTGAGACGCGAGCTGATCCCGACTCCGGCGGCATACAGGTCCGGGCGAGCGCGTCAGTTCTCGAACGAAGATAGTGGCTGCCGTACGTACCGTCGAGCCCGCCCGCGATACCCGGAGAGCATACGGCGCTCCTGCGGCGGGCGCATGCGACACCACAGGGGGGCCACCGCCCTCGCCGCTGCCACTCCTCTCCGATCGCGCGCCGTCGCCGTCGAGCCTCTGTATACTGTGGTGCGCCCGCGTTGTCAATACACATGCGTGCGAACACGTTCCGCGCGTGGGACTGTCCGGCACGTCGCACGGCTCGCCCGCCGCGCTACACCGCTCCTGCTCTCCCGCACGTCCCGCGAGCCTGCGGCACTGGTCAGGCCTCAGTTTTCATCTGGCGCGGTGGGCGTGCGATGCTCACCGTGGTCCTGGAGATTCGGCCTGGCAAGGGTCGGCGGGAGGAGTGGAACTCGGCGTTGGTACGAGGGTAGCGTGTGCACATGCGGAGAGGAGGGGGAGGGGCGTGGACGGTTCAAACGGACAGCAAGTGGACGTTCGGGGAGGAGACTCGGAGGCTCGGACATGTTGCAGGACTCGGACTGCATCTCCGCGTATGCAGGATTACATTTCGCCCGCCGGGTGGTGTGTCCTCGCTTGCGGTGCAGAAAACTGTGCACCCGCTTGACGCTGCCGATGGCTCGTCCAGCCGACCCCGGGGTCTCCGTCCTTGGAAACCCGCTGGGTCTGTGCGCTCGGATCTCGTCTTCGTCAGGCGTGCAAAATGCTCTGATCCGTGCCGTGTTCGCTCGCCTATGCCCCCATACAGACGTTCACCAGCCCGGCCGCCCGACGGCCTCTTGCTGCCCTGGATTGCACTCTTGGCAGCAGGTGATCCTGCTGCCCGGGATGCAATCCAGGGGCGTGAGCGGCTGTACAATGCAAGTCCGAGCGTGAGGCGGTGTGAAAACGAGTCTGTGTGTGAGGACGAGGACCACTCCGAAGCGAAACAAATAAATTATAGGGCTCTGTACAGTGCGTGCTAAGAGGATACATGTGGCATTATAGAGGGCCCACTCGGAACAGTAAAGCATTGGGCTCAGAACTCGAAATAGCGACGACGGCGAGATACAATCCAGAAGAAACACAGCGACGGCCGCAGCGGTCAGAACTACTGGCCAAGAGGCGGGCGGGACTTGTCACGGAAGACGCGGTCGCGGAGGACAGCTGCTGCGTGTTTCAGTAAGAATACAGCTTCGGGTGCGCACCCGAACAGCAGAACGTACCTCGGATCGGTGGGAGTCTCCCCGCAGCCACATCATTTCTCGTCTGATGTGTTCGGGTTGCGCTGCAGAGTCTGCCGTGCAGCGCGACGTACGAGAGGTCATTGATTTGAAGCCTGCGCGAGCAAGACGAACGAGTACCAGCGAGTGCAGTCGTGCACAGCGCCACTGGGATCCTCGTCCGAAAGGAGACTCCCGCCAGCCCCGCTACGGAGATACCATGCAGCGTATACGGCTAGAACAGCCGTCGCGAACTGTCCTGACAGAGCGGTATGCTCGTCCGCAGCGGGCGCGAGCGCAAGGGAAGCACACGCACCTGAAACACAATATCGCAGCGGGGTCCGTTCAGATCGTGGTAGTGCTCGCGTCCGCTTTGATCTGTAATTTGTGTGAGCCGATTGCCACCCTGACAGTCTTCCACGGAACGGGATGATTACATTGGAATAGGCGATTGTCAAGCAACTCACCGGCCAAGTCGACGCCTGTCCAAGCGTATCCGTCCGAGTCCGGATATGTAAAACAATCCCGCGCATGCGCCGCGTGAATGTGCAATGTGCAAGGAAATCGTCAGTCTGAAGATCATTGGCAGAACGAGATGGCACGACTCACTTTGCGCTCAAAGGGCGACACACGCACGGAGCTCGAGCACTAGTCCGCTGCGCTTCAGGCTCGCGGTTATCCAGCGGATACGGTTGGCACACATCGACCTGCGTCGCAGAACGGCAGCCGGACACGAGCGGACGATGGTTGCGCGCACGGCCATACTGGCCTCGCACCCCACGCCGGTTTAGGTGCCACGGCAAACGGCCCGGTGGAATTGGTGACATTCGCATGTCGGTCAGCTCTGACTGGTGCGCGTGAGCCATGCGTCGGGACAAGGGCCGGAGCCGGCAAAGAACCTCCGTGTACGCCGCAGATTCTCCCGCATAACGACGATACCGCAAGCGAAGCCGAGAGCACGATATCCTAAAACGTAGTCAACGTATCAGCGCAAAGAGACTCCGGGTTGCGGCGAGGAGCGTAACCGTACGTGCTTCTGGCCGCTTGCACGAGTCTGGGCAAGTTGGAACTCTGTCGCAGCCGCGCCTGAGCAACCGCCCGCGACGCCGCGTCAGCGGACCGTGACACACAAGCCTTGGGTCGCGTCGAGAACATTAGATTTTTCCCAGAAAATGCGACCCATGCACTGCCTCGTCGCTGTCTCAAGGTGCGCCGAGGGAATGCGTGCCTGGAGAGAGAAACTGCGCGTTAGTAGCAGCCCGGAGCTCGGAGCCGGAGCACCCGCAGTGTTCATACCTGCAGACATGGTCAGCAGAGGTGCCGGGTGACGTGCCGGGAATCCGAGTCAACAGGCGGACCAGGATCTGTCTCCGAGTGGCGCGAAGAAGGACGGCGCCGAACACTTGATGAAGAGGCCGCATAGACTGTAGAATACATCAGCGGCGGTCGGAATCAGGAGGCAGAACACCCACATGTAGTACACTGGGCCTGCGCATAACAGGAATACTCAGATGTATTCCGGAAGACGGTGTCCTTCGACTTGTCTCGAGGGTGTACATACCGCCACTTGCCAAGGGCGTGCTTACGGCTACCTATGCACCGGAGGTGTCAATGGATGACAGCTCCGTCAGGCCATCGTGCTGGGCTTGTAGTGAGATCTCGCACCGCGCGACCGGAGTGCCCTGGAAGCAACGCCGTCATGCCCGACAGAGCATGACGGGCTTTGCTCGAGCGGCCGCCGGGAGGTAAGTCGATCAGACCGTGCAGTATGTGAGCTAATGGTAGGGACGTACCAAATACCGTGAGCCTCGTGAGGGTACTACTACGAGCAGCTGTCCGATACGAGCGTGCGATTGCGAAGAGCTAGGAGACGTCGGCATTACTGCACATTAGTACCCTCCAGGCGGGATGCAAGGTCTGGCGTACTGGCGCAGAGCGGTCGCCGCACGCCTGCGCGCCGCGACGTAGTATCTGTAGTATAATTGAGTTAGGAAGCTACGTCCTCCCATGGATAATGAGGAGCAAGTCATACTTACCTCGCTGCTAACGGGAGCGCCGCTCCGGGATGTCACGCTTCGTTCTCGAGGTCAGCATCCGCTAGCAGAGTAGAAGTCCCTCGCAAGGAAGAAACCCCGCACCTCTTGCGCCCGACAGTTCCGATGGGAATCATCATGTTTGTGTCGCTGTGCACGCCGGGCTTCAGCTCGTGAATTACTCGACGTAGTACCGGGTTGGTTCTTGTAAGGCTCGCGTGTGGGGCATAGTGGTCATGTCGATTCGTATGTGCATAAACAGTGCGTAGATGTCCTACTCGGGATACGTTCAGGGTCCGCAATGCACGAAGATGCGCCCATGCGCCCGCACTCACCAGAGACTACATGACTGGTGTCTGCACCGTCGTATGCTCAGGCTCAGGCCGCCAGTGTCGGCGGACGGTTTCGAGACGGTCGGCACGATGCCCCCTTGGGGTCGATTCTCGGTGTGCAGACACCGCTGCCCAAGACGTGCTACTAATGCACTCGCCCGCCCGCCCACACGTACGATTCCGCTCGCCACGCGTTGGTGAAGTCGCGTTCCGGACGCTCACGCCGCCCATCGCGCGGCGCGAACCTTGCCCCATGCACACTGCAGCGAGCTCCTTCGCGCTCTGGAGGAAGTAAAAGGTGCATTTGCCCCTCGGCACCATGCCACGCGCCGCCGCGCCTCGCTCACATTCCGCGGCGGATGAAGATATGCACTGTAATAGGAGCTCAGTGCTCGCGCGCGTACGATGAGAGTCATTCAAATCGATATTATCGTCCTATGGGTCGTCAACCGCAGACGAACGGCGGCACATTGCGAAGCGCGGCCTTCACGCGTTTGGGGTGCGTCGTAGGCATGCCCGTCTAAAGCTCACCGTGCCCGCTGCTGCTGAAAGCGCGCTTGCGCGACTGAATTTCGACCGAGAGCAGAATCTCAGCCGCTCCCAGGGCTGTATGAGCGCGCTGGATCTGTGCCCCTCCACATATTGGCGCACGCGGAGAACGTCACGGGCAGCCGCAAAGTCCAGGGGGCCCTGCACTGCCTGATCCGACTCGCCGCCGAACAGCCGTCTTCGCTGCCAGGCGAGCTGGGCGCGTGGCGAGACACCGCCGCTGCTCATGACGCTACGCCGTCCCGGATCGAGACGGCGGAGCGCCGCGCATGCTTACGAAGTGGGCACTGTCGCGGCTCTCACGTTGAGAGCAACCGACCGAGACACTATCGTACTCACAAACACCCATGTAATTCATTCACAGCATGCCCGTCTACGCTCGACGTAGACACGATACACTCCAGCGGTTCATTCCTTTGCCCTTCGCGAATACAAGACTGACAGGGCGGCGGCAAGTTGACCGCCGGCCTGCCCGCCACAAGTGCGACATGGACTGCGACGGAGAACTCGAGAGACACAATAAACGTACCATGAAGGAATGCCACGCACGGCACGTCAGCACCGTGCGTCACTGTATTGGACGCCGCCCGGACGCGAGGTGTTTGTGCCGTGGCTTCCCGCGCACGTCCGTCCGCGTAGCAAGGGCCAGATCTAGCGATCTGCTGGATTGCCAATCGGCGACGGAGAGAGTTTTGTTGGGCCGGCTAATGGTAGGGAGGATGCGGCGGCTGTACGAATTGTGCACGATCTGAGATGCGGTTGCGACGCGCTTGGCGCGAGGTCCGGGTGTAACGACACTGCCGCAAGCGGGAGGGCGGAGTGAGTCGATATGCGCTAGAGGACAAACGTAAGCTGTGGGACTCGGAGGATGCGGAGAGCCCGCCCTGAAGTAGGGCGAGCATAAAACGGGGACGGGGAGAGGAGAGGAGCAAGGACATTCCTCCGGTCCTCCCCTGTCTCCCCCTCTTCTCTCCCCGCCGCTCCACCGCTCACATTCGCTCGATTCCGCCTTCGGCTCGCCCGGAGCCTGTCGACCCGTCCAAACGCTGTTCTTGAGGTGAGCCGGCGCCGTCATTCTTGTTGATCGGCGCTCTTCGGTGTGGTTGAATTCTTGCTGACGAAAACTTGTTGCTGCAGCCGCGAGATCGCCAGGTCTTCGGTGGAAGAGAGGTGGACGTTCGGGAGGAAGCCGCAAGCCTCGTCTGGGTGCGTGGCGTGCATGGTTTGTCGGGGCTCGGAGTCGTGCCAGGCGACGGCATAGGCGAGCACTTCAGCCGCGCGGCGAAGCGAGGAGGTGTTGCAGCGGCTGGGGCGCACGGAACGAGGCTGTGGGAGGAGCGCATTATAACGCTTATTAGCTGCGCACCCCGGAGATGTACCCGACGTATGGTGGTCGGAGTAGTCTTGTCGGGGGAGGAGGGCGGCTAGGGCCCCACGCAGTACTGTCTCAGACGGGCGAAGTCGGTTATGGGGGATCCAAATTACGAGCGGTGTTCGAAGGCGATAGGCTAAGTGCGGCAGGGTGCGCGTTATGACTGTGGGTACTGGCGGTGCGCACGTACCTAGAGAGCGGCCTACTAAGAGGGCGTTATCAGAGTTGTATATGGCGGTAGTGTATAATTTTACCGTCCTACGAGATGAATGTTTGAGTTAATGTAGGTGAATGTCCAGCCGGAGACGTAACAATACGTACGAAGGCCGTTTGGGGTGTCCGCGATTCGGCGACCTCTGCGCTCGACCCGAGGTGGCGGCAGCAGCCGCCGCCGCCGCGGGCCGTCGACCATCGTCTGCAGGCGTCTGCATGTTATCTACCCTGGTGCTCGTTAATAAATCAGTTTGATACGAAGAGTAGTTGATATGCATACACCGGAAAGACGTACCGAGTGCGCAGCTCGTGCTAGTACTGCCGCGGCCGCAAGCCTGGTGAGCGTTGCGGACAAGGTCGCGGGCGCCTATTGTGGCCGCCTGAGAATGTGTCCAAGTTCGCGCACGCGGGTCGGCGATCGTTGTCTGCTGCCTCAACACCGCACCGGTCGCTCGCAGGCTGGCACACGTCCTAGGTATTCTACTATGCTCGACAAGCGATCTCAGGTCTGCTATCGTGCTTTGTCCGACTCCGAACTGCCTGGGTTCCCGGCGGCCGGCACTCAAGCTCAAGTGTTGGCGGCAAAACACTGACACACTCGAACGGGAGTTGCCCTCCCGTCAGCGTGAATCGCGCCTGAGCGCAACTCCGGTGCGTTTGCTTCGATGCTCGTCCGACTTGCTTACTGACTTGATTACAGACATCTGTTGCTAGATCTGCAATGAACCAAAGGTCGACTCCGACCTTTCGTGGCACAATGTCCAGGCGCGAACCTCGGTAACAGGTATGGATATCTATCTGTTACGCCGCCGCTCTGCTAACAGCTCGTAGCTAGTACACCGCGTCCGTCATCCAGACGATTTTCTCGCTACCCGCTTTCCGCCAACGGTACCAGCCGACCTCTGCATCCCACTGGGAATCGTGCCACGAGACCCTCCCCGCGCAGTGCATCGACTGCCAGATGCACAAACTCGCCGACGGCCTCCTCTCGGGCCGCTACTCCCACCCTCGTCCGCACGCCGCCGGGTCTCCGTCCGCTCCCAAAGACACAAACCCCCTCGCCCACGACTCCCCGACACCCGTCTTCCAGGAGGGCGTGCGCCCGACGGGCTTCAAGGCGCTCGTGGGCAAGGGCCACGAGGAGTTCGCGACGATGCGGCAGCAGGACGCGGAGGAGTTCTTTACGCACCTCGTCACCGTGCTGCGGCGGCACGCGAAGAAGCTGGGCCTGGACGAGAAGAAGGAGCCGACGGAGGTGTTTGCGTTCGGGACGGAGCAGCGGCTCGAGTGTGGGGAGTGCAAGCGCGTGCGGTACCGTGTCGATGCGACGGACACGGTGAGCGTGCCGGTGCCTGCGCGGGGGAAGGGTAAGGACGAGGACGGGAAGACGCTGTATGAGGAGGTACAGCTCAAGGAATGCCTGGACATTGTCACCGGTACCGAGGCGCTCGAGTATCAATGCCCAGGATGCCAGAAGAAGGTCATCGCCACCAAGTACGCATTTTTCCTCATCACTGACGTGCGCACGCTGACGATGGTTGCAGGCGGACGCGGTTTGCGACGTTCCCCCAGGTACTCGTCGTGCACGCGAAGAAGTTCCAGCTCGTAAACTGGGTCCCGGCGAAGCTCGGTACGTGCCTATCATGGCGATATCTACCCACCGCTCACCGATATCTGGCAGATATCCCCGTCATCCTCCCAGAGTCCGACGAGCTGCAGTTGGATGAGTACCTCGGCCGGGGCCTCCAACCTGGGGAGACCGAGCTGCCCAACGACGAAGCCGGTGCGTATCATTCACTCCGCGCGACACGTCAGCCCTCACACGATGTTTGCAGCGGCACCAGGTCTGCCGCAGTTCAACGAGGTGGCGATGGCCCAGCTCGAGGCAATGGGCTTCCTAACCATTCGTTGCCAGAAGGCGCTGCTCGCGACGGGCAACAGCGATCCCGAGGCTGCTATGGAGTGGCTCTTCGGGCACATGGAGGACCCAGGTGAGTCTGAGACTCAGTGGGCGCTGTCTGGCTCGCCACGTCAGTGGCGTGAATGTCCCTACCGCGGGGGGCCGAGAAACTCTGTGCTGCCGACTGCCCGCCTCCTCACCCTTACCAAGGGCGCTAGCCAAATAGTGCCGCGAGCCCTGCCCCCGGCGTATGACTGCAATTCCAATGGACGCCTACCTTATAGCCAGCTTATGGGCGCCTTATATGCATCAGCAAGGGCCTCATAAGTAGGCTATAAGGCATGACCTGCTGATCATGGGAGCATAGCACTCGCGGGATTATTCATTGGGTGAGGGAACCTCTGGCCATCCGAGGTGCCTATCTAGCCCACAACGTGGTCAGATCTCACGGAATTTGAAAGGGCGGAGGGGACGAAGTATCAATGGCGCGCACTCCTTGTTTGCCATAGAGAAGATTGCGCCATTGGTGGTTGGTTACCAGCTCATTCGTTCATGCAGAAGCCGTAGAGTCTTGAAAGATTCATCGTAGCGAGGCGAACATAGTGAGAGTGCGATTGTCGGTCGCCCTCGCCGCTGCATGATTGCTGAACATACTCTGTCGATGTTCACTTACTTATCGCTATTGCAGATATCGACGCGCCTATCCAGCTTCCTTCTTCCGGTGGTGGCGGGGGCGCCTCTGAGCCCTCTGCGGAGCAGGTCAGTATGCTCGCTGACATGGGCTTCACGCCGGCGCAAGCACGCAAGGCCCTTCGAGAGACGGTGAGCGTTAACGCGCTTCTTGACCGCTCCTTATCTCACACGAAAGCCTCCGCAGGGCGGTGACGCAGAGCGGGCGGTCGAATGGCTCTTCTCGCACCCCGATGACACCGGAGAGGACGCGCCCGCCGGGTCCGTGGCCGCGGGGGATCAGCAGCAGGCACAGAGCGGACCGGGAGGGACGTCCGAGGTGCCGGCGCGGTACCGGCTGAAGGCGTTCATCTCGCACAAGGGCCCGTCGGTGCACTCGGGGCACTACGTCGCGCACATCCGGACGGAGGCGGGGTGGGTGCTGTTCAACGACGAGAAGGTGGTGAAGGCGGACGCGGAGAGCGTGCGCGAGCTGAAGAAGCTCGCGTACTTGTACGTATTCGAGCGGGTGTGAGTGGGGGCACGCGGGCGGTGGGGTTCCTGGGGCGGCAGAGAAAGAAATTCCGGACATCTGTACACCATCAATCTTGCAACAACTGACCTTGAACGCGATCGATATGTGGGCAAACGGCTGGGGTACGATCAGGAAAGGGTGAGTCCGGCGGGTCGAGGCAGGCCGCATGCCCGTCGCGGGTAGGCGCGCGAGAGACACGGTACGGGGATTCGAACTCCGACAGGCAGCTTTTTCCGGGATTTGTGGCTGCAGCAGACCTGCCTCCGCCCGCGATCTTTGTGCCCTCCCGCCTCTCTCCCCGTCGACGCCCGCAACGATGTCCTCGACGATCCCCATCAACCAGGTCGACCCGACCGCGCCGACGCCCCAAAACACGCCCCTGACGCACGCCCCCATCGCCGCGGGCCTCTCGCGCCCCACCGTGCCCGACATCTCCGAGGACAATGAGCCCGAGGAGGAGGAGGCCGGCGCAATCCAGCAGGCGATGCTCGGGCTCGTGCACGGCAAGCTCTCCGGGCTCGTGGGCAAGAGCTCCGGCTACATCGAGAACCTCCCCGTCGAGGTGAAGAAGAACGTCGAGGCGCTGAAAGGGGTGCAGGTGAAGCAGATCGAGCTGCAGAACCAGTACAAGCGCGAGTGTCTCGAGCTCGAGAAGAAGGTGTGTACGATACCCTGACGGTTTGGTGCTTTGTGGTGTCTTTCTTCGACGTGCATCTCGCCGGCCTCCTTAGGGTTATGCATATCGCCACCCGCGAATGTGTTGATCGCTTAGCTTCTGCGCATCGGGGTGCTGCCATTCGGCGCAGATCAGGCCCGTAGTGTCTCTGCGAACTACGCCTTCTCGATCTCGACATGCGGGGGTCGATATGCGTGGGGAGGCTCTCTGCCCGTCCGAGTAATCACCGGCCCTCTTCGGGGATCTAAGAAAGGCCCGCAGTTTACCTTACACAGTGGTGCGAAGTAACTTGCGGACGCCCATATCCAGCATGCCATCTTCCTCATCGTTTCAGCGAGGGTAGGAGGTATCATTTGTGGTGAGAATCGTACTCGCCACCAAGCGCGTTTGCGCCAATCGGGCGATAGGGGGCAGACATTCGACGCAATTTGTGTGCAATTTGCATAGGCTAGCGATTGTGGGCGCCATGCTCTGCATGTCGCCATCGCTTTTCCAAAACCACCGCTTTTGTAATGTGCGTGTCTTCGCTGAACGATACTAATCACCTCGTTTTTGCTAGTACCTCGAGCTCCAAAAGCCGTTGTATGACCGCCGGCAGGCCATCATCACTGGTGCGGCACAACCCACCACCGAGGAGGTTGAGGCCGGCGAGGCACAATCGACCAAGGAAGACCCCGATTACACCCCTCTCCCCAAGGACGTCGCCCCCGCAAGCACCGGTATTCCCGAGTTCTGGTTGACCGCACTCCGGACACACGTCGCGTTCTCGGATATCATCACCGACCGCGATGCGGACGCATTGAAGAGCCTAACGGACATCCGGATCGAGTACCTGCCGACGACGGAGAAGAAGCCCGGCTTCAAGCTGCGCTTCTTCTTTGGCCCGAACGACTTCTTCGAGAACGATGTGCTCGAGAAGACGTATCTGTACCAGGAGGAGGTCGGCTACTCTGGCGACTTCATGTATGATCACGCGATCGGCACGGAGATCAAGTGGAAGGAGGACAAGGACCTGACGAAGGAGTTCGAGGTCAAGAAGCAGCGCAACAAGAGTGCGTATTGTGTTATATGCGATTGGAAGCGAAGTGCTGACTGTTTTCTGTTTTGCAGACACGAACCGCACTCGCCTTGTCCGGAAAGCGCGCCCCACTGCGTCGTTCTTCAACTTCTTCAGCCCCCCTCAGCCCCCTTCAGATGAGGCCATCGAGAGCGGTGACCTCGACGAGGACGAGCTCGAGGAGCTTGAGGAGAAGCTTGAGATGGACTACCAGCTCGGCGAGGACCTCAAGGAGAAGGTGCGCTGAGAAGCCATCCTCTTATCATGTGCTTTAACTGATCCGTGCATCTTCAGGTCATTCCCCGTGCGATTGACTACTTCACCGGCAAGGCACTCGAGTACGAGGACTTCGACGATGAGGATGACTTCGAGGACCTCGATGAGGACGATGAGGACGAGGATGACTTCGAGGACGATGTATGTTTGTATCCGGGTCCCTTGGCTCTGTTATTTGCCGCTGACACTCCCTCTTGCCGTAGGATTCCGACTCTGACGCTGAGCCTCCCGCGAGGAGACGCGGCCCGCCGAAGGGCCGTGGTGCCGGTGCGACTGCGGGCTCCAACCCCGACGAGTGCAAGCAGCAGTAATTGCACCCCTTGCCTTCGCCTTCGCCCGTCGCGCATCTCGCCCTCGGCCGCTCGTACGACCACAATCCCCTCATCAATATCTTGCCCCTGCACTGGTCCCACATCCCTCATCGCGGTTTATGATGTTTCCGTTCCGTCCCAAATCCCGTTTCGTCCGCTCGTCTCTGCTGGCACGTAAAGCAAAGTTGTAATCACTCTCCCTCTTCACTGTATTACCCCCACCCGTCGAACTTGGTTGTGTGCGCTGCTGTTGTGACTACTTCCAGAACCACGCCCGTTTATGTTGACTCTACCTGATCCACCTTCCCCGAATGAACCCAAGTGCTTTCCCCCCGTAATACGAGACCGTCGCATACATTCCCCGGACGAATAAATGGTGTTGGTACAGCCATATCTGCAAACCTCTGAAGTACTGTTGGCCGCACCAGCTGAGCGCTCAGTTCACCGTCGCGAATTGTGCCGGATTTGCATCGCCGGCGCCTCCTGAAAAGGGAAATTTCCTGTGAAAAGCGCGGCTCGGCGCAGCAAGCGCCTGGGCCATGCGTCGCGTCGAATCGCGCTCCGCGCGCGACCGCCGTTTCTAGCAGCCACCTTTACGCATCCTCCTCCTCATCCACCACCTACATCCTCCCTAATCACCAGGCTCTGCGCACTGCTCGCACCGTCGATGAAGCCATGTCGGGCATAGTCTACTCCGAGCTCGCGAACTGGGACGGCGGGCTGTCTGTTTCGGGTTCTCAGGCTGGCAACACGCGCGAGCCGAGTGCGGCCTCCGACTCAGGGTCGCCCGCTCCTCTGGCGTCGGCTACGGAGACTGCCTTTGCTGGAAGCGAACTATCTGGCGCGGGCGAGCTGGTCGCTGTTGCTTCTGGGTCTTCTTCTTCTGCTACCACTGCGATCGCACCGCCCACGAAAGCGCAAACACACCCTGCAACCGGGAGCATGCCCCCACAAGACTCCCGGAGGAGCGGAGGGGCCACAAGGCAGGAAACCACAGTAGACGCTGCGAAGAAGGTGAGTGCGCGCGAAAGGAGGAATCCTACAGCTGGACATGGGAAATTGACTCTGCGGATCGCGGCGCGCGTGGGTGCGTTTTTGCTAGGCCCATCACGTCTCCGCGCCCACACGCCAAAGTCCTATTTTCCCCGCCGAGCAAGCAGCTGTAAGACGACCTCGCGTTCTCTCTTGGAGGCAGCTTGACTCAACGCTATATCAGACTCACGCACACCGCCCTACCCATCCCGCCGCGCCGGGACATGCACAACCTATGCGACACTACACCTCTTCTACGGCTGGCTCAAGTCGCGCGCAGTGGGACTCGTCCGCCGTGAAGCATAACGCCAGCTCCTCCACATATCCTCCATCACGCCCACATCCTCCCCCATCTCAACCCCGGAAGGAGTCACCACCGGTGCGTAGTCGCGTTTCGCCGTATCAATATCTCGCACATACCAACACTTGTCTCTCTGATACTCAGTCCGTCAACCATCGCGTGACATTGCAATCACTGCTACTTGCGTACGGGGCGGGTCCAGCACCTCACGAAACCACCGCGACGCGATCGCCCACGGTTCATAAGCCCGAGGTCCTTCGTGAACCGGTCGATGACGATAATAGTTCATTACTCGATGCGGACGGCGAGACCGACCACGAAGGCGCGGCGGAGGTCTACCCTGTCCCTGTCCCGCGTGCACCACGGTTATCGGGCTCGACCGAGACGAACGGCGCGAGTGTAAGGCATAGCCTGTTGCCTACGATTGGACGTGATGAGCTGACGGTATGTAACAGCAGCCTGTAGCTAGGGCCTCGACGGAGTCTACGGCTGTCGCACGCAAACGCGCCCCAAGTCGGGAACAGCCGCGGGAGGATCCGCGTGGATCGTACTCAGACGAGTACTTGGAAGTTTCGCAGCAGTACTACGTTTCTCGTTCGGTCAGTGCGCTTGCAGTTTTTGGGAGACCTCGTACTCACCACCCCCCGTAGCCTTCCGTCCAGATCATTGAACCTACCAAGCGGGTAAAGAGCAGTCCCTTGACAGTGTCTTCTTCGTCTTCCATCCCTCCAAATCCCCGCCAACACATCCCAGTTCCGTCGGTATATACGCAACATGCTGTAAGCGTCAATACCGGCTTGATTTCACGCACAGCTAACAATGAGGTAGTCTTTCAACTACAGGGCTACATCTGTCATCTCTCTGAGCTCCCTCACCCCACCCACCTCGTCTCCCATCTCTGTGCGAACGACGCCCGCGAAGCGGAGGAGGCTGAACTACGTCAAGGTGCCGCCCTTGCCCGCGTCGCGCCTCAAGTCAGCGTACAGGTTCGCGCGTGACATCCCGATCTTGCAAGACGGCGTGCCAGAAGACGACTATGCGGCGCAGCTAGGGCGTGCTTTGAACCAGGCGTCGATGATGAACGCGGAGCTGATGAACTACTCCCCTTCGCCCTCTGTTAGCACGGCGGAGCGTCGTGTCCTTCGTACGCGCGCGTCTGCGTCGATGTCTCCGACGAAGACAGCTCCGAGGAAGGCCTTTAGCACGGCTGCTTCGAGTTCGTCACCGGCGATCCCCAGGAGACGCGGCCGTCCGCCTGGAACGAACAACAAGCCGAAACCCGCACCACCGAAACCTGTAGAGGTCTTTGAGATCGAGGAATCCGAAGAGGAGGAAGAGCCCGAGGAACACCGTCCCGCAGACATCTTGGAACCCCACCTTCCCTCGGAGGGCGTGACAATCGGGGAGCTTCCCACACCTTCCGCTGCGCTACTCTTCGTCACGTTCCGAGCGGTCTTCGCGACCCAGCACGGCCGTATTCAGCGTCCCACTTCGAAGAAAGCCGCCACTCCGCCCGCGGTACAGCCCCCTCCGCTTCCGATACCGAGACGCACGCGATACAAGAAGATACTTCCCGCCCCGGGTGTGCAGCCGCCCAAGATCCCTCGTTCTCCTCGCGTCCCTGCGACCACACCTTCCGTCCGCACCGAACCGCGACCCCACCCTCGGTCTCCTGCTCCCGTGTCACCACCTAAGGCTTCTCCAGAGCAAGCGCCGCAACTGGCTACACCTCTTGTCTCCCCTCAACCCCTCGCTTCGACTTCTGCACACAGTAGCCAGGTTCACCACCCCGATGCGACCAACTCACCACCGTCAAACGTACTCTCGGAGAACATCAGGACGATCGAAATCATCCATGCCGAGCTGCACTCTCCCGCACACCAAACAGGCAACCTGAGCGTGAGCCCGGAGACCCAACGCAACGTTGCGCGCTCCGGTATCATGCATTTCCACCACTCGTCACATTACGCAGCTGCGGGCCCGTCTGGCGTCGCCGACATGTTCGAAGCTGACAGGGCATTCCGCGATGCGCACACCGGCTATGGCGGTGTGCCGCCGCACGACAGCGTCGGGCTGGAGGAGCAATACTTCGCCCCCATGGACCTCGACATACACTACGAGCAAGGCGGGGTTAGCCACCCTTGGATGCACGACGCGGAAGTAGAGCCACACGCCGCGCACCCCAGCGGCACGATCGATCCGTCGCTCCTCGGAGGCATCCTTGGTCCACCCCCAGAGATGCGCCCGCTCTCGCCTTCGCCGCCCCCGCAGGTCCCTGTGGCTGGCCCCTCCATCAGTCACGCAAGCGCTGCGCGCGCGTCACCCTCGACATCGTCTTCATCGCACTCAGCGTCAGGATCTGGTACCCCGAAGCTCACGCGGACAGGCTCAACGTCGTCGGCAGAATTTGACTCCGATGAGGGCCACGCACGTACTCTGAAGCGGAAACGCGTCGACCCACAGCTGCCGATCCGACTACCGTGCGAGGAGGAGCGCGAGGAGGTGAAGCGTCCGCGTCGCTTAACCGAGCGCGCTCTGGCGACGTACTACGAGTCGGACGGCTCGAACGACGTCGAGCCGGTGCAGCCAGTTGGAAAGGGTGCTGGGAAGGGCAAGGGTAAAGGTAAAGGCAAGGGCAAGGCGAAGGCGAAGGCGAAGGCGAGCGAGCCTGCTGAGGGCGGCGAGATCGACTTCAGGGCGCTTGCGGAGGCTCCGACCTTCTGCCACCAGTGTCGGCGGAAGACGATGCGCGAGAAGATGCGTTGCACGATCATCAAGGAGTCGGGCGAGCCCTGCGGTCTTCGCTTTTGCGAAAACTGTGTCGCTATCAGGTACGTTTCCTCATCCACAATCGTAAACTGTACACTCACGGCCCATCCGTAGGTACCCCGAGGTCACGTTCGACCCGTACGCGGTGCGGTTCAACTGCCCGCGCTGCCTGAACATCTGCAACTGCACTCATTGCTGCGCTCGCCGCGGCGAGGCCTACATCTCCGCGCGCGTCGGACGACTGCCCCCCGCCGGGTCCGCCGAAGCCCTTGCGCTCGCCGCGGAAGCGGCTCGTGCCGCGGCGGCTGACCCTACGAAGGCGGGTGCGCGCAAGAAGACGTCCCCGAAGAAACCAAAGCAGAAGCTGGGGCTCGTTGGCGGCCAGTACTTTGGGACCGTCTACGGCCTCTCGGGGGAGCGCGTCGGGTCCGGCTTTGTTGGTGCGGACAACCAACGGATCGTCGTGGGCGGCCGCCCGGCGAAGGTCGTGGCGTATGTCGGGAAGCCGCGCAGGCGCGCGGATGCCGCTCCGTTAAGTCGCCCGGCTCTGCAGCGGGTTGACTCGACTCCTGCGAGCATCTCTTCCGCCGGCGTTGCGGCCAACGGCGGGCATCCTGCTGTGAATGCGCCCTCCACTGTTCTCCCTGGCGGACCCGCTCTTACTGGAGGGCTTTCCGATCCCTCGTCCGCCGATCTCCCGAACACACATCCAGCTCTAGTCGATAACGGCCCGCCCGCTCCCCCACGCCGGATGTATGTCGGGAACCGGGCAGCGCTCGACAGCGGCATGTACATTCCGATGGACGTCCTCATTGCGATGCTGGCGGAAGAAGTGGAGGCGCCAGCGCCGGACCTCTCGCACGAATGGGCCGCGCCGTCCTCAGACCCCATGCAAGGGGATGGCCTACCCAGCGACGAGAGTCAAGCGCTGGGTACGGACGTGCCCGCGCCGCCGTCGCACGACGAGGTTCAGTGGGCGATCGCGCTGGCTTTGCACGCGCTCGAGGTCGATGCGGCGAAGAACTGAAGATTGGGCCTCTCCACGCGATACGATGTCGCGTGCTTCTGCCTACGTTATGTCTTAGTTACTGTAGATCAGCGGACGAGTAGCTAGTCCGGTTGTGTTGTACCATCGTTAACGTTTACTATTTGATAATGTCTTGCGTCTGCGTGTACTGTTTGATTTGTAACGTATCGGCGCTCAAGGGCGCTCTAATTCAACGTGCGGGAAATGTGTGCTTCTGTTGTCGGTGCGCTGTCATCAGCACCAGTAGTAGAAGTTGGTCAAGGTCGGGGGAGACGGTGCTGCTGCACGCCTGTGGGCGGCCGTCGGCGGCACGGGCAACTAGCGCTCGGCGCCTAGTTTTTGCTTTCGACAACCATATGCATCGCCGGTCTTTCCTTCGATCGCTACGTCCTTGAAGCAAAACTGCGTGCGATTTTTGTTCAACGACGGACTCTATGCTATGCTATAGTTTGTGGTTGCTCGAAGTATCTCGTCACCGCGTGTCCTTGAAGATGCGCGCAGGATACGCTCTAACAATGAGGCCGCTGCCAAGCGGCCTCAAATTTGTTCCCTCAACCATAGATCTCAGGTACGTGTTGAATTCGCCTGCATAATTCATTGGAGTTCACCTTATAATGTCCCAAGTCCAATGAAAAGTGGCGGTATGTCCGGTCATCGTCGCCAACAGGTATGGTGCCGCACAGTACCGGTTTGAGCCGGATACGCCACGACATAGCAGGCGAGGAACGTCGGCACTGAACCCGAATGCGAACATCACACTGAACAAAGTCAACAATCTCAGTATGAGGAATTCTAGGAATTTGAACCGTAAGATACTTCACAGGCACGCCGGGAACTCATTCAACGACCAGGCCGTATGGCCTCGCCTGACCCGTCTCGCGGTCGCCTAAAATCGACCTGAACGTAGGTTCGTGCTTCTCATGGAAGGTTGTTTATACTGACATGGAGTCGTACATACCGACGTAGTACACCAGGTTCGCATCATTCCGCTGAAAACGGTCTTCCAGAAGGGCACGGGCTGGCTTAGTGCGCGCTCGTGTATAGAAGGTGCTATATGCTGAGCTATTGCGTTGGCGGGTTTTCTCAGTAGCGTTCAACAGCAGCAACGCGCTAGGGACAGGTCTGCCGGCTCCATGTCGGGCGACTTGGCAGTCAGCCCGTGGTCATCTCAGTCGCACCATTGTCACGGAAGACCATCCTGTCGTGTTCAAGATAGGTGAGCAAGGTTTCACCCAGTCGGTGCACTGCGCGCGATAGATTCTATCGCTGACGCGGCGCAAGGGGTTGGGGCTGCAATTTGATGGCGCCCGTAAACGGAGAACAATCAGCACCCGCGGGCGAGTGGGCTCGGGGGGGTGTCCATGAACAATGGTGAGTAAGGACCGAATGGTAAGCGCCGCAACCGGGATATCTAGACTCCTGTGCCGTGGCTACCAGCTTTGAACCACAACCACAACCACAACCACCACTACTCTGGCATTCAGCCCCACCACGACGGCCCTGCTCGTTTGGACTGGCGGTGCTGATCTGCTCCACTCTACCCATCGCACTACCCGGACAGTGTAGTGGAGAGTCACGGCGACCCCGAGGCGAAGCCAAAGAGATGCCAGAGCTCGTGGCCACCCACGTCGTCAGTAACCTCAGTTATACAATGTTTCCCCATTTCTCACTCTTGCTTCCCCGCTAGCCGAGTCTATATGGCGGACATGGGGTGTTATGTCGCGCTTTCATCCACCGCCTTCCCAACGAGATGTTGATGTACATCTTCGAGGAGGCCGCCGCCGCGGTCCCGAACATCGTGGAATGTATGGATGGCAACCACTGGAGAACACCCGTACGACTATCTCAAGTCTGTCGACGCTGGCGCACGGTTGCCCTGCAAAACCCCATGTTATGGTCCAAGCTCAAGTTCGTCGGGATGGATCAGGCGGCTCATTTCCTTGCTCACTCGGGCGCGCGGCCAATGGAGATAGCTATCACCGAACCGCTTCCCTCCCCGATTCCCAGGCCCCTCATTGCGGCACTGCACAGCAGTGCTCCCCGCTGGGACCAGGTTATTTGGGCCGATTACTCTCGCTGGAGTACGGAGAATCTGCTCGCGATCTTAAGCTACTCGGGGTGTTTTGACATACTGCAGAAGCTCATCCTTTTGTCCGGGAGCCCGCTGTGTTCCAGGAGCCCGCTCGTACTGTCCAACGTCGACCGGTATCCTGCTCTGACCACGCTGGTCCTGCATCGCATTCACCTGGGCGCGCTGCCCCCCGGCCGTAAACCGCGATTGGACTCCCTGAAGCTGGATCACTCACCGCCGCACACAATCGCGCAGCTCTTGTCCTTTCTCTCGCAGGCTCCCAGCCTGACAGAGCTTCGATTCCAAGACACACGCTTGGTTATCGACGCGCGACCGGCGACAACCGACTCGGAGACCAGTGGGGTCAATGCGGAGGGTGGCCTCGCCTATCCCACCGTGCGCCCCTTGCGGATGGAGTTGCTTACGGAGATCAGTTGGGACGACGCGCCGTATTCCGAATTTTGGCACTTCTTCGCGTATCTCGATGCGCCAGAACTTCGCCGGGTGTCTATCAAGATGGGCGAAGAGCCGCTGTTCGAATTCTCCACCCACCTGCCAGATCTCTCCCAACCCCCGATTCCTTCGAACAGCGTCATCTCACTCGACGGCCTCTGGGAATTATACCTGTCGTTTCGCACGCCTGAACAGCTCCTCAACAACACGTTCGCGCATTTGGCGCTGCCCGAGCTCTGGACCCTTGGGATCGACCTCGCAACCGAACCTGGAGACGAAGGGGCGGACGGGTCGCCGGAATATCTCCCACAAATGTCCTTCCCGCACTACTCAGCGATCCTCCGCGCCGACCAACTGCAGAACATCGGCGAGCTCCACCTGACCGGGTTCTCGTTCTGCAACACCGAGGTGAAGGCGCTGCTCGACGCCACCCCCGCGCTCGAGCAGCTCTCGCTGAAGGATAGCGAGTGCGCGTACGAATTCGTCTGTGCGCTCACCCCAGAACAATGCCACATCTGCCGTTTGGAAGAACTTCAAGCTCAAGAAGACGGCGTGTTCGTCGACGCGCACCGAGACCCTGTGTGGCGTTGTCCAAAGCTATGGTCGCTCTCTGTCATAGGCTGCGCGGACATCGAGATGAAGTCACTGCTGAGTTTATTATCCGTTCGCCTTACCGGAGCAAGACCTTGGTTGGGCGATACGTCTGGGGACCACCGCAAAATCGACGGACCTCGGCCGGTCGTGCTCTCCAAGCTACACTACGAACGGTGCCGGGAGGTGTCCGAGGAAGGGTGGGAATGCATCCGGTGGGGGCAGTCTCGGTTGGGCTTTGATATCACTGCTTAAGCGTGGAGGACGCCGCGGCGGGTGCGGGGGATATCATCGTGGGGGACGGACTCAAAGCTGTGAGCTGATATGGTGGCAATCATGTATGATGTTATTGGCCTTTCTACCGTGCGTCTGCGATTATGTATCCCAATTATTGGCTCTCTTGCAGCCGTGGTTGGTATATGACATGCCAGAATGTATAAGAATGTATAAGAATGCTCGAATGATCTAGAACTGCTCTCACTTTACATAGGCTTCGCGGCCACAGGCTTAGCGATGAGGACATCATGGTTTTTTCAAGCTGCAATCGTTGAATACGGTCGTGACAAGAGTAGCAGGTGCAGCACACGTGTGTGAAGAGCGACACAGGTTACAACACAGCTAGTACTAGCGCAATGAACGTTGTGTCTAGTAGTATTGGGTTCGAGCGTGGTTTGGGAGAGGGGCAGTTTTCCGAGCCGCCCTGATGTGATGGCTAGAGGACGGCATTAAGCACACTTAAGCACACGGCCAACGAAGTGTCAGTACTTACTACATGGAGTCCTTCAGGAACGACGGACGCGAGAGCTCCGGCACGATCCAGTACTTCTCCAGCTCCTCCGAAAAATCCCACTGGGCGTAAGACGCTGCGGGCTCGCTCGGTACATCGGGAGCGAGCTCCACGCGCAGCTCGTCCACATGGCTCTCAGCGACGCTGAGCATCGCCCGGATCGGCTGCAGAAGAGCCTCGGCGTCTTCGTTGGGCCCCAGTTTGCTCGCGTCCTGCAGCACTCGCAGCGTCACGGTCTGGAGGGGGACACCCGCCTGCGCACGGTCGGTGAGTGCGTTGACGATGCCAAGGGGCAGCTCTTCGGGCTCCTGCCACGGCGACTCGGAGTCGTCCAGTCTCCCGTCGTCGTCTGGTCGCAATTCGGGGGCTGGTCGCAATTCAAGGTCGCTGGGTCGCGCCTCGAGGTAGAGGGTGGTGAGGGCGGGGCATCGTACTGAGCCTAGATTGTTTACGAAGGGATCTTTACTTGGCATGAGCGCATGGAGCATGCCTGTGTACGGTGTATAGCCCGGCACATTGCGAAGACGAAACTCGGAGTCATCGTTCGTGGGTCTGGCCGAATGCCCCGGGAACCGTAACGTCGCGAGGGAGGGCAACTGCGCCAGGACGGCCCGCAGCAGGTCGTCGGATTCGTACTCCCACCAAGACCCGACGAAGAAGTCGAGCGACCGGATCGAGTCCAAGGGAAGCACGGCGCTGAGCTGGTGGAACCAGGATCGTAGCTCGTCGGGCATAGCGTTGTGCCAGCCTGTGAATTCCATCCACAGCCCTGGGCCCGAGCGATCGCCTTCTATGACTACCCGCACAGCGCGGTCAACAATGGCCACTTCAAGGCGGGTCAACCCGTTCGTCCATGCTCTCCAGTGCGTTGGATGTATCTGGGGTATCTCCGCTGGAAAGGAGTGTCGACTGACGTACACGTGCAAGCTTTCAGGAATTTGCAGGAGAGAAAGGAGGCGGAGAGATGTGCCCAGGTCAGAACGCGAGCATATGAACAGCCTAAGGTGTGGGAGCGCTACTGGCTGTAGGGTGGTGTGGGGGGCCGTAGATGGGCCACGAGGTGTGGCGGGAAGACCACACAGATGGAGAACTTGCAGCCGAGGCGCGTTGACTGCGAGGGTTGTGAGGGACCCGAGGAGTAGTTCTCGTGAGCGATCAGAATGCTGCATCAGGTAAAGGTGGGTGAGGTTGGGAAAGTGCGTGATTGGCATCCAATGACCGCTGCCCTCGACATAGACCGCCAGGCCCTTCAATAGGGATATCGCTTGCTCAAACGCAGTTAGCTTAGTGCGGGGGCCTGCTTGCCCTCGCGGCAGCCTGGGCTCGTCGATCTCCGCCGACATGGTGACGCACTCCAGATGAGACCCGATGAACTGTAGGGACCGTAACTTGAACGGGCCATCCATGTCGACAACATCAAGCCGTCCCAGTCTACGTCCGAATTGCTTGACAAACTTGACCAAGTCGTTAGATCTTGCCTTCGTGAACCGGAGGCTGACAGGTACCGCCTGAGAACGAGACAGAAATGCTGCGAGCTTCGCGCTGTGGTATTTGTTGTCGAGGTACGTCCACAAGCGGGGAGTAGCGAGCGCAACGCTTCGCCATGCGTGGCAGACATGTGTGATGAGGACGATGTCAACGCAGTCGAGCTTGACTGCGTCCTTCGGGGACCACCGGTCATTCCACATAGTTATCCTGTCGTCGCGGAGGATAGCGAATTCGAATACGAGTGTGAGCAGTTCCGGGGGCAGCCGGTGGACCGGGATGAGCGAGTTCACGTTGCGCTTGAGCAATACGACGGCGTCCACCAAGACATGAACCGCCGACAGTTGCTATCGGAAACGAGTCAGCCTTGCCTATGAGAACGCTATATATGCAAGAACGCACTTCATCGCGTCTACAAGGGAGCCAAGGACATGAACAACACGCTCAAAGTCGTTTTTAGTCGGAATCTACTCACGACATCAGATGCAAATCACGCACGAGCAGTTGCTTCAATTGCTCGGCGTGACCAAGGAACGAGATGGCCGGGTTAGTCCCGAGTGTCGTCGCCATTGAAAAGCAGCTCTGAGTGGTCAGAAGTACCCTAGATGGCAGAAGTGTATGACAAATGGTGGTTGCCAGCAGAGGGTGGCCGCACATACCGTGTGTCAGTTTTCCGGAACGCGGAGCCCCCGTGAAGGAATCTATACAGCGTGACTCTCCGCGTGCCAGCATGGCCACACGTTGCACTGTGACCTCAGCCGAACGCAACGAGGCGTTATCTCACGTAAAAGTTCATACTGGCGGTTCTCGACCACAAGAACTCCTGAGGACTCGCGGCCGGAATACTCAGTGGCAGTCGCCGGCCAAGCGACTGGTCGTGCTGTCTCGCGATGTGGGCATTCGTCTGATATTTACCCGCATGAATCGATCTATTCCAAGCCGACGGGGGCATCGAGGAAGGAGGCAGGGAGGAGGTGGTGGTAGCGGAATAGGAACAAGAGGATGTGGTAGCTTCAAGGATACCCTCAGTCGCGCGTGGCGGTATCCGAAACACTCTCAAGCTTGCCCTCCGAGTTGTGACCTTCGGGCTGCAAGGAGGATGATCTTAACCTCTCACAGGAGCTATTTTACTGGTCTGATATAGGTGTCCTCATGTGTTTAACTTGCTGCGCGGAGCATCGAAAAAGGTAAAACTACACTGAGCGGGAGTCGAACCCACGCCGCTTGCTTGGAAGGCAAGCATGATACCGTTTCACCATCAGTGTATTACTTGGAGCAGCCCACGTGTGTATACGCTGCTCAGACGCAGCTTTGCAAGGACGCTCGCGACTTCGAAACCCACTGGCTCAATATCTCGCCGCACTCTCATTCTCAGATAGACTCTCCTAACTCAATGACTTTTTCTGTGAGACTGTTTTCGGCATTAAATGCGGTAGACGAGGCTTAGGGTATTACTAGAGAGGCATGGCCACAACGCTAATAGCAGTAGTAAATAAGTGATCCAATCCAGGAGTCCATCCGGAACAAAGGAATGGGCCGAGACGTCAGTATATCGTGCGAGTCCGTCCAAGTCCGTTCAAAAGAGCGTAGGCTGCATCCCTGCAGCATAGAGCGAGCGCCGGTGCCCCAGAGCCACGCCGCATCACTGTGCGGCCTTGATGAGGTCTGCCGCCTTCTCAGCGACGCCGTAGAGCGTGCTCGAGAGATGTGCGCTGAGCTGGATCGGCAGGACAGACGCGTCGACGACGCGCACGTTCGCGGTGTCGTACACCTTCAGTTGTGCATCGACCACACCTATTCCGATGCGCGTCCGTGAGTACTGACGTCAAAGACGAGGGGAGAAAGTGAAGACGTACCACCGAGACTACGCTTCATCATCGCAGCGGTGCCGATAGGGTGCGCGACGGAGGAGAAGCCAGAGTTGCCGCTCTGGACGATCCACTTCTTCCAGTCAGCGTCAGAGCCGCCGTCGCTGTTGTTCGGGACGGTCTGGAAACCGGGGATCGTCTCGCCGTTCGCCGAGAGGGAGCTATGAGTACAAGTACATGTCAGCCACGCAGGAAAGCGAGTGCTGAAATAGGCGGACCTCAGAGGGGGCGTGGCGAGGACCTTGCGAGCAAGACGCGCGCCCGCGATTTGCACGGAAAGATCGAAGTCGACGCTGAAGTAGTTGGCCTTGATCTGAGGCTTGGTGAACGGATTGTTCGACTACCGTACAATGTCAGTGAACCGGTCAGGGTTATGCGACGCAGAGAGGGTTTGCTATGGACATACCTTGATGGTCACGCTGCCTCTGCTGAACGGCAGCAGCTGCCACATGTCAATGCCGAGGTCGCTGCATATTCGAATCAGCACTAGTCCCACTCTGCACGACAGTAAACAATGCTCACGCAGGGAAACCGCTGTCGAAGAACAGCTCCGCAACAGGCGCTACATGCATCTCGTCAGCGGGAGTACCGAACGCTCAAGCAGACGAATCTCTTACCATTCTTGTTGATGATCAGGTCAGCCTGAATCCCGAAGATGGTGTTCAGCGCATCCGCGGAGAGGGCCGAGCCTGCTTGCGACTGCGCCCAGGACGAGATCGAAGAGCGGATAGTCTGCACCGCGGAGTTCGCCTTGCTGCCAAAGAGCTGGTACAGGTTGGGGTACGCGATGGTGTCCGTGGGGCCTTTGCCTCCGGGGTTGAAGCCATTGCCCTTCGCGCCGAGCGAGTTCATCGTCTGGTGCCCGGAACGTCAGCGCTCAGTGCATAAGGCTTCGGGAGAGAACCTAGACGCACCTGCTCCTGGAGGTTCTTTCCAACCGTCTTCAGGTCAACGAGCGTGTTGATACCGAGAGGGCCGAGCACCGCGGAGTCGCCGATGCCGGAGAGCTGCAGCAGGGCAGGCGTCTGCGGGGCCCCTGGTGAGCGTCAAGCATCTCCGGGAAGCGAGTAAATGCGTACCTGGATAGCGCCAGCAGCTACGATGACCTCCCTGCGCGCAAACGCCTTAAACCGGCTCCCGCTTCCGTCAGCAGCAGCGAACTCAACGCCGGTGGCGGTGAAGGGCGCGCTGTTGCCGCTAAACAGAATCTTAGTTGCCATATGCTTGACGAGGAGCGTCCAGCCCTGGCGCTGGTTCTCGACAGGCGTGTAGTACGCCTCGATCGAAGAAGACCGGTGGTCGTCCGCGTGCCAGTTGAGGCTCTACACGCCTGTCAGCCCGAGAATAACGATTGGGTGGGCGTAGTGCGCACCAGGGGGGTCATCGAAACGCAGTTCGGCGTGCCACCGTTCAGGTCCTTGAAGTGCGGCATGTGGGTGTTGTTGACGATGGAGGCGACGAACGCCTTCATCTGCGGGCCGCCGTACATCAGGTCGGGGTACGTGACCTGGACAGGGCCAGCAGTGCCATGATAGGACGCGATCGAGTCGGCGCCCTTCGCGCGCTGCTGGTCGTTCGGGGCGGAGAACGACTCTGCCTGGAGGTGTTTGAGCATTAGAGCGATTCTATGTCATGAATGAAGCCACGAGAGGTACCTTCTTCATGTAGGAGAAGAGACCGTCCCAGTTCCAGCCGACACTGGCGTCCTCAGGCTCGAGCAGAGCTGAGAAAGCGTCGTATTGCGCGTTCAACCCACGGGTCCAGTGACCACCGTTGATAGAACTGCTGCCCCCGAGGGTCTTACCACTGTAGCGATGTTCAGCAACGGTTCGGCGAGACATATGAGGGACTGATGTGACTTACCCGTGAATGGTCTTGCCCTGGTCAGCAGGCCATGCCCAGTCCATAGGGCCGTTGAACGCGGCGCTGTACTGGTAGATGTCGTAGACCTGAGGGTTGGTCCTGTCGTCTCCGCCGGCTTCAATCATAAGGATCGACAGCGCAGGGTTCTCCGCAAGCCGCGCAGCCACGGTAGTGCCCGTCAGGCCACCGCCGACGACAATGTAGTCGTACGTCTTGCCGTTCGCCGAGTTCGCATCGCTAGTGATCCCAGACGCCGCGCGCTTCTGAGCGAAGGGCACAGCGACGGTAAAGCCTGCGAGGAGCGCGACGGCGGCACCGAGCCTGGCCAGTGAACGAGGGCGAGGCATTATTCGGGATGCTGTAAGAACGTGGGGAAGGGGCGAAAGAGCGAACACTGCACAGGCACAGCGCGGGAGCGGTGATATTTATGCATCGCGCGCGCCCGGTAGCGAGGGCGCATGCTCTTCGTCGCGGTCTGCCGTGCCCGGCGGACGCGTGGAAAAGCTGTGGGCAGACATGGTTTCATGATTTCCTGGGCCCGAGCGCGCCGCCTCTCGATGCCGCCGCTGCCACTGCCGCCGCCGTCAGTGGCAGTCCGATGCATGGAGCGAGAGGACGATGGCCATCGGACGCCGCAGCGTCTTTCTGGGGTTCGGACCGATGTTGATGGGATCACGAAATGGTGAGTTTAGACGGCCATCGCTGCTCTTCCGTGGGTATGAATGCGAACCGCCAGCTTCTGGGCTCGTTGTCGTCCTGGTGCATCCTTCGTGGAGTGGCCTTGGCACCGGCGACAAAGAAATGACGATGAAGACCGGAGGGACCGGTGAATATGTTGTCATGGCTTGCCGTCGAGCGCAGCTGTGTATCGATACGGCTCACATAATTCAGCAGTACGACAGGCTGCAAATATTCCGTTGTCAAAGAGAACATCGCCGCACAAAGAGCAGGGAGCACTCAAACCTTGGACTCAACCCTGAACGCAAAAAATCCACGTGGCATCTCCTCGAGATTCAAGAACTAGAGCGATGCAAAGCCCGGGGATTGGTATAGGTAGTGCCAGATTATATGACCTGTCGCATCCTCAGACAGTGATCTTTCACAGGGTGCACTGGAGCCCGAAAGAATAGAGAGGGTTCGGTGTCGTTGAACGGTGATGTGTTTCGATCGCAGTCGTGCGGTCTCGCCAGATATTGATGCGTTTGTAGGTGTTTACCAAGAGCTTCTGAATCTAACACGCACAAACATCGCGCTCTCCGCCTGCAGTGTGGCTGAGCGCTGAGCGTGTGCGAGTCTTCTTCCAAATTCACGCCGACAGACTACAATGTACGGTTACTCCTCCCGCATCGACACTCAACTCAGCGTTCGAGCTTGTCCGCAACCCTCTTAATATGAAGCAAAAGTTCGGGTATCCTTCTCACCTGCTGTAGGCACGTGTACGATAGCCAGGTGCGTCTACGATCTCTGCTACGTGATTTAATAAGTCATTACATCGAATTCTCTCTGAAACACTCACTCACATCCGCTCTATACGGCACAGCTTGAACGTAACGCATATAACTGCAAACATCAGAGGGTCCGGGCGCATGTCGTGTGCATATATGCAAGGTCAGTGTAACCATCGCGGCCTGAACTCCTCGTTATTGATCCTCACTACAGAAGGCATCTGCATCTCTTTCCATTGACTTTCTTTAGCTCTCAGTGACGCTTCGTGCACGACCGACAGTCTGGAGACTGGCTTCCCAACTCGTATCACACCGATATCCCAGCTACACACACATTCATACCACTCATTCTATGGGAACTTGGTGTCGCTCGCCCAGACAGCCTCGACTGGAACAGACTTTGCTTTGCGATCTGGCAATGGACTTGCTGGATGCTCTTCAAATCCACAGACTTTCGAGGCGACCCTGATTGCTCCCATACTTGTCAGGCCGCACGCGCTCCGCAGCGTCCCTGGGTTCTCTTCTCATCCCCCATGACCCTCTACCGCGCTTATCCTGGCTTCCCTACTCCCACTCGAACCCAGGAAGTGTACGTTATGGGCTTTGTGCGGACTTCGCTGTCCACCGCGTCCGTTGGCTGGGGACCCCGGGCGCTTCATCGACCTCACGGCACACGTGGCTGAGCGCGGGCCGTGAGAAATACTTGGGTGAAAAGAGGACATTCGCTCGTCATCCGGTCCGCGCGGACTCGGCCCTTGTGCAAATCCTGCAGATCTTTTGCCCCTCATCCTTGCTTCCGGACTGCTCGCTATCGTCTCTGCTCTATAAAGCCGAGGAGGACATCTCTGGTCTTCACACATCTGCCGCACCATGGCCGCCTCCGAGGAACCGCCAGTTGTTCTGCCCACGCTCGATCGCCTTGGGATCACCTCCGTTCCGGACGATGTGGACGTGCAGAAGGTGGCAAGCGTCTGGTTCGACTCGTTCACGCAGGCGGTGCTGAAGAACGACATCGATGGCATCCTCGCGCACATCGTGAGCGACGGCTGGTGGCGCGACATGCTCGCCCTCACCTGGGAGTTCCGTACCCTGCACGGACATGCGAAGATCCGCCACCTCCTCGAGGAGCGCCTCGCCTCCGCGAAGCTTTCGGCGTTCAAGCTCACGTCTGCCAAACTGGAGACGCCGTACCCCGACCTCGCGTGGATCCTCGCTGGGTTCACCTTCGAGACGGAGTTTGGGCTCGGCAGCGGCTACTTCCGCCTGATCCCCTCCGCGGACGGCCAGTGGACGGGCTTTACAGTCTACACGAACTTGGAAGATCTGAAGGGGTACGAGGAGAAGATCGGGGCGCGCCGCAACTTCCTCCCGAACCACGGCAAGTGGCTTGACGAGCGCAAGCGCGAGCGGGAGTTTGCGGACAGCGACCCGACGGTGCTGGTGATCGGCGCGGGGCAGAGTGGGCTGGACGTCGCTTCGCGCCTCAAGCTTTTGGACGTGCCTACGCTGGTGATCGACAAAAACGAGCGCATCGGTGACCAGTGGAGGTACCGGTACCAGGCTCTGTGCCTGCACGACCCCGTCTGTGAGTACCCCCTGTGTCCCTAATGCTCGCGGGTCCTGAGCTCGTTTCCCAGGGTATGACCATATGCCGTACATCCCGTGAGTTCGCCTTCCCTCGTCCCGCTGCGCCCGCCGGCTCACCTGTTGGCCCCAAGCTTCCCCGCCTCCTGGCCCGTATACACCCCCGCGCACAAGCTCGCCGGCTGGCTCGAATACTTCGCAGAGGCACTGGAGCTCAACGTTTGGACCTCCTCCACCGTGACCAAGGCCGAGCAGGACGTGAACAACGAGTGGAACGTGACGGTGCAGAAGGCGGACGGTTCGACGCGCGTGTTCCACGTGAAGCACCTCATTTCCGCGATCGGTCTCGGCGGGAACAACCCGAACATCCCGGAGTTCCCTGGGCGCGATGAGTACAAGGGCCAGGTCCTGCACTCTATCTACCACAACTCGGCAAAGGACCACCTCGGGAAGAAGGTCGTGATCATTGGCGCGGCTACGTCCGGTGCGCCCACCCGCAGTTTGTTTTGGTGTACGTACTCACCGTCTACTCAGCACACGACCTGGCGGCGGATTACGTGCTCAACGGAGTCGGTAAGCATCCACCTCCGGCCAGCGCAGGCTCGTCCTGAAATCGTTGTGCACAGACGTTACGATGTACCAACGCGAGAGCACGTACGTCATGACTACCAAGCAAGGAGGTCCCCGTATATTCGGCAGTGCGTACACCCTAGCCGCTTGACGCGTTCTCTGTCACTGAACGCTTGTTGTTCCTAGAGCTCTGGTGGGAAGGTGCGCTGCCCCCAGATGAAGCCGACCGTGTCGACGCGTCTTTGCCCATCTGGGTGAACGAGCAAATCGGGAAGCGGACAACACGTGAAATCGCGGAGGCGGATAAGTATGTCTATGTTTCTGACGTATGTTGACCTGGTACTGATTACGTGTCACCCAGGGAACTCCTCAACGGCCTCACTAAGGCTGGCTTCAAGCTCAACTATGGTCACGAGGGCGGCGGTTTCTTCGCGCTCACTCGGCGGCGCGGGGGCGGGTACTACCTCGACGTCGGCGCGTCGCAGATGATTATCGACGGCAAGATCAAACTGAAGAACGACAGCGTCATCAAGCGGTACACGCCGACCGGGCTCGAGTTCGAAGACGGCAGCACGCTCGAGGCGGACGTCATCGTATTCGCGACCGGGTTCGCGAGCCCGATCATGAGCCTGGAGAAGATCCTCGGGCAGGATGTCGCGGGACGTCTTAAGCCGGTATGGAACCTCAACGGAGAGGGCGAGCTCCGGTCGGCGTGGCGCGATAGCGGCGTGCCCAACTTCTGGTACATGATGGGCAACCTCGCGTGGTGTCGGTTCCACTCCAAGCACCTCGCTCTCCGTACGTTCCCGCCGGCTCGCTCCCAGTGGGATGACTGCTCATTGCTTTCGGCTCGGCGATGCAGAAATCAAGGCGCAGGATGTGGGCGTGTTCCACGGGAACGCGTCGCGGTTTGTATAGCGTCGGCGATACGCGCAGGGATTATGGGAACAAAGCAAAGGAAGCAAGAAGTCAGGCAATTCGCAATGTATTCTCCACAGCCAATCCAGTATGTTCCGATTCCACTTTGGGAATCGGTTATCATATTGGGGGGGGTTGGCTGTGTTAGCTAATGATCCTTGCGGGACGGCTTGATCGCATGTCCAAATATGGTGCATGTTCGCGTGGCATGCTCCATTTCAGGCTATTATTTGCATGTATTGTTATTCTGTATAGTTAATGTTGATAGTGTTTGAACGGAGCCGGTCGGCGTTTCGTCAGGAATAGGGTGGAACTGAGACTCGTGTTTGTCGCACGGCCACACGTTTGCTCTCACTCCCCCTTTCACTGTCGTGGTGTGTTTCACCCTGACCATTGTCCGCTATGGTATGCGTTCCAGTCCCCCCAGAACCAAAGTGCGGATATCCGCCGGATGCGTGTACGCGCAATCCGTTTGTTAAGTGTGCTACGCTGTTATGGCGGATGCTCTTTTACGCTATATATGTAGCGGGATCATTGTTTTGTGATCCTCGCGTTTCAATTCGGGTGCTGGATGTACCGGCTATCGATACTGTGTCTTATTATGGCGGGGGTCCCCGACGTGTGCGGGAGGATCTGGTTTCTGTGAGGTTATTGATGCCTTTCCCGTTGTTGTGTGGAACATTGGACGGGATGAGCGGTGACGACAAGTTATTGTTTCATAGCGTCATACGCGATCGCAATCATGATGGGCGAGTCGACGATGGTGACATCGTCTTTCATATCGGTTTCAATGATGTTATCCGTGTTCTACCGTATGCCGTATTATTGAAGCTTGCTGCTGCGCATAATATAGTTGTACCACGTTCGAAGAGATCCTGGGACGGTTTGGTTGAGGTATACAGCAGCCATGTTTGCACAGAGGCTTGCGTATATGTTGGTGTGGTGTTCAAAAAGCGAAGCAGTGCTACTGTTCCACGTAATGTGTTGCGTGTTAATGTCAATTCGTCCTGGTTAACACGTTATCCCTGTTTGCATGGGAGTGTGTCAACGATGAAGGACATGTCGGTTGTTGAGTTTGTCGGTGTAGTCCCCGTGAATACCTTTACTCCCAGTTACCGGCATGGGCGTACATTTTTGGGATTTGATATTCCATTACGAGACTTGATGGTTGAATTAAGTGAAGAACATTTCACGATGGCCTTGGTTGCTCATGGGATTAACATGGATCAAGTGTCATGTTCACGAAAGGACATTGTTACTGCTGTGTTGTTGCATGACTGTGCCAGAACAGGTTGTGGTGCGTTAATTACCGTATTCGATTTGGGTACCGTTGTGGACAGCCCGCGTCATGATGTTATGGGTGCTTTAAAATTGCACGCGTTTCCGCCTAACGTTCACGATAGTGTGGCGTTGATTACTTTTGTCGACGAGTGGACAGAATCCATGAGTGGTCGGTCGTTGCTAGAAGGCGAATGTGTTGTATGTGGATGTAAAGTACCATTGATATCGTTAATGACTGTTGAAAGGGATGGGATTGATATATCGTGTTTGAGCCGTCCTGGGGAAAGGGTTACACGTAAAGAGCGTAAGAGCTTCATGGACCCCATAGAAGAGATATCTGGTCCCATCCTGAGCGAAAACGGTCAGTTCAATGGTCTATTGAAAATATGTGGTGATTGTCTTGATGGGGTACGTCGTCATAGTATTCCCAAGCGTGCGTTAGCAAACGGCTTGTGGGTTGGCAGTGTACCTGATGAGTTACGACAGTTGAATTTTGTTGAACGCTTAGTTATTGCATTGGAAAGACACAATGTCTGTACAGTGAAGGTATCTGACCTTGGGCAGTGGAAAATGTCTGCTAACGTCGTTATGTTTTCTCAGCCAGTAGGCAAGATATACAGTCGGTTACCTCCACCCAGAGCTGATGTAGAGGAGTGTTTAGCCGTACTGTTTGTGGGACCTTGTAAGCCCACAAAGAAAGAATTGAAGCGAACGCCCTTTATCGTACGGCGTGATGTTATCCGACGCGCTATACAGTGGTTAATGTTAAATCATCCCGACTATGAGCATGTTAGTGTATGTGAAAAAAATCTTAACAGTTATGAGGATGATGCCGTGCCGGTTGCTGTAGTATATAGGCACGGCGGTCAAGAATTGCCTGTAGAAAGCCAAAACTCCTATGGCGGACGCGCTAACGAGGGCGCTGTAGATATTGAATGTTCGTTTTCAGTGCACGGCTTGTCAGAGGCGGACTATGCATTGATGGGCCGTGAAGAGAAAATAGCTGCAGCAATTAATTGCTTTGATCAAGGTGGAGGTGCACTTGGATTCGGTCATGCGGCTGAACCTACGTCTATGTTCCATAATCCAAGTGCGTATACTAGAATGTTTCCATGGTTGTTTCCGTACGGATTGGGTGGGTTGTTAAACGATAAACAGGCAGTTACTTTAGGAAGAAAGGAGCACATTCGTAGTTTATTGATGCGAGCGGATCCCAGATTTCAGACAGACAGATATTTTCCCTATGTTGTGTTCAACCATGAACAAATTCGGGCGAGTTCAACTGGGGGATATTTGCTCACAGAGAGGAGCAATTTTTCCCAGGTGGCAAATAAGATACTCAACATAGATAAAGAAGTGTTACAGAAGCTCATAGATGATGGAAATCGCGGTGCAAAAATACAGGCTGTAACAGAAAAGGAGCGGGAGTGTATAGAGATCTTGTCGTTATTAGACCACGTTGGATGCAAAGTTCCAGGATCGGTGACACAGCGTCGACACCAGCGAAATGAAATAAAATCGCTCATCATAGCGTATAATGTACCTCTTTTCTTTATAACCTTTGCTCCTGCTGATTTAAAGCATCCGTTGTGTTTGTATTATTGTGGTGCGAAAATAGACTTGTTAAGTGATAAGCCTGATTTGCCGTGTTACCTAGATCGGATGAAGGCGATATCGGAAAATCCTGTGGGGTGTGCGAGGTTTTTCGATTGCGTGGTGAGAACATTCTTGAAGCGAATACTACGATGGGGCGACGAGCAGTGTCGTGATGGCTTGTTTGGAAATACCTTGGCGTATTATGGTACCGTTGAGGAGCAGGGCAGACTCACATTACATCTGCATCTATTATTGTGGATACGATGTAGCATGAGTCCGCAAGACATACGTGATAGATTACTCTCTGATGACACATTCAAAGATGAACTTTTAAAGTGGCTTGATAGTTGTCATCAGGGACAGTATTCGAGGTCGTCCGAAAGTGTTTTACGTACTCGGTTGCGTAGCATGCGTGGTACAGGTCACAGAGAGAGTGCTGTGGACGAAGTTGTCCCTGGAGATGATGATGAGGTTGATGAAGGAGGATACCGTGATCCTTGTAGCTGCTTGGCAGCACGTCCTCCTTCTGGAAGGGATGCTGGTACAGTTCAGGATTGGATGGATAGCATCATAACAGAAACTGACGATATAGTATTCTTAACAAACCGTCACGACCGAAAACACAGATTCGGTTGTAAGCGTGGTTTTCCCGAGTACTGCAAGGCGCGTTATCCTAGAGAGATCCGGGAAGAGACCACTGTGGAGCCTGATACTGGAGCGATTCGTTTGAAAAAGCTGGATGCATGGATTAACACATACAATGTGGTACTAACTTATTTGTTGCGATGTAACACTGATGTTACATCGTTGTTATCGGGTACACAGGTACGGGCAATCGTTGCATATGTTACAGATTATGTTACGAAATCTCCCCTGAAAACATACTCTATTCTAGAAGCAATTAAATCAGTTTTGGACAAGCAGAGTGATATCGAGTCGGGTGCTTCTTCGAGGGCAGATGCAGCGAGACGTGTTATGGTCAAAGTTGTTAACGCTCTCAGTGTAATGCGGCATGTAGGCGGACCTGCTGCGTGCAGCTATTTGTTAGGGATCCCGGACCATTATGCTAGTGATGATTTTAAGGTGTTTTATTGGCAAGGTTATGTCCGACATGCTGTACGGGACACGGACTCAACATGTGTAGATGAAGAAGCACAAGGAACAGGTGAAAAGGTAATGGTTGCGTTGAACAACGATGCAGTGGTTGGTTTGACGAAGGTTAATGATTACATATACCGGCCAAAGGAATTTGAGGATTGGACATTATATGATTATCTCTGTAGAACCAGGATTGATCGAGGTCGGTATAGAAAACATTCCAACAGAGACCACGGTCCAGATGAAGGAGAACTTAATACCGGTGATAATATTGAAGACCTTAATGAAAGTGAGGCAAATACTAGCTGCATAAAACGCTATGAGCTACTCGAGGGACATCCATTGTATCAAACCCATGTAGTGTCTAAGATCGAAGGTGAATTCAAGTATGTGCTGAATTTTTGTGGTGGTGTGCTTCCACGAAGAGACCAAGGTGATCAGGAATTTTATGCCGCAACCATGCTTACATTATTCTCCCCAGGTGGATGGCGTCGCGGTCAAGATCTTCTGCCATTGGGACGTTGCTGGTCAGATGTGTTTTCCTATACAGAATTTTCAGACGAACACAAACGTATAATGGATAATATGAATGTGTTATACGAGTGCTTGGATGCACGCGATGACTATTCTGCTATTCGAAGATCTGATCAAATTTCTGTTGGAATGAAAGGCGGAGTGCGGAACGGTGATGAGGATGTTAGTTTGGGTGGTACTATCGATGTTGATGGTGTTGAAACTGATCTTATTGGATTGCTTGACAACGGAGGTTTGTTGGATAACTCGGAGCATGCCCGCAAGTCGAGAGAAGTTGAATTTATGAAAAATATACTGTCCCGATGTGGATATGACAAACATCGGCCAAATGGTGACACAAATGCTAATTTGTTGGGTGGCGATGTGTTGTCGGCATCGAGTGATACGTGGGCTGCACGTCTGGCGGACGCTAAAGATAAGGTAATGACTGATAGAGATTATACCAAATCTCGTTCTGATTCTATACCAGATGGTAATTTGAGCGGTGAAACTGTAGAACACGTAACATACTCAGATTCGTATGTGGATGGTGTGTATGTTGTGAAAAAAATACCAGAATGTGGCGTTGGAAATTCGATTGACAGGCCTTTACAGGATTACGCTATCAGTATATTAACAGAAACTCTAACAGCGTTCTCTCTGAACGTAGAACAACAACGCGCTTTTATGATAATTGCTAACATAGTGCAACACCGAATTAACAAACAGTTACAGATGTACTTGGGCGGTATGGCGGGTACGGGCAAATCACAGGTGCTTCGAGCGTTAACATATTTTATGAGTTTACGGGGAGAGTCTTATCGGCTATTTTTAATGGCACCAACCGGTTCATCAGCGTGTATAATAAACGGCAGTACATATCATTCTGCTTTAGGCTTAGGAAAGCGGAATGGCAGTAGCAGTTTGCATGTTAACATTAGTAACATGAATAAATTTGGAAAGTTACGTGATCTGTTCAGAAGAGTTGATGTGATTTTCCTGGATGAAATCTCAATGGTGTCGTGTGCAGCTTTCTACATTATCAGCGCAATTTTGTCTGCAGCGTTTGGGACGTCCGGACGCAGTTTTGGCGGAAAACACTTCATCGTGGCTGGTGATTTTGGTCAATTGCCGCCGCCGGGTGTTGGAGAATATGCTTTGTACAGCGACAAGGTTGAGTCCTGGAGCGAGCATCTTACAAACAGAGCGCAGACAATTGCCATGGGTCAGGCGCTATGGCGTCAATTTACGACGGTCGTATTGTTGAAAAGGAACATGCGTCAAGCCGGTGCTTCAGTAGAAGATCAGCATTTTCGCATAGGTTTAGAAAACCTGAGGCTGAAGGCGTGTACGGAGGCTGATGTTATGTTATTCAGAGGTCGAATAATTCGTAGCAATTTCACTTCGGGTATTGTCGAAGATAGTTTAAATATGAATGACTACTCTATTATCACTGCTTTAAATTCCCATAGAGATGCGATCAACATCATGGGTAGTCGTTTGTTTGCAGAGCGTCACAAGCAGACTTTGACCAGATTTTATTCTGAGGATGAGTGGGCTGGTGTTAGTAACGTTACTAGCAACGGATTGCGCGAACAACAACGTGTTGATGCGCAGACAAATGATCCGCGTCGCAAAGGAGTTTCCATTGACAGAAGAATACGCGATGTGTTATGGGAGTTGTTACCATGTTTAACAGAGCATTTGGCAGGCTATTTGGATTTGTGTAAAGGCATGCCGGTGTTGTTGAAGAATAACGAAGCGACAGAGTTATGCGCCACAAATGGAGCAGAGGCGGTCGTTTATGATTGGCAGTCACATAAGGATGAAAATAATCGGGATGTGCTGGATGTTTTGTTTGTTATGTTAGTGAATCCACCGAAGGATGTTAACATAGAGGGCCTACCACCGAATGTTGTTCCAATATGTTCCGCACGCGTTAAAATCAAATGTGTTCTACCTTTTAATGGACAGTCAGTTAATATATACAGGCGTCAAATAATGGTGTTGCCTAACTTTGCGATGACGGACTTCGCTTCCCAGGGTCGAACAAGACCAATCAACTTCTGTCATTTACGTTACTGTCGTACGAGCCAAGCTTTATATACATGTTTGTCAAGAAGCTCTTCTCTGTTAGGTACTTTCATACTTGAAGGTTTTGATGAGTCAAAATGTAGAGGTGGTCTTTCGAGCGCGTTAAAAACCGAGTTCCAGGAGTTGGAGGTGCTCAATTATCTCACGGAATTAGAATATAATAATCAATTGCCTGCAGATGTATCTATGACGTATAGATCGGAGTGTATCAAGACTTTCGTCAAGTGCTTTGGACCGAGATACGTTCCTGTAGGTGTGCATCATGCACTAGATTGGTCTACTCATGGGTTACATGCTCAAGACACAATCAACGTAGATTTCAAGGTTCTTGACAAAAAAAACAAGGTGTCCTCAAAAAAGCGAAAGCGTGATAGTAACGACGTGGCACGGCCTGCGAAGAAACGTATAGATGAGCACGCACGTGAAAGGGATGTTATTGGTGAAACGAATTATGTTACTAGATTCGGTTTCATGTGGGACGCAATGAATTATAGCTGTGCATACGATTCCTTACTCACCGTCATATTGAATACCATATGTGATGGTCGAGTTATTTCAGTTTGTGCAAACGCGATAATGGGTGATAACATTCTGATGTTTGTGTATACTCAGTTGAGCCAATTAACATTTGGCGGTAGTAATCACGAACAGACTCGCGACAACATACGGAGAAGATTGTATGATGTTAATCCCGCGCTTTTTCCTGTGAATGGTCCTGTGTTTGCAGCTGTAACAGACGTGTTCGATTATTTGTTCTCTGTTACAGGGAGCCTAACGTGTATTATGGTCGACTGTCAAGGCTGTGGACGGTTTGTGTATCCTGCTGGGCATGATGATACCGCTATGCGACAGGTATCGCCCGTAGTATATATCATAGATAATCAAATACCGATAAGTTCATCTTCCGTAGACTATTTTGTTGTAGAAGACTTGTTAAGGAACACATTTGAGGCATCTGAGTGGGTTCAATGTACACATTGTTCACATATCTCAAGGCGTTATCGAGGGTTTCAAACACAGCCTGATATGATATGTGTAGAATTACATTTGAATGATAGTAACAAAACTCGCCTCAAAAGCAGCGGTGATGTACGTTTTCAGTGCGGCGGGACTGAAGTTGCATGGAAATTATGTGGTGCAGTGTACCTTGGTGGCGGGCATTTTACATCCAGATACTTTGATCGTGCGGGATATAGCTGGTATCATGACGGAATAGGGACTGGACGAGCTTGTAAATATGAAGGGCATAGATCTAACATAACCCTCCCAAATGCAGTCGGACGCTCTCTAACACACTTACTGTATATACGGGATGCGTGATAACATCGTTGTTAGTGAATACGTGATGTCTTCTGCAGTTGTGGAGGGACGGCGTGTACTGAAATAAGACGCTTAGTTATCTGACAACGATACTTCCGCGATCTGCTCGCATATTGTAGTGCATAGTCGGTTTCGAATTCAAACCCAATGATTATATGGCTTCGGTATTGGCATGCGGACTTTTGGTGTTTGATAGAGGACGCGGCGGTGGTGCGAACGTAATCAGATCCATACAAGGCAGCAGGTAACGGCAGTCCTCGGAGATAATAACAGACTGTTTGCACATATTTGTGACCGGCGCGTATTTGGATGTACGTTAACGTTAGGGTCGCCGCCGTCCTATATAGACACGAGCACCTCGCCGTGATGTCCAGCTCCTCTCTTTCCCTCCCCCTTATCCTTCAACATGCCCCCGTTCGTACGCTCCTCTTCCCTACGCGCACGTCTCATTTACGATGCTGTTTACAGTCTCAGTACCACCGACTCCGTTCCTCAAGGTTCCACCACCGTCAGCAACCCCGCTAACGCCAATCCCGCGAGCGCGAGCGGACGTACGAGCGTTGCAGACAGTCGTCGCGATGCTGGGGAGGAAGTCGTACTCGACCTTCCCCTGTATGTCCGCAAGCGCTACTCGAGCTCGCTTCAAACGCACATGCTCATCCGGCTCATCGTTCGTCTGACCGACGACGGTCGGGTCTACGCGATCGCCACCTGCGACGAGGTCCGCTCCTCCAACGTTCGCGACGTCGCTTCGGGGACATCCTTCAATCCGCCCAACCTCAACGTGTACATCCCCGACGACATCTTCGCGGAGCCGATTCAGGTCATCATCGAGAAGTTACGGGGAATCCGCCTTCGGGTGAGTGTATTATCAAGTCGATGGTTGTGTTTATTGCTGATATTGAGCATACAGAAGCGCATCTTGGTCGAGATAACCTTCGTGGAATGGTTCAACGGACAGCCGGCGACGTTCGACCTCGAGGTCTCGATCCGGTTCATGACGGCGCCCATCACCGCGGTCAGCGGCTTCCTCGACATTTCCGGCGACATCGTCTTTTACATGGGGGAGTAGACGGATGTCGTTGTCGTGTGGTGTCCGCTCGTCGATGTTGGTAGTTACCTTCTTGGTTCTGATACAGCATGTATGGTCAACGTGAGCCGTGCGTCGAATGTGATATGGATACGTGGATGGCATAGCATGCTGTGTGCGGTTACGCGTATTTTGTTATAAGTCAATTGCTCGGTAATGACATGTATAATGTGTTCAATAAACATGTATATACCGACATAACGACCCAACAACGTGGGGTACGTACTTCTCGAAATCCACAAAGGCAGGAGCGGAGATATCCGAATGCGGCAATTTTCGGTAGTTGAAATTCGAATGCGTTGATCGTAGATACAGTTCGTTGATCGAGTACAGGATCTTCGAATGCTGTACACAAGGCGCACGGAGTTCTTTGATTCTCACGTCGTTTAGAGTTTGTGTGTAATGTGGAGGGCAGCGCTTAGACAGGTAAGTCCGCGGTTCATTCAGATGTGTCAAATGTAGGCGACCTGATTGGCTTGTTAGATGCCGCGACTTTAAATATATATGAGCGCTTGATTATAGTGTGCGCGGGTGCAGATGTTCGTTAAGAAGCTGTCATTTTTTGTTTCTCCGTGTGTTTGCGCTGTACGTCTTGCGGCGCTGCGGACGGAGCATGTGTGCTAATAGCACATCCCTGTGCGCCAAAACACGCGGTTAGGTCGGCTGGTACTCACGGGTCGTCATGCCGGTTTGAATTCGTTATTCATCGAAGCCATACAGCATCAGTGAGCGTGGTGGCGGTTACTGCTTTTTTGAAGATGTTGTTACCGTTTGAGGATGTAACCTCGTGTGTGCGGATGGCCTGGGCGCTATGTGAACTCTGTCTGCGGTTCCTCCACTCTGCTCGTGAGTCATCACTGCTTAAGATTCAATATGTCCGTTCGTGTATGGTCATGCTGCGTGTCGGTGATTGAGGGCCGCTATGACTACTCCGATGTCGCACCGCACCTTGCGTTATGTTCTTGCGCTCCAATTCTCTCCACTCGGACTCCTTCGCAATGGTCTCTTCCACGACGAGCACCAGTGCACGCGGCGGCTTAGGCTCGTCCTCCTCCGGCGGTGTAGGCCGCGACGGAGGTGTTGGTAAGTCAACGCAATGTCTGTACGCTCATATTATGTTGACGTATGTTATTAGCACGAATCAAGCAAGCAGTCGATAAGTTGCTTGAGTCGCCCCTCTACGTGGGCAACGTTTCCGCCTGGAAGAATCAAGTAAAATGGCTGGTGCTGCCGACCCATTCAGTTCTTGTGTCTCAAGACACCGAAGAAGAGGCCGAGTTCGAGCTCATCGGTGAGGTGGACGGTCGGATGTTGTCGTATCATCTTTTCGTCGACGGTGGTTGGCGAATGGAGTTCAAGGAGGGCTCTCCTTTCGTCGCGCACAAGGCTCGCGCCATCATCACGCGTCCTTCCAGAAACGACTGGGATGCGGCTGCTGTCTCATGGGCGGGCACCACGGATGGGCTCCGGGAGCTCGAGGCTTGGAACGCCCAGGAGGGAGTCAAGATCCAAAACTCCATCCTCGAGGGTGACAGGGTACGTCTGCGTCACTCCGTTTTCCAGGTATGTGACAGTTTTACACTTGTGTGTCGCATAAAACTAACAATGTTGCATTTAACACGTAGCCTGTCGTAGCGGGGGAGGCAGACGTGTTCGGCGTCGAAAGCGAGGTCGTCGACAACGATGGTAAGTTTTTTTTATATTGTTTTCTCACTCTAACGTTAGTGTTTGTAGATCCGTTTGACATGCACAACTGGGTTTGCCAGTCCCGTGGTGCTCGTGAGGAGCTGAACGAGGTCATAAAGGAGGGCGGTTACCGCGGCAACATCCTTCCCGCTTACACGGATACTTCACGCCGGCGTTTGATTCCTCCCGCGGAGTACGAGAAGCGTCTGCGTGGCGCGCTGGTCCTCGTCAAGTTCTCCGTGATGTATCAACGCTACGAGTCGAAGGTCCTGAAGAACGACAACTTCTACGCGGACATCAGGGAGATCTGCGTCGTTGCCCCGCCGCCGCCTGCTCCGAAGTCGCCGTCCAAGCGGCGGGTTCGCGCCATGATCGAGTCTATGAAGAGGGACCGGCTGGCTGCTAAGCTTGCTACGTGATTGGAGGTGAGCATGTCATAAACATTATATTGGCAATTTTTGACAGTACCAGTTCGCTTCGTATCAGTTCATGCGGCGGCTATATGTTTTTACGGCTTCTCTGTACGTTAGCGGATGACGGCTTCGCCTCCTGTGTACGTTAATGCATCGAAGTGTGTAGTATGCGCATATCAAGTATGTGTGACTGTCCACGTATGTGTGGGAGTGTGGATGTGCATTGCGAACATAAGTTCGTTATATGTTTGATGTGTACTGTATATAACGAACATGTTAACATGCAGCGTCGTCCGTTTGTTAATTTTATATAACATGCAATATGCAAACCGATTTGTTATCGAATGAAACCATTCCCGATTGTACACTTTTGCGTCTGATTACATCAAATTGTGATGTGCTCATGTATGGCAATATGCAAACGGTATGTCAGTAGGAAAGTCATTTTGAGTGTCATATAATGGGACACCTCGGATGGCTGCGAAGTTGTGTAGAAGTGTGTTACCTTTTTTTCCGCATCAGACCACTATATGTGCGATATGTCTAAGCCGTACGTTGTGTTTCGTACATAACGATCATGGATGTACACGTCTGTCATATGCTCATACGGCTTTATGTACTCATAGCCGTTGTGGTAGGTACTACACGAAGTATGAATGCAGGCCTTCAATGTTATCCCATTACTTTCCGTTACCGACCGAGTAATAACATATATTAACATACCTCGTATTGTCCGAATCAATGCTTGTGTTACTCTTGCATTTTCGCGTCCGTTGAACGTGATCCCGATGGAGCGTCTTCTCCGAGTCCAATGACGCTGAGTGATTCAACATTCGTGCGTAGAGTATTGTCTATGTGGAGTCTGTCTGTTACGATCTGACATTTGTAACACATAACAATGTAAGTTACGACCTTGACATGCGTCGTGTTACAGGTACTTTACCTTTACTTCGGCTTTCGAACAAACGCAAAATACGGCCTGAGGTACGAATCTGAGTTCGTGTATCCATCCGGTCTTCTTCCGCATCTTGATCAGCTCGACATAGCATATCACCTCTACAAAGTCTCCCTGTTGGATCACCGTATGCGGCCTTTTCTTCACCGAGCAGTCGTCCAGATATACGCCGGTGCGTATGCGATGTGCGACTGTCCAATCACGACGCATGTCGAACGCCCAATGATGCGGATCGTCTCCGAGTACCAGCACTGATGGCTTATTTCTGGAGGTGTCTTTGTGAACCTAATAACAATGTAAGTTATAGTTGTTACATATACTGAGTCACGGAAACCGACCTTCGTAAACACTGGTCGTTGAAAAAATATGGTTCCAGGTTTGCTGTTGTGTGTGTCGATGGTGCAGTTCAGGGTGGAAGCTAAGAAAGATGTGATGTTGTCGACAGAACGAAGTTGCATGTTGAATACGTCGTCGAACCCGCCAGATTCCATTGAGACATATTGTATAGCTCGAACGGCGTACTCCTTATTACTGATGAAATGTTGTGTATTACCCATGTTAGTAATAAGTTTATGGGCCGCGGATTATGCGACTCACCCAGCGTAGTTGCCGAGAGGACATATACTCAGTGATTCCACCACGCCATGCATACGGATGGATACTCTCGTCCGATCAGTGGCGGATGTGTATATCTGTGGTTGATATAACAGAAGGAACGGTTTGAAGCCCCTGCTGTCCTGGTCTGATCGGTCGATCATGGCCCATTCGCATAGGTCGTCGAGTGAGCTTGGAATGATCTGCCATGATGCGATGTTGGGTGGCTTGTCGCTTTTTGGAAGACGTGCGGTCAGCTGTGAGTCCCATACGTCTCGAATCAGAAGGCCAGGCTCGGCTGCATGTGCGGTTAGTTCCTGACTGATATCTGACGCTGACATAGTGCTCACCTTCAAGGAAGGACATGCTTTCGCTACAGTGTTAATGAGCTGGTGATGGATGTATTGCGGTACAGGAGGTGTTCACGTAGTGTTGTTGACGATTGCGATGATGGGCTGGAGCAACTTTCCGTTTTATATACGTCAATGTTTTCTATACCGACTACACAATAATCTGTCATGTGTGTAGTTGATTCCTGTTCGAGAAATGGATACACTGGTATGTTTGTCGTGGTCCGCTTCGCGTTGTCCCTTGTACGCGTAGTGGCGATTTCCTTTCCGTGTGTGTTCTCTTTGTGGCTGTGGGGATATAATTAGCACTCTCATGGTCGTGGTACCGCATTATCACGTGAGTGGTTATTTTAACACTTCTTCCCAAGGTGTGTGGGATGTGTCTCACGGGTCGTGGAATACAGTCTTTTTATATGCACGATCCACACGACACTTCTGTTCTAATTATATACGTACAGAGTGATCGTGGCGGTATGGCGCTGCTTTCCATGATTGACGTCTTTTGCTTGCTCAAACCCAAATTCATCACCTGCTGAATGCTGAAACAGTAACGTGTGTGGCCAAGTGATGTCAGTGTATTCAGTGCTTGTATAAATATATGTACCACGAACAACCCGTCTCCTTGTGTTTGTCTACCCAGCTCAAGTACTCACCTGTGCAGTTGTTCATCTCATGGTCTCTACAACTTCTCCTTCCTCTGCCACCCCTGTCAGCACTGTGTCCAACAGTGTGGATGCTCAAACCCCGGCCAAAAAGGTTAGCTCGGGCATCACATCGCCTTCTATGTCGACCTCGACAAAGGACGTCGTCAGTTCAAAGGCGACATACGTCGACAAACCTTCAATCGTTAGTGAGTGCAATTTACACCGTTTTCTGCTATGCGACTATGAGCGCGTGTTCTAATCTTATTTTAGATGTTCCGCCCGTTGTTCCTCCCTCAAAGGCGGCTCCGGTGACGTCCAACGTCGCGTCATCTGGCGGGTTCGTACATGTTATGTTAATTAATTGAAATGGGCGTAACGATAACATTCGTTATTATGTTAGAGCATCCATTGTTCCGTAAGTGTTTATCTCGTTGTCTTCATAGCCGATAGTAAGATGACAAACCTGTCGTACACTTTTGCAGCGTACCCCCGGTCACAGAGAACCTCAGATCGCTGTCTAGCCGTCTGACGGTATCCGCCGCTGACATCATAGAAACGGTGCCTACCGTCGATAAAACCACATCTAAAGAAGGCACGTTCCTCAAATCCTATATAGTGTATATATATACTAAAATATCGGGTTTGTTCACACTCAGACGGCGAAGTATCTGAGCCTCCCGCTATGAACAAAGGCATGTGAATTCCTATGTAATGTGAACTTACTCTGATTGTATTTTGGACTCATGTGTGTATATGCATACGACGATGCTGTAGATACCATCATTCCTAACAAACGGCCCCGCTCTCCCACGCCGGACTGGGCTATTAGTCCTTTTGGTATTGAGTACAACGACATTTTGTTGGGGTATGTGTGTTTGTTATTTCTATGTTTATGTGTTATACTTATGGGTATTTTGTTAACAGACGTGTTGACGCATTGTGCAACATGTTAGACGACAATACTCTTCGATACGGCTTGTCCAAACTCCCGAAGACGGTTCGTTGGGGTCCTGCCGATATGGAGCTCGACGACGTTCTCTGCGTTGGTCGCAAGCCGGTCATCGTGTTCATTGTCGGCGAGGTGGAGAAGTCGACTTTTCGTGATGAGCAGACCCGGCAACCCTTGAAGTTCGTACGCATCTCCGTTAAGCCTCTGTTTCCGTCCAACACGGCGATCGCCCATGCGATGATCAAGAGTTACGCCCATATCAACCGAGGTCGGTATCTGTTATACACTATGCTGGTTGGGGTGCTTACCGTTGATTTTGTAGAGGAAGACTTACAGGCCGGCACCATAGACGTTGGCCGTCGTCAGGCACGCCGAACGAAACACGGACGATCGACAGAGGTATTATATATGTCCTCGTTCTTTACATATGCTTATAGCTTACCACAATGATTTATTGTCACAGGCTTGCGTTTTCGAGCATGTCTACGACGCGTCCCTCAAGTATGGACCGAAGTCGATGATGCCCACTCTCAGTGCAGACCAGATTGGGTATCGCGACCTCGTTCTGATCGAAGCCCAATTCGTTCGTTTCCGCACCGATACGGAGACTGGAAAGGCTGCGTACGGTAACCAGTGGATCACATGGCGTACTCGCTTCGACCTCATCAGCATCTGTTGCCTTAACGAGGCGTCCGACATTGTTGTTGCCGCACCGCTCCCGGACGAGGATGTTCAAGTGATATGATGTATGCTCGTATGTATCTTATAATGCGTCGGTTGTTCTCCTTATTCACTGAACGTAACCCTCACAGTGCTCATACCGTTATTTCCGATGCTGTTGAGAATGTGGCCGTCAATGTACGTGCGTCCGTCTGCGTGTTTGTGTACGAATAGTCGGTGTTTGTTATCCGTGTTATGACCGTGATGTACGATATGTAGCCGGTATCAAGTGTGTACAGTGTACGTTGTGTAGTGTGTTTTGAACCTATGCGAATGTCGCATCATTTGTCATGACGAGGTGTGTTATCGAGTGAGGTCGACTTTCCTTGTCATGGAATTGAATGTGTTTTGGCAAAATAATAACAGAATTTCTATGGCAATTCTCGACTGTTTTAAACAAGGTTTACGTGTAGGTAATTGCTTCGCGTCACATGTCCGACGCCTGTATATATAGCTACATGAAACTGTACGCATATGAAATCGTCTTCATTCGAACCACATCCTCAGCCTGATGTCTCTCATTATTCCCGTACGAGCTGCATGCAACGTTGATGTCGGAGGAGAGTTTTTGGTACGTGTTTTATCTGTGTGCATTATGTTTCGATCTTATTGACAGTTTGTTATTTGAAGATGTCCTACACAGTGGTGATCGACATCGAAGAAAACGACTTCACCGACATCAACATAACAACGCATACGATCGTAGCCCCCACCGGCTCGGATATCGTTATATATAGGCGCTCCGCAGAAATGGCGACAGGCCGTACAAGGAGTATTCGTACATCCCACAGCGAGCTTGGTGCGAGCATCGTAACGCGTGTCAAGATTCGGGTATTGGACGATACAGGCCGCGGGGTGAGTGGTTTGTTTTGATTGGGATTGTACAGGAGCACGACCAACATCCGTGACGGTGATAGTACGCCGTGGTAGTGGTGATCACGTTCACTCTGGACGGACAGTCGCCGTCGGTGCGCGCTAATTGGAAGGTCAGAAGTCTGGTTTCCGCGGGATGTGGTGTAGGAGATGCGATCTGAACCTTGTGGCTGTCGAGCTTCGTACGATATAACGTTTCGGGGTGACAATAACGAACGGCATATGACGTACAAAAGAAGTCTGTGTGGTGGTGGGGCTGGACGTGAATTTCAAACTTGTTAAGAAGAGTGAACATATAAATAGTTGACTTACGAGATGCAGTTCAGTTTGTTCACTGTTCCATACATTGTTGCTGCGCTTATGTTATAGCGTGTGATGTATATGCTGCGCATATCGTTACAGTGTGTAATGCGCGCGTACTGCGTGTGATCCCTCTCGTTGGCAGAAGTACGGCAAGGCTATTTTGAATCGATATGTGGGAGAGTGGTAGACATGTGTGTGAGTACACCATGCGAACTTACAAGACTATGACTGTTCGGTCGCGCAGAAGCATGGCATGTATGCGGTACATGAGGTTTGTGTTGCATCATGGCAGACACATATGGTTTTGCTTCAGGTATAAATGGTAGCATTAATCCTACCCTCTTCATACCAGGATCGTCACTTCGTCAACCCATATAACACGTATGCCGCGAAGGCCCAGGTAACATCTGTTCTTTATTGCCATAAATGACACTAACAACATATGTTTAATTTAGACATGCCCATGTTGCTTTCTCTGATTCGGTATCCATCGCACCGCGGACATCACCACCATTACACTTGCCACTGTGGGTTGATAGTCAACTTATATCGTAAGTTGCAATCGTCTTTTACATATGTTGCTATGCTAAACAACTGCTATATCAGCCGGATTCGTCGCTTTCTAGACTTTATCTGTCTGAAGGATGGAATATCGTCCATATCCCAGGTCTTAACGCATACCGAGTGGCGGTCACACATGACACAACAGTATCTCTGTTTTCGCGAACAACAGAGTCCTCTTCGCGTCTGGGTCGTCGGCACATTATCCTCGCTTTTGTCGCACTGCAACTCGTCGCTGTCATACAGCACTACCTCAATGCAAGTTCGTGTTATCCGAGAGCAGGACTCTCTCGCGCTTCACAACCTGTGTCATGGCTTGCCGCATATCGGTATGTTAATGGTCATATTCATACTGTTTTAACTGATATGTAATTGTCGTATAGTGACACCCAACCCCTACTTCGAATCGAGTGTGTGTTATCCATTGTTATCTGGTCTATGGGTACGTATTCTTGTTAACTCACCGAAATGTATTAACATACGCATATGCCCAGCCTTTTCCGTTTATTTACGATGCGACGTCACGCTTCAGAAACAAGTCTTTGATGTTGCAACTCAAGTTGTCAGACTTGGCCGTGGGCGATGTCGTCCTTCTCGAATCGCGTTGCTTTCATCACACGATCAGATCTGGAGGAGGGGTTGGTGTTGTCACCGCGCATGTTACGAGATTCGAACTCATATCAGCTTCTGTATTGGCATTCGCTCCTCGAGACTCACACAGGTTGCTGCCTGATACGTTCACAGGATCATTGTAGTACAAAGGAGGCGCCAATTATGTATCTCGTGATGTTACGTGCTTCTGTATTTAGATTCCTTCTCACTTGGCGTGCGATATGTCTCACGTTGTAGCGCTCCGCAATTCAATGGACGCGAACATCATAGACGAATGTGTGTGCTGGTTTGTACTAACGCTCAGTTTGGTATTGTGCGCGGTTGAACGACTCGGTCGCCGCCGGTGTATACATTTTGAGTGTTTTCACCGCTACGGTCGCAACCTCATAGCACTTGCAGTACATAAAGCCTGCGGCACATACAATTGAACGAGCATCGTGTACCTCTTTCTTTCAGCTGGATTGTCGCTCCGTAATGGCCTCCAACGTGACCACTTATTTCTTTTCCACATATTATACGCTTACTCATTCTGGTATAGGTTCGTAACGTGATTGCCTACCGTTTCCCAATGCATGGTCGACCACAACGATTTTCGGTGCCCATTCAGCACTTTTACATCGATTCCGGCTACGAATACCCGATACTCAATGCGGCGTTCGAGATGCAATGTCGCGTCAGATGCCACGAAGTCGCTCTCAACCGTGGACGGTATCTGTTCTACGTCTACAGCACGACGGAGTGCTACTCCGATGGCATTAATCGCAGCCTTCGTGGTGTAGATGGCGGGCCGATATGGCGAGGGGAGATGGTTGTCGTTCGACGTGCACGGCACAGCGACCGATTCGTCAACTTTCGATCTGGCGATGAAAAACGCGCTGTTAAAGGGGCGTTCTGGTACGTTCTATCGTTACGTGACGTCTAAGGCGCGCATACTAACGCTATTATCCTTCCATTCAGTGTCATTCGCCGACTCAAACGTGCGTCGGATAAAGAATGGCGCGAAGCATGAATAGGTATGTTTTTTTGTGACTCGTGTTAATATTCTGTTACCGAGGTAACAAATTATTAGTGGTGTTAGTATTGACGTTACATCTTCCAACCCATCCTTCGACCACTATTTAGCATTGCAGCCCTCTGTTACGATGCGGTGTGTAACGTGTGACAGGTTTTCGCCTCATTATACGTCAAATGTGTCCTTCATATCGTACGGCCCATCACGTTTCTCTTTTGAACTCGTACATTGTTGCCGTGTCCAGCGTACCGCCTGTATATAAACACGTCGACTGGCTCTCGTTTGCACGCAGATGCGTCTCATCCTCCTACTGCCATCCTCTTCATTATCATGCCGGAATCTCGTGATATACTGGAGCTGCCTCTATATATCCAACGCCCCGCCCACGGTGGTGACCCATTCTACATGGTATGTGTATATGCACTTAAGTACCGCGTACCGTGCACTGATACATTTGACCTTATTAGCGCTATCTTCTAATGACGATCCAATTCCGAATATTAGACCAACGATATGTCACTGTCGACTTCGATTGGTGGGAGATGAAATCAAACGTTCCGACTTTACCTGAAGACCAGTTTGTCTCGACGGACGCACCAACTCGGCCCAACACGACCGTTCACGTCCCATCAGACCCTTTCTCGAAGCCAAGCTTTGTAACGCACAGTCACACGTTGGAAAACGGGGGGAAAGTGGTACGTGCAGAATATCCACCCTATTATTGCGCCTCTGGCACACAACGACTCACATCCACGTTGTTAGGTTTATTTGTCTCTGGTTTTTTCGTTGACCGATTATGAAGGGGCAGTTACTGTTGAATCCGCACTTAGCATCACTGTTTGTCCGCACCACCTGTCGCTTCCACCGCTTTTGATTTCTCCGCCCGACGATACTATACACGTTACACGATAGTCTACCAACGTGTGATATGGTCCAAATGCCGCTACAAAACTGTGTTATGTCTCTAAGCTGTTAGACTGATTCAAATCGAAAACATCACCGTTAGTATTCGCCGACACCGTAGCAATAATGTAATGCTGTATGCATCACGGTTTTGCCGTATACAGTACGTGCGTTCCACCTTCGGAAATGGCAACCACATTTGTATCTTATATAGTACGTGACTTACCGTTGCGTCGGTGTGTTAATGTACTCCCACCCTTAGGCATCGGTTTGCTATGTTCGACAAACCGAAGCCCCACTTTGTCTATATACATAGTTTGACTGGCATGTGAGCGCCAATAGAAGTAGTAACGTCCGTGCTAGACCCGAATAATGTTCACATGGTGTCCGGCGCAAACGGTGACATATATAGCTGGCGGTTTCATTCAGGTACGCATCGTAACCGTGTCGTAAATGCGGAACGTTGCTTGTGATCACCCAACCTCCATTAAATGACTATATTGCTTGTTTATGATTCACTCTGTGTTGGGTGGTATTTGGTCGCAAGTGGATAGCGTATATTATATATGCAGCGACACATGAAGCCCGTACCATCCAGTATCTATCGTCGACGCCCATTCTCCGCACTTGCACTCTACATGCCTGACGATATAACAACATCTGATCGTGACGATGCCCCTCCCTCTCCACCACCAGTGTACCCTCAGGGAACACAGTCGTCGCCTCCACGATATGAACTGTTTGGTGACTTGATGGGATACCGATCGCGACCGGTAATGTACCGTCATGTGTCTGAACAGCACGGAACTAACATGTCCTCCTTCAAGCTGACGATCAGCGTTACTCTAACCGTCGGCGACGTACCCCTTCCTGGGGTGACTGTAACCACGAATGCCACTCGGGAGTGGATCGATGGAGAAGAGCCACTGGAGAACGCTTGGAACGAGTACACTGCCCACATCCAGACGGTCCTCAAGTTGAAGATGGAGGAAATGCTTGCAATTACGATGTTGAGTGCGGCGGACGAACATCGTCATCTGATGCGAGGTGTGCGGGCAAGTTCTTGACATGATTCAATGTACGGAAGTAATGGTTATGTAACGCGTGTTTGTTGTTTGTGGTTCGTGATTACGGGGTATGTTACATGCACGTCACTTTTCGTTCCGATCTCAGAGTATGTGCTGGCCGTAAACGTATATGTTTGTTATCGCCGCCGGTATACAATCTTGGTTAACTTATATACGGTGTCAGACGGTATGGTTTGATGTGGAACACATATACCTACCAATGATGTCGGTGAATACTTAGATGACCACATTGTCACATACAAATGCAACTATGTAAGCATACAAATTGCTCCCTCCTTTCACTAGCCGACAGCAACAATAGCCTAGTCTACGATATGCTTCGCGAGCGTATGTACGTATGTTATGGGATGGACATCGTAGACCGAAACCACCTCCGCTAACGACATGCGTGACGAGTCATACTGGGCCCAGCCTGGAACCATGTTAGCTATATACATATATATGCCGCCACATAAATAGCTACAAGTCATCGACTCACTTGGGTTTATCGACTCACTTGGGTCATACTCGTCGGCTTGGTCAGCTTCGAATGCGTTCTCGCTCTCATTCTCTGCGCTAGTATGCGTATTGGTGACCTGAATATTGAAGTATGATCGTCAGATCCTATGGAAGTTGCACTACTGCTTTTCAAATGCATATATACCTGGTTTTGAGGCACCTCTGGTTCGCATTGATCGACCACATTCATAATCGTCTCTTCTATGGCAACTATACCAAAATTAAAACGTTATCAGTATCCGATACGCACGTACAATTCGTGTAAACATGATACTGTCTCCTCTTACGTTCTGTGTCCAATCGCCCATTTGAACTATAACACGGACATGAATACACCACTATGAGCGCTGATATCGCAACTGATTCTTACCTCTCAGTACGTTCATCCCACTTGCACAGGTGCGTCTCATTGCGCTCCTCACAGCGTCGGCACCACGGTCTTTCCCTACAATACTCGTATGTTAGCGTATGCGTTAACATGTTGTGACATGTAATGTCGTAACATAGTATCCTATGAAAAAACATAATCGTTATGACATTTTTCAACGAATCACCTTGTACACGCTCTGTGATGCTTGCGGCATTCTTCATCGGCCGCAATCGTCGCAACATGGCTTTGCATCAATATACGTAAGTTTGTAACAATATCACATCCTGCTCACGGGTACAGTTGATTGCTTTACGCCTAGTACGGCCTGCTTTTGATGTTCCCTCCACTGCATGATGTGTTATTGGTCAGAACAATCATCATACACTGATTTCCGATATGTGTACCTGAGAAAATCTCGTCCGCATCATCACCCTCATCCAGCCATCGCGGACTGTGGACAGACCCGATTTTACGGCCGTACGTCTTCTTCGGCCTACCCCCTGCTGAATGGTTAGAGGACTCAATTGTGATCGATGCTATACATCAGAACTTACTGCCTCTCCTCCCCATGTCCTGTGTGACAGCTTATACCAAGGAATATTAACAACAGAGACGGTTCAATCGACACAGATGTAGAGTGAGGGACGTCAAGGGTCAATTTCGTCTTCCTATGCCGTGCCGGTGAGTGACCGGTGATATATACATATACATATCTCACTCTACAACACTATAACGGCAATGTGTTGCTGGAGTTCCGTCCGTCCGTCGTAGCTGAGACTAAGGATGTACGGCACGTATGTAATCAGGGCTGCGTGGGTATAGGCACAGTTCTGTGGGCTAATTACGGCGACGCCAGAAGCTCGTTTCTCATCTGCCACACGGTGTTCACGTTCGATTGCTTCATTTTCTGATGGATGCACTGACCCGTTGATCAACAACTTCATCATACTCACAGGTCGGACATCAGGAGGTCTTGATGGCATTATTGCTGTTGGCAATACCATCACATGCGACGGTAATGATCTGATGTCGGGAGACATATCAATTTGTCGCTGCATTGTTATTTGTCTGATCGCATGTAGCGAAAGTGCAATACACGAACACACAATCGCATACATGCAACTATATATAACGGCATCCACGACAACGAAAGAGCAGATTCTTGCATATTCTGGCCTCATCCGTTAAACACCGCCAGCTTCGCCCTACGTGAAACAAATGTATGTCTATATCCATGACGACCTTCTATTTCTGTTCAACTTCGTATATACAGAACCCTGTGCAGGCATCGCGAGCCAAACTGAACACTACGCGTGTTTCAAATTGCAAATGAGCTGTGAGTAACCACATGCGCTCTGTATCCGTTTGTGATAGGCTACAGCTATGCGCCACTCACACATTTTCTTCCCATGCGCAGATCAGATGTTCAACAAAAGAATAGACCGCATGACATGGATCACTGTAAGAAGCATACAGATAACGGGGTTCTAAACTTCTGATGTACGTAACCAAACCCTGCAGACATGGCGCCACCCCAAACGCAGCCAATCGGAATGCTTCAAATTGCAAATGAGTTGTGAGTAACCACATGTGCTCTGTATCCGTTCGTGATAGGCTACAGCTATGCGCCACTCACACATTTTCTTCCCATGCGCAGATCAGATGTTCAACAAAAGAATAGACCGCATGACATGGATCACTGTAAGAAGCATACAGATAACGGGGTTCTAAACTTCTGATGTACGTAACCAAACCCTGCAGACATGGCGCCACCCCAAACGCATCCAATCGGAATGCTTCAAATTGTCAACAAGTCGTCGTATGCACACATCTATTTTTATACGCCTGCAAACATCATTATCTCATCATGAACCGAACGTATCTTTACAGAATGTAGAATAGGTTCATGAACTCCTAAAATGTAGATGATGAAAATTTAAATACATTTGGGATCAGCTACCAGTCTGTGTATACTCCCATTCTGTGTAACAAATATTGAAACACATTGTGTACCAAAAGTACTTGTTCATTTGTTGTATATGACAGTACTAGCCCTGCACTATACATTTCTGGCTCATAAAAATGCCATACTTTGACATTAATCGTACACCTCATCTGGGACTGATACATGCGTTAGATGGTAACTTTACCTGCTGTTCGATTCACATAACGTTGCTTTATTACCCAGTATGGACATACTCCATGACATCTTTCATGTGTATGCTCTCACACCATGTTCTATGCATTCAGTCAGAAATCTTAAATCACGTACGGTCATTAAACTCAATAAATGTATATTCATTTACATCACCCTATGCTGCCGAAATTGTATTCTCTGCAGTGACACGTTGTCTACAACGTGTACCAATCACATCCGTCTGTGTATAACTGTAAGGCCACTCATTCTCACTGTGTCTCACATTGTTCAGCACTGCATGGACATCATGCTTTACTCCTTGACTGGCTATTTTTCCCTGCATACCGCATACACATTTGCTCATGCACCCGATATGGCCCTCCCACTTGACCGCACTAGCCAACACAATCAAATAGCACATCACGACACCATTGCAACTCCCATTGTAGAAGACGCGCCCTATGCACCACCATCCCTTCAGCCTATCACTTTATACAATAGCAGCATACAGCGCAACTTCCATCCCCCACCTGCAAGGTAAGTGTATGTCAGGTGGGCATAATATAGTGTTTGGTGATAACAGTATAATGCTTTCTTCCGAACACGTAGGCATCATGTCCACCCACCCGCCAGACAACCGTGGCCACCCACCCCGCCCGAAGATGCTCTGTCAATTGATGGTGGGTTCACTTGTAATAAATGAACATATAACTGAATTGTGAATCCTTCCAGTCAATTATAGCGATCAATACAATCACCCCGAGCACGACATGAACAGCGACGTACGTCATACGGCTTGCACGCCTCACATTGCTTACTTCCAGTACCAACATGCCATGTACACCATGTACCACACAAAACAGCAGCAGCCGTTGGTAGATATACCGACCCCATATGAAGATCGGCCGGGTATGCCATCTGAGTACACTTTACAAAACGACGAGCACTGACTACAACCATGTTGTACCCCAACACACCGTAACATGTACGTATGTATTTTTAATATGCTCATCAACACCGTTCACTAATTCTGTTATATCATGGTTGTTAGTTCCTTATGAACACACCCGTATGTGCATTCGTCTGTTACATGGCCTCCGTAAACGACATCATGTTACTCGAATGTTAGTAATTTAAACACAACTACTTCATATGGGTCGTTAACTTTATATTCAGCATTCCCCGATGACACGCAACTAGCAGCTCACTTCAGTATCCTCACCGACATCTCAATTTCCCCCAACATCGGTGTGGACCCATGCGCATCGGTTGACAGTATCTACTGTTCATGGCGGTTGACCAAGCAGTCTTTGGCGAGTTGTATGGAAATTGTGTTGCAACCGCAGGTTTCATCATCGTCATTGGAGGTAGGTGACCCTTTCACGTCTATCGGCGAAATGTCTATACAATAACGCTAACCAATTTCATAACAGGGCCGAGAAGAATCACGTGTTCGCAAGGTTGCTTGCACTTTCTGTCGTAACAAGAAGATCGCATGTGTGCGGGAAACTCAAGACAGCAGTGCCCGATGCCTGTGAGCATTTTTTGAAAATCATACTTAACGTGTATACCACATATCACGTTCACTCTGATATTTTACAGGCAATGCATTCGGCGTAACTTGGGATGCGACTATATTCCTATCCGTAAACGCCAAGTCGCTTAACCCGTTACTATAACACAAAGTCGTAACGAGTTATACCAACGACAACAACAACAAAATTGTGCCGACTTCAGACCACCACAGTTCGTACTCGATTTCTTCAAATCGCACCGTGTATAATGCTCACTTATACTGTATCACATCGGGGTAGACAATAACACTGATTGAGCGAATGATGCATCACGGAGACGATGGGCTGCATGCGACCCGGAGGCTCACCGTCGTCGATGTCGGCAATGTTTCGTTGCTTTGTTACCCATGCTACATTCTTGACTGAATTGTGATCTGTTTCCATGCTCTCTTTATTGTACTTGTTAGATGATCATTGTGATAATTCCATGGAATTCACTATAACACATTTGCTAACGAACAGGTTATATCGTACAACTGTAAGAGCACGAGCCGTGACTTGATAACATCCGCATTCCAAACGCGCGAGAAAGGTAACGATAGTTGCGTAACGATCGAAAAAAAACACGCGTCCAATACATCAGTAGTAGTATACCCTCGCATCCGAGCTCCCGCCATATGACATGCCGTCACCTACGTTCGTGTCGGAGCGCATGATTGGGTCCCATCCCGTCGGCGATCCCCATGTCTCCGGCCGACCAATGTCCGTGCTCGGTCTGGCCCCATAAGTCTCCCATACTTGCGACGGGGACGTCGCCATATCCCACGACGGGGGAGGGAGACTCACATCCACACGACGTCGTTTGCGCGGCGGCTCACACGGAGGAGGTGTGGATGAGAAGGGCGGGTGGGAGACCTCTGCCGCACCGGGGAGCTCAGGGAAGGGCATCTGCAGGGGTGGGCTCGACGCCATAGCCTCCGGGTACCGAGCGCGCGGAAGGTCAACAGGCGACGGGCACGGTGGGGCTGCCGGACCGGATAGGCCGTCCATCAAGGCGACATCCGACGGCCACCACGCTCCCATCTCCAGCGGCGCGTAGCATCGGTCGCCGAGGAGCCCGAATGGCTGTTCGGTGCGCACAGTTCTGGTCAGGCCCGACGGCAAGACGACCGAGTTTCGGGGAGTCGCGGTGTAGATCGTATCGCGCTCGTCGTCGTCGAGACTGACTGGCGGCCGTGTAGGTACCGGGCCCGGGTCTGCTCGGAGGCGTAGTGTGATGAGGTCGGCGAGGTCCGGGATCGGCATGATCGCACTCGCCAAGCTACAAGCTATAAAGGCGCGCTGCAAGGGCGCCCAGGGATCGTCGTTCATGACCACAATCTCGACTTCCCTCCGTGTGCGCCGCCTCTCTCCTGCGATACGCCCGTAGAACGACGTCGGTATCGCAACATTCGGGAGCCGCGATATCTCGATGGGAGGAATTCCATCCACAGGGGGAGGAACGACGTGGAGATGGACCTTGGAGTCGAGTGCGAAGGACGCGTCCAGAGGTGCGGCCGCGATGTACAGCTCGCTACCCGTTTTCGGTGGGTTGGGATGATTCGTCGACCTGCATCGCGCGACGTACAACGGGCGATACACCGGTGTTGCAGGGAGGGAGGGTAGAGGGATGAACGAGGGTGGATTCATGGATAGGAAAACAGGGTTGCTGCAGAGTGGTCGTCCACAGGTTTCGTCCTTATGCTGTGTGCTGTAAACACCTGTAGAGTCTGGCCGGACGAGCAGGTGTCAAATTATTACGTATGAGGACAGAATTGGGTTGCGGCGACCTCTGAACGCCGCGCAAGCGAAGAAGCGAAGCGGCAACGTATCAAATAAGTAAAAGAAGTAGCGAAGCAGTAAATGAGTGACTTTGGAGTGAGATGGAAGGAGAAATGATGACTATTCAGTGCTCAATTTGGGATTACAGTAATATCTTCCCACAGCCTCGTGGTCATGGAGTTGGGCAAACTAGTCAGCAGATGCGTGAATCAGCTACTATGTGTGCTGCACAGCGGCGGCCGCGACGAGCCTTGGAAATGTAACAGGCACATACATTCTATCACATACAGCAGACCACGTATCATGTCTCATAAAAGTGGATTGCGCTATGACCTGCCATACATATAACACAAAGTGCAGATAAAACTGCACAACGTATATGCTAACATCAATTTATAAAATCCCATCTGCCAATCCCCGTCCTACATAGTGTTTTTATGTGCTCCTATAACACATCCACCCCCGCTCCTTTCCGGTAATAACCATCGATACGTATCAGTTATGTATGTTGATGGGCTCACAGTCTTCAACATTGGTGTAATATGTTGACAGTTGCAATTAAATGTGCTATAATTGTTTGTGTTATCAGTGACATTATTGTGAGCTCAATATTGCCAGTTTTGCAGCACATTTCACTTACATCCGACCGCTATGATACGACGGACATGTTCACTTTTTAAGTTAACATATTGTATGTGTTATGTGCCGTATGTAACATGTTGTTAATATAATAACGCATATAATATCACGTATGTTATCTCACCATGTACAATGAGCCACATCTACACCCTACCGACCTCCCGTCAGGTTGAGAGTCTTCTATAATTGTAGCGAACCGCACTGCCTCGCGCCCCACCGCACCTCAGCTATCCAAAATAGTTGCTCCCCACGACTGCTCGACCCTGCATAGTTGAACTTGGTTGGAATTTGCAAAGTTTATGTGAACGCCGCTGATGGGCGCTTATAGAACCGCACGCGGCGAACTCTAATCACTTCAACCGCTGCGCGTACTTCGCCGCTCTGAGTCTTGTCCTCCGTCTCGCTCGACCTCTGCTGAATCTGTGCCGTGCTAACTGCTTCATCTACGCCCCACTTTGAATCTACGATCTGCTTATACTGCCTCTCTCGACTACTGTCACTACCATGGCGCGCACTTCTTCCTCCCGTTCCAAAGCGAGTCCGTCCGTTGCTCGTGCCAAAGTCAAGAAGGAGAAGACCAGTTCCAAGAGCGCCCCCGCCCCTTCCCCTGCCGATAAGAAGACTAAACATGTCACGAAGTCCAAACACAAGGGGGATAGCGATGACGAACAGGAGAATGACAGCGGTACGAAGCCATGTTAACTAATGCGCTAACATGTATTTCAACATAGCCTCCAGATGATGAATCGAGCGACGACGACGAACAAAACCGGGTTGCAACAAAGAAGTCCAAGGGAAAGGCGAAGGGTTCCACGTCCGCACGGTCCCCTACGCCCACTAAGGAGCCCGGACGTCAACGTACCGAGTGGCGTACCACGTACCGACCTGCGTACAAGTACATGATGAACCACCTCAATCAGTACCGCAACGCCCCGGACCGGACGCGACGGACTTACTCCAACTCCATTGCCGAACACATCTTCAAGCACTTCAAGTTCGGCGACAAGACGAAGGTCCAGCTAGAGAAAGTAATGTGTTTCGATCCACGTCCATGTGCTATTGAGATTTACTTACCCCATTGCAGTCTGTTCACAACTTCTACAGTAACCACACCCGCAGACCCGAGGACATCCAGAAGTATCTCAAGGAGGTCGCGGAGTTCTCGGCTGACGACGACAAGGACAGCAACAACAGCGGCGACGACAACGGCGACGACAATGGCGACGACAACGGCGACGACAACCACAACGACAGCAAGAAAAAGAAGTCTCCGATGAAGGGTAAGAAGAAGGCCACCGTGGTCATGTCCGAACCGTCGGAGCCCGACAACGTCCCCAGTAAGTCGTCGTGTATATCAGTTATCGTAATGACGCTCATACGAACGACAACTCATACGACAATACAGCTGAAGACGGCGATGACGCGCGCTCAACCGACAACGCCTCCCAGGAGGGCGTCTTCGACAATGCTGCGCAGAACGAGAACGTCGAAAGCGAGGACGAAGAGGAGGACGACGACGCGCAGATGCAAGACCCTCCTCCGCCATCTGCCCCTCGTCGCCGACGTCGATCTGATGCTCCGCATGACGGCCCCGTCAACGCCACTACCGCCGCCAGCCGTAACGCCAACTCCCCCGTGGAGGTAGACGTTCAAGTCCGCGCTGACGTCGACCCTCTTACCGAGGACCTCAGCAACGACAACCTCGACCGGGTTTCGGATGCCGCCGACGCAGGTGGCCCCGTCAAGGAGGCCACTTCCCTTGTCCAGATCTCGTCCAGCATCCCGTCAGATCCCCGTATTCCTCGATTCTCAAACCATGACGTCGACAGCGCTCCCCTATCCGTCGTTGACACCTGCTTCCGGTCAGTACCCATTGTCACACCCACTGTCTGATTCTAACTGTGTATATTACAGTGACCAGGCGAACATCGGCGACATGTTGTATACACGTTTGATGTCGTTGATTGGCTTCAAGGAGGGCGGCGTCGGTCAGGCCGCCTTTTCGGTACAGTATGCATACCGGGACAGGTTCAACCGCACTCGCTCCGGAAGGTAACTCCTCCACCCCGCGTTGACTCCAACAATATTGACCTTACCCATACCTAGTATTTCCCTCAACCCCACAGCCGCCGACTTCTCCACGTACCAGGGAGGCGCATCCCGACGCGAAAAGGCACGTTGGTTGAGTTTCGTGGACGAGATTCTACGTACGTCCTCGCCCTATTATAAGTCTGTTATATACACTAACATAGCATTGGTTAACTTTATCCCTTACATGTGTCGCATCAACGTCCAATAGCTCCAAGCCCAGTTCCCAACGACGACCTCCTCGAGTACGATCCCACAGGCCGCCCCAAGTTGCCGGTCTGGGAAGACGAGTGGACGAAGGGTGTTGCATTAGATCGTTTGAAACGCTTCCTGACGGCGCTGTGGGGTAAGACCCTTCGCCAATTGTCCGTTCAATTTACTGATGCTTTGATTCATATCAGCTCACACGTACGACGGTTACCCTCCCCTCCGTGCGTCGTACTTGGAACAAGATGTCGACGGTAGGTATATCCACCTCCCCGATGATTGGCAGCACATCCGCTTCGTCGAATGGGACAAGTACAGTACCGTCAAACTCGTCAGCGACTACACCATCATCCAGGACCGCGAGGACGATCTTGACGCTCGCATCCGCTTTCTGCGCACCTTGGACGATGCGAACGCATCACCGCCTCCGGATCGCTCGACTCCTGCTGTCCAGTCTGAAGGCCACAACGACGCGACCGCTACGAGTCGGTCGGCTCCTGCCATCCAGCCTGAAGGCGACAACCACGCGACCACTGCGAGTCGCTCGGCTCCCGCCCTCCAGTCTGAAGGCAACGACGACGCGAACGCTACGGCGGACGTTCCGGCGCCCCTCGTACGCGCACGAAACGACTTCAACAACCCGTCGGGCTCTGTACAAGGCCCGCCTCCCTCGACCTCGCTCTCTCGAAACAATCAGCGGAACGTGAGCAACGACCACTATCCCTTCGTCCCGAACTACGTTAACCCTACCCCCGTCAATCCCTACTTCAATACCGGCTTCTTCCCGAACCCACCGGGCAACACGTATCGCGGACAACAACCCTTCGCATCCCCCTTCCCAAACCAACCCTCCTACCCCAACCCTATGTATTACAACCCGAACAACATCACCAACTACAACAACAACAACAACTTCCCCGGCTACTCGAACAACCCGCAGCGACAGGCTCAAGGATACTCCGACGACATGCGCTACGACCCTCGCGTCGAGTACGAAAACGGCTCCGACCAGTACTACTCCGACAACGATCCATCTGCCTCGCGTGAAGACTACCAGCGCCGCAACGTCGTCGACGAGCACCGTCCTCAGGGACGCTACGAAGACCGTATCGCCGGTCGTGACCGCCGCTCTCGCCGAGACGACGATCAACACAGGCATCAACCTCGCGAACGCGACGACAACATGCGTCGTGAGCGTTCTCGCGAAAACGCCCCCCGGTACGAAATACATGCCTCCGGTCACAACGACCACAAGCTGTGGTAGTTATAATATAACATGTACCGTCTAATAGCCCAGAGCGCATTACATTATAAACCGTAGAGCTTTTATTATATCATTTTCCGGCCCTCCCGCCCCAGTAGCAGCCCGGGCACCTGCCTAATACGGCCGGTTTCGGCGGGTGGCTGCTTATCAGCCCGGGCTCTTCTTATCTCCTGTAGATAGTACTCTTATCTCATCAATCCGAGCTCCCGGCCACTCCGGTGGCGCGGGAATCTGGGCGCTTTGGCTCTCGGCTGGGAACTGCCCCGATTAGGCAGGTTCCCCTCATCCCACCTCCCTTGGGCAGCTTGCTGCCCTCGTATCTCGCTCGTTCCGCGGCCGATTCGCCTCGCAAGTGGCTCTATTTGTTCGCATTACAAAGGGCTTCAATACACCCCAATAGTGTGAACTGATACGGTGCGTACTAACGCCGCTACACTGTGTACAAATAGGCCCACTCAGGCGACGCGATCCGGGCGATAGCTCGCCCGTTTCGCGTTGCAACGGGGCGCGTGCGGGCTCCCCAGAAAGAGGCTGAACAGGGCTTTCTGGCGAGCCTATGCGCGCACGGATCGGCCCAGCGGATGTGATTCTGCGCTCCGCCCATCCAGGGCAGGAGCACAGACTCATCTCCTGGGCTGAATCTCGCTCATTTTGCCAGGGACCTGGCTGAAACGTTGTACAGGCCCCTATTGCTTGGTGAGCATCTGCTCATTTGGCTTTACAGCCCAGGTACAACAGCTCAAAAGCGCCAGATAGCCTCATGCTGGGGTCTGGCCCCAGGACGGCCATTTTCCCGATATCCCGCGAACGCGGACGCGCACCGCCACGAAACGCATACCCCCAGAAAGCTGCTGAACGCAGCTTTCCGTCGGTATGCTTTTCGTCGTGGTCCGACCGCGGGAACCGTTGCAGTCGCCACATGCCTCTCCCCACCCCCCTGCCCCCTTCACCTGGCCACTACTCACCCAAATCCTACCCGTTTCGCTTGAATCCAGCTGTAACTCCCTTGCAATACGTAGCAGAATGGTTTAGTACCATGCGATCAGTATACTAACCCCTTCTCCCCGGTTCCCGGCCTTATCAGTGCCTCCAGGCCTCTCCAGGTAGGCAATGCCATCCTCGACCCGACCCGCGCCCGATAAGCATGTTGAGCGCAGATCCCGGTAGGTATACCCTATGGCTACGTATGTACAAAAAAGCTAAGGAATAGGAGCTTTGGTGGTGAAGCTATGGCGATATCTTCTCGGGGAGGGCTCAGCCACAGGCCGTCTTAAGACGGTCTCGGCGGCTGCCCTGGGCTTGCATACAGTACAGCACTGTAGGGAGCCCATCTAAAAATGTAAAATACATATCTGTGCGAGTTTCCTACCGTTTGCCCCCATTCTTAATGTCCTGGATAGGTATATAGTAGTACAATCTAGCATGGTTATCAGTTGATTTAGCCATGGCTTCCCTCACCGGCTATAGGGTAATATATGGCACACTGAAGGTGCCAGATCAGCAAAATTGTACATTAGATGGTATTGCTTGAGCCTGTACATGTAATGACGGCTAGTACATCTACAGGAGCACATAGAAATACCTAGGCATTGATTACCTTGCGCATAGAGTGGTAGCTGAGAGAAGGAAAGGGAGGGGAAGGGGGAGAGTATCATGGGGAGGGGGAGAAGGGGCTGCGCAACAACGAGCGGTCGGATCGCCACAGCAAGCATACCGACGGAAAGCTGCGTTCAGCAGCTTTCCGGGGATATGCGTGCGGTGGCGGCGCGCGGTCGTATGCCCGAGATATCGAGGAAACCGTCGTCCAGGGGCAAGGCCCCCGAACGACGCTTTCTGGCGTTTTCTAGATGCTTTACCTGGGCTGGAAAGTTGAATGAGCGAATGACCATCGAGTGTTGGGAGGCTGTACAAAGTTCAAGCCGCATCTGATGCGAATTGAGCGATGTACAGCCCGGGAGGTGAATCTGTGCTCCAGCCTTACATGGGCGGAGCGCAGAACACGAACGGCTGGACGGAATTGCGCGCGCAAGGGCTCGCCAGAAAGCCCTATTCATCTGCTTTCTGGGGAGCCCACACGCGCCCCGGGGCGACGGGAGACGGGCGAGATATCGCCCGGATCGCGTCGCCTGAGTGGGCCTACTTGTACACAGTATAGCGACGTTAGTACGCACCTTTTCAGTTCGCGCTATTGACACAAATTGAACCCCTTTGTAATGCGAATCCAATGAGCCATTTGCGAGGCGAATCGGAAGCGGAATGAGCGAGATACGGGGAGGGAGAGCTGCCTAGGGGAGGTGGGATGAGGGGAACCTGCCTAATTGGGGCGGTTCCCAGCCGAGAGCCAAAGCGCTCGTATTCCCGCGCCACCCGGGTGGCCGGAAGCTCGGATTGATGAGATTAGTGTGTTATCTACAAGAGATAGGAAGGGCCCGGGCTGATAAGCAGCCACCCGCCGAAACCGGCCGTATTAGGCAGGTGCCCGGGCTGCTAATAGGGCGGGAGGGCCGGAAAATGTTATAATAAAAGCCCTACGGTTCCTAATGTAATGCGCTCTGGGCTATTAGACGGTACATGTTATATCAGAACTACCACAGCTGCTGCAACGACGACCGTGTTCGCAACAACGATCGTCGCGACCTCGATGATACTGCGGATGGCGCTCAACGCCGTGTCGGCCCCAATGACAACGCTCAATCGCGTCGTACTCCCAACACCCGCAACACCCCGGTTGACGAGCACGTCGTCGACCGCAACGTCCCTGCGCCCGAGGAACGGGCTCCGACGTCCCGGCGTGAGCCATGTAAGTCATCCTCCTACGTATTTGAATCCCGTTAACGTATACTATCTCATAGCTGCACCCCGGCCCCCGACACCTGCTATCGAAGTCGGTCCGTCAAACGCCGACATCCGGCCTACTCCTCAGGGAACATCCAACGTCGACAACATCGATGTTAGTTTCGAGGCCAGTTTAGTGCATGTTAGCAAGGTCGTTAACATTCCCTTGGTGTTGCAGACCAGTATGCGGAAGAGGGCGGCATCGGAGGTTGACGTCGATGAGCGCGATCGGAAGCGGGTTCGCCACCAACCCGCCACGGAGAGTCTCGACAAGACCATCACCGAGCACGCCGCGGACACGACGGCCGAGGAACACGACGTTCGGGATGTGACTTCCACTGCGGCAGGTCCATCCACTAATCGCCTCGTCAACGTCGAAACCGCCGACGATTCCCCTACGCATATCGCTCGCAAGGCGCGTGCGGTCGTTATGTAAGTCACTCAATATAATGACATTGAGACAGAAAATGTACAAACTTAATTAATGTGTTTCATTCAGCTCTCGCAGGGGTAACCCGCCCGGGATACGCACACCAACTGACGGGAAAAAGGGCAACAAATCCTGATCGACGTCATGAACGTCTATCGCTGAAACTCTTCAGCCGCGGATTCGTTGAAATGTGTACCTCTACCCCTCGTCGTCGCTTTTCGGTGGTCTCGCTGTCGCATTCGATTCGTACTTTGTCTTGTACTGTTACCTGCATATGATACTTCCTGTCTTGTACGAAATGTATAACATCTGTGTATGTACACCTCATCATGTAGTCCTTAGCTATACGTCTATATTAGGAACCTAATCGACTGCTTGTTCGTAGCTCTGTTTCGGCATCCCAATCTCACAAGTCGTTCGATCAACAACGTGGAATCGGTGGCTGGCGGGTTTTCCCGCAAGACTTACTAGTTTACGGCATACGTCTCTTGAAGAACGAGAGTGAGTCCGGTCCGAGCGCGTCCATCTAAGCTCAATTCTCCCAGCCAGTTCTCTGGGGCGCACATGTGAATGCGGCGCGTCCCGTGGTGGAACTAGAAGGACTTGTCGACATCTCGGAGACCCGCGCTGGGGCGACCCTCTTTCTGACGACTGCTGACACTTGCGCTGCGCCCACACGCCACTGCCGACGGTCGCCACCTCTCTGGGCACTGGTTGCCGCCCACGGGGGACACTTCCCCTCTTGACGTCGACGTCGATTAACCTGCGGGCCTCCGTCTTCGACAGCTTCCGCCGCGAGAGGAGACACTACACATCACGAGGGGTGCGTGGCCGCGCCCCGGCGCCCGGCTTCTACAAACGCCTTGGCAATTACGGTGTCTCACCTTGTTCAGGGAGCTGCGCTGCGTCCCCATGACGCGCGCTCCTGCCTCTCTGGGTCTTATCGCTCCCCGTCCGCGCCTTGGTTCTCGGTGTTTGCCCGCGTTGGGGGCGCCGCGACGGTGGAGGATGGGGAAGCGCGCGCTTGCAACGCAAAAGTGCGAAGTTCGCGATACACGTGACTAGGTCAGAAGAACACCTCTTTGCGTCAGTTGACCCCTCCCCCGACCCCTGTGCAGTAGACGCGTCGAAGCCTCGTATGCTTCTCCGTATCGGCAGTGCGAATGCGCAGGAGGTATAAGTACTCGCGCGATGTCTTCTGCTTCTCACATCCCGCATCTGCTCAGTGCTCAACCATGGCCGCTGCGACCCACACACTCCCCGTCGCCCTTCCCACCCTCGATCGTCTCGGTGTCAAGAGCGTCCCGGCGGACGTCGATGCCGAGAAGGCCGCAGGCCTCTGGCTTGACTCGCTCGCGCAGCACATCGCGCACGGCAACACCGACGGCGTCCTCTCGCTCTTCGCGCCCGACGCCTGGTGGCGCGACATGCTCGCGCTTACCTGGGAGTTCCGCACCTTCCACGGCGCGGCGAAGATCCGCAAGCTGCTGCAGGACCGGCTCCCGTCGGCCAAACTGTCGAACTTCAAGCTCGCGTCCGCGAAGCTCGAGACGCCGTACCCGGACCTCGCGTGGATCCTCGGCGAGTTCACGTTCGAGTCCGCGGTCGGCGCGTGCAGCGGCATCTTCCGCCTCGTGCCGACCGCGGACGGGCGCTGGCTTGGGTTCACGTTCTACACGAACCTCGAGGACCTGAAGGGCTTCGAGGAGAAGGTCGGCCCGCGCCGCAACTTCCTCCCGAACCACGGGAAGTGGCTCGACGAGCGCAAGCGCGAGCGCGAGTTCGAGGACAGCGACCCGACCGTGCTCATCGTCGGTGGCGGGCAGAGCGGGCTGGACGTCGCGGTGCGGATGAAGCTCATGGGCATCCCCGCGCTCGTCATCGAGAAGAACGAGCGGATTGGCGATCAGTGGCGCTATCGTTACCAGGCCCTGTGCCTCCATGATCCTGTCTGTGAGTACCAACTGCGTCGCGTCTCTGAACAGAACCCGAGCTGAGGTCGCTTCGCGTTAAGGGTATGACCATATGCCATTCATGCCGTGAGTGCAGTCTTGATGTGGCATGATCGCTTTCATCTCACCGCGACCGTGACAGATTCCCGCCATCATGGCCCGTCTACACTCCCGCGCACAAGCTCGCAGGGTGGCTCGAGTACTACGCCGAGGCTATGGAGCTGAACGTCTGGACGTCGTCGACGGTCACCAAGGCTGAGCAAGACGCGAACGACGAGTGGAACGTCACGGTCGAGAAGCCTGACGGTACGACCCGCGTCTTCCACGTCAAGCACCTCGTGTTCTCGATCGGGCTCGGCGGGAACAACCCGAACTTCCCCAAGTTCCCGGGGCAGGAGGAGTTCCAGGGCGAGATCCTGCACTCCATCTATCACAACTCCGCGAAGGACCACATCGGGAAGAAGGTGCTGATCGTCGGCGCGTGTACTTCTGGTGAGCTTTGCATTGACGGATCGGCGTATGGTTGATGTTGACTTTGTTCCTAGCGCACGATATCGCAGCAGACTATGTTGCGCATGGCGTCGGTGAGTTCCTCCGCGCACCCGCCTTCCCTTCGTATCCTCAACGTTGTGGTTTGCAGATGTCACGATGTATCAACGCGAGAGCACGTATATCATGACGACCAAGGAGGGCATGCCACGAGTACTGAAGAGTAAGCACCAACCCTGATCTCTTGCGGGGCATATGTCGCTTACGCTTCCTTCCGTGCCTCAGACTGGTGGGGAGGCTCAAACCCGGACCTTGCCGACCGCGTAGACGCGTCGATGCCTGTCTACATCAACGAGGAGATCTCTAAACGGACGACGCAGGAGATTGCAGAGGCGGACAAGTACGTTGCTTCTCGCCCATACGCCCTGTATAGACATCTAACGTGGTACCCAGGGAGCTCCTCGAGGGTCTCAAGAAGGCCGGCTTCAAGTTGAACTACGGCTACGAGGGTGCTGGCTTCCTCTCACATACGCGCCGGCGCGGTGGAGGCTACTATCTCGACGTCGGCGCGTCGCAGCTCGTCATCGACGGCAAGATCAAGCTGAAGAACGACAGCAAGATTAAGAAGTTCACGAAGACCGGCTTCGAGTTCGACGACGGCAGCATGGTTGACGCCGATGTCATCGTGTTCGCGACTGGGTACTTGTGGATTTCCCCTCCCTACAAGGCGTAACGCTCAGTAACGAACCACGTTGTTGTCCAGCTTCGAGGGCCCGCAACCCATCATCAAGCGCATATGCGGGGAGAGCGTCGTACAGCGCCTCAAACCCATCTGGGGCCTCACGCCCGAGGGCGAGTTCCAGACAGTGTGGCGCGACACGGGCGTGCCGAACTTCTGGATAATGATGGGCAACCTCGCGTGGTGCCGCTTCCACTCGAAGCACCTTGCACTCCGTGAGTCTCGGCTCTCCCCCCACTTCGCTATCCAACGTCGCTAATCGAAATCTGCTTGCTCGATATCCAGAGATCAAAGCGATAGAGGAAGGTCTGCTGCGGAACGAGGAGCGGTATGTGTGAGAGTCGGGATAGGGGCCCCAGGGACGCGCATCTGTAACATCAACGGACTTAGAAGACAAGCAACACTGTACTACATATCTCTCATCGCCTATCGAATCCCTGAATTACACAGATGGCCTGCCAGCGTACGCGCTCTCGTCTCGGAGGTCACGACCCCCGCCCCTCCCGGGGTCCGAGATGTGCCTCAGTATGGTCGTCGTCGGATTCCCTTGTGGTGCTCGTATGAAACGGTTGGCGGCGTACTTGTTTTCCCAATGCACAGGATGGTAACTTGAACTGGTCCGCACTCATCGAGGCTATCTTAGTGTCTGATCTTTGGGCGCCAGGCATGCTGGGTAAGTCCGAGTCTTCGCCCGTTTTAAGTCTCAGATGCCTCCGATACTCAACACTGATCCAGAGCTAAACGAGACCGGACGACACCCGGGGTGCTTACCTACATACCGCGCGGAAGCTATCCTGGCGCTGACGGTAGTCCGGCGGTGTCGTCCCACGATGGCCCACTCGAACAAGCCGAAACTGGAATCAAGTTGGGCGCTGACATCTATTCGTGAGCGAGGCGCGTACATCATGATCCTCGTCTCGAATTCGAAACTGCACATGGTTGACACGAGACCGGGCGTGTAGATCATACAGGAACAAGCTGCGCAGACGTCTGCTCGGGGTGTCGTCCTCGCCCACCGCTATCGTCGAGATAGTTAATGACCTTTGACAGCGCTCTTCCTTCGTCAATTTCTCGAACGCCAGGCAGCTTCTTGGTACGGAGGTTCAATGGTAGAGGCGGGTCGACCATGTTGAACCCATGTACGACATTACAGAAAATCAAATGATGCGCCGTTCACCTTTCGGAGTTTGTTCCTGGTGAGTTGCCTTTTTAGGTGATGCACCCGGCACATCATCAGCGTTGACGACGAGCTCTCTCGCCACACCGCCGCAATCGAAGTTCGTATCCAGCCTCCGAGCTCGTTGAACCATCCGTTGCAACACACTAGTCTCTGTCAACACGTTGAGCGGTTGACAGTCAGATCAATTCTAACAACCCGGCGTCGAGGTCAACGGTTCTCAACCACATCCTCTGCCACTCAACGCCCAGCAATCTGACCTATGGCGAACCTCGGCTGTACGAACTGAGTCCGCCGACGCAACGCACGTCTAGAGGCCATCTTTGATGATGGGATGCACAGCTGCAGCGATCTCCCTAGGCCCGCGTCCAACGGCACACGCACTGCATCTCGCCAAGGCCACCGGCATCCGCACCATCTCGCCCGCAACGACGACGATGTCTGATCTGCACCGCGCGCCGGACGTCGTACGGCGCTCTGCGCTCGCGCAGCTGTATAAAGATGCGCGTCCGGTGAGAGCAAGTTCCTCACGGGTCCTGGTGATTCCTCTTCGTTCTTCGCTCCCTCTCTTTTTCTAAAGCCCTTCCTTTCACGACGTTCCTGTCGTTTTACGAGTCTCGACGCCATCATGGTCTTCAGCCCGCTCCTTATTGCCGCCCTCCTCCCCATCGCCGCCCAAGCGGCGAACGACTGGGCCAAGCCCTGCTTCGGCGAGTGTAACTGGGACATTGCTTCGGAAACTGGCTCCGGCACGGTCCGGATTGTGAGTGTCAATTCTTCCAAGTCGTTTCAGGCGAAGACGCTCATCTACATTGACTACACAGGCCGGGCCTAGTGCTGCTGTGTCCGATATCACGCCTGCCGCGGGATGGATGATCATGGACTGTGACCCCAACACCTCCGATCAGGACATCCGTCTTGTTTGCCAAGATCCCTCCAAGGGCTGCGACCACATCTACACCGACAGCGCGGCAGGCACCCTTGTCCGCCTCCCGAAGAGCGTGAGTTGCCTTGTCTATGCGACTCTTTCGGTACATGTTCTGACCTCCATACAGTGCGGCTCCACCCCCTTCGCGCTCGTCACTCGCGACTGGGTGCACCAGGACCAGTCCATCCCCGCTAGCAAACGTTCTTCGATCGTTCGCCGCGATGGCTCTGAGCCTGTTGTGAAGGGCATGAGTCTCGCGACTAACTTCGACGACGTGACCATTCCCACGTATGTCCTCTTCCCGCATCCATGACAACATATTGCTCACGAAGTGCTGCAGGAACGGCGATGTTACCCTCTTCCTGATGGGTTCCTCTGTCCCTGGTGCCGCTGGCAACTTCACGGTCGAGCCGCCCAGCTCCACTGCTGCAGCCAAGCGTGGCCTCGGTAGCTGGATCGACGATTCGCTGCACAGTGAGTTACCAACCAACCACATACACGGTAGAGCAATCACTTAGCACCTTCCTATAGACCTCGCCCAGGTGCACGCCAACTTCCTCGGTGACTTCAACAAGAACGTTACTGGCAGCAGCCCGATCAACTTCGACAAGGACTTCCCCATCTTCGACCAGAAGATCGACTGCCCGCAGAAGGGCGCAGTCCCCGGCTTCTCTGGGGAGGCCAAGGTCGACCTCGACGGCAAGGTCAACGGGAACGTCAACTACGGTGTTGCCGCCGCTGGCAGCATCATCCCGCCCAAGCTGTCCGAGTTCGGTCTGTTCGTCGGTCTTGACGCGTCTATCACCGGTACCCTTGGCCTGGGTGCTACGCTCACCGTACGTGCTATCCGACATGCCTCCAGTGAGAATTAAACTCATGCTACAATGACAGGGTTCGATCAGCTCCGGCAAGATCCAGGTCTTCGAGGTCGGCATTCCTGCCCTCGACTTCCCTAAGTATGTTTCAAGGATGTCTCTGCAAGGACATTTACTGACTTCTCCTTCAGGATCTTCAGCATTGGCCCTACCTTCACCGTGAACGTCGAGGCGACCGCGTCGCTCGACGCTAACGTCGACATGGACGTTGACCTTGCCTACGACGTCAAGGGCCTGCAGCTCTTCTTCCCTCCTGGCGCCAACTCGCAGGCCGGCACGTTCACGCCTGGCGACTCGAACGTCAAGCTCTCGGTCAGCCCCAACGTCACCTCGCATGGCCAGATTGCGGCGCACCTCATCCCCTCGGTAAGCGCCCTCTTCAGATTCTCCGAACATGTTTCATGATGCTAAAACTTGTGATCTTCGCAGCTCAACTTCGGTATCAGCGCGCTCGGCGGCAAGACCAAGGCGACCATCAACCTCGACCTTGACGCCGACGCTGCCCTCGACCTGTCCCTGACTGCCGCGGCCGAGGCGTCCACCTCCACCAGCGGCAACGCCGCGGGCACCAGCTTCGGCGGCTGTGTCGACATCACGAGCGGCCTGGCTGTCAACGCCGGCGCGGACGCGGACTTCTTCAGCCTCTTCAAGAAGGGCACGTCCGTCCCGCTCTTTTCGAAGACGTTCGACCTCTTCAAGGTACAGCTGTTACCTATATCTCAACTGAGACAGTGCCGCTCACCAGATGCTCTCTAGAAATGCTTCGGCAGCAGCCCCTCGCGCCGTGCCTACACTGGCCGCTCTGAGCGTGCCGCGCTGATTGCGCGCGCTGACCCCGTGGCTTGCCCGACGAACCTTCTGGGCTCCGTTGCCAGCGTTGTGGAGGAGAAGGTTGCAGGATCGAGGTAAGCCCCACTACGCGCTGCTTGGAGTCACCCAATCTAACCCCCCTCCCCCCAGCTTGACCCGCTGAACGACTTTTCATGGCATTCCTTTCGATTGACTCTGGGCTATTAGATTCCTTTAATTATTATTATTGGCTGAGGGTAGCTCTTTTTTCACATTACCAGTTTGATCGTAATTCATGCGATCGCCCGCACAACCTTTGCCTGCTTGCGTGCTGCCATCGCTCCGCGCGAGGTGCACATGTGCCTAGATCTGAGACATCGTGCTGACCCTCCGCCGGGTACTTCAGATTGCTTCTTCGGCCTGTCCGATACGCGAGAGTTGCAACAGTGCCACCTGGTGACGTCCTCGCCGCGGCGATCATGATCTTAGCACTGCGCCGTTGGGTACATACCGAGTGCTGTATTCATGGCCACGGCGCGTTCGAACGAGAACGGCCCACCCGGCCTATCGTGAATGCGCGGGCTAGAACCCACGAGCGGCCTTCGAGGTTCTATCAGCACTCATGTGCCACGAGGGCGAGGCACGGGATTCCGGGGACCTGCATGATTCCCATTCGAACAGGTAAAGCTCCGAGTCGTGTTCCACCCCGCGGCCTGCTGGGACGCCGCGCGTTGCCCTTATCGGTGTACGGCCAAGAGCTCGCGCCCGAGGCCCCGAGCTCATTTCCGCTCGCCCCCCACCCCGATCGCAGAACACACCCGGGCCCGACAAGGTGGAGGCAACGCGCGTTAGCACCGATACGATGCCACCGCCCATCAGCGACGCGGACAAAGTGGGGTTCGAGACCGCGTTCGCGCACGCGCAGCGGGGCTTCGACGAGGGGGGCGTGCCTATTGGTGCAGCCCTCGTGCGCCACGACGGTGCGGGGGCGGGCACGGGCGGGGAGAGCAGCGAGGGCAGCGGGCCGCTGGTGATTGGACAAGGGCACAACCTGCGCGTGCAGAAGAGCTCGGCGATCCTCCATGCAGAGATCGCAGCCCTCGATGACGCGGGGCGGCAGATGCCTGGTGTCTATCGCAACGCGACTATGGTGAGTCCCGAGCTGCCCGCTGCATTCAGTATGGGGCGGCGCTGAATCTAGGAACGGGGTGCTTTCCGTTGGCGGGCCGTTGCAGTACACAACGCTAAGGTGCGTGAAGCTCGCTGATCGAATGTCTGGCTTCTGGTCGGTCTAGGTCTAAGTTAGTTCCGGTCGAAACGTACAGTCCGTGCAGCATGTGTACCGGTGCAATATTACTGTACAAGATTCCACGGGTCGTCATAGGAGAGAACGTAAATTTCAAGGGGGACGAAGATCTTCTGCGAAGCCGAGGGGTAGATGTAGTCGTGTTGAACGACCAACGGTGCAAGGAATTGATGGGACGATACATCCACGAAAGGCCTGAGGTACGCGACGTCGGTGCCGGCGGGTTCTGAACTGGGTATATTGCTGACGTCGCGACGCGCAGGATTGGCTCGAGGATATTGGTGAAGTGGGCGCGGAGCAAGACGACCATCCGCGGACGTGAGCAGCGCGTTGCTGATACGGTGCGGGGACTATCCAATGGGGGCGGGGAGAGGTATCCAATAAGCTCAGGGAGAGGTGTCCAATGGGCGTAGACGGTGACAGAAGGGGTTCTAGCCAATGAATGCTGCACGATCACATCGTGCGTACGCTGCCTTAGCCTAGGGCCAATGAATACGAAGGGCCGTGCCTTGAGATTCAGGAGCGTCGCAATTGGCTGAATAACACCATTGGCGGTAAGTACTTGCGCATCCGAAACAAGATCCTATCATTGGAAACGAACATACCTGCACAAGGGGCCAGACGCGTCTCACATCGGGCCCGCTGCATCAGCTGTCTTCATGCATCGGCTCGTCGTACCAGTACTCCATCGCACGCATCGGGTCCTCCGAGGGACGCAACACCCAATAATCGTGGTCGGCGCGCCAGCCGTCGTTCACTTTCCATTGCCATACAGGCTCCGACACAAAGAGCACCTCATCGACATACTTGCAGACTTCTGTGTACTTCTCCGAGATGTACTCCGTCGTGTACTGACTCGGGTCGACCCGGATCTTGAGGAATCGCAGACGTCGCTTGTATCGGTGACGCCTCCGCACGGCCGCCTCGATCACTTCGTGGTCTGGAAGCGCGCAACAAGCATCGATGGCGAGCGACTCTAGGTTAGGCAATGACACCGGGTCGTCCTGTAAGAGGAGGGTGGCCACACAGGCTACAGCTGCGTACTCCCGGCCGTCTTCCGCGGAAGGTGTCTGTTCCTCGACGATGAGGGACTTCAGTCGGGGAAGGTAGTCGGCGAGGTCAATGAGGGTATCCCAAAAACGCACGGATATGCAGAGCGTCTGTATGGAAGATAGAGACACCATATGACCGACATTGAGAAGCCACCCCTCCCAGTCTTCAGAGGTTGTAACGGCATGGAGGACGAAGTCGACCCAGAAACCCCCTGAGCGGGGGGAGTCGCCTTCGGCGACAAGCTTTCGCCAATTCATCCCTACGACTATCTCGAGGCGCGTGAAGTCATTGGATACGGTGAAGGGGTTGGCCAAGACGAGATCTTCGAAATCGTCGTCGCCACCGTCTTGCCAGAACCTCAGGGAGTACAGCCGAAACATCACGTTCGCGGGCAAGTCGAGGTGCGAGAGTATGTGGGGTATGGGGTCGAAAGACAGGTGGCCGAAAGACAGGCGGCGCAAGCGAGGGAGAGACACATATGCAATTTTGCTGCCGTCGAAGTCGAAGATGTCGATGTTGCACTCATCGACATGCAGGAGTTGAAGTTGAGGGGCTTTCCGTAGGAGATCCAGAAACACTTCGATGAGAAACCACGGGAGACGAGATAGGTCAAGATAAATGAAGTTAGGGAACGCGTTCGAAGGGACCCATGGTACGCGTTGCAGGACAAGGGCCTTCATGGCTGGTGTATACCCGAGGAAGAGGCTGCGAAGCGTAACAGTACCGCCGCGTTGGGTGCCGACGAGGGCCAGCCGCTCAAGACGATCCGCGAGGACATTAAGCCGACCAGGGAGTTTGAACAAAGAGGCGTATTCACCCGCCCATAGGTGCAGTTCTATAACGCGACTGCCATGGAGTCGGAGGAAATCGACCAGCACGTCAGGGACGAACATATCGAGCGGAAATCGTATGTGTAGAGGCGCCTTCCGCGTTCTCCGTAGTTTGATGGTGGCGTCGGCGTCATAGGCAAAGTCTATGAACGTCCAAAGCGTTGCAGTCGTGGTAGCAACCTGGTACCACCTATGACAAACCCTCAGAGCAGATAGGACGTCGGAGTAGTCGTACAAAGGACCTGTCAAGTTAGCAGTGTCGATGATACCCGGCGAGCGCAACAGCAAGAAGATAGCGCCAAGAATCTCCGAAGGAAGACGGTTTGGGTGTAGTTGGGAGTTGTAAAGTCTTCTGGCGTGAATAATAGAAAGCAGGGCATCGCGTTCGTACGTGTACAACTGATTGAGTAGTCAATCAGCATTGTACTACACACCTTGCGGCTACCAGTTGGGAGTACTTACGGCTTAGAGGCTGGTGTCATGTAATCATGGAAAAAATCATGAGTCGAATCGTGTGACTATGGGGCAGCCATGAATTCTCACCACCTGAAGGGTTGATTCTCTTGTGGCGTCCGTTCGTTTTGCAGGTCAGCCACATGTTGTATAGCCGACATTTTGTAGGAGGGAGATGTTCACTGGGACCTCCGTTTTGTGAAAGAATGCACCTAGCGTGCTTCACGCGAAAGTTGTTCTGTGTAAGAGGTCGAGCAAGCAGATCGATAAGAAAGTGCCAAGAAGAGGTAGCGCCCGTGTTGTCAAGCACTTGGTAGGAGGGCATGTTTTGTTGTGGTTTGTTAGGATCCAAGGCTGCAGCCTAACACGAGCAAACACCTCATCTCAGGCCCCGGCGGAAGCTCTCAGCCGATGTCACGGTCCAAGGACCAGCCGCCACCAGGATCTAGAATGCGCCGGACACGGTTTCCCCCGCAACTCATTTACGAGGTACCGTACCCCTGTATTTCATTTGCTGGCATCTCTTCAGTTACTGGGCGCTTCACGACGAAGCGTGTTGTTCTACATTGCCCTCACAGCTCTCTTTGGAGCCCGCGGCCTGCAGCTATACTCCTCTCATGTAAAGATTGTTTTACGAAGTTGAGTGCCAGTCACTGTTTACGACAAACCTTCCCAACTCATCGATTCGACACTTACATTGTTGTCCTGAGTGGAGGACAGGTCAGGTTATCAAATTCACCTCATATCCGATGCGGGTCGGAGATTGTGTCGAATTCTGCCTGCCATGGTCTAGAGCACACGAGACACAGCTCCGGGTTTACCTATCTCCACTCCGCGTTGAGCCATCTACCCAAACTCCCTGGATCCCCCGAGGCGCCAGCAGTACCGCCGCAATCGGTCGACGGAGGTATATGTGGTGTACTTCTGCCAAAACGATCGGCGGAAAGCCACGTTGTCCGTCGATTGATGCCGGTACTCTGATGTACTTTGGCCCGCTTTCGGGGTTTAATCAGCCTGGATGATACCACAGACATGCCCCTATGCCGTCCGTCAATACCAGCTGTCAGGAGCCTCGTTTATCTTTTCGGGAGGGCCATCGGAGCGGGTGCAGAGAGCCTCCAGTACCTCGTCTTCCAAACATTCCAAGGGAGTGTGTCTGGGTCTCTGTATGTTATCCTGTGACCCACCCTGTCGATGTCTCGTCTTCGAGCACGCAATTCTCTGCTGCCCGCGGCGGCCCGGGCAGCTGTCTCGTACTGACTCACGCGAGTTCCTTACCCCGGAACTTGAACATAAAGCTTGTCCCGCTGATCAATGGTTCTGCGAATAACAAGGATGATGGTATACTAGATAGGAATGCATGTGAGGTAATCTACTATATGTACAATATGTGCTCATAACCGTGAGGACAATGTCCGCACGAAGTCAAATCAACAACGCTACACCGATACCCAGCTATAGGCCTTTTCTACACTACCACTACACTACCACGGACGCGCAGGCCACCGCGAGACTACACGATTTTACAAAGGAAGAAAGGATGTATCGTACCAGTTATGTGCAGATTCAGTAAGTATACCGAGCGCCACCGCGCACCAGCCTGCTGCGGTCCCCGACGGCCACCGCCGTATGCCACACATCCGGGGCCGATCGCACGTCCCGGACGCACCCCTTCGACTCCAACGTACAAGTACAGGAGCGGCACGCATCGCGTACGCCGCCCCAGGCCCCGATCTCGAGCCCTCCACTGCCGATCGCACGATCGACGCCCCCGCCTAATGGTACAACGGTCCCGCGAAGTACGTCGTCGGGGGCGGGTGGCAGTCGATGCCCGGCCCGGGCGCGGGATACGCCCGCTCAGCACCGCTGCACACCGTGCCGGCAGCCCCAGTGAGCAGGCGCGCCTCGTCCATGATCGGCCGCCAGCTGCGCAGGAGCTCGGGGGAGTGCTGCACGGGCTGCTCGTAGCCGACCGCGCCCGAGGCGATGTAGAGATCGGGGTGGAGGGCAGGGATGGGGAGCGTGTACAACGACGTCGGGGTCGTCACTGGCGGATCGTGCCAGCCGATGTTCATCCCCGCGTTCCGGGCAGACGCGGAGCGGGTGGCGAGGACGTGCGGGTTATCGCTGCGGAGCGAGGCGTCCTGGGAGAGGCCGCTGCCCATCGATGCGGTCGATGAGGTATCGGACGAACTGTCGTCGCGGTAGTGGTGGGAGAAGTCGTACTCCATGGGGGAGACGGGGGAGGGCTGGGCCAGAACGAAGGACTCGGGGGAGCTGGGGAGGCTGCGGGCATGAGGAGGCCAGGAGGCGGAGCCAGCGATGGCGCCGGTCTCGAAGTAGTGGTCTTGGGGGAGGACTGCAGAGCGAGGAGAGGGATATGTCGCGCGAGGCGGCGAGGGATATGGCGCTGTGCGGGTGTCGAGAACCAGCCCTGGAGGACGGGACTCCTTCGCCGAGCCCCTCACGCTGTTACTAAGCGCAGGCTTCAGTCTATGTTTGAGCGATGAATGTTCGGCGGTCTCACCTCCGCGCTGGCCTGCCGCGCTTGCTCTTCCCGAGCACAGGGGGTTGGCGGAACTGGGACAAGCTCTTCAGGATCACCGGGCTGATGTCGAGACATGCGAGCGCAGGCATGGTCGACGGCGTCTGCAAAACGCCGGAGCGGACGTCTGACGGGTAGTAGTAGGAGACGAGGTGGTAGGTGGTGCCCTCTATCGACATGGATATGGTCTAAGCGCCGGTGTCAGCACGGGCGTTCGGCACTTCCGAAGCAGCGAAAAAATCTACCTTCTTCATGAGCCCGTTTTTCTTCAGGCCCTTGCCCTTATTCCAGCTGCCGAGGATGTAGTGCTCGAGGTCTGCATCGACCTGCCGCTCCGCGATGTCGTCCGGAGACGGAACCGCGGAGCATTGGTAGGGCGACGCGGCCTCCGGCGCGTACTCGTCTTCGCGCTCGCGATACATCTGTCCGTGACGATAGCGGTCAGTCCGAGCTCAAACATGTCAGCGAGCTTGGTAGACATACCAAGAAGTTGCCCTGCATGCGCGATGCCGACCAGAGATATGGGTCGGTCCACCGCTTGATGCCGCTCTCTTCCTCGGTGAACACGAGGATCGCGCCGCTCTGGATGATGCTGCGCTTCTCGAGGTCGTGGAAGCGGCGCGTTACGCGCGGCACGATGCCCGCGCGCGTCGCTTCGAAGACCAGGATCGCGTCCTTGGTGGTCTTAATCCACCCGCGGAGGATATCCGCCTTGGGCTGGGCGGAGGCTGCGAGGGGGCGGGACATGGTGGTTGAGTCGATGGAGGAGAGGTGTGTTGCACGCGCCCTGGATCGAGGTGCTTGGAGCGGTGGTCCGGGCGGAGGGAGCGGTCGAGGAGCGGAGAGGGATGCATGTTGTCGGCCTGGTATTAGAAGCACGCAGGATCCGCAAGTGGACAAACAGGGCATAGCCCCCCGTTGGACGGTTCCTGCCAACCATGCAGGGAACAACAGCAGGGCGCGCAGGGTTGAGAACCCTCGGCTCGGCCTGGAAGCCTGCTCTATGCCGTCACACCCTTGCGCACGCCCGCCTTGTGGGTGCCCTCCGGACGGATCGAGATAGTGCGCGCGCGGGAGGCGCCCAGCGCGGCGGCAGACCGCGGTCTCAGCAGAGCGTTGAATGCCTCCGTGCGGTGCTGCGCTCGTGCTGTGTTGAGATACTGCCGGACGTGGGTATATTGCACCGTTCGAATCGGAAGGGGGGTCGCGGTCCCGAGAAGGCCGCGAGTGCAAGTGTCTGGCTTAAGCCTAGACGGGGTGAGGGGCGAAAGTCCGCGAGCCCTAGTGCACCCGCACAGCTGCAGGGGACGTGGCCGGATCGGGGTAAAGAGGCCCCCTGCACAGTTGTTCTTCGGTTGACGCGCCATCTTCTGCTTGAACAGAGTTTCGACCCGGGGGCAACCAGGGGCGCGAAGCGAGAATAACGGGCTGCGCGGAGAGAAGCTCCATCCGTTATGCAAAAGCCATTTGATGCCGCGGCGGTGCGTGCCTGCTTCGTTGACATTGCGAGCAGCCTCGGAGACTAGGGCGTCTTAGCGCAGATCGCATCGAGCGCAAGCGGGGACCAGCCGCCTAAGGATAAACGCCGGGGTTCAGCACCTGAGCAGGATCAGAGGGCCTAGGGCGGGGTAGGCGCCGCTGACGCGCACGCTACGATCTACCGACAGCCATCCGGGGGCGCACGGGAAGGGAACAGCACTATGGCGGACTAATGGATGCTGATGAATGCCTAGCGGAGGGCCGCAGGGGAGGGGGCGTAAATGGGGCTTGTCTGGAAAACAGAAGGGTCTCAGCGGCGATTGAACCGGGGTACGTATGGTGGTGCACCCTCATCGTGAGCAGCTTGGATCTAGCTGTAAATGGCGTGCGACCAATCCGAGGTGCTCGAGGACTTGACAGGTCGAAGAGGTTCCTGTTGGCCGTATGGCCCTCGACGTAACCGATTGCGCCGCTGGAAGCCCGCGAAGGGTCAGGGGGGCCAGGCTGCACGCCAGGCTTGTGGTCGGCTGATCGTCCTTGCGTCCGATGTCGAGTTCGCCGTGTTCTGTAAGTGTTCTGTACCAGTCTGTACCACGTTTCTGTAGCCGCGTTAGGTCGAAATTGCCTCCGCTGCACGTTCATTGGCCCGCGCGGACCGGCATCAGAATGTTTCTCTTTCTGGTAATCATCCAGATTGCAGATATGAAGTCCTTGAGGCTAGCGGTCGCCCAGGGAAATGGTCCAATCACCTGCCAGCTGAGGTTTGGAGTACCCTTGTAAGATGCAGTGGTCATGAGCAACGTTTCATCGGATTGAGTCTGTGTGCTAGGTGCAGGGTCCCAAGTCCGACTGTATCGTTAGGTGTCTGTCGAGCTGAGGGGTGAGGGTGACCGCGCTCACTATTCAAGCTTCAACGAGGAAAGGCTTGCAAAAGCAAAGAGAGGAAGATTCTAGGAGAGTCTCTGCTCCAGGGGATGACGAGGGTGGATCATGTCGGAATGTCGGAATGTCGAAATATCGTCAGGCACGGAGTTTGCAAATATTCTGCTGGGATACTGCGAGGTGTCCGCCGTTTCTGAAAGTATGATGTGGAAGTTCAGCAGAGTTCGCCCTCTGTCAAACGGGCGTATGTGTATCGTGCAACGCAAGGTACTTAGAAGAGCGGAGAGACGATGGTGCAAGTTCAAACAGAACCAAACCCAGGTTCGTTCGGGCGGAGTCTATCGGAGCTGCAGCTCGCCTTGTCGGAGAGTGACCTAAACGGGCGGCGGAGAAAGAAAACTAAACTCAGCTCCCGATTAAGGCGCGCTCTGTACAGGACGCGGAACGCAGTACTTCCTCCGTGCCTCTGCTACTCTCGCACACTTACCTGGCTTTCCTAGAGGTCTCTGGATACTGGGAGTCTTTTCTGTTGATGCTCTAAACCAGTCCTCACGCTATCGCTGGGCCACAATGGCATCCCTCGAGTCGAATCCCTCCATTTCCTCAGGTGCATCGGCGTTTCTGCCTAATGTTTCCCGAGGTAAGCATTCGTATCCGCTGGGCATGTTCAGCAAGTGAGAAGACTACGTGCGCGTTGGAGCAAGGGATCCGGACGGTATGGTCCGTAAAAGGATAGTGGGGCGGAGATGGGAGGGCAGACGGAGCCGTGTGGCGGACACGATCGGTCTGTGCCCAACAAGTTTCACTCCGCCGCACCTACAGCAAGCAAATGAAAGCCTGGCCGTACCACCGCATGGTACTATCTGAAGCGAGCGAGACTGTCCAGAGCGCGCTTAAGGAAGTATGCCCGGCGTGAGTAACCCAGTTATTCTTGCATAAAGCCAGGGCGGTACGTTGCTCTAAGGCCTAAGCGGAGGCCTATGCATACGTCTTGCCGAGGTATGAGCTGCTGAGGCCAATGGCCTCTGCTGCCACACTACGGGAAGGGAGCTCTCCGCCGGTATCGTTCGCGCACCCGCTATATCCTTGCCGCGACCCATGGTTTTGCTTCCGGGAAGCTCTGAAGCACCTCCACGGGCCGCGTTACGCGATCTGCTCTGTTAATGAATACCCGGGTCCCGCGCGCAACCCCAGCATCCCATCATTTATGTCCCTGTGCCTCATCGGACCATGTGCAGGCGTGCCGCCGTCAGACCCACCGCTGCGATGACCGGGAAGGGTCGCGGAACGCGGCACCCTGAGATGCTATAGGGCGCGAGGCTTCTCGCTCTACATGTGGGGCTCCCGCGCAACTGGCCAATAGTGGGCGGGAAAGGCCCGCGTTGGTGCGATGCTACCAAAGGTGGTCATAGTACTCTTTGCCTAGCAATCACTAGCGCGGATCCGTGGAAGGAAATTCCCGAGCAACCACTGGTATGTTCGGACGGATCCATTTTACCGTGTTCCGACCGGGCCGGGAGAGTACAACCGTGTGTGTGGATTTTCCGCATTCACTCTGTTTCTGTGCAGATATTCAATACAGGCATTAACTAACACTATCCTCACCAGGCGGCGGCATGCTGGACTCGCTATATCAGGTCAGGTTGCTTTCCGCGCTGCGAAGTGGTAAGAAAGCCTGCACTGAAAATTTGCATGGAGGTGCTGATAGATGGCATTCAGGGGACCCTGCGCGGATCCATCCTTTCTTGGCGGATATCACCAAGGACCGGCGGACGTCCTCTGAAAGCGATGTTGACCTCGGTGCCGCGGCACTCCATCTGGCAATTCGATGTGCTTCATGTAAGTCCGGGCGCCCTGCTTGCTGTGAAAAATTGGCTCATCGCTCCGTCAGGCGATACAATTTCCCTACTATTATCCCACCGATCAATATCACCCAACGCCGTGTACCCACCAGGATCTGGGACGACCGCGCTGCACCTCGCTGCGTCTTTGTCACGAACGGACGTCGTGAACCTGTTGCTCGACCAAGAAGGCATCGACGATAGTCTGCGCGACGCCAACGGCAAGACGGCCCTAGAAGTGGCTAGAGGGAAGGAGACCATCCGCGCCATCCGCGGTAAGTCCCGAGAGGCTCGCTCGGTCGCCGTCGCTATCGCGCGGGCCATCTCACAAACTTGATCGTTTAGACTCGAGGGCGTTCCTCACCGCGTCGTATCGATCGCTGTTGCGGACGTACATCCTCTCGCCGCCCTCCGCGTCTCCCCCGGAGGCGCTCGTGAAGCTCCTCTCGTCACCGCGCGTTCGCCTTGTCGATCTCTCTTATCTTGATGACGCCTCCGGCCGCACGCTGCTGCACGAGGCGGCGCGCCGCAAGGACCTGCGCCTAATCGAGCTTGCGGTGCGGGCCGGCGCGGACATCTTCGTGCGGGACCGGCGCGGCCGCGCGGTGTACGACAGCGCCGGCAAGGACGACCGTGTGCGGGCATTCCTGCGACAGTGTATGCGCATCGATCTGTCCTTCCGTCCGCTATGTTTTGACACCCTCCGCGTATCCAGTTACCAACCAGGACAACTCGCTCATCTCGGAACCCTCGCATGAACCTCCGGAGCTCAGGGGCTACCTGAACAAGTACACGAACGTCGCGAAGGGATACAACGCCCGATGGTTCGTTTTGCATAATGGAGTTCTGTCGTGTATGTGGCCCCGCACCTCTGCGATCCGCCCGATGCTCACCGATTATTTGCAGACTACCGACACCAAGATGATGAGACCGTAGCATCTCGCGGATCGGTCGCGATGAAGAACGCCGTGCTCACCGTTCCGAACGGCACCTCCGGCTTGCGCTTCGAGGTACACTCGACGCCCTCCCGCGGCCACTCGTCCGTGCAGAAGTGGTACCTCAAGGCGAACCATCCCGTCGAAGCCACGCGCTGGATCACCGCTATCCAGCGGAGCATCGAGATCGCGAAGCGGGAGGGGGAGCAGCAGGAGCGTCGGAGCGGGGACAGCGAGGCGACAAGCCTCCGGCCGGCGTCATCCATCGGTGGGGCGTCGCACTTCCCGCGGAGGAAGGAGCGTCCGGCGGCGAGCGCGCTCCAGTCCGCACCGAGCTCTGCTGCGGGCGACGGCGACGATGCGGGGGACATGAGCGACCGGAAGGAAGGCGACCACCCCGCGGACGAGGACGAGAACGAGGACTCGTCAGACGCAGGCTCAATGCAGCAGGCGCCCCCACACGCCAACGCGTTCGAGCTGCAGGGCAACGCGCTCCTCGCCCAGGTCGACCTCACCTCGCAGCTCCTCTCCAGCCTCCCGCAGCAGGTGCCCGGCACCCCGCGTGTCGCCGAGCTCAACAAGGCGATCGAGGAGACGTTCGCGTCCGTCGCGGGTATGCTTACCGAGTACGTGCACATGGTCAAGGACCGCGAGGAGTGGTACAAGGGCAAGCTCGAGCGTGAGCGCGAGCGCCAGAACATATGGGAGGAGAGTCTGCAGGCCGTCGTGCGTGAGGGCGACAAGCTCGAGCAGGAGCTGCGTAGTCGTTTCCGCCGGAGGAGCCGTGCCCCGAGCGCCAGCGCTGGCGGCGACACCGTCCGCCGTCGGACGTCGCAGATCGTGGCCTCCCCCATCCTCTCCTCCTCCATCGCGCAGGCAGCGGAGAACATCATTGCACCCGCTGCTGCTGCCGCCGCCGCCGCCGCCGTGGCCGCTACTCGACCGGAAGACCCGGGTACCCCAGCCGAGGCGAAGACTCCCACCGCCGCAACAGCACCACGGCCGACGCCCCAGCGCCCTCCCATTCCCTCGCCATCGCACTCCACTGGCCGACTGTCCCTCATCAAGAGCCCTGGCCAGCTGCTGTCTGACGAGGATGATGAGGCGTACACCGACGAGGAGGACGAGTTCTTCGATGCGATCGAGTCGAACACACTCCCGAACCTCGTCATCACGCAGTCGCTCATGCACCCCGGCGGGACGGAGTTCTACATCAGCAGGGACGTCTACAAGGGCTACCTGAAGCTGCGCGACCGTCTGGCGATTACGAGCGACGACCGGCCGCCGATGAGCTTGTGGGCGGTGTTGAAGAATAGTATCGGCAAGGACTTGACGAAGATCTCCTTCCCGGTGTTCTTCAACGAGCCGACCAGTATGTTGCAGCGGATGGTGCGTAGCCTCCAGCGTCTCATACGTACATGTACTCATCATGGTCATAGGCGGAGGATATGGAGTTCTCTGAGTGTTGTGAGTACTGTCTGCCGTCGTATCGAGTTCTAGATCTGACCCCCTTGTAGTGGACGCCGCCTACGCTGAGAATGACCCTCATCGGCGAATCGCATTCGTGGCGGCCTTCGCCATGTCCAACTACTCCTCCACCATCGGCCGCATCGCCAAGCCCTTCAACCCGATGCTCGTATGTTTGCTCCCTCATCGTCGTCCGTCACACTAGCTGACGCCCGTCCAGAGCGAGACGTTTGAGTACGTCCGCTTCGACAAGGAGTACCGCTACGTATCGGAGCAGGTCAGCCACCACCCTCCCATCTCCGCATGCTGGGCCGAGTCTCCCCACTGGCGCTACTTCGGCGAGGTCGACGCGCAGAACAAGTTCATGGGCAAGTCGTTCGAGATCCGGCCCACCGGTATCGCGCACGCCGAGCTCCTGCTCCCGGAGGAGCGGGCACCCGACTACCCCAAGGCCAAGGGTCCGCATGCGAAGGGGAAGGTTGTGGAGCATTACAGCTGGAAGAAGGTCACCACCAACATCTCCGGGTTCATCCTCGGATCGCCGACCATCGACCACTACGGAGATATGATCGCGAGTCCTCTCATGCTCGCACTCGTGCGTGATACTAATGGACGCCCCGTAGATCACGAACCATCGTACTGGGGATCAGTGTGTCCTGACCTTCAAGCCGCGCGGCTGGCGAGGGAAGGATGCCTATGAGATCTCTGGATACGTGCAAGACACTCACGGAAACGTCACTTACGAAATCGCCGGGCGCTGGAACAGCCAGCTCGTCGCTCGTCAGGTCGGCACTGGCGTAGGCCAGCTACACCCCGACGTTCCGACGCCGAGCTCGCCGACTACGTCGAGCGAGTACATCCTACTATGGAGGAACTCTGTCAAGCCCCCCGCGCCGTTCAACCTCACGCCCTTCGCTATCACCTTGAACGACTGCCCCAACGACACCTTGAAGCCGTTCGTATGTCCCACCGACTGCAGGCTGAGGCCTGACCAACGCGCGTTCGAACTCGGCAAGTATGAGCGGGCCAACGATCTCAAGAACAAACAGGAGGAATTCCAGCGCGCGGTCCGGAAGGCCCGGGAAGAGGGCCGCGCGCCTCCGCACAAGCCGCGCTGGTTCTCGCCCACCACGGAGCCAGACACGAGGGAGCGGGTGTGGTTGCCGGCCATGGTCGACGACCAGCTGGAGTACTGGCTCGAGCGCGAGAAGGTCACGAAGGCGAAGCAGACTGGCGTCACAGAGGACTGGGCGGGTGTGGACCGTATCTTCATTGAGGACTCGCCATGAGGGCAGTAGGAGGAAGGAGTGTACACTGATTTATTCATTCCTATCGCGAGGTTGTAACATTGTACATCTGGGTCTCTGGAGTACGGGTGGGTCCCGGCTGTACCTTCGGCTAGTCTACACAATCGGTTCGTAATATACCAATCTGTTCACCACTCGAGCTTCGTGTCACCGCAGGACGTACCGCCGCAAGCCGGGGCGTTCTCGGCCAGTGCGGCGTCGGTTGGACCGACGATCTCGACAGTAGCGTCCGCTGAGGTGTTAAGAAGCTGCGCCGTTGCTTGACGGACCATCCACTTGGAGGTGCCGATGACGGCGTCCAGCTCGCCTTCCTCGGGGAGAAGAAGTGAAAGATCGTCTCCATCCACCCTGACTTGAAACGGTATGATGCCGTACGAGTCGTCGTTCAGGCATGCCCCGGAGGCCAGGTCGTAGTTACGCTTGTGCATCGGGCCTGTGTAATGGATAATCGTAAGTCTTCCCGCAGAGTGCAACAAGGTTAGGTACGAACACGACACATAGACGGACCCTGTCTTGGGGTCGTCGCCGATGATCCCATGGTCAAGTACAAAGGCCCGCCGGTGTGGACACATCTATGTTAAGACATCGTTTATGAGCTTGACAACCCGAGGTGAGAACGTGCGTATGCGGACCTGCTGCGTTGCGAAATAACCTCGGCCGGGAACGTGGAAGATGGCGATTTGACTATCGCCGTACCGTACAGCGGCAGACCTGCGTATGCGTAGTCAGTCGCAAGAAGAATATACTGCCAAGCGGCGTGCCCTCACGTCGTCCCACTCTCCGTAGGCGTGAGATCATGCACAGTGGCCACTTTCCGCCACTTCCACAGGTCCTTGGGCGAGGCGATGTCGGTCTCGTGCAGGACGAGAGGAGTAGTGTCTTTGGTCCAGTTCGCAGGACGTGTCTGCCCTCGCTCAACGATCTGCTCCATCTGTGGCACCCGTGAATCCTGGAGGGATCGTCAGTGAGTGCCTATCTCCACAGTAATGACGGATACTGACCGTGTTGACGAACTGGCGGAACTTGCGCTGCCGCTCTTGATCATTCACGACGGCTTTCCATTCGTCGGCATACGTGCCAACTAGGTCGTCCATGTCGCGCTCGAGGTCTGCACATATGCCAAGCTCATCCTCCAGCAGAACCTTGCGCAGTTTCTGAACGTTCGAGTTAGTGACGAAACGGGAGCTTTACCATTCGAATCAGCGTGCCCACTTACCTCTATCCCTCCCTCCATCGCTTCCAACCAGCGCGCCGTGCGCATCAGCTTGTCAGCCGTGCGTATGTAGTACATTACGAATCGGTCCAGAATACGGATTACGCGAGACGGAGGGACGTCCGCTGCGAAGAGAGTTGCGTGACGAGGATTTGCGCCTGCAGCAAGCACATGTTAAGAGGTACTCAGGTTCGACAGGCAGGGTACACTGACCGCCATTGCCACAGACGTAGACTTGAAAACGAGGTTAGTAGTGCAAGGACCAACGGCTTGTGACACTCACTGTTCCAGCCTTTGTCGGTCGCGATGAGGCCGAAGTCTTTGCCCTGGGCCTCCGCGCATTCGCGCACGCAGCCGCTGACACCGCCTTTGAACTTGTGAGGAGAGCGGATGCCCTTGTAGCGCTCCTCAAGCTGGACAGCCACTGCGGAACCAGTGTCAGGACGGTGAGCGAGCTAGATCGAGTTTAACAACATACTCCCGACGGAGTCGCCGATCCCGTACCGACACCATGACGTCCCTACACAGGACTTGACCGTCCTCAGTGCCTTGCCTATCCGAGTAGTTGGTTAATCAAGACCGTTTACGCGCCCTCAGCGAAGGCACAGCTGCTTACCGTACGCATGCCCACTCTCGAATCCTGCATCGACTAGTTCCTTCCAGATAGAGGGCAAGTCCGCCTTCTCGGCGCCGAACAGATCGACGCGCTGCCCACCAGTGATCTTCGTGTATAGGCCGTCTATGCAAATCAGTCAGTACGTAGAAGTGTGTTACACCTATGACGCTTACACTTCTTCGCTACCTGTCCCAGGACAACTAGCTTGTCCGGGGTGATCTAGTATGTATGCTGTTAGTAGCTCGTAGTAGCGCTCATACGGCATTCGCACCTCTCCCGCTGCCACACGTGGGACGACGGAGAAGGTTCCTGAAGAGAGGAGTCAGGGCTCGGAGGATCACTTCCGGAAGTTCGAAAGGAGACTGACCGTTACGCTGAATGTTCGCCAGGAAGCTGGAAGGACAACAAGGGTTAGGTTCCTTCCGACATTACTCGAGTAGCTTATTTGGTTACCGATCATTCGTATCCTGGTTTCTGCGGTCCAGATCGCATCAGAAGATGAGCCGAACGAGAACCAAATGAAACTCACGCGTGGTGCGCCGGGTCCATGATGTGCTCGTTCCACAAAGATGACAGAATGCTGCCAACTGCTGGCTTGCAGATCTCGCAGCCCAAGGCCGTCGGATTGGTACCCACCGCCTCCATGATGGCAGGCATTGTCTTCAGCTTCTTGATCCTGTAGAGGGCATTAGCTTATGCTGCACGATGCATGGAGACATGTGTGCCTCACTTGACCACATTGAACAGATCTGCCCGGGACATCGCAAAGTGAGGGCACAAGTTATTGTTCACAGCGACGCCTGCTTTCTTCAGCTCCGCCTGTGGAAAACAACATCGGTGATAGGATCTCTTACTGGACGCCCGATAGAGCGCCGCGACGTACCTTCACAATATTCGTCAACAGCGGCACGCCTGCAGGGCGACAGCACTGTCAGCCACGGTTGGCGTTCCAAGGGGCTATATCGAGGAGCATACGCACATCCTCCACAGCCCGATCCCGCCTTGGTCTTGGTCTTGACATCGGCTACGCTTTCGGCGCCATCCTTGATGCATTGCACGATGCGGCCCTTTGACACGTTCTGCGCGCGTGGTGGCAGTCAATACAAATACCACAGGCGCCTCTGCGCAGGGCAACGTACATGACAGCTGCAGATCTGCGCGTCGTCGTCGAGGTCTGCGCCAGAGTCGTCCTGCCCGGCGCGGGATCCGAGAATAAACTGCGACGGCACCGCGTCCAGGGGCTTCTGCCGGAGGGCGACGCCAGAGAGGGTTAACCGCGCACGTGGAGCCTGCGAGCCGACGCGCACCTTCTTCCGCACGAGCGCGACTAGCTTGACGTAGTCGGACGTGTCGCCCACCATCATCCCGCCCAGGAGGTACTTGCCATCGGCGCTGAAGATGTATCTGGCGCGCAGCGCCGCGGCGCGGTCAGCCGAGGGCAGCCCCGGGCCAGGAACTGTGGCTTATACCATACTTCTTATAGACACCTGCGAACGGATCGCGATACGTGAGGGCCTCTACGGGTCCGTCTGCAGCGGCCGCGGCACCGTGGCGTTTCTTCGGCGCGGACGCGTCGTGCGGCTTTGTGGCTGCGCTTGTGGCAGGGCCTTGTGCGGCGCGATCCTTGGCAGGTGGTGAACTTGCTGTCGTTCGGGTGCGTTGCTCCGCCAGGTAGTCACCGAAGGACGCTACCTGCATTGAGAACAAGGATGCAGCGGTCAGCGGCGGAAAGCCTGGGAAGATACTGCGCAACTGACGTCGACTCCCATCAGCTTCAATTTCGTCGACAGATCCGGGCTGTTCTGTAGTTCGGACATGGTTAGTAGCATACCCGACCCATGCGGACTCTCTCGTAGCGTCGACGATGTGTTCTACTCACCATCTGTCGCAGCTGGAAGCCGCCAACTTGCGTTTGGGCCTGCGTGAAGTTGAACGCGAGAATGTCCGCCATCTCGATACCGGGTGCGATGAGCCCGTACGTGTTGTTTTTCCAACTCGCGCACTCGCCGATTGCATACACGTCCGGCGCGCTCGTCTGCAGATGGTCGTCGACAACGACTCCGCGACGCGGCGCGCATGTGAGCCCAGCGGCACGGGCCAGATCGTCGCGCGGGGAGATGCCGATCGCATACACAACGAGGCTGCACTCCAACGTGGAACCGTCGTCGAGTTCGAGAGCAGACAAAGCGCCGCTGTCGTTGGTGATGACTTTGCGCACCGTGACGCTGCCGAGGAAGGTTACGCCCATGGCCTCGATGCGACGCAAGACGATCTCGCCGCCCTGCGCGTCGAGCTGGCGGGAGAGTGGGTACGGCTGCCTGTGGATGATCGTGACGTTCTTGACGGAGGGAAGTTCGTAGACGGCCTTTGCGGCCTCGAGACCAAGCAGCCCACCTCCGAGAACTACGGCCTAGATGGAATACGTTCAGCATGACGCTCCATTGATCCCCTTGTAAGTGGTATACGTACCGAGCAGTCCTTCATCTCTTCTTTTTCGGCATACTCGAGGAGCCTGTTAATATCAGAGATGTTGCGGTAGACGAAGGCGCCAGGGATAGAAAGATCGGCATAGCTCGGGAGCGCAGCGTCGGAGCCCGTGGCAAGCACGCAGTAGTCGTACGAGATCGTGCGACCCTTGTCGGTGGTCACCTCACGAGAGGCGTGGTCGAGAGACGCGACAGACTCTCCAACGTGGAAGGAGAACCGCGTCGGATCCTGTTTGGCATACCAGTCCGCTGTGAGGCCCCACTGTCAGCTTGCCACTCTGATAACATGCTTCATGTTGGGATACATGCCTGGGTTGAGATATAGCTTCTCGACGTTCCGATGCTGGAAGTACTCAGTTAGAGCGACGCGGTTGTATGCCACTGGTGATATTGGCAGTGAGCATAGCACGGATAGCGGTGCCAGCTTTGAAACGTACGATGTGCTTCTTCTCCGCATGTCACGATTCGGTACTTGCGGGATGTGTCCAAATCGAGAAGCTTCTCGATGAAGGCTAGACAAACAGCATAATTCAGAACGGCTCATCCAGAAGATAACCAGATAACATACCAATCCCGACCATTCCCAGGCCGACGACCACAATCGTCTTGTACTCCGACGCACTCTCCGCCATACTGCCGAGCTTTGAGGGAGCGTAAGACGCGCTACCGCTGTGCGGTTGCGCAACGAGCTGTGAAGGACTATAAGAGCTGGATCCAGGGACCACCATGGCCCGTTCGCGAGCGCTCCTGTTCCCGGGTACACGAAGAAGTTCCGACGAGTCCCTCACCGTCCCGACGGATCACGACACAGGGCTTCTCGTGGGATCAGTACCCCGCGACGCGGCAGGAGCCGGGTTCATGAATAGCGACGGATAAGGCGCTGCGATTGACCTGCAAGTTTCGAAGAGCAAAGCGGTGAGTAGATCGGCTTATCGATAGCGCCCGCGAACTCTACGGTCCGGAGGTTTTCCGTGTGACAGTTGCTTATCCCCAAAAACCGACGCGTTTCGAGCAAAGGAGATCCTGATAATGAGCAGCAATGCCAAACCTAATATACAAGAGTACACAAGAGCACTCAGCCTACTGGAAAGTTCAGAGCTTCGAGCCCAGAGGACCGAACTTGGGCTTCTGCTTCTTTTGGGCGGCCTTGACAGCGTCCGCGAGGTCCTGCGAACTCCGTCAGCACGCGGGGCCCACTATGACCCGCATGTATGCACCTACCTGCGTCTGCAGCATAGCGCTGTTCCACACGGCGGTATACTCCAGGTTCTCCCGAACGCTGTCGGGAGCAGAGCGCTTGAGTATGAGCCAGTCCGCCAGCACTCACGGCACTTACGTGTGATCGCGCGCGTGCAGCAGAATATGCTTCGTCCCCGCCACGGCGACAGGCGACTTCTCCGCGATGAGCTTCGCGACGTCGAGCACCGCGGCGATGACCTCGTCGCGCCCGCCCTCCACGACGCGCGAGACAAAGCCCATCTTCTCCGCCTCGGCGGCGGAGAAGTTGCGTCCGGTGTACGCGAGCTCGTGGACCAGGCTGTGGTTCCCGGCGACCTTGGGCAGGCGCGCGAGCGTCCCGATGTCGGCTGCCAGTCCGACGTCGACTTCCTATACAAGCACATGGTTTCATTAGTAGGTAGAGGGCACTGAGCGGACAGGACCCCCGAACCTTGACAGCGAAAACGGTGTTCGTCGCTGCGTAACGCACGTCGCAGGCAGAGAGGATGTCCACGGAGAGTCCGAACGCAATCCCGTGCGCTGCTGCGATGACAGGGTACGGGCAGCGCTCTATCGCCGAGATGCAGCCCTGGAAGTCGAGGATGTGCTTCTGCAGGTGCAGCGCGTTCCGCGCGGGGTCGCTACCATTGGTAGGGAGAGATAGCGCGGCAACTGAGATAGTGTCATAAATCATCATGGCAACATCGACAAAGTGAGTAAATGCGAGCTTATAGACTTACAGTCGATCCCTGCAGAGAAGAACTTGGGCAATGCGGAGGCAAGAACGACTGCTCGAACAGTGGGTTCCTGGCTGATCTTGTCGAAGACCTGTCCCAGCTCCGTCCAGAACCTGTCATATCACATCAGTGAGCCTCTTCCAACTACCACGTATGTTATTAACTCACGGTTCATGGAAAGCATTTACTGGGTTCCTGTGAATACAAGTCAGTAACTTATGCGTAGTCGCTGCCACGTCATCCAGGGGTCTTTTTGGCCAGTACTCACCGCGAAAGCTCAACATAAGCAACATAAGGCGCTGGAGTTGATACTTTGACGAATGAGCCAGAGATGCTGCTGTAGTCTGTCATCGTAGATAGTATGCTATTGACGTGCAGGATCAAACCAGCGTTTGGTTGGGCAGGATGTTGTCTTGGAGGTGGTGGTCGAACGAAACCCCTCTCAAGCGTCCGGTCTGTTCGTTGCGATGTTCCCCGTCAAGCTGCCAAACCAACAGTTATGTGCGGTTAGTTGAGCGGTAATGCCGGTATGTCGCTCTCGTGGCCGGGACCCTGAGCGTTTGCTTTTCACATGCAAGTTGCAACGCGATGCAAATGCGGGGAAGCGGCGCTTCTCCCAAAACGGCAACGCGTACTAGGTTCGAAAACCCGGATGGCCCCAATGCGATTTACACAAGAACATACGCAAGCAAATCATGCTGGATCTTAGGAGGTGTATGCTTTCGGCGCACTGAACCTACCTGCACGCACCGGGTACACGGCCTGGGTGTTACGGGTATCTCGCGTATGATTTGCACAGCGATTCGCGACGACATACAAGCTTCGCGTATCCAACGGGAGAGCTGAAGCTCGAGAGGGTCGAGGGTCGAGTGAGGCGAGGTGAGAAGGTACAACATACAGAGGCTCCGCAGGACATCGCGCACGGGCTGAACGTGAACAGGCTGAGGGAAGGGGGAAGGGCGGGGGTGAAAATGAGCATGAGTGGAAGCCAAGCCAAGGTGTATCGCGATGGGCAACGGAGAGTAGAAGAAATCTGCAGAGGTTCGGAGGGATAAGAAGGCTGAAGCGGTAACAGATACATGTCATGGTATGCCCATAAGCGAAAAGCGAAGAACATTTCGAGTCCTGGCGCAACCGCCGCGGCGGCGCATGCCTCTACCCCGCGCGGCCGAGGTCCACGTCCAATCAAAAGTCGTCCGCATCGTCCACCAGGATGCCCTTCACGCCCCCGCTCTGCGTCCGTCCGCCGTCGCGCGCCTTCGCCGTCCGCATCTGCGGCACGCGCTTCCCCTGCCCCTGCGGGTCCGGCGGCGACGGCAGCGCCTCCGCCTCCTCCCCGGGGTACGCCGCGGGGAACGGGTACTGCACCTGCGCCTCCTGCTGGTGCGGCGCCGCGCGCGGGGTCTTCGCCGAGGCCGACCCCGACGACCCCTTCTTCGCCTTCCTTCGCGCCTTGTCCGCGCTCGCCGTCGACGCGCTGCTCGCCGTCGAGCTCGCCGAGCGCGTCTTCTCGATCGGCGGCGCCTGCACGCGGCCGTGCGGGGCGCGGACGTGCACCGGCTCGGGCTCGGACGGCATCTGCGGCGTGGGGAACTCCGCGGGGTCCTCCCACTCCTCGTCGTCCTCGTCGTCGAAGCTGAGCGAGTCGTTGCTGGACTGGTTCGACGCCTCGCGCTTCATGCGCTCCGGCGCGCCCGTGTCGATGTCGAACGACGCCTTGCCCGCGCTCGGCGTCAGCGGCGCGATCGGGTCGTCCTCCGTGTCCACCTCCGACTTCACGCTGCCGCCGACGCCCGAGCCGTGCACGCTGCCCGCGGGCGAGTTCCCGAGCGAGAACTCATCGTCGTCGGGCATGTCGATGTCCGGTTCTGAGACGGACTCCAGGCCCATGTCGTCCGAGTCTGATGGGTATTGTGGCGGCTCGTTAGCCAGCGAGAAAATGCTCTTGTTCGTGCGGAAGAGCTGCTCGTACGTCAGTCCAAAAGTTCGGCCGAGTCCTCGTATCAGCGGTGCTTACCTCCGCTATCCGATCCTTGAGGTCCAGCCACTCGCCCTCATCCTTGCACAGGAACCCTAGCAACATACTGGGATCCAGTCCCGACAGCGGCATCTTCCTCACACGGTCGCAGTGGAAGGTCTTCAGCTCCGTCTGCGAGTAGGCCGTCACATAGTGGCGTTGTACCGGGTCGAGGTCAGCGCCGAGTCCAAGCTCCCGCGAGTCCATCTCCGCAGAGTCATCGGGCAGCACGCTGGACGACTGCCAGCGCGCATGCATGTGCGACTGCGAAGACTCGGACTGCGAGGTAGACGCGGAAGACGTCGAGAGCTGCTGCTGCAGAGGCGAGGGTGAGAGGGTGGGCGAGCGATACGAATAGGACGATGCCGAGGTATTCCCGCTCGTCCGCCCCGAGAACGGAGAGGTGGACGAACGCACATGGTGTGGGGGGCGGTAGGTCAGGTCTCGATCCCGCTCAATGTCCGAGCCATATGCTTCGGGCGAGCCCTGTCGTCCCCATGAGTCCACGTTGCGAGGTGGCGGGCGCAGGGGAACCGCAGGTCGTGCGTGATGCGGGTCGAGGTAGAAAAGGTTGTCGGCCTGCGAACCGACGAAGTAGTACGAAGAGGAAGGCCGCCCGCCCGCGATGCCGACCGATTGAGGGAAGGTATACAGTGTCTGAACGTACAGTGGCCAGGTGAGCACGAGCATATGTGATGTTGGGGGTGGCAACGGACCTTGATGGTGTTATAATACAGAGGGTTCACGCCCTCGATACCTAGGCGGATGCCGATGAGCACGAGAACGGCGCGGTCGCCCCAATCCATGCGGGCGTGGCCGTGTCTCCGGGTGGAATACATGACCGAGCGGGACGCCGAGTAAACATCTGACTCATACAGCGTGCCGTCCACAGCAACCGCGACCCCAAGGCCGGCTTCAGGGAACGCATGTACGAGGGTCCTGACAGACTCGTCTTCAGCTTTCGCAAGACTAAGAGTGCGCCAACAACCTACTTGATTGCACCAGCAGCCGTACTGGGGCCAAACCACTGGCCCACGTCCTTCCCGAGGTCCTTTCCAACAAGGGCCATCCGGTGGACGCTGAACGGACATAAGGGAGAGGGGTTGTCGAGGAACCATGTCACGATTTGTACATATGTTGCATAGTCGGCGGTATACACAGCATGGGGAGGCCGCCGCCAGTCTGCGCAGAGTCAAGGATCGGAAACTGATGGGGAGAGAGAGGGTACGCACCTCGGCCAAGATGGAGGTGTACTAGCGCGTTTGCGAGTAGTGATTGGCCCGTGCGCAGCATACAGCCCCACCCAGCGTCGGTTGTCCACCCTTTCTCCCCACCCAGTGGCCAATTCCACTTCTTCGTGGGTGGACTACTTGGGACGCCAGTGGGGTTCTCTGCGAGCTCAGCGTCGAGTGCAGCGAGGGTGGTGTCTCGTATTGGGAAGAACTGGGAGCGGTAGGTGAGCCATATCCGGGATGTGAAGTCGGCGTAGAAGACGGGTGGCCAATTCTTTGAGGGGTCCTTGTTGGGGCCCTGGGAGGCTGGAAGCGACTGGGAAAGTGATGGATCTGGCGGCGCGGAGCTTGGAGCCACAGGAGAAGAGGAAGTAGACGAACGGAAAGACGACGGCGACCGGCGCGAATCGCTCGAGTTGCGCCGGCCAGGGCTTGATGGTAGGTCAGGAGCAGGAGAGATGGAGGGTTCGTAGCCAGGATGCTGCACGCCCAGCAGCCAGATCGGGTCCGGACACTTATCGGGCGTCGCGTCGCTGTCGAGCAGATAGCGCATGGCTTTGTCGAGGTGGCCCTTGCCGTGCCGCGCCGCAGTAAGCAGCGCAGAACCCTTGCCCTTGGGCGAGACGGCCGCGTTCAGGTGTTGCTGGGAGAGGAGGGAGGGGAGGGTGAGGTCGGTTGAGGACGAGCTGAAGGTGTGGGCAAACCACCCAGAGAGGCGGGTGGGGAGGTCGCTGAGACGTGGGTTAGATCCTGGAGAGTAATATGGTACAGACGAGTAGTTGTCCGACGCCGGCCGCTCTGAGCGTGTCCGGGGCCGTGGGATGCTGACAGGCTCGACAATGACGGGGGTCTCGTCGGGCATGTCCTCGACGTCCCTCGACACATCGCCCGGGTCGACGTCCTGAGATTGGCGTCGGCTACTCGCATCCCGGAAGATCGAGCCTCGCCGGCCAGGCTTCTTGTGTTTTGGGGTCTCGGGCAGGACGGGGGAGGAGGACGAGGAGCTGGGGGTGGGACTGCCAGAAGGGTCGACCATGGACCTGGAGCGGTCGCGCGATTGCTTCTGGAGGAATTTGGGGAGCTTAGAGCCATGGTTTGAGGTCGTCGGCGACGATGGCGAGGGCGATGTGCGCGATGGTTTGCTCGACATCGTCGTCGTCGGAGGGCAAGAGTGTTTCGGCCACCGCCGCGCGCGACTGACGGCGTCAAGCCACCGCGACTTGTTCCTCTTCCGCTACCTCTTCCTCCCGCCTTCGCCTTTCCTCCTCAATTCCCCCGTCGGCTTGAAACCGATTGATGTGGGCTCATGCGGGTGAATGCCAGACGAATGCCAGACAACGGCAGACAGCACGACCGGTGCTTCTTTTAGACTTCTGCGGTCAGCTGCTACGAGCGTGTACTCGAGCCACGCCGAGCGCAGTCTTGGGATTACCTGTGAGTTCATTGATTGTTCATATGAGCTGGCGACGTTCATAAAACTGATGTGTGCTTCTAGGCTCGCTACGAGGCAATCCCGCTGCGTGTTATGCACGGATGCCTGTGAAGCGTACGGTCACTTGGCGGACGACCTTCCGAGTGCCGCTGAGGATTCCGGCCGCTCCTTATGGTCATCTGCGAGGTCGAGAACCGCCAGTGTGAACTTCTACGTAAGATGACGCCCCGTTTCCTTCGCTTGAGGTCACAGTGCAACATGTGGCCATGCTAGCGCGCGGAGGCTCGCGCTCGCATGGTTCCTTCACGGGGATCCACGTTTCGGAAGACTGACACGTCGTATGCGTAACCAAACCTGCTCCCAACCACCACTTCTCACTGCTGCCCCAGGAATACTTTTGGCCCCTTCGAGCTGCTTTCTCCATGGCGACGACACTCAGGACTGATACGGCCATCCCGTTCCTTGCTCACGTCGAACAGCTCAAGCAACTGCTCGTGCGGGATTTGCACCGTATGTCGTAAGTGTATCCTCCTTATAAGTGTCTCTGGATATTTTCTCATACCTTTCTGCTGCTCTGTAGGCGCGATGAAGTGCGTACCTGCCTATACAGCGTTTTCACAGGCACGACTAATTCATGTCTGGTAGCAACTATCGGCCGCTCAGGTCATGGTGGACGCCGTCGCACTGCTCAAGCGCAACGTGAACTCCCTCCTCCCGATTCATCGGCTGCCCCCGGAGCTGCTCACACTCATCTTCGAGTATGCAATCTTCCGCGACGAGAGGACCACCTTCGCGGATTACCATCCGCCCGCCGATGGGACATGCTGCGTCGACATCATTCTCATCACACACGTCTGCCACCAGTGGCGAAGCGCCGCGCTCGCCACACCTCGCTTGTGGACGTACCTCGATAACAAACAACACAGCGCGAGACTGGCGGCGTTCCTGTCCCGCTCCCAGGCACTACCTGTCAGCCTCCAGTTCACGGGGGCGAGGTGCGCCGACCTGGTGCGGTTACTCAAGGACTTCGGACGTAGACTGGGACGACTTGATGTTGCCGACACACGAGGGCAATTCAAGTTGCGCTCTCTACAGCTCAACGGGTCTCGTCTAGAATGCGCTACTATATCGGCAAACATCCAGGAGCCGGAGCCCCAGCCAGGACAAGAAGGCCTCCGTACAAAGCTGACTGCGTTCGAGCGATCGATATCCTCACTAAAGGGCCTGGCAGTTCACACATCCCGCGGTCACTGGATACCAATTGTGCACTTTCCCAACCTCACCCATTTGTTCATGGAGCAACATTTCGGTCGCTCCGAAGGACTGCTTCTCTCCTTGAGAGCGCTTGTGGCCAACGCGCCCTGGTTGCAAGCTCTCCATTTGTGTGAGCTTTCCATCGCACCTCCTAGTCCACCTACGGCTTCCGAGTCTACGCTACAGCCAGTATCACTCCCTCACCTCAGACTGTTTGTGTGCTTGGACTTCAGCCTCGACACATCCCTCCGCCTCCTGTCTCTGCTGCGTATTCCTGAAGATTCGCACGTGTATGTCGACCACTGCACCTTGAATCCAGCAGACGCACTCGGGATACAACAACTGCATTCGAGCGCATGGCTATGGACGAAGGGACTGAACCGTCCCGAGGTAACCATCGCCCAAGACACTGTGCGGGTAGTCGCAGAAGGCGATCGCTCGGGGTTCTGGATAGAAGGCTATCACGATCCCGTCGGCCTGCAACACTGGTTCCGCCAACTGCAGCTCGTGCTGCCTCTGGATTCCATCCAGTCGCTCGACTTCTTCTCCGGTCCGAACGGGCAGTACCACCCCGAGGACCCGCTGCAGGCAGTCCTTGGCTACCTCCCCTCCCTGGCGACGCTACGGCTTCCGGGGCATTCAGTCAGACCTACGACCAGTTACTCCCAGCTCCGCGAGGTCATGCCTTACGCGCCGTACTCTGTGATACGTTTGTCCTCCGCGCTCACGCCGGGTGACGAGCCCGCCCTGGTCCGATGCTCCCTCCTCACCACCCTCTACCTGGAAGCGTACATCGGAGACTCCGCACTGCAACGGGACGACGAAGCCCTCTGGGACGACTTCGCAGAGCTGTCTCATTCCCTCGTCAACATGCTCACCCAACGTGCGCGTGCGGGCAGTCCGCTCCGAAGCCTGACGCTACGGGTGCTACAGGACGCCACCAAACCGGGCCCAAATGAAGACGCTGCCAGCCGCGCTTACCTCCAGGCTATCCGGACGATGTTCAACGATGCTGCGGGCTACGTGGACGAGCTGTGCATCGAGCTCGGTCCCGAGGGGCTGCGCGAGTCTGCGACGTCTCGCGCGCAATGGGACTTCGCGGACGAGTTGGAGAAGCACTGGATCGTGCCGGACGGCTCGCGCCCGCCCTTCCTCAAGGAATTGACCTACTAAGTATTGTCGCTTCGTTATCCGTGCGATTGTTGGCGCTGAACACCGTCCTCTAGTGATCACACCGAGGCGTCCTGGAGAATACGCCCCCTCGTTGGCCGTGTCCGAACCTAATTCTACCCGAACGACGCCCGGTACACCGTCACCATCGGTCATTTGCGATACAATACTGACGGTGGGAGGGTGCATCTCATATTGTAAAACAGAAGTAGCATGTAGATATCTAAGCGCATCAACGAGGATATCGGTAGTCGATCCATGTATTATAGCGCAGTCCCTGAGCCTTGAACCGCAGAGCCTTGTGGATACCCGGCGGCAGCGCGGAGTACACATAAGCCGCGCAGATTTCGGGTGTGTCGCACCTGTGCAGATACATCGTGAGCTCTTCTAGCCCCGACAGGATTGCGCTTAACGGCCTCAGGGAGTCGTCCTCGTCGCCCCTTCCCACCAGCTCCTGACAGCATGTCTGCCCTTCCATGCCGTGCTGTCGGCAGAGACCGATCGTCTTGAGTGCTCCCGGCGTTGCGAGGCCTTCGGCGATCGTACGAAGCCAGGACGGCCCCTCGCGATACTTCTCGTCGTCGAGTGAGGGTGTCGATATCACGTCGAGTGATCGTAGTGCCGGAAATGAGCCAGAAAGGAAGATTGCGAGGGTTCCTGGGTCGAGTGATCAGCGAGTTAAACGGGCACGCAATGAACGGATTCGGCGGTTGAACACACCCGTGTAGTCTATCGCAATATGCAGCGTGGTCAAATTAGAGCCAAACACATTCCCGACGAGAGGCGAGGGTGTGCCGGGTAGCGTTGTGGCCTGGGATTCTCGGTATTCAGTCTAAATGAGTTCCGCAGATGATCTGAAATAGTCCTACGCAGTCGAAATAGAGGCTTGAGAGTTTTGGGACTGCCCGTAAGTGGTCACAAACTGCGGAGAGCCGCGCGCACTCGGCCGCCGTTGGCTCTTTGCGAATATGGCTGTGCTTGATTTCCAGCCCAGAGAGATTCGGGAATGCCCAAACGACGTCGAGGAGGACCCGAGTCGAGTCGAAGGAGCAGTATGTCAGCGACAACCTGGCGATGCTGTCGAAGAAAGGCAGCCGCATTCGGAGCAGCTTCGAAGAGAAGCCGAACTTGACTGAATGAAAGTTCAAGGTCCGCAGATTGGGAAAGGTGAGCATGAGGAGCGCGGGAGGGAGTTGAGCGCGATCCGCCGAGTGGTAGTACCGTCCGAGAGATAGCACGGTGGGAAGTAGCGGGAGGTCCGCGGGTCCGTCGTGGACGGAAGAAATGAACCGCGACATCTGGCCGGCGTTCTGGAGGCATGGGGATCGCCAGAGGAGGTGACGGGCTCGGAAGTTCCAAGCGCGGCACGTCAGTGCGCAAGCGCAGAGCGTGTGTTGTTCCGCTCGAGCCTTGGTCTGCTGCCAAGAAGGAATTTCGGTGAAGATGTCCATGATATACTCGCATATATCGATTGGGAGGTGGCAGGAGTCCATGGCAAACAAGAGGCAGGTAAGCCGGTGCTTGTCGATTGATGCTTGGACTCGGTCCGATGCGCAGACCCCACTGTTGAGTGAGTCGTGAGCGGTGTGGTTTGTAAGTGGAAGCGAGACGTGCTTCACCAGATAACATAGAAAATTCACACCGTAGTTTAAAAATCTGATCCGAGACCAGGCTCCTAGATACGTTGGAACATGGAGGAGGATGGAGGAACTTAAGCCACTGGCCATGGCCGCGCCACAGGCTGGCGTCTGCAAACTGGCCCGCGTCGACCAGTACAGCGGGCGCTTGAAAACATCCGTTTCTCACTCTGGAACCACGACCAGACCTCAAGGCCTCACTCGTGAACGTTGTGAACAAACTAGTTCTACAATTATGGCGACTTCCGAAGACGACGATGGCTCCTGGTTTCTCGCTCTCGTAAAACAAATGCAACAAGCACTCAATCGCGGCGTGCATCTTCACCTGTGGTAAGTACACTATATACTTAGTAACGTGCGCATGCGTGAAGGTCGACTTGTTACTGATGTTGTCGGATTGCAATGTAGCCGCGATGATGTACGTGATTTCACTCAACAAAGCTCTCAAGTCGGTTGAACTAAATTATACTTTATAGCAACTGTGGGCAGTTCAGTCCATGGCCGATGGGATCCTACGCATCAGACGCAACATAAACTCTCTTGCTCCCGTTCAGAGGCTCCCCACGGAGCTGCTTACACTCGTATTCGAGCATGCTATCTTCCCCGACGAGAGGGTCGCTTTTCGGAAAGCCGATTGGTACCGCGAGGATCTCGTGCAGCCGCACTGCGCTGACATCGTTCAAGTTACGCACGTCTGCCACGCATGGAGGAGCGCCGCGCTCGCGATACCTCGTCTGTGGATGCACATCGATAACAGCTACCACCCTGCCAAACTAGCAGCATTTTTGTCTCGCTCTCAGACGACTCCTCTCACCCTCCAGTTTTCGGACGCCGAGCCTTCCCATTTGACGCGTCTAGTCGAGATCTGCGGAGATAGACTGCAACGGCTCGATATCACCAGGCTTCAAGGCGTACTCATCTTGCGGTCTTTACTACTCGACTGGTCTCGCTTGGAATGTGCCACCATATCGGCAGGAATCCTGGAGTCCATGCCTTTGTTGGGAGACACAGGCTCTTGCACCGAGTTGACCGCATTTTGGCAACCAATCTCCTCGCTGAAGGGCCTGGCGATTGGTGACAACAACGGTTGCTGGGTACCACTCACGCATTTCCCAAACCTCACTCACCTTTGCTTGACGCAACTCTTCAGTCGCATCCAAGACGTACTCCTTAGGTCCCTCGCAACATTGGTCGCCAACGCCCCTCGGCTCCAGGTTCTCCACCTGGCATGGCTTCCCGCCACGCCATCAATTCCAACTGCGGAACGAACGCCGCAGCCGATAGCGCTCCCATACCTCAAGCTGTTCGTATGCTCGAACTCTCGCCTTGACACGTCCCTCCGGCTTCTCTCCCTGCTACAGGTCCCCGAACATCTTCACGTGCACGTCGATCATCACCCTTTGCCCTCGACCGAGCTCCTCGTAGAGCATTTCCCGTACTCGAGAGGATGGATAGATGGGCTGAACCACCTTGAAGTGACGATCGCCGCGAACATGGTCCGGGTAATCGCGGAAGGCGATCACTCGGGGTTGTGGATAGAAGGTTGGCAAAATCCTCTCGACTTACGACACTGGTTTGGCCAGCTCGAGGCCCTGCTTCCTCTGATGTCCATCGAATCGCTCGACTTCTTCGTTGAGTCTGAGGAGGCCGACGCCAAAGACTTGCTGCAGGGCCTCCTCTATCAGCTGCCCTCTTTGGCGACCATACGATTCCCCGTATATCCGCCTAGGCCTATCCCCAGGCTTTCCGGCTTCCGCGATCGCTCCTATATTGCCGAGCCCGGGCTATTCTTCGCGCTGACGCCCGGTAATGGGATCCCAGCTACATGTCTCAACCTGACCACGGTCTATGTCGAGGCGGGAACCCAGGTACTCGAGAGACTATCCCCTGCCATCACCGAGATGCTGGCCGCTCGAGCGCGCGCAGGGATATTGGTCAGGTCTCTAACGCTGAGGGTGCTGCAGCCCTCTGGCACGGATGCGCCCCGGCTTCGGATGGTGTTCCGCGGCGCCTCGAGCCACGTCGAAGAGTTGAGCTTGGATCTCGAGTCTGAGGATCCAACTTGGAACGAGCCGATGTGCACATCTCCCGGCGCACTATGGGACCTCTCGGAAGACATGGAGAAGTATTGGATCGTCCCGGACAGCATCCGTCCACCGTGGCTCTTGGAATACTCGCCATAGGTACCGTTGTTCTATCCCCCCCCGTGATCATCCGTGCTGATCACATCCCCCTAGCCGTTCCAAGGGGGTCACAGATTCGTCTATTGCTGCTGTACCAGCTGTCGCTGCACGATTCCCTGAACGTATCGGTATAGGCCGCGTCCGTGCGTTCCTCAGGGTTAGATGAGGGCTCCTGTACATCGGTCCCGGCCGACTCAAACTGTTCATGTCCCCGATGTTTCAGCTGTATATCTTCGTTAAAATTCGATGAATTGATCCAAAGTCAAACCGCTAGATATGTCGAGATTCGGAAGAGAAAGGAGAATCCTGAGGATGTTGAACGTAATGGGCGCTTGATGCAAGCCATCCGGCTCTACGCGCGTCTTGCTCTTAACTTGAACTACCACCATACCTATCCCGGGGAACACTGTACTGTGTTCTAACAACCCAGTTTTACGATGATGGAGACATCCGGGACTGACGATACCCCTCCACTGCTCGCTGTCATGGAGTACCTGAAGCAAGCACTCGATCGCGGCATGCATCGTCAGTTGTCGTACGTACACTTCAGTTAACGCGCGGCTTTTTGCGCTTGTGGTCGGATATGTCCTGACGGCTTTTGATATGTTGCCAGCCGTGAGCAGGTGCGTATACATACTGGATGTATCTCACGCAGTTGTTGAGCTGACACGTATCCGATAGCAAGTCTTGACGATTGACACCATGGCCGACGCGATCCTGCGTATCAGGCGCAGCATGAACTCACTCGTCCCCGTTCACAGGCTCCCCGCGGAGCTGCTCATACTCATCTTCGAGTACGCGATCTTCCGGGACGAGAGGATGGCTCTTTGGAATGCTGGTCAGAGCCCCGGAGATATTGTGCAGCCGCATTGCGCCGACATCGTTCGGATCACACACGTCTGTCACGAATGGCGGGGCGTTGCCCTCGCCTCACCTCGTCTGTGGACGCACATTGATAACCACTACCACCCCGCAAAATTGACAGCGTTCTTGTCTCGCTCTCAGGCAGCGCCTCTCACCCTCCATTTCGCGCGGGCGAGGTTCGCAAGTCTGGTGCGGCTGACCAAAATCTGTGGGAATAGGCTACGACGGCTAGATGTCGGCCATGTCGGTAACAAGGTCGTCTTTCCGCTCCTGCAGCTCGACGGGTCAAGCCTTGAATGCGCCACGATAACAGCGGATGTGGGCGAGCCCCGGCGTGCGCGAGGGCAACCAGCCCCCGGGGGCGAGCCGACCGCGTTTGAACAGTCGATGTCTTTGCTCAAGGGCTTGGCCATGTGTGTCCCCCACGGTTCCTGGATGCCGAACGCTCACTTCCCCAATCTTACCCATCTCTTCCTGGACCAGAGCATGTCTCCAGGTTCCGGGCCGCTTCTCCAGTCTCTCCGAACGTTTCTCAGCAACACTCCTAGGCTCCAGGTTCTCCAGCTTGCCAGTCTACCCGCCACATCTGTCCGCAGACCCGCGACTCCCGAGTGCACGCTACCACCAGTAGCTCTGCCCGACCTCAAGCTATTCACATGCTCTTTTTCCCACCCAGGCACATCTCTCCGCCTTCTTTCCCTGCTGCAAATCCCTGAAAACTCGCACGTGTACATCGATCATTACAATTTGAACCCGATAGAGCTCTCCGAGTTACATCGACCGTGCTCGCAGGCGTGGGGAGACGCGCTGGTCCGTCTCGAGGTGACTGTCGCCGGGAACACGGTGCGGGTAGTCGCAGAGGGCGATCGCTCGGGATTTTGGATCGAAGGCCGACAGGAGCCTATCGACTTGCAACACTGGCTATGTCAGCTCAAGGCGATGCTTCCCTTGGAGTCCATCCAGTCGCTGGACTTCCTTGGCCATTCTGCGGCGGGATGCCCCACCGAAGACTTGCTGCGGGCGGTTCTGGACCAGCTACCCTCTCTCGCGACGCTCCGGTTCCCGGGACAATCGTCCAGGCCTACGAGAGATTTCTCCGAGCTCCGCAACGTCCCGTACTACCCGCCACAAGGACGGGTGTTTCATGCGCTTATTCCTGGCGCCGTTGACGAACCCGCCTCGGCGCAATGTCCTCGCCTCGCCTCCCTCTACCTCGAGGGGCAGCCCGATGTCCTCAACACGCTATCACCTGACCTGACCAACATGTTGGCCGCACGGGCCCACGCAGGCGTCCCCGTCAAGTCTTTGTCGCTGCGGGTGTTGCAGTCCACCGACGCTCTGCCGAAGAAGAGAGGGAGGGACGCTGACTCTCTCGAGCCTCTGCTGGTCGGAGTTCGGGCAGCGTTCAGCACTGCGGCAGCTCATGTGGAAGAGCTGCACCTGGGGCTTGAAGCGGACTCCGGGGTACAGACACCGAGCGAGCCCACTAGCCCGAAACCTGGCACGCAATGGGACTTCGCGGAGGAGATGGAAAAGTACTGGATCGTGCCCCAGACCGAGCGTCCGCCATGGCTCAAATCCTCGCCTTGAGTACTACTCGTTCTACTCCGCGTATATTTGAATGTGCTAACCACCATCCCCTAGCTCCAACACCGAGCCGCCATTCATGAACCTCGGCCTACTTTCGGTGTACATAATAGCATGATATCACCAAGATCACTATGTCCGTGCGGATATGAACTTCTGCTCGCGCTACGTTCCCATTCCGAGTGGCGCTCGATGGTGGCCGAGCGTACACGCAGACTGACCCTGGTCGTACCTCATGTATTGTCATACGTATGCATGTCCGTCATTCTGAGACCATATCTCCTCAATGCGGTTCTTGACGGCGGTTCTGCTGTGTACATATACTAGCAGTGGGCCAGCCTCTCGTCGAACTGGCGGGATGTTCCAAGTAAATGTCAGGTCATCGAACTTCACCAGCCAGCATTAAACATACTGATTGCTTTCTCCTTGAATTTTGAGTGATGAAGAGAACGCTCCTTACGTCGAGCGAGATATGGATTTGGAGGCGTCTACGCAAACTCGACCGAACTGGGCGCTTAAAGACGTCCGTCTCTTCCTCTCAAACCATGACCATATCTACCTCGGGGAACGCAGGATTACAACAAGCCAGTCTGTCGACGATGGAGAAGTCAGAGACTGACGATTACCCCCCATTTCTTGCTCTCATGGAGCAACTGAAGCAAGCTCTCGATCGCGGCATGCACCTTCAGCTGTCGTAAGTACACTTCAACGTGCGGTCTCTTGCGCTGGTAATTGCATATGTTCTGACGGCTTCGGGTCGCTTCTTAGTCCCGAAAATGTGCGTGCATCTCCTGAACGATGGTTTTGCAGCGATTGAGCTGAGGTGTAATCTATAGCAAGTGGAGGCGATTAACACCATGGCGGACGCGATCTTGCGTATCAGGCGGAATATGAACTCGCTCGTTCCCGTTCACCGGCTCCCTGCGGAGTTGCTCATACTCATATTCGAGTATGCCATCTCCCGAGACGAGAGGATGGCTTTCTATAACGGCAATGCGCACCCCTACAAGGCTGCACAGTTGCACCCCGCCGACATCGTCCGAATCACACACGTCTGCTCCGAGTGGCGAAGCGCTGCGCTCGCTACACCCCGCCTGTGGACGTACATCGACAACAGGTACCACAGTGGGAAACTAGCGGTATTCCTGTCTCGATCTCGAGCAGCTTCTCTCACCCTCCATTTCGCCCGGGCGAGGTTCGCAAGTCTGGTGCGGCTGATCAAAAACTGCGGGCATAGGCTTCGCCGGCTTGATGTCGACAATGTCGATGACGAGGTCGTACTCCCATACTTGCAGTTCGATGGGTCCGGCCTTGAATGCGTCACTATAACAGCGCATCTGGACGAACCCCGCCGTGCGCGAGGGCAACCAGCCCCCAGCGACGAGTCAACGGCGTTCGAGCAGTCGATCTCTTTACTGAAGGGTTTGGCCATGCATGTCTACGGTTGCTGGATGCCGAACGCTCACTTCCCCAATCTCACCCATCTCTTCTTGGACCAGAGTTGGGGGCTACCCTCCAAGCCGCTTCTCCTGGCTCTGAGAACGTTTCTCGGCAACACTCCTAGGCTCCAGGTTCTCCAGCTTGCCAGTCTACCCGCCACATCTGTCCGCAGACCCGCGACTCCCGAGTGCACGCTACCACCAGTAGCTCTGCCCGACCTCAAGCTATTCACATGCTCTTTTTCCCACCCAGGCACATCTCTCCGACTTCTTTCTCTGCTCCAAATTCCGGAAAACTCGTACGTATACATCGATCACCCCAGTCTGAACCCCATCGAACTCTCGGAGTTATATCGACCGTGCTCGCAAGCGTGGGGAGACGGGGTGAATCGCCTCGAGGTGACCATCGCCGGGAAGACTGTACGCATAGTCGCAGAGGGCGATCGCTCGGGGCTTTGGATCGAAGGCTCGCAGGAGCCGATCGACTTGCAGCATTGGCTATGCCAGCTCAATACCATGCTTCCCTTGGAGTCCATCCAGACGCTAGACTTCTTCGGCCAGTCTTTCGGCCAGTCTGCCGCGGGATGCCTCCCCGAAGACCTACTGCGGGCGGTCTTGGACGAGCTACCCTCTCTCGCGACGCTGCGGCTCCCGGGACAATCATCCAGGCCTACGAGAGAATTATCCGAGCTGCGCAAGGCCCGGTACTACTTACCACAAGGACGACTGTTCCGTGCGCTCATGCCGGGCGATGCACGCACCTCGGCACAGTGTCCCCTTCTCGCCACACTCTACCTAGAGGGGTGGCAACCCGACGGCCTCAACAAGCTATCCCCCGACCTTACCGATATGCTAGCCGCACGGGCCCGCGCAGGCGTGCCCGTCAAGTCTTTGTCGTTGCGGGTGTTGCAGCCCTCTGGCGCTCCGCCGGAGAAGAGAGGGAGGGACGCCGACCCTCTGGAGCCTGAGCTGCGAGTGCGGGCTGCATTCAGCGCCGCTGCAGCACACGTAGAAGAGCTACACCTGGAGCTCGGAGCGGAGTTGGAAGAACCGACGTCGAGAGAGCCCGCTGGCTCAATTCTTGGGACACAATGGGACTTCACAGAGGAGATGGAGAAGTACTGGATCGTACCGAATAACGTGCGCCCGCCGTGGCTCGGGGGCTCCCTATAGGTACTGCTTTTCTATGACCCGTATTACGAGGTATGCTCAACAACGCCCTCTAGCCATAGCCTGTAGTATAATGCCCACGCTGGCTGGGGATGCAGGTGACGTAGGAATATACGCAGTGTACACCCCCGCAACTTCTACATCGTATGCTTTGGATAAGAAGACCCTTGACAGCCTTCCTTCCTCTTACCGCCGTGTCTCTGCGAGCGCCGACGCACGATTTCATTAGCACGACAAACCGATGATTAGTGTCTAGTGTCGGAGCTCCGGTCCATGCGACTGGTCACGACGTAGCCCTGGAGAAGTGCTGCCACATCAACCACAGCACGAGGGCCCTTGCGCTCGACGATGTTCGGCAGGAAGCGCGGGTACAGATGGGTGCCGTATGATCAAGAAACAGACTTAATGCCTATGTTTGGATGCAAACTAAGAATACAACATGTACAGACGACGATAGATACTACACAACGCGATCGCAAACTCCGACACCAAACGAGACGGGAACACGACACGCTCATGACAGGCTGAGGTGCAGGTTGACCTGGACAGACTTGACCGCAGTGTAGCTGTAGAGCAGTCAGCATCGCAGTCCCCGTAGCAAAGAAGACAATCACGTACTTCTCGAGCGCATACGCGCCGAGCTCGCGCCCGATGCCGGACTGCTTGTAGCCGCCGAACGGCACCTGGGGGTAGAGCATGTTCGCGGTGTTCACCCACACGGTGCCCGCGCGGATCTTGTGCGCGGTCGAGAGCGCGCGCGTGACGTTCTGGGAGTAGACCGACGCGGCGAGCCCGTACACGGTGTCGTTCGCCTGCGCGACGATGTCGTCCGCGTCCTTGAACTTGACGACGACGCACACGGGCCCGAAGATCTCCTCCTGCACGATCTTCATGTGCGGCTTCGTCTCCGTGAAGATCGTCGGCCGGATGTAGTAGCCCTCCTCGCCGATGCGCTCGCCGCCGTAGTGCACCGTCGCGCCCTCCTTCTTGCCGGACTCGATGTAGCCCATGATGCGCTATAATGAGGGCGTGAGTAGGCATATGGCGAAGATGGGCGTGTGCGACGTACGTCATACTGCTGCTGCGAGACCTGGGGGCCCTGGAACGCATCGGGGTCGAAGGGGTCGCCGACCTTGAGGGTCTTGACGTACTCGGTGAAGCGGGACAGGAACTCGTCGTAGATCTTCTCGTGGACGAAGATACGGGAGCCTGCGCAGCAGCACTGGCCGTGGTTGTAGCTATTCACAACATCAATATGTGGCCTAGGCGTTCGCGAGCAGGGTGACTTACTAGATACCGAAGGCGGCCCACTGGACGGCCTGCTGGAGGTCGGCGTCCTCGAAGACGATACTCGGGCTCTTGCCGCCGAGCTCGAGGGTGACCTTCTTCAGGTTCGACTTCGCGGCGGCCTCCATGATCTTCCGGCCGACGAGCGTGCTGCCGGTGAACGCGATCTGACGTCATGGCAGAAGATGAGTGCGGATGTCCGGCCCGGAGCATTTAGACGCACCTTCTCGATGCCAGGGTGCTCGGCCATCGCCTGACCCACGGTCTGGCCGTAGCCGTTGATGAGGTTGAAGGAGCCGGCGGGGAAGCCAGCTTCGTCGACGAGCTTCGCCATGTAGAGCGCAGTCAGGGGCGTGAACTCCGAGGGCTTGAGGACGACCGTGCAGCCAGTCGCGAGTGCGGGGCCGATCTTCCACGCCATCATTTGCACTGCGAAGGTATTCGATCAGCCGCGCGCGTTAGATAGGCAGAAAGACGACCACGTACGAGGGAAGTTCCAGGGGATGATCTGGCCGACGACGCCGATGGGCTCGTGGCGGGTGTAGGTGAGCTTGGCCTCGGACGTCTCGATCGTCTGGCCAAGGATCTTGTCTGCCCAGCCGGCGTAGTAGCGGATGCAGCGGATCGAGTGGTCGACGTCGGTCTTGCGCGCCCAGCTGAACGTCTTGCCGTTGTCGAGCGCCTCGAGCGCCGCGAGCGTGTCCGCGTGCTGCTCCATGAGGTCGCCGAGCTTGTTGAGCAGGCGCGAGCGCTGGACGCCGTTGGTGTGTAGGCCCCAGGTGGTGTCGAACGCCTTCGCGGCGGCCTCGACGGCGAGGTCGAGGTCCTTGGGCGTGCCCTCGCTGATCTTCGTGATCAGCTTCCCGTTCGACGGGTTGATGACACTGCAGAAGCCGCGTCAGTGGGCGTATCGCCGGGGAAGAGAAGCATGCGCACTCGATGGTGGTGTTGTTCGCGCCGTCGACGAACTTGCCGTTGATGTAGAGGCCGAGGGGGACGTTGACCTCCCCCTTGAAGGCGGGCGTGTCGAACTTGTGAACGAAGGTCTCAGGCATGGTGGTAGTGGCGGCGGTGAGGAGGAGGTATCGGGGAGAGTGGGCGGCGTAGAGAGTTCGGCGGGCGGGCAGGGAGTATTTATACCGCGAGTGGGGGCGGGTTCCCCCGTCGCAGCGCGATTACTGATCATGTTCACAGCAGGCATGACATGGACTTGGGGAGGAGGGTGCGCAGGCGCGGTTCTTCCCTCGCTCGGCTTCCCGCGATCTGGTGCGCGATCTGGTCAGCTGCCCCCCGGCGGGAACGCGGGGTGGCGTCAAGTAGTACGAGGCACGCTCATGTGTCCACCGCTCCAGTCTCGACGCGCCGATGTGCTCGACTGCTGATGTTGCGCTGATGCGCCGTCGCGACACGTCGTGCCTACGCGCCTGCTGGGCATGCGGAATCCGCGCAGATGGATATCCGCACGGGCGAATGGGGGCGGGGAAGGACAAGCGAGGGCTCGGACGGAGGCTGCGGACCGCCGCGTAAATGAATATGGACGCTTCCCGATCGACGATAGACGCCCGCCTCACACCCTCATCCCCTCCAAATTATTGCCTTGTTAATCGTTCAAGGGGCCATCCACCCGCCCTCAAAATAGGAGGACGCGCTGCCCAGTGCCGACTGGCGCATGCAGGCGGCGGCGTACGTACACCTCTCTCCCTGATTCTGAGCCTAGTAGCGCACCATCGTGGAGCAGCAATAGACTCGAGCACCCCGCCCAACTCTACTTATTATCGCGTGAGATACAGAAGCTGCGAGCCTGGGCACCGTAGGCATGTTAGGCACCCGCTCTACGAATCTGGGGTTGGGGCCAATGGCGTACCTTTGCGTCGATCGGCACCTTGACCTTGGCTTCGCCAACTGAAGCCCATTGTATATCCACACCCTCGGGCCCCGTCAGCAATTTCCTGCACGACGCGCGACATGACTGGATGCTCACCTCCTCGTCCCGTATCTGATAGATGTGACGCCGCCGGTCTCCGCGCAACCACTTCACACTTACAGCGATTCGATCACCCCAGCGGTCCACGGCGTGACATTGCTTCCGGTGTACCGTAGCTCGACCTCCTCGAACACGGCGACCCGCTTCGTCACGCTGAACCCGAGTTTCTCGAAGAGGCGTATGCTGGGCTCGTTCTTGTCGCCAATACGCGCGACGAGCCTCTCCCGAGGGACTGGGAGCGGAGACGGAGACGACGGATCCGTCGCGTACGACAGTATGAGCTGCAGCGCGGTGAAGGCAATGCCGCGTCTCCGATACGCGGGTTCTGCGGGCGACCGGTGCGAGCAACAGATTGGAATTTGCACGAATGAATGAGATCCCGCAGGGGAGATAGGCAGGGCGCGCGTCAGCGAACGTCAGAAACAGAAACACAACTTCACAAGCACGGAGCCGCGCACCCGCGATCATGATTTCCGCCTCCGCTTCGAACTCTTCCTCATCGGGCGTGCCCTTGAGAAAGAGGTTCACGTCGCCCACCATCGGGAGCGCGCGCAGGCGCTCCGTGGTCAGTGCCGCGCCAAGTTCCGCCTCCGCCGCAGCGAGCGGCGCGCCGTCCAGGAGGATGAACGTCAACTCTAGTGGTGCGCCATGCGGAGAGGAACGCCGCGCGTGTCAGCTTGCGATGGCGCAGAATGCAGAGTCCAGATACGCGAGGGACACGCACTGTCGTCGTCCGTCTGCCACTTGCCTGCCGCGACGGAATGCGCATTCCGAGTCGCAGCGCCCGCGGGGAGATCGAGCGTTAGCGGCTGCGGGGGCGCGGGGCGCGGGGGGTCGAAGCTTCGGCGAGAAGCCTTCGCCCGCCGCGCTGGAACTGTGTTGTGCAATGCACTCACGCTGCATCTCGTACTCCTCCTCGAGCGTGAGCGGCTCGCTCGCCGTGAGTTCGCGCAGCTCGGCGCTCGTCATCCATTCGTGGTATTTCTGTGCACATCAGGCAGTTAGTGGGCGTGGGCGACTATACGAATGCGAGCGTGGCGGGACGCCGAGGCGTGCTTACGGCTACGTGTTCTGTCCTGCGATCGGGCGGAGCACAACTTTGGCTGAGCCGGGGTCCCTCGATACACGCGATCGGGAAAGTGTCACCTGTAGGGTACCAGAACCACGTCCGGGTGGACGATAACGGTCTTCTCGTTCGCGCGCATCCCGCCGCAGTATCGCACCCCGGTCGAGGCTGCAAAGATCCTGGGGAGGCGTGGGTAGGGCCCGCACTCAAGCAGCTAGCGCGTCCGTTCTGTCAGGCGCAATTCCAAATGCGCCCGCGGGAGGCAGCGGCGCAGGGGGCCAAGAGCGGGCGGGCACGTCGGTTCGCGTCTTCTTTGATGTGCGTCCTGCGAGGGTGCGTTAGCATCAATCCCCGTGGGGCCCCACACTGCCCCGCACGATCGAACAGAAACAAAAAGGTGGGGGAGGGGACGCAAGGAGGCGCGACGGAAGACGGGCGGAACGGCGAGGGCGCGCGTCCCGCACGCCCGCGCCTCGAATCTGAGCTCCGGTGGCGATCGAAAGGGGACCCTGAGACTTGCGTAAACCCAGGGAGACATCCCCGACCGGACTGGCCGAGCGACGTGGGGGGTGCTGACTGGCAGGTCACGCTGCATACGAAGGGTGCGGTGCGCGGTGTGCGGTACACTGTACAGTGAAGTTCGGATCTGCCGACGTACTGTGCTTGCGAAATTTGCTCTGCGCTTGCGATTGACGTGAGTCAGGAAAGGGGCTGCGTTTATCAACGGCTCACCTCCCGAATCGTGATACTGTTTCACTGTAATTCTCTCGAGAATATCGAGAGGTGTTGAAGGCGTTTGAAGTTGAGCGAGTCCGACGCAAGCGTCAAGGAGCGTGAAGCATCGTGACTTTGCAAAGCTTTGTACTTGTACACCCGACTTTTGCCGAGATTTAGCGCCGACTGAGGATGATGAACTCGAGCTCATGGCTCAGCGCTCAAGGCTGGAAAGCCCTACGTATACGGAATACCAGCGACATACACATCGAGATATGGGATCCGAGGAGAGGCTGCGTTACTGAAGCTTAACAACACATTCAAGCTCTCGTAGTACTGAAGAGGTGAGAATGCGGTTGAAGAAGCTGTGCGGCGTGCATGTGCATCGTGAACAACTTGAACGTCCAAGGTTTTGAGCCCGTCCGCATACTTACCCCTCGTAATAGATGGTGGAGGACATCATGTGCGGCGCGGTCGCACCAGTAGAGTTACTTGCACATCTATACAACGCAGGCTGAGGCGAAGGGCTGGCAAAGTCTCCTAGAAGGTCTGGTACACCGTACATGATTAGTATTTCACTGCTCGCAGCCGGCTCATTGAGCAATACGATTTACGGCTAGAGGTGAGAAAATATCAGTGCAGCTTTGAATACTCACACATCGCATACTGCAGCTACACTAGCTGCAAATAGAGACAGCCAAACGAAGAGGATAACTTTGTTCGACGAAGGGGGAAGCTTCCCAAGTGTTAGGCGCCCGCGTACAAACGTACAAGCAGGAGCCCTCACGTGACTCGGCCGCCGCCCTCGGAGTGTGCGCGCTGCACGCTCGGAACGTCTCGGATGACGACAGACGCGCCCTGCTCAGCGAGCACTAGAGCTTCCAGCTTAAATCGAGCTAGGGCTGAAGATCGTCTGGTATTGATTAAACCTGAGCACGATTGTCTGCAACTTGACCAGGCTTGCCAAACAGAAACGCACGAATCGCTGTTCAAGCGTGCCTTCCGAGCCGTCGTTAAAAGCTGCGCTCGGGACGAGTCGGACGACGAGCACGAAAAGGGAGAGGGCGCTCGCGCTGCGTGCAGTTCCGGAGACGTTCCGCCTTTGCGCCCGCTTTCCGAAGCCCGCCCGACATACCTTTTATGGTAGGACTCCTGCCATATACGGCGAGCACGCCTGCTCGGATTTTGTGCGGCCGGAAAGCACAGGAACTTGGTGGGTGGCAGCGCTGGGAGTTGGAGGATCTCGGAACTGCACGTCCTGAGGACGATTCGGAGGAGGGGACGGAATGCATCTTGACCTCGAACCACTACCATCTCCTTGCTGGCCGTCTGTCCGCTGCTCTCTGCTGGGTGCGCTCGCGAGCACGGATCCTCGGTCTCTGGCTGTTCTCTGGGGCGATGGGACGCGTTAACGCGAGTTATGGTGGCCTTGAAAGCGATTAGTTAGATGGGTTAGAAGGTAAGTAAGGCCGCATACAATCACAGATACGCGCTTGATAGACTGACAAGTTGCTGGTATGCAGGCCCGCCCACTCTAACTCCACTGCCCTCCCGTTCATGGGCCATACACCGTCGGAAGAATGACGGCTGGCCTATAGGAAGCCCGCTGAACATCATCTCGAGGGCTGTCAGGCGGTATGCCCGCGGAGTATAGAAGGATGGGCGAGGACTTCAAGCATCCCCCTTCAGACCTGCCCCGTCTCCTTCCTTCGTGGACGGTGGCCCGACCGCCGCACCTCTCGCGGCCCCCGCTCTCTCTGCTACGCTGCTGGAATGCCTCGTTCCTACCTCGTCGGCCTCCCGTCTGCCTCCGGTGCCTGCTCGCTCCCTCCGTCCGCGCTGCCGGGCCTGTCCTCCGTCGACGCCCATTGGACAAGCACACGCCCGCGTTCTGGCACCGCGGCGTCTTAGGCTGAACGCGCACCTTATCGGGGCGATACAATGCGTCATGCGCCCTCGCCGCTGTCGTCAGTCCGCGTGCCGGCCGCACATGGCGCGCGAAGCCGGCCACCATTCGCTAGCGCGGGCAGGCGCCGCCTCCACGAGAACGCGACTGATTCGCCGCGGGGCACTGGTCACGGTATGCGACCGGTCGAGCGTCCTTTAAAAGCCGGCGTGCAACGGCTAGCGGAGGGGTCTCTTTCCCCCTCTTCTTGCTCTCGCTGCGTGCACTCTGTCTCTGGCTTCAACTCATCCCTGTGTCGCTTGCTTGCTGGGTCTGTCGGTCCTGTGAGCTACCCTGAAGTCTGTGTATGGAGCGGAGCCGTCCCGAAGGGCGCGATGCGGTCCCATGCTACTCGGCGACTCTCGGTTACTCTGACAACTGCCTGGACACACAACGCCCGCGCAAGCGAATTCGGTACGCCTTGCTGATGTTCGACAGACACGACGTGGAACATGTCAGGGGCCGGACGTACGTCGGACCATGCCCCAGAAGGGGGCAGGCGGGCACGGGCGGCGGGGGCGAATGGGCTGTGGGAGAGGACTGAGGGAGGGTGCGCCCAAGGCGGGGCAGGGTCGGGTCGCTCGGTCGGTCGTTGACTCGCAGGTGCGTTCCGCTCTGCTCGCTCGTGTTTCTGTGCTGACCCGCCCTGCAGGGTTCGTAGTGCTCGCCGTCGGGCCGTGCAGGATGTCCGCACGTATCACGGGGCCGAGGTTGAATGAAATTACCTTCCGTCAAACTGTTCGCGCGCCGCACCATCTCCCCAAGGTTGCGCGTCGTCTATTCAGTTCGCCGGCCAAGTCTCAGCGGGCGTTGGGGTGCCTCGGCCACGGCGGGGCTCCGCGCACCGTTCAGGGGAAGGCTGCAACTTGGCTGAAGGTATGCAATATCCCCTGACCAGCGCCATGGCCGTCGAGTGCGCTCGCGAGCGCGGTGGCGGATATCAAATGACCTGCGACGCGCACGGACGGCGCTGGCTTGGCTGGGGGAGGGCCTGCTGCGATGGAGGACGGCCGGGGTAAACCCCTTTCCTGCAGTCACAGATGATCGCGCCTGCGCCGTGGGGATCAGCTCCCGGTCAGGTGGGCGTGCTACCCCCGAAATGGCTACGGGCCCCTGGCAAGCGCCCGGTGGCGGATTAGGTAAGTCGTCTCTAAAAAGGGCGAACCAACCCGCTCGGCCCACTCTGTGGTCGTCCGCATCCTCTCTCTCCCCCACCCTCGCGCTCACACTCGCTCTCGACGCTGCACGCAACATGTCCGCCCACTCCCACATCGAGAAGATCCACAAGGACGAGCCCCAGTTCGTGAGCGCGAACAGGCCCCCCGCGCCCGTCTACCCCGCCGGCCAATCACCGTACTACCGCAAGCTGGGCGACCCCGGCCCTCTGTGAGTTCCGTCGCAGTCCCGAGCGACGTCCTCCCCTCTGACGCAATTCCGCGCCCGCCAGTGGCCTCTATGGGTTCGCGTCGACCACTTTCATCCTGTCGATGTACAACGTCCAGGCGCGCGGTGTCGTGACGCCCAACGTCGTCGTCGGCATGGCCCTCTTCGTTGGGGGCCTCGCGCAGTTCGTCGCTGGCATGTGGGAATTCGCCACCTCGAACACGTTCGGCGCAACCGGTGAGTCTCCGGTTCTACCGGGCACTACCCACGGCGCGTCAGTAGTGACAATAGTATTGACTTTGCGTTTGATATGCAGCATTCACCATGTACGGCGGCTTCTGGATGTCGTTCGCCACTATCTTCCTGCCGGGCTCGGGCGTCACTGCGGCGTACGAAAGCCCGGCTGAGCTGAACTCGGCGCTCGGGATCTATCTGTTCACATGGTTCATCGTCACCTTCCTTCTCTTGTAAGTGCTCTATCGCACTCTATCAGCGCGATCCGCGCTAACGATTCGCAATCAACAGCATCGCATCCCTGCGCCGGAACATGGGCCTCGTCGTCCTGTTCTTCTTCCTGACGATCACGTTCGCGCTGCTCGGTGCAGGTGTGTAACGCTTATCATGAACGCGATGCGCGCAGCCGCTGACACCATCCGCGCAGGCAAATTCTCCACCGCGCACGGCATCACGCTCGAGAAGGCGGGCGGCGCGTTCGGCATCATCACCGCGATGGTCGCGTTCTACGTCGGCACGGCACAGATGCTCGCGGACCCCCGCACGAGCTACTTCGTCCTCCCGCTCGGCCAGATCCCTCAGCGCGAAATCGTATGAGGTCTCTCGCCAGCCGCGGGCTCAGGCCAGCGCGCACGGCCAGTGCGGCGTGCGCGCTTTTTTGGCTCTTCTTGTAACCCCCCTCGCCCAGCCTGCCATCTTGCCGTCCCCCGGGGGCAACATACACTATCCGGCGCTCCCATATTCGAGTCTACGCGACTTTGCTATGTGTATTTGTAGTATATCCGCTTGTTGGAACGAATGTGCATACGATGTCATGAAACGCTTGATTTGCGCGCTGCAAGATCTGTTGGTCAAATCCGCCACCGGGCTACTGGCATCCATGAATGCATGTTGGTTCAGGGTCTGTGCAAATCGTTGCGGTTCATTCACGTATGCTCACTGCATCATGGAATGACGCATCGGTTCCATGCCTGTTCTCTCATGCCTCCCTGCCCACCGGATGCAGATATATACCGGCCCCGGCACCCGGCACCAAGCACCTTCACTCACTCACTCTCACAGAACGATGAAGCGGCGCCGACATCGCTGCCGTGCACCCCGAATCCTGGCAGCGCGACGTCCTCCTCAGCACCACCGCCAACAAATTCGCCCAATTGCCAATGTGCCTCAGCGAGCTCGGGCGTCGCACCGGACATGACGCTGCAGGATGCGTACGCCCGCTTACGCGCAGGCACCGCGCCCAATATTGGCTGACGATGCCGGCACGACCGCATCGATGGTGGCGTTGGTGCGGGCTAAATGAGACTGGAGCCGGGCGAGCCGCAAGCTTCAAGGGGGGGCCGGGAAAATGAAAGGGAAATGCGGGGAAAGGTGTGATCGGGATCCGGGTCGGGAGCTGACAGTCGCGGCGGCTGTGCTGCCGTCGCACGATCGTATCTCGCGTCCGGCCCGTCCTGTGCGATGGCCTCAGAAAGTTCAAACTGGCCGCTGTGAGTCTGCCGGGATACTTGCGAGTACACATCATGCATTTATGCAAGAAGGCTCGACTGGGTAGCACTTAGCAGCCCTACCGTTACGGGACTGCGATAGGCACACTCCTGTGGCCCAGCCATTACATGGTGAGTGCCTCGCCTAAGTGCAAGCTGACATCCTCTCTTTGGGTTTTAGGCAGATTGGGACCGACCAGCATTGTATCATGTCGCGCCTACACAGATCTGATAAAGTGCGTATCCATACGGCTAGGCCCAGGGTTGCCAACGGGGCCGGAGCGCAGGACGCGCGAGAAGGCCTCCGCGCGCACCGCAAGCGACAAGCCTGTCCGCCGGGGCCCTCAAGGCGCGCCAGCCGTAGTCCATCGGCGCGAGGTCACGGTCCCGCCAGGCGTGCTGCACATCGGTGAGATCTTGGCAGCCGCGATGCAGAAGGGGCGCGTTCGGGAGGACATGCGCGTTAAGCAGCCGGCCGTCGTGGAAGGGGTTGTATAGCGTGTATCCGATACGTTGGGTGGCGGTTCGACGTTCGACAGCGGAACAGCAGCATCTCCGAGGTGGAGCTGCGCGCGTGGTGTCCAGTCGCCCTCAGGCTACCCGACGCTGAGGCCAGTCTGAGTGTACGAGTACTGGCATTCGCTCATACGATCTCGATGTCCGCCCAATGCCAGATTCCATCCTGCACAGCGCGAGTCAACGGGCCCCACAGAGGGTGCTCCGTGAAGTCCGCGTCCCCCGCCACGGTGAAGATCTCCCAGAACTGCCCGATCCTGCGGAAGCGAGGCGTCTTGCACTCAGGTCCTGGGCTGTCCGACGGAGGAGCAAGCTCGAGTACGACCCCATCCAGCCGGTCCTGGAAGTCGTTCCCTTTCGTTCGCACAATCGGGACAGCCCACATCCTCCTGGGGAGTTCGTCGGTGTCGCAGTCGATGGCGAACGTTACACCGTCCCCGACGCTGACCAAGTGGACCTCGGGCTCGTTTTCTTGCTCAGAGTCCAAGCCGTTGTCGAGAATCCGCAACTGTTGGCGCCGAACGTGTTCCATGGAAGGTAGCCGCACGTACCACCAACTGTCCCCAAAAGAACGCTCGGCGGAACCGCCGTGGCATGGTATCAACGCCCCGCTCAGAAGGAGCGCCCCATCCGTCACCCCACCGAAAGGAAGCGTAGGGTCCGCGAGCGTAACCCGACACTCGACGACCTTCGCGAGGGCAACACTCCGTGGGTCCTCGAACGCCGTGTTCCACGTAGACTGGTGGCCGACGGCGCCTTCTATCGCGGCCCACGACCAGGACGGCGCACGGTACGTCGTCGGACGCGTATAGCGCGCTCCCGGAAGGCGGGCAGACGCCCAGAGCAGGTCGGTGAGGAGCGCGTCCGAGCGCCACAGCCCCGCGAGATACTCGGTGCCCAGGACGCGGTGGAACTGGCCCGCGACAGCCGCACACGCAACAAGCTTGTCTGACTCCTCCGTGGCCGTGCGGCGGGTGTAGTCGAGCACGACCTGCATCCAGGCCCTCCGCAGGGCGTTCCACTCGTCCGAGCCGCGCTCTATGGTGGGCGGGTCTGCGAGGAAGAGCGTCAATGGGAGCTGGGGCACCCCGCGCTCGAACATGGCGCAGAAGGAGTGACCGACGCCCACGAGGCCGGTGAGACACTTGAACTGGAGCGTAAGCGGGGTGAATATGAGGGCGCGCGGGGACATCAGGAACTCTTGCATGCACCAGGCGCGCGTGGCCATGCGCCCTAGGTCGTCGGCATGCGATCTGCGCGCCGCCGCCAAGCCGGTGAGGTACACTTGACCGACCTGAGGCCGTGCATCCGGGGAGCCTAGAGATGTGGGAGGAGATGGCGGGCATATAAAGGGGATAGCGAGGTCGTCGTCTTTGGGCGCTCGCTCCTGGAGAAAGCCGGCATTGACTCCCTCCGCGCTGCCAGCCATGATTGTGACGTGCGCGAAGCGGTAGATGTCGTGCATGCGACCGATCTCCTGCGCCTTGTCCTCGTCCGAGTCTTGAATGATGCACAAGCTGTCGATCCAGAGCCACCGGAAGCCAAGCGTGTGCGTGACGTAGATCGCGTCGAGGATGGTCGGGGGAAGCAGAGTCGGCGCGATGCCTTGCTCGTACGCGAGTTTGTTAGACTTCGTGGTCTTGTGAACTTGGTCGCCGCCCCACACGTAGCTGAGTGCGAGATATTCGCCGCATCGTCCGGATGTTGCAACGAGCCGCGGTCGAGTCAGGTCGCAGCAGTCAATGACGCGCGTGGGGAGCTCAGCCTGTCTGGGGGATGCTGCGCTTTTGCAGCGCTCGTGTCCGTGAACACACTCGTCGATTTGCTGTCTTGCAAGGGTGAGGGCATGAGGACTCTTTACGTCCGCGATGGGCTTTCGCGTTGTGATGTACGGTGCCGCGGGGTCGTCTAATGATGTGTATGAGTTATCATCGCGTCCGTTCGCATGGTTTAGGGTCGCGAGTATCCGGACACACCTGGAGCTGTGTACACAAAAGCTTCATAAACTCGCTCTTTGACGCCGGGAAGCACTGCTCTCTCGACTTCCAAAAACAACCTCTGAAGGTTCGGGTGCAGCTCGTCCCACTTCTCCGTGGTGCATACCAGCCTGACGATGAAATTCTCGGAGGGCGGTACGCTGCTGGGCACCACGCGCAGGACTAGCCGACACCATACGCAGCCCGCGTCCGCGCGAGACTGGAGCACAGCCTTCGAGGTCAAGTACGAGACGTCGTAGGGCCAGGGCCGGTATAACAGTCCGTCCCGCGGCGATATCAAGGGAAGGCCAAACTGTTGAGCGAAAGGGCCCTGCCAGCACTCCTCACAGACAGATGCAGGTCTGGAAGGCATGAGAACTTCGGTGGCGGGCTCTTCGAGGGGAAAGGTAGGTCGAGAAGGGATACATCCCATGGCGCCGAGAGATGGATGGATGGTGGAGATAACTTGACATAGGACGCGTGCACGGTCCGGCCACCTATCCGCGTAGAAAACAGAACCGTATTCCGTCTCACGCGACCGTGGGATCTGTTTGGCGTGCCGAGTAGCTCATTGCTCAAGCGCTGTATGGTTCTCAATAGCTCGCCTCCGCCACCACCTTCTCGTGTAGTAGCAGGCGTACCTCAGTTGTACATCAAACAGCGCCCGACGCGCCTCAGCCGGATGCCGGGGCCAGGATCGTGCTTGATGCTGCTGATGTGTACGCAAACAGAGAGACTGGTCAATATTCACGTCTGATTGCTCCGAGTCCTCCTGGGGCTAATGCGTTACAGGAGTAGTGAAATCAGCACCGAGTTTATTGTGAGAACAAAAAGCGTACCTCTATTCAAGCTACCAAGGACCTCGCACGGCACGAGGAAGTAGGCCGACTGCGTGACATAGTAGAGGAAGAGTTTTTCTGCCTGCTTCTCGGCCAGCGTGGTCATTGAACCAACTCCTGGGCGTTCCTAGACAGGAGCACCGCGCGAGACTGTTTCCGCAGGTTTGGAGATAGATATTGGTATAGCGCCGTAGATACACGATAAACACGTCCCTGGAAACGAATAGCATGAGCAGCCTACAATACGAGTACACAGAGCAGAAAATATCCCGAACGAACGAATGGACGAATGACAACAACACCTCACGCCCCGCAACATGACCCGCCCGCCCAGCGGCCGCGCTCGGGCGCCGCGCTCGCAGAGAGGCGGATGCTCATGCTTTGGTCCGCGTCATGCACATACATCGTGCGCGCCTCCAGCGCCTCCTCGTGCTCCTGCCGGACGACGACGCGCCGTGCGATGTACTCGAACACATCCCGTACGCCCTCCCCCGTTTTCGCGGAGGTGAAGAACAGTTTCGGGTAGCGCTCGAGCGGCGCGGGGGGACAGTAGGAGGGGCCCGGTGGCGAGCCCGATTCGGGCGTCGTCGCGGACGTTGTTGCGCCCTCCGCCTGGCCGCGGATGAAGAGGCTCGGGGTGATGGTCGGCACGGATGACATCGACGACGCGGAGGGCACGCGGCGCGGAGAGCGAAGTGGCGCGTCGGCGCCGGCGGAGGGCGAGCGGGAAGGGGGCGCGGAGAGCGCAGTGAACGCGGGCGAGGAGAGTGCGGACTCGAAGTTGTCGAAGATGGAGGAGGAAGGAGTGTGGTAGATCGTGTGCGTCGTCGTCATCGTGCCCGCGGCGCTGCCCCCGCGAAAGAGGGTAGAGCGGCTGTGCGAGCGGGAGGTGCGCGACGCACGACCGCGAAGAACGTGGGGGTGGATATCGATCGAGTCGGTGCGGGGCGCATCTGGGTGTTCTGGAGGAGGTGAGGGGGGCAAATCTTCGTCGTCGGAGAGGCTGTCGTCTGGCGGCGCTAGGCGGACAGTCGGGGACGGGGGCGTAGCGGGACGGGGTACGAGCCTGTGCACAAAGTCGACTGCCTCCGCCTCAGATACCGCCGCCCGCGCGTTCTCCGCCGCCTGTGCGATGTCGATTTTGTTCCCAACGACGACGCAGCAGAACTCGTCGACGGCCTCGTCAGGCACGGGTGCCTTGTCCCGGAAGTCGGCCCACCACTTCGTCAGGGCGTCAAGCGTCTGCGGCTGGTTCACATCGAACATAAGGATGACTGCGTCCGCTCCACGAAAGAAAGCAGAGGAGAGCGCGGAGAACCGCTCCTGCCCTGCGGTATCCTATGTCCCCACATCCTGTAAGCACGCGAGCCGCGGACAGAGGTCTCTGGACGCACCCATATCTGCAGCGTAACCAACTCTTCCGGCGCATTGTAGTGCGGTAGGGTCTTCGTTATGAAGTCTGCGCCGATGGTAGCTCTGTACCCGGTCGTGAAGCGGCCTGAGATGTACTGTTCAAGCCGGTTAAGCTTGTCGCGTGAGAGAAAGGACTGAGACGGACCTGGTTCCGGATGCTGGACTTGCCCACGCCAGATGCACCAATGACGACGAGCTTAACCGTTCGCATCCCCAGGAAGCTGCGCAGAGCTCATGAGCAATAAAGCGAGGATTATGTGGTGGTGGTCGAGGTGAGAGAGGATGCAGACCGCGACGGCCCGGGATTGGAATATTTCTCCCGCGCATCCGCCGCCAACGGGCGCTTAACCCGTTCGCGTTTCTGCTCTGAACTTGCACCATCTCCTGCTCCTCCCCACGAGACCTCGGGTCTTGGATTGCATACATCTGTGTTTGCCGTAGACTTTACCTTGCTCATACACCTGCTCAAGCTTGATCTCAATGATGGCGACTTGCGAAAATTACACCACGGACGGAATGCCTCCTGCAACCGTTCCATTTAGTACCCTCATGGGACAGTTGAAGGACGCTCTCCGGCGCGACATTCGCCTTCTGTCGTACGTATTGCCTGTGCATATTCCAACTTTACCATGATCTAACGTCCCCCGTCCATGATCAGCGTTCAAGAGGTATGTCCCACGGCCGTTCGCATACCGCTATGCTGAGCCCTGACAGAACTGTCCGCTCATAGCTCTCATCTTCTGCCGACCTTCTGGCAGATGCACAGTTGGAAATCAACACTCACATCAACTCACTTGCTCCAGCCAATAGACTCCCCTTGGAGGTCCTCGCGGATATCTTCCAATACGCTACTGCCCGTGTCCACGCCCCTGGGTCCAAACTTCATAAATTTGTGCGGCCACATCGTCAAGTCTCTTATGCCGATCTCATCCACATCAGCCATGTTTGTCAATATTGGCGAGGTGCTGCGCTCGCCTCGCCTTTTCTTTGGGCCTGTCTCAGCGATCGCATCCACGGCAGGCTCGACGCGTTCCGGACCCGCTCCCGTTCAGTCCCTCTGTTCTACCAGATCTCACAGGCGAACGATACGTACACGATGGGACTCTTGCAAGAGGATGCGTCCCGTGTGCGGTGGCTGGACATCAACATCCCAAAGACGAGCGGCGACTCCTCCTTCGCACCATCATCCTTACAGTTCGACGGCAGTTCTCTCGAGTGTCTTATGCTGTGCGCGCGCAGGCTCAAGTCAATGAAGGATACAGACCCTGCTGCACAGTCAGAAGCGGCCGTGGCGCTGTTCAGGCAGCCTATGCTACCCCTGCGTGCTTTAGCTATCCGCTCTGATTGGACCAGCTGGCTGCCGCACTCCCGCCTACAACTACCTAATCTAACCCACCTCCACATATCTTTGTCACTCAGAGGTACGCGGACGCGGATTATGCAGGGCCTTCTTGACCTCCTGGCGAACACGCCCGGTGCCCAATACGTCTATCTCGGCCGCCTACCATCCGCAGACATTATCTCCCCGCTAGAGCCCATTCCCAAATTCCCACCGGTATCCCTCCCTCACCTCAAACGTCTTTCCTGCTCTGGACAGGACATCAACACGGCCGCCGGCCTTCTCCCCTTCCTTCGCCTCCCCGAAACAGTCTCCGTATATATGTTCCACAAATACCTCTCCGAAGAAGAGGACCCAGACTTTCCCCAGTACTGGCAGCCTCTGGCTGGGGAGTTCGCGCAATGCTTGGACCGCCTAGCGTTGCTGGTAACCGGAAACAACTTCGGTGCAACCCTCGACGGCCCACACACAGGTCTGTGGCTCGAAACGTGGCATCAGCCGCAGGACGCGGCCGTTGTGGACCTTGGGATGTGGCTCCGCCGCCTCCGCGCGCTGCTCCCCAACACGACGCACATCCACACCTTCGTCGTCACGGTCGACAGCGAAGATGCCGCGCGCTTTTTCGGGGACGTCTTGCGCATGTTGCCGTCTGTGGTCAATTTGCGGATCCGACTGAACGCCACCGACACGCTCTACAACGCGCTCATCGACCAAGTACGGCTGCTTCTCGCCCAGGACGAAGACGGGAGCCCGATCCGCTGCCCGCTGCTCGCCGTGCTCTGCATTCAAGCGCTGCAGGACCCCGAGGAAGTCGAGGAGCTCTACCCGAAGGGCATCATCGAGATACTCCGCGCGCGGACGGACGCAGGGTTCCCGGTCAAGCACCTCGCCGTGCGAGTGTATGGCAAGAGGCCGCGAGAAGACAGCGGCGATGGCGGGCCCGCGGCCTGGCTCGAGCGCGTCAGGGCGGCGTTCAGCGGGGCGGAGGGGCTCGTGGACACGCTGGACTTGGGGCTTTATAGCGGGACGTTGGGTCCGTTTATTTCCCGGCCCATCTGGCGGGTTACGAGCGACGAGGAAAAGTACTGGAGCGTGCCGAGCACGAGCTCTCATCGGCCGCATTGATGTTTTCCTGCTTGTGATCGCGTCTTAGAGCTGTCTTCTACAATGCGACCTATCCGACCCGCGAGCTAGAGATACTGCTCCCTTACGGCTCTCCGTTATTTGCTCTGATAGTAGGTTACATATCCTGGGCCCTTGTGGGGCGCTTCTCCGGCTATGTGGCGGGCATGTGTACGCTGATTGCATTTCTACTTTGAACGCCTACTATCTGATCAAGTTGTTCTGAAGCTCACCTCACGCTCTGGCCTCTTGTTGGAGATCCCCGTGGCTTTTTATCACACAAGCTGCAAACAGTACTCTTCAACCATGGCGTTCTGTGACGCGACGAAAGGAATCCCCCCTCAAATATCCTCTACTGCCCTCATAGGCCTGCTGAAGGACGCGGTCCGGCGTGACATACCCACAATGTCGTGCGTGTGCCAGTTTGTCTGTTTGTTGACACGGATATGCCACTCACACCCTGGGGCTGTGATAAAGCGTACAGGAGGTGAGTCTCGAACACGTTTATATATACCTCCACGCCCAGGCTGACGGCGCGACATGTCGTTCACAGCTTCTATCTTCGGCGGGCACCATGGCAGCCATCCTTTTGGACTTCAACACCAGTATCAACTCGCGCGCGCCGATCAATACGCTTCCTTCAGAGCTTCTTGTGCACATCTTCCGCTACGCTATCGCCGTCCAAGTCCACACCCCGGACTCTAAAGGCGAAACCTTCGTGCTGCCACACCAGAAGATATCTTACACCGATCTCGTTCACATCAGCCACGTGTGCCAGACCTGGAGAGGCGCTGCCCTCGCGTCACCTCTCCTTTGGACTTGCCTTAGTGATCGCATCCATCCACGGCTTGACGCTTTCCGAGCCCGCTCTCGCCAGGCCCCGCTGTCCTACGAGATCACGAAAGGGGACGACGCCTATGCGCTGGGTTTGCTACGAGAGGACGGCCCTCGGGTGCGGCGACTCGATATCGATGTCCAGAAAGCGAACGGCGACTCCTTCGCGCCGTCTTCGCTGCACTTCGACGGCACGTCTCTCGAATCCCTCACACTGCGCGCTCGAAATCTCATAACGCACGCGGAGGCATACCCTGGCCAGCCCGAGCCGACTGGAACGCTGTTCAGGCAAACTACGTTGCCCCTGAGAGCTTTGGCCATTCACTCCGGCTTGAGCAGATGGCTACCACCCTCCGGCTTGCAGTATCCCAACCTAACCCACCTCTATATATCCCAGACCTTCATACCTTCACGCGAGATGATCGTCATGCTGCTCTCCCAGCTCTTGGCGAACACACCCCGTGCCCAATACGTCTATCTCCTTGGACTAACGCCGATGGGTAACCGTCCGTCCGTTCAACCCTACGACACGCTGCAACCGGTGTCCCTTCCATACCTCAAACATTTCGCTTGCGGTGGCGGGGACATGAACACCGCGGCCGGCCTCCTCTCCCTCCTCCGCTTCCCTGAGGGCGCGTCTATCTACCTGCGCCATGCACATCACGTCAGCGAAGACCTCGATCTGCCGCAGTATTGGCAGCCACTGCCCGAGGAGTACGCACGAAGCCTCGACCGCTTGGCGTTTGTGGTTGGCACGAAGAACAGCATCGTCTCCATGGCTGGCGCGCGTTCCCAGTCCGCACTGTGGCTCAATACGTGGAACGCGCGCCCGCAGGCTATCGCGGAGGAATCCGACAAATGGCTCCGCCGCGTGGGCGCGCTGTTGCCCCTGACGTCCATCCACACGCTCATCACGGTAGTGGACAGCGAGGACACAGTGCGCTTCCTCGGCGACGTCCTCCACCTCTTGCCGTGTCTGGTCAACTTGCAGATCCAGGTGGACGCCGCCGCGCCTCTCTTCAACACGCTCATCGATCGCATACGGCTCCTACTGTCACCAGTCGCAGAGGACGGTTTGGAGACTTGCTGCCCGCTCCTGGAAGTGCTCTACATTGACCTGGTACAGGATCCCGAGGAAGTCGAAGGGCTTTACCCGGAGGGTATCATCGCGATCCTGCGCAACCGGGCGGATGCAGGTGTGCCGATCCGGCACCTAGTGATGCGAGCGAGCAACGAGAAAACACGAGAAGACGTTGACGGTGGACCCGCGGCCTGGCTCGAGCGCGTGGAGGCGGCCTTCGGCGGTGCGGAGGGCCTGGTGGAGGAATTGAGTCTGGCGCTCTACGATGGCAGGACGCTGAGTGCTTTTGAGACGGATGAGGCAAGCTGGAGGGTATCTGACGACGAGGAAAAGTACTGGAGTTTATTGGACATGTCCTACATTCGACCGTCATAGATATCTGGGCCGTTATTGGGAAGGCGGTTGGCTTCGGTATGAGCAGTGTCGCGCCGCTGGTCGAGACAACAAGATAGCGTACTAACCTACATAAGTGAAGTAAGTCTCGGTTATAGAGAATCACTACAAAGTCAGATTGGTTGCGTATAATGGCTTAGCAAATGAATCAATGACAGCCTGGAAGACTTGCAGATACAGTAAGTACTGCTAGCGCTTGCCAGCTTGTACTCTGACCTCGATCGTAACGACAGACCCATATCCCCGCTCTGCAGATCTGAACGTTAACACGCACCATCGACCTCGTTGTCGGTTCTTCGCCCAGGAATCCATAACCTGATCTCTTCTTGATAATTCCGAGGCCGCCTGAATTTGAAGATTCTACAATAAGTGTAGACGGTATACCCCTCAAGTGATGGCCTTCTGCGACACGACGAACGCGATCCCCCAAAAAATCGCTTCTATCGATCTCATGGACCTGTTGAAGGACGCGCTCCGGCATGACATACCCCTCATGTCGTACGTTCAGCTTATTCATTTACTGGCCTCACAATGTGCGCTCAGCGCTGACACCCTTGGGCTGTGGAAAGTCTACAGGAGGTGAGTGCACGGGTCTCGACGTCTTGGTATCCCTCCACGCTGAGGCTAAGCTGACCTGTCGTTTACAGCTCCTATCTTTGGCCAGAATCATGGTCGACGCGCTTTCGGCCTTGAATATCCGCATCAACTCGCTCATGCCGGCCAACAGACTCCCTTCAGAGCTCCTCGTGCGTATCTTCCAGTACGCTGCTGTCCGTGTCCACGTTCCGGATCCCAAACGCGACAACTTCGTGCGGCAACACCAGCACGTCTCTTTCGTCGACCTCTTGAATATCACCCACGTCTGCCAGGCCTGGAGAGACGCCGCCCTCTCGTCGCCTCTCCTCTGGACCTGTCTCAGCGATCGCAACCATCCGCGGATCGACGCGTTCCGGGCTCGCTCTGGTTCGGCCCCGCTGTTCTACGAGCTTACAAAGGCGGACGATGCGTATACGCTGGGCCTGCTACGAGAGGATGGCCTCCGGGTTCGTCGCCTCGACATCAATGTCTCGAAGGCGGACGGCCGCTACTTTGAGCCGAATTCGCTGCAATTCGACGGTACGGCCCTGGAATGCCTCACGATGCGCGCGCGCTGTCTCGATACGAATGTGGAACCGTATCCTACCCCGGCCCAGCCAGCCACGGGTCTGTTCACAGTGTACAAACAGCGTACGGTGCCCCTACGTGCCTTGGCTATCTATTCCAGCTCGAGCATGTGGCTGCCACCCTCCAACATGCAACTGCCCGACCTGACCCACCTCTACCTATCCCTAGCGTTCAGAAGCAGGCGCGCAGAGACCATCACGGAGCTTCTGCAGCTTCTAGCAAACACGCCTCGTGCGCAATACGTCTATATCCTCGGTATTGCATCCGCAGATGCCGCTTCCATCTCCCAGCCCAACGATGCATTGAAGCGAGTATCCCTCCCACACCTCAAACGTTTCGCCTGCGGTGGCGGGGACATGAACACGGCCGTCAGTCTCCTCTCCCACCTCCGCTTCCCCGTGAACGTGACCGTCTTCCTGCGTCATTCACATTCCAGCGGAGACCCCGACCTGCTGCAATACTGGCAGCCGCTGCCTGAGGAGTACGCACGGAGCCTCAACCGCTTAGCGTTCGTGGTTCGCAAGAACCGCGTGTGCATCGCCATGGACGGCGCTCTCTCCGGCCTGTGGCTCAATGCGTTCACGTCCAATGCCCGTTGGGATGCAGAGGAACCAAAGAAATGGCTCCGCCGCCTGAGCGCGCTGGTGTCCCTAGCGTCCATCCGCACGTTCATCACGACCGTGAACAGCGAAGACGCGGTGCACTTACTCGGCGACGTCCTCCACCGCCTGCCATCTCTGATCAACCTGCGGATTCGGGTGGACGCTACCCCGCCTCTCTTCAACACACTCATCGATCGCATACGGCTGCTCCTCGCGCCAGCCGCCGAGGGCAGTCCGGTCTGCTGCCCGCTCCTGGACTTGCTCTACATCCACGTGCCGCAGGATCTGGAGACGGTCGAGGAGCTCTACCCGGAGGGTGTTATCGAGATCCTGAGCGGGCGGGCGAATGCAGGGGTGCCCATACGGCACCTGGCGATGCGGGCGGATCGCGGGAAGTCCCGAGAAGAGGTCAACGGCGGGCCCGCAGCCTGGCTCGAGCGCGTGAAGGCGGCCTTCAGTGGTGCAGAAGAGCTGGTGGAGAAGTTGGACCTCGCGCTCTATAACGGGACGTAAAGTCCTTTTGCGACGGATATGGCTAACTGGAAGATAACGGAGGAGGAAAGGTACTGGAGCTTACAGGACACGAGCATGATACGACCGCTATAGAAGTTTGCGAATTGTTGGGAAGGGCCACCTTCGTTACATACTTGAGGGCAATGCTGCGCAATGGAGAAACAAAGCTCTTTTTTCTTCCTTTGACACTTGTCAATTGCCCACCAGGGCCTAGCCAACAGAAAAGGACGTGAGCATCACGTACGAGATGAGTTAGGTGCTGCTAGTGGCTGTATAGGTAGATCGATTGTCATCTACCCTACAGTCAGCCACGGAGACTAGCTAGTGGCGCGAATTTGGTGTATAGGGCGACTTGTATGCCCCGTAGGTTGCCCTACCAGTGCGCGCGCGTTTCCCCTCGCCGTTGAGCTGCCTGTAGTGAGGGCGCCGAAAGTTGCGTCGATGCGTCGAGTTGCGGTATGAGATTTGAAGAGTGGCCCGAGGGCAGCCTTAGAGTTAACGTTCAGCAACAGCTCGACCTTGCGCCCGTACCTCCCCACTTGAAGGACCGAGGTGACGCGCCGGCGCAGCAGTGTAGCGGAGACGCTGCACAAGGTATAGGACTTTCTCCGGCGCGTTGTCGCACTCTCGACAACGCCGACGCGGTTGATGCGATGGAGGTGCGCCGCGAGGGGGCCGTTGCCCGTAGCAAAGCTTTCGACTTCGCGTAGACAAGTGCCACCGTCCTGAACACGTTTGACACCCTAAGTAGGCAGTTTGGGGCTGCACTCTGTTATGAACCATGATCGAGTCAATCATATTATTGCAGTTGGCTTAACACGGCGTAGGCCTGCCATGGCTGCTCATCGAGTGTGGGTCTAGGAGCATGAACGAGGTCGGAATTAATGATGATTATGATACAAGACGTGGGTGCAATCGTTTTGGCCAACAGCGCTGAGGTGATGGCGGCGGTCGAGAGTATATTGAGGTTCTGGGAGGGTCGCAAACACTCAGACATGGCGAGCATAACAGAACATAGGGTTAAGCTACTCACCGATGACTGTCTCCACAATACTGTCACTTGCCCTGGGCTCCCCCAAACCCTCCTATTCACAACCTCCGTCTCCATTGAGCGACGTGCTCAAGCAGGGATCATGAGCTCCCCCCATGTCCTGATGGCCGCAATCCCGCCAAAGAAGACCGACACGGCGGTGAGGATGCTGATGTTGCCGGGGAGGTTCTCCGGCGCCCAGACCTGCTCGCGCATGAACCGCGAGAAGGCGGACTCGTTGGGGTCGTGGATGGCGCGACGCTGGGGGACACCAAAGGGCGAGACGGGCGCTGCGCGGCGAGACATGTCGGTGTGCGGGCGAGGAGCGAGGGCGGCGGAGGAGGGCGGAGGAGAGGGTGATGACGGAAACTCGCAGAGCTGTGGGCGCTTTCAAAAATGCGGGCAAAGGCAGTGGAAGCGCTCGTGCTTTCTTGACCTCTTCCTCGACGCTCGTCCCTTCACCCTCCTGCGCGTGCACTACCTTCCGAGGCAGATGCTCTAAGTGCTCGGATACCTGTACCCACTGCTACTCCTTGGCTGCTCGGAATGTCGTTGCTTTCTTCTGGTTCCCGTATCGCGGCGCGGTCTGCGAATCTGCCACCGGAACTGGTGGTAGCATGTCTGCATACTTCTGTGCCATTGTCGTACAAGAGGTTCAACGCCAACTCTGGTAAGTTCATTCTCATATGTCTATGAGCTTCCTTACGAAACGTGCAGGGGCGGCGCCGTCGCGCACTCGACTCGTGAAGGACCTGAAGTCGTCTTCCGGGAAGCTCGAGGTCGCGCCCTCGTTCAAGCGCGACCCCCTACCTCACTATGGAAGAAACACCGAGGATGATGAACAGTCCAAGCCAAGACGGTTTGGCCAGCGGGACGCCAGACGCGTTTCTATCAGGTCGCCAGAAAGCTCGCGTGATCTGCCGGGGGCATTCAAACTCTCCAGCAGCCGCACGCGAGGCGGTAGCAGAGACGGGTATAGGCGCGACGACTCCGACCGTCGACGTGGAGACTCTGAATACCGGCGCCGCGACTCCGACTCGAACAGGGCCAAGGTAGTCAATCCCCTCAGCGAGGACTTCGACATCTCGAAACGCTCGGTCCCGACGGCCAACCTTCCGGAAGAGTTCGCCTCGCCGCCTCTTATGGAGGGGCTCGTCAAGTCCATTCACGACATCCTCGGTCCTGACGCGGAGCCGACACCAATCCAAGCCCTCGCGATCAAGCACCTGGTGAAGGCTGAATCCGCGACACCGGAGGAACAGGCGCAGTACCGCCAGTTCCTTCTCGCGTCGGAGACTGGGTCCGGAAAGTCCATGGCATACCTCCTGCCTCTGCTGCAAGACCTCAAGCTCGCCGAGCTGCGCGACGCGCCCCGTCCGAGTGCCGACCCGGCCGTCCCGCGGCGCGCCATGAACCCTCGCGCACTCGTGCTCGCGCCGACGCACGAGCTCTCGCGGCAGCTTTCCGGTTTCGCAAAGGAGCTTCTGCACAACGTGAAGCTGCGCGTCATATGCGCCTCGCAAGCGAACACCCCCTCGCGCAAGAAGGTGACGGCAGCGAAAATGGCCGACGCCATCGGCGACACAGCGGAGGGCGACGTCGACCTCTCGTCCGAGATCATCATGCGACCGGGGCCACAGCATCGCCCTGTCGATCTTCTGGTCAGCACGCCGTCGAAGGTGCTTGAGCTGATCCGCGGCCGCGGCTGGGACTACGAGACGAGGAATATCGAGGACACGTGGGGCGACAAGCGGGAACAGCGCACGCGACGGAAGTTCACTGTCGGCGAGCCCGAGATGGGACTGACGGATATCGAATGGGTCGTCGTTGACGAGGCGGATGTTCTCTTTGGTAAGCTCTGCGCGTCTAGTGTTTTGCGGCGGCTGCTAATCCCCGTCCAGATCCCGACTTCCAGGAGGCGACTCGCTCGATCCTCGCGGAGATCAGCGCAGCTCGCGGGCACCCGGTCGCCTTCGAGCCTGAGCTGAACCTGAGCACGACGGACACCAAGGCCGAACCCACGCCGCTCAACTACCCGTTCAACCTCCTCCTGACGTCCGCGACGATCCCCTCCTCGCTCGCCGCATACATGGACAGGTTCCACCCCACACTGACCCGCCTCGCCTCGCCGCGCCTGCACCGGCTGCCGTCAACGCTCCAGACGGAGAACTTCAACTGGACGGGCGGGAACCGCGACGCGGACGTCGAGCACCGCCTCCGGCGCGTGTGGTTCGAGGACCTGCAGCACAACCGCCCGCTCTCGCGCGTGCTCGTCTTCTGCAACAAGAGCGGGCGCGTCGAGAACCTCGGCGAGGCGCTCCGCGAGCGCGGCGTCGCGAACGTCGCGCTCACCAGCGCGAGCGACGCGCGCAAGCGCGGCTCGAACCACCACCTCGACGGCTTCCTGCGCGTGCGCAAGGCGGACGAGGACGCCTCTCCTAGCGCGGAATCCGCTGAGGCCCCGGTGGCGGGTGGTGTGAGGACGATGGACGAGGTCAAGGAGGTGCCGCACGTGATGATCACGACGTCGCTGCTCTCGCGCGGGCTCGACTTCTCGCCGGACGTGAAGCACGTCTTCATCGTCGACGAGCCGCGGAACATGGTCGACTTCCTGCACCGTGCGGGCCGCTCTGGGCGCGCGGGCGAGGACGGGAAGGTCGTCGTATTCGGGAAGGTCAAGGGCCGCGGGTCGGAGAAGGCGCGGGTCGTGCGCAGGAAGGTGGGCGCGCTCAAGGCGTAGGCCGTGGGACCAAGGCTGCTGACTGCTTGGGGGTTTGGGCATGGTGGTGTCGGGTGGGGGAAAGTATTGTATGGGCTTGGCTGATAGAATGCGGCCACATCTAATCATTAGTAGGTACATTTAGCAGGATTCTATAATCTACCACTGCTCAGGCGTTTCCGATGTCATGACCGTCAGGCCAGCGACCAAGTGTCTGCAGAGAGCCGGTGCATCGTCATTCACACGTGTTGCGGCCTAAATTTGCCCAATGCATTGAATGCAATATGATCATCAGCGATATCCTCTTCGAATGCAGCTTGTAGTCACTATTGGCACATCCTCATCGCTACCTTGTACCTCCCAACATTCCCGCTACCGGTAACGGTAGTGGGTCTTTGGGATGTCTTACCTCCCCCCGGATTTTGGGTCAAGGTCACATGATTTATCACGTGCCTTTCCCACACTCGCATCGCCTCGCTCGGGCCGCTCGGCCTGCGGCCTCCTGCGGCTTTGGCTGTGTGAGGCTGCTGCACATGCACCCTTTGCTCAGTGAGGCTCACAGTTCACTAGTGCTCTGTGATTGCCTTTCAAATTACGGAGGAGCTTTCTCGAGAAGCCATCGTCGACAGCAGGTAGACCACTCTATGGACCCTGCGCTTCATCCGGATACTATCAGCCGCTGCGTCCGAATGGCCTTTGCGCGCTGCGGCACGCCCATGATCGCAATTTCCTCTCGGGCGCGAACTCGTTTCTGGGCCTGCGGAAGGCCACGGCGGGAGTACTGCACCGTCGACGATCCTGATGGCCTCCGGAGGATGGTTTATGCTGCCATCCCCCCATATTGCACAGAACATGGGTGGATTCCGTTCCCGAGCTCCTCTTCATCAGTGAGGCCGAGCATTACTGTAGTATCTCACTCACACTACGCACAGGGGCAGTTTTCTGTCCGTCTACATGCTACACGGTAATTCGCGAGTAAGTACTCTGGGTCCACACTGTCACTAGGAGATATGAACATCGCTTGTCGAAATATTTCTGGATTTGCAGCTCCGGTACGCCTACTAGCTGTATCATGATCATCGCCCTCCAATGCCATGCCCTTCTCTAAGCTCGTAAGCTCCGGTAGCGGGGAATGCCGCTCGTCGGCGCTACAGACTTATCTAGTGCAATAGCCTGACCTGCGACGTCGAGTTTACGACAGCCAGATAACCGTGCCTGGTGTATGCTGCGTGGGCACATGACTGAAACCCACGGATATCTTCTCGGGGATGGTCCCGGCGACTGACGGCACCCGGTACTGTAGATTACATTTGAAAGCGGCGGGGGTGTGACACTGTGACACGGTGGATCGAAAGCGGCGAAGCGGCGGCGGCCCTAAGCGCCCATGACACTTACCGAAAATGGCACTTAGGCGCCCGAAACGACCGGTCCAGACGGGCGCTTAGGGGTCCGACGGCCTCAGTGACCTGTGACAGGGGTCAAAATCCGGAGCGGCGGACCCCCTTGTGACACGTGACGCGCCGCTTTCAAATGTAATCTACTGTGCCCACCAGACGTTAGGCGAAGCGATGTAACCCTAGATTAGGGCGTGGGAAGGGGGGCCATAGGCGATGGGTGGCCGGGGACAGGGGGACATAGGCGATATCATTGGCTAGGGAGAGCAGAAGCGCCCGAGAGAACGAAGCGCCCAAAATTTATACCAAATCGGGCAGGAACAGGTAGGCGATGGGTGGCCGGGGACATGGGGACAAGCGCCCGTATAGGCGACGCGATGACCCCTCGGGGACAGGGGACATCGCCTAACGTCTGGTGGGCACAGTACAGTACATGGTAGCTTGTCTCAAACCACACCCAAGCCCTGCCAGCGGTTAGACGATGGCGCCCGCCTCTCCCGAAGTCGTGCTGGTGACCGGCTGCTCTAATGGCGGCATAGGATTCGCATTGTAAGTAGGGAAATCGGATATGATGCATTGAATACTGATGAAGTCCGCCAGATGTGAGGAGTATGCCGCCCAGGGATGCAAGGTGTACGCAACGGCGCGCCGGCTCGAGGCCATGAACGGCTTTAAACACACCGTTGAAAAGCTCGTTCTGGACGTTCTGGATGAGGAAAATGTCCAAGAGGTTGTGCGCACCATCGTCGAAAAGGAAGGCAAAATCGACGTCCTCGTCAACAACGCTGGGGTCTTGTGCACCGGTAGGTCCGAAGGCCTGCATCACGCAGAGCTATCAGGTTAACAGGTGACGCCTTGCTCTTGTAGGTCCCATAATCGACGTGTCAATGGACGAGATCAAGCGCACATACGACGCGAATGTGTTCTCGATCATCCGGATGTGCAAGGCGGTCATCCCGCACATGGCCGCGCGCAAGAGCGGCACGATTGTTAACATCAGCTCCGTTCAAGCCTACGTGTGCGTTCCTTCGCCCATAAGGGTGGGTAGTTCTGGGCGCGAGCTAACTCATCCCCCCGGAATTTCGCAGCCCAACACCGTGGGCGGGTATCTACGCCTCAACCAAGGCGGCGCTGCACTCGCTCGGGGAGGTGCTCTACATGGAGTGCGCCCCGCTCAACATCGCCGTCGTCTCCGTCACCACCGGTGCGGTGCGCTCCAACCTCGCGAACAACCGGCTCTCGACGTTCGCCGCGCTCCCGCCGGACAGCCTCTACACGCGCTTCCTGCCGAACATCGTCGAGCGCATCAGCGCAAGCCAGGGCGCAGACAGCATGCCCACGGACGAGTACGCGCGCCGTGTCGTGCGGAGCACCCTCCAGCCGAGGCCGCCGCGAGAACTGATGCTGGGCGGAAAGACGGCGCTGTACCGGGTGCTGCTGTGGCTCCCAAGGGCCCTCGTGCTGTGGTTGATGTGGCGGCGGTTCTCCAGGGCTACGGCGTGAATAGTCCTGTCGACCATCACTTCGACAATGAACTATGGCTGGTTTGTCGTGTCAGCGAAAACGTAGTCAGGAAGGCGCAGTGGGTAGGCGGAAAAGTCAACAATCGCATTGAACGCATACAAAGTCGGAATTGTGGACGTGTACACTGCGAACGGGTGTCCGTCACTTGCACGCCCGGTCTACATCGACGTTGCGCTCGGTGTTGCGGCTAGAGGGCGGCGTTCAGCATACTCGGTCATACGGGTAAAAGAACAATTGTACCTGTGGTTAGTTCCCGAGCCACGGCGGGCGTTCGCTTTCCGGTACGATCCAGAAGTTCTCCATCTCCTCTGAGAGGTCCCATGGGGTCCCTGACATCGAGTGAGTCGGCTCCCTCGGAGTTGATGCTGCGGACTCGAACTCGAGTTGCAGGTCCTCCACATGGTCTCCAGCCGCGCTGAACGTCGTCCGAAGCTCGAGCTCGCCGATTGTCGTCCGAAGCTGGGGGCTCGCTGTGAGGCTCGGCATCTCTTTTTCTCTTCCTCTGCGGCCTCTGCGTAGTATCTGTAGACGGTAAGACCCGCAACGTGAGGGACTTGACCGGCGCCCCTGCTTCCGCTCGAGCGGCGAGCATCTCGATGATGGTTGGGGACAAACCGTCGAGCTCCTTCGGTCCTGCTTCGACGTAGAGCGTGGTAAGGCTGGGGCATATAACCGGGTCCCCTTCGCCTGGAGTGAGCACGAGGAACAGCCCGGCCTCAGGGGTATAGTGTGAGACGTTGCGGAACTGGGAGTGTTCGCGGGCGGGCTTGCGCGGCTGTACCTGGAATCGCATTGATTCCAGAGAGGGAAGCTGGCTGAGGAGGTCGTACAGCAAGCTTTCTGTATGGACCCTCCCAGGCTGGGCAGAGAACTCGAGCGAGCGAATGCACCCCAGAGGAAGCACGAACTTGAGGGGGCGCAGCCAATGCTGCACGTCGAGAGGCTCGTGCTCCCCTTCGATCCAAACTCCCGAGCGATGGCCTTCAGCGACCATCCGCAACGATTTTCCGGCGACGGTCACCTCAAGCCGGGACATCCCGTTCGGCCACACTATCGAGTGTACTTCGCAGGATTCGAGAAGTGTTTCCGTCGGGCGGTAGTTGGCGTGCTCCAAATATACGCACACCTCCTGGGGGAGCTCCAACAGGGCGACAAGGCGAAGGGATGTCCGTAAATCGGCGAATGAAGTGAAGGTTAGTGACTTGAGGTGAGGGAGAGCCGCCGGTCGTAGTGAGACTTCGGCATTCGTAGGGAGATCAACTTCAAGGGACGAGTCACGAAGAGCGGGAAGGTGAAGGATTTGGAGCCGAGGCGCGTTGCTTAGGAGTGAAACAAGAGCGCGCAGCAGCGGCCGCCCATACGCTCCCACTGGCAAGCGATGGCACAAGAAGAGGTGGGTGAGGTCGGGGAAGTGCGTGATTGGCACCCAGTAGCCGCGGTTGTTACAGACCGCCAAACCCTTCAGTGAGGCGATTGACTGCTCAAACCCAGTCAGCTCGGTACGGAGGCCCTCGTTTCCCGACGGCAGCTTCGGCTCCTCGATGTCCGCCGATATAGTGACACATTCCAACTTGCGCGACCCGTCAAACTGTAAGGACCGCTGCAACTTGACATCGTCATAGACCCCAGCGATATCGAGCCGTCGCAGCCTGTGTCCGCAGGTCCTGACCAAACATGCTAGGCGGGAAGAGTGAGACCTCGAGAACCGGAGGCTGAGAGGGGCTGCCTGAGAGCGAGACAGGAATGCTGCCAACCTTGCACCGGGGAAACTGTTATCAATGCACGTCCACAAGTGCGGGGTACCGAGCACAACGCTTCGCCATCCGTGGCAGACGTGTGTGATTCCAACGATGTCAGCGCAGTACAGCTGCGCGGCATCCTCGGGGTCCCTGCCGGAAAAAGCCATCCTCTCATCATGGGAGATGGCATACTCGAGTATGAGTGTAAGAAGCTCCGCGGGGAGCTTGTTGACCGGAGCGAGTGAGTTCATATTGCGCTTGATGCGCAAGATCGCGTCCGCCATGGTGTGGATTGCCAACAATTGCTATAGATCCCGTCTCAGCTTCACCGCAGAAAAACCATTGGTCAGAAGATGCACGCACATGTTCGGGACTAAAACGCGACCCGAAGCCGTCAGAACATCTGCGATTACCAGCGCAAGAGCTCGCAAGTTGAAGTGTACTTACGACAGCTGGAGATGCATGTTGCTATCGAGTGCTTGCTTCAGTTGTTCCATGAGAGCGAGAAATGGAGTGTTATGAGTCCCGGTCGTCTCCATCGTCGCGAAACTGTCTTGTAGTAACCTTGTTTTCCCCGAGGCAGACTTGGTCGTGGTCAGAGAGAAAGAGGCGGACGTTTTCAAGCGCCCATTTCGATCGACACGTTGGCACACGCCAGCGCATCATCTTCCTCCTTCTGCCCCCATGTCTCGACGTATCATCTCATGGATACATCGACCAAAGTACCTGTTCTGGTAGCGCACCTAGGCCCGAGAGGAGCTATACATACCATGTATTTGCTCATTGACGTGGATGTGCAACGCCTGGAATCTGCTCGGAGCTCGTCACATCTTCTGACGATCTCCATGCCTCCACAGTGCCGCCCAGGCGTGACAATTCATTATTACCATTCATAGCACGCCCGGGGACCTCTCAACACCCCTCACGACGCTATCTCTGGACGAAATTACTTATATGTAGTAGAGTGTGCGTTCACGAATGGACATCATGTCTCTTTCCTGATCACACGCTAGTGCCCGAATTTGCGTGCGATCTCACGGTAGTAAACTACACAGGCTCTGTCCACCAAGCTTTCCGTACCTTCCTCCCGTTGAACTCGTAAATCGCTGGAGCGCCGAGAGTAGTATGATCTTCTGACCTTCCACGACCAGAAGCAGCAAGCTTGCTTCAGATTACTTGCTGAGTATTGCTGATCTTCACGATCGTTGCCGGATAATAATTACACCATCCGGGGTCAAGCCAGATATCAGACGAGCGCGAATCCTGGCTTGAGCTGTGGCGACTGCCAGAAGTTCTGAATCGGCGGTACTGGCGGTTGGTACCACAGAGTGGCAGGTGTCTGAGGGTGTCCCCAGTGGGTATTTGGAACTCGGAGGTGTTTGCGTATATTTGACGACAGCTTCTGAAATTAACAAGGACAAACAACGCCCGCCTGAGAAACTCTCGCCGAGTCCGACAACTCGCATTCTTATGATCGACTTCTTCTACAGCCACCTGGTACTAGCTCATATCGCATATCTTCGAGGGCTTTCTGCCACCAGCCTTGCAACCGACTGAATGAGACTTGCGGCAGCCCTCGGACCTCGAAATCCCTTGAACGTTCTCCTGAGTGATCATGACGTTCTTCCGGAATATCGCCGTGCCAGTTCCATATGCTGCACGAACCACGCCATTCTGGGAATTGCTGAGGCCTACCTACGAAAAGAAAGCTCGTCCTAATCGATCGCCTTGGTCACACCGGCACTAAGCACATCAGGGTGAGAACATCGATACGTGTTGTCAGCGCTCTGAATATACGGCGGTAAAGCGCCTTACACAGGGATGGGTTATAGCACTCAAAGGATTGATCGATAGATACCCAGCTTCCCCTCTGCACTCATCATGTCTGTTCAGGACGAGCCTGAAGTGTATCCGACCGTCAACGGCACACCTCGCATTCCAGGGCGTATCAGACGTACGCGTCGGGGTGTGTGGGATATGTACGAAGAATCCCCCATATCGGCGACGTGGTCGCCATACGTTCGGCTGAAGACGGCCGTGTTGGATTGGTGGGCAAATATTAGCATCTCTCCCTGACGTCTGGCGTATGGCACAAGAAGTCTTTGCGATTTCTGGCTTCCCGAGACTTTTTGTATTATACTGTGCGGCCGAGCTCGCCATGTCGCTGATCCCTGCCTTGACATTGTGGTGTGTGTCGCCCCCATGTTGCCTCACGATTATCACGCGTGTCAGCTAATATGTCCAACAGGTATCACGGGCAACTACTGCAAATTGTACGTACAACTCTTCGCAGCGTGGAAGGCGCCACCGACACTAACCTGAACTTGGCGAGTAGATGCGAACCGTTCTCGAGACACGTACTGTCGACAAGGACGCCTTAGTTCACATTTGCGTGGGCCGCCTTGCTTGCGCCATCGCGAGCTTTCTCGCTCGTCTCGTTGGTGACCGCGTTCGGGAGGATTTATGGCGAAGCACTCGGCTGTGGAATGCATCTCACGTCTTCCGCGCGTTTGCACGGCTGGATCTCCCCACATTGGCACCGGGGTCGGTGCAAGCGCAGTTGCAAGAGATATCGCTGGGGCCACATTTCACCAATACCGTCCCTTACACCACATTGCATGTCCGGCTGGACTTCGTCACGTCGAGCTTACGAGCCAGCACCCAGATCTGGGTGCTCGCGCAAGTCTTGCGTAGTCAAGGCAATGGCACGTTGCTAGGCGGTGTCACGCTCGTTTCGCAGACGATACTACCATGGCTCGTAACTTCAGGAATGCTCGGGGGAAGCCATGCTGGTAAGTATTCGATCGATCCATGCTTGAGCAGACACTCAAATTCTCTACATAGTTTGGTTTGCCACTACAAGGGACCCGAACTATCTGCGGATGCGCGGATGGCATTATATCATCGAAGACTCCACTTATCGCAAGGAGCTTATCGCAGGCAACCTGGAAGGGCACGCAGTGTCTAGTACGTTCTCACAATCCCATTGCGGTTCAGGTACCTTAGAGATCGTTCTACAGCCTACGAGAACGCTTTCAGAGAAGCAGGAGATGGGGACCGTGCGCTCACAGAATGGCAAACGAGTCCGCCCGCTCCTATCCTTGGACGGTTACTGCACCTCCTGCAGTATCCCCTCACTGAACTGCCCCAGATGCGTGGCACATCATTTGTAAATCCCTCCGAAGCTCATGTCGTTCGCATAGATTCTTTTCACTCTGCGCTCAGTGATCCATCCAGCGAGCATGCCCGTGGGGCTGGCGTCCGCCCATCTCATCGAGAGTACGGCGAAAGCTACCGCAGGTGATCTGCGGCGGTGGTGGCTGATGTCACGATCGGTGGCACACCGGCTCAGTACTGTAGGGACCTTGTACTCTGCTGCCGCCATCCCCAATGTGGTCTGCGATGGGTCCAAACCGTTTCCAGAGGATACGGCTCAGATCAGGTCCGGGCTGACGATTGAATTCAAGTGCGTGGTGACATCTTCTACTCGTTATAAGCGGTGTTCTAACAATACGCCACGACATAGGAACGTGTCGTTCAAGTACCCCGCAGCCGCAGACTACGCTTTGCAACATGTGTCATTCTGTGTCCTACCGGGTCAGCTCTGTGTACGCACTCCGTCCTTCGCCGGTCACGTACCATCGGGAGGGAGCGGTTGCTAAAGAGTATGCTCTAGGTGATCGTTGGAGCCAGCGGCTCTGGGAAGAGCACGATACTCAAGCTGATCGTGAGGTTGTATGACCCGGGGGAGGGACGAATTCTGCTGAATGGCCTCGACATACGCACCTTAAAACTCAGCGACCTTCGGCAGGCAATCTCCGTGCTCTTCCAGGACTATACGTACTTCCCTCTATCCGTAAGTGGATTCCCGAATATCCGCCGCATACTACTGAAATTCTCCACGTAGATCCAGGATACTATTGCACTCGGCGATCCGCGAGGAGCCTGGGCTGATGACCGCGTGCGGCTCGCTGCGCGCCTCAGTGGTATGGAAGAAGCCATGGAGAGGCTACCGGACGGTTTCGACACATACCTGAATAGTCCGATCAGCACGCGATACGGGGGACCTATGACTGTCCCTAGGGCATTTCTCGCGCCTGAGATGAATCATGACGCTGTGTTGCAAGCCGCCGGAATCAAGGCGTCGGAGAAGACTGCGCCCGCGTCCAGAGAGCAGGCGTCTTGAGTGCGATGGCGCGCCATCGGCTGGACACATGGGACAGGGTTCGGGTTGGGCGCAACGTCGGGACACGCTCTAAAGCGTGCTCGCGGGTCTTGAAGGTGCGATCCTCGGCGGCCTGAACGACAAGCTCAAAGATGTAACGAAAGATCTCTGGCGGCAGCCTGTCGATCGGGGCGAGCGCATTGAAGCGAGAGCGGATGTCTACGAGCATCTGCGTGAGGGTGGCGTCGGAGCGTGCCAGCTAGGAGCGCCACCATTCTCGGGTGAGTACAACGGATAGAGGTGGAAAAGCACGCCACGCACTGTCTCGCGTCTACGACGTGAGTCAGCGCTGAGTGTTGATAGGCACACAACATACATTGACGTACCCTACATAGCAGTGCCTATCCCGCTGCAGGGTCTCTGGCAACACCGCAATAAGCTCATGAAAAGAAAGCTCTTCCACCTCGAGTGACGGCGCCACAACGTGAGAAGCTCCCTGCTCGAAGGAAATCCTCAGTCAGTCATGTACAGGGAGCCGCGAAAACTGCAGTCTGTATCCTGCGCGCACGTACCTGGCCCATTCTCAACTTTCTCGGAGGTGGTATGATAGAGAGTGTGCGGCGGGGGGAGTAGTAGACACCGGATATGTTATCGAGACGCTAGGTCTTGGCGGGAAGGACATCACAAGCGACAGAGGCGGCGCCGTTATAAGGGCGCAGCCGCACCAACCCTGCATGTTTGAAGCAAGGATCTTTGGCATCGGATACACGCGCCACAGAGTGACGCTCGACTCGGTGGCGGGACCCTACAAGACGGAGTATTCAGTTGGAAATCTATGCATTAACAAGTAGGACGGAGTATTCAATTAAAGCCAAGGGTCCTTTAGCACGAGTGTGCCAAAGAACTCACCTTTATACCAACCCGCCTCAAGGCTCGCTCACTCCGCGCACGAGGCCGGCTGCAGAACAACACGTTTCTCGTTCATCGAAAGCTCGAAAGCAGTATGTATATGCCGGTATGATACAGTGGAGGCGGGCGGCGTGCGCGATGTGGTCTACGTAACGCCTGGCTACATGTGCATGTGCATAGATGTATATGTGCAGGGGGAGGAGGTATACGAGTATGGGCGTGCGCGGCCGTGTGTGTGCTGGCGGTGCGGGCGTGACAGTGCAGTGCGTGAACGGGGACGAGGATGAGAGCGAGGATGATGGGGACGATGGCACAGACACAAGCTGACGGGGACGGATACACTGTGGATGCGAATTCGATGATTAATGATGGGCAAGGGTACATATGGAACAGATGCGCGGGACACAGACAGAATATGCGATCGCAAGAGACGTTAACGTACAAGTAGTGACTACAACCTCCGTTGAGAACGCGTCCAAACACGGCGACGGGAGGCAAGGAGATAAGTACGTACAGAAATGTCCAAGAACACCACTGGGCAGGAAGAACGCCGACTACCGACTACCGCGCGCCCGCGCCCGCGTCCGGCGGCGCCGTCCCGCTGAGGATGGTATCGAACTTCGGGCGCTGCCCGCCCACGTCGCTCGGCCGCTGCCGGCGCTTCACGCTCGGCCGCTTCGTGAGCAACACCCCGCCATGGGCGTCGACGTCCTCCTTCGTCAGCTCCGCCGGGCTCCCGACGCGCTTCGGTCGCCCGCTCGCGGGCGCGACCACGCCCTCGACGATCGTGTTCCCCGCGACGAACTCGGGGTAGCTGCGCTTACGCGACACCTCGCGCTCGCCATCTGACGGGAGGAACGGCGACCCGAGGCGCGCGGTCGCGGGCTCGCCTGAGATGCTAGGGATAGAGGACACGCGTTGGCGGGCCATCGGGTTCTGCGCGGGCTCGACGGGGAAGATGGGGACCGAGGACTTGCGCGGGCGCGTCGCGTCGACCGGCGCCTTGCTTGCGGCGACCTCGACGCTCCCCTTGCGCTTCTTCTCCTCGTCGACGATCATGAGCGCGCCCTCGATGATCGCCCGGTGCACGAACACGTATTGGCGGAGGCTCTGGCACAGGCTCATCCGCTGCTCGCGCATGTCCTCCACCACGCGCCGGATCGGGTCCTCGTACGACGACAGCAGCGGCGGGGACGCGTCCACGTGTAGCCGCCTCGGCTCCTTCAGGTCAGGGGACGGCGGCCCGGGCCGCGTGGTCACCGCGGACGTCGACGTGGAGCTCGAGCTCGACTGCGACTGTGAGTGTGGCTGCGAGTGCGGCTGCGCCGGCTTCCCCGACTGCAACTGTGCCTGCGACGGAGCCGGCGCCGACGCGGATGATTCTTCTATCAGCGCGAGGTCCGAAGAGTGCACTTCTGACCTCCACGAGTTGAGCCGTCGCGACTGAGAGGAGGGCCGGGTCTGAGCGGTGTGCGCACCCAAAGAATCCCTCTCGCCCTGCAGCTTGCTGGATGGGGGTAGCGCCTCCTTCACCGGCGGCGGGGGGCTCGCCATCGTGAGCCGCGCCGTCTTGCCAACCATCGCGCTTGTCGAGCTGTCCGCCTGACTGGAGGGGGGGCTCGGCGGGCTCACAGACGACCGCGACCGCGAGTTCGAGTTAGACGCCGAGGCGGACCCGCTGCGCACGGTCGACTCGTAGCTACTCCCGGATAGGACGCTCGACGCGCCGCGGTGCTGCATCGCCTGGTCCAGCGGCGCGATCGTGGGTGCAGTCAACGGCGAGGGCGTCGCGAGGGGCATACTCGGCCACGCGCGCAGGGTAGCGCGCTTGACCTCTTCGACGAGCGCGGGGGATGCTTGCATGAGCGGCGCGGGGATAGTGGGACGCCTCAGCCCGGAGCCCGAGGGGATAGGTGTGGGCTGAACGCTGCTCGACGGCCCTTCCTGGCGCTCGTCGACGTCCATCGGCACTGCGTCAGCGAAGCCGGCCACGGGGACGTGCACCTGGCGATCGCCAGCGGCCACCGGGGCCGTCAGCTGCGAGGCCTCCTTGCTGCCCGCGAACGGACTTGGTGTCGAGTCGACCTCCATGAGGTCTGGCGAGCGGTTGATCACAGCTGGACTGTTACTCCTGCTCTGAGTCGGACTGCGACTACGACTCGAGCTCCAGCCGCTGTCCGCCGTGCCAGAGCGGCCCTGGCCGTACGTCGACGCCTCCTCCGCGGTAGCCGTCTCCTTGACCTTGCCCTCCCTGCGCTTCCGCATCTCCCGCCGGACACCGTCGAGCACGGCATCCACGGCGATGAACCCTCCCGTGCGCCCGACACCAGCAGAACAGTGCAGGAGGACCGGGGCATGCTCCTTCGCCAGCAAGTTCACGCCCGTCAGCGAGTCGACAAGGTCCGCAGAGGAGTCGGATCCGGCGACGGTCGTGCTCCCGAGCTTGGCTGATGGTCGCTCTGGGCTGGGCTTCTTGACACGCGGCTTTGGGTGCAACGGGCCTTCGCCCCACTGCTTCTGCCCGGCGGACCGTGATTGCTCGACCACGTCTTCGACCTGGCGAATGAGGTTGAGCACGCCACGAGGGTTCTCGGGGACGTTGAGGTCGGGCCACTCCAGGTACTGGAACTGCGTCACGGTGCGCGGTGGTGCAAGTGGGTAGGCCGAGTTGGTAAGCTCGAAGACACGCTTGATGGTGGAAGAGCCATCTGCATCATCGGCGGTCCCCTTGCCCTTCTTGTCCTTCCGCACGGGCGCGGGCTTCGCCTGCTGGAGGTGTGCGCTGAAGAAGCCGCTGTTGATCTCGCTGTCGCGGCGCTGCTGCTCCCGCTCCGGGGTGTCGTTCGTCTCCAGCAAACGCAAGTGCAGAGTCCCGTAGGTCCCGGGCTCCCAGTACTTGCCGCACTTCACCGAGGAGCCTTCGATCTCGCGTGTGAGCATCACGATGACGTGCACGTTCTGTTCCCAGCACAGGCTGCACAAAGGCCGTCAGTGGAGGGCTATGGACAAGGTAAGCGGATTACTCACGTCCAGAAGTCGGTGAACGTAGCCGGAAGCGGCCCCTGGGTTGCGATGTAGCGTTTCGTGGTCCCGAGCGGCTGCACGAAGCTAGCGTTCATGTAGTCGTCGTCATCGGGCTTGATCTTCCGCAACCTCACACGCGCGTGCTCGAAAGGCCAGATGTTCCGGTACCTGAAGAGAGTCGTGTCAGAGCGCGGCGCACATTGCATGAGACGAGTCCGTAACTCACCTGTTCTTCGCGCCCTTCTCCAGGCCTGCAGTGATACTGTAAGGGAACGACGCCACAGCCTCCTCACCGACGGCCGCGGCCGCCTGAGCATCGCTCTGGGCGATCACGCTGGCGCCGACCGACGGCTTGCCCTCGGCAGGCTTCCCCGGCGGGACCGTGCCCAGGACTCCACGCACTCCACCGCCCTCTTGGATAACCTTCCCGCTCTCCATACTATGTCGCTCCATGACACCAAGCAAACGCTTCTGCTCACCCAGCTCGATGTTGTAGAACTGCGCCTCCAGTGCTTTCGTGAGCTCTTCCGCGTCCGAAGGCGAATGTGAATGCGACGAGGGCGTCGGACTGGAGGGGGACGATGACCGGTCTGGCCGCGTGCGCGATCTGGGGATGGGAATAGGCTGCACCGGGGACGAAGACCGCGACTTCGGTGGCGAGCGCCGTGCCATTGCGTCGAAGCGCGGATGTGAAGGAGGAGCCGATTGGACCGTCGACGTCACCGTGTCCATACGTGACCTTGGCTGCTCCGCGGTTGTGTCGATATCGCTACCGGATGAGTCGTCGCTATCCTCGGTCGTGCTGCTGGTATCGGTGGAGTGTCGACTCTTCCTCGCAATTTGACGAAGCCACTCGAACGGTAGCTCACCAACCCGTCGGCGAACTCGCCTGGGGAGCTTGAGCGGGATTCCCTCTCCGTTCGAACCGCTCGGATCGCGAGTGCCGAGTTCGATGTTCTGCCGGATTGTGTCGAAGAAAGGATTGAACGCAACCTGAAGATATCGTCAGTCTCATTGATGAGCAGACTAGCCAGATATGTCGGAGAAAATAAAAAATGCATCTGGACCGCCTCGGGCGGCGAAACAAATCCTCGAGATGCCTCGCGAGGCCTCGTGGTGGTAAATCGTAAGAGATCCATCCCGAGGTCTCTACCGGGTGATACAAGGGTTATGCGAGGCGTGTCGAGGGTCACTTCGAGGCAATCCGAGGCCGCCCCGAGATCACCGCCCTCCTAATGCACTTTCATGATGTCCGACGAGCCTGCTATGCTTACCTGGCGTCCCGGAACAGAGAAACTTGAGCCACGATTATACGCTCCGGAATGCGTATACTGCGGCGAGAGCGTAGGCATGCTGTACAGCGGACCTCTGGGGACTGAGCCAGCTGCTCCGCCTGCAGTCTTGCGACCGAAGCCAGACGGTAGCCGCAAGGAGAACTCCGCTGGTCGCTGAGCAGGCAATGACGCTGGCAGTGTCTCCGATGCGGGTGTCGGTGGGATAGCAGGTAGTTTGGCGAACGGGTCCTCTCGCGGCATCGCAGGAGTGGGGGGCACGATCTGCATGGGCACGGACGTCGGGGGCGGCATCGCCTGATCGAGATTCTGGTGAGCAGCAGACACAAGCTGCCTGTACGAGGTGCACTTACCCTGGGTCGCAACGGGATAGTGGTTGTAGACGTGAACGCGGCCATGGGCAGCTGCTTCGCGCGAAGAGCACGTGTTGCATTGGGCGCGGACGTCGTCTTGCCCAACGGTGCAATAGCCTCTGCCTCCGCTTGTCCCTCGTCTTCTTCCGTTTCCTCCGGAGTGGGCTCTTGGCTCACAAGATCAGGGTGATCCCTCCAAACCGCGTGGAATCCTCCGCGTAGCCATGCAATCTCTCTCTCCGGTGGGAAGCCCTCACCGCGGAACTTGCGCATCAGCCCCAGCAAATTGCTGGCCTGGGTCTGCTGAGGGATGCTTGCGGAGTCCGCGTCGTATACGAGAATGCGCGACGCTTCCGGCCACTTTGAGAACTTGTCCCGAGCAGAGGATGTGGGTAGCATCTCGGCCAGCTTAGACAGAGAGAATAAAGGGCGCTTGAGGAGGGTAGAAGGCACCGAGAGCGAGAGTGCGTTAGGTATCCGGGCTTGGATGTACGCATTGTGAGGGCGGATATCGAGGATGAGGGCGGAGGGATCGGACAGCACGGACTTGAGTGCGGAGGGAGGAAGGGCGGTGAAGGCGCTCGGAGGAAGGGTGACGGAGGAAGCGGCTCCGGAGGAAGATGCAGCCGTCGGAAGAGACTTGGAGAAGGAGATGGGCGGCGGCATAAAGCTCGGAGGTGCTGCCATGGAAGCTGCCGCCGTCGTCTGCGCCATCAGGGACAGCTGAGGCGGGGAGAGCGAGGGGCTGTTGAGGGAGATGAGGGGAGTCGCTTGCTGAGCATAGCGGGCAGAGATTGCAGCGGCAAAGCTGTCGAGGGCATCCTCCGGATGGCCGGAGGAAGGGGCGGGGGCCGTGCCTGACGTCGTGGTGAACGATGGGGAGAAGAGCGGAGGGGGCTTGGAGGACGTCTGCGACGGCGAGCAGAGGTCGACGACGATGAGGACGATGGTGGTAAGGAATCAACGTGAAAAGGTCAGGAAAGAAAGGTATTACTTCGGCCTCCCCACCCACTTTCACTCGGCGGTCTAGGCAGACATGACGTCAGTTGTCCGAAGCCACTGCTGTATCGCCGGTCTCCACACTCAACCAGCCAATCGGGCGCCCCCTGGTGACACCCCCGGCCGGGGGAGTGCCGAAAGTGGCACTTTCTCCGCCGGGTGGCCGGCGCTGCCGGGCGGCGAGGCCGGAGAATCTGGACCCACGGCCTTTGCAGGTGGCGATTTGCGTTTGCTGTCGCCAGCCTGAGGCCGGCCTAGCTTGCGGCCGCGCGTTCTCCCACCACCAGCCCACGCTTGCAGACGGCTGGCCACGAGCTACAGAAATGACATACGTACGGACACGTATGTCAGTCCAAGGCTCTTGAATTCCGCGACGACTCGAAGGTCCGAGAGCCTGCTGTGCCTGGTGCCAGGATGACGATGCTACATAGGCCGCTTACGGCAAGTCGATTAGTAACTTCTGACAGCCCCTCCTCCGCAGGCCTTTTTCATTAACGAATGGCAGTCAGACAGCGGATATCCCCATCGTGGTGAATGTCATCGAACTTGCTTAGACATGGTGTCCTTGCAGGCAAGAAATTGAACCGCGGAATGGTTGAGATGAACTGGAATCGCAATTCGCGGTACGTCCGGATTCCCCGTTCCCGTGCGTACGTTACAAGGCGCCGATTTCGCGCTCATATAGCCCCCTCGCGACACTTATTGCAATCCGACATCCCAGTGAGATGTCCCTGAAGTAACCACCGTCTTCTTCGAATTAGGTTCTCGGGCTCGCGTGTCCCTAGCTCGAGCATACTTACTGCCATGATACTCGACGTAGCGCGCGTACCGCCTCCACTAGTTTGTAAGTACAGTTAACTTCATCTATCGCAGAGGAAAGCTGAAGATTCATGTCAACAGAACACCAGTGTAGTATATTTGCACAGGAATATATCTGGCACACGAAGACGACACGGACCCAGCGCATGTATCGGGCAAGCCTTTCATGAGCAAGGGACAGCGGAACATACGGCACCTGCACGGCCCGCACCTCCACAGCTACTTCCACGACGAGAAGTGGGTCCCCCTCATGTTCGAACTCGCGGGCAGGGGCGAGCTCTACAAGCAGCTCAGCAAGTATAGCTTGTTCGCGGACGAGCCCTCCGCGCGCTACACCGGCCCCGGCTCGAGGTCCGCCCTCGCAGGGCTCCTCAGCACATCTCCCTACGGCAATCTGGGCTTAACCGGGAGCTGGTGGGAAATCCTGCCAATCGAAGCGCTGACAACCCCACGGTCCCGTACGGTGGTCTCGTGGACCATCAGTCGCAAGACGCGCCCACCTTGACTCGGTTCCTGCGGGATGGTGGTCACTGGTCGTAATCAGATTCTTACACATATAAGACGCTGTGTCTGCAAGTTTCTGCATCTCCTCTTCCCTCACGATGCGACGCTGGGGCAGATATCCGAAGACGTCGTCGCAGAAGGGGCCGTTCGACATCAACGACACGCGGCGAGTCAGGCATACACGCTGCGGCGTATGGGATGTATACGAAGAAAGGGTAGGATCGACATCGCGTCTGCCAGGGCTGGCCATACTCGAGCAACACGCGGAGGTCGTTAAATGCACGCCCTACGTCGCGCGGATGGTGAGGGATGTGTTTAGCATCCCTTACTGCGCCGTGCTGCTTGTCATATTTTTCGCCCTCGAGATCGTCAAGGCGTTCATGCCCGCCCTTTCTCTTTGGCAAGTGTCCTTGTCCCATATATAGACTCGCTGCTAACACCGTTTTCTCAAATAGGTATCAAGGCCAGCTCCTACACATAGTGCGAGCCACTCTCCTATTTCCGGAACATGTACTCACGCTTGGGACCGCAGATGCAAGTTGCGATCGATACGCGCACCGTAGACAAAGACCACCTCCTCGCCATCTGCGGCGGTCGCATCGCCTGCACGATTGCCTCCCACCTCGTCGAGTTCGTTCGTGCGCGCGCCCGCGCGAGCCTCATATGGCGCGTTCGGCAGTGGTCCGACGAGCACATCTTCCGCGCGCGGGCGCGGCTCGACCTGCCTACGTACGAAACCGTGTCGGTGCAGCGGCAACTGGACGACGTGACCACCACGACGTTCATGTCGCCCGTCGCCTGGAACGCTATCGAGATGATATCCGGCTTCGCAAGGGCGGCAACACAGGCTACTACGCAGGTCGTCGTGCTTGGTCAGACGCTACGCGGCCAGAGGGACGGATACCTCCTTGCTGGGCTTACGATGTCCTCGCAGACTATACAGTGGCTCTCGAGCGCCGGCTTGCTAGGAGGCCGCGCACAAGGTACTCATCGAACGTATCTCACGGCCATGTCTGCAAATTTTACTGAAATTCTTCTTTTATGCAGTATGGGCAGCTACTACGACGAACAGGGACTACCTGAAGCTGCAGGGCTGGATGCGCGCCGTGAAAGAGGTTGCGCATCGCAAGGAAATCGTAGCAGGCAACCTAGGCGAATACGCAGTGTCCGGTGCGCAATAGTTTACTACCCGCGTCGATTGGCTTGGCTAACAATTTGCGTTATAGAGTTCGAGACCGCGTCGCAGCGCATAGGCGACGCCGACAGCGCATTCAGGCAGTGGCAACTACACGGTGGTGTCAGAGACCGGTTCAGCCTCTGGGCACTGATCCAATACCCCCTTCGCGAACTCCCACAGGTTGCGTATTTGATTGTGCACATACTTGTGCCCGCGCCTGACATCTGCACATGCAGATATTCTTTACCCTTCGAGCAGTGCAGCACCCCGCGAGCATGCCCGTGTCGCTCGCCTCGCTGCAGATGGTGCAGGAGACGACAAACACCTTTGCCTTCAATATATTCGAGCTCATGAGCTCGACACAGTCGTTTGCTGCACAGCTCGGCGAGGTGCGCAAGCTCTACGAGGTCGCCAGCGTCCCTAACAAGGTTGCGGACGGGACTGTTCCCTTCCCCGAGGACACCGCCCAGATCCGCTCCGGAGTGGAGCTCGAGTTCAGGTGAGCATCACGTCTGCCCCGGCATTCAATTGTCTAAACGTCGTTGATATGCGTGCAGGAACGTTTATTTCAAGTATCCCGGCGCCGAGAACTACGCGCTCCGGAATGTCTCGTTCAAGATATTCCCCGGGCAGCTTTGCGTACGTGCGTGCGCCCTGTCCTCGAGGCTGTGCTCATCGCGCGCCGCATACAGGTGATCGTCGGCGCGAACGGCTCAGGGAAAAGCACGATCCTGAAGTTGATCGTCCGCCTGCACGACCCCGACGCGGGGCAGATCCTTCTCGGGGGACACGATATCCGCACGTTGCGCCTGCGCGATCTCCGCCAGGCCATATCAGTCCTCTTCCAGGACTACACGCACTTCCCCCTCTCCGTACGTCCCTCGTGCCCCCCTTTTCCACTTCTCCGCCCTGAACACTGCCCGCACCTATGTAGATCCGCGACAACATCGCCATCGGCGACCCGTCCGCGGCAGGAAACGACGCGCACGTGCGGCTCGCTGCGCGCCTCGGCGGTGCAGAGGCATTCATCGAGAAGCTGCCAGAGGGGTTCGACACATATCTTGACCGCCCCGTGCGCGACTACTACTCCGGCCTGCCCGAGGGCACTACGACGCTCTTTGGGCGCAAGGTCGATTATGGTGTCTTGCGTGGCGCCGCAGGCATGAAGACGTCCGAGGCGTCCGCGCTCAGCGGCGGCCAGATGCAGCGGCTCGCAGTGTGAGTACCTCTGCGCGCACGCCCACGGGGCGCGGAACGTACGCAGGCTGACGAGGATTTTGGAAAAGGGCGCGGACGTTCATGCGCTCGGTGGTGCCGGAAGACGCGAAGGTGGGACTGTTGCTCTTCGATGAGCCTAGCGCGTCACTTGACCCCGTCGCGGAGCACGGTGAGTGGGTTTCTCGGCTTCCCCGATTCTCCCCCGGCCCCATTGCTGGCTTCGACTCCATCGTACTGACGCTTGTGCGGTGGCGCAGACCTCTTCAACCGCCTTCGCGAGCTCCGGGGAAACAAGACGATGCTGTTCTCGTCGCACCGCTTCGGGAACCTGACGCGCCACGCGGACTTGATTCTGTGGGTCTCGTCTTCGTGTGGGGCTTTGCGGCGCTGATAGAGTCGATAGGTATATGAACGACTCGGTGATCCTCGAAAGTGGAACCCACGAGGAGCTACTCAAGCGGGATGGGGGATACGCTAACATTTGGAAGCTGCAGGCGCAGGCGTTCCTGTGACACTTTCGGGGCAATCTTGTACCGATTAGGCGCATCGTTTGTACATAGAGCTCCCGCACATACGGACAAGGGGATGCAGGGTAAAATGGGAATGGTCAAAGTGTTCATGTACACGGATACTAGTATTCGAGTCGAAATCGAGCTTTCAGTGTAGTGCCAGGTGATGTATCGCGACGCACTCCCCAATTCCTTGGCATATATACAGTGCCTCTCCGTATCATGCATGGCAAGCGGATGTCGCGTCCGTGACAGCGCCAAACCTGCGCATATCTCATGCGCAAGAGCCTCGTCAGAGGAATGCCTCTGCTTGAAGGGCCCATACCTCGGCGTACTTGCCTCGTCGTTCCAGCAACTCCTCATGAGTGCCCGACTCGACAATGGCAGTGTCGTTCATGTGTCTATCAAGCAGGTTAGCGCAACGAGTTCTGAAAACGGGGACTCAGTGCTCGGGAAACACTGACATCATGAGATTCGCCTTGCGCATGAGTCTGCCGAACCGGTGCGAGGAGAATATAGTGACTTGCAGGGCCCGGCTCGGCCTGAAAGACGGGGCTCGGGCCCGGCTTACAAGGGCTCCGGCCTGAGCTGCCTGCAAGCCGGGCCCTATGTTACGGCTCAAGCCCGGCTAGGGCCCGGCTCGGCTTAAGCCGGGGCTTTGGGTGGTATGGCTACACGCTTCAAAATACCTGTTTGGGATCAGTTTACCCAATATGGAGCTACCTGTGGGTGTCCCGAACTGTTTGAAGGCGAGAATACCGGTTCGTTGTGCTTAAATCGGGGCACGCAACCGCGGCCGGATAACGGGCGCTTGTTACTGACGCTCCTACCGCCGCTGCAGACGCGGTCGAAAGGTGACTTTAGCACACATATACGCTTAAACTGCATCTATCTGACTATCATACCATGTTTTACTCAGTTCAAACCCGACCGACACCCAAATACGCGCGTTTTGGAGGCAAACCTTTCATAGCAGCCAAAGCCCCGGCCTGCCGGCTCGGCCCGGCCCCATGCCACTTCGAGCCGGGCTTTGAGGCCGTTGTAAGCCCTTGTCAAAGCCCGGCTCGGCCCGGCCTACTTAGGGCTCGGCCTGGCGGCCTAACGGCCTGAGGCCGGGCTTTGCAAGTCACTAGGAGAATATCATTGTCTTGTTGCCTCGCAGTTCCTGTAGGCGGTTGAACAAATCTGGGAAGGCCGGTTAGTATGGCATGGCAGGAGTAGTACTTGTAGGCGATCTCAAAGCTCACCGTGTTCGGCCAAGGGGTCGAGTGCAGCGCTGGGCTCGTCGAAGAGCAGCATGCCAACCTTCGGCTCGTCTGCTACTATGGAGCGCATGAACGTCCGGGCTCTGCATAGATACATTGACTCAGCCGATGCACTTCGTCGCCTAGAAAGAGATAGGATAGAGCAAAGAAACACTCACACCGCGAGCTTCTGCATCTGCCCTCCGCTAAGCCGACAATCGCAGCGACGAGCGTCTGGAAGCGTATCTGGACCGCTCAGGCTCGATGACGGTGACTCTGCATCTGCCCGCCCCGCTCACCGCGCGCACGCTGCAGTTGCTCAAGAAACACGCCGGCCACCGCGTTCGGAGGCTCGACTTTGTGGAGCAACTCACATCTGATGGAGACTGCGTTCCGGACAGGTTTTTGCCCAAACTCGACTGCCTCACGGCGGTCGCTTCAGACTGTGACCGGGTGGAAAACGAAGAGCACGACGCCACACGCACTATCGGCATGCTCGCGCTCCAGCCTCTCTGCGTGCTTATCCCCGGCACGTCTTTCCCGCACCTCACACATCTCTACCTCTCGCGCTTCCACGAACGCGCAATAATCGACGATGCGATGTACTACATGACATCGCTCCTCTCGATCACCCCGGTCCTACAACATCTGCATTTCTCGGGGTTATACCCTGATTCAGTCAACACATGGGCTGCCTCTACCGTGACGCCAATTGCCCTCCCATCGCTTCGCTCCCTCACGTGCCTGAGCAGCGACATGGCCGCTGCGCTTCGGTTGCTAGAGCTGCTCGAGCTTCCCGAAGACGTCCTGGTACGCCTGGATGACCTCCGTCAATGGTATGAGGGTGAGGAACCTCAAAGGGAAGGACATCTCCCTCGCCCCCTGCCTTCGCAACGCTTCGTCGCGAGCTTCACACACTTGGAGGTGGTCACGGGCATGCGTACGCTCCACGTAGTGGCCGAAGGCCCACGTTCCGGGCTCTGGATACAGGCGGATACTGTACCGTTCACCTACGAGGACCACGCCCGCGCCCGCGCACCATTCTGGTCAGCGTGGGTTTGTGCGCTGCATGAGATGTTGCCCCTTACCTCCGTCAAGACGCTACACATCTCTAGCCTTGACGCCGCAATCCTGCCCGAGCTATTGCCCCGACTTCCCGGTCTTGTCGAGCTCATCGTGCGCTTCCAACAGGATCTCCCGCAAACCTCTGTAGAGCTGTGCGCGGGGGTGCTCCAAGGGCTCTGTCACGCACTTGCGGACTCGGTTGGCGGGGCTCTTTGTTGCCCAGAACTGCAGTCCCTCGCGATGATGGACCTCCCGAACGAGATCTACGAGGGCTTGGTCCTACCTGACACGCCCTCGGCGAGCAGCGGCCACGCGTTGCGGATGGCGAAGGCTCGCGCGGAGGCAGGAAAGCCGCTACGTCGCCTAGCGCTGCAACTGCGTTGTGACGCCGGTGCCCTCGAACACAATCCGGAGACTTTGGACACATTCGCGAGTACTCTCGCTGTGCTCGAGGAGCACGTCGCACACGTCGAGGTGGCGGGAAACGACGACCCTGCGCTGCGCTCAAGTTTCAAGATGAGGGATATGTGGAATGTGGACGGAGCGGAGGAGTAATGGGAGCTGTCGTCCGCCGAGAGGCCGCGATATCTGCTCCCGTGGAACTGATCGTTGGATATGTATCGTTTTGTATTACACCATCCTTGACTACAGCTTGGCGGGTTTACACTGTACCACGGATATATTTTCATAGCAAAGTTGTATGCGCGTGCTTGGCAAAGGCCTCTGAATATAACACGCACAAATAGTAGCAGGGCCACGTCGATTCATGAGGCTGCTTTCAACTTTCAAGCCTCTAATCGAGGCTACTTACAATGTGTTCTTTTATTCCCGTTTGCGAGCGGAGTGAGCGTCGGGTGGGGACAGTTGTAAGCGGAACTTGTGAGTTCTTTGACCATCGAGGAACGCTCGGCGTGCTAAAGGATCTTCGCCTTGATTGAACTCTCCGTTTTCTAGGGAGTCGTCACCACGCCACATCTCACATTGTGCCGCGTACATTCGATACCAAATATCCTTGCGTTGAGACTGCAGGGCTGATCCCGCCGCATCCTATAAGATGGAGCCCGCTCTGTTGCTTATAACGCCCCATCCTCACGCCTGACGTCTCGACGACATATCCACCACCACCGCCCCATATTCTCCATCATTTTGCCCCCAAGATAGTAGCCGATGGGTCAGGTACGTGCTTAGTATACCAAGACGGCGACTACTCCGGAGTACAGCACTGACCCAGAGTTCCGTTCGAGCAGGTAGTACCTCGCAGTACGGTGACGACGCCCGCAGAAGAACCTTCTTTTCGCGAACTGCTCGCGCTACTGCCAGAGGCTCTACAGCGGGATGAGCTGAGTCAGAGGTATGATACCATATCTTGTGTTTGACTACTCTATGCTGACGAACTTCATAGACGCGACGATGTACGTCTATTATTCTACTCCTTCTGACACACTTGTGCTCAAGTACTATGCCCCTCGTAGCTGGCACACTCGAACGCCGCCCTTACGCTAGTGCTTGCAGACGTCCGACACCGCTTCAACGCGCTCGCATCGATCGACAGGCTCCCGCCAGAGATCTTCCGCTACATCTTCGAGTTCGTCGTCCAGGCATCTGACGACCGCACCTTCTGGAGCTGCTGGAAAGCTGTCGAGCGCATCCCATCTCTGCGCCAGGTCCACGCTCTCACCAGTGTGTCGAGGCGGTGGCGCGCCATCGCCCTCAAGACGCCCACTCTCTGGACGCACGTCGACAATCGCAACGTCGAGCGGCTGGAAGCGTATTTGGAACGCTCGGCCTCGATGCCTCTGACTCTACATCTACCTGTCCGCCCTACCGCGCGCGTGGAACAGCTGCTGGAGAAACACGGCCACCGTGTTCGGAGGCTCGATTACGTGGAACAGCATAGAGTGATCCGAGAGCACTGCCCTCCGACCGATCTTCTGCCCAACCTCGACTGCCTAACGGTCTCGTCTGACTGCGATCGGCTCTGGGACTACCAGCACGAGGCTATCAATAATGTCCACGGCGTCTGTTTGCTGAAAGCCCTCGCGCTTCAGCCGATCTGTACGGCCATTCCAGGCGATACATTCCCCCACCTCACGCACCTCTATCTCTCCCCCTTCCACGAACGCACACACAACGAGGACGCCATCCATTACCTGACCTCCATCTTATCAGCTACCCCGGTTTTGAGGCACCTGCATCTGTCCGACTTATACCCTGATTCGGTGAACACCTGGGCTGTCGACACGCCGATCGCCCTCACGTCGCTCCGCTCCCTTACATGCCTCAACAGCGACTTGGCCGCCTCGCTTCGGTTGCTCGAGCTACTGGAGCTTCCCGAGGATGTCCTTGTGCGTCTGGATGGGTTACTCCACTACGATCCGAACTCGGAGGAAGGCCACTTGCCTCGCGCGCTGCCTTCGCAGAGCTTTGTCGCGAGCTTCAACCACCTGGAGGTGTTCGCAGACGCGCATGCGCTCCACGTCGTAGCGCAGGGCCCGCGGTCGGGGCTCTGGGTAAGGGCGGACACCATGAAGGGGGACCCTGACGATCACACGGAAAATTTCTGGTCGCCGTGGATTACCAGGCTGCACGAGATGCTGCCCCTCGCCTCCATCAAGACGCTGCACATCTCCGTGCTGGACGCGACGATCCTCCCCGCGCTGCTACCCCAGCTGCCCGATCTCGTGGAGCTCGCCGTGCGCATCCAACCAGGCACCGCCCAGCTCTGCGAGTGGCAGCCGTGCTGAGCCTTGCTCAGCCGGCTGTACCGCGCCCTCGCGGACTCGGCGGGTGGGGCGCTCTGCTGCCCGAAACTGGAAGGCCTTGCAATAGACCTGCCGAGCGAGATATTCAAGGACTTCTGCGCACCGGGCGCACCATCGCTGAGCAAAGGCTACGCATTGCGGATGGCGGAGGCTCGCGCGGAGGCGGGAAAGCCGCTGCAGTGCCTCGCGATACAGCCGCGTTGTGACGACGGTCCCGAATGCCATTCGAAACTGTTGGACGCCTTTGCGAGCACCATTGCAGATTTCAACGCCCACGTTGCGCACGTAAAGTTGGTGCAGGATAGCGAGTCTGTGCTATGCCCGTTCAAGATGAGAGATATGTGGAATGTGGATGGGGTCGAGGAGTATTGGGGTTTGTCGCCTGTCGCCGAGATGCCGGAGTATTCTATACCATGGGACTGAACGTTCTAGTCGTAAAATAACCCGTCGATGTACCGAGTACTGCGTCAGGCCAATCAAGGACATTGCCGCTAGGATCAGCTGGGATTTTGCTGGCGTTGCTTGCGTATGTTTGGCAAAGGCCTCTGGATCTAACATGTACAAATAGTAGCTCCGCCTCCTCGCAAAATCTCCGTGACACAAAGGTTCTGTGGATTCAACAGCCTCGATTCATCACAAGGATACTCCTCGTCGCTGCAGAGGCTCAAGTGCACGCGAGTTAAGAATACTGGAACCCGGTACGTTCGGCTTGCATGTTCCCTTTCGTGCATGATGCAACTTGGATCGTCGCATAGTACACAATTACCATCATATGCTGATGTGCATTCATACACTTTCCCTAGATTTGAGAACATAGTAGTACGCAAATGGCCGCGGACACGCCCGGAGAAAACAGTCCATTCACCCACCTAGTTGATCTTATGCAAGATGCCCTTCTCCGAGACTCGCTGCCCGCAAGGTATTTTCAGGCCGTCTCACATTAATGCTTGAGTTACTCGTACTGAGTTAGTTCCTAGGCGCCAAGACGTGCGTCAACGTTAGATCAGTCCTGAGCTACTCAAGATAACTGATTCGGCCCCCGCAGCTTGTACGATCAGACTCTGTTCTCACCCAAGTACTCGTCGAGCTTCGTCACCGCGTCAATGCTCTGGCGCCGATCGACGTCCTCCCGCCGGAAATCCTGGGCATGATCTTCCGTGAAGTCATTCCTCATTCGGGGCGCTTCTGCTCGCTCAGCCCTCAAAGGAGGGGAATAAGCCGCGTTAGGACGCGCCCGCTCCTGACTTTGACCCACGTCTCCAGCAAATGGCGGGCCATCCTGCTCAAGATGCCGTTTCTCTGGGTCCGCGTCGACAATCATGTCCATGCCCAGCTCGAGGCATTCCTAGAGCGCTCTAAATCCCTGCCACTCTTCCTCCATCTGGTCACCCAGGACATAGATCGTCTGGATCAGCTTTTGAAGGAGCAGGGCCATCGCTTCCGGCAGCTACACATCGCGGAATACCCGCGTTGGGTAAATCTCCCGACACACCTCCAGTTTAAAGCACCTCTCCTAGAATGCCTCACCGTCTCTTGCGAAGGCGAGTTCGTACAGAACGACACCGATACGCGCACCCCTCTCCTCTTCGACCAGCCCATCTCTCACCTGAAAGCATTCGGTCTGCAACGGGTGTATATGTGGCTCCCCGGAAACCAATTCCCACACCTCACCCACCTCCATCTGTCGGACTTTGGCCGCCGTATGATATGCCCCGAGATCATACAACACCTAACAGCTCTCCTCTCGAACACTCCGATCCTCCAATACTGCCACATCTCGGGGCTCCTGCCGGCATCTACGATGGCCCTCGCGCGTTCAAATCGAGTTGTTCTAAACTCTCTTCGCGCATTCACCTGCCATTCAAGTGACTTCGCCGCCGCGCTTCTGCTGTTCGAGCACCTGGAACTCCCGGAAGATGCCCTGGTGCGCCTTGACGACCTGCTCTGCCATCACGCGGGGGCGAATTCGATCCACCCGCGGCGGGTACCTTCAGAGCGCCTCCTCGCAAGCTTCACAACTTTGAACCTGATAGTCGACGACAGGGAGCTCCATCTAGTAGCGGAAGGCCCGCGGTCAGGTCTATGGATCCGAGGGACCAGCATACTCGAGGAAGAAATCTGGACGGACTGGGTCTCTACGCTACACACCATGCTTCCCCTCCACCACATCAACACGCTATACGCCTCCGTCACCGAGCCATACACAGTTCCGGACCTCTTGCCGCACATGTCTGGTCTCACAGGGCTTGCAGTGTTCATCAACCCGGGGCTGCTGGAACTCGACGATCAGCGGTGCTGGTTGTTGGTCAGCGATGTCTACATCGCCCTCGGGAGAGAACCTCTCCTCTGCCCGGAACTGGAATTCCTCGGCGTGGAGGTCTGGGGTGCGACCACGCGCGATTTCTGGCTTCCGGGCTCGGCAGATTCGGACACGGCGCTGGATATGGTACAAGCTCGCGCACGCTTGGGCAAGCCGCTCCGCCGCTTTGCCTTGCAGCCTTACTGGGAGTCCGCCACGCCGCGCGCTGAGCTCCTCAAGCCGTTCGAGGAGCCTCTGGCCCTGCTCAGGCAGTACGTTGCGCGCGTAGAAGTGTTGGACGACAAGGAGCCGGAGCCGCTGCTGTGCACGCCGCTCGTCGACATGAGGGAGATGTGGAAAGTGGGTGGTTTTGAGGATTATTGGGAGATGTCGGAGAACGACCAGCCCTCGTACCGCATTCCATGGGAGTAGAACATGTGAGTCCCTGGCTTTTGCTTGCGTACGTCTGCGAGGGCAGTATCTAGCTCCCCGGTGCTAACAACGCTTTCACGCGCAGGTACCGCAGTAAATGCTTAGCCTAGTTTCACACGCCTATGCGACATCTATGGAAGCTAATCGATGATCACAAACACTAATCCTGAGTCATTGGCATCGTTCGCTGCCCGAACCACCATGTCGAACAGTGAGCCAGGTTTCACCGAGCTCGTTGCAGGCCTGGAGCATGCATTCGTGCGTGACGTACAGGGTACCAGGTTGGTTAAACTGGGAACTAATCGAATGTCGAACGCTAAAACTCATACGTGTAGACAGGAAGACGTGCGTCGACAGCATCGGTGTTCAGAAGCCCAATTAACCATCCGCCCCTAGCTGTTGTCTGCCGATGCCACCCTAACGCATGTCCTCGTTCAGCTCCGCCGACATCTGTACACGCTCCGTCCGGTCGCGAAGCTGCCGCCGGAACTCCTCAGCCGGATCTTCGCATCGTTCATGCAACTCCCCGAAAATTGCTCTGCGTACAGCCTGCAGGATCCGTACAAGCAAGTTGTGCATACAGCCCCGCTACTTACCCTCACCCATGTTTGCCATCACTGGCGGTCTGTCGCTTTCAACACCCCCGCTCTCTGGACCCGCGTGGACGATCGGCATGCCGCGCAACTGGAGGCGTTCGTGTCTCGCTCCCAACTCATGCCGCTTTCCGTAGTGGTGGACGCGTCCCGCCTCAACACGACAGTGCTCGCGCAGTGCGGATCGCGTTTGCGCCGGCTGGATATCCTCATCAACGATAGTATCACGTCGATCGTGCCCCTACTGCGCTCGGTGCTCGGCCTTCCTCTGTTGAAATGCGTCACCGTAAGGGGCATATGGCGCACTTCCAGGGCAGACGTGCCGCCCGGCCAGATGGCGTTCGGGCATCCCGTATCACATCTCAAAGCCTTGGCCCTCATCCCCGCTCCTTCATGGCGCCCGGAGTACCACTTCCCCGACATCACGCACCTCCACCTCGGCTGGCCGAGTGACTCCAGGGAGGATGCGGAATCACACGATATCTATGAACTGGCGTTCTTGCTTATACAGACGCCTGCTCTCCAGTATCTCCATCTCACGCACATGGATTACTTCGAGGAAGATCTGTCCTACCACGGCTCTCCACCGAAGCCCATCCTTCTCAGCTCCTTGCGCGCGCTAACGTGCGTCCAAAGCAACATGGCCAGCGCACTGTACCTCCTCTCCTTCTTGGCACTCCCAGACACCGCAATCGTGCGCCTGGACGCACTCGAGCGCACATCCCCCATGGAGGCCGACTTTTCGCCGCGCACGGCTTCGCCGGGCTTTGCGGCGAGCTGCAGTTCCGCTCAGCTCACCATGGACGAGGATGCCCTCTTTCTCGTTGTCGAAGGCCCCAGGTCCGGCCTCTGGATCCAGGGCAGAGACCAGGTCATAGATGTCGGCGACGACACCTGCTGGCGATCGTTCATGTCCGGCCTGGAACGTCTGGACGTGCTACCGTCCATCCGGAGGCTGGCGATGAGGATAGACGACAAGGAGGACGCCTTCGTCCAGGTCCTCTCTAGGGCGCACGCCTTGGAGCACCTGACGATTATCATCGAGCGCGGGCACAGTCCGCACACCCAGGTCAACGCCCGCGCGGCCTGCGCGGCCCTGAGCAACCCTGCAAGCTGTCCGCGACTGCAAACCCTCGTCCTGTTGTACGGCACGAAGAACACGAAGAGCACCTGTCCTGCGGAGATGGCTGCTATGCTGAAAGCGCGCGCCGGCAGGGGCCAGCGGCTGCGCCGTCTTGCGCTGCAGCAGTGGTGGACTTCCACGAAAGACCCTCACGCGCTCGAGGTGGAGCAGCAGCACTGGGATACCGCGTTCCAATCCATCTTGCCGCGCATGGGGAAGTTTGTTGACGTCGTCGAGCTTGCGAGCGGAGAGGACGTCCGGCCATTCGTTCAACGTGATATCTGGAATGTGGACGGGGCGGAGGACTATTGGGAGATCCCGTCAGCTTACCAGCCCGCATACCGTCTGCCGCCGCACTGGCCAATCGCTACATCCAAGAGCTAGGCAGGGGTGAGTTCTGAGGCTTCGATAGCATGATTTTTTCTGATTTTCGGCAGAGCTTGTGGGGTTCATCGCCATCCACGGACTTACCCTGCATGCCTTGTGACCTTCATGCACATTCTTAATCAGCCTGGATAGCAGCAGTAGATCGACCAAGACAATACAACAAACATCCAAATCATCAGTCCACCCGCCGTCGCTTCTCCTCCCGCGGCCGGTCGAGCGAGCGCGACCTCGACCGCCGCCGCTCCCGCCGGGAGTCCTCCCTCCGGCTCCAATCCCTCTGCGGCGGCGAGCGCGAGCGCGAGTACCGCCGCCCACCCCGGTCCCGGTGGCGGTCCCGATCGTCGTACTTGTCCCGCGCCCGATCCCGGTCGTCTCGGTAGAACCGCTCCCTGTCGATCGCGCGTTCGCGGTCGCGGTCGCGCGGCCGCTCGTCGTCGTCTCTCCGTCGGTCGCGTGCGTCCCCGTATGTGCGCCTGTCGTCGCGGTCGTCGGGGCGCGGCGCGGCGCGCTTGTCGTCTCGTGGGCCCCATTGACGCGTGCCGGTTGGTGCGCTGTTCGCGCCTGTGGCGGCTTGCCCAGGGGGCAGGTGTGCATTTTGCGGACAGTCTACGGTAGCCATGACGGGTCAGGTATGACCGAGTTTGACTGGTGAAAGGATGTACGAACCTTTCTTGAGATGCGGCCCTCCGCACAGGAAGCACCCCCCGCCTGCTGTAGACGTCCCACCGGCCTTCAGAGACCCTGTACCGCCGAACCCACCAGTACTGGCTGTGGTGTCCTGGTCGAGCAAATGGGTGTACTTCGTGCGGCCGCGCTTGCCGAAGTTCTTGACTTGCATAACCTTGGGCAGGAGCGAAACGTCCATAGTGGACTCCGTCGCCTCCGTGTAGTCGTGTTTCCTGAGCACCTCGTCATCCTACCGCACACGCATCCGTAGGGTAAGACACGCATTCACTTAGGGGAGAAAGACAGAACGCACCTGGTGGAACGCGCCCTTGTGCCAGTACTTCTGGAGGAATTTCTGCGCGCCCTTGGGCTTCTCGGCGCGCAGCTTCTCCGCACGCTCCAAGTCCTCCTTGAGCCGCTGCTCTTCCGGGAGCGCGCGCCGCCGCTCGATCTCTTCTCGCTCAAGTTCACGCGCAAGCGCGGCCTCTTTGTCGCGCTTGATGCGCGCAAGCTCGCGCAGGCGCCACGCCTCGAACTCCCCTTCGGGGTCGAGCCCGTCTGTGTCGTCAACGTCGGGCACTTCCTCCTCTTTCTCCTCTGGAAATAAGTGGATGAGCAGTGAACGTGATGACGTGCCGTAGAATACTCACTCTCGAGGAGTTCTCTCCGAATGCTCTCCGCGACCATGTCGTGGCTGGCTTTCCTGCGCTCCTCCGCCTCTTGCTCTTTCCGCTTGATGGCCTCCTCTGAGTCCTCCGCGAGAGCCTCCTTCTCAGCAATTGTTACACGAGCGCGTCTATGGGTTGCAAGAGCACAAGTCAGTCGCTGTAAGCGCGTAGAAGGTACACTCCCGGAATCGAACGCACTTTGGCACGAAGACGGGACGAAACTGCAGCTTGGGCTTCTCCTCCTCTTCTGACTCGGATTCCTCTTCGCTGGACTAGAGTGATGAGAAACATTAGTTAGCATACCACAGACCGGAAAGGTCTTACCTCTTCCTCCTCCTCTTCCCCCGCTTCCTCTTCATCCTCTTCTGATTCCTCTGTAATGTTGACCGCCCATGAGTTCACGTACGAAATGCGAGCCCTGAAATGTACGCACCCTCTTCCAGCTCAGCGGCAGTCCTCCCCGACTCCTCTTTCCCAGCCACAATAACCTTCCCGTCCCGCGAGATGTTCACGTCCCGCAACGCGACGTTGATCGCGCCTCGCGCCTGCCTGCCCACTGTCCCCTTCCGCACCTCCAGCCCATCCTCGTCTTCCTCTTCATCGTCTTCGCCGACGTCCCGTATGAGCTCGTCGCCCTCTTCCTCGGGCACCTGCTCCTCTGCCTCCTCGAGATCCGAGTCCGAGTCGGCGGCATCGGCGCCCTTGGGTGCCTTGCCCTTCCAGTACCGCGCGGCGGGTCGCGGGAGACGTGCCGCAGGCTTGCGCGCTCCAGAGGACATCCTACACGGCTACAGCAAGACTTGGAGGACAAAAGCAGGGAGGACGGGAGGGGAGCAGGTGGTGGTGGCTGAGGACCCACGCCTCTCCACCAAAGGTTTGTCCGAACTTTGCATATTGTACCTTCCCGATATGGTAATGAGCCTTGTCCGTGATTGCATGAATAACCTCCCAAAATGGGATAGGCGCCCGGTAAGCGCCCAAACCCTTGTCGCATTATTGCATGACGGAGGCCACTGTGTGGAACACAACCCAAGGTGGTCAGTAACGAGCAGCTCCTGAACCTATGTTACGGTGGTTTTCGAGGTGTAAAATGATGTTCTGCATGATTTGGTGCCCAGGAGGTCTCAACTGCGGCAAAACTCTGCTAAAGAGCGCGTTTTGATGCATCACGTGACTGTTTCACGTGACAGGCCCTGTCCGGTTTTGCATATTTGAGGGCGAAATCATTGCATATTTGAGGCCAAAATCTGGGGTCGAGATGGACAAACCTTTGGTGGAGAGGCGTGGGTCCTGGTGGCTGCGAAAGGCCAGTATGGGCGCTTGGATACTGGGTTCGAGTCTCCGTATTTCTCGGAGCGTCTTTCCTGTTGCTCCGGACCCAAGCTGCTCTGGTAAAGCAACCCGTCACTGCTTCACTTTGCGGCATTTCAGATAGTGAAGCATGCATGTTCAACGGCATGTGATTCAACGCCAATGCTCATTCGTGGCCCGACGGGCCATCCTTGGGGATATATACGATAGTAGTGCAACAACGACAGCATGCAAGTCAGAGCAGAAACAGGGATAGCAAGCATTCGTCAACCCATCTTGACCATCAACAGGTACCGCAGGCGGATCTGCGAGGTGTTGTACACAATGTACTGCCCAAGCCGCACGTGTTAGCCCCTAGTCAATCCACAAGAACGGAGGGCGAGACGCACCTCGTTGTACTGGAGCCACCCTTGCGGGTCCTTCACGTCTACGGCGGGGCCCTTCGGCATGTGGCAGCCGCTTAGCTCGGGATGGTTCAATGCCGCGCCGGCGTCCTGCCAGTCGCCAGGCTGCGAGCGGCCCAAGCCTTTCGTCGCCCTGTAACGTTGCCCCGGACTCGTCAATACCGAGGTCTCAGTTCCGTACTAGCTTGACATTACCTTGCACCGGCCTTCTTGCAGTCGGCGTCGGCGTCGTAGTTGGCCTGGTGCTGCTCGTAGAATGGCTTCGCGGCAACCTCGCAGAGGAGGAGCAAGCCGGTGTTGTTGCTCAGGCTGAGAAAGCGGTCAGCGCGAGGGCAGGCTTTATGTGAGTACACTTACTGGGTATGGCAGTAGTTCGCAGACTAGGCGCGTTGAAAAAAGGTCAGCCTGTAATTGCAGTGGAACAGCGGTAAGGTATACCTTGGACATCATCTGTAGAGGCAAGCGGCGATCAGTTCATATAGACACATAGCCATCACATGAGAGACTCACATCTGCGAAGTAGACACCCTTGCCGAACATGTATCCTGAGTTATGTCAATAACTTTGGTAGATACAGCAGCCGCAAAGGAGCTCACCGGTGACGGGCGCTAGGACATGCGGAGTCAGGACCAATTGATGAGATGGGACTCAATGGAGGTGCTCACCTTCTGGGGGCGCGATACGCAGACCTTGCTTCAGGATACCTAAGGACGGCTACATGAGCACACGAGCCATCGGACGTCTAAAATACCTGAGCCCACCAGCGAAGTTCGTCGTGCGGGACCCATGCCACAGCAACAACCGCTCCCCGTCCGGAAGGTTCCCGTAGCCCGCCTTCATCCACGCCGCCGTCTCATCCTCTCTGCAGACAAATCCCATCTATCACTCGAGCACCCAACAAGCCTCAACGGGACTACGCACCTCTCAACACGGAACGCATGCAACACCTCGACCCCATAATGGCGGTGCGTCGCGCCGTGCGTGTCGCGCGTGTACGTCTCGAGCGCGGTGAACTCGGCGCTCGCGCGCGCGACGGGGTCCATCCGGGAGAGCTGCAGCGAGCGGAAGTGGCCGTCGAGCGGGTTCACGGGGCGTCCGTTGGCGTCCCGCGGGATCGACGAGGACAGGAGCTTCGACGCGATTTCCTGTAGGGCGCGGGGGAAAGGAGGGGTCAGCGGCATAATAAGAATAAGACTGACGATGGGAGCGTACCATGTCGCCCAGAGCGTCGACGAGCTCGAGTTCCTGCGAAGACCTTGGGTAAGCACGTACTCTGAACGATGACGAGGCTACCTACCTTCTTCAGCCTATCAAGGTTGTCGATGACAATGGGCCGATCTCTACCAAACACATGCGGGATGATCCTAGTCGTACAGTCTGTCAACGCTCAGGCGTTCGTCGTGAAGAGCTGGAGAACGTACGAGTAGTACTGCCCAGTGAGCTCTTCAACGGCGTTCCGGAAGGTACCGAACTCCTTGGCGAGGTCGCTGTCGGGCTGGGCAATCACTTCCGAGAGTTTCTACGGAGGGTGTCAGTGCCACGAAATAATTGCAGTGTGAAGGGTCGTGCCTTCAACGCAGCAAAGCCGTTCAAGATGGTAGACTTGGCGAGTTTTCCTGAGAACGGTGGCTATGAGGGTGAACGCTTGAGCAGGCTTAGATGTGGCTTTACCGAGCGGGAGCTTGTTCGCGTCGTAGTTCATCGACGACAAGTGGGCGTCGATCAGGCTTCCGGAAAGTCAGCTTGCTATATTCACGTTATAACAGTTGGCTTACGAGGAGTTGAAAATCAGCCTGCATAGGGTCTGCGATTGGAAGTGCGGTTAGGTCACCTATGTAGCGGGATTTGCGTAGAGTTGAGACGCACCTGGATCTCAGGCGACAGGGTCGAGTCAGGGATCTTCTCTTCCTCCTGGCTGCTCGACTCGCCGCTCTTCCCGGAGCCGCCCTTCTTGTCCTCGGCCTCATCCTCATCCTCATACGACCGCTCTGGAATCACAACATGAGCGTGGCTGCCCTCTGTGGCGAACACAAGACTTACCGAGCCATACGTATTTTCCTATACGCATGCAACAATCAGTAAATGTGCAAGGCATCGCGAGCGAGCATGGTAAGGTACCTTTCTTGGGCGCCATGCCCACGCGCTGCTCCCAGTTAACTCCAGCCTTCGCCTTGAACTGCTTCTTGAACTCGCTGACAGCCACGGCGGGCCCCCAGGGGCCCTTCGACACCGCAGGCATCAGCACCCAGCCTTCACAAAATACCAACACGAGATACATACCTTCCTCTGAGATTGGCCGTTCTCGCCGACACGCCCCCAGCGCGTATGTAGGACACACTGGGCGCTGTTGCCCACCGGGTGGAGGAGCTGGATGACGTAGAACCTGTCGCGTCGTAGGTGTCAGAAAGGTAGCCCATAGCGGCCGCGTGGACGGGTGGTGGCGTACTTGTTCGCATTCTTGCCGAGGTCAGTCTGGTTGAGCATTGCGTCCCAGACGCCCTCGGGAGTAACAAGAACTTCATGAGCGTCTGTTGTGACGCATACCTTAGATTCAACGTTGGCTACAGCTTGGCAGTAGGATTTACTGACCGACGAGGCCGGACACGGCGTCCACAGGAGCCGCACCGCGCTTCACCACGGTGACCTAGTCAAAGAGAGTGTTTAGCACAAGCTACCCTCTCAGACATATGCTGTCGCGAGCACTACTTGACTACTCGACGCACCATCTTCTGCGGCAGGTCTGCCACTTCAATGCCCTTCTTGCTCACCGCCTTGCTCACCGCCTTGCTCGCGGGCTTGCTCGCGGCCTTACTCGCAGGTTTCTTCTTGTCGTCTGCATCGTCGTCCGCATCCGCGCTCGCGTCCTTCCGCGCCCGCTTGCTCTTCGGCTTCTTCACCTCGTCCTCTTCCTCCTCGTCCTCTTCCGCATCCTCCTGAGCATCCTCCTCGTCGGACTCCTCGCGCGCCCGCTTACCCTTGCCCTTCGGCGCGGCCTTGGCCTTAGCTGGGGCTTTCGCCTTTGCTTTAGCGGGCGCAGGTGCGGGCGCGGGCGCCGCGGCAGCCGTCACAGCAGCGGCCTTCGCGGACGGGGCACGAGTGCGTGCGCTCGCACGCGTCGCGGCGGGCTTCACATCTGCGCCGTCCACGGCGGTCGCAGCAGCAGCCTTCTTCCTCGGGGGCATTCTGAGTAGCAACTAGAGTCAATCTGGTGGTCAAGTGAATGGTGGTGGTGCGAAGTCAAGCAGGACGCAGCACGCAGGGGCCTGTGGAGAAGGAAACGCGGGGTGTGGCTGCCCGGCGTGATCGCGCGTGCGCGTGGCTTAAATGCGGGCGCGCCGCGCCGGCGCTTGCGACGTGGGAGCCCGCGCCCGCGTCGCGCCGCGCCCATCACGGCGCGGCCGCGGCGGCTTTTGCCTGATATGGGCATAGGGCGGGGTCAGGTGGGCGGCGCGAGTCACCTTTGGGCACCGCCTCGCGCCCGGAGGGGGCGCGCGGAGATGGCGTGCGTCGGGAAGCGTCGAGCGGGGCAAGGGGTTCTGACTCGGAGGGTCTGGGTGATCAGGCGATAGACGTAAAATACAATACAGATGCGTCGCGAGCGGGAAGATGGCTACGACACAGTCTCCGCTCCAAAGACAATCTACATGCGCAGCTTCTTCTCCATGTCTGCGTGGATGTCCATGGGTTGCTGCACTTCAGACGCTGGGAGGTTCACTGTCAGTATGGTACTCTATGACCTTGCGAGCAGTAGCGGGTACGTACCAGGCGTCATGAAGTCTGGGCACTCGAGCGTCTCGTCGCGACCCATGAGGATGTCGAGGTGGAGGTTGGATTGCGGCATGGCGGGCATGTGCGAGTTCTGCAAGCACACGCGGCGTGCATAAGGACGGTGCGGGATGTGCGTAGGGTTGTGGACGCACCTGGCTGACGAGCTTACGCTCCATGAGGATGCGCATGGGCATGTGCAGACCGAAGAGTTGCCGCTGCATGTTGAGCTTCAGGTTGTCCTGAGTTGCCTCCCACTGTAGAGCACGGGGGTATATCCAGAGCATACGAGGTATCCGAGCATTCGGAGAGGGGACAAGGAGCAAGACGTTGCATGAGCACCCGGATATAGTGATCGTTCTGGCAGACGTACGTCCTCCAGGCGTTCCTTGACTACAGTCTTCCTCGAGATCTCAGTCGCAAGACTCCGGGGGCCATACTGGAGGGTGTCGTGAAGACCGAAGCTGTTGCTCGTGTCCTGGGTCGTTGCGGGCTTGTCCTCGCGAGCGGGTACGATGCGTAGGGAGTCCTGCGAGTTTACTGGTTAGTCTTGTATCCCCGCATATCCCCATACGCTCAACATGCCATGTTCGTTGATGAAGTGAATGAGAGGACGAGGGAGGTGGTGGAGGTAGTGCTCGGAGAAGGAGAGGCGCGCGAGGACGCGTTCGCAGGACGCGTCAGTTTCGCCGGAAAAGGCAACGCGTATATGGGCGTCTGTGGGCGCGTGCTCCTTGTGCCACATCCTCCTCCTCCCCCCTCTCCTCCTGCCCGACGCGACCTGACGAGCTCACGCTATCTGCTTGATTTACGACCTCCACGACTGGCCCTGCTTATTGTTTTCTCCTGCTAACACACAAGCTATGGCTCGCTCGGGAAAACGCTGGGGACAGGCTCGCAGCAAACGGAAAGGCACGTTCAACCCGGATGACACCCGCCGCGTCAAGCACACTCGCATCGGCGTCTGGGACCTCTACGAGGAGCAGAACCCGGACTTCGAGCATATACCAGGCTCGAGTTGGCTGGAGAAGTACCTCGAGGCGTACGCGTGTCTACCCTACTTGCTGCGCATGCTCCGGGACATCCTATCCATCCGGAGTTGCTGGTTCCTCCTTGTCGCGTACCTCGCGGCAGACTTTCTGCACTCTTTGATTCCTGCTGCGACATTATGGTACAAATGTTAATCTATTGGTATGCTGAAGACGCGTGCTGAGCCCTCCGTTAGGTATTCCGGACAACTAATCAATATAGTAAGTTCACAGTTCAGTGTCAAGCGTATATTCAGTGAGGCCCCCACTGCGGGTGAATACCCCCGGTGGTTCTGGTTCGATGGGCGCATAAATGAGCTTTTGAACGGAGGGCTCGGTGTCAGTTATGCGTTTGAGCCAAACTCGACAGCAGATGAGCCCTACCACTTGAACAACGCGTCCCACCCGCACGTCGTGCAAGAGCGAGGCCACGAAACGGTCCCCTACCAACCTGACAAACTATCTAACTTAACATTTCGCAGCTACAAACAGCAATAGAATCGCGCACAGTCGACCGCGACCAGCTCTTCCGCATCTGCCTCGGCCGCATCGCCTGCACGCTCGGCCGCCGCCTGCTCAACCACGCGCTCCAGGAGCTGCGCGGGCCGCTCTCGCGGCGGCTCAAGCAGCAGTACTCGCTCCACCTCTTCCACGCGCGCGCGCGCCTCGACCTGCCGACGTTCGAGGACCCGATGGTCCAGCGCCAGCTCGAGGAGGCGTCGTCGACCTCGGGCAGCATCGCGTGGGACACGCTCGTCATGGCGTCGGGCATCGTGTCGACCGCGATACAGGTCGTGTCGCAGGTGTCGGTGCTGGCGCAGGTACTTGGGGCGCAGCAGGATGGGGTGTTGCTCGCTATTCTGAGCTTCTCTGCGTCGTTGAGCGACTGGGTTACGCGTTGGACGGTGCTCGCGAACGGGCAAGGTTGTTACCACGTTTTCCAGCAGATCTCTCATGCTGACACTCTTATTTAGTATGGGCCGCCACGACCAAGGACAAGGACTATATTCGCATGGTTGGCCTAAAACATGTCGTTAACAATACAGAGCATCGCAAAGAGCTCATCGCGGGCAACCTTTCCGAATTCATGACGTCAGGTGCGGCGGAATTCTCTCGTGTTCCGCTTAACTTCTCTGATAGTCAGTACTCTGCAGAGTTCAAGGAGATCTCGCAGCGCGTCGGGCCAGACAACGCAGTAGATTTCATGGAGATGCGACGCATTTCGCGCGGCCGCCAGCGCTTCGGCTTCCTTACCTTCGTGCAGGACCCCCTGCGCGAGCTTCCCCAGGTGCGCCGCCCTCACTCGCCCTCCCCAGCCCCGTACATGCGCATACACTCATAATTATCACGTTCGTTCCAACAGATCGTGTTCACCCTCCGCGCAGTGCAATACCCGGCCTCGATGCCCGTCTCGCTCGCGTCGCTGAACCTCCTCCAACAAACGACGTCCCAGTTCTCGTACACGCTGTGGCGCTTCTTCGAGCAGACCGGGTCCGTCACCGAGCAGCTCGCGACGGTCCGCCGCCTGTACGACGTCGCGCACATTCCGAACCGTATCCCGGATGGGCGCGTGCCGTTCCCCGAGGACGCGCAGAAGATCCGGCATGGCGTCGCGCTCGAGTTCCGGTGAGTGATTATTGAGGAGGGCGTGGAGAGTGTGAGGAAGGGGGTGTGCTGATGCGGTGGGGATAGGAATGTGTCGTTTAGGTATCCGGGGTCGGAGCAGTATGCGCTGCGCGATGTGTCGTTCAAGCTGGCCGCTGGACAACTTTGCGTAGGTGTCCCTCGATGCGTGTAGTGCCCTCGCGCTCACCTTCGTGCAGGTCATCGTTGGTGCAAACGGGTCTGGGAAGAGCACGATCTTGAAGCTCGTAGCGCGCCTCTACGACGTGGAGGAGGGGGAGATTCTACTCGACGGACACGACATCCGCACGCTCAGGCTCTTCGACCTCCGCCAAGCCATCTCGGTCCTCTTCCAGGACTACACGCACTTCCCCCTTTCCGTCAGTCCCTTGTTTCCTCCTCTCCCGCGCCCTACTAACACCCCCACAGATTCGCGACAACATCGCGCTCGGCGACCCCGCCCACTTCCGGGACGACGCCCGCGTGCGGCGCGCGGCGGAGCTCGGCGGCGCGGCCGAGTTCGTCGGCCGCCTGCCCGAGGCGTTCGACACGTACCTCGAGCGGCCCGTGCGCGACTACTTCTCCGGCATCCCCGAGGGCACGACCGCGCTCTTCGGGCGGAACATCGACTACTCGAGCGTGCGCGGCGCGGGCGGCATGGCTGCGCGCAGCGGGCCGGCGCTCAGTGGCGGGCAGATGCAGAGGCTAGCGGTGTGAGTGCATATATCTCGGTTCAGAGGGAGTGGTGGGGCTGACGGGGAGACGTAGGTCGAGGACGTTTATGCGGTCCGTGGTGTCGGAGGACGCGAAGGTCGGGCTGCTTCTGTTCGACGAGCCGAGTGCCTCGCTCGACCCGACAGCAGAGCACGGTATGTAGAGGCCTCATAGTCTCTCCAATGGCCGCACTGACTTTAGTACACAAGATCTCTTCGCGCGGCTGCGCGAGCTACGAGGGAACAAGACGATGGTCTTCTCGTCCCACCGCTTTGGGAACCTCACGCGACATGCGGATCTCATACTGTAAGTCCCGCATTCACGCCCTCACAAAGTAGTGTCTGACCATTGGGTACGATATGCAGGTATATGAACGATTCTGTCATCGTTGAAGCGGGGACGCACGAGGAGCTGCTGAAGCGACAAGGGGAGTACGCTCGTCTATGGATGTTGCAGGCGCAAGCGTTCCTATGATACCGGGAACCGTCACTGCCCCCGCGCTGCTATCCCTAACGATGCCTAAACTACCGATACTCCTATTCAACGTCCGATGTCCTGATAGGATTGCGCATGAGCTATACTGATGGTTTGCTGAGTCGCAGCCGATGTGTTTGACTTGTGGATGCCTACTTACCATTGGGGTTCCTCGCTCCCAAGACACATTCTAGCTCTCCCTTGGGGCTGGCCATCCTTCGGGTAGGTCATTTATGGGCCGGTACATCGGCGGGATCGCCCAGTGGTCTCCCGCCTTGTCCACCCCCCAGATGCTCCGTTTTATGAACGGACGGGTATCATCACTGCCGGCAATCTCGACGGCCCCGACGTACTGCCTCAGAGATGGAAAGATGGCCTCAAACGCTTCTATCCAGCGCTGTCGCCCCGCCTCGAGCTTCTTGGGGCCTCGGCCGGGGGTGGAAGACCACCAATATTGTTGCATAGCAAGACGGCCGAGCGGTTGACCCCGGTTGGCGCGCTCCTGCAGCATCGTAGCCAGCTCCCGGGGAGAAATGCTCCTAGGATATTTTGCTCCGTATAGCAAGACCAGAGAGTCCAGTCGCGGGCAGCTTGCGGGATCGCGCAGCGCGGCGAAGGCCCCGCAGGCGTTGGCCCGCGTATCCAGCCCGCATCCACGCTTCAGAATGACGGTAAGGCGCTCCAAAGAGTGCATCCGCTGCAGGACCTCGCGGAAGGCATCCTCGTCCCCGCCCCTCAGCCTCATGGTCAAGCTCCGGATGGATGGCAGAACATGCAAACGCTCCAGCCCGAATATCGACGAGCGCCAGCAGGGGCCGCTGTCTCCGGCGGGTCTCTCGATGGCCGTGTTCTTTGCCCGGATCCACAGGCCTGATTCAGGGCCTTCGGCGAGCAGGAAAATGGCTGTGGCGTTCATAAAAAGCTGGGCTGAGCTGCAGCTTGATACGAATGGGGGAGAAGCGGCCGTATGCGGCGAGAAGTCGGTTTCCAATGGAGATCTGCACCGCAGTCTGTCCAGACGCACAAGAACATTGGGGGGGAGTTCGAGCAGGGAGAGCAGGTAGACCGCAGTGGTCATGTTACTGAGAACACATGTCAGTGCACGCATGGAGCTGAGACGGATGGGTGAGGGCGGAAATCCAGGATAGCGCAGTCCTTCCGAGTCCTGGCCAATGTCCATGTGCGCGAGGTGGAGATACTGGAGGGCAGGCGTACATGTTAGGAGAGGGGTCAATTCATGGAGATATTGTGAGCTGGGAATCCGTGCTGAATCGTCCCGCCAGTCCAAGTTGAGATGCGTGAGGCCAGGGAATTGGTAGTTCAGGGGCCACGGGGGAACGGGACTGAGGGCTAGCGCTTTGAGATGCGAGATGGGATGTTCAAAGGAGATCTGATTGGCTTCCGCATGTTCGCCCACGCTGAAGGGGTGCTGCGCCTTGACAGTGAGGCATTCAAGCAGAGGGAGGCTAAGAACCGAGCCGAGCGAGAGAGCGGTTGATGCCACCGCGTCGTGTACGAGGATATCCAACCTGCGTAGGCGTGGTCCACAACGTGGGAGCACCTCTGTGCCAAGGCGGTCTGCACCCACCACCATGGAAAGAGGCATGGGTTGCGAACGGGCAACGAACGCCTCCAACCGCGGGATGCATCGATCGTCGATGTGGGTCCACAGAGCGGGCGTATTTAGACCCACGGTGCGCCAATGGTGACAGACGTGAGTGAGAGTGAGCAGCGGGGCTGCATCTATTGGCACTGATTTGCTCGGCTCGGGATCTTGCAGACTCCGGAATACCAGGCTATCCTCAGGTCGCTGCATGAACAACGCGAAAATCCGAGTGAGGAGTTCGGGCGGTAGCTTGCCGACGGGTGGGAGCGTATACAGATGGCGACGGAGCTGAGCAAGGACACTCGCTAGGGTCGCATGTGCAGTCAACAGCTGTGGACGGGACGGTCAACTAAGCTCCTGCACGAAGTCATTGACATACATCCTCGTATCTACACGGAAGGTGAGCTTAGGATGAGTGACTGCGCAATATTCCTCACCTCGTCTCGTGTACATCGCGCACAAACTCTTTCTGTAGCCCCGAAACGGTCCAGATGAATCCGGAGGTGCTGCTCGCCATGATAGTTGGCTTCAGCAGTGAGTCGCGCGATGTTTTGATCGATTCACTGCCATACACGCCGTGTCAACGTGTTGAACATCTGCGTGCGGATCTTCAATCCCGACAACACACGTAGTAGGAAGCCACGAGCTCACTTACGTCTTATCCCAGAAACACAGAACCCCGACTTCTCTCCGCCCCTCCATGATCTAAACAGTTGATGTACATAATACTTAGTGGGCGAGGCTAACATCCAAGCCGTGTCTCCTGAATCTTCAGCACCGCGGAGTCCGATACGCTCAACCTGTCTGGAGGTGGAACCGTGGCGCCTCGAGTTCTCGGCTGCGGCGGCCCCAGATCGTCAAGTTAGCCGAGGATTCGATGAAGACAGGGTGAACAAATATAGCGTACTATCCGTAGCTTAGGAAGTAGGCCCACTCATTCCGTCGCCGTTTCGTCCTCGGCGGTTGGCCAGTAGTACGATGGCGAGCAGTACCTCCTCTGGTACTCAGGCGGAATGTCCCAGTATTCCTCGGCCCCGTCATCCCTCCACGCATGCCGCGACGCGAATGGTTGAATATCCTCGCCGTCTGCAACGTCGACGACGTCGACGTACTCCTTCGCGAGCGGAAACAGGGCCTCGAGAGCTCGGTCCCAAAGATCGCGTTCCTCCCTGGCCTGTGCAGGATCCCGAGGGGTTGTTTGCCAATGTTTCACAGTGAGGCGGCCAAGTGGACGTGCCCCCCGCCCGCGCGCCTCCAGCATATCGACAAGCTCTGTAGGGCACAGCTGCTCCGGGTCGGACGGGCGGCACAGGAGTACCAGAGAGCGGAGCTGCGGACAACGGGCGGGATCGCTCAGGGCGGCGTATGCCTCACGGGTGATGGTGCGGCTCTCTATCAAGCCTGACTCTCGGAGGGTCACGGTGAGGCTCTCCAGGGAGTGTGTATAGCGGAGGAGTGTGGGGATTGCTGCAGGGTCATCCCCGACGCCTACGTGCAACGACCGGAGAGACGAGAGGAGGTCCAAACGGCCGAGCCAGGAGATGAATGGAGTCCAGTCGGGGTCGCTCTCGTAGAATACATACATCCCTCCGTCGATCCAAAGGCCAGATTGAGGTCCCTCGGCACAAAACGTGAGAAATTCAAGGTCCATCAGGATCTGAGCGCGGCTGAAGCTAGCTGCGAGGCGCGGCGAAGCCGTGGGCGGTAGAAAGTCTGCTTGTAATGGAAGGACGCGCTCTAGGTTGGTCAAGCGCACCAACGCGGTTTCTGGGAGCTCCAGGAAAGACAAGAGATGAATCGCTGTCGCCATGTCGCTGATGACGCACGTCACCATGCGGATAGAACGGAGGGGGACTGGGGAGGGCGGTGGTGATATATGATGGGCCTCCGCGCCTTCAACTTGATCGCCCAGGTGGACGAGATGGAGATACTGCAGAGCGGGCGTGTGAGAGAGGCAGTCCGATAGGTAGTGGCAACAGTCTACATTGGGGGACCACCCTTCCTTAGCGCGGGTCCACCAGTCCAGGTAGAGGTGCGTGAGGTTAATGAAGGAGTTGACTGGCCGCCATGGATGCCTATATCGAAGGAACAGTGCTTTGAGATGCGATACTGGCTGGCCCGGGGCCGGGACTTGGTCAGCCTCCAGGATGCCGTCATTTGGCCATGGATCACCTTCCGCGTTGACCGTGAGACACTCGAGCAGGGGGAGGAAGTTGCATGTCGCGTGGAACCGGTGGGCGGACAGCGCAGTGCTCTCGGGGAGGAGGATATCCAATCTGCGCAGGCGTGCACCATAGCTCTCGACCACCCAGCTAAGGCGCGTTATATCGACGACCAAGGAAAGAGGTATAGATTGCGCGCGGTGCAGGTACATCTCCCTTAGTTCTGCAGGCCGTTGGAAATCGACGCGCGTCCAAAAAGCAGGGGTATTCAAAGCAACGGAACGCCAGTAGTGACAGACGTGAGTGAGGGAAACCAGTGGGGCAATAGGTATCGTCACGGCGGTCTGCTGGATGGGGTGTGGGGTGAATGTTGCACGGTTTTCTGACAGCTTCGTAAACGCTTCGAATATACAGCAAAGGAGTTCGGAAGGCAGTTTTGCCACTGGTACGAGGGTGTTGAGCTGTCGGCGGAGCTGGGTGGGGATGTCGGCCATGGTGCCATATTCCGATAACAGCTAAGATTTGGATGGTCAGCGTCTGTGGTTCTTGCAATGAACGTCCCCCACTCACGTCTTCGTAGCTATGCAAGCCGCTCGTTAGCCTAGAGAACGTAAGCCCAGTTGATGAATAGTTTTCAACGAGGTACTCACCTGGTGGTTTGCGCATCGTGAAGCGAGGCCGAGTGCTCCAGCATCTCCGAGTCGCTGATGTCGGTGAATGTTGCGGCGTCGTTCGAAATTGTCGTAGGAGACGATCCCTGAGCCATGCCAGTGACGCTAGATGTGCGCACGATGAAGCCAGTTGTAGTACAGTAGCAGAGCGCGCATGAGTTCTTTATTTGTATATGTTAGATTCAGAAGCCTTTGGTAAAGACATACAAACAGCGTCTACTCCGACTACTCATACGTCCACGGTTGAACGCGATACCGCGCCCGCTCGTCGTCCGACAGCGCCCAATACTGCTCGAACGCGCCCACCTTCCACATCTCGTTCATCTTCAACGGGCACACCGCCGACTCCTTGTCCATCGCCAACTCCGCCACGTCGACGTGCCGCTCCAGCGGCTCTAGCGCCGCACGGAACATCTCGCGCACGACCGCCACCTCCGGCGCACCGTCCTTCAGGTCGCGCTCCAGGTGCGGCTGCAGCACGAGGCGGCGGAGCGGCTTCCCCGCGGCCGCGCGCGCCTTGACCATCCGCGGGACGACCTCCGACGCGGGCGGGAGGCGGAAGTCCTCCGGGTCCCCGCCATAGATCTCGACGCCGAGCCGCTCGAGCGCAGGGCACAGCAGCGGGCGCGCCTCCGTCTCCGGCTGCCCGAGCGCCCAATAGAGGTCGGCGAGCAGCGCCCAGCACGGGCCCTCGTCGTGCATGTGGAAGTCCGGGTGGATGCGCACGCCGAGCTCGACGAGGCTCGGCATGCGCGCGAGGAGGTGGTCCGCGAGGAGGTCGGGCACGAGCAGGGAGACGTGCAGCCTGCGGATGGACTCGAGCGGGAGCATCCGGTGCAGCGCTGCGAGCCACGGCGCCCACTGATCAGGCATGTCGCCCGTGCACTCCGCGCGGATCCAGAGCCCGGAGCGCGCGCCCTCCGCGACGAGGTGAAGCGCTGTGTCGTCTGCGACGACCTCGAGGCGTGTGAGGCTCGCGAGGAGGCGCTCAGAGGGCAGCCGGCGGGGGAGGTACTCGTCACCGTTGGGGTTGTCTGAGTTATGGCAATAGAGGCCGTCGAGGCGCACCAGCACGTCTTGGGGGAGCTGGACTCGTTCCAGAAGTAGGAGCGCGGCAGCGAGGTCGCTGTCCACGCATGTGAGCGCGCGGAGGCAGGGGAGAGTGGCCCGCGTAGAGGTCTCCGTGATGACCGCCGCCGCCTGGACACCCGATAGGAACAGGTATTCCAGGACCGGGGTGTTCGACAGCAGGCCCGTCAGGTAGCGCATCGTGTCGTCGTAGAGCATGCGCCCGTGGAACGTTGCCAAGTAGAGGTGCGTCAGGAAAGGGAAGTGGTTGCCCGGGATCCACATGTACAGCGGCTTGAGCGCGAACGCGCGCACCTCGCACACGCGCTCCCCAAAGAGGATCGGGGTCGCTTCGGAGTCGTCATTCCGGACGGGCTCGCACTGCGACGAGAGGGTGAAGCACTCGAGGAGTGGCAGCTTCACCTGTAAATGCGCCGGGGGATGGACCCAATGCGGATACTCCGTAACCTCGAGGCGCCGGATCCGGTGTCCCTCCTGCTTCAGAAGGCGGTCGAAGGAGCTGGCATCCTTGGTGAGCAGGTGCAACGACAGCGGCATCGCCTGCGAGCGCTCTAGGAACGTCTCTAGCTGCGCCTCGTCGTGGTTGTCGACACGCGTCCACAGGGCTGCGGTCTTGAGCGCGACCGCGCGCCACTTGCTCGAGACATGCGACAGCTCGAGAAGCGGGCGCGTCCGCACCGCGCGCGCAGCGGCCGGCTGGTGGAGCTTGGGGGTGTCGTGCGAGCCCGAAAGTCGAAGGGCCAGTTCGAAGATCTGCACGAGTATTTCTGGGGGGAGTTTGTCGATAGGCGTGCGGGCGTTGAGACCTTGCCGAAGCTCGACGAGCACGTTCGTCAAGGCCGCATCGGCTTCTACGAGCTACAAGAGGGTTGACTTCAGCCCACAGCCTGAGCGTACGCGTTCACGATCTGTGACGCACGTCTTCTCGCCTTTTGAAATATCAATATAGCCCGGAAGAAACGAAAACGCATAATTTGTCTCACCTCTCGATTCCTAAATCCCGACGCAGCGAACCCCGCAGAGATGCCACGAGAGCGCTGAACGAAAGCTGCTCGACCGGAGACACTTTCTCCATATCGGTTACAAAATTCTGGGGGCAAGCGGTTAGCACTGTAGTTAACCAAACGCCTCCAAAAATGTGGGTACCTCCTATCCTGCGAGCCCCTGAACGGCCTGGGGTGTCTTGAGACTGGGGCCGGATATATGCGTACTCACAGCGGATTGCGGTGAGCTTCAGCGGTCTAGTGATACTTGCAGGCGGCGTATACACAGCAGATTCCGTCCGAAGCGGCTCAAGCGGCAGGTTTCGGTATGATATCGAGACATGCCTCTGACTGCACGGATGTTTGGAACTCCGCAGTGGCTGGCTTTGCGGGTCGGCTCTTTTCAGGACAGATTGTTTGTGCGTGTTAGATTCGGAAGCCTTTGGTACACACATGCAAACAACGCCTGGTGGCGGCTAATTAAGTAACTTGAAGTCATGACGCGTGTCTACTGTCAGGGACTGGATGTCGCGGAGACGTCGCAACTCACGGCCGCATATTTCGTCGCTATCGCCGTCGGTGACAGACGTACCAGTCACGCCTCCCTATAGGGCACTCGTCAACTAAGTATCCACCACAACGTTGAACTCATGCTCGACTCGGCGTGTATCAAAGTGTTCAACATCGAACGGACAGAAAATCAATACAACATGTGTAAAAGATAGGTACAGATGCTAACAAGCAATATCGTATCGAATCGTAGTACAAAACATAACATCGTCATGAAAGCGCGACAAAAGTCTTAGTCCGCGGCCGATATCGTATACTATGCTAGCGTGGCTTAGGCCAGAACGAGGCCACCACCCACGACGACACCAAGAACGGCAACACCGACGCTGACGACCTGCGCTACGCTCGGGGCAGCATAGCCGCCGATAGCAGCGTTGCTACCAGGACCGGATGACCCGCTCGCAGCAGGAGCGCTGCCGCCGGGGCCGACCAAGGTTGCGGTGGCGGAGTAGCCGATGGGCGCAGTGGCAGACGTAGCCTCAGTAGCGGCTGAGCTCGCAGAGGACGCACTTGACGGATGCAACGTCAGGATTACCGAGGAATATGAAGCTGAAGAGAACTCACGCAGAGCTGGCAGCACCCGAATCAGAGTCGGTGTTCAGGAGCACGCGGTCGATGACGTGCAGGACACCGTTGGGGAGGAGAACGTCGGGCTGGATGATCTGTGCCGTGACGTTTCCGGAGGTGATGAAGTGGCCGGTCGCGTTCAGGACGAAGTTGAGAGGCTCTCCGGCGGCGGAGGTGAAGTTCTGGCCCGCGAGCAGGGGCGAGTACACGGTAGATCCATTGATGAGCTAATAAAGCAAGTCAGTTTTCGTATCAGGCCGCATATGCGAAATACTCACGTGGTTCTGGAAGACGGCTTGCAGCGCAGTCGTGTTGCCGCTTTGGAGGCTCGAGATCTGGCTGGCTGCCTCCTGGATGGCACTGGTGTTAGGCGCGAAGAACGTGAAGCCGTGCAGCTGAGAGTTCAATATATCGAAGAATGCAGCAGAGGTAGTCTGGTTGGAGCTCGAGTCGTGCGTCGGGAGCTGAACGGAGTGGAGCGCGTCTTCGACGCCCGTCAGGGAGACGTTGTCCGCGGGAATGGTCGCCGCGAGGGACTCAGGAATATTGAGGACATGGTCGACAGTGTTGATCGTGATGTTCCCGACGGTAGTCGTGTTTGTAACGATAGAGTCGTTCCTGCCGCTATGTGTAAGCCTACAGTCTATGTAATCGTGTCTGTGAAACTTACCTCTGGTTCAGAACGTGCACCTTCCCGTCTGCGCGGGTTGCCCATGCGACAACTTGGCTCTTGTTACCCTCCAGCTGAACGTAGGTCGGGTCACTCAGGAGAGTGCGGCCGAGAGTGGTGTTGGGATAGGTCGTCGAAGTACCGGTGAAGTTTCCCTGAACGACGTGGTAGGCGATGACGTCGGCGAGGAGGTCTGTGTTGGAAGTGATGTTCGACGGCACGCTGTTGACTATCGAAAGGTGTAAGCTGCGTATAAGAAGGTGGTAGTGTGCTAAACGTACATGCGCTGTCCGTAGGTGCGAAGAGGACAAAGGGGGTGCCGCTCGCCAGCTGGGAGAGGACGGATTGGCCGACGGAGGTGGAGTTCAGCTGGCTGGCGATGGTAATGAGGCGCGTGTGCCCAGAGCTGCTGAGGGCCTGGATGAGTTGAGTGAGAGTGTTGTTACTCTGGCCGAGCGCTACGGGAGCGAGGGCGAGGAGAGAGGCGGTGGAAAGGCGCATCGTGAGGATCGTCGAGGCGTCGTTAGAGCGTGGGCGGGCAGGGAGGGAGAGCGAGAAGCTGGCGTCGAGAGAGCGGAGGCGGGTTTATATAGCTGGCGGGGAAGGTTGGGCAGAGCGCAGGGAAGGTGCCGAGCGGGGAAGGGGCGTGTTCGCCATTGGGCGGAGCGAGCTTCAGTTTGACAGGAGATGCTCCTCTCTCGGGCACAGAACCTGATCGAACGCAGACCTAAGAAGATCCGCGCCTCGTCCTCCGTCCAATCTGACGTCAACCCGGTCTTCTTCGATCGCGCACAGGTGGCGACGTCTTCCAGGCGCGATGCAACGCGGATGCCGCGCCGGAACCGCTTCTCCCCGCACGCCCTCACAGCGCACCGGCCTACTCCGTCAGTACCGCTGCCTGGTGCCCATTCGAAGGTGTTCTAGACCGCTGCCGGGTCTATTTCAGGGGAATTCGCTGCTCTGTAGGAGGGGAAGAGCGGAAGAAACGCGTCGAATGACGCGACGTCATATGGCACGTGTCCGCGTCAGCGGCGCTTGTGGGTGCCTGCCGTGGTCCACCTTCCAGGTCCGTGCTCGCATTTAGCTACGGACGCTCCAACACACGCGGCGTCCGAACCCTGTTTGCAACTTGTCGCAAGGCCTTCTGAGCGCTGTGGATTGCGCAAGTGGCTGTCATTAATCCGCGTAAGTATGGCGACGAGGCGCACACCAGAAACATGACGGATCGCGTACCGCAGCAGTTCAGGTTTGACTTCCCGATGGATTAACCTAGTTCCCAATCCCTTGCTCGTCAGAGCAAGGCTCTCAGGCCTCAGGCCTCATTAATTCGCGGTGCATCAAACTCTGCAACGGCCTTCGCCGGTAGGGTGTTTGGAGGTGTTTGGCAAGATTTCTAGCCGCCGCGAGAGTAGGCGAGAGTCCGACTCAACGGGGGCCTAGTTAAGTGGCAGGCGCAAGCGACACACCATACCGAGGCTCGTCTGCAAGGATAGTGAAGAAGAAGTGAAGGTCGAATGAATCGCCGAGATTGATGCCAGACTTGGCAACGAGTAAGTACTTACAGAGCGGGCCCTGCATCTCGCAAAGCTGGCACGTGCTAGCGTCATCTCGGAACGACTGGCAATCCGCCCGGGGTATTGGGACGACATACTCAATAGCTTCAAATATGTATCAGCTCGCTGCTGAGGACAACGAGGGCCACGCCTCGCGTGCGGCTGAAGCTGCATCTGCCACTCTCCCTGATGATTCTGAGGCATCCGCAGAGCTAGAGGGTGTTCGAACCCGGTGTTGCACTGCTAACATTCACGATCTGACTTTCAGCTCCCAGTCCCCTGCTCATAAAGGACGGCTCGGAAGAAGCGAAGTCCGAACTCGAAGAACTGGCAAAAGTGGCAAGTGCGAAGGCATCATCCACCCCGCATACTACTATGCACACGACGAACTCGTCCCGCTGGCATAAAATAAATATTGTCTCCGCAGAGCCCAGCTGGTTTCGATCAAGGCAGCTATGACCTATCAGTATCTAAGCGGGTAGCTCAACACCGACAATTTCTACGCCGAGATCCGAGAGATCGAGGCCACCTGTCTCCCGCCTTCACCTCCCCTTTTACCCTGGAAGAAAAGATTTCGTGAAGCTCAGGACCTCGAGAGCAGGAAGCGCAAGGCGGGGGCTTCCTGAACCTCGTACGACGGCTCCGTAAGCTTCACGCGCCACTGAAAACGCGCTCATGATTCTGATTAACATAAACCTAGAAGCTGCCCGTCACTCAGCCGCGGCGGAATGTTTGTTTTGAATTTCTTGACCGCGTACTTTCCAATGTCAATCACATCTCATCCCGCCCGCGCGTTGATTTGTACGATCGCGGTGGTTTTTACTCAGCATGTACAACAGTCGTGCTTCTGATTGAGAATGTCTCTAGTGACTAGTAGTCTACCACTGTGCGCAAACAGCAGCCGATATGCAGTTTCCGCTGCGAGCAAGGGAGCGCCGCTGCAGGCGCCATTCGAGTGTCAAAATTGGCTGTCAAATGCCGCCGTATAGGCTGCCAAGGACCTGCGAAGCTTGGTTAACGCATGGGCGAGGACGAAGCGCCTCTTCGCATCGGAAGATGACTTCGCGATGCGCACGCCGGCGCCGCCCGCAGCAGGACCATCCTCAGTGCCGCAAGAAAATGGAAGCCACCGCCCAGCGTCGAAGTCCGCCTGTCCCGCGCCGCTACCCGGTACACTCAGCTCCGCTGTTCGCAACGACTACCCGCGCCGCGTTCAAGCCTGTCAAGCCCGATAGACCCCCTGGAGCTCGCTCCGAAGTTGCGTCTCCTCCGGCAGGACTTCCACGAAGAGAGAATACACGTCTTGATACATCTTGTTACCCCCGCATTCACGAACGAAGGTCAGCCGCAGCGGCGTGACCTTGAGGCTGTCGGCGGGTGTGTCCGAATCGGTGACTGTGCCAGGGTGAGACAGAAAAAACACCCTCCAGCGTTGCTTCAGCGAGAGCGACGACGTGCCCGAGAAAGTGGCGTCCCAGCTCTGCACGTGTGAGTCGGCTTCGCGGCAGCGCGAGGTCCGCGGAGGACTGTGGCTGCCAGAGGTGGTAGGGATGTCGAAGATCGTTCCGGCTGACGAGACGACCTGCACGGAGATGAACCACGCGTTTGAGTCCTCCGTCCCACAGTCGCAAGTATAGGGATATACGTGGATGGCGACCTCCGGCGTGTCTTGGACGTCACGGTCTGCGACGACCCGCACCGTGTATGAAGGGGTCGGATACGACGCCATAGGCAGGAAGGGTGTCGTTGGGGGAAGAGATTCTGAGCTCGGATCTTGGCTAGAGCTGTTGTGGGTGAGGAACAGAGAGTACCCCGAGCTCTTGAGCTGCGACCGGCAGCGAGATGGAACGGTAATCTTGAAGGAAGGGTCGACGCCACCCGCCAGAGCTGCCCCAACATTCCGAAGCCCGCTGTATCCTCCCCTGATGAGGGACATGAAGCGTGGCCGATGCGCAATGCACACCTCGGCGAGCTCGACCTCCGCCAAGAGATTCGCCTGGTGTTGGAAGCCGGATGACTTTGGCCCTCGCAGCAGTGCCCACACGGGCTCCGGCGACAGGCAAACTACACGCGCATGTCCGCCTCGACTGCTGGCGGGAAACTTGGAGGTCAAGTCGCGCCAGAACCGCTGCCAAGGAGGCGGGCCCCGCGGGTTGTCGCCGAGTACCTTCCCCCGGTACCACATGGCGTCGGTGTGTCTCAGGAGGGGCTCTCCGACGACATACGCATCCGCCCGGGGATCCCAACGCAAGACGAGCGCGATGACACGGTCCTTCTCGTTGGCACATGCCAGTAGCGCGAGTTTGATGTTATGGGTGATGGTGAGGATGGGGAAGACGGCGCGCAGGCCGTAGGCTGTGATGAGATAGCTCGGCGAAGCCATTCTGATGCGGTTCGGCAGGAACTTCGTGTAGAAGAACGTCTTGGAGAGCATCTTGACGTCCCCGGAGTTCGCGAAGTCCGCGGGCGACGCGGCAAACAGCGTCCGCGGGTGCTCGCCCTCGTAGTGCTCGAAGTCAGTCACCCACGCGCCCCTGCTGTTCTCCCACGCGAAGATGCTCTGGTCCGGGATCTCCTTCAGGATCTCCTCCTGCAGGCGGACGAACGCGAGCCGCCCCTCGCCGTAGATGGTCGACATGTGGATCCCGAAGATGCCCATGAGCGAATACGCTTCGTCCTCCTTGCGCGTCGTGACACGGCGCGCCGCCCAGGACATGCGGCGCGCGACGCTCGACTCGCCGAGCGCGCGCTCGTGGAGGAGCGTCTTCGCGTCGATACCCGTCATCTCCTCGATGACGCCCGAGAGCCCGTCCTTCCCGCCGATCATCTCCCACTCCCGCGACAAGAAGAGCAGCGCTCGCGGCGCGATGAGCTCCTGCAGTGTCCATCCACGCGTGAACCACCGGCTGCGACGAAAGTGCGAGTTCGGTGAGTCAGGGTCCGAGGCGCCGGGGACGTCCGCGAGGTAGGCGTAGCAGACGGCGGCGTGGCTGTACCATCTGTACATGGAGTTGATCGCCTCGGAGAGCTCGACGCTGTTGGTCTTGTCGATGCAGCCGGAGTCTATCCAGATGTGCTCGAATCCCTCGGAGAGAGCATATGCGCACGCACGCCGTATCTTGTCGGCAGCCCGGAGAGGGACCTCGTTATCTGGAAGGACTCCTCCCAGTGTGCCCCGGAGGCGATCGCGCTCCGCGTGCACCTGGTCTTGGATGGCGATGATATCCGCATACGTCTGTTCTCCGGCTGCAGACCACGTATGCGACAGGATCGCGTATCTGATGTCCTCGGGATTGTCGACCCACTTGAACTCGCCGGTTTTCGTGTTCAGCAGACGCATGATTAGCTTTAGTTGGGTAGGCAGAAGTGTCAGTGTCGTGCGACAAGTCGCTGGCATGAGGTAAACCCGCTACCTGCTCGTTTGTCTGTCACCACTCGCCGTTTAGTTCGACTGTCGCGAGAAACGGACAGGATGATGGTGTGGTATGAAGCAAAGATCTGAAGCCAAGGGTATACGAAAGAGAGGTGTTAGCAGATCATGTCAGGGCCGCAGTGAAAAGCGGTCAACCTGCCGCATCAAGCCTGCAAGCAGTGCAGATGTCAACTTGTCGGACTCCGTGCCGCTCCATCCCCAGACGACGCTGAAAGCCCCCAATACTGTCTATTCATGTCTGAACTTCAGTACGCACTGATAGAGACGTTGAGTGCGTGTCCAGTAGTGGACGTTGTGGAAGAACTGAACAAGTTATTCTCAAGTCGATAGTCGGCGTAAACCAGGCGCAGCGCAGTTCAGCAGTATTGCTATCGGAAATTTAACTGCCGTCCTGCGGAACTCGAATTCCACTTGTCTTCATAAGTCTCGTGTGGCGTATGCATCGCGGGGTAAGTACGACATGCCTTCAAGTAGGACTCTTCAGGTTCTACGATCTACGCAGTATCGCGGAAATTAACCTGAGCGCGGTGGGCATCGTATGGACATGCGGGGTGACCGGTGAGGGCCGGTGAGCACGATTCAATGAGTACACTCTCAGAACTGGGGAAGAGTTCAACAACCCACTCAGTCGATAACTGGCCCCATGTTCACGTTCATCATCCTCCAGCTTTCTGCGACTGACGGCTCCAGCTCGAAAAATACGGAAAGCCGGTGGTACTTGACGGGCGCATGTTGCCGCAGCAGCACGGCCCTAGCAAACCTATCCCAACTCGACTCGTTCCTGCGGCTCCCGACCCCGAGCACAACCGCATACAGGGGTCCATTGTCTGTCGGTGTCTCCGGCTGCGGTTCGTTGGAGCTTGTGTCCGGGAAGGCTGTCCAAAGGGTACCGTCTAAGGCTTCAATCGTGGTGGAACTCGCGGAATGCGATGCAGAGGGCGGTGGTGGTGAAGAGGACCCCACGACCCGGACGGCGCGAGCTGTGAAGTGAAAGTACCCTTCGTCGTCCATCTTGCCCTCGGGTGCCTGCTGGGACGAGAAGCGCAGCCGGATGTCCAGGTGTGCACGGTCCGCCTCATGGGAGATGTCCCTCTTGGACGCGGAGAACCGGGGAGGGGCAGCGACCGTCGTCTCTGGGAGCTCCGGGAAGGACGAGAGGCGCCTGTCGGGAGGCTCGTTCCAACCCGCGATCAGCCACTCTGCTTGCCCGCCCCTTTGCAAATACTCCTGCGCGAGCGCGATGGTGGCAAAAACGCGGTCGCTCGAGCGATAGCGGCGCGGATCGAGGGATATCCCGAAGAGACCCATGATACTGAGGACCATGTCGACGGGCCGCTTCGAGGTGCGCAGGAACGAGGACTGCCAGAGAGCCTGACGCGACCAATTACCGCCGGACCAGATGGTATCGGCGGCGTCAGCAAGAGCGAAGAGTTCCCGTCGCCTTGTGTCGGGCGCGCCCAAGATGCGAGGGGTGATGGGCACGTAGGAGTCGGTAGGGTGGAACTCGAAACGGGGGTTTGTGGAAGGGACACGAATCGTTCGGAGTAGCCCCCCTAAGACGACCGATGCTGAGAGCCCTGGAACGACGTACTTCGCTATGCAGGTACCGAACGGGTGCGAGCGGTCCATGTTTAGAACGGCCATCGTGCTTTCCGGAGGGATGGGTAGACCAGCGATCGAGAATAGGATCTGTGTGGTGGGAGGAACGATCGCTTCTTGCAAGGTCCACGCACGGAGGGTCCACTCGGTTTCTTCGTCCAAGCCCACCAGCCTGCTGACCCCTCCGGGCAAGACCAGGCACAGGGAAGATCGCTTGTAGATTTCGAACATCCTTTGGATTTGCCAGGCTTTGTCGTCGCGATGGGTCTGCATGATGCACAGCCGGTCGAGCCACAGGTAGCGCAGGTTTTCGCCGATGATAGCGATGGCGGCGTGGCGCAGGACGTCGAGGCTTATGGGGTCCCCGTCCCTCGCTCCCTCGACGACGATGGAACCCTCAGGTTCCCCTCCTCCCGGCGGCTCGCGAGGAAGGTTCCCTTTCCAGATGTACGAGATGGCGCAAAAACCAACTCGGGAGTTACCGAAGGTGTCGTACTCCAGGATTCGGAGAATTGGATTCGCAGGGTCGGAGAGAGCCACACAATCGACAAGTCGGAAGCGCTCGGGTGTGGCGACAGACGAGAGGTCTACCTCGTTCGTCGAGGCGACCTTCAAGGGCAGCTCCAAGATGAGAGTGGAAGGCGTAGTCGCCGTCGATCGCTGACTTGCCGCGGCCATGATATCTTGCGTGTGCGTGGACCAGGTAGAGACTTGTCTGCAGTTGGTCCAATGCGTTTGCCGGGCTAATTGAAGCGCAAGATATGTTAGTACTAGTGAGGTGAGAAGATTGCACGACGTACGTGCGGTCTTCGACGGAATCAACAGCCCTGAAGTTGGAGGAGGAGGACGCGAAGCTGAAAAAGTTGCCCTCGCTCTGCATCGTGACTGCGTAGGACGCTTCTTCAGAACGCGGGATACACGTGGTCGGCGCAAGAAGCTACTTGTGCGCTTGAGTCCCCTGGCCGGCGAGACATTCGAGTTTACCAGAGACCGCCTTCTCGGATATTCGCAATGGTAACTGAAAGCACGCTCCGCATGCTAGGCAGTCGCTCTGCTATCTGCGCCGCCCACCACTCCTCGGCGTCGAAGGGTTCTCCAGCGATGCGCACCTCGAGACGGCGCAAGCCACGGAGGATTGTTCGCAGTGACGGCGTCTCTACCGTCTCGGTCGCCTCTCGCCCACAGAGAGCGTCAATGGTATCTTCGTTTGTCGAGTAGCTAGTCTCAATATGCAGGACGAGCACCCCAAGGACAGCGGGATTGGGAAGAGCTGCGGCGAGCGAGGGAAGGAGAGCGGATCCGGAGCCTGTCCAGGTTTCAGCGTCCCAAAGGAAGCCGGTGACGGTGAGGGTTTGGAGCGAGCGGAATGAGGCTACGATGCGATGGAGTTGAACTATGCAACGAAAGGTTAATATACGAGGCATACAACGGCAAGTTGTCGAACGTACGGGAGGCAGCAAGGTCGTAGTAGGTGATGTCAAAGTCGGTAACTTCTGACCCAAAAACACTACCCGAAGGCGCGAATTGATGGTCGAACGGGTGCCCCTAAGTATGACATGATTTAGCTCAACCCCAGCCCAGGTACACTAACAGAGAAAAGTGGGACCCACATATAGCTTGAGCTCCTTCAGTCTCTCGCACGCGCCCGGACGTTTTCTGATCGCGCTTAGGCGTGCCGCGTCCGCCTCCGTGAACCGCTCCGTCGTGAACGTGCAGTCCAGCACCACAAGCCGGACAAGGCTTGCGCACGCCCACACGATATCGAAGACGTCCTTCACCTTGTGAAAGATGCACTTGCTGAGCCGGAGGTCGACCACGCTCGCGAGCAGTGGCAAGCGCATGCGCGACGCGCGCGGCGGGAACGGCACCCACGTCACCTCTTCCATGGTCAACGAGCGGAGATTCGGAAGCGCCGGGCCCATGAACAGCTCTAGGGGGACCTTCTCCCCGAACGGATGCATACACATCGTGCGCACCAGAGGCGCGAGCCGCTGCGGGGCGCTACGTACGGCCACGAGGAACTGGGGGACGATACGCTCGCTGTGCACAAAGAACACTGCTTTCCAGAGGTTGAACTGTGCGCGGGGACGCCAGGCGCGGCAAGTCAGCGCGCAGGCGAGGAGGGTGCGGCTCTGTTCGGGGTAGCGGAACCAGTCGTCGCAGCTCGGGCGGATGGCGTCGATGATAGCCTCGCAGAGCTCGATGGGGAGCCGTGACGACTGCATTCTGAACGTTGAATGCTGGAGTATGATTTTGCTCGTAAAGTCAGTGCTCTATCACTCCTCTGCAACGGGGATGACATTACCGTACGAAAGGGGTGAAGGTGGACAATTGGCGTGCTGTAGGCCGTGACTCTTGATGAGTGGAACGAAGACAATGCATGGGTTACGGCAAGATGCGGTGCGTGTCCCGAGCGCTGAGCGGCCGACGTCGATCCTGGGCTTCAATTTCATATCATCCGATAGAGCATCGCATACAACAAGACCTTCCTTACTGTACAACACAAACCTAGGCGTCAGGTATTACACAACGTGCACGATCTGCACGTAAATCGCGGCCGCGGCGAGACCGAGTGCAAACGCAACCGCCCACTCCTCCACCCGCTTTCTCTCGAGCCCGGCCGTCTTCGTCAGCACGCCACCGTTTGCAGCGGCGGACCCATTCGCCCGAGCCTTAACGCCGTTCTCTCGCGCCTCTCTGGTCTCCGACATACCCGCGCGTTTCATATCGTCGAGGCAGGCGGGCACACGCTCGACCTTGTTCCCGTGCGCGATGCCAGGCAGCCCGTCGATGCTCCGCATATTCTTCTCCTCCCAGTACGCCTTCAGGCCTTTCTCGGCGTGCGCGGTAGGGTCGGACTGGTCCGCTGCTTCGCGCTTGTCGAAGAAGTCGAGCAGGACCTGGCGATGGCCCTTGAATTCGTAGTACGGCACAGCATACCCGCACGACTATAGATGTTGTTAGCATGCATGCAACCCAAAGCACGGGGCACAGGGCACGGAACACTCACTGAGCCAACCTTGTGCACATCGACGACGATAGCGGCGCGCGAGCCCGGGCGACGGTTCTCGGGTGTGATCAGAGCATCGTACTCCGGTGTGCCGAACTCATGGATGGTTCCTGTAACGAGATATAAGCCTTTGCATCGCTTGGCAAAATGAGAGGACACACCTGTTCCGAAGAGACGAACGATGCGCGGTGGCCCATCAAACGCGTTGAACATGAGGGTGACACGGCCGTTCTCGCGCACATGCGAGATGGTCTCGACGCCGCTACCGCTCAGGTCCTGGTACCAGACCCGGGTGGGGGATACGACGTGGAACGAGTCGCGGACGCCTTTGGGCGAGACGTTCACATGTCCCTCGGGACTCAGGGGTGCGGTCGCAACCCAGAAGACCTCCTGCTTGAGGAGCCAAGGGATAAGCTCGGGAGGGATATTGTCGTAGAACTTGCCCATGTTGTCGCAGCAACCGGAGGAGTCGCGGTGTGTGCTGGTTGTATACCGGTCGATGGTGGGACCGCTCTGATGACTCCTCTGGGCACGGTGGGGGAATGCAAGGGAGCAGTTGCTACGGCCGAGTGGATCGGCCGATGCAGTTTTGGTTAACTTTGAAGCTCCTACCGTCCTGAGGGCGTGTGATGCGCGCTGCGATAGAAACTCGAGGCTTATGCAGACTGATGCGATACCTCAAGGCTGTAGAATGGTTGTAGACGCTGACTCCGTCATCGAGTAGTCAGATGAGCATATGCCATTATTATGCGCCGCTCTTCTTACAGCATACAGTGCGCACCACGCCTTCCGGACACTCCCAGACGCACGACAACTCCCACCGACCATGTACGGGGTCAAAGTTGGCGCAGGCGAGGCGCCAGGATCGAGTCGCTAGCTATTCAGTTGAGGTGAATTCAGATTGACCCCAGTCACAACTTGAGGGATCAGAATCAGGGCGATGCTGAGGAGTCCAGAGGAAGTCCTCCTCGAGATTGCCCGAGAAGTGAGCACTGCAAGGCTTTGAGATGGCAGCCGCACAGTAAGACCGAGCGATAGAAAGGCAGTAGAACCACATGGTTGGAGACAAAGAGCGCGTAGTACTGAGCTTGCAGTTCGAGAGCTAGAGGATCGTTGTAGGTTGTGACCACAGGTAAGTAAGTGGTCATAAGTCTAGCTTTCCCGGGGTGCTGATTGGCATAGAACACTATAGTAAACGTGATAAACGCAAGCCTAGATGACGCTAGAGTTCACCGAGACCGGCGGCTAGACTGAGTCGATAACCCAAACCAAAGGCGCCTGATTGGCCAGCTTTGCTTACCCCACACTTATGTAACCACTTATGACCTGATTCCATGACAAACCCATTTCGGGATATCTCGCGAGTCTGCTCCTCAACTTCGTCGACGACCACCACGACGACCCCTGCAGTCGCCACACTCACCACCTCGTCGAGCTCGACACTCAGACCTAGCATGTCCTCTGCACTCGCTCGTTTGCATCGCGCGACAGCGCACACGACGTTCTACAACTCTTCGTCTCGCGGTCTGCTCTACCTCCCCAGTCACCGCCATGCGATGATGTCCGCGCTCTCTCATGACCGACCCGCACCCCCACCAACGGCCTCGACGTCCTCATCATCACCAGCAGCATCGACGTCCTCCACTCCGACACTGGGAGAGACACCGCCAGTCGTCGTTCCGTCGCCATCTAAGCCCCCCACCGCCCGCACCCTCTCCCCGGATGCCGCGTCTCCGCAGGTCGCTGCACGGCCTCCTCCCGCACCCAAGGCTGAGCGCGCCCGTCCGAAGATCCGCGCGCAGAAGGCTGCCATCACCCTGGTACGCACCGCGGAGGCCGCTGTCCGTTGAGGTTTTCACTGACATGACGCACCGCTTCCCGGGACCTGTAGACGCCAACGGCCGTCGAGCGCTTGCGGAACTTGCTGAAGAGCCCGACCCCGCAAATGATTCGGATTGGTGTGCGGAATAAGGGCTGCGCAGGGCTCTCGTACCACCTGGAGTATGTCGAGAAGGCGGGCAAGTTCGACGAGGTGGTAGAGCAGGACGGGGTGAAGGTGTTGATCGACAGCAAGGCGCTGTTCTCGATCATCGGGAGCGAGATGGACTGGAAGGAGGACGCGCTGAGGTACGTCGGAAAGCCTCTGCTTGGTCACTCAATCTCATGCTTTTGTAGCGCGAAGTTTGCATTCAAGAACCCCAACATCAAGGATGCCTGCGGGTGCGGAGAGTCGTTTACCGTCGGTGCATGAGCGGCGGTTACGGACGCGTATGATTACCTTCTCCGCGCACCCGGCATGTGTCTTCTATCCCCATCATTAATACCTGTTCTATCTCAGCCCATGTATCCATAGTGCACTGACGTCTCATCAATAGAGGTGCTCTCCACTTTCCCTTTCGTAAACATGCACTCGGATCCGTCGTTTCCGTCATTCATCCCCCTACTGCGACCTGTGCACATGGTAGACACTCGTTCAGCAAGCTGCGGCCCTACCACACACACCGGTCTACCCCGTAGTACATCCTTCTCACGTCTGACGAGGAGTGGGTGCACAGTCGACGTTTATCTCTATTGTGGCGCCTGCAGATCTCATCATCCGGGGTTTACGTCCGCTTCCCTATAAGTCCACCCCGGTCTCAAACGCTATCTCGCTTTTCGCGGTGCGTCTGCTTCTCCCCTCACCATCCCCTCCACGGCATACGTCAAAACCGAGCGTACCACGAAAAGATGAAGGTCTACGAAAAGATCCCGGACAGCCATGCGGCATGGATGAAGAAGCAGCACATGTTCTTCACCGCTACGGCTCCTATGAACGGCGAGCACGTCAATGTCTCCCCAAAGGGTCTGGACGGGACATTCCACATCGTGAACCCCAACCGCGTGTGGTATGAGGACCTTAGTGGTAGCGGTGAGTCCCTCTCTCTACCCCTGTCCCCTCTCTCCTCCCGTATCTCCGCATACCTCCGGCGCTACCCCACCTTTTTCCGTTCAATGCACGCGGCGCGCTGAACATTTCCCCTCGCGTTCTAGGCGTCGAGACCATTTCGCATCTGCGCGAGAACGGGCGGATCACGGTCATGTTCTGCGCGGTCGAGGGCCCCGCGCGCATCCTGCGCCTGTACGGGCGCGGCACTGTCCACGAGTTTGGCACGCCCGAGTACGAGGCGCTCGTCCCGCCCGGGACGCGCCACCCCAGCTCGCGCGCGGCGATCGTCATCGACGTCGTGAAGGTCACCACGGTGCGTGCGCTCGCACAGCTCGAGCACAGTGCGTACGACGTGCTAAAGTCCTTCCGGCTCGCCAGTCCTGCGGGTACGCGGTGCCGCTGTACAACTTCAAGGCGGAGCGGAGCGCGCTCACGCACTGGGCGGAGAAGATGGAACAGCTCGACGAGGCTCTCCCGCCGCACTTCGCCGCGACCCAAGACGAGGTGGACGCCGAAGCCGCGGTGCCGACGGTGACGCTCGACACGGAGGCGGGCCCGCGCGTGTACGCGAAGGGCGGGATGAAGGCGTGGTGGGCGAGCCTGAACCGGCGCTCGCACGACGGGCTCGAGGGGCTGCGCTCCGCGCACCTCTCCGACGCGCCGCTCGCGCCTGCTGCTCCCGTGCGTGGCGAGGCGGAGCCGCCGAGCGATGGGAGCGTCGTGATTCTGGGGAACCGGGTCCCGAAGGCGCGCGCAGGGCTGGGCGTGCGGGAGCTGCTGCCGGGGAGCGGGGCGGAGGCGGCGAGGCTGGTGTGCGTGTTTGTGCTGGGGCTGGTGCTTGCGACGGTGTATGGGCAGGGGTTGCAGCGCTTCGCGAGGGGTGCGCCGTTTGGTGTTGCCGGAGGCCCTTAGGTTGGTGGTTGTGGCGGAATGTACGAACACATGTTGTGCAAGTACCTGATATATAGCAGCCTATACTGAGTTATCCAGAGCGGTAAGTGTGACATGGTGTGCTTCGTGCGGAGAACGTAAAATCTGCGGTTGGAAATGGGAAGCACCTCAAACCCAAAGCGCGTGTCGGCGAGACTCTTGAACGATCTTGGCTGTTGCTATGGAGGCACGTTTCCCCCGATGCACTTCCACCAACTGCTTGTCGGTGAACCTTTCTTGAGCTCGCCTTTGTATCTTGATATACTCCTCTATCGCAGTTGCTGCTAATTAGCAGGACTTTCAGGCAGTTGTTATGTACGTGGTCTACCGTGTCAAGAAAGTACTCACCGGCTCACCAGACAATTCCAAGCCTCTGAATCATACAAGGAAGATGCTGAGCGTTGTTCAGCGGAATCCTGACGCATTTCATAGAGGTCAAAAGTGAAGAAGGTGAGTTGTGGTTTGAAAGGTGACCCCCGGCAAATGCGACGAGTAGTATGCCCATGAGCGTCGGCGGTAGAGCGTGTCCGCGCGATGCGCACGCGTTTACTTGGAAGAATAGAAGACATTTACGGTACCGCGGATCCGATGACAGGTTACGCCACAGGCTCTTCTGCTGCTCTCTTCCGGATCAACTTTCGCGCTTCTGTCCTGTGGCGTTGTGTCTACATGGACGTGTGCTTCTTTTCAGCACCGTCGCTATGCGGCTCTTTTCGGGACAACTCTCGCGCTTCTGTTCTGTGGCGCCGTGTCCGCCCAGTAGACGGATCCGGACAGATGCTTCTTTCTCGACATTTGCGAAGCTCAGAAGACTTGCGTCGATCGCGAAATGGGGTAAGTACACGCATCATACATAAGTACAAACACACTCAGCCTGCCATCCGTCGCTTGCAGGTGCCCTCAACACGCCGTCGACGCCCGAAACGAACGCGGACGCCTCCATGACCGACTCGGACGCCAATACCTGCATAACCGGGTACTGCGCGAAAAGGCCGCCTTGATTTACCTGCGGACGACTATGCAGCGTTGTGGCTTTCAACTCCTCTCGGCCTAGCCCCTCGGTCTTACTGGCTCTGCTCTGTGGCACAGTCTATGGCGAAACACAAGGCAGATGTCGTCTTGTCAACCCTATCTTGCGTTGGAGTGACTGACAGCCCCGATCATTCTGTGGACATCGGTGTTCCAATACGCCGACCAAGAATCTTCCATGTCTAGGTGCCTTTTGAGACAACCAGGACGCCCCTCGCTGCGGTCTCGCGTATACCCAAGCCGTGAATGTGTGGAAGCCGTTAATTGAAGACAGGGACGTGCAGAACATAATTGCCCGATGCAGCACAGGTTCTGGGACGACTCTCGATCAAAAACGTGGCTAGCACCGACGGGCCGCCCGCGTCGATCGCGATCCCGCGTCGGTGCCTGCGGAGGTAAAGACCGACCTGGACCGACGGAGGACGTCTCGCCCTGAATTGAGGGGGGAATGCGCTCCGCGCGTGGAGAGCATCCATCGCCAATCTTCGCCGCGGGGCGTTCTCTTTCGGCTCGAGGCCGCCTATCGATATGCCCGCTGCATTAACGTCAGCCCACGCCGGAAGCCTGAAGCTTCCTGGAGGGGCTAGCGTTCCCGGCGGACCGACGTTTCTCTTTGACATATCCGCCCTACCCCTCCGACCCCGAAGGTCTCATCTCCTCTCTCCCCCCTTTGTCCTCGCCCCGGTCGCCCCATATCTCGCTCTTGCCTCCACTCTCCTTTGCTTTCCATCTCACTAGGCTTCACTTTCTGCGCTCGAGTTCACTGGGATGGCGGCACCATATTCTGGACCGGAGGAAGATACGGCATCGGAGTCGAGCTTCGAGGACGGACGTCATGGGCAGAGCGTTCGGGTACCCCTGCTTCCCTTCCACGCCTGGAGTCCTAGCGTCTTCAAGGAGAAGTTCCTGCCTTCGTCGCCGCAATCGCCCGTCTGGCCAACGCGTTTCGCTCTCCCGCCAGTGGTGAGGCGGAGGTGGCTCTTCATCTCGATCGTCGCGCTCGCGACGGTTGGCTGCATACCCCTCTTGCTTTCGTCAACCCGGAATTCGCATCAGGTGCAGCGCACACCCGAGTCAGGCGGCTTCAACCCCGTGCCAGTCCCACTACCACCAGTAGAGGTATCAATTCCTGAGGACGCGCAGGATGAATGGTCGGATGACGGGCTCCCGCTACACCTGAGACCGGACACATACCTGGAAGGGGTGGCGGCTACGCCGCATTTTAGAGGTGAGTACATTGACGCGTTGATCGCCGGGCTTTGACAAATATAGCGCCGCAGACAGCCTTCGGAATGACACGGGCTACATGACCTCTTTTCTCTCGGCAGGATGGAGTAGGTCCAGGTCTGCAGTATGAAGAAGCGCTCTTACTGACATCTTGTTGCAGCGAACGACCAAATTACCATGGTTAGCATGCAGCTTGTGTTGTCCGAACGCAACTGTGCTAACACCATCATATCCGCAGGGGAATCTCATTTACCTTGCCCACATCTCAGGACGGGTCCCCATCATCCCGCCCTTCACCTCGCACATCGGCGAGACAGCTTCCCCGCTCGCGTTCTCCGACATCTTCGACGTCCCGCGGATGGTCCTCGCGCTAAACGCGCCCATCCTCGAGTGGCACATGGTCAAGGACCTCGACCGCGCGCACGAGCAGAACAGCCGCGACGAGCTCGGCTGCTGGAACATCTGGGAGGTCGACAACTTCCAGGCGAGCGGCGCGCGCGGGAGCTACACGCCCGTCCTGCTCGGGCTCGACATCTCGTACACGCGCGCGCCCGCGGCGGTGAAGCTCATCCCGAACTTCGAGCACGACTCGCATTCGACGTTCTGGGCGCTTGCAAAGCTCGCGTTCCCGGAGGGCCGCGCGGACGCGCTTGCGGTACCGCATGAGAACCCGACGCGTCCGTCCGAGGGGAATAGGGTTATGTTGCCTCCGGACGAGCAGCTGGTGTGCTATGACTACCTGTACTACGTCTGCGCGCTGGATGTCAGTGTTTCTCCTTTTATCCGGTATTCGTATCCTCCTGACGCTGTGACTTGGCAGCCCTTTGAGTTCGAGAGGGATTATAGCCCGATGTGGCGTGAGGTCATGGTGCACGCGCACTGGACGCCGACCCTCGAAGACCTCGCGCGCGGATACCTCCGCCGGATGTTCCGTCTCGCTGACGGCGCTGCAATCCCTCCCGTATGTCCACCATTTCGCGTACCCCGTCCGCTCCCACGTTGAATCCGCCATTATGCACACAGTACATTGCCATCCATGCACGCCGTGGCGACTTCCTCGGATGGTGCGGCGACGTGCCGCGGGACCAGTGCTTTGCGCCGCTGGGCGCGTTCGCGCGGCGCGTGCGCGAGGTACAGGAGGAGGTCCGCCTGCGGCACGGCATCTACGTCTCGCACGTTGTCATGACCGGCGACGAGAAGGACGCGGCGTGGTGGGGCGCGGTCGAGGAGCGCGGGTGGCTCCGCGTCGACCACGCCGGCGAGCGCACCGCCGAGCGGTTCGGGAACTGGTGAGTGCAGTTTGCGGCGTGCACTGGTGTGCTGGGGTGAGGATAGGGTTGGAATGCTGATGCGATGCGTGTGTAGGTACCCGGTGGTGCTGGATGCGGTCGTGCAGTCGATGTCGGTCGGCTTCGTGGGCACCGACCGGTCGACGTTCTCGCACATGGCGCGCCGCCGTGTCACGGACTGGAATAACGGCGCTGTCCGCCTCGTCAAGTGGGGCACCCCCGGCGCGGACGACCACTGACCACATTCGTCTGCCTGCGTCCGGCGTCCCCTGCTTTCTCTCTGACCCTCTGTGTACCACCACCTTTCTCTCCAGGTTCTTAGGTCCGACACGGACATTCCTACTAGACATACAGCACCGCTAGAGGTGCCCTAGGCTGCTAAAACACGTGTATCATACCGCCGCATACTATAGGCCCTGCATGTGTATCTGCCCCCATACATACATACAAAACGCTGCTCTAGACGTCTATAATCTCATAGCCATCGTATACTTGTTTATCTACTCTTTTTGCTATTTTGGTTTGGTCTACAACTTGAATGCTACTTGGCGACACCTGCATTCCAGGCCTACGCGAGCTTGGCGCAGAGCTAGTAGTATGCGCCGCCGCTTTTATGCAGATCGTATACACGGTACGAATCGTCGTAAATGCATTCATCGGTCCGCAGAACATACCACTAGTAAATACGTGTGAGAAGCATTCGGAGGTACGCTCAGCTCAAGGCACAGTCGTAAAGACGGTGCAATTGGCACAAAGGTGGCGTACGCAACTCTGCCTCCCGCGCGCACGACACTCTGCAGATCAAAGGAACTGCTTGCTACCCTATACCATACTTGAGCTAGCACGCGATACACTCTACATGAGAGTCCGGGAAAGGGCCAAGGCTTTGTGAGAATCGATCAATGAGCACGCAAGCAGCGGCCGCAGTTTAGACTTTCTAACGCTGAAGCGCTCAGCGCTGCCTACCCCCAGCGTTGGACTGGGACATAATGACATTTGTACTGCCATTCGTTGCTTCAGTGCCACGAGAAAGGTAGCCATAGGCGTTGTTGCGATGTCTGAAAGCAGGATGTATGCGGCGTCGAAGAGAGAAGATGGTGGTCAGGAGACAGAGTCACTTGAGCGGCCGACCAGCCGAGGCTCGAAGGAGGCTTCTTTCCATACCACCATCATCTCCTCTCTCACCCCCCTCTCGGCGACCATACACTACGAGGCCGGGCTCCTCTTCACTACTCCTCGCCTGGGCTCTCTTATAACGACGACCAGCGCCGCTTGGCCATCTCGAAATTCTGAATTTGCCGGGGTCAAATCCAGGAGTTTACACGGGCGTCCTCCACCTCCACACAGGTTGCTACAGCCGCAGCGGCATACAGAGGTCGACATCTACGTCTACAAGGTCCGTAGCAAACTGAACAGTGCCCCGAACCACAACGGTTGCCTCGCCCAGCATGTCCACTCGGCAGTCACGCTCCGCGAGCATACCCATCCCTCCTAGCTCTACGGCACGCAGTCTGGAGAATGTTATACCGTTGTCATTCAGCCCGACTCCTGCTCCCCGACCTCGCCTGAGCTCGGTCACGACCGCTACAAGCCTCAGTCCTGGGCGAATCGCCCCACCGCTCTCTCGGTCTGTCTCAGCGAGTTACTCGTCTGCTCTCAACATGGTCCCCCGAGGTCGGCCGACAGGCCCCGCACAGGCATCTGTTCCCGTCTTCGAGCCCCGGATCATCCGTGCGACAACCTCGCCAACACCGTCCCGTGACCCGACATGCAACGCGCCCTACTCTCCGTCGACTTCTCCTGTCCGCCCTCGACGGCTCAGCGCTGGTGTCCGCTCGCAAAGTGCTGTCAGCTCTAGCTCCCTTACTCAGCGTTCTATCCCCCCTACGGCCCATGCGACCGCTACTGCCCCGCAGGGCTTCTCACGGCCAGACTACCTGGAGTACTCGTCTCTGCGTGAGATGCTGCATACCGAACCTGCGCCCTCCCCACTGGTACAGGTCGCACGATCCGGAGCGTACTCCGTAACTTCGCACGATGCAAGATCGAGCGCAAGCCCTGCGCCTCCAGCCATGTCATACCCGTACTTCCGACGAGATCTTTCGCCCGTAGGCGACAGCGACGATGAGAGCATCGCGACCCCGCCCCCACCACAGCCTGCTGCCCTTGGTGCGATTACGGTGCTGAGTGCGAACACCGTGCTGATGCTCCCCACCCGCTGGAGCGAACAGGACCGGACCCCGTCCCTCAGCGTCTCTCCTGACGGGCGCGAGCTGACCTTCACGGGACCTTCTTGCATGGGCGATCGGGAGTCCAGTGCGGCCCGGGCCAACCAACCGATCCCGCCGGCGTGTGGGATCTACTATTACGAAGTCGAGATCCTCCACAAGTGTCCGAAGGGGTAGGTCTTCTTACCTCCGCAGAAAGCCCGCGTTGCTCATACATCACACGACAGGCCCATCAGTATCGGGTGCGTGTAGCCATAGGCGGAGGGACGAGTTGGACTTACACCTGCTAGGTTCTCTGCTCCGGAAGTGCGGTTGTCTCGTCTACCTGGATGGGAGAAGAACAGCTGGGGATACCACGCTGACGACGGCTGGGCGTTCCCCGGACACAAGGATGGAAGCCCGTACGGCCCGACGTTCGACAGTGCGTAACCATATGCCTCTTTCGTGTGCGACGATCCTCACGCTATTGTCCAGCTGGCGACGTGATTGGCTGTGGGGTCGATTTCAGCCAGAACCGCGTGTTCTACACCAAGAACGGCAGTTTTCTAGGTGCGCGTTTTGCATTTAGCCTTTCCCCATCGTATGGCGTTATTGACCTCGGTGCAGGCATGGTTTTCGAGAACGTCGGGAAGGCGACCGACATATACCCGTGCATCGGCATGCGGCAGACCAACGAGTCCATCCGTGCCAATTTCGGGAACGCGGATTTCCGATTTGCCATCGAGGAGCACGTCCGCGCGCAGCGCGACACCGTCTGGACAGGGATTATGGAGAACCCTGTGGACTGGAGCTTGATGGGCCTCGGTGCTAGGAAGGCTGGACGGCGCAAGGCGGACAACGCCAAAGCTGCAGAGAAGGCCGACCTTGAGGATGAAGAAAGCAAGGCTCCCCTCCGCAAGCTCGTGTTGGCGTACCTCGCGCACCATGGGTATGCTCGCACTGCCCGTGCGTTCCAGAAACAGTGCACAGAGCAGTCGGCGGCGACGTCGACTGCGGATGCCGTACGGACGAAGGCTGAGCCCGCGGACGACGATGCTTCAATGATGGAGACGGACGATGCTCCGGCCGCAGGCCCCTCCACAGCTCCCCAGGCCAGCGCCAAACTTGACTCCGAGTACGGTCTCGACTACGACCTCAACACACGGCTGTCCATCACGAACGCAATTATCCGAGGCGACGTCGACACGGCGCTGTCTCTCATCCGTGCCAACCACTCGACCGTGCTCGAGCGCGAGCAGGGGCTAGTGCTCTTCCGCCTGCGCTGCCGGAAGTTCGTGGAGCTCGTGCTCGAGGCCGGGGAGGCGCTGCGCAAGGTCAAGGAGGCGGAGCGCGAGGCCGCCCTGTCGCGCGCCCGCGAGCCCGTGGTCATCGACAAACCGGACCGCGACGGCGCAGGAGATGGAGTCGTGGGAGAGATGGATGGAATGGGCGCGATGGATGTGGACGACCCATCGCCCGAGGCCCACAGTACCCCGTCCACGTCTACGCCCACGGTCTCCACGTCCGCGGCTGCTGACCCCACTCCCCGGCCGTCCATCACGTCTGCCCTGACCCCGGTGCAGACTATTCATGCGGCCCTCGCTGCGATCGCAAAGGCCGCGTTGCACACGGCGCTAAGCTACGGACAGACGCTGGAGACGGACTACAAGAGTGATCTGCGCCCTGGTGTGCGTGCACACCTGCGCCGCACGTTCGGCGTCGTTGCATACGATGACCCGCTCGCAGCGGGGGGCGAGGTGGCCGAGATAGCGGGACAGGCTGCGCGCGATGCGCTCGCCGCCGAAGTCAACCAGGCGATCCTCGGTGCGTTTTTCCTCCGTATACTACCCTGACAACCTTCTCATGCTGAGGTGCAATGTACAGAATCGCAAGGCCGCCCGGCGCACCCCGCGCTCGAGACGCTGTACCGGCAGGCGAGCGCGTGCGTGACGCGCCTGGGCCAGCTCGGCGTGGGCGCGGCGGCGTTCGCGGACGTGCGCAAGGAGTTCCTCGACGGGTGATATGGCGGACCGGATGTTGCAAGTTTGTATAGTATTGGCTCGTGCGGCTCGGAATCTCTCGGTGCTCAAGCTCAAGTCTCTGCGGCGGGGTGTACCATATACGCGGCGTGTGCGATAGGTGTACGAGTACAGCGCTTTTGTAATTCTGTAACGGACTGAATGTATCTTCCTCAACTCACCTCTGTATGCGGTTTTCAACTATGCTAGTTGTTTTCTCCGGTGCCGTGAGCGTGAAGGGGCGCAAGTCGGGCTTTGTGGGCGTTCCTCCTGGTTTATGGTGTTTCCAGAAAAGGCAAGGCAATTGTGAGCGTTGTGGCGGGAGCGCGCACTAGGTTGTCGGACATGGCGGATATCATGCATCTCACGAACTCGCCGCGGTCACAACTTGTCTCCTCTCCCTCTGCACCTCCCTGGCCTCAAATATGGAGGTCGACGAGCCTGAGATCACCTACCTGCCTCAGCAACCCCTGCCGGTCGTCCAGGTCCCTGCGCCTTACGACGAGCACCGCGACAAGCACACACCGCTATGCATCGACAACGGCTCCACGCACCTGCGCTTCGGGTTCTGCACGTCCGAGAGCCCGCGCATGGGCGTGAACATGATCGCGAAGTACAAGGAGCGCAAGACGAACAAGCCGCTCTTGCTGTTCGGAGATGGCATTGATATCGAGGGCGGCGCGCGGTCACAGGCGCGAACACCATGGGAGGGAGACGTGCTGCTTAACTTCGACGCATTGGTACGTGTCCTATCTACATAACTGCATAATTCAATGTGAGTGAACACCGTGCGCCGTAGGAGAACGCGCTGGACTACGCGTTCATACAGCTTGGGATCGACACCCCGACTGTAGACCACCCTATCCTCATGACAGAACGGCTAGCTTCCCCACTGCATTCAAGAGCATGTAGGTAACCGTTCCACCTCCCCGAGTAACACATAACCTGAAGAACTGCTGACGCTCTCGCGCAGTGACCTCTGAACTCATGTTCGAGCAGTACTCCGTCCCATCCCTCGCGTTCTGCGTCGACTCCGTGATGTCATTCTACCACAACAAGCTCCCATCCCCACCCGTACCCTTTCACGCTGATGGACTTGTCATCTCTTTCAATACTGCGTCGACGTCTGTGATACCCGTGCTAGACGGCAAGGGCCTCATGAGCCACGCCAAACGGTAAGCTGGTTGACTGTGGATACTAGGGAAGACAAGTTGATCAGTCGCACAGGATACCCTGGGGCGCGTCCCAAGCAACAGACTACCTCCAGAAGCTCATCCAGCTCAAATACCCCACGTTCCCGAACAGGGTCACCCCCATTCAGACCAACGTACGCTTCCCGCCCCCTTCACCACGGGCAGGGCGCTTGGAACGGGCACTTGGAAATGCGCTGGAAATGCGCGCGAAACGCATGCCTGCAGCAATCGTGGCGGGATCGTTTCCGTGTCAGCCGAGCCTTTCGGGGGCGCAGGAAAGGCTTCCTTACCTGAATGCTCCCGGAAAGTGACTGGAAATCTACCGGATTTCTTTCCTTTCCGAGGCAGCGATATCTCGGAAGAAGCGACGCGATAGGATTGCTGCGGGGCGCATTTCGTGCGCATTTCCTTGTGCCCGTCCAAGCGCCCTGCCCGTAGTGCTTCGTTCGGTCAACCTACTAACACCTCCATAGTGGATGCTACAGAACTTCTGCGAGTTCGCGGTCGACTACAACGCGCTCCTGCGGCAGCTCAAGGACCCGCTGGCGATGCGCGCTGCAGACCGCATCATTCAGTTCCCGTACACGCTCCCCGTCGTGGAGGAGAAGACGGAGGAGGAGCTGGCGCGGATTGCGGAGCGTAAGAAGGAGCAGGGGCGTAAGCTGCAGGAGCTTGCCGCGAAGTCGCGCATGGAGAAGGTACCAGACACGTCGCATATAGGGTGGTTTTTGCTGAAGCGTTGTGTGTTGTTAGTTGCTGCAGAAGGAGAACGACCTCGCGCATTTGCAGAGCGTCAGGGAGCGCCGGGAGGAGGAGAGCAAGCGGGAGTGGGCGGTACGTGCTATCATGTGTGTGCCCAGTCAGCCGAAGCTCAGCTTCTTGGTAGGACACGCTGAAGGAGGAGGGCTTCTCGAATGATGCTGCGTTGGAGGGTATGATCAAGAAGCTGGAGGCGGACCTCAAGAAGGCGCGCAAGAAGGAAGCCGACGGAGAGAACGAAGAGGTACACTGCCCTAAAGCACGCTAACAACCTGGTCTGACACGCCGATTTCGTGCAGCCCGAAGTAGCCCCTTCCTTCCCTCTCGTAGATGTCCCCGACGAAGATGTGAGTCACACTTTGGGATTAACACGTCATTCACAACGCTAACATCCACGCAGCTCGACGAAGAAGGCCTGAAGGAGAAGAAAAAGCAAAAACTCCTCAAAGCCGGCCACGAGGCGCGCGAACGCGCCAAACGCGAGAAAGAGCGTGAGCGCGAGGAGCGCGAAGCCGAGGAAAAGCGCGAGGTCGAGGAGCGCGACCGTGATCTGTCAGCCTGGGCGACGCGGCTGCGCAAGGAGCAGGAGGTGCGTCGGCGTGTCTGTAATGAAGGATAGACGGGTGAGGCTGAGGGGTGTATGTGTGGTGGTAGGCGATCATGACGCGGATCAAGGAGCGCAACCGGCGGAGGGCGGCGCTGAACGACAGGAAGAGCGCGGCGTCGCAGGCGAGGATGAAGAGTATTGCGAACCTTGCGGCGGACGATAGGGTGCCGAAGAAGCGGCGCAAGGCGGGCGGAGGTATGCAGGATGACTCGTCATCGTTGAAGAGGGTGCACTGATACATCAACCGCAGAGGATATGTTCGGCGCAGATGATGCGGATTGGGCCATCTACCGGAAGATCGTGCGTACCACTCCGGGCCACTCGTGTATACCCTTGCTGACATGACTGTGTACCACAGAATAACGCCGCGGCCTCGTCAGATGAGGAAGAAGACCTCGCAACGCTCCAGTCCGTCGAGCAAAAGCTGCTCGCATACGACCCGAGCTTCACCGAGGAGCACACACACGCCTCGCTCACCTCGCAGCGCTCCGCGCTCATGGCCGCCTTCCGCCCACAGTACGAAGAGGGCGACGTCAAAGGTCCGTCCCATTCCCTCCTTGACACCCGCAGAGAGCTAAGAGCTGACTCCTTGCTAGGCAAGACGCGCATCCACCTGAACGTCGAGCGCTGGCGCGTGTGCGAGGCGTGGTTCTCGCCGAGCATGGCGGGCATCGACTCCGCCGGGCTCGGCGAGGTCCTCCAGAACGTCCTCGCGCGCTTCCCGGACCAGGACAAGGCCCGGCTCGTCTCCGTGCGTCCCCTCTCTCCCTCCCCCTCCCCCTCACCTCTCCCATGCCTCTGCTTGTGACGCTGAAACTGACACACACACGCGCAGAACGTGTTCCTGACGGGCGGGCCGTCACGCCTCCCGAACCTCGTCCCGCGGCTGCACGGGACGCTGCGGCCGCTGCTCCCGCCGGAGATGCCGCTCGAGATCGTGCGCGCGGCGGACCCGGCGTGCGACGCGTGGCGCGGGATGGCGGCGTTCGCGCGCACGGACGCGTTCGCGCGCGTCGGCGTGACGAAGGCCGAGTACGAGGAGTGGGGCGGGGAGCGCGTCAAGCGGTGGTGGGGCGGGAACTGGAACGCGTCGGTGCCCCTCCCGTCCGAGTGAGCTTGACATGCCTGCTTTCCCAAAGTTTCTACGGTGTCCTCAAGGGGGACTCGGTCAAATCTCTGAATTTCCTTGCTCCTGGTCTTGCACACACGCATGCACGGCTCCGTTGTACGTATATCATCGCATCCTGTCCTGTATAAATATGTAGATTGCTGGAGAGAGACGCCGCCCGCGCCCGCCCTGCCCTCCACCTCGTCGGGCGCGCGCGGGGGCCAGCCGGAGCAACCGGGAAGGAGACTTCTGACAGCGAGACATGTGTACACTAATACAGATGTATGTGGCGGCGGCAGACGGGCGTGTGGGAAGGGCTGGAGCGGGCTGACGGGGGGCGCTGGGGGGTGTCTATGGCTGTCTAACAGCACCCGCCGGCGGCTTGGGACGCGGGCTGGTTCACCTTGACGGAGCCCTCTGCGCCTGGCTGGCCGGGGGCCGCGCCGGCGGTGTCTGCTTGCGAGTCGATGAGCCGGGTCTTGATGTCCCTGCGGTGCGGGGTCAGCGGTGAAACCTCGAGACAATGACGGCGGGACGGCCCGGACGCATGGAGGATCGTCACGGAGGGGGAATGGAGGGCGAGGGGCCGCGGGGCGAGAGGAGGAGGGGACCGACCTTGCGAGGGTGAAGAAGGCCTCCTCGACGCCCTCGTTGATCTTCGCGGACGTCTCCATGAACTTGATGCCGAGCTCGTTCGCGAGCTCGCGGCCCTGATCCTCTGTGACGGCGCGCTTCTCGGACCAGTCGGACTTGTTGCCGATGAGGATCTTGTTCACGCCCTCGGACGCGTGCTGCTCGATGTTCGCGTGCCATGTGCGGATGTCTGCGGGCGGCGGGCGGCGTGTTCAGGGCTCACAGGCTGGGGGGAAGGGGGTGAGTGGGGAGGGGGACGCACTGTTGAATGACCGCTCGTCTGTGACGTCGTACACGAGCAGGATGCCCATCGCGCCGCGGTAGTAGGCGGTGGTGATCGTGCGGAACCGTTCCTGACCAGCAGTATCCCACTATCGGCGTAGAGGGGTTGCACATACAGCATGAGCACTGCGAACACGCGCGTTAAGCCGTTCAGTAGAGGAGAAACGCACAATTTGGAGCTTGATGCGCTTCCCGTCGAGCTCAATGGTCCGGATCTTGAAGTCGATGCCGATAGTGGTGATGAAGGAGGGTGTCCATGCGTCGTCGCAGAACCGCAGAAGCAGACAGGACTTGCCGACACCTGCGTTCAGGCCGCAGCTTAGGTTCTGTGCGCCTCGTTCACTAGCAAGAGCAAGCAAGTACCTGAATCACCGATGAGGAGGAGCTGGAGTCGCGCCGTAAACATCCGCGCGCGAGCATGCCTCCAGGGTACGCACCTTGATCAAGAAGTCATAATGAGGAGGCGGCATGATCTACAGGTTCGGAGGTTGAGAACGAGGACGTCGACGCGGACAGGGCCCAGGGAATATACTGCGGAAGGAACGTACGATGGAGGGGAGGAGGAAGGGGGCGAGGTGGCGGAGGAGGAGCTGCGCCAGTAACGGCAACCATCTACAGCATTCGCCACGTGGGCCGCCCGTTATGGCAGGCGTCCAGGAACGCTCACGCGAGGCTCTGCATTCTACCCGCGTATCTTTGATTTTCTTCTCCTAGATGCGCTTCAGCGTTATTCAGAGTGTTGCACACGCAAAGTGGGGACCAGACTTCGGGAAGACTGAACGGCAGAGAAAGAGACCGCATTTCCGGGGATAACCCCCAGATAACCCCCGATCGGGTAATTTAGCGTAAACAAGCGCCACCGGGGGGACCGGAGTATTGACGCAAAGTTGTAGCAGCTCACCGCCACCGACCACGTTCTGGACACCGACCACGACCTCCTCGACGATGAGCTCGTCCGCGACGCCCTTCGCTTCCTCCTCAGACCACTCCTTCTTCTCCAAGTCCAAGTACTCGACAGCCGGCTCGTCTACCGTCGTCACCACGCGTGTAGTAGCCGTTCCACGCCCCTCAGACCCCCGTGCAGGCGCTCCGGCAATCAAGGTCACTGCGCGCCCCACCCCCTCCTCCTCGTCGAAAACCCCCCGCGACGCCGATGTGGCGAAGCGCAAGAGCGAAGAGACCCTCACGCAGACAAGCCACAAGAAACGACGCGTAACTCCCGAGATCTCGAGCAGTGTGGACTCGAGGGAATCCCAGCCCCGGACGCGTGCCTCGAGCGCAGCGTCCTCTTCAAGACTCTCTTCGTCCAGTCGACATACGTCTGCTGCGCCTTCACCGCTCGCGCATGAGCTACGCTCTATTCCAAGCACGAGGGCGACGTCCGAGGCGAGCCCAGCTCCACCCCCTAACGCCGCACGCGACTGCTGGATCGAGGAGGATGGGAAACCAGGGCCTGGATTCTTGAGCTCGGAGTCAGTAGTGCTAGGTCTCATGAAGGGATACAAAGCATGTGAGTATCTCCTACCTACAGAGCCCAGTTCCACATCTGCCGACTCCGGGTAGCGTGCAGCTTGTGTGCGTGTCAACGACCGTGGAAGTACCGATGCATGCTCCAGTGGGCGTAAGACGTGAACTGTGGCGGGCAATCACATGCAGGGTGCTTATATGCGCGTAGATTTCTCCAATCCTCTCGACCCTGAGGACCGGTCATTCGACCCACATCCGACGGATTATCCCGTCGCCGCCCTGGAATACCCTAACAGTGGCGCCAGTGAACGGTGAGCCCCATGTATGCTAGTATATGCTTGCCTTCTCACTTGTATCTAGATTTATCTTGCTTGCACCCAAGGACAAGGACCACTACAATCCTATCATGTGCCTAGAGAGCAGCCTCCATACAATCATTGAACGTAAGAGACATATCGCCCGTTCCTGACTGCTGAGTAACCCGCATGCGCTCCCTAGATTATCTGAGCCCTGCACAACGTACGCTGTTCGGTACGCTCCCTACGAAGGACCTTGCAGATGAGGACCTATACGAATCCGACTGCCCTTCTCCCACCTCACATGCGCCGTCTCCCCCCACATCTATACCCTCCCCCTCTTCGGACTCATCTGCTTCCAGCTCTGCCTCGCAAGATACATTCTCCTCGTTTTCATCCGACTCATCCGCCACATCCATCTCATCGCTCTCATGCGTCTCCGCCCTCTCGTCGTACGCCACACGACGTACACCGTCAGGTCCCCCGAGCGTGGACTACCTCCGCCTCCTGCAACGTGCCATTCACAAGCGCGACGGTCCTCTATTTCTCAAAGTCATGGACGCGATCAACGCACTACTCCACCTCTTCAAGTACCCGCCCCTCCCCTCCGACCCCTTCGAGCTCGCGCCCCCGAACCAGCTGCGCGCCGCGGTGAAGTCGTGGAGCGACATGCCGCAGGACGTCGTGCAGCGCGTGATCGACGAGACGTACCAGCGCGCGGTCGGGCCGCACGTGCACAAGCTCACGCGCTACGAGGCGTTCTCGTCCGAGGTGTACGGCGAGCTGATGCCGACGTTCGTCGCGGACATCGTGCGCGCGACGGGCCTGCGCGGGGACATGCTCTTCCTCGACCTCGGCGCGGGCGTCGGCAACGTCGTGCTCCAGGCCGCGCTCGAGACCGGCTGCCGCGCGTACGGCGTCGAGATCATGCCCGAGCCGGCGAAGATCGCGCGGAGCCAGATCGAGCAGTTCAGGATGCGCTGCAAGATGTGGGGCGTGCGCATGGGCGAGGTCGAGTTCGAGGAGGGGGATATGCTCAAGAGCGAGAAGGTGGACCGACTCGTGAAGGAGGCGGACGTGGTGCTGGTCAACAACAAGGTCTTCCTCGAGCCGCGTAAGTTGCGATTCACCGCTGTTAGCGGATATATGCTGATGATTTCGTCCGCCAGTGAACGAGGCCCTCAAACAGAAGTTCCTCGACCTCAAAGAGGGCGCGATCGTCGTCTCCCTCAAGTGCCTGATGGGCTCCGGGCGCACCACCGCGCGCAACGGCCTCACCCGTGAGCGTAGCGCGTCGCCCGCCCTGAAAGAACGCAACGTACGTTCCCCTCTCCCCTCCTCTCCCGTCCGCCCGCTCACGCCACCACGGCAGCTCAACGACATCAGCGAGCTCTTCACGGTCACCGCGCGGCCGTACTACCCCGGGAGCGTGTCCTGGGGCGGCGGTGCGGGCGAGTACTTCCTGCAGCGGATGAACCGCAAGGACTACGCGCGGCGCTATGCGCAGGCAGCGAGCTCGCGCGGGGCTGGCACGAGGAGCACGCGTTCGCGCAGGTAGCGGCGCCCTGAGAACCAGTGGAACTCTGGACGCAGAATGTGTGGTCGCCGCGCAGAATGAAGGTGGACAGTGCATCAGGAACGGTGCGGAACTCGGTCGAACTCGCTTTATACTCACTCCAACGCCGTCGTGCTCTCAATCTCAAGCTTCGAAACTCACTTTTTACTACTCATGTTGTCGAGATCTCCGCAGTGCTGTCGTAGCTAACACACAATACGTGTCGTATTTTACTGTATATCCTTAGTGCTGGAGGGGGTGGTTGTATCTGTATATCTTAGTCGTATTAGTCTTTGGTGTGCCATATAATGCGGATGGGTTTCGTTGCTTTTGACCACGTTGTGTTGCGACATCCTTGCGAGGCCCGTCCGAGTCACCCACGGTTCCATCGGGTAAGTAGATGCTAGGGATCAACAATCTCAAGAATATATTGTACACACTACGCTATTCATGTTCAGGCTCTTCGTACCCGTCTCGCTCCCAACACAAACGAAAGAAACACCAGAAGCTTCAAGAAGAGTCGACGTCCATCATGTCCTCCTCCGAGAAGTCGTCCACGTCCGTCGCGACCTCGCCCGCGTCGTCGTCCGCGACGTTCAGCTCCGGCTTCGGCGCGGGCTTCGGCAGCCGCCGCTTCTCGACGATGCCCTTCAGCGCGATCTTCATGTCGAACTCGCACTTCTCCCAGACGGAGCTCGGGAGGCTGCGGAGGAGCGCCTCGACTTGCTTCGTGTACTCCTCGAGAGCCTGCAGATCGCGCGCCTTGTGAACGTCGGCCCCCGGGCCAAGGGATTTGTACAGCCTCTCGACCTCCTTGATGAGCCGCCTGGCGGATAGACGACCAACGTAAGTGGGATGGATCGAACAAAGGCACGGCTGGGAAGATGGATATACGCACGTCGTCTGAGTCAAAGTCGACTGCACGTTCTCCAGCTCGAGGTGCTTGACGATGTTCAGCCGCTTCTTCGCGTTGTTCTTCGCCTCGTACAGGTGCCCCTTCAGCACCTCGGTCGCGATGTAGAGATGCGGGATCGGGCCGAGGAAGAGAAGGCGGTAGTACGCGTGCGGCCACGCCATGCTCTGCGCCGCGTCCGCGAACGTCGCGAACACGCGCCGCCGCTTCTCCTCCTTCGCCGTCGTCTTGCGCAGGCGCGCGCGCTCCAGGTGCTCCCGGTACATCTTCGCGAACGTCTGCGCCGCGGCGATCTCCGCGGCGGTCGGCGCGAGCGGGGCCGAGTTGGCCTGCTCGGCGTCGATGGCCTGCGCGATGTCGTCCATGTCGACCGCCGCCTCCACCTCGTCCTCGGCCATATCTTCGAGCCCACCGCCTTCACCGCCATCTTCGGCGTCCTCTGCAGCGTCTTGTACGGAGTCCGTACTCGGCCGCGTTGGCACGAAGGGAGCCGCCTCTGCACGCAGGCCCGCGAGAGGGGCGCTGGAGCCACCGGTCTTCAGGAGCCACGGGATGTCCGGCGTTCTGTTGTAGACAACGCGGCGTACGTGGGGGAAAGAGGTCTTGGGAACGGGGTGTGATCCGTGATGGAGTAGGATCATCTCGTCCATAGACGAGCCGGTAATGGAACCACGCATAGCGCGTGTGAGATGTTCCCAGCTTCGGGCATTGATGTATCTGTGAGGGGGTTAAGTATGACTGTCTCGTCAGCGAGAAACTAAGCTCCTACTTCTCGACGAGAGCATGGGGCTTTGTCTCCGGCCTTCGCAAGATGGAAATCGCCCGGTGGATGTCATTGCGGAGTTTCCACGAATAGATGTTGTACCCCCCTGGTACAGAGGCGCGTCAGTAACGATGGATGTCTATGTGCGAGGACACAAGCAAACGCTAGCCACTTACACAAGCAGAATATCATGCACCTGCGGGAACCCAAGTCAGCGACGAGCTACAGTCAAAGAACTGATGAGCCCGCGAAAGACTCACGCTTTCGCAAAGAAGATGTTTCTCGCGAACCCAAGGGATTGCAGATCACGACCATCAAAGAGGAGCCACGCTGTTGCCACATAGTCAATCAACGACCATGCGGTAACACTGGTTTACACGTACGAGCACCGGTGTACAGCTGTTCGAGAAGATCGCGCATATTCTTCGTGAACAGGAACGCCAACTGGGTCTCCCGAGCTTGCAGAGCATCCACCTGAGGCACGAGGCGCATGACCCAACTCTTCGGCAGGGTCAGATTGTGCAGCGTTCCGCGATTCTGGAGCTGCACGGGAATGAGGAAAGACCCGCAGAGCGACTCCATGAAGCTGCATAATACGCCGACGTCGATGGGAACCTTTTTCTCTACGACATGGCTGTCCCCGCGTGAGTAGAAGACAAATGCTATAGTAATGACGTGCACGTACTTTAGAAACAGGATCCCTCTGTTCAGGGCGTTCGGCTCGCTGCCCTGCAACATGCTCAGGAGGTCATGTACGACGTATGCCTTATCTGGGTTCCTGAGAAGGTGTGGTGGCCTATTCCCTGCCACACACGGGATGCGGGGTAGGAGCTCTGTAGCCGCCTTAGAGTCGCACATGAGGCAGAGACGGGACATCCGCATCAAGACCGTGAGGAAGGCTACTCCGCTCTTCGCTAGCCTTCCGTCTGGATCGAGGCTGTAGAGGAGATCCCCAAGCCACACATGGGCGACTCGCAGACCAGGTGCTAGCTCAGGGATCAGGTTCGGATCCAGGGCATGCACGAAACCATGCTGGTAGTACGCAGGGAATATCGCGTCGTACAATTGCTCTAGCCAGAAGACCCTGCGCAAAGGGAAAATCGATGATCATCTGTGAGCCGTGCAGCGAAGCACTCACCTTTGGTCAGCCTGCTCGCGGGGGTTCTCCACCGCTCGGAGCGCTTGGTAGATCACGATTTGTTGGATGACGACTCTGATGCGTACGTTGTATTCTTCCGGGCCGTATTTGCTGAAGTTGTCGTGGTGACGAGGGCACTGTACGCGGTTGCACTGCTGGTAGACGGTGAATGCCAAACAGGGTTGGATGCGGCGAAGACCACGGAGTGTGCGGTTCTCTTCTTTGACGCGGCGGAGAAGGATGTTGGTGAGGCAGCGCTTGAGAAGTCGGTCCAGGTCCCATCGCGACACGGAGATACCCTGGTCAGTGGTCCTTGCGCTGGCTGTACTGCGGGGGTCGGCCTGCGAAGCCAGGAAGGAGTCCTTGGGCAAGACGAATAGTTCATCTCCTGAGGCTTGGATCGCGAAGATTTTCCGAACTGCCTCGTTGTCGGAAACCTGAGGATCGGAACGAAACTGCTGGAGGATGAGCGCATAGTTGAAGAAGGTTTTCTGCTTCTCGGCGATCTCGGGTAACGACGCGGTTTGAAGCTTCAAGGGAATGGAGAAGACGTAATCATAACAGAGGAACGTGGCGGCCAAGTTACCTCGGGCGAGGAATCCTTTTCCCAGCTCTTCTAGTTCTTGCAGGTCGCGTTTTGCGATCGCACGGAACATCAGAACCTACCGACCAGTTAACAAATGCAACTACGCAGTAAAGTAAATTGGTACCTCGTCATGCAACTCCGCATCTGTGTTCACCGCGCCGAGACTGTTCGACAGCCGAAGCAGTGTCGTCAAGGCTTCGTCGTTCTGGATCGCTTCTTCACTGACGGTTGTCCCGCACGGAAGGCGGCTCCATAGTCCATCGAGTAGGCAGCGCGTCGCCTTCTTGATCGAATCGGGACTGTCGCGATCCAGAGTGAGCAGTCGAATTGCTTCGAACGTGTTCCCCTCCAACAGATGAATGTCTGCAGCATCGCTATACCTCCCCAGCTGTTCCAGGAAGGTTGCTCGCACGACGTCGAGGCCATAGTCGTCCATGTACTCGAGCAGCTCCTCGTCCGTGGCGAACAGTTCCCTCGCTTTCCTGGCACATGCATGATTCAGTATGACATCGCTTCAACCGGAAATACTCAGCGCACTTGATGTTGTTCTCCCTCAGGTAGTAGAGGCGGGAAACCTCCACGATGCTCTCTGCCACGGTTTCTGGCACATTGTCCCGGTGAGTCTTGACGATCGCTACCGCTTCATCGAATTTCCCCGCTTTCCTGAAGTGCTGAGCGGCGAGCTTGTACTCCCCGGAGTTGAGATAGGCCTGGGCTCCCTTGTAGTCATCGCCGCTTTGGATGTAGCACTCGGCGGCGATGCGGTAGTAGGCGCGTTTCTCGGTGATTGCTTCCCGGGCCGACTCAGAGAACGCCTCTGCCGCTATCGTGTAAGCAATCGCGCGAGCAGAGGCGTCGCCCTTGTTCACGGAAGCAGATCTCGCGACCTCTCGCAAGTAGTACGCGTTGGCCACAGCCTTCTCTCTCGCAAGGCCGGCGCGGTCGTAGCAATGCATAGCCTGCATGTAGCGACGGTTGTTGAAGAGCTCGAGCGCCATCTTCTCCCAGTCCTCTGCCGTTGAAGACATAGCAAGTTGAGGGACGTCGGTGTGAGGATCGCAGTTCTCGATCAGGTCTTTCTGGGTCCATAGTATCTGCGGAACGTAAGTGCACGAACATCGCCAGAGCGTAAGGGTAATACTTGTTACTCACCCGCATCGGTTCGCCCTTCTCGGAACAATCTGCGATCCAGAGGTTCTTGCGGGCTCTGGTGATCGCGACGTATAAGAACTTGAGCTGATTTATATGTTAGATACGATATCTGATAGTCAACTCTAGTGTCTTGTCGCACCTCGCGGCATACTCCACTGTGTCTTGCATCATCGAAGCGCGGGGCGGGATGATCTGCGCGTTGGTCTGGGGACAGGGCGTTGAGTACGACTCGCCACTGCGACAGGTCGACAGTCGAGTCTTCGAAGAAATTAAACAGGAGCACCTAGAGAGCGCACTCATCAGTATTGATCGGCCTTCGATCGCATCAACTCCGACTTACATCATTGAACTCCAACCCCTTGCTCTCGTAGAGCGTTCTGGAGTCAATTCATAGTCAGCATGATGCCGCAACTGGAGGCAGAAGGACTGACAGGATCAAGCCAATGTCTCCGACCTGGGCTCGCAGCCGTTCGCGAGCGGCTTCGTCGCGCACGAGGATACCTGTTGATATGGGTTGGAACGATCCTTATGAGCACCTCAAAGGGCTGAGACTTACACTGCTGGGCGCCGAACTCGATATGGCTTCCGCTGCAAAGTGACCACGCTAAGCACTGGTAACAGATCGTCGAACAAGGCTACTCACGACTCCCCAAACAGGAACTGCTCATAGCGGACGGTGTTCTGGTCCCACCCGCTGAAGAAGACGGGTTTCAGCCCTCCCACCATGCCGGTCTCTTGCCCGAGGGCGTCGATCGCATTTGGCCAGAAGTCCGTGATGAGCTGGATGACGGAATATGCGCAGTCGACGATCCCTGCGTGGGATCGGTAGTTGACAGCGAGATGGAAAGACTCGGGCTGTGTGCGTTGGTGGGCGTCGCCGCCAGCAGTTGCCTTTTCCGTAGATGTCGGATCAGGGCATCATTTGGATTGGTTTATTCGGAGGGTGACTTACCTCCTCGTACCGGTAGAGGAATGCCTTCAAGTCGTTGAATCTGAAGGCACTGCCCACCGAGATGGTCTGCGCCGTGTCTCCTGCCCAGAACATGCCATGCGGATTGCGGCACAGGGTCCTCAACACTTCCGGCGGCGTAGGTTGAGCAGGATCCTAATATTTTCGAACAACATAGCTCACCGACGGCATCAATCAGGAGGTTGTCCTGCGCTTCGTCGACATACCTGTATTTAAGGATGAGAATCTGGCAGCGAATAAGACAATGCCTTCTTACATGAAGTCTACCTCCTGACCGGGTACGCCCATAGTCTTCAGGCAATTGATGAGAGCATGCGTCCTACGAGCGATGTTAACGAGTTCCTCAAATTCGTGTGAGGTGTGAGTGCTCACCTGTCCGCCGCGTCGTAGTCCCCGCGCTCCTTCTTTCTCTTCAGATAGGCCTGGAAGAGTCTGTAGACGTTCTCGCGTTGGGAGGCGAATGTTGCCTGCGTGCGGTGGCTCAGCTTGCAGTACGTGCTCTTGTCTAGGTAGCCCTCTGGATGGCCCAACGCCTGCTCAGAACCCTTGATCACGCCTATATCAGGAGCGCATCAACAACGTGAAAGGTGCTGCGGTATTTTTGAAGAGGGGACGTGAAAGCGACATACCCATGAATTCGCCGAAGACCAAAGTGGGATCTACGTATAATATAGCCGCAGGTGAGCGTCGTGAAGCCTCATGACAATATAGATACTAACCTAGCCCCTTCGTGAGCGTCTGCGGAAAGTGGGACCAGTACTCTTCCAAGAACGTCCCAAAGGAGACAAACGATGCGCGCCGCTGTTGCATGTAGTCATTCGATAGCGTGCCGTCCGCTTCCGGGTCGCGCAGCTCCAGGACCTCTTGCATCGCCTGAGAGACAGCCTCCTCTTTGCGCTTCTCAAACTCGGAGTGGTGGAACTCGGCTTCGAGCAGACGACAGATCTACGTTTTGGGGCCGGTCAGTAGACTGCAGAGCTATGAAACGTGTCGCTCACGTGGTCGTACGTCAGGAACATGGGAAAATGTTCCTCCTTCAGCGCGCCGTACCGCTTCGGCAGGTCCCCGCGCCAATAGATCTCCTCGTCGCGGTCGACGAGGCCCTGCTGCTGCTGGTCCTTCCGCCGCGTCGCGAGGCACGCGAGCTCTGCCGGCGACTGGCTCGCCGTCGCAAGCGACTCGAGAAGCTTCGCAAAGTACTCCTCTACCTTCTCCGCGAGCACGCGCGACTGCGTGACGAACAGCTGGCGCGGCTTCGGCATCGTCTCGCGGTAGCTGTCCCACGACCGCTCGATGCCGAGCATCTTGAAGAGCATCGTCGTCGTTTTCCTGTGTGCGCACCCGTCAGCACCCGCAGGAGCGTATATTGCGGAATTGCGTACCCAGTGCCGCTGCGTCCTGTGGAAATGCGGATTAGCGAGAAACCGTGAGACGATCCTCCCACCGAGAGCTCACCAAGAACATAGCACGACGACGGATGCTCGATGATCTTTTTCTCATGGGGGCTACCCAGAATTTGTTAGCGATCACGCACGGGTTCGAAAACTAGATAAGCTCTTACGATACGTCGAAGACGTGAGCGACGTCTTGGTCCGCCAGGATACCTGCAATAGAATGAATATATGGATGGAGCAGAGCCGGCGGACCACCGCTTACTGTTCAGAAGAGCCTGAGTGTCTGTCAGCGGACAATTCCGAAGTCGCAAGGAAGCGAACATACCTGAGAAAACGTCACGAACTTCTCCAAGCTGTCAATGTGAAGTGAGTGTGTGCCGCTGCTCTCTGCGGGGTATTATACGTACACAAGCAGCGAATGCAACTGCGAGAATGCACACATGAGACAGGAACCAGATCCGGCGTCGCAATGCAGCTCACCTCTTCGAGATCTTCCTTCCTGAGATTAGCAAGCGCGGAGGCGGGCTCTAGCGCGACGGGCTCTGCAGGCGGCGGCCACGATGCAGGGAGTACGACGTAATCCCCGGGTACCGCAGGCTTGTTACGGAACGTGCATCTGCAGATCTCATCAATGCCTTCCGCAGATAGCGAGCCGACTTTACGGACCGTTTCTTGTATTCCGCGCCCTTCCTCTCCAGCTGTCGACTCATGCAGTCCCAGAACCGGCGGTCGAGCTGCGCATGGGTGTAGATGCCGAATATCCGGAGGACTTGTCGCTCGACCTGAAAGCAGAAGAGAGCGCATATAGCGACTGTGCGGACTGAGGTAGGGAACCCGAAGTCACGTACATCGCTCTCGAACTCCGGGATGCAGTCTACTTGATACTAAACTCCGGACATCAGCCGATCGAAGGCAGATCGCGGGGCCCGGGAAACCTCACATACCACCAATCGCGTGTCACCGGTCATCTTGGCTTCGTATATCGGAATCTCCACGTTGAGACCTGTGAGCCGTTTCTGGTTGTCGTCGGAGAACTGCCCTCTAGAGAGCTCCCTATAGTAGGGTTAGACATCGAGGAGAAGAGCATCGGCGGACCAGCGTGTACTCACTTGATCTTCTTGATGATGATTCTAAACGTCTCCGGGTTCTTATTGCGGGCCTGGCGGAGATCCCGATCGGCGCGCGTCGAGATCAAGACCCGCCACTCTCCGAAGCCATCCGCGCTGTCGAAGTAGAGTGCCGCCTTCATCGGCTGGACGAGCGGGTACGCTGCGGGCCCCTCGCCTTCTTCAGTCTGAGAGGTGATAGACAGATCCGCGAGCTGTTCGGTCGAAACGGCCAGATTCGCATCCGGAGACTGTCTCGGAATGTACATGTCCTTCACCATCGCGGCTATATGCGGGAGCCGGAACAGGTCCAAGTATTCCTGTATCATACATGTCCATGAGCGGCGCGCCGGCCAGCAACTCTGAAACATACCTGCAAGATGCACATTTGGCTTGCAAGGATGTGAGCGCCCACATCGGCCACGTCCTTGTTCGTTGTGGGCACCCAGGTGCCGCACGTGATGAACACCTTCGGGTCTACGGGTGGGGCGCGAGTGGTACGTTTGGGCTGTTTCTTCTTGCGCTTGCCTTTCGTCTTGACAGCGAAGAACGCGTCGGCGAACTCGTCCAGGTCGTCAGCCGGAGCCTCCGCCGACACTGCAGGATCGGCTCCATCAAACTGAAGCTTGGAAAGGACCTGTATAGCGGGGGTAGCTGCATCCACGCGTTGGCGATTCTTGGTGAGATTGCGGGGTTCGTCAGAGGGATCCGGGTACGGCAGGAAGAGGAGAAATAGCGATAAGCGAGATAGCAGCGAGGCTGCGGTTGAGGAGAGAAACTGTTCGGGAGTATTGGGATATTGTTGTAGTATGGCATCGCAGAGGAAATTGTGCGCGGAGTCGCTCGCGGCTGCGTTACTGTCGGCAGTGTTCGGCGTATGAATGGCATGAACGCGTACCTGACAAGACATATTCCAAACAATGCGGAACGGGCATAAGCTCCGCGATAACCTCCTCCACCTGGGTTGCTGGATTGACGAGGTGGCTCTCAAGAGCGCGAAGAGCGTCCTCGATTGCCAACTCGTCCTTCAGCAGCGTCGCGTCGAGCAATGCTGGCGCAGCTTCCGCGACGCGACGCGCTCTCGGCACAGGGGGTTTCGTCGGAGCGTCAAGCATAATGATCGACAGAGCGCAAGTCGTTCACAGCTAACGCTCAAAAGAGACGCTAAGTCCTTTCAACACGTTCTACGCACGCGATTCGCGTGGGGTAGAAGTCTCGAGCCTGCAACGAGGCCCCTCAACTGAGCGAGTATGGCAATTGCCGAGCACCACTTCGAAACACTTGACAATGTCAGCAGGTCCACGCTCAGAGTGAGCAACAAATCAAGCAGTGACGATCTGGTCCCTCACATTAGACTCCGAGAACGTGGACACTGGCAAGTATTGAACAAGGATGAGGGGATTAGGGAAGAACGGACTGCGTCGGAAGCGCTCGCAGGCCTGAGGAACATGGTACACAGCCACCGCTACTAAGCATGTTTTAGCTCAACATCGTCGGCGTTGTACGTCTGCCTGCCACGCTCCACAGGCAAACTTGTGCTAAGTGAGGCGCTGCGTCCGCACGCCCGGTGAGAATGATCCCCATTTATGACGCGTTGCACACCGCGAGAAATTTTTGTCTTCTTATCACGCGTCCGATGGCGACAGTGCATTCAAGAGGCAAGGTAGGATAGGACAAATATAGTAGTACAGCGGTTAACCATGTTACATGTAGCGGCTCTCGGCATGGTTACTTCGCCAGCAACGACATTGCGCTCGAATGGAATCCCACAAACCAGCTGCTCCACCCCAGTTCCGTTCCGGCGCCTGTTCTGCTTCCGGTGCGCGGCCGTACACATAGATTGCAGTCCAAAGAGCATGATGCCTATCCTGCCAGTCAGAGTCGTTGGCGAAATCAGCATCGACCAGTGCTATCTCCCCAATAAAGGATGTGCGAACATCATACTCGTCTTACCTGAGAACGCAGAGGAGGGTTGAATCGTCGTCCACGGCGAGGGGGAGCCCCGTGGCGTCGTGCTGAATCGAAGCGCACACCGACCTGGTCTCGGCACTGGGATGGGATACAGTATTCCCGACAATGAAAGCCATCGTGAACTCAATTCCGCTCAACGCCGATTCGGACCAATTCGTCTCGAAGCCCGACGGAGGTCGCTGTGCTCGTGTCCAAGCTTTTTGGACACCGCCGAATTGAGAGGTGAGTTGTACGTGTTCAGAGTCCGAGAGGGAGCAGACGAACAATATCAATCCACATACAATCGAATAATCTCTGCCGACGTACAACGAAGACAACGAACGCACCGTACGGCGGAGTATTCGTAATGTACCTTTTGGGCGCAGTGTGCGAGTGCTGTTCAGCGTCGACTCGTGCCACTACGAGAGACAGTGGGCCGACAAGTGTATCGTTCACGCACCACTGGCTGATGTGGCCCTCATGTAACATTAAAAGAATAGGAGACGTGATACAACCAGGACCGTGCGCAACGGGAGTAGAGGCTGTAGAGCTGGTGAAGTTAGTGCGCGAAGGGAGTAGTGAAATTCTAGGCGCCTGCAGCGAGCACCGAAAGCGGACGCGTGCGAAAATGTTGCAGGCACAGTGTACAGCCACTCCAGCGAGCCCTCCACCCCGGATGATAAGCCGAATGATCAAGATCATTCTCAACCTGTTAAGTGAGTAATTTCCTACTTCACTGCAGCCTGCGTTGGTGTTAACTCGCTGCATACAGATATGCTCCACATGTGGCAGATCTTTCGATCATTGTTCAACCTCCTTCGTCCACGAGCGAAATCCTGGCTTCTCCATGCTGCTGCAAGACTAAGCACACGTTGCGGTTCCCAGATACTCTACAACATATACCGTCTTCCTGGCGGCCTCGTTCTGAAAGCTAGCCCCGATATGACTGTCAACGAGGCGCATGCTCTGCGCTTCGTCGAGTCGATTGAAGGCGTGCACGCCCCTCACCTGATCGGGAGCGCTTTGGCATCCGACCGCTCGTACCTCCTGACGACCTGGATCGACGGTGATTGCTGTCAGAATGTCTGGGATGCGCTTACGTCCTCAGACAAGACACGCATCGCCCGGGAGCTACGCATCCAAATTGCCCGTTTGCGCGAGCAGACTATTGGTAGACATCCACTCATCACTGCCGCTTGCGGATCGTCCGTCTCGGATCCACGCCTTCCCTGGCTGCGGGAGGAGCCCGAAATCATCAGGTCCACCCAACGCTTCTTCAGCCACGTTTGGATTGGGCTCGACATCCCTGCCAACGCCGATACCATCCGCCCTGTCGTCCAGCCACTCGTCGACCGCGCCGACATCCCTATCGTGTTTTGTCATGGGGATCTGCTGCCGAAGAACCTGATCCTACCGGGAGGACTGGAGAAGTGGAGAGCCGGCTTGACACCAGTCGCCATCATCGACTGGGAGTACGCGGGCTGGATGCCGCTGCCGTGGGAGGCGCTGAAAGCGACGTGGCTCATCTTCGAACCTGACGAGGACGAATGGTACGACCTCATGAAAGAGGCCTTCCCTGAATCGTTGGCGGAGCTAGAGGCCGACTGGCTATGGCGATCCCAGTCCGGCATCCCGATCGTTTAAGCGAGTCCTCTCTGAACGCCTTGACGTCGGTATCTTGCAGGCTTTGCTCGATTGTCCTTTTGAGGCGCCTCCAGTCGGACTTGGTCGCCGAGCGGGGAAGGCGGAAGGTAATGAACACAGATGGGCCGCACGGCGACAATTCCACGAGAGAAGACGTCACAGACGAGGATCATCTGGTCGAGAGCAGGGAGGGAGAGGATGTGGGAAAGAGGGAGGTGGGATGAGTGGGTGTCCACTTACGAGACCCGATACTACCCCGGAGACCGGATTGTATGCGCTCTAATTGTGAACGATCAGGTCACTTCTACGGCAATGTACCACTGGCTAGATTGCATGATCCCTAAGATACTGTATAAGACACAAAGTGAAGCAGAAGTCGACTCAGAACGTGATCTTCGTCGGGCCCTTGGGAACAGGGATGTCGTCGCGGAAGAACGCGCCATACGCGCCGTGCTCCTTCTTTTTAATCGTCATCGGGAACTTCTTCAGTCCCTCGGCTTCGAACCCGCTCTCGCGGAGGACGCGCGCGAGCTCGCCCGCTAGCGAGCGCTCGTGGTTCTCCCCCGTGAAGAATGTGATCGACTTGCCCGACTTCCCGCCGCGACCTGGCATGACAGATCAGTACTTTGGTACACCGAACGTACAAGTGTAGCTGACGTACCCGTCCGTCCTATGCGATGGATGTAGTCCTCGATCGTGAGCGGGAAGGTGTAGTTGATCACCGCGGCGACGTTCGGGATATCGAGCCCGCGCGCGGCGACGTCCGTCGCGACGAGCAGCGTCGACGCGCCCGACTTGAACCGCTGCAACGCGTCCATGCGCGCGGACTGCGACATGTCCCCGTGCAGGCCCATCACGGAGAAGCCCTTGCTCTTCAGCATGCCCTCAACGCGCGTCGCCTCCTTCTTGTACAGCGCGAAGATGAGGATGCGCGCGTCCTCCGGGTTGCCCTTGCTGTTCTTGGGTAGAAGTGTCCGCAGATGACCGAGAAGACGCGAGCTACGGAGAGTCAGCACGCGTCGTGGCGTTATTTGTGGGTCACTCACTCTTTCGACCTAGGGTCATCGAATACCTCGACCACTGAGAAAGGATAAGATATATGAGGTATTGCGAGGTATGGGAGCGGCGCTACCTTGCTCAACTCTGCTATTCGCAGTCAAGTCGTCGCTTCCTACGGTCACTCGTACAGGATCGCGCTGGAAAGTTGCCGCTAGCCTCCGCACGGCGTCCGGCCATGTTGCACTAACTAGCGGGCCATTAGCACACGGTACAGGTCATGCTACCAAAGACACTCACACATAAGCGTCTGACGCTCCGCCCCTTGAAGCGTATGTCCAATGATAGCGCGGATGTCGTTTTCGAAGCCCTTGTCGAGCATACGGTCGGCCTCATCCAAGACCAGATACGACACGCTGGACATCTCGCTCAGCCACACTCCAAACCCGGCAGCAGCGGCACGTACCGGCTCAGGTCGCACGCGCCGTCGTTGACCAAGTCAAGTAGACGGCCAGGCGTACCGACGATAATCCTCGTTGTTTTCCCGTCCTTGTTCGCGTTCTTGAGAGTCTTGATTTGCGGCGCCTTGTCAACACCGCCGAAGACAGCGACGCTCGCAATGCCGAAGGGCGCACCGAGCTGCTCGAGGGCCTCGTGTGTCTGGATAGCGAGCTCGCGCGTGGGCGCCACCACAAGCACCGAGACGGTTGTGCCCTTCTGCTTTTTCGACTCTTTTGAGGAGGTTTGGATGATGCGTGCGAGCGCCGGAAGGCCGAATGCGAGCGTTTTCCCGCTACGAACGAAGATCAGCGTGGTGTGCATAAGCCGGCTGCTGGGAACGCGAACCTGCCGGTTTCGGCGATACCCACGACGTCCCTGCCCTCCAGCGCGGGAGGCCACGAGCATGCTTGGATGGGCGTAGGTTCCTTGAACCCGTCAAATGCGGCGCGCAGCTTGGCTGGGACGTCTAGTTGGTCGAAGGACAGGATAGGTGTGATTGCAGGGACGCCGTCGGGAACATGGAGAGTGACTTCGTGCTTCTTCAGGAACGCCTCGGCGTCCGACGAGGACGGTGCTGCAGCAGATTTCGAGGAGGACGCAGCGGGCTCGGCAGGAGCGACGGACTCTTTGCTCTTCTTGTCCTTCTTGTCCTTCTTGTGTTTCTTCTCTTTCTTGGAAGAGCCAGCCTCCGTAGCGTCGATGTCTTCTGCCTCGCGCTTGCGTTTCTTCTTGGACTTTTTGTCGGAGGTCGTGGTATCCTCTACGGACGTGGGTCCGTCAGTTGGGAAGTTATATTACCAATAGGACACCGCGCACCTGTCGCATCGACCGCCATGGCCTCCTCCGTGTCTTCTGTCTTCATCTCGGGACTCGCCTCCGTAGCCTCTTCAGGACAGAGGGTGTCCTTGCGCTTCTTGTCTTTCTTCTTCTTCTTCTCCCCCTTCTCAGTAGGAGATGCGCCGTCTAGAATACGAGTCTTCAGGAATTGCAGGACGCTCGCCGGCACCTAGACATACACACCGCCTACTGCATCGGTTCCTGGCGCGGATTTGGACTTCTTCGACTTCTTGTGTTTGCGGTCAGCATCTACTGCTGTTGGGTTCGTGTCGACGGTCATGACAGATAGAGGAATCCAGACGTAGTCTGAGCACAAGCTTGGAGTGGCGGAAAGCTCGAGTTCGAGATCTCTGCTGAATTTTCCCTCACGTGACCTGCATTGCGGCCGCGAAGGAATAAGCGCCTTGGAGCGCCTATTGGCCAAACCTCAGCGCTAGCCCGCCTCAGCCTCCCTCAGCCTGCGACTTACACCATAAATTCGTTCTGCCGCTTCACCCAGATTCTCTTCGTGTGTTCTGTCTATCCCTGAAACGCTCAGGGAGATGTTTTGCGACTGCATCTTGCGGATTGCAGCTGGGCGTTTCGCTTATTGTGATTAACGTTGAATCTAGGAATTCGCGGTGTTGCCACCTGCGGCGTGTGCTCCGCACACGACCTACCGCAGCACACCAGCCAGTTCTTCGGAACGATGGCACTCGCCGTTAGCAAATTGACATCCTATTCTACAACTTGCGCGTCGCTAAAGTCACCTAGATGCAGAATCATCGCAGCCTGCTTGGGCTCGTTCTGACCCATCAAGCCCTCATTAAATACAACGCCGTCCCGGTGGACAGTTTCGACAAGAGCCCACGGCCTGACATCAGGACGACATGGATCCGTGCCCATATTAACGGGTTCGCAAACTCTACGCCTCGAGGGGCGCACACGCGCCGTTGCTTCGAGCGTTTGTATGCATGGTGGCTCAATGGCGATTGTCCTCCCTCCCAACACTGTCCACCCCTCGTCCCAGGAACCAACATCCGCTCTCACCATAGTATCTTCCCAGCTTTAAGATGTCCTCTCCAAGGAAACTCAAGAAACCCGACTTACTCGACGATCGAGGTCCTTCTCGTGTAGCGGCGCTGTTCGACAAGAAGTTGTTGAGCGACGAGCTCACAGTCGAGATCGCGCTCGCGGATTTTGAACGCCGTCTGTATGGAGGGGGAGTTCGGGCAGAGGCCCTCCTAGAAGAGGTTGAGCACATCCCCTTCCTGCTCGACTTTGTCCTGAGTGGTACGTCCGCGTTACGGTCTGTGTCTTCAACGCTCATTGAGGTACGCATACCTCAGGTGTCAGCGGCTCTGCATTTGAAGCATTGGAGGCCGCTATTCTAGGAGATTTTCCTACCGCGGCGGAGCCTTTCCGCTCTTCTGTACACGCTGCCTTGCTCTCGCGTCTGAGCAAGTCGCTTCTCCTCCCGTATCCCAGGGTCTCCAAGGCTCCGCCAGAGTTCATCGCTCACCAGAAGGACGTGGAGACCGCCTCGCTTCTCCTCGAAGCTGTCGCTAGGCTTCGGTTCGATGGTGATGCGCACAACGACAGCACCGTTGACGACCCAAAGCGTCTTGCGAAGCGCAAAGCGCAGGCCAGGCGCAGGTCGTCGGCAGCCTCCGTACCGTCGCCCGTCGTTGAGAAGGCGCCTTTCCTGGGCTACGGAGTTCGGCCGCCTACCACACAGGCCGAGGCAGCCACTCTGACTTCCACAATCCTTAGCCAGCAGCGGGCGATATTACAGGTCAGTGGGCACCGTCTTATCCGTGCCTCAGCAAGACGCTGAGGTCATGGTAGTTCTACCTGAGAGCTTTCCGTCAAGAGCTGCACAGCTCCTTCTTCCGCGCAGCGTACCTACCGCCACCATCCTCGCAAGAGAGGATTTCACCCGTAGTAGAAGACGTCCAGGACATTGTACCGGACCTCCCGAGCAACGATGAGGAGAACTCTGCAGCACGTCCACTTGGCCACCCGGTGACAGCATCGCTGTATATGGACGGCATCGAAAGTTTCGGCGATTGGCAGATTCTGACGTCGACGAAGGCGCAGCGGGATCTTCGCAAAGCGCGCAAAGAAGATTCAAAGAAGTTCAAGATTATTGTCAAGAAAATCCAGTGAGTACGACGCGGAGAGTACACGTGCCGCTGCTAAGCCGTGGTGGGTTCGTGGTAGGGAACTCTCCAAGGGACATTTTTCAGACGACAACCACAAGAAGCTGTTCGGTCTCAACGTTGGCGTTCCGGTCTACGAGGCCAAGATGTCGCGGGACCTACGATTGGTGGTAAGAGATTCTCGATCGTCTGACCGGACACATAGTCATACGTCTCATATAGTATCAAATCCACTGCGCTCCCGACGTTGGGACCAACGTAAGCCGTTCTGTACCTGAAGATCTACGATGCTGTTGTTCTGATCGAGCTCTTACTGTTTCAGACCGAGCGGCAAGGTCAGCTTGGACGTATTGACGAAGAGCGATGAATTTGACGCATATATGCGCTCTTTTACACAGTCATCTGCATCTTCGGCATCTACACGCACGCGCAGCTCGACGGCCGTTTCTGGGACGCGATGAGCCGCACGCTCGCCGACAGGGGGGCGGAGTACAAGAAACGGTAGGACTCGCCTGGTTCACCGTCGCGGACAGAGCTTGACGCCGCATCGCAGCTGCCTGTTCCGAAACCGGGCCACATACCGGAGGGGAGACAATGTCGTCCTCCCGGGCGAGTTTCCTCCGAGGGATCCGGAGGAGGCAGTTCAGCCGTCGCAGCCCGTATCGGAGCTGTCCCAAGATCAGATGGATCAGGTATGTTTGTCGTTATGCGTATGGACGGTATACTAAGACGAACGTCCTCTGTCAGCTTCGAACTTTAGTGTAAGTGCAGCTTCTTTACGTTCTTCAATGAGAATCTAGCTTGACCACTAGCGGTCATGTACGCAGCCTGGAAGGCTATGTCAAGTTCTCTAAGGTTCGCACATATTTACCGTGACTTTCGATTATCTCCTAACCGGATGCGTAGTCATTCTTGAACAGTAGGCATTGTCGATCCGACGCACTCGTCGCCGGGAAATTGACCTGATCTCCATAGGCATTTTGGCGGACCAGGACGTCGCGCACGTGTTCGATGTGTCGTACGTCGCCGCCGCATGCTCTTCTTCCAGTATACTGACATCTGTAATAGCCAACGGGAGAAGGAGATCATCGAGCACCCCCACTCGTGCATCGTCATCGGTGAGACAGACAGCCTCGCAGGTCTGCGGCACTACTGATACGCTGTTTGCGCAGGGAGAAGCGGGACGGGGTAAGGCTCCTGGTCTAGCAACACTTAGGCATTCATAGTAATTAACGCTTCTCGCAGCAAAACGACGACTATTTTGTTCAAGATGCTCGGTATCGAGCGCTCCTCAGAGGCCTTGGCGCAGGGTACGGGAAAGCCCCGCCAGCTGTTCGTCACGCAATCCCGCGTACTGGCGGAGAAGGTCGAGGACTACTACGAGAAGTTGCAGCAGTCGCTTGCCACGGCGAAATGCACGCCCGCCGAGCTGAAAGAGATGGCCGCCAAGGGCGCCGTGCAAAGGCGTCAACATCTCGCCAACGCCGACGAGGAGGTCTACTGGCGGACAGACCTCCCGAAGCGATACAGTGCTCTCGAAGACGGGCATTTCCCGATGTTTCTCACCTATGATCATGTGAGCTACTCTTCTTAATGTCCCTCCAAGTAGCTGCATGATTTGACCGCCCGGTGTAGCTGTGTCGGCTCCTCGAGAACGAGTTTGACTCCCGGCTTTTGGAGGCCGAGAAACAGCGTAGAGTCAGGGACGTCCTGCGCGAGGCGCTCGAGCTTCCGAGTCGCGCCCCCAAGAGCGAAGTTCCGGGCATTGGCTACAAGGCATTTCAGGATACCTATTGGTCTCACTTTCCGCAGGAACTAGTCAAAGGTCTCAGTGAGTGACACTGAATGATACCTCATGGCGATTTTTGGCCAGATTCAAATGGGATTGCATATACACAGATCCCGACGTCGTCTTCGGCGAGTTCCTAGGTAAGCCCTCAGGCTGCGGACCTTCGTCGAAACGACTTGCTAATCCAGTCGGTCACTGTACAGGTGTCATTCAAGGCTCCGAGAAAGCCTTGGACTCTGCGACGGGCCACCTCAGCAGGGAGGATTACTGCAGCATTACTCGTCGCACCTTGATCGTCGACTCTGACCAGCGTGAGGCGATGTACGACTTGTTCTTGCTGTACCGGAAGAAGAAGAAGCAGTTGTGGCACCGCGATGCTGCCGACAGGCGCGTAGCCTGCTCCGTCTTTGCGACTAGCTCCAGACTGAACTCTCATAGGGCATTCGACCTTGTGCAAGCTCTCCGAAAGGACGGCCTCCCCGGGAAAACCGTCGATTTCCTGTATGTGCATTTCGCCCTTTGGTTTCGAGCATACTAAATACGCGACGAAGGTACGTCGACGAGGCCCAGGATAACCTCCTCATCGACACGTTCGGTAGGCTCTGTCTCACCATGGCACGGTGTAATGCACTTATTCGGTCGGCGTCTTGCTAGTGCTCCGGGCTCTCTGCCCGAACCTGCACGGCATGTTCTGGGCTGGCGACACCGCGCAGACGATTTCCGCGGGCAGTACTTTCCGCTTCAGCGAGTTGAAGGCATTCCTGCATCGCCTGGCCAAGGTTAGTGCACTATTGCTGCTCTTACTACGCGATGTATCAACATGTGGTGGAACTAGACTTCGTCGGATGACACTCCGCCCGACCCGAAGATGTTCCATCTCACTGCGAACTACCGATCCCATGTCGGCATCGTCGACTGCGCTGCGTCGGTCGTCGAACTGATCACCGGATTTTGGCCCGACGCCGTCGACTCTCTGCCCCGGGAGAAGGGAATGACGGTCGGTCCAAAGCCAATTTTCTTCTGGGGCGAAAGGGCAGCGGGTTTCGACTCGTTCATATCGGAGGACACGTGAGTTGTACCGCAATCTGAAGGCTTGGAGGTGTTGTCTCACCATATCTATCACATTACAGGGGTAGCACCATTGAGTTCGGGGCCCGTCAATGTGGGTAGTGCCTCTTATCCCGTTGCAGTGTCTCACCCCAGATGGCGTTCAGGCATATTGGTACGGGATCAAGCCGCAAAGGAGAGATTACGCTCGCAAGTCGGTCAGATAGGAATCATCTTGTGCGTCGGTGGAGTGATTCCGCGTTGTGATAGAAGTACTGACACCCGCGCTGGGTTGCAGGACTATCCCGGAGAGCAAAGGGCTGGAGTTCGATGACGTACGTTTTTTTCTAATCGTGTGGCATTGTGGTGCTTTTAACCACCATATTGTGAAGGTGTTGTTGTATAACCCGTTCGGGGATTCTCCAGAAGACTACCAGCGATGGCGCGTCATTCTCAACAAGGTTCCCGGGTATGCAGCCCCGGACTTCGGCGAGGCCCGCCATAGCGGGATATGTCGAGAGGTGGGCGCAGCTTACTGATGATACTCTCGTCCGCCGGACACCACTGATCGCGTTATGGCAGCTCAAGTTCTTGTACGTGGGAATCACCCGAGCGCGCATGAACCTCTGGATCATGGACAGCTCGAACAAGGGAGAACCTATGCGCGTGAGTACGTGGTACACTGCCCAGCAATTGCTGCTCATAGTGTCCTAGCTATTCTGGGAGCGAGCGGGTCTGATCCAGAGTCATGTCCCGGGTAGCACCATGCCACGTCTAGCCGTCTCGTCCAGCAAGACCGAGTGGGCAGAGGTCGCGGGGAGTCTCTTCCACAAACAACAGTACTCGGAAGCCGAGTTGGCTTTCGCGCGGGCAGGCCTTCCAAGGGAGCGGCAGGTCGCTCGGGCGTATCATCTTCGTAGCTTGGCGACGGCATCTTCTGCGGCTACGCGTGCGGGAGGGCGGCTCTCTCCGCAGGCTTCCCGCTACTATGATGCCGCAAGAGCGTTCATGGGGTGTGCCAAAGAGGCTCCCGATGCGCAGGACAGGGAGACTTACTATCGCATCGCCGGGAAGTGCTACGCTGATGCGGGAGATGATCGGGCGGCCGCGCAGGCCTTCTACGAGGCTGGCTTCTACGAGAGTGCTGCAACGCACTACCGTGCGGCAGGCATGTTCGACGAAGCCGTCGCCGTTGTTCAGCGACATCAGGTGATGATTGAGACCTCGGTCGTCGAGTCCATCATTTCCGTCTCGAAGCTCCAGTACCTCAGGAAGAACGAGACAGAGTAGGTTCTCGTCTAATACAACTCAACCCTACACGTTAGCTCACCTTCCATGAAACACAGGAAAGCACGGGCTTTGTTCCACTCAGAGGATGAAGCGCTCAACTACATGTCGAGCTATGGCCTCGAGACTCCTCGAGCAACCCTCCTCGAGCAACTCGGGAGATACTCAGAGGCTGCGCAGTGCCAGCTATCGGAGGGCAATCTGTCTGGGGCCATTGAGCTGTTTCTGCGGGACCGGCAAAATCCAGAATCAGTCGCCCGAGCAGCGCGGTCGTTGCTCGACGCTCTGTGGCCAGAGTTCTCGTTCACCGAGAATTTGGCGCGTTCTCCCGAAATGGACGAAGCATCCGGCCCTACTTCTCGACAGGCGCTGCTGCGACTGTTGGGGGTGTTTCGTGAGGTCGCCGTGGATGGGGACGTTAGGGACGAGGTGCGTTTCGTCGATGCAGCCGATTGTTGACAGAGCCTCAGGCCTGCCCCATAGATGGATATGTTCCGGGCACTATCGCGATGCGACGTCAAGGCTCTCCTCGACCTCCGTCGCCGCTTCAAGAGCTTCGGTAACGAAGCAGCACTTCTTCTCTGCCTCGACAAAGTCTTCTCGATGCCCCTCCGGCTTGGCTCACTGAGCCCCTCCGACGTAGCATCGTGTTTCACTGTCTTCCTGGAATACGCACGGACGATGCAGCGCCTCGCTTGCCAGCCCGATCCATGCGGCCACCCGGCGGTGCAGAAGCTTTTCACATTCACTGCGTACGACGAAGATCATTGCCTACTACATGAAGGAACCCGCCTCCTTTCTGGTGCTGAACGGCAGCCAATTGAACATGCCAGTAACGGCTGGCGAGGCGTTGTGATACTCCGTCACGAGCTTACCAAGCTCATCAAGATTGCGCTCAGGGAGCAGCTCCTTCAGCGTGTAAAAGCCCAGAATGAGGAATGCCACCAACTCCGTTCTCTGCGGCTCTGCTTTCTTTTCGCAACCTCTCGTGGCCGTTGCCCTCGTGGAAATGAGTGCCCTAACTTCCACGCTCCTGCTGGAAGGCACAGTCCCACCGACTACAACGTCTTTGTCCGAGTTCACCTATTGCAGATCATGATCTACAACACACTCTATGCCACCGATGTACCCTCCCGTGAGCTCTTCAAACAGCAAAGGTACGTTCAGCGTGTACTGCACTGCCCTCTATACCATGCTCACATTGCACGAACAGAGCTTGGCTCCGGCGTTTGTACGAAGCATTGTATCCGCAACACTTCATGCTCGGGGGCGTCCACCTGCTCTCCACCGACTCCATCCACGAACTCGACGAAGGCCGTCACATCGTTGCTGTGTGGATCAAAGACTTCCTCAATACTCTGGAAGTCGAACATCCGTGGAACGACTGGTCTCTTCATGTCTTCCGGAGTAACCTGCTCCGGGCGACCCGTCTGGCGATGCTCTTCGACGACAGCGGGGCTTCGAGAAACATGCATCTCATTCCATGCATGTTCCCAAGCTCCTGGCCTCCGCTCGGACGGCTCCGGGATGAGACTGGTCGTCAGGTGCAACATCTGGTACACGCGATGCAAGGCTCCGACCCAGATGCATTGGACAGAGGCGTACTCTTTTTGAAGTAAGTCGCTTATTGGTGCTGGTAGTGTGAAGCCGTCGTCCTCATAGACCTACAGCCACATTCTCAGTAAACGCCTTTCTATCGACATCGGCGTCCTCTGCGATTTCATGGACCAGCTCTGCGGCTTCATGATCGCTGCCAAGCGTCTCCGAGCAGGGCGATCTCTCCACGATGTCACCCTCCCGAAGAGCTGGGTCGCTCGCATCATCGCAGCGCTGCCCTCTCTTGAGGATAAATCGACTCGTCGGGCGGTTGTGTACAAGTCTCACTTCACGAATCTCCTCCAGCAGGTGTACTCCGGGAACGACTCTAGTATGTCCAGTCTCCATATAGTAGTGCACCGCTAATGCCTGACCGCGACGTTATTGAACTTGCAGCGTGGCACCTCTACTTCGAGCATGTCGACCTGTCTAGGATGGGCTCTTACAGGACACGCAACGTCTTGGTCGCGAGGATGTAAGTGTCACGGTTGATGTACCTACAGGGGTCCCTGTATGCTGACATTGGCCCTAGCTGCAAGAATTTGTGCCTTTGTAGGATCTCCACCGTGATCTGCTGTACTAGTACGTTCTCGCTGACCGGCGTTCATAGGGGGATACAACCTTTGCTCGCCCGACCTTCGGCAGGACATCATGAAGTCCATATCAGCGATCACTACCGGGCAGTGCGATATTGTCCTAAGTTCCGTCGTTTCACCGTACGTCGCCGGACATTCTCTTCTCTTCATAACAGGCGTCGTAACGATGCATTTAGCTATCTGTACGCAACCTCTTGGAACGGCCTCGCAAAAGCCGTACGCGCATCCACCACCGGGTCCGACCTAGACGAGATGGTCCAACTCTGGGATATCCGCACTCCCATGCCAAGGGACAGCTTGCCCCACGTCCGACGCGTACCCTTCGCCCGCCATAGCGATATCTCCGCCCTTGCGGGCTTCGGACATCCTTTTGCAACCCGAGTCGAACCGACAGCTGCCACTTCAAGCGCTCAAGCACTAGTAGGTTTGGGCCCCTCGGCAGACAAGCCATCGCTACCGACCGCGCCTGTTCTGATTGACGGCCCGGAGGACGATGACATGCTTGTACTGGACCACCAACAATCCGGCCTATCCGGTCGTACAAGCCCAGCACTCGAGGACGACAATTTCAGTCAGGGCGAGGAGGAGGCCCCGATTCTTTCATCTCACGAGCTGGCTGCTGCCACTGTCATCGCCGGAGCATTCCAGAAGTACTGGTCACGCGTACAGGAGAAACGGGATGGCCTACAAGAGACGAGGCGTCGCATCTACGCGCAATTCCGGGCGCAGATCCCGAAGAGACGGTGGTCGAGCCCTCCGTGTCGCATGCTCTTCCTCGGCGCACTCCCGCACGCTTACGTTGGCCTCGAGTGCACCAAGGGCCACCTGAGCGCCGCGATGGCAGGAATGAAGGGACGTCTCAAAACGGTCAATCACCGAGAGCTCGAGAACCTGCTGACCGCCTTGGATCAACTCACGTATGTCCTCTGCTCCATGCGGCGCGACTCTGCGAGCATCGAGCGAACGTGTGTGCTAACTGTTCGCTCTGCTATTGCTTACAGGGTATTGTTCGATGAAGCGTCCCGTTTGCATCTGGAACTCGCGCCTGCCGCGCAGCTCTACAATGATTGCGACACCGAGACAATCAAGGCATCCGTACTCAGGGTAGACGGGCTGGTACGCACCGTAGTCGCCGACAGGGAGGAGGCGTTCGCATGGCAAGGGGATGTCAACCTAGCGAAAAGCATTGTCAGCGAGTGAGTGGGCTCATTGGTAGCGGTCCTCGAGCTGTTCTTGTACGAGTAGTACGGCATGTTGTGTATCGTCACGGGTATTCATGTTCGCATTCTTGAACAACAGTGGTATCATCGGCCACGCAGAATGGCCTCGCGTAGTTGAGGGCTTCATTCGCTCTTGACTGGCTATGTTGATTGACTACTGCACTTACGTTGCTCATTGGTGTGCGTCGAACGTGAACGCGAACGTTTGAACCCCGAGTTGTGTATGACTTGCAGCACATGGACTACAACCACAGAGGCATCGTGTCGTGCAGGAGGCGTTGCAATTAGGAGAGTATCATAGCGGTCGGGACAAGGCTGGAATTTGACAAAAGCCGCAGGAAAGATGGGAGGAATAAGCGAGCCACGTGGCCGCCCGGGGCCAAAGGCTTCGGGTTCGGGAGGCTCTTTGCTCGCCGTCATATACCCTCTCCCCGTCGTCGCCGCCGTCGGCCTCAACGTCCCCAGCCCCCGCTCTCGCCGCGTCGAGCAGAGCCTGCGCGATCCTCTCTGGTCTCCCTAGGCTGAGTCTCTGTTGCCCATCATGGTGTCGCAGCACCGCCAGCAGCCGTCCCGGCTGTTCATCCCTCCCAACCTCAACGCTCAACAACCCATGTCTTTCGCAGAAAACGCTCCCCTGTTCTCACCAGCACTGCCGACGGCCATTCAGCAAGGCATGCACCCCCAGTACGCGCTCGGTGGCCAGGGACATCTCCTCCAAACCCCCATGCAACCTGGCTTCTTTCCGCCCCAGCCTGGCGCGCCTGGTCGACCGTCATTGCACAGGAGCCATCCCAGCGTTATGCAGCTCGCCGCTGCTGGGATCATTCCGCCCCCGGGCATGCCCATGACGCCTCTTGGCCAGGGGATGCCCATGACACCTTTGGGCCAGAACGGCTTCCCACCGCAGATGGTCCCCGGCCTCGCGCCTTTCGCGCCGCCCTTTGTACCAAGAAGCAAGCGGTCGGCGAGCATGAGCGTGGGTGGGCCACCGAAGGCCGTCCTGGGCGGACCTCAGCGCAAAGTGAGTCCAATGCCACCTGCGGCTCCTGCGACGCCCGTGGCGCCCGCGCCGGCCACAAAGCAGAAGAAAGTGGTTGTCAACTTCCCTCGCGAGACGATTCCCACGGAGGGCGACGAGCCACCAAAGCGTGCGTCTTTTGCTAGAACGCCGCTGTCGCCCTCGGAGGTCCCGGAGCAAGTAGAGATCAGGAATCCGGAGACGAGTACGATCGAGCTATACCCACCGGACTCTTGGAGATACCACTTGCCACCAACCGTAGACGTGTTTCTTCCTGGAAAAGTATGTGGGTTTGAGTATACCTCTTTGTTCTTTGCTCACCTGCGTGCTAGGCTTCTTGGGATACCATCAAACAGAAGATCATCGAGGAGAAGCTGGAGCGACTGGGGGTAGAGCGTGGAAGTGGTAGCACGAGTACAATTCCTCATATACACGCGCCCCATGCGCGTGCCGCCTCGGTGAGTTCGACGCGTTTTCTTTATGCACGCCTCTAATGTGCAAGTGCAGATCTCGTCCCCGGCCGATCCCGCGCTTCTCTTCTTCAAACTGAACAAGCTCCAGCAATCTCAGAACGCGTCTGCGGCTAACTCGCTATCAACATCTCCGCAACCCCCCACCCTTTCTCCGTCTCCGAACTCCCTCCCTCCCCGTCTTCAGAATCGACACGGACATAGCATGTCACTGGCCCAGCCTCCCTCGCATCAGTCGTCGCTGTTCAACCCGGCCGCTGCGTTTAATCCCTTTGGACCAAACGCGACTCTGGGCTCCGATCAAGTCCTTCCGCGGTTCTCTCCAGCGCCTCTTGAGACTATCCACGCTCCACAAGGTCGTGCCCCGGCCAACTTATCGTCGCTCGCGCCGCCTCCGTCCCAATCGCGGCCCGAGAGCCGGCCGGACTTCATGCGTGGCTTTGGAGTCGACATACCCGAGGAGGAAGAGCCGGAAGAGGTTCCGGTGGTGCGTGAGGAACCCCCGGAGGAGGATCCGGCAGCTGCCGAGCTTGCGGAGGCGGACATGTCCATGGCGTCTGTGGATGATATCGACCAGGATGTGGATCAGGATGGCTTGAGCACGGTTGCTCAGAGTCGGATACACTCCCGGCACGTCTCGAAGCTCTCTGTGGCGCTCTCGCTGCGGTCAGTCGGCGGAATGGTGGATGAGGCTGAGCCGATCCCGGAGCACGAGGTTGTGCCAGTCAGGAGTCCCACCGGTGAGCTGGAGATAGAGGACCTGGATGCAGATGTGGACGCAGATGAGGCCGTGGGCGAGTGGACGGGCTCGGAAGACTTGCGGACTGGCCCTGAGACGTCTGACGATGAGGTGCGTTAAGTGAATGGTTACGTCTCTCGCAGAACTGACGCATATGCAGAGCATCGGCGAGTGGTCAAATCCTTCGGATGAGGAGCGCGCACGAACAGAGCGTCTGCACCGGCGTATGCTGCGCCGTGTCAAGCAGGTGAAGCAGGAGCTCGAGATTCCTCGTCGGATACCCAACTTCCCGCGGCCGCCATCACTCGGCATGCAGGTGCCTGGCATGGGACCCGCACGGGACGATGACATCGTCTCTAACCCTAGTGATGAGGAACACGCCTCCTTTGTCGACCCGTATTTCCCTCGCCCTCAGTCCGACCACAGCGTCGGCCGGCCTCTCCCGCCGCTCCCGCATTCCCGCAGTGGCTCGCAGTACTCAGCGCAAACTGGTCACGATCCCGCCCTCGCACATTCACGGCATCCATCGGAGCAGTATCTCACCCCGGGCGGCCTTCAGCCTCGCCCTCCTCAACCTCCGTCCGCAGCCCCCCGCACCGAGTCGCTCAATCCGTTTGCGAAGCCGTTCGTGTTCGGATCGAGCCGCCAGTCAGGGACATGGTCTGTTGGCGCTCTGTCCGGTTCTCCTTCGGCGACCCCCCCGACACATACCCGGGCGCCGTCCTTGGGCAAGCCACTGAACGCGGCCGCGATGGAATTCAAGCCTGGCAACTTCACATTCCGCCCACCATCAGGCGTACCGCAGCTGTCGTTCCCGCAGCCACAGGTGGTACCCCGGCCTCTGCCCACTCCGCCGATGGCCATGCCCGAGCCCGAACCGGAGCTGCCACGCGCTGCTCAGGGCCGCGAGAAGAGGCAGCGGCGCAGCCTCAGCGGTTCGATCGAGAGCGACGACGAGGACGGCCACAACACGATGACGTCGTTCAAGTTCCCGCCCACCGCAGACGAGGCGCGCAACGTGCGGCACTCTGCTCCCGCCAGTCCGCCCACCACCAAGGACACGGGTCTCAACGCGGCTGCGAAGCCGTTCACGTTCTCAGGCTTCGCGAGCACCTTGCCGTTCGCGGCGCCGCATGCGGTCAATGTCCCGCACTCACCCGAGGCCAGCGGAGACGAGGAGGAGAACGACGAGAACAGGCCGCTGGTGTCGATGCCGGTGCCGCAGATCGGTGCGGAGGAGCTGCCGTACCCGCCGACGTCGAAGCCGAAGCGGGCGCCGATCCCGCTCGACTTCACGCACCCGGTGTCGACGAACACCGTTCCTGCTGGCCTGTTCAAGGCCCTCGTCAACAACGACGGCGAGGAGCGCACCCGGAGGACAGTGCGGTCGAGACTCAGCTCGCGCGATATCTACGAGCACAGTCCGAGGCAGTCTCTCGACGACCTGCACGTCCCCCCTATCTCGAGAGGCATTGGGCGTGCGAGGCTTTTCACTGACCCTGGTTTCCGCGACGAGTCCCCCGAGCGCGACGACGTCTTCAGTGTGCGCCGGCCTCGCCGCTCGTCCCTGCCGCCCCGACAGCAAGATGACGATGAGGAGTCCCTCTCAGACATGTCCATCCCGCCAGTCAACCTCGCGCGCCGGGTCGAGATGCACCAGTACGAGCTGCGTCTGGAGCGGCTCCTGGAAGAGAAGTTCTCGGGGATCCAGCGGGCGCTCGACCAGTACAAGCAGGCGTCTAACGGCCAAGCCATCAATTCGTCGACGGAGGCCATGATCTCGGAGGTCGTCTCCCTCTTCCGTGCGCAACTCCAGGAGTCTGCCGCGCGTGGCCTCGATGATAGCCAGCTTGATGCGCGTGGCGAGCTCGACTTCGAGGTGCTTAAGGGCATTATCGAGCAGAGCCAGGAGGAGACTCGCGCTACGCTCAGGCGGGAGATCGCAGGCATCCTCCAGGTGCCTCGGGAGCGCGACCTTGAGACCCGGCAGCTCGTGGAAGAACTCAGCAACCGGACGATCAACGCACTGGCCTCGGCGATGTCCCAACTGGGCGCGCGCATACAGTCGATGGAGACGACGCGCGCTCCCTCGGCGAACCGCGATCTCGTCGCGCAGGACCTCCTGCAGAAGCTCCTGCCGCATATTGCTGCGCTCCGCGCGGAGCCTGTCGACTACGACGTCCTCACGGGCCGGCTCGCACAGGCGGTCAAGCCACACATATCCCAGCTCATTGACCTTGCGTCGGACAAGCGCGAGACCGCGGGGCTCATCGTGGACCGCCTCGTTCCCATCCTGCCCTCATTGCAGCCCAACATCAACCTGGACGCTGTTGTTGGTCGTCTTACGTCCGAGCTTAGGTCAATCGTGGGCCCTCTGGATGCGCACGAGATCAAGGAGCAGGTATCGGACCTCGTGGTCGAGCGCCTGGATTCTCGTCTGGCTGTGCGTGACCGCGCCCTCAACGTCGACGCTATGTCAGACCGTCTCGTGGAGAACGTTCGTAGCCTCCTTGCCCCACTCGCCGATGTACAGCGCAAGATCGAAGAGTTGGCAGTCGCACCGCCTGCCCAGGTTGTTGCACCACAGCTCGATACCGAGTCCCTGCGTCAAGACATCCTCGGTGTCCTCTCCGACCTGCCTCAGCGTCTGGTGGCAGCGACTGACGCTCTTGGAAGCGCGCAGTCCGAGTTCAAGGCCCGCGCGGACCGTGTCGAGACCGACGCCGGGTCGAGCAAAGCCCTCCAGAACGTCGAGGCCGCGATCTCCAGCGTCGCCAACGACCACCGGAAGCTCGTCGCGCAGAACCAGGAGTTCTCCGAGTTCTGCAACGACATCATCAAGCACATCAACAGCCTCCCCGAGGCGATGGTCGAGGCGACCAAGATCCTCCAGAACGCGCACGCGGACTTCGCCGCGCGGGACACGTCGCAGAAGGACTCGGAGGAGATCCGCAGGCTGATGGCGACGAACGCGGAGCTGCAGGTGCAGCTCGCGAAGGCGCGCGGCGCGCACGGCCAGGTGCGCGTCGAGAAGGACATGCTCGGCGAGCGCGTCAAGGCGGCCGAGAACGAGCGCGACCGTCTGCATTCGCGTGTGGAGGTGCTGCAGAACTCTGTGTCTAACAAGGCGGCGGAGGCGGCAGCGACCGACGCGAAGAACGCTGAGCTTGAGGAGGCTCTCGCTAGGGCCTTAGAGCGCCTGAAGGCGGCGGATGTGCAAGCACAGAGCCAGCAAGAGCGTATCTCGGAGCTTGAGAAGGCGAAGCACGAGGTTGTGCTGGAGAAACAGCAGCTCAAGGCCAAGGTAAGTAAAGGATGGCAGCCTCAGACGAATGGCTTAACCTCATCCTGTCGGTGTAGATGGATGCGCTCGATCTCAAGGTCACGTTCATCGCGCGGGAGAAGGACACGCTCGCCGAAGAGCTGTCTGCACAAAGACGCCAGAACGACGAGCTGCGCTCACAACAGGACCGCTGGGACGAGCTTCGCCAGGCCACCGAGCAGATCCAGGCCCTCGCCAGCATGGCCAGCCAGGCGGACCAGGAAGAGCTGAAGGAACTCCGGCGCGTCCGCGACCGCAGCAAGGTGCTCGAGGGCGAGAACACCGCGCTCCAGCGTCGCATCAAGGACTACGACACGAAGCTCGCGAACAATGACAAGCTCGCGCAGACGTCCAGGCAAAGCCTCGTGCAGGCGCGACAGCGCGCGGAGGAGTGGGAACGGCGGGCGAAGGAGGCCGAGGGCCAGCTCGAGGTCACGCAATCCAAGCTGGACGACGTCGAACAGTCCCACTCGCAGCTCGACGCCGACTACTCGCTCGTCAAGCTGCAGCTCGAGGAGAGGGATGCCGAAGAGCGGCTTGACAAGGTACGATATATGAGATAGACATGTCGATATCTTACTCACCCCTACTCTTCCTCAGGACCGGCAAAACAAGCTCCGCGACCAGATCGCCTCCCTCGAGGGCCAGGTCGCCCGCCTGCAAGCCGAAGTCGACAAGGCGAAGAAGTCCACGAGCGTCCTCCAGCCCGCCCCGCGCTACCAAAACGGGCAGACGCACCACGCGCCGCCGCGGCCGGACTCGCGCGCGAGCACGGTGTACAACCAGAGCCGCGCGGGGACGCCGAAGGCGCAGTACAACGGCACGACGACGGACGTGCGCGTCGCGACGCCGCCGCAGTCGTCCGTGCGCGACTCGATGCACGCGCCGTGGCGGCAGGCGCCCGCGATGCAGCTGGGCAAGGGCGGGATGCGCGCGAACCCGTACTACCGCGCGCCGTCGCCGACGCCGAGCACGGTCTCGGTCGCGCCCACGCTCGGCGACGACGGCTGGTGGCAATAGACGAATTGTGAAGTGACTGACTCTCCCGGGATCCGGATGGTTATTCGTACAACACTGACTGCGGTACTATACGTTGCATACGGCCCCGGCCCTGTTTCTCTCTCTCTGCTTAAGTACTCTCCCGACCCTCACCTACACTCACTGCTGCGTCTCATCGGAATTGCTCTCACTTGCATGGTTCTCGGGTTCCTCTGCTGCTGGCCTCGTCGCGTCCCCCCATTCGGTACATATACATATGCTCGCCACCCACATATCAGAATCTTCTGCTCGCATTCGGCGGGCGCGGTACTATATCTATCTGAACATCTTGTGTTCCTTTCTATACCAGCTTTATATACCGTACATCACTGTCCGACGCTCGTCGCCCAATACCACTGTTTCCACCACCGCGCGCCCGCTTTGCGTTGCTCGCGACTCTCGCCCGCCAACAATCAAGCTCAAGACGCACAGCAGCAAGACATGGTCTGTTGTACATACAGCAGAATATATTGGCATTAATCGAGTCCTGTATAGTTGCGCGACAGACGAACGGGCGGGCGGGGGGACAACCAGGGGCTAGTCGAGCAGCAGACGATCCTGTATGGTGGGAGGCGGGAGCGTATGTGTATGTGTAGGTATGCGTACATTACGGGCGCGCGCACGGCGCGCCTTCGGTGGGGCCACAGCAAGATTCGATATTCGGCGTTCAGGACGTGTACGAGGGCGGGAGAGTCGGCCAGATGAACTTCTCTACCGCTTGGATGGCCTCCTGCGGGTCCGTGGGCAGCCTGAAAACGCGAGCGCACATGAGCAACGATCAGCATATACAAGAAAGCGGGGGGAAACAAGACGAGGAAGGGAGGGCAGAAGAATACGCACTGCAGCTTGGGCTCCCAGCGGCCGGCGCGCTCCTGGAAGAAGCGCGGGACGTGCGCCTCGCCGCGCTCCTCCATGCGCCGGCGCGCGTCGCGCTGGGACTCCTCCACCGCCGTCTTCGCCTCCGTCGCCGCGTCCATGTCCTTCGCCACGATCGCGCGCGTCAGCTTCGACCACAGCCTGTCGCGCCACATAATCCACTATCAGCAAGCGTACGGGAGAGAAGAGAGGGAGGGGGCGCACCGGCGGGACTCGTACTCCTCCTGCTCGTCCTCGGGCGCGACCCACTTCGGCGCGATGTTCTGGCCGTCCTTCGTCGCGTCGAAGAGTACCCGCTTCTCGCCCTACGTCCCCGCGCATGTTAGTAATGCACTACAGACACTAGACACGCATACACGCACCTTCGAGCTCTTGTACTCCATGAGCGCGCTCCACTTGCCCGAGATCTCGCCCGTCTCGGTGTTGCCGCGGCGTATCCGGCCCTGGATCGCGTTGTACGAGCCGGAGAAGTAGCCCTATGCGCGCAAGTTTAGTATCGGGTGTGGCTGCCAATGGGGGGCGGGTAGGGGGTGGGTGAGCGCACCTTCGTCTTGAACTGTATATCAGCGTAGTGCCCGGTCTGCTCGTTCTTCGCCGTGCACGAGTCGCCGAGCTCGAGGAACATCTTGCCCCACAAGATGCCGCGCGCGTACATATTAGGCATCGAGACCACGTATTCTATCGTACCACGGGTCAGGCTGCCACGGTTCTGTGCCCGCGCGGTAAACGTACCTTTGTCGTCGGGGCGCCCGAGGAGGTAGACGCGGTTCTCGCCCTCCATCGTCGTCGACACGCTGTTCCCGAGGAACTTGGACTTTGGCCGCAGCTCGCCGATCACCGCCACCTTGTTCGCGGGCGAGACGTAGTAGAACGCGGACACGGGCGGGTGGTGCGATACTACGGGCGCGCGTGTATAGGTCAGCGTGTGGCGCATGCGCTCACGGGCGCCTGGGGTGCGCGAGTGGTCAGAGGAGCGTACCTTGCTCTGCGATGTAGAAGCCGCGCGAGCCATCGGGGTAGTCGTAGCGGCAGCGGAAGAACTCGCCGAGGACGGGGTTGTATCTGTAACGGCCGCGCTTTCAGCGATCTGACGCGCGCACGTGCACGGAAACGCGCGGGGAGGGGCATAGCGGGCATCGAGGGCTACCGCACTGGGCAGAAGCCGTCTGCAAAGAGCCTCGCGCGCGACGCGTGGTGCGTGTCGGGCGCGTAGTACTAGTAGCGTGGTGCGCAGCCCATCCTACTGTGGCGCGACTTTCGCCCAGTGCGGTATTCGAGGACGCCTGCCGAGAGAAAGGAGGGGAAGAACGGGGAGACGTACGGCTTCTTCACGCCCTTGGGCTTGATGTGCCAGCCGGCGAGGTAGTACTGCAGCACGCGGATGAAGCGCTCTTCGGGGTCGTCGCAGTTCTCCGCGCTGAGATGGGGTCAGTGCCTGGCACGGGGACGGTGGAGTAATGGGCGAGGAGAACTTGCCCGAAGAGGAGATCTGGATGGGACATGAAGTCGGTGATGCGCTCGAGCATGCTGCGCGGCTCGAGCACGAAGGTCGGGAAGGTCACTTTGTGGAGATCCATGCCGACTCTGATCGCAAAGTGAGCTCACTCCGCCCTCCTCGGAGAGCACACCGCGGGACGAGCGGCGACGCACCGTAGCTGTGAGATGAGCGAGGCGATGATGGAGCCCTCATTCTCGTCCCTGTAGTCGTCGACATCGTCGCAGGGGTCAGCGGGGGAGAAGTAGCGCATGGGGGACGGAGGGGGGCACGGACAAGATCGATGTGTCGTCCGGCTCGGTGTCGTCCGGGACCTTGTCGTCTTCGGAGGGCCCGCGTGGCTTGTAGACCTTCTGAGCGGCCTGGTTGAAGAGTCCCATCATGGCTGGATCGTGGCAGGAGGCGAGGGGCGGTGGCGGCGTGGATCAGGCAGGAGGTGCTTAAGTAGCCTGCCCTGCTGCGTAATGCAATGCGATGCGTTGCGGTCCTCTAGGCGAGCCCTGGCGTAGCAGAGAGTAGGCGAGTGAAGCAGAACCGACAGATGTAGAGAAACGAGGATTGCCGGGAAGGAGGAGGAGGAGGAGATGAGGAGAAAGCGGTCGGCTCGGCGCAATACAGGGCGCCACAGCCACCGCCCATATCCGGCCCCTTGCCGGTGACGCACTCCTCCTCTTCCTCCTTCCCCCTCCTCGGCCCGCACATCCCTTCCGCCCTCATCTCCTCACTTCTCCCCACTCCTCCTCGCCTAACCCGTTCTCGACTCACGAACACTCGGACCAACACCGAGCGGCTCTTACGTGCGCTGAGCATGTCGATGCAGCACGACGCCGAATGACGTAACGATCGAATGTCAGAGCCGCTCACCGCTCGCCCGCGCGTCTCGTGCACCGGTCAACCGTTTTCACAAACCGCCCGCAAATGGAATCGAAGTATTCCTAAATCACAAATCCACTCGTACCCGGTACCCGGAGAAGAATTACTGAACGCCAGAGTATAGGATAAGCGTTCTGGAGACGGTATATGTGACGGCTTCTTCCAGTGCTTGTCGACAGTGTCGGAGCAGTTACCGCGGGCTACACGAGAGTGCAGATAGTACCCATGCAATGCGTGTCATACCTCCGATCAAACCATGGCGTCAAGCCATGCTCATTCTGGTGAGTAGACCGGTTTACTGCTTCGGAATGACTGGATCCTGCTAGCGTATATGCAAGACTTGCTGTAACGAGCGATTTGTAGCACACGGGAGTCCCTCCAAGCAGAGCGTTCAGATGTGTACAAGAACGGTTGGCTCTGGAGTATGGGATGCCCTGTTCTCAGCGCAGGATGCGGGTATTGGCACCATGCACCTGCAAGCATACAACACTTCATGATGAACACAAACGACACGATGCAGCACCTGCCACACGTACGTTCCGTTAGCTAAGAAGGATTGGGGTGGTTCAGCTAACATATTTGCTCTTCTCCATAGGACGCAACGAACTTTATGACGTTCGATGTCCTGGGAAGTGCCTGGTGTGACAAGTGCAGCGCGTGGGCCCATCGCGCGGCAACCCTCGCGCGATCTTCGGTCGTTTCACTACACCGCCATAAACGCTGCCTTTCGGCCACAGAACTGCATGCGAGCTATGGCGCACTGGCGCCTGGACTTCCCTGAATTTCAGGTACGAGCTCAAGATTTACCAGGCTGTTCTCCGACGCTTCGATTACCTCCTATGTCATACGCGTCCGCGACAACCCACCCATCCAGAACCCGATCGTGCATATGCAAGTGCGTGAGGGGACTCAGTTCTTAACGCTGGCGTAAAGCGCGTCAAGGGTGGGATATTCCACGGATCGCCGTGATCAGACCAAAATTGTTCAGGGCTTCGATAGTTGAATGGGATTCCACTCTCTGCGTCGCACTCGTTGGGGACTACGTCGAGCGCGCTCACCGATATCGTTCTCTCCTCCGCTTGCCAGAGCCGACGTGACCTTCGCCGCCTATGGACACAACCGTTACTGGTTCCTGCGGCATGGCCAGATCGAACGGGAAAGCAATATATTATCGGCATGCGTCTCCTCCAGTCGATGAGTAAGGACATTCTCACTTGCACGGTGCTTCCCATCAAGCGGACGAGCGGCTTCACGCTCTCTCAGGGTACTCAACCTGTTCAACCCGACACTGTGCGCGCCAAGGGTCGTGGGCGTTACGACTCTGCCTGGTGAAAAGTCGGCTTCACCTGTGAAAGTATTGGTATAGTGGGGGTGGGGAGAAAGATCGTGAAAACAGGCGCTCGGATAATGAACTTGTAATATAGTAGATTTCCATCGAGGCCGTCTACAAGATACGAGCGCTACCGTAAAGTAGTTGCAGTGGGGGGTATTTACAGCAATTCACTACTATGTACCAGGGGCGGAGGGTGCATACCGGGGCGCGGGGGGAGTGCATATCCATCGGGGAGGAGGGATGCGCATCGGGCCGACCGGGTGCGTATTGCGGCAGAAATGCGCGTATCGGGACGGAGGGCGGCGTATCGGGGAGGAGAAGTGCGTGCCGGCGCGACCGGGTGCTGCATGGGGGCGGAGGGCAGCGTATCGGGGCGGAGGGCGGCGTATCGGGGCGGAGGGCGGCGTATCGGGGCGGAGGAGTGCGTGTCGGCGCGACCGGGTGAGTATCGCGTCGGAAACGCGCGTGTCGGGGCGGAGCCTGGCAGGCGCGTTGGGGCGGCTGGGTGCGTGTCGGGGCGGAGGGAGGCATGTCACGGTGGTGGTTCGCATCCGGGTGGAGATAGGTGCGGAGGCGGCTAGGGTTACGTGTCAGGGCGAAGGAGGATGTATTGTGCGGAGAGGGTCGCACTGGTGTGGAGCCTGGGGGCATGGCCAGATGCGTATTGCGGCGGACATCTGCGTGTCGGGCCGGAGGGCGGCGTGTTGGGGAAGAGGCAGGCACGGCGCGTCGGCGCGACCAGGTGCCGCGTCGGCGCAGGCGCAGAAGGCAGCATATTGGGAGCGCGTCAGGGCGGAGTGCGTATCGCGTCAGAAACGAGCGCGTCGGGGCGAGGCGGTGCGTATCGCGTCGCAAATGAGCGCGTCGGGGTGGAGAGCAGCACGTCGGGGCGGTGGGAGGTGCACTGGGGTGGAGGCAGGCGTGGCGCGTCGGCGCGACCAGGTGCTGCGTCGGCGCGCAAGGCAGCGTGTTGGGGCGGAGGGCGGTGTATTGGGGCGGGGGACTCGGAGTGTGCGTCGGCGCAACCGGGTACTGCATCGGGGCGGACGGACGGCAGCATACTGGGGCGTAGGAGTGCATGTCGACGCGACCGGGCGCATATCGCGGCGGATACGCGCGCGTCGGGGTGGAGGCAGACGCGCCGGGGTGGAGGCAGGGGTGTCGGGGCGGAGGCAGGCGCGTCGGCGTGGCTGGGTGCGGGTCACAGCGGAACTCCGCACGTTGGGGCGGAGCGCGGCGTATCGGGGCGGAGGAGTGCACGTCGGTGCGACCAGGTGCGCGTTGCGGCGGAAACGCGCGCGTCGCGACGAAGATAGGTGCGTCGCGGCGGCTGAGTGCGTGTCGGGGTGGAGGGAGGTATGTTACAGTAGTCGTTCGCGTTCAGGTGGAAATAGGTGTGGAGGGGCGTGGGGTTACGTGTCGGGGCGGAGATGGGTTGTATTTGTGTGGAGGGGGGCATGCCCCGGTGCGTATTCCAGCGGACATCTGCGTGTTGGGGCGGCACTCGGCGTATCAGGCTGGAAAAGTGCACGTCGGCGCGGCCGGGTGCGTATCATGGCGGGAACGCGCGTGTCGGGGCGGAGCACGAGGGCAGCATACCGTCGGGGTAGAGGGGGGCCCGTCGGGAGGAGGGTGATGTGAGGCGACCAGGTGCGTGTCGCAACAGAGGAGGAGGGCACGGCAGGGAAGGGTCCCAGGGGTGCTGCGATCGGATCCGGGCGGGAGGCCTGTCGTGGCGGGAGGGGTGCTTGTTGGGGCGGCCGGTGCTTAGTGCTCTGATACCTACATCCGCAGAGCGTTCCCGTCGCGCTACAGCTAGCTTGTCCACGGAGCTGTTCTCCACTGGCGCAAGTCCTGAGCGTCCTGGGGGTGCGAACACATCCTACTGTACGTTGTGCTGCTGCCACGGACGGTGCCCACGGCGCTCAGGATCGCGCTCTCCGAGTTTGAGTCGCTCCGGTACTACATGGGAGCCAGGGCCTGCATCAGACCGGTCCCACGCGCGCTCGCCACCGACGACGGCGGACACGCGAGCAGTGTCGAGACTGCATGATGCGAAGCCTCTCCGGCGCAATATCTGTGGCGGACAACGGCAGCGTCAGCGGGACTTGGGAGGCAATAACCTTTCGCAGGTTAAGGAGGATGACGTACCGTCCCCGGGTCGGACGCGAACCGCGCCATACGCGTGTTGGGGCGCAGGGCGGCGTGTCGTGGCGGAGGTGCAGCTGAGGGCGCGTTGGTGCAGCCAGTTGTGGTCGGGTGCGCGTCGTCGCGTTAACCCGCATGTTGGGACAGAGGGCGGCATGTTGCGGCGTAGGGCGGCGTGTTGTGGTGGAGGACGGCGCGTCAGGGGGAGGGAGGGCGCGTGTCGCGGTGCAGCGGGTGCACACTGGGGGATTTGAGTGCGCGTCGCGGAGGAGGAAGGCACGTCAGGAGGAGGAGTATGTTTAGGGGGCCTCCCGGAGTGCATTTCGTGGCGGAGGGGCCCGGGTGCATACTAGGGATGCATATTGCGATGGAGGAAGTGTGTCGGGGTGGAGGCAGGCACATTGTCGGCAACAGTTGGGTGTCGGGGGATGGCGTGGACGAGCAGAGCACGGTGTGGTGGCATAGTGGCTTGGGATGCTAGGAGCCCTCAATGTAGAGCGCTCGTGAAAGTTCCCCACTACGGTCTATGATAGCGAACTGCCCTTGCACCTTAACGCGACCGACTACGCACTGAATAGTGGTGATGTCGACAATTTCGAGGGCGCCCAGCTTCTTGTAATAGTGGATATCCAGATCGCGGTGATCGTTCTCGATGACACAGCGCCGGATAGCGCCAAGTACAAGTGTGCTGGGTTCGGTCTGGGGGGGCAAGGCGGAGGGTATGGGAGCGTGTTTGACAACAAGTATTTCATCAGCACTTTGTCATTTCCCTTGTTGCTCTTGCGCCCCTTAGCGAATTTCCCTAATAGACGCTAATGCGGACAATGTGCTGCAAGGGAACTAAGCCCAACCCAGGTGAAATACATCAATAGTATTGGATATCGGCTATAGAATGGTCTCGTGTGAGTGGTAATCTGCATAGCTATTGATGTAGTACTGATTAAAAGCGTCTAGAGTATCACTGAAAGGGAAATGTACAGGTAGAAAAGTTGCACCTAAGACAGGCATTAAATGGCACGCACGAACGATAGCACGTATAGGAATTACACTACAAGCGGGACTATCATGAATAAACTGAGGCTGAACGACCCATAGTCCAGTGAGGGGATCCGGAACATCATTAACGTAGGTATACCAGTGCACCAGGGCGCATGCATACGTAATGTTCTCAAACTTGAAGCGAAGGAAACCCCGAGCGCGCGCAACCCGCACACCCTGCATACCGGGGACGTTCGGGTCAACACGCACTAACAAGGTGTCGAAACGGGCCATCTTTCCCAGCCATGATGGGTTGCACCGGATAATCTCCCGATGCATCCCACCAGGCCCGCAAAGATCACTCGGAGCATAATAGGTAGCGGACGCAGAAAGGTATCTCGAAATCGGAGTACGAGGAGAAATGTACGGGTACTGCTCAGGCGGAAAGTCGGGGCCAAGCACAATGTCCGGATAAATCTCCCTCTGGAGAAACTCGGAGATAAGTGTCGCAAGGTCAGGTCGACCAATGGCGAGAGCCGTATCCCGGATAGACTGCGTGCCATGAGAAGCTAACAGGTTGCTCAATAACACTGCGCGCTACGCTCAGGAACCACTCACCTGGCTTGACACTGAGCGCAACAGATGGGCCGGCTCGGCGCCCGTCTACGGCCAACGCGTCCCGGAGAGCCATGAAGTTGGCCTCACGATTGTCCTGCTCGTCGTCGATGTCCTCGCCGATGTCGCGCAGGGACGAAGTAAGGACGTCATCTTGAAGCAAGCCGCAGCGGCCGAACTCGACCTGTGCTGCGGCAAGCTTGGACAGGCGCGTGTTCTTCTTGATGATCTGCTGTAGGGGGTTGTTTTTGTTCGAGTCGCGCCACGGCTTCTTGACGACCTCGATATGCTTTGATTCGGTGATAGACGAGCAGAGCCCATTCGGCGAGCCGAAGAGGCGTATCGCCTGGACGTAGTGCACCAGGGCGTGCTGGCGGGGAAGGCCGAAGCCATCGGGACGGATGCCCGTCTCGACGAAGATCGAGCGAAGCTCGTGGAAGTAAGCGAGTGCGTCCTCCATCGCGTCAAGGCAAACGGTGTCGTGGGCGGAGCGGCGTGCCATGTAGCAGAAGTCGAGAAGTGCCGCAAAACACTGCACCATTTTTGCGGGTACGAGGCCGGCGATAGCGCAGAGATAGAGCTATAAGTGTCGTAACGTCAGCTTAACGTCAACGTCGGAGCAAGGGTGGTCACACCTTCATTAGAGCCTTTGAGTCATTCCCTGTCCACTGCGAAAAGTTTCGGCCCTCGGGGAAGCGCCGCAGCCCAGGAAAGCTCGGCGCTGCGGCTAACCTGCAAGTCGGTGTAAGAGAACTCCAAGTTGCACACAGCAGACGCGCAGCGCATACCTGCGATCGATCTCATCGATGAGACGTTTGGCTTCGCGAGCGTTCTCCGAGGTCGCGTAGCAGTAGTCGCTTACCCACTGCACAAGATGGTCCTTGAACGTACCCTTGACGAGCTGGTGTAAAAGATCAGGCGTCAGGAGCTCGTGTATGTCGGCGCGCGGAAAGTGGTTCGTAAACGGCTGATTAATGCATTGAATTAGTATTCCAGTTCCCTCGGTAGTGCGAATACACTCACTGTGACGTCGCCGACGACCCCGAACACGTCCCACAGCTGGGCAGGCGTGAACGTCTCGAGGAGGCACTCTGTGTGCTCCCGAAAACGAGGCGGTCCTGCCGTTTCCAGCTCGTCTGGGAGTGCACGGCACCTGATTCCGCGGTGATGTCAGTGATCACGTTCGAGAGCGCAGTAAGGTTACATACTTTGGGCACCATCCCTGGACCACACCGGACAGGTAAACCTGCTCGGGATAGTCGGCAATGAATGGGCCAAGTTCGAAGATTGCGCGTCGGTAGTAGCCATCAGGGCACCGCATGACGTGGGGGACGGTCATGCCTGGTCGGAGCGGCGCGAGGATCTGAGCTAACGCGGCATGGTAGAGCTGCTTGCGGAAGATCCGAAACTCCTCGTCATTGGCATGCTCGCGTGCACCTGATATGGATCAGTACCGTGCAGGTGCGATGTGTATAACATGGACGTACAGGTCGGTATGGGCAAGAAGGCGAGGGGCACGACGGCGTCGCGGTGCGCGCGCCTCATCTCGTTATGGACGTTTCCGAGCGACATATACAAGGGGTGGAAACTTTGATGGCCCGTGGCGACGGAGCACGTTGTCTTGTCTGCACCTAGGACTATAGGCGTTAGCATGGCACCGTGGGTTGCTGGGTCTTGAGCGATTATATCCTGGGGCAGCCTCAGGACATCAGTATCCGTAGCGTAATATAAGGGGACACCCGAGGGGCTGAACTCACCGCTTTCTTGTAGGCCCATCTGCCGGACATGAGGTTACTAAAGCGTCGGTTGTGCTGCCCTAGGAACTCTTCGAACGGGGTGTCGTCCCATGTGCCCAAGAAATCCGTGCTGTCGGCGATGTTCTCGGCAACGCGCAAAACGTTCCGGTGGTGCACGACGTATGTGTTGCGCTTCCACGAGGGACTGTCAGCATCGACGTGCCCGGCGTACCGCAACGTGAACGACGTCCAGGATTGCCCACCGAACGGCAAAGCGTCGATGTGGTTGAGCATGTCGTCGGCGCTTTGGAAGATCGCCTGCGCATCGGCGTTGCCCGATTCAAGAACCTTCTCCGCGGCGAGCGTGCGCAGAAGCGCGTCGAGACCGGCCTCAGAGGTGTGTAGCTGCCCGTAATGTAGTCCCGCGTATTGGTAAGCCGGGCGGTGAGCAAACGGCCAGAAAGAGGTCGTGTTTGGTCGCGGAGGAGGAGGGGCACCGGGTGGTAAAAATTGGCCGTCCTTGTCGCAGCGCCGGGCTGCACAACCAAACGCGCTGGTTAGCAGACGTACAAGACCTGTATAGCCGCATACCATTGAGTATCGGGTGGCGGCGATACGTTGAAGGAGGCGGCGGGGGCTTTGGATACTGGTGGTAGCGCTGGTTGTGGTCGTTGAAAGCGTTCTCGGACATAAACGAGCGGTTGCATATGTTGCAAAAGCGTCCCATGTCGAGTAGAGAAACGTTTGGGCTCGCAAGATAGAGGTTTATAGGAGAGGGGGTCGTGAGCGTGCAAGGGTGAGCGCAACGACGTCGCGGCGGTCTGCGCGCAGAGATGGGCGCCTGTATGAGCGCCTAATGCGGGCTGGAGCTGTCGCCGTGCACCGTCAGCTCACACTCTTGCCTCCTTCATCTGCACCGCGCTCACCCCATCGCCGCCATGATTCGTCTGAAGCGCCCCCGCTCGGACAGCGGGAGTGACGCAAGCTCCTTCTCCCCAGAGGAAGGTATGTAATTCAATTCAGCTCGATATTGTTACTGGTGCCGGCCGCGGCTTCGTCGTCGGCGCGTCACTACCGCATGACAGCTGGCAAGCTCGTTGCGCTACTTGACCTCGCCCTCTTTCAGTGGCTTCCTTCGACCGGTACAGTACTGACAAACACACCTGACAGGTCTGGACGGTGAAGGTTTCGAGTACGAAGAATGGGGCGGCATCGAGCCGGCTTACCCAGGCGCTGATGAGGGCGGTCACACGCTCATCACCTCGCCCACCGCCTCGCCCATCATCCCTTCTGGTGTGCTGCCTGATGCGAACGCTCCGGAATCCCCCACGGCTCGTCCAGAGGCCCCTCGCCCACATCGGTACGGTACACGCGCAAGCAACAAGGATAGGCATCCCGGCATCGACGTTGGTCGCAACTGGCAGGAGGAGAAGCTCGCCAAAGACTTCGCGCAAGCTCAGCGAGATCAGAACAAGGCCGTCGCTGAGCGCAAGAAGAAGGATAAGAAGGACAAGACCCAGCGTGAGGCGGACGGCATACACCGCCTCGCGTTCCTCGACGCCGGCCGGGCTCGCGACGACGAAGCTGACGCCGAGTACCTCAATGCCGGTGCCCCCCGAGCCCCCAGCTCCGAACCATCCGGAAGCGAGTACCAGAACGAGGTGATCAATGGCTCCCAGGTGTCGGACAGTGGGGAGGACTCAGACGCACCCGCCCTGCCTGCGCCTGCGAAAGCGCCGGGCCGCAAGAAGGTGCGTGGCTTATATGCTATTGAATGCCCTGTAGCCCTCATTTCCGCAGGCCCTCACGGCGGCTGAGAGACGCAAGCAGACGCAGGCTCAACTTTTGGGCCGCATTGATACCGCGCGCGCCGAGCTCGATAAGGAAGTGCCCCGTGCGCCTCCGGCCTCCCGCAGGTACGCGCAGACTGCTTACCACCTGGATACACGACTGAAGCCTCCACACAGCTCGTCTGGGACCCCCGACTCGCGCGCAAATCGCGCCGGCGGGGTACCTGCATTCAATACTCAATACCGCAGCAAGATGCTCGCCGCGCGCACCGTCTCTTCCCCCTTGCCGCACGCGACCCCGCCACCTGCTGCGCCCGCATTCAAGCTGCGCCTCGCTAGCTTGAGCACGACGTCGCGCACCTCAACTCCCGCGCGCTCATTCTCCGGCACGCTCGACTCTCGTGGGCCGACGCCGTCAACGCCGTCAACACCGCTGGTTGCGGAGCGTCCTATTGTCAAAGCCGGTAAGTACTCTCACGCCGTTTCCTTTCCGTGCTTACACAGCACTTGCAGCTCCTGCCGATCACGATGTTTTTGGTGGTCTTCAAGATGAGGATGTCGCGATGGACAGAGGCGCTGTGACAGGCAGAATAAGCGCCCGTTCGCGCGATGTGAGTGGCCTTGCCCGTCTACGCTCGAGACCATTACTTACACGTATACAGCTTGTCGAAGTGGTGGAGGTGGAAGAGGATGCTGCTGTCAAGCTGAAGAAGAAGGCCACGCGCACACGCAAGGTCGACATGGACATCGGGGTCTCGTTGTCCGCGGACACGCTGCCGCAGTGGCTCAGCACCGTCTTCGAGGGCAAAATCATGCCCACGCTGCTGGAGTACTATGGCTCGCAGTCTGATCCATGGACGCTTGAGCCCCACATGAACGAAGAGGGCGAAATGGCCCCAGGCATCATCGATCTGATCCAGCAGCTCGTCAATGAGCTCTGCCCTCGCCGGGAGTACGACATTACGAAATCGTCGGCGATCGTCAAGATTGTAAGTGCCTATTATTATTTTGAGGGTAGCGACTAACATTGTTGGCCCTAATAGGCACGCCAGCGCATGACGAACTGGCGGAACGGCTTTCTGGTGCGCGCTCATACCGCCGTCAAGGCGGCGTACGTGGAACTCAAGGCAAGCAGACCGAAGATCACGCCAGATGCCGTAGCTGCGTGGGCGGATGCGGCTCTCAAGGATGAGACGGGCGAGGCATTCTGGGAGCACGCCGGATCCAATGGCGTATGTATTGACTTGTTCCATGACCGATGCCCTCTACTGACTGTGTGTCACAGGAAGACCCGGGACGTGGATCGTTCCAGTCGGTCTACATCCTGCGCACGCTCGCGCCGCATTTCAAGATGATTGCGCAGTCAACGCTTGCGGAGCAGCCCCTCCCCGTCGGGGCCCTATGTTTGGCCTGTGCTGCAGTACGTCGCCCCGCTCGTCTGGTATTCTGAGTGCTTATACCGTTGCAGGTCGAGATTGCGTTCGAGTCGTACCTGTCGGGTACATTCGAGGCCCCCGACGAGCCGTTCAATGAAAAGAACGGCGGTGAGCGCACTGACTCTTTCTTCGACCAGGCTGTCAAGGAGATCCTCGAGGACCAGCCGCAGACGTTTGACGAGATTATGCACAAGGCTCGAGCGCTGCTCACCGCGAAGAGCACGGGTCGTGGCGCGCGGCGGTCAGGTGTGAAGCGTCAGCGTAGGATCATAGATACCTCTTTGTCCCAGGTCCGCTCCGAGTAGCATGTATACCCTTGTGTAGCCAATGTTACATGATATGCTGCTTTGTGAGCCTATCCCTCCTGTGTGCTACCTGAGCCCTTACTAGTCCTTGAGTATTAGCATGCCGTCTTCCTCGCCCTTGTGTTCCTTAGTGGTATTATATTTCCGGTCGCCAGATATATTAAATCTGCCCTTAGCGTCGCTGCCATTAGCAATTATTAGACCCCTTGTTTGGTGAAACAAGGGCATATAAGGGCTGTAAGGGAAATGACAAAGTGCTGATGCTTGCCGCAACTGCCCATAGAATGTCTTCTGCTCTAGGACGACCGGACGCTGTCGATAGCGAGCATTCTTGTCGACAAGGAGCTCGTACTGAGAGGTAGTGTATAGGACATCAGCGACTGCTACATGTTGTCAAGTACTCACCGCCAGGCTGCCACGAACCGAGTACAGGAGAATTATGCGAATTATAGCACTTACACGAACGAAACTAGCATCTCGCCCGTCATCTACCTCTGCGTCGAGTTCTGCCGCCCGGATCGTGTCCCCGTCGTTGAGAATACGAAGCTTTCCCCATTGTTCCACCTCAGCGGGAAGAGCGGCGCGGATGGCGGCAGGAGTAGAGCTGTATCGGGTACATAACATTGACACGAGCTTGTCGAGTAGTCCGCGGTCGGGTACGAGGACCTTGCTAGCCGGAAGTAGCACAGAAGTCGTGTCTGAAGAGACATACAATCAGTTCTGGGGCGAGGGATTGCTGGACTGTGAACTGAGTGACGTACACCCAGGTATAGATACTCCTTGGTGACTCGACGTTTCTGCAGTCAGACGGAGAAGTTCGTAAGCATCGTATAGCAGCTTGATGTGATCGAGACGGGCGGGATCCAGGACATAGCGGTTAAGGGAGGTGTATGGGTGACGTCGGCTTCGAATGCTGGGCTGAAGGCGGCCACAGTATCGCTCCATAGGGAATGCCCATGAGGCCCAGACGGGGCCTGCCAGGCGGATGCTGTCGGCGATGTGGAGGAGAGCATGGATGGTGAGGGGCGCAGCAGACAAGCGGTTGACGTTGTGCTGATAATAGTACCTGCAAAGGCAAGCGAGTCAGCAATTCACACGTTCGTATATAGTCTCAAGGACAGCCAGGAGGACGTACTCCTCGTACTTCTTCACCCATTGTATGAAGCCATCCTTGACGTGCCTGACTTCTGTCTCAGTGATTTCGAACTGCAGGCAGGCGTGCAGAAGCTTCACGAGGTCGATGAAGTGGTCGTAGTACTTGGTGGGGAGGCGTCCTCGGAGGAGAACGGGTGCGACATACAGGATCCAGAATGAGCGGGTGTCCGCGGTCCACTTGGTCTTGTCGCTCGCCACGTTCGGTGGTCTGGGGCCAAAGACGTAAGGTATGAAGTCGCCAGACGCAGCACTTTCCCGACCAATCTCATCCCACACCGCCGAGGAGAGCTGGTAGGAGCCGATACCCTGGTCCAAGTCCTTGTACGTGCCGGACCATAGGGCCATGAGTAGGGTATAGCAAGGGTGTACCCCCGGGTGTCGGCGGGCTGACCCCCACCCTTACCCGTGACCCACCCTTACCCGCAACCCGCGGGTGCCCCGCGGGTAGGGTGTAAGCGCCGGGTGCGCCGGGTCGCGCGGGTGTCGCACCCTTGCACGGGTCTCGCGCGGGTTTGCACTCGGGGAACCGGTGTCGTAGTACAACCGCGGACGTATATTATATACAGTATGCATACAGTAGCGTACTGAAGTGCTCATTGCGCCAGGCGCGCGATTCATGCCGATTCCGCGGTCTCCGTGGTGCTCGCCGTGAGAGCGTTCGTGACGCTCTGCAAGACACGCGCGGCGTCTTCTTCGTCATTGACGTCCCAGTCGTCCGCGCTGTCGTCGCCCTCGGCGAGCGGCAGGGCATCCTACGAAGTGCGTGAGTGCATGCGAATGGGTGTACACGCCTGATGCGCACCGGGATGCGGCGCCGCGCCCAAAACTCCAGGTTCATCACCAGGTTCTCCCCGGGCGTCTTGAGCTCGTGCTCCATGACGGTGGCCGTCGCGAGCATCTCGCGCATCTCCGCCCAAGCGATGCGCACGTTCTCGCAACTCGGCGCGCGCGCGAACCAGCTGTACAGCTGCACAACGACGACGATGGCGTCCCGTTGATCCTCGGTCAAGATGCCGCCAAATCGGGTCACGATGTCGGCGTACATGACCTGCCACGATTGCGGCGGGAATCCTCGCGCCTGGCGTAGCGTTGTGGGCAGGCCGATCTGGAGTATGCCAACGGTCAGTGCTCTGCAAGGCCATCTGTACCACGTCGTGCTTACCTCGATCTCGCGCACGGGCCCGGACCCGTCGCGCCCTTGGATGAGCAGATCCATGTCGATCATACGATCCCCGCGCGACAGGCGGATCCACTGGAGCCCGCAGGTGAGGATGAGCCTCGCAGTGTTCGCCTCCAATGGCCGATCTTCGCCAAACAGCGAAATGAGGCGGCGCGGGGGCAACTCGTTCTCGCTGTTGCTGCTCGCGCCGTCGCTGATCGAATCCGACCGGGCCTCTCCATCCTCCGGGGCGCTTTGCTCGTCGGATGAGGGGGGTGCAGAGGCGGGGCTGGTGTCGGCGGCGTCCGTGGTGGAGGCCTCGTCACCGCTATCCGCGTCCTCGACGTACGGTGCGCGAATGCGCGGTGCTGGCGGCGTTTGCGGGGCTGCGCCTGGAGGGACGGGTGCAGCCGCAGCGTTTCCACGGGCAGAGGGAGGGGAGGAAGGCATATCGCGAGCGCTGGGCAGTTGAGCAACGACGATGTGGGGTGAAGGGAGAGAACAAGGAGCGCGGCGGTGAATCCCGCCCTCCCCAGTACCATAGCCTGGTGAGTCACGCCTTACAGATACTGTAGGCCGCGTTTCTTATGTTTTCTGCTCCAGCTTGTTGCGCATTACTCCACGCGCCTTCAATTCTAAAGCCCGCCGTCACAATCGGCTTGATTCCAGCGCGCGCATGCACCTCGCGCGTGCGTGTACTAATCGCGCGTGTGCACGCCGTCCGGCTGCGCATATCCTAGGGCCCGCGCGCGCGAGAGCAGGAGGTTGTCATGCGCGCGCGCCCGTCTCTTGCGCGCGTTCAGGAGTCAGGACAGTCATTAATAGTACAAAAACTATGTGTCTACAGTAGTAATATCAATCTGATCCCACCCGTCCTCCCAGTCCGAGTCGCCCTCCTCCTCCGGCACCAACGGCAGCTGCGAGACCTTGCGTGCGTCGTTGCGGTTGATGAAGCCGGCGAGGCTCCAGTTCCCAACGCACAGGAGGGCGCGCGTCGTCTGGGCCGTCAGACGGTTGCGCGTATGGGGCAGCAGGAGTCGCGCGCGGCTGAAGATGCGCTCGACTTCCACAGACGTCGCTGGTAAGAAGAGTTTGTCAGTGGGTAAGACCGCGCGCGCAATTGAATAAGTGTACTGCACCTGGGATTGTTAGATAATCCAGCGCCATGCGATGGAGGCGGGGGAACGTCTTGCGGCGCTCCCACCACCACTCCAGGGCGTCGGGGGTCGTCTCAACAGGCTGGCTCAGGTAGCGCTGGAGCTCATCTTGTAGACCGGTGTTGTCCTCGCGCGCGAGCTCGTCGAAGATGTTGGGGACGTCGTCGAGGTCGGAGTCGTCGCTGGCATGAGAGGCGTCGTCGGGCGGCGGGGAAGGGGACCTGGCGCGCTCAGGCGGCGGTGGGGGAGCGCGCTGCTTCCCCTTACCGGAGTCCGTGTCCTTGATTGGGCGGTGCGCGTACCGGAGCTTGTACTCATCTTGAACGATCTCGCGCGCGGTCTCAATCCACCCCTCCGACCACTTCAGCTTGCGGAAATACTCGAGCTTGTGCTTGGGGTGAAGAACTAAGAACACAGTTAGTATCAAACCGAGGGCGCAAAAGCAGCGCGCGCGGGGTTTCGGCATTGACAACGTGCGCGCGCGGCACGGGAAGTGTCGCGCGCGCGCGGCGCCCTGGACATGTACAGCACGCGCGCTGTGGGGATATCAGTACATACCCATCGCAATCCGGTACGTGTTGGACGAGTCGGTGAGCGAGTAGTAGTTGTTGAGGGTGGCCTTCGCGAGCTTGCACGAGGTCCGGATGGCGAGGTCGTACTTCTTGTCATCGAGGGAGACGTTCGTGAGGTGCGAGTCGATGTGATCCATGGCGGGGATAACGAAAGCGAGATTGGGTGCGCTGCACGAGAACATCTCAGTGGCGTCCTTGAAGACCTGCATCAATGGAGCAGTTAGCCGAATGTTGTGGGCGTCAGTGGTGCCGCGAACGGGCGCTAGCCCACAAAGCGCGGAGGGCGAACCTTAAGGACGTTGCGCAGCTGCTTGACGATCTCCCACTCCTGCGGGGAGATCTCAAAGCTTCTCAGGCCGTTCTTCTTATCACTCGTCAACGCGTCCAACGCCCGGCGGTTCTTCAGACACGCCTCGATCATCGTGAGCGTCGAGTTCCATCGTGTCTGTACATCACGAGGGATCAAGACCTCCGGACGCTTCAACGCTCGGAGAACGGCCTTCCAAGCAGGCAGGAGCTTGGTCGTGGAGTGTATAATCTTGAAGGCGAGTTTTCGCAGCTAGTCGCGGTCGTGAGAAGGCTGCGCGCGTGAGTCATGACAGGCAAACCGGCATACCTTCGCGAGCACCATCTTCACAGGCAAGACGTCCTTTGCAAACTGGGCCCGCTCCTCCTCGCTCAACTCCTCCATCACGTCGACCTCGTCATCGGAATCGTCGCCCTGGGTCTCCTCCTCATCCTCTGCGGCAGCCATCTCCGCGCGGGTGGTCACTTCCTCGCTCTGCATCTCGCGCGCGAGCTCGAGCAAGTCGCTCACGTCGCCGCCCTGCTCAATCTCGTCAACCGCCTCGCGCACGTCGAACTGTCGGATAATCGACTTCGCAACAAGGTTCAAGACATGCGCAAAGCAGCGAACACGGTTCGCGTCGCCGGGATAGTCGGGAATCAGGTCAGTAAACGCCTCCGTCATGGTATCATTGTTCGTCGCGTTGTCGGCGGTGATCCCCAGCATCTACAAGGCCGCGTGAGTACTGTATCCTCTCCGCGCGCGAGGGACTGACCTTCTTCTCAATACCAAACTCCTTCAGGACATCGACAAACGCAGACGCCAGGTTCGCTCCAGTATGCGACCACGGCACATCCACGATGTCGAGCAGCAGCCACTTCGCCTTGCCCTGCTGCTCGAAGTGGACCGTGATGGCCATGAAGGCCCGATGATTCGGAGAGGTCCACTCGTCGGACGCGAAGTGGAGATCGCCGTCATGTTCCTTGGGGTACGTGTGAGTACAACATGCGCGCGCGAGCGTTGCTGACCACATACCTGCAGAAGCTTCGCGATGCGGTTGCGCGCGCGCACGAACACCGCCTTCATGTCGCGCGATACGGTGGAGGGCGACGGTATGAAGTAGTCGGGGCGGCCTGTCTTCATCAGCGACACGAAGCCCCGATCCTTCACGATCTTGAAGGGACGCATACTCTCCGCGATCCAGCGGACGATCTCCGTGCGCGATTCGGTCTTGGTATGCGGGCGATGGCTGTAAGTAATCTCCCCTGCCTTCCGCTCGAACGCCTGTGTGATCGTGCCGTTGACGCGCAGCGGCTCGACGACGTTCTGACGCGCCTCTTCCAGGTTCTTGGCCGAGCGCACCGCGCGCACCGCGTCTTCTCCCCAGCAGGACTCGGCGTGTCTGAGCATGTTGCTCGTCGACGACTTGTCCTTGCCGTCAAGGAACCGGTAGATGCTGACCTTGCAGCTTCGCCCGTTGCACGCGAACGCCAGGCAGCGGCGATTGCCGTTCGCGCCGCGGTACTCGACGGTCGGAGTCCGGAAGAAGGCGTACACATGGGAGTTCCAGCCCTTGCTCAAGCGCGCTACAAGGCACATCCGTCAAAATGTCGCGCGCGCGAGCTTCGTGACCATAGGTACGTACCTAGGAGCGCTTCATCATCCTCCTCTGGGTCGCTGTCGACGTCCGTCCCCTCGCCAGCGCTAGCCTCTTCCTCCGCTTCCTCGTCATCTCGGGGAACGAACTCGAAGCCATCCTGCTCCAGGTCGGCTTCGACCTCCGTGCGCGAGGTCACACCCTGGCGTCCTACTCGTTGGCGCGCCGGCGCGCGCGAGCTCGCTTTCGAGGTATGTGATGCCACCGATTGAGAGCTGCCCTGCTTACTTACTGCCGTCTTCTTTTTCTTGGCAGGCGGGGAAGGAGGAGGGGACGGGCGCGGTCGGTTCTTTCGCGCTGCGGAGCTTCCTTTGGCCATGGTGATGGGCGCGCGCTTCTTACGACACTCTGACTTCGATGTATGCCCGTAGTGTATCTCGGCGCGCGGTGTGCCACAATCAATAACTGTGCAGGTTGTGCCCTAATCGGGCGTATATATTGCAGTCCCGACGTCGGAAATGGAAATACGGTCCTTCCCTCTCGGCGGGCGTCAACGTGCGCCGTGGATGAGATACACCGGCCCGATTAGGAAGTTTCGCCAGCGCGGGTGGCTGTACCCGTACCCCACGGGTGGCGGGTAGTCAACGCTTGCGGAGCAGCCCCTCCCCGTCGGGGCCCTATGTTTGGCCTGTGCTGCAGTACGTCGCCCCGCTCGTCTGGTATTCTGAGTGCTTATACCGTTGCAGGTCGAGATTGCGTTCGAGTCGTACCTGTCGGGTACATTCGAGGCCCCCGACGAGCCGTTCAATGAAAAGAACGGCGGTGAGCGCACTGACTCTTTCTTCGACCAGGCTGTCAAGGAGATCCTCGAGGACCAGCCGCAGACGTTTGACGAGATTATGCACAAGGCTCGAGCGCTGCTCACCGCGAAGAGCACGGGTCGTGGCGCGCGGCGGTCAGGTGTGAAGCGTCAGCGTAGGATCATAGATACCTCTTTGTCCCAGGTCCGCTCCGAGTAGCATGTATACCCTTGTGTAGCCAATGTTACATGATATGCTGCTTTGTGAGCCTATCCCTCCTGTGTGCTACCTGAGCCCTTACTAGTCCTTGAGTATTAGCATGCCGTCTTCCTCGCCCTTGTGTTCCTTAGTGGTATTATATTTCCGGTCGCCAGATATATTAAATCTGCCCTTAGCGTCGCTGCCATTAGCAATTATTAGACCCCTTGTTTGGTGAAACAAGGGCATATAAGGGCTGTAAGGGAAATGACAAAGTGCTGATGCTTGCCGCAACTGCCCATAGAATGTCTTCTGCTCTAGGACGACCGGACGCTGTCGATAGCGAGCATTCTTGTCGACAAGGAGCTCGTACTGAGAGGTAGTGTATAGGACATCAGCGACTGCTACATGTTGTCAAGTACTCACCGCCAGGCTGCCACGAACCGAGTACAGGAGAATTATGCGAATTATAGCACTTACACGAACGAAACTAGCATCTCGCCCGTCATCTACCTCTGCGTCGAGTTCTGCCGCCCGGATCGTGTCCCCGTCGTTGAGAATACGAAGCTTTCCCCATTGTTCCACCTCAGCGGGAAGAGCGGCGCGGATGGCGGCAGGAGTAGAGCTGTATCGGGTACATAACATTGACACGAGCTTGTCGAGTAGTCCGCGGTCGGGTACGAGGACCTTGCTAGCCGGAAGTAGCACAGAAGTCGTGTCTGAAGAGACATACAATCAGTTCTGGGGCGAGGGATTGCTGGACTGTGAACTGAGTGACGTACACCCAGGTATAGATACTCCTTGGTGACTCGACGTTTCTGCAGTCAGACGGAGAAGTTCGTAAGCATCGTATAGCAGCTTGATGTGATCGAGACGGGCGGGATCCAGGACATAGCGGTTAAGGGAGGTGTATGGGTGACGTCGGCTTCGAATGCTGGGCTGAAGGCGGCCACAGTATCGCTCCATAGGGAATGCCCATGAGGCCCAGACGGGGCCTGCCAGGCGGATGCTGTCGGCGATGTGGAGGAGAGCATGGATGGTGAGGGGCGCAGCAGACAAGCGGTTGACGTTGTGCTGATAATAGTACCTGCAAAGGCAAGCGAGTCAGCAATTCACACGTTCGTATATAGTCTCAAGGACAGCCAGGAGGACGTACTCCTCGTACTTCTTCACCCATTGTATGAAGCCATCCTTGACGTGCCTGACTTCTGTCTCAGTGATTTCGAACTGCAGGCAGGCGTGCAGAAGCTTCACGAGGTCGATGAAGTGGTCGTAGTACTTGGTGGGGAGGCGTCCTCGGAGGAGAACGGGTGCGACATACAGGATCCAGAATGAGCGGGTGTCCGCGGTCCACTTGGTCTTGTCGCTCGCCACGTTCGGTGGTCTGGGGCCAAAGACGTAAGGTATGAAGTCGCCAGACGCAGCACTTTCCCGACCAATCTCATCCCACACCGCCGAGGAGAGCTGGTAGGAGCCGATACCCTGGTCCAAGTCCTTGTACGTGCCGGACCATAGGGCCATGAGATTCTTGACGACGTTCTCCCACAGAAGGTGCATGAAGTCGTAGGGAAATGAGTCGGGGAATGATAATGAAGATAGGACACTCAGCGCGGAAATGCCTTTAATACCGTGCCGCTTAGCCAATCGCTCCGACTCGGTCTTGGTCAGTGCATACTGAACTGCGCGTGCTTGCTCCAAGAAGGTGGCGTGTTCGCGAAGCGGGAGGTCAGCAGGGTCGTAGATGTGAATGTTTTCTGGGTCGTCCGTAACGTCGGGGTGGCAAGAACGGTCGAGTGGGACATAGCTGACAGGGGCGCGTGAATCGGGCGGCCGAATGGCGCGTATCTCGCACATGCGGCAGGGAGACGAGCCGTTGTGGCCCTTCATCCTCATGACCATGGAGATGGCAGGGATATCGCCAAAAACGAGGATGAGATAGGCCCGGAGAGCGAAGAAGTCGTCAGAGAGAGCATCATAGGCGTGAACCCCAATCGCAAGACGGAGCATCTCTTGTAGGAAGGGCCAGAGGAAGGAGTCAAAGTCGGCAGGCTTCTTCGGTCCAGGGATGATGCCCAGACCGAGGACATTATCGAGGTGGAACCGAATCTCGGGAGGGAGGTTGTAGTTGAAGGCGATGAGTGGCCAGGCGGTGTTCGTGCGACGTTTGAACGGTGCAAACCCGTCAGTGGACAAGCCGAGAGCAATGTCCCGATGGTCTTCAAAGAACTTGTGTCCGAGAGACTTGCCATCGACCGATACGGATTTCGTCAGAAGGGCGCGGTAGTTAGCTGCGTCCATTACGTCCTTGATTGTCCCGGGGGTGTGGACGTGTTCTACGGCTCGGTATTGCATCTTCCGGGCCATGCGTGTGTTCGCCAGGTACGCCTTCAGGCGGGGGATGAGAGGGATGTAGACGAAGGTTTTCCGAGGGCGGTTCTTGGCGTCGTAGCGTGGTTTGTTGCAATATGGACAGGAATCCTTATCAGCGAAAGGTCCGGTGAAGGCACAGCAGGAGTCGACACAGCAATGGTACACCTGAGGCTCAAACCCAGACATTTTGGCCGCGCGGGACTGAATCCGAGTCCAACTTGATATGTTGCTGTGCGGGAAGGCAAAAGGTAGCTTCGCGAAGGTTGCACCAGGCATGTGGGAGTCGACCTTCAATGCGAACGGCCTCAAGTACTGCAGGTCTTCCTCCGTCAAGTCCTCCGCTAATTGATAAATAGCTTAAGAAAATTATATACAGGTATCTGCGCAACGACTCACACGACACCAATCCGTCTCGTATGAACGACTCCGCCAGCTGATCCCAGACTGAGATAGCCTCATATTCATCGTCGGTTCCAGATGACTCCGCCCAGTCATCTTCGCTCTCTTCGTCTCCCACATTCCTGGCAGACCGCGCCTGGCCGTGATCCCCATGTCGCCGATCTTCATCGTCACCGCTAAGGTCGTCTTCCACCGTTGGTGAACGGTATCTGTGGCCTCGCCACAACCCTTCTTGGAGTGCGTCTTCCACCACAGAGGCCTCAGGTGTGCTGCGCTCCTGCACGGCTCCGAGTGAACGCTCGTCTGGTGGCGGATCGGACTCGCTATCACGCAGTGCTTCGCCAAACATCAAAGCCATGCCCTGCGCGACGTCGCCGGGTTCTAGGATGCCACAACACTCAGCATGACACTAGACCGTTCTCGGACTGTGCTGAATCACTTACCTGGTCCAGATATGTCTGATTCCCGCAAACCGGAAACTTCTGCATGCTGCGAATCCTGCACTGACGCCACCGCTGTCCTTCGGGCTCGCTTTGGAGGGCGGACATCTGCGCCAGGCGTTGGTATGGATGGCTCAGGGGTGTTACGGCTTGCCGCTCTTGAGGCTCGATAGAGAACGGGACCCTCTCCCCTCTCGTGTCTTGCGCAGCTATCGGGGTGAAGGCTCTTGCCACAGCCGCAGGTGCATCGTCGCTTGGCCTGGGGCTTTGTTCTCTTGGGAGGCATGCAGAGAATTGAGAATGGGGTGTATTCAGAAAACTTAGATGTACACGCAGACACAGAGCTCAAGCAAGAGGCGAGTCTAGTAGAGATATTGACGCACCAGTCGGGGATGCAGGCCGAGCCACAGGTGGGCCCGATGGTGGCTGAAGATTAGGGCCTCAACAAACCCAAACAGAAATATGCCCTATAATCGCGTGCGCTGGCGTCGCCAAGGGCCCCATCCAACCCTTCTATCCCCCCCTCGACGCCGGACGTCCTTCATCCTTATCCGCTCGACATTTCTGCTTTCATCCTTCAAATTCCCTGCAAGCAGTGGACGTCATTCTCTAGATCCAGATCTCCAGATACTAATCATGGGTGTACGTACATCTCTGTCTGATGACCTGCGATGTCGGGCTGATTTAGCCTGATGTGAGCAGAAGAACCTCACGAAGAAGCAGCTCGAGGCTCTCGTCGAAGACCTGAGAAAGGACATCGAGGCCCTCACCATCGGTAAGCATGACGTTGACCCAGCTATTCATATAACGACTAACCTTATAAATCATCCAGCCCGAACGCAAGTTGATGCAGATCTTCAAACCGCCCGCACGACAATCGAGGAGCAGCGCGAAGCGCTTGCTACTGCACGTGCCGAGGTGGTTGCCGCTGAAGAGACCGCCGCTACCGAGAGGCGTAGGGCAGGGATCGCCGAGGGGACCACAGGCCAGGTACAAGTCCAGCTCCACCAGGCGTTGACGGCGCTCGCGGCTCAGGCTGCTGCGGTGCCAGTCGACACACTGGATGCGACTGCCAACCTGCCTGACATCTCCCGGCCTCCCGGGAATGGCTGGTCAATCCGCGAGGCCATGGAACTTGACCGTGCTGACTATGCCGAGATCCAGGTAAGCCCCTGCAAGATGCTATCCCGTGCGCAAATAGACTGACCGGTTGGAATCCCAGCGCACCGTTCGAAGCTTGGTTATCCGCTCTCAGCTCGACTGGACGGACGACTTCCGTCGCCAAGATGCGGAGAAGATGGCGACTATGTTCCGTGCAGTAAGTTCTGTCCGATATCATCATACGAGTGCTCACCTGGGGCCGTCGCGATGTTACAGGCACGCAAGGCGCATCCTGTGCTTCGGCGCTACATCAACAACTGGGCCACCGCCGCCATCGCACGTCAGTACATGCAGAACAAGCGCAAGCACGCGTACAAGCAGGGCTATATCAAGAAGAAGCCCGATGCAGCTGACCAGAACAATGGGCGGCGACGCGACGACGACGACGCTATGGGTGGGGCAGGTTCAGGTCAAGGTCTCGGCGTAGGCGCTGCGTAGATCTGCCGAGCCGACGGCTGTTCGGACATTCCCGATACGTATTTCGAGCGCTCTCTCTGTTTAATCCAGTCGTTCTTTCATACAAACATTGTGTGTGCATCACTCCTACGCAAACCATGGCACAAAGCCCCGCCTAAGTGGTGAATCTCCTGGCTTCTGAGATACACCACCCTAAATGGGGGGTTTCACGATGTTTCGAAACTCTCCCTGTTAAATCATGATCTCTCGCAGTTCACTACATGTTGACGACTCCGGGGGAAACAGCGGGTGGTCACTGCTATACGATTTTGGACTACCTAGTGAAGTCCTGTAAAATAATGGTGACTGCCACCGCTTCGAACACCGTCTGAGTGGGCTAAGGTCACGGGCGCCTGTTTTGCGATCTTGGTAACAAACCCCCAACTCCCGGCGCAAAGTCACCCGAAACCGGGCAGTGAACACCTGGGTGACTTTCGCGATCTAGTAATCGCACAGTGCGAGCGTCGTGCTACAGTGCTTTGCATAAGAAACTGCAGTGCACGCGCGCGCGAAAAGTTGCTTGCTCCTGTTTGGCCCCTCCCAAAAAATCCTAGGGTTAGAATAGGGTTTGCGCGACGATAACAATTTCTACGCGCGCCTCGCAGGACGCGTCGCTCATCATGGCTCCTCCTCTCAGTGAGCAGCTCAAAGACCGCATGGTCGAATGGCGCTACACACACAATAAAACTGCTGCTGAAATTGCTGAACTCGCTGGCTGCTCTGAGCGTACCGTGTACACTATTCTGCGCAACTACCGCGACTATCGACAGACCTCGAATCCGTTTGCCCGTCCGAGAGGCCGACCACGCATTCTCGACCAAGGTGATATCACCTATATCGCCTCCCTCTTGCAAGCAAATCCGACTCTCTACCTCGATGAAATCCAAGAGAGGTTGCTCGAAGCCCGTGGGGTCGACACTTCTCTCTCAACACTCTCCCGAGCCCTGCGCCGACTCGATATCACCCATAAACGAGTCGCAAAATCTGCAATTGAACGCGACGAGCTTCTGAGGGCTACCTGGCAGGCGGAGTACGGCGACATACCCGCGGAGTCGTTTGTGTGGCTAGACAAGTCCAGCATCGACAACCGCACAAGTCAGCGCACGGAGGGCTGGGCAGCAAGGGGTGTCGCATGCGTTCGGCGTGCCACTTTCATCCGTGGTGAACGGTTCTCGCTCCTGCCAGCGCTTTCGCTCGACGGCATCATTGCATTGGATATCTTTGAGGGATCGGTAAACAAGGAGCGGTTCATCTCATTCGTTCGCAATGAACTCGTATGTTCTCTTTTGCATTACATTCTTGCGTGGGCTGACTTCTCGGTATTGCTGTCCTCGCAGGCTCCAAAACTCACTCCTTATCCTGGCCCTCGCAGCGTGGTCGTGATGGACAACTGCGCTATACATCATGACGAGGAGGTCAGAGAGATTGTGGAGAGGCTCTGTGGTGCGCGCCGACTTTTCATCCGTATATGCACACCGTACTTAACAGCTGACACGTAGGAGCCCGCCTTGTATACCTCCCGTCTTACTCCCCTGACCTGAATCCCATCGAACAGGCCTTCCACTCTATCAAGGCCTGGCTTCGCCGTCACGAGACGCAAGCCCTCAATCCCGATGCACGCCCTTGGCTGATTCACCAAGCAGCTATGTCCGTGACGCCTGAGAATGCGGAGGCATGGGTACGCAACTGCGGATACGATTGACGGCAATTACTCTACGTCATAAGTAGTCTATGGCAAATGAAATAATGTACGGGGAATCATTATAACGATTGTGTAACAGTCGGAAACATATGCTACTGGTGAACCTCAGAGACCACGGCGTCTCTTGTCCTCGACCCGCAGAACCCACTCTTTACAGAAGAGCTGGAACTTACGCACCCGCCCCTCTACCGCACCAAGAACGTCGCACAGACGGGCAACGGGAACCTCATTGATAATGTCCGGGGTAAGCTCTAACTCTGCCAGCGCAGGCTCAGCTCCGGCGAGGTCAATTCCCTTCTCCGTGAGGAAATCACCGAGACACACAGCCAACTCGGTACCTGGACGAGGTGACGGAGACTGCGGCTGCGGCGGTAGCTGGCGCGGGCGTGTCGGTGTTGTTGGTGCTGAATGGGGAGGGGTCGCCTTCGGCGCAAGCTGACTGGTGATGAGCGGGATGACCGCGGCCATGAGCAAAGCTGCAACGTCGCCGGTAGAGGTCGTTGCGGCACTGGGTACCGATGGACGTCCCCGTAGCTTGTTGGAAGCCAGGCGACCATCCCGCAGGCCGTCGAAGTCCACCGTTGCCGGCGGCTGGTGCTTCATTGCATCTGCTGCCGCCTACATGCTGAATCAGCATGAAAGCAAGGTTGAAGGTGCAAAAGTCAACGTACAATGGCCGCAGCCCAAAGCTTGAGCTTACGGTTGTTCAAGCCGAGGTGGAGGCCAGCGTCATCGACGTAGCAGAAACCCGGCTCGCCGTGCTCGCCTTGATGACGTTCGCACGCCCACTTTGTCTTGAGCTGCATGATGATCTGCCCGTTGATCTGGGTGTCCTCGGTGAATAGGTCAAGCCGAGGGACCTGCCCAACCTGTTAGTATTTGCCGAAGGGTGCATGGAGGGATGAGCTACCTTGTCTCCTCGACGGAGCTCTTCTTCGTTGTCTTGTAGAGCAAGAAGAGGGGGAGGAGCCTATAAACAATGTGTGAATACGGGCCGGGAGAACGAATCAAAATACGAGCACTTACACGCTTGCGGATGCGATAGGCCTCCATCGCATCGAGGTCGAACTCGATGTTGACGGTACACGTGTCGCGGTTCTTTTTCAGGATGGCAGTCCTTGTGACTTCGAAGTCGTGGTCGGTATCGATCGTGGATGCGCCGGATTTTCCTCCACTGACACAGATTATCGTCAGAATTATGAACATTAAAAAAAAAAACTACGGCTCGAGAGGCGCACCTTGAACCTGGCCACCATATCTTCACCGGGGGGCCTGTTACGGTGCCCGGGCAGTACTGTTCATCCAAGTCGTGTACAGCGAGGGCTGCGCGCAAAAACTCGACCCGGGAGGTGCCATCGAGGCGTATGTGGTCGGACTTGACTGTCCGCTCCTTCACCTTCTTGGTTGCGCCTCGGGAAGCACGACTGCCCGTGACCGGGACAGTGCTGAGGAACACCGTCGTCACTGAGACGAGGTGTCCTGCTGCTTCTATCGGGACTATGAGGGTGTCGTCAGCGAGTGCAATACCTGGCGTAGGCCAGTACTTACCGACAGATGGCTCACGCGCTGCATCCGCATCGGCGACGTCAACCCCTGGCACAGGGTTGACGTCGGCAGCGTCAACATCGATAGGACCGGGAGGGGGAGCCACAGGAGGTACAGGTGGCTCGACGGCGGCGGCCGGGTGATCGTGCGGTGGGAGGGGATCATGGGGTGGGAGGGGAGCAGCCGGTGGATCTGCTGGGGCCGGCACAGGGTGAGGCTCGACGTATGCAGCAAGGGGTGGGTACCCCTCGGCAGCGCGGTCGGCGTTGATCTCGTCGAGACTAGTATAGAAGCGCGGAGGGTATCTCGCGCCATCTGCGAGTCATGTCAATAGGGTCAGTAAATGGAGGGGCACCGTAACATACCGATCCAGGCTGGATGCCGGAGCCAGTGTTCAGATGGGCGGCCGTGTGGCTTCGGCCCGTGGTGGCTGCCGTCAGGTGTGTTGGAATGCACTGAGCAATGGACAAGCGCCGTAGATAAGATACCTACTATATCAGGACTTGTTAGATAATCCGAGCACAGCCACCAGCCAGCGCATACCGCGCTGGCCTCCTCTCTTTCCTTTCCTTAGTCGTTCCTCTTACAGACGGCTGAGGTATGTCATTCATTTGTCTACTGTACCTGTCAGATAGCTCACACATGTATGTAGCGCGTCTCCCTTACAGGTACAGATAATAGATTTAGTCGTTCCTCTTACAGACGGCTGAGCGCGTCTCCCTTACAGATTCCGACAGGTTATGAGCCCTGCGCTCTAGATCCAGAGAGCCCCCGAATCTATCAAGACGCCCAGCCTTCCTGCAAGACCAGGAAGACGTCCACTCCTTCCCAATCCACACCTGCTGGGGTTATCTCCTCAGTAGGCGCTCCCCCCTTCCCATTCCTTTTCCATCCCACACCCTATCCGCTTTGGTCTATACCACTGCGAAGACCTCCGCTGACGCTCGTGATATAATCACTGAGTGCGCGGTTCCCCTCCTTTGCCCACTCCTCAGTGGCCACCGGTGCACTTCCACATTTGGTAGTGCGACGTGCCGCACTACCTAATTAGGAAACACCCACCAGCGCCTGCCCAGCGCCTCAGCCACCGGCGTCTGCCCAGCGCCTGTCCAGTGCCTAGGCCACAGCCATGGGTGACGACACCACCCTGGTGCTCACTGGCGCCGACAACTACCAGATGTGGAAAATCCGCGTCTTGGCTAAGTTGCGCGCTGTGGGGGCAGGCCGTATCGTTGCCGGGGAGGAGGTCCGCCCTCCTCAGACTACTACAGTCTATCCCCCGACGTACGGCCCTAACGCCACGGACTCCTGGGACATCCGGGCTGAGAAGGCGCACGGCATCCTCGTCGAGCACATCTTGGACGCCATCGCCCTCAAGTTCGCCGACTGCGCGACCGCGCGCGACCTCTTCCAGGCCATCACGAAGGAGTACGAGCAGACCAACACCACGGTCCTCTCCTTCTACACCTGGATGAACCTGGTCAACGCGCGCTGGGACGGGACGAGCAGCATCGACGACCACATCGGTCGTCTACTCTCTGACCACCGCAAGCTCGCCGGCTTGAAGAAGCCGATGGACGACGAGTTCCTCGCCTACGCGCTCCTCAACTCGCTCCCCTCGGACACGCGATGGGACACCTTCCGCACCACCATCCTCAGCGCCATCCCGCTCGGCCAGTCACTGTCCTTCAGTGATGTCGACGCCCGCATCCACGCAGAGGTCGCCCGCACCGCCTCCTCCGCACCCGAGTCTGCCCTCAAGGCCTCCGGTTCCACACCGAAGCCGAACGGCAAGAAGCACTGCTCACACCACGGCTTCAACGACTCGCACGCCACGGACGAGTGCCGCGTGCTGAAGTCCAAGCAGGGCAACGCAGACGGGAAGCGCAAGAAGAAGAAGAAGCGGGCGGATGCACATAAGGTGGTGGAGGACTCAGACTCGGACTCGGCCAGCGTAGACTCAGATACCAGCGCTCAGGCGCATCATGTACATATCTCGAAGTCTCTCCGCAAGCGCATTCAGGCCTACCTCGCGTCCGACACCAACCGCAAGTCCATCCCCATCCTCGTCGACTCTGGCGCCTCCGCACACATGGTGCCGGAACGCAGTTGGTTCGTCCCTGGCAGCTACGAGCCGTTCACCACACCTCGTCGAGTCAGCTTTGGCGACAACTCGAACGTGCACGCCGTTGGAAAGGGGTCCATCACGCTCCTCAGCAAGGTGGACGGCAAGGAGTACGAAACCATCCTCTCGAACGTCCTCCTCATCCCCTCGTTCGCGGTTGCCCTCGTCTCGGTCCAGCGACTCTGCGCTCGTGGACTCAATGTACTCTTCGTGGAGCACGGCGGCCGGGTACGTCTCAGCAACGGCACGCGCATCATGCACGCAACCCCCAAGCGTGGGCTTTACCACCTCGAGGTCGATCCGCTCCCTCGCAAGGACCAAGCCATGCTCGCTGTGGACATCAACGTCCTCCATCGCCGCTTCGCGCACATCTCCATGGACCGCCTCAAACATATGGTCTCCAAGCGGCAGCTCAAGGGCATCGACACCCTCACGGGCGAGCCCCAGTTCTGCGAGCCGTGCGCCATGGGGAAGATGCACAAGCTACCGTTCAAGCCCCGCACCGGAAACCGCGCGACCCGGCCACTCCAGTACATACACTCCGATGTCGGCGGCATGGTCGATGCCTCGCGCCAAGGCTTCCGCTACTGGATCACCTTCCTCGACGAGTACAACCGGTTCCTGTGGGTCCTCTTCATGAAGCACAAGAGTGAAGCTCAGGACACCTACAACCGGTGGAAAGCGGACGTCCAGGCAGCCCTCCGGGAAGAAGTGGGAGACATCGCTCTCTCTCCCAACTTTGTCCAGTTCCTTCGAACGGACAACGGCGGCGAGTACACGAGCAAGGCATTCGAGGCGCAACTTCGCAAGGAGGGTGTCCTTCACGAGACCACAGCGGCCGACACTCCAGAGCAAAACGGTATGGCAGAGCGCGTCAACCAGACCCTCGTCAATCTCACCGTCGCCATGCTCATTGAGTCCTGCCTGCCCAAGTCCTTCTGGGCTGACGCAATGCAAACTGCCGCGTACGTCATCTGCCGCAGCCCCGCCAAAGGTCTCAAGGGCAGAACCCCATACCAGGCCCTCCTCGGCGAGCAGCGCAAGATCGACCCCACGTTCTTCCATCCATTCGGCTGCCCGGCCTACGCGCTCATCCCCAAAGACAAGCGGAAGGGCAAATTCGCGCCGAAGGGGAGGAAGTGCATCTTCCTTGGGTACAAGTACGGGAAGCAAGCGTACAAGCTCATGGACGTCACCACACGTCAGGTGTTCTCCAGCCGACATGTCCAGTTCAACGAGAACGGCGGCCCCCCTGCTGAATTCCTCAAGGAACTCGGCCCTGAGCCAGCTGGAAACAACAAGTACGACGACATCCTCCGTCCTCGCCGGCCTGCTCCGGTACGCTATGATGAACCAGTCTTCATCGGGCCAGTGGGAGCTCCAGTGCCTCCCCCAGACGCTGCAGAGCCAGTGGGAGCACCTCCCCCACCCGCTGCGGGGCCAGTGGGAGCTCCACCTCTCCCTCCTCGTGATGGCACGCCGTCGCGCATCCCGCGCCGTGTCTCGCAAGTCGTGCAGCCTCCTCAGGCACCGGCTCCACCTCCTCCTGCTCAACCCTCTCCGGTTAGGACACCGCAGCCCGCACGGCTCCAGCAGCGGCGTGTCTCTGCACCTCCTCAGGCACCTGCCCCAGTCCGGCGATCCGGGAGAGAGCGGCACGTAGCAAACAGAAACCGCGAGTACGAGCGCACCCTCCAGGAGGAAGAGCAGCGACGTCAACAACGACGTGCGCAGGTCCCTCCAGCGCAGGCACCAGCAGCAGCACCTCCTCCTCCAGCACCGCCTAGCCCTGATCTCCAGCCGCTACCGCAGAACGCACCTCCGGAACACATCCCAGACATCGAGCTTCCAGATCTCCCAGAGATGGATGCCGATGAGGTCTTCTTCGCCGGTATCTCGAGCACGGGCCCCAGGAACCACGAACTCCCCTCCACGCTGAGGGAAGCGTTCAGCACTCCTGAGGGCGAACACTGGCGGGCGGCTCTCGAGGAGGAGCTCCAGAACCTGCGGGACAACTGCGTCTACGAGACAGTGCCCATTCCATCGGGCGTACGGCCCATCACGTCCAAACCCGTCCTCCGCGTTAAGTTCGACAAGAACGGCGGGATTGAGCGGTTCAAGATCCGTATCGTGGCTCGAGGATTCACTCAGAAGGCCGGCATCGACTACCAGGACGTCTTTGCCCCTGTCGCCAACCTTGAGTCCGTGCGCATCATCCTTGCCCTCGCCGCACGGTACGACCTCGAACTGGACCAGATGGATGTCTCAGCCGCCTACCTCAACGGCGAGCTTGACGAGGAGCTGTACCTCATGCCCCCAGAGGGTGTGGCCATTGAACCCGGTCACTGCTGGCGTCTCAAGCGGTCCCTCTACGGTCTCAAGCAGGCTGGCCGCACGTGGAACAAGACCTTGGACCGGAAGCTCACCGGACTTGGTTTCACCCGCCTCGACTCTGAGACGTGCCTCTACGTTTTCCACAACAACCAGGGCCAGCTCTGCTTCCTCGTTGTCTATGTCGACGACCTGCTGCTCGCTGCCACCTCTCGTGCCTTCATGGACGAGGTGAAGCGCAAGCTCACTGCGCAGTTCAAGATGCGAGACCTCGGAGCGGCCTCCTACATCCTTGGCATTGCCATCCGACGCGACCGTCCAGCGCGCGCCGTCTACCTCTCCCAGCGGCAGTACATCGACACCGTCCTTGATCGGTACGGGATGAAGGACTGCAAGCCTCAGTACACACCCATGGCTACCAGTGTCAAACCTTCTGCCGACGACCCCGAGGACAACACCACTCGCCACTCCATCGAGATCGACGGTCGCTCAGTGTCCTACGCTAGCGCCATTGGATCTATGATGTACGCGATGATGGGTACTCGGCCTGACATTGCGTATCTGGTTGGAGTCCTCGGTCGGTACTCTGCCAACCCCAAGCGGTGCCACTGGGAGATGGCAAAGCGTGGCCTGCGGTACCTCAAGGCGACCCGTGACATGGAGTTGCGCTTTGACGGCTCTGACGTTGCCGGAGACATGGACTTCCACGGCTACTCGGACGCTGACTGGTCTGGCGATCGCGACACCTCCCGGTCCACCTCCGGCTTTGTCTTCATCAGCAACCGGGGTGCCATCGGGTGGTCAAGCAAGCGTCAGTCTTTGGTTGCCCTCTCCTCCACGGAGTCTGAGTACATCGGCCTCAGCAACGCTGGCCAACACCTCGCTTGGTTGCGCACGTTCTTCGCCGAGATTGGCCACCCACCGGGTGAATCCTCCATTCTCGCGTGCGACAACATGGCAGCCATCATCCTGAGCAAGGACCCGCAGTACCGCGCTCGCACCATGCACATTCAGCGCAAGTACCATTTCGTGCGCGATGACTTGGTCGCGAAGGGTCAGGCAGAGGTTCGCTGGGTTCGGACGGATGACATGGTGGCAGACATTCTTACCAAGGCTCTCCCGCATGAGAAGCACTGGAAGTTCGTCCGCGCTATGGGTCTTAGGCTGCGCTCGAGTGGGAGTGTTGGAATGCACTGAGCAATGGACAAGCGCCGTAGATAAGATACCTACTATATCAGGACTTGTTAGATAATCCGAGCACAGCCACCAGCCAGCGCATACCGCGCTGGCCTCCTCTCTTTCCTTTCCTTAGTCGTTCCTCTTACAGACGGCTGAGGTATGTCATTCATTTGTCTACTGTACCTGTCAGATAGCTCACACATGTATGTAGCGTGTCTCCCTTACAGGTACAGATAATAGATTTAGTCGTTCCTCTTACAGACGGCTGAGCGCGTCTCCCTTACAGATTCCGACAAGGTGCTGGGTTGGGGGCCATGGGTAGTGGTTCTTCGAGATGGATGTGATGTAGGAGTGATGAAAAGCGAGAGAGTGCAAGTAGATGATGAAGAGGAGGAACCGGGCAGAAATGCGTGCAGGAGCACAAGAAGTTGGGAAACCAGGGAAGCGAAAGGAAAGGGAGGGTGGATAGAGATGAAGAGATAGTGATAGACCAATAGGAAGAGATAGGATGTCAGTAGAGCGAACAGGAGGAGGATGGAGGATAGCGTACCGGGCAGAGCCCTTTTATACCTGTCCAGAGGCCCTCTCCCGCCGCCGTCGAGCCTGCCCTAGGTGAGCACGGGCCACCTTGGCCCCTCCGTTGACCGCCCTAGACGACAACTTGATCCACCGCGGTCCGAAACCACAGCGGGGTCCGCATATTGAAGTGAGATCCCCGTGCCTAGGGGATCAGCCTATAGCAGGGCAAGGTTAGCTCGGTTCGAGGGCCTCCCTGGGACCATCATAGTACTCAGCTGGAAAGAGTGAGCTCGTATCCGAGTGCGCGAACTTGCATTGTAGCCACAGGCCGTATGGACAGGACGCGAGCGATGCGCAGGGAGACGAAGCTAGGGCGGCGGCATGCAGACTCGGAGCGCCCTGCCTGAGAAAAACGGGTACATGAGGTCACATTTCCCTGGCGCTTATTGATTGATGCCCTGGCTACCTCCCCAATTGGGGTAAATCTAGAGATTCGGGGGCCATACAAATACCCGCAAACAACTTTTCACGCGCGCGTGCACTGCAGTTTCTTATGCAAAGCACTGTAACTCTTCAAGTTTCACTGCCGCGCGCCCTTTCTACATTTGTCGCACCCGACCACGCACCGCCCTCAGTCTAAAATCCTATCATTACTAGCTATCATGCGCGACACTCGGCGGGAGCCCGCCCAGGACGCTCATACCCTGCCCGCCCGGGGTCTGACAACAGCATTTGTGCGCCCTCAGCGCTGCGAGAGCGGCCCGGGACCACTGCAGCCGTCCATTCCATCAACGCCGTGGCGATATTTGCGCCGGCGTGGGCGGTGCACGTCATCTCCTCCGCACCCCGTTTCCGGTGCGGGGTAGGGCGAAGACGATCGCGGTCTCCCTCTCGTTAGTGGTTGGGATCACACGCTGGCGCGGTTCCGAGCGCGGTGATGATCTGGAATGTCAGACCCCTCAGATCCTCCGAGCGACAATTGCTAGTGAGCGCTGGACGTACTGTAACTGAGCAGCTTGCTCTGAGTTGACGCTCAGCGCTCAGCCAAAGCGCTGAAGGCCAGCGACAAGTTCAACCTGTACACCGAGCGATGCCGAGCGAGGTGTGTATGAAATTCTACTGGCACATACTGAGGGCAGCGTGCGCAATGAGCCAGAATTAATTCACAACGTACACACCCTTTCTAACAGATCGCAATAGCCTGCTTGAATCTGGACGAGGACTCGCAGGTAGTACTACACACTGATAGTGCGCTGATTGTACGCTACCAGTTAGCCATGATACTCTGAGTGAGGTACGGCGGCCGCGTGACGGAACTATATAGTATGAAAAACTCGCTAGACAAACGCCTGAGCTCGCCCCAGCTGGGTCAGGCTACGCCTAGCTACGCCTACGTGACACGCGCCGTCACAGTTTATCGACACTCCCCGGCGCCTTTGAGTGAAACCGTTGATGAACTCTGAACCTGGAAGGCTGTAAGCCGCACAAAGAGAGGTCTTCAGTCTGTGAGAGAACGACTATGATTGCATAGTACTGTACCTGTAAGCCGCACAAAGAGAGGCTACAAGTACTAGTAAGTAAACATGTAAGAGCGCATAGGTAATGTGGGACTTACTCTTCAGTCTGTGAGAGAACGACTGAAGAGCAGAGGCCTGCAGAGTCCTCCTTATATACTACTGAGGGAGGACAATGAATAAGCATAGAGCAGAGATCATATGACCGTCCAGAGGACGCTGACTGAGCGAGGAGGTACGCTGACTGAGCGAAGGTAGGACGATGAGTAAGAACGAGGCATGTGATGTCCATGGCTGAGTAACACTAAGCTCCAGACAGGTCTAGAATAGTCAGGAGCATCGTAGAACGTACCAGAAGCATAGGTAGGGATGGCAGGATGCCGAGTATGTACAGAACAAAAGAATGTACGTATATGGTAAGTAGGAAAGTCCATGCCGGCGTATCGTAGACGCATGGCCACTAACACTGCCACTCCTGGTCCGGCACAGCCGTAGACACGGAAGTTCAACACTCCCACTCGTTCAAGATGCGGAGGACACCAAGCCAACACCCTGCCTGAAGCGCTCGAGAATGGAGAAGGGCACATTCTTGGTCAGAGCGTCGGCGAGTTGGTCCGCGGAAGCGACGTAGAAGATCTCGGTGTTCCCTAGTTCGACCTGCTCTCGAACGTAATGGTAGGTGATCTCTACGTGCTTGATCTTTCGGTCGTAAGCGGGGTTGACTGCGAGGAAGATCGATCCCTGGTTGTCTAGACACAGGGGAGTCGCTCGCGAGATATCGTCCCCAAGCTCACTTCCAAAAGTCCTCAGCCACGCCATCTGACGACAAGCGTCTGAAGCCGCCTTGTACTCTGCCTCGGTCGAGGAGCCGGAGACTGTAGGCTGACGCCTCGATGCCCATGAAACGACACCGCCTGCCATCAAGAAGACGAAGCCAGATGTGGAATGCCGGTCATCGCGGTCCTCGGCCCAGTCCGAGTCTGAGTAAGACAAGAGACCGTCGTTGGACGCCCCGTTGTAGCGCAACTTGTAGTCCTTAGTACCCTGGAGATAGCGTAGGATGTACTTGGCAAAGTTCCAGTGCGCGTTAGACGGATTGGCGTTGTACTTGGACAACCGCGTTACGGCGAAGTCGATGTCGGGGCGCGTCCCAAGAGTTGCGTAGAGAATACTGCCGATCAAACTCTGGTAGCGCTTCCGAAAGGAATCGGTGGCGGTCTGCTTAGATTTCTCCAAGACAGCACCGGCAGGGAGAGGGGTGCGAGCCGGCTTGCAGTCGGCCATGTTGAAGCGTTCGAGGACGGACTGGATGTACTCCGACTGGTCGATGTCGATAGTACGCGTGCTACGGTCGCGGGTAATGCGAAGACCGAGGAAACGCTCGACTGGTCCTAAGTCCGTCATCTTGTACTGTCCGCTCAACGTGTCCTTGACCTGCTTGATATGGCTAGGCCGGTCGCCGAAGAGGAGTAGATCGTCGACATAGAGTACGACAATCGTAACGAAATCCCCCCCTTGTCGCCGATATACGTAGACTCCGGCATCAGAGTACGTCCGTTTGAATCCCATGTCAAGGAGAGACTTGTGGATTTTGGCATTCCACTGACGAGACGCCTGCTTAAGGCCGTAGATAGCCTTCTTAAGCAAACAGACGTAGTTCTCCTTGCCGCGTACGGCCCAACCTTCCGGTTGTTCCATGTAGATCTCCTCCTCCAAGTCACCGTTCAGGAACGCGGTCTTTACGTCCATAGACTCGATGTCCCAGTCCTCAAGCGCTGCGTGCGCGAGGAGGTAACGAATCGATTCGAACCGCGCTACTGGCGAGAATGTCTCGTTGTAGTCCTCCCCCCAGATCTGGGTAAAGCCCTTGGCTACGAGGCGAGCCTTGTACCGTCCATCGTGTTTGATGTCATACACCCAACGATTGGCGACAACATGACGGTTCTTAGGGCGAGGTACGAGGATCCAGGTCTTGTTCTCCAGAAGCGAGTCATACTCAGCTTTCTCAGCAGCTTGCCACTTAGACGCTTCAGGCGAACGCATGGCATCCCAATGGGTATTCGGTAAGCCCGCCTTATACTGAGCGGCAGCGAGAAAAGCGAGCAGAGTCTCCGCTTGTTCGTGCTGAGTACCATCTGCGTCCGTACGTGCATCAACCCGAGCAGGGGGTTCATCACCATACGTACTGTCCCCATAGCGTTTAGGCGGTCTGACCTCACGATGAGGCTTATCGCGCGCAATGCTAGGACCTCCCACTGGCTCATGACGGCGGCGCACGTGGGCAGGACGAGGAGGGGGAACAGGCGGAGGTGTGGGTGGACGTTCAGGTTCAGCGGGAGCTTCTGGCTCTGGAGCTGGAGGAGCAGGAGCGGGTGGAGGGTCCAGAACCTCAGGCTGAGGCTCAGGAAGTTGGACAGGAAGAGGAGGGAGCTCGTCGTCATCAGCGTTCGAGGCTTCATCAGACGGCTCGGTGTACTCTGGGAACGGACTATCATCCGGGTTAACAGGATGATCGCCGGGGGTTTTACGTGCAGGGAAAGACTCTTCGTCAAATGTCACATCGCGAGACACGACGATAGAGCGGGTGGCCGGGTTCCAAAATCTGTACCCCTTTGAACCGGCTTCATACCCCACGAAGGTCATCTCGACAGCCTTCTTGTCGAGCTTTCCAGCGCGCTCTGACTTCTGCACATGAACATATGCTTTGCACCCAAAAACGCGGAAGTAGGACACGTCGGGGACGGTCCCATCCCAGACCGTAATGGGGCAGCGCCATTTAAGGCGACGCATGGGCTGACGATTGTAGATATGGACGGCTGCTTCCATAGCGAGCTGCCAGAAACCGTGGCTGAGTCCAGCTTGGTGGAGCATGGACATGGCCTTCTCGACGACGGTACGGTTCCAGCGTTCTGCGCGTCCATTCTGCTGAGGCGACTTAGGCATCGTCTTATGGTGCTCGATCCCATGCTTGCGAAGATGATCGGTGAATTCCTTCGAGGTGTATTCCCCCCCGCGATCAGAACGGACTCGCTTGATCTTCTTGCCAGTCTGGTTCTCAGCCCACGCCTTGTAGTCGTCAAACACACGGAAGGCGTCAGACTTGTGCTTTAGGTAGTAGGCGCGAGCGAGACCGGAGTGATCATCGATAAAACCAGCGAAGTACGAGTAACCATTGATCGAGCGGGTACGCATGGGGCCATCCAGATCAGTGTGGACGAGCTCAAGGGGCTCAGTCGCACGCTTCTCTGAAGGAGGGAAGGAGGAGCGATGGGATTTGCCAAAGGCGCATCCGTCGCATGGTTCACCGTCCACAGGGTCGATAGCATCAACACCTTTCACGTTCGAAGGAAGCTTGGAGAGAGCCTCCTTGCCTGCATGTCCGAAGCGACGATGCCAGGTCTTATAGGTGCGAACGTTCAGGTCGAGCTTAAGACTGTCCGCGATCTCGAGTTCGCACTCATAGAGATTAGAACGCGGGACATACTGCGCCTCCAGGATTTTACGTCCTGGGATTGTAATCGTAGCACCATGAGCAACAGAGCCCGTAGGCAGCCTGTTGAAGATGGTCATCTTCCCGTCTCCTTGGAAGATGGAATAACCTTGCCGTTCGATAGTGCCAGTGGAGAAGAGTCGTGAGGCCGCTTTAGGGACATAGCAGACCTTAGGTAGCGTAATCTTCCACTTAACACCGTCGATGTACGTCTCAGCCTTAACGGTACCCTCGCCTACACCAAGTACAGAGTTCCCACTTCCAGCAGTGCTGAAGACAATGGGGTCGTTATACTCGTGATAAGTAGCGAAATCGGCGAGGTTCCAGGTGACGTGCATGGAGGCTCCTGAGTCCATAAGCCAACGAGTAGGAATCACGCCAGCGGCATTAGCCGCACGATAGAAAGAAGCGTGCATAGAGGCGTCCTCAGAGGAGGAGGCGCCTGCGGACTCGACTACAAGTACATTGGCAGCGGGAGCGACGACGTGAGCGGTATTGGTAGTGTCCTTTCCTTTCCCTTTGTCCTTCTTCTTCCCACCATTGCCCTTGCCGTTGGGACGCATCTCGGGGTGCTTCTTGTAGCAAGTGGACTCGTGGTGAGTCGCACTACCACAGTGGGAGCACGGGCCCTTCGGCTTAGGCTGCGTCTTGGAGACGCGGGAGGCGGACTGTCCGGACTTGCGCATGGACTCCTCAGCAAGAGACTTCGCAAGGATGACGTCGACGGTGAGTTTTTCGAGCTCCGTCGTGGCCATGAGCGCAGAGATCATCGACCGGTAGGACTCCGGGACCTTGGACAGGAGGATGAGGGCCTGGATCGTCTCCTCGAGCTTGATCCCATTGGTGGAGATCTCGCGGAGGCGGGTGACGATCTTGCTCGACTGGTCCTGAATGGACTTCTGGTCCGACATGCGACCTTCGCTGATGAGGGCCTCAAAGAGGCCCCAGACGTGCGCGCTGTTCGGTTTCCCAAACTTGTTCTGCAGCGCGTCCCACATCTGCTTGGCAGAAGCAGTTGTGCCAGCGACGGTTGCGGCGGAATCCAGGATGTAGTGGAAGCTAGGCGCGGTCCGAATGGTGATGAGACCGGCGGCCTTGTTGTTTTGCTTCTTCCACTCCTTGGAGGCTTCCGCATCAGTAGCGGCGGGCTGAGTGCCCGTGATAGCCTCCCAGCAGTCGGCGAACATGAGGTAACCCTTCATCTTCGCGGCCCAGTCCGCATACTGAGCGGCGGAAGAGAGAGCAGGAACAGATTCTGGTTTGATATCCCCCATGACGAGGAGGAAAAACTCGGGGGAATCGGTGAAGTCTTCGCCAAAGTCTAGATCGAATGGAGTTGGAGAGGGCGAGCGCGAAGAGACTTCAGAATCTGGGAGAGGAACGGTGGTAGGAGACGGGGGAGCAGACTGAGGGAGCGGAACGAGGTGCCAATGGCCAACCTGGTGAGGACGAACGAGAGCGGCCCAGCTTCGAGGAGTTCCTCGAGGTCCTTGATCGTAGCGATGAGGACAGGGGTGCTCGTCGCAGGGGTAGTACGAGTCGTCCGGCGGATTCCAATGACGGTCGATGTGTTCTTCTGTGTCAAAGATGTGAAACCGACCAGAACAGTCAAATGGTTCGTCGGCGACGGAGGAATCAGAAGAAGAGCCTTGAAGGTCTGCGTCAACTTCTTCCTCAGAGTCCAGGACCAGGGGTTCCGCAGTTGTGGGCTCCAAAGTGGTTCAGGGAAGCGCGATGATTGACTTGCTGTGTGCACGGAGAGAGAGAGATGAACACCTGTTGCGGTGCACCAGGAATCCAGGCAGCCGATATGCCCGAAGACCCGGATAGAAGTCGCCAACTGTGCCCAAGAAAGCTACTAGGTACGTATGGCTATCCGACGCAAAAAGCTATAGTAAGGAGGGTCCGAACGGTTGTCCTCCGGTCCAAAGCTCAGAACGAGCCCGGCTACGACGACTGGCAGCTGCAAGTGCAGGGCCTGGTCGAAGTATATGTGAAGAAAGGCCGGACTATAAAAGGCCTGTGTAACTAGGTGCGTGCGAGTACGTAGGGCTAGTAAAAGCACTCAGGGCTGCGTCACGAGCGCAGAAATGTCCCCCTGGTAGCAGTGTCGGCGGGCACAGTCAAGAGGTTAGGAAGATGGAGGAGGGTGTGCACAAACCAGCGAGGTCGACTAAGCAAAGGTGCGCGCGCGGTGTCGACGATGAGGAGCAACCGGTTAGAGCGCAGGGCTCATAACCTGATGAACTCTGAACCTGGAAGGCTGTAAGCCGCACAAAGAGAGGTCTTCAGTCTGTGAGAGAACGACTATGATTGCATAGTACTGTACCTGTAAGCCGCACAAAGAGAGGCTACAAGTACTAGTAAGTAAACATGTAAGAGTGCATAGGTAATGTGGGACTTACTCTTCAGTCTGTGAGAGAACGACTGAAGAGCAGAGGCCTGCAGAGTCCTCCTTATATACTACTGAGGGAGGACAATGAATAAGCATAGAGCAGAGATCATATGACCGTCCAGAGGACGCTGACTGAGCGAGGAGGTACGCTGACTGAGCGAAGGTAGGACGATGAGTAAGAACGAGGCATGTGATGTCCATGGCTGAGTAACACTAAGCTCCAGACAGGTCTAGAATAGTCAGGAGCATCGTAGAACGTACCAGAAGCATAGGTAGGGATGGCAGGATGCCGAGTATGTACAGAACAAAAGAATGTACGTGTATGGTAAGTAGGAAAGTCCATGCCGGCGTATCGTAGACGCATGGCCACTAACACTGCCACTCCTGGTCCGGCACAGCCGTAGACACGGAAGTTCAACAACCGTACCGCAACAACTTCACTTGGAAACTCGAAGAACACCTGAGGTTGAATCTGGCTAGTGTCTGCAGACTTTCGATCATCACTGTTGAGCAAGTCTCGCAACTCGGACAACCGCCGGACGTCTGCAGACGGCGAATTTCCTGCACACGATCTCCCCACGGTCTCCTGCCAGCCAGCAGCCAGAGTCTAAGTGCGAGTCGTTGATACCCGAATCAGGCATGACCGTATGTGACACTTCACGTTCTAGCCACCGCGGTGGCCCCGAGCTAATGAATATCTGCATTATATACAGGGCACCGCTATGTTTATGGCGAGCGAGCTCTTGGACCTCATCGCGTTCGAGCCTGATACCCCTATCCAACGAACCAAGTCGCACGACCTGCAATCTTTCCTCTGGGCTATCCTATACGCTGCCTTCAGGAAAACATCGGACGAGATCAAGCGTCGACCAACTGCAGAAGTCAACATGATCGAGGGCTTCAATCACAAGCGCTTCGTGGGAGAGTTCGACCTGATTTTCTCCGGCAGCACGCCCGAAAGTCTTTGCGATCGGCGAGCCACGGCTTTCTCGAAAGGGACCGGAAAGCCGATCCGAAGAAAGCACCGGGGGTCAGCATGAAAGCAGGCATCGAGAACCTGGTCGCCTACCTCAAAGCGAAGAACGATCCGCTCGCATCCTTCCTCCCCCTGCTGTGGATGCAACTCCTACGGTGCCAGCCAGTGAAACAGCCCAACGCAGTGACGCACGACTTAACACCGCTGGAAGTGAAGATGTGGAAGAGTCTAGATCCGGAGTACAAACCAAGTACTGCCGGCTATCGAAGGCTCTACACGTCCAGCCCTTACGCGGTGGCGTACGATCACACCAAGGTCATTGCCCTCCTCCGTGCTGGGCTGGTCCTATGCGAGAGCAGCTCGGAGCTGTTCGGAAGCAAAGGGGACGGAGCAACTCGTGACGATGACGACTCGCTCAACTAGGTTTCCAAACATGTAACGCGCGTTTCGGGACAGGGAGTATATTTGTACGATATCTTGTAGGCGTCGTCCTTGCTTAACACGCTATTGTTGTGTATGTATTTATCGCTTGGAATGTGATGAGTTCTGTGTACTATAAGTTCTCATGCGAATCTGATGGCTCGTTGTATGACGGCAGGGCCTTCGAGTGGAGCGGCACCAAGCATTCTACCGCACAAGCAACTTGGAACACGATCAAGACTTGCGTGCCAGCAGGCCTCAGGCAGGCCCACTGCAATGCACAGCTAACTTCCTCCTATAGTTGGATGTGGCAACTGAGGTCATGCTTTCTCTCGAAGCGCTCCAGGGGACACGAAGGACACGGATGATGCCTCGCGCCCATATATACACGCATTAGTAAACGTGCTGCGGGAGGTTGGAGTTCGGCATCCTCTCGTAAGCCACAGGTCAGCAGTTCGAAGATAAGAACTTAAGAGTTTCGCAACCAGGGTGGTCGCAATAAAATGCCTTCGCTGTACCCTTGCGCTGTGGGCGTTTGCGCGGCTTGTGCGCTAGGAGGTTCGGCTCCCATAGCTGCCACCTAGGGCACGAGAACTGGCACGAGGTGATCGTGCACCTCAACAGCAGCAGTACCAGCTGATTTTGCAAGCGACGAAGACGTCGCCATAGTGCTGTACGGCATGCTCATAGCATCTGGCGCAGAAGATGCGCGGCCACTGCCACTATTCAGCTTCAATGATGCTATCTGCCAGGAAGTATTGCTGCACCGTCTGCTCACGAGTCAGTTCAGGGTGAGAGAAACATACGTAGACGGACATCTGAGTGCCCGGGGAGGCCGTAGTACACGATGTGCGCGGCTTACCTGAGATGTTGGAAGGTCAACGTCGGAGACAACCCGCTGGGCTGCGTAGCATCGATTTGATCGACAGTGAGCGGGTTGGCGGGTCAACTGTGTCGCTCGTGTCCTGCGTGCGAAGGCTCAGTAGCCTCGGGCCGATGCATAGCACAGGGTTAGGGGGCACGAAGTTAGATTTCCAGCTCAGGGCGGAGTGGAGGGAGCGAAGGTAGAACTTGAGCTTGGGCGCGAGACAGACATGTTCGATGGGTACATTTCCAGTACGGCGCGGGCAAGGTTGAAAAGGAGGCGATCAAACAATCGGAGCTGCGGACAGAGCCGCTCTCGATAGAGTAGGTCGGGCTTCGTATACATGGATGCGCTGCGGAACCCGGGGCACCCGCGCTTCTGACGTCGCCTCGTGTTGGTGCCCGCAGGCTAGTCCCGGATATTAGCATTCACAATAGACGGCGGGCTATTATGCTGGGGAGAGAAGTTGTCGTGTGCGGGCGGGAATTTCTCCGTCGCAGATTACCGCAGCGGCAGGACGCTGGATAACCAGGCATGCCAGATCCGCCGAACCCCCAAAGTCTGGGACATCCTGGGATGGATGACCCTCGAGGATTATCCGGGGTCCTGCAACGGCGCAATCTGCTGCGATTCCGCGCAACAACGAAACTACAGCATGCGCCTCATGAGCGGCGCAGCGGTTATGGCCACGCCGCCCACGGGGCATGCACACATGTACACGTGTCTCGTTCATACCTTCACATTGTGTTAAACACGGTGACAACTCTGCGCGGAAGCCAGATGGTGCTGGCGGTCCCGGAGGTGCGCGCAGGGGAGGCCTCGACCTTGTCGATACACTGCAGACCATGAGCCTCTGTAATCCACGTTGTGGAGAAGTCTCGGTGGCGCCTACCTCAGACGCTTGTACGCAAGCTGCCGACTGCCCCGCCACGTAGCGCGATGCCTACTCCATCCGTACTTGCGAGCCGTAGCACAGGATGCAACATCTAAAGGGAGCAAGGCTGTGGCGACGTGAGATGGCCGCGCAGCGCAATACCTGCAGCCGGGTAGAGATGAGGGAGCAGCGCGCTCCAATAGACCAACAGCTGATCAGTGCATGCATGACCCGAGAAACCTACGATTCCATAATCGAGACAAACAGTTCTGCATTTGTTACACCGTGGTATTCCTCTAACGTGCGCCCCTGGGACATCGTACCCAGGCCTGCACACGCTGCTCACGTATCCTGTACATAGTTTCCTGTGTAGCGTGTCAGTACCTGCACATCACGAACAAACCAAATACCTCCAAGCCAATGGATAACCCACCTGGGAACACTCCCGTCCGGCCGTTCAGACGCCCAGTCCACCAGTCCTCCACGCTGTCCGTGCGCTCGACGACCTCGATCCGGTCGCCCGCCTTGAAGTCGAGGTCGCCGTCCGCCTGCGCCTCGAAGTCGTATAGCGCGACCACGTACTGCACCGCGGGCTTCGGCTTCGGCTTCAGTGGCGGCGGGGGCGGGGGCGCCTTCTTGGCCGCGAGCGACACGCTCGCGCTGGCGGCGGGGGGCGAGTAGGGGGGCGGGGGCGCGGCGGACGCGGAGGGCGGGGGGAGCGGCGCCTTCTTGGTGAAGCTGGAGCCGGAGGGCGAGCGGCTGCCCGTCGTGGATGTGGAGGCGGAGCGCCCGAGAGAGGAGGGGGGCGCGGACAGCCCAGAGCCTTGGCGCTGTGCTTGTACCATGCGAGCTGCGGACGGGGGATGAGCTCACTCGACGCGGGAGTCCGGCGAGCAAGGCGTACCGGTGGAGACGATGCGCTTGCTGATGTTGAGGGCCTCGATGCGCTCGAGCGCGTCGCTGCGCTGGGCCTCGTAGTCGCTCGCGATCTGCGCGGCGGGAACAGAGACCTCAAACTTGCCCTCTGCAAAGCCGTTCAGCTTCTCCAGCATGAGGTAAAAGATATTCAGCCTGCGCGGGTGTAAGTATCGATACAGAAAGCAGAGGCGAACGCGAGAGGCGTACTGCATGTAGTAGAAAGAGTGGAATAGCGGGTCGATGAACTGGGTGGCTTGCACGAGGAAGCGGGGGAGCTCGCTCTTCATGGCGGTGTTGATGTAGTCGTACTCTGTGGAAGCAATCTCGAAGTCTTGTTCGAGCTGTACTCGGCGCTCTGATGAGATCTGCAGCAGTGTGTGTAAGAGCATGTCCACCGACCTTGAACAAATTCTTCTCATCGTTCAGGGTCTTCTCCTTCTTGTCGCGGAGCTTGGTCAAGGAAGTGTTGAAGCGGTCATAGTCCACGAGCTAACCGCGACGCGAGCTACTTAGTGAGAGGTACAGACAGGAAGTTTATGAGACGCACCTTATGTTCTCGCTTGGTGATGCTCTTCCGGATAGTCTTCAGAATGCCTTGGAACTCCTTGATGGGTCCAACGATGCGGCTGTCGATCAACTCGAGTTCAGGGACAACGGACGACTTGAGCTCCTCTATCGACGCGACGTATCCATCCACGTTGCCGATAGTGTGCTCCGCATCGGGATGTTTCGACTCCAAGCCATATTCGCCTCCTAGGGGGTGGAAGATAGTGGAGAAGTGGGTGGCGAAGTCCGCGCCGTGCGTGAAGAGGTTTGTGACGGCCTCGGTGTACGCCTTGCTGTCCTTCAGCAGCTTCTCGGTCGCCTTCTCGATGGACTCGAACCGGCGGTTGTAGTCGTCGAATTCGGGGTCGGTGGACTCTGTCGAATAAACGAATGGCGCGGGTGTCCGGTGTATCGCCGGTCGGGTGCGCGCACGATCAGCGAGATTAAGCGAGGGCAAACAAGCTACGACGCACTCTTCGCCATGCCGACCTTGGAGGACAGCATATGCGGCGTCCTGCCATCCCGCCGTGAATACCCTTCCGGATATAACACCCCCGCACATACTCACCGCGCGAACGCCTTCTGGATGCCCTTCATCTTCGCAGATAACGCGACACGCGCAACTCGCTGGTCTCCAGGTTATGTGATGTTCAGGTCGCGCCTTTACGCAGACAGTGAGAGCAGAGAACAAGAGGGGGGTGGGGTATTTGTGCGCGGAGGACCAGCCAAGGGCCAAGTGATCGCAGGAGTTCTGCAGGCTGTGTTTTGCCCAAAAGGGTAATTGAGTCGTACCTCAATTACAATATTACAGCTTCATCGCGGTACCGAACTTTCGTCATCATTAAGCCCCGCACTCATCGACTTTTGCCTCCACCTCATCGACCCCCACGACGACAACGACAACGATAACGACAGGCGCAGAATGCAGATCAACCAACCGTCGAATCAGATCAAGTGCGTCGTCCACCTTACCATCTTGTTCTTCGCTGAATGCCTAATATAGTCCCCCCACAGACTCACAAATGTCTCGATCGTTCGCCTCAAGAAAGGCGGCAAGCGTTTCGAGATCGCATGCTACAAGAACAAAGTGCAGGAATGGCGCAGCGGCGTAGAGACCAACATCGATGATGTCCTCCAGATCGCGAACGTCTTCGTGAACGTCTCCAAGGGCGAGCTCGCGAAGCATCAGGAACTCAAGAAGTCTTTCAATACGACAGACACGAACACCATAGTGAAGGAGGTACGTGCCCATCGAGCATATGTAAGATCTGTGGTAGTGGGACTCGGAGCTGAGATCCAACTCCTACTGAACCCGGGTGGCTGCAGTGAGAGAGACTCCGACCGTACGAATGGAGGTCATCGGTGCGTCGCGCGCTGTTCCGTTACGCGCTTGTACTATTCCGCCTTCATGGGGGAATGGCCAAACTCTTGCCAAATGACAGAACACGGGTGATTGCGGCTGCTCGTAGCCACATATTCAGGCGGCCCCGCGACTGTCCGAATGCGTGACTGCTTGCGCCAGCTAACTCTTCTCGAGCCGCCGTTGGAGAAGCACACAGTGGCCTGCGTGGCGTACACTGCATCTGCCACCCCATCTCAAAGCGAGAGAAATGGCATGATAATGTCTTAACATATCATAACTGTGTCAAGACATTTTCATAACAGCTCGCGACGTCCAAACCTACACGTACTCAGCGCTTTTGCATCGGAAATTCTTGCGCCTGGCCCCTCAGCAAAGCCTCACAGCGAGGCATGTTTTAGCAGTAGGATGAGTTGCGATCTCATGGCCAACATGGCTGAATATCCAAGGCATATACAGTTGAGCATTTTGGTCGGCTCAGCGATGGAAGGATACGCGAGGAGAATACGCTGAATACTGTCCTGTTTTGGAGTTACGGGGGGCTTCGTGATCCTTCCACAATGCGGCACGCGGAATCATTTCATGTCATTTTTGTGGGTCTTGGGATGATCTGTTTGCTCATAATCGTCCAGATCTTGCAGAAGGGCGAAGTGCAAGTCGGCGACAAGGAGCGCGAGCATGACCTTACGTCCGTTCGGAAGGAGATCGCGACCCTCGTGGCAGAGAAATGCGTCGATCCCGCGACACAACGTCCGTATCCCGTTGGCGTCATCGACAAGGCTATGACGGAGGCCGGCTTCAGCGTGCGCCCAGGGAAGAACGCGAAGGCGCAGGTGAGCGCCGAACCTACACCATGTGCGATGAGTGCGCCCTACTGATGAGCATACCGTGCAGGTATCGGAATGCATCAAGCTGATCCAGACGAACTCAAAGCTGCCTATTCAGCGCGCCCGTATGCGCGTCCGCGTCTCCCTCCCTGTCGCCGACGTGGGGAACGTGAAGCCGAAGATCCTGCAGGGCGCAGACTCAGTGGAGAAGGATGAACAAGGCGCCGACGAGTGGGAGGCGGTAAGTCAACTAGCCCCCGTAAGCAGTAACTCCGCTAATCACGCTGCGTTTCTCCAGATTCTGCTCATCGACCCAAGCCAATTCCGCATCCTCAACGACCTACTCCAGAAGGAGTGCAAAGGACGCGGTCGCCTCGAGACCCTGACCTTCGCCGCGACCGCCGGAAGTTAGACGCGTCGTTGACAAGGTGTGATAGAACATTGCTTCGCCCCCCATGTATTACCACTTCTGTATAGGCAATCTCGATGTAGCCCTTCATGTACCCCCGAACATCGTTACCCCCTGGACGGACCTAGCCCCCGCCGGTGCTATACGACCAGCGGATGGCTCCCGCCCTGCCCCTGGTGTCGCGCGCGCGTCGCGACTTGAAGCGGCGAAGCAGAGGACCGGGCACTGCTCTCATACTTGAAGGCCGATTACCATACCAGGCACAAGGAACTCACAATTAAAGCGCCCCACTGGCGCGGCCCAGGATGACATGCCCCACCAACAACGCACGCGAATCGACCTCCGCAGCGTGCCTAACTCCCCGGACCCGAGTTGGAGTAAACGCCGTGTGACACTAGCACTTCTCGGCGACGCGCCCTCCCCGGTGCGTGCCTGATTTTCGACAGCAGAGGCACAAGTGTTAGACGTGCCGTCCCTTGTGCCCGTCCTCCTCCGGCGGTCCAGGTTCTTTGTCCTCGAAATTGCCCCTGGGATATGCGGTATAAAAACAGCTCGGCGAGGGCAGCGACTACTCAACACCTCCCATTCCAACGCTCGTCTTTATACAAGTTCTCGCACCCACTCGCAAACCGACCATGCAGGCCACCAACGCTCTTAACATCTCAGTCGCAGTTGGCGACAGGGTTATCATCAGTGCGTTTACGCCGAGTTGTCCTTCTTCGCCCTCTTCCTGACCGCCGTTCCAGGGGCGCGCACGGCGCTGGGTGTCTCCCATTACCACCTCTACGGCATGGTCAACTCGGTGATGGCGGTGCGATCCGGCAAAGACCAGCCGCAGCTCAACCCCGGGGACGGGCGGTGGCTCATCGTGCAGCTCCCGCACGGACAAGCCCTGGATCCCAACTCTCACCAGGCGGTCACCGCTGCCGACTACCAGATCGACGTCCGTAAGCAGGGTACGCGCCTTTACACAAATGGCGGCATACCGCGATGGATGCTGACATCTCGCGAAAGGCTATCAGTGCTATGCCCGCGCGGAGGTCCAGCAGCTCAACTGGGACAGGGTGGGCGCGACCAACCGCGGCGGCAAGGTGCGCACCGACAGCTTGCGTAGCGCTATGTCCCGACGCGGCGCTGACTTCTCCCCTTGACCAGTTCGCCGACACCATCAACGGCGCCTACACCAAGTGCGTCCTCTCCGGCAGGGTGCGCGGCGTCGGCGTCGAGGCCGCGCACGTCTGCCCCGCCTCCGCCAACTTCCAGCTCGTGAGTCCTTCGGTGCTTTCCCCGCCGTCCGCCACCGCTGATCAAGCGCGCGCAGTGGGACTGGATGGCGCAGAGCGTGTTCCACGAGGACGTGCAGATGACGAACCAGTTCCTCACGAGCGCGAGCAACGGCGTGCTGCTGCGCGCGGACCTGCACACCGCGTTCGACGCGTACTCGATCACCGTCTACCAGGACTTCGTACGTCGCGCACGCATGCCGATCCCTTCTTCCCCATGCTCACGCGCCTGCTTGTGTTTTGCCAGCGCGAGGAGTGGTGCTGGAGGGTCCTCGCGATGGACCCAGTGTTCGCGACGCTGACGGGCGATAAGTTCGACATCAAACGCCCGAAGGACGACGCCGACCGCAAGCGCGTTGTGTGCACGCTCAATCTGCACTTCATGTACGCCACGTACAAGTTCGCCAGCACCGGGTCTCCTGTGTGATCAGGGTTGTAAATCTGTGGGACGATGTCATGTTTATTTGGGTTTAATGTCTGGTGGATGCAGGGAATAATGGATGATTTCTCGGTCATACCGTTCGCTTGGCGGGCGGTCGCATACGGGACAACTGGGGCGGGCCTCGCCTGAGTACTGAGTACACGCGAATTGTGTGATCTCGGGCCACCACTACGCGCAAACAGATACCTACGTGACATACGAAGACGACGACTTCCCCCGCTGATTGCATCCGTAGAACTACCCGTCCCCGACGTCACCCCCTCGCGATACGTCTTTGGAAGCCCCGTGCCCGTCATCTTCACTCGAGTCCTCCCCATTGGTTCGCTGCGACGCCTCGACTTCATCGCATATGAACAGCGCGGCGTGCAGGAGAGCAATGAGCTTAGTATGATCGTATTCCACCGCGTAGGAGCTGGACACATATGCCGAGTCACCGGGACGCCCAGTTGGATACCCGGGGCCGTGTTTCTTCCAAAGCTTCGCCAGGAAGGGTCACTGAACGTTGGAGCCGTGCCGGTACGGTGAATCGTCGCACTGGCTGACACCGTAGGAGGTGCGTCCATACAAATGGGAGAAAGTGTGTGAAAGGGTCGTTCTTCGCTTCGAGGTACGCGAGCAGATTCTCGATGCCCGCCACAAAGCTACTCTCCTCCGCAAGTCGAGAGACTTGCTCGAAAGCCGTGTATCGTTGGGCGAAGAGGCTTCGGGGCGTGCTCCCAGAGAAGAGTAGGTCGCACTCTTCCACGAAGCGTGCGCGGTTGAAGTCCTTGATCCCGTCAACCTCTGTAGCCGGTCTTGCTGTGATCTCGACGGCCGTGTTCGCGAAGGTGGCGTAAAGGATCGTCCAGAAGAAAGACTGGAGGTCGTATGATGCTGTCGGTGGGATCGAGCGCGTGCGATTGGACGCGATGCTATATAACAGCTCGCTCGCCATGAACATAGCGGTGCTCTGCAGACGGAACAAGGTCGACCTGCGTGTGAGTCACTGTCTACGCGTATACCGTAACAAGAGACGGCAGCACTCACAGACATACCACAGCCTCAGAGTGGTGTATTGGACTGATTTAGCGGTATATATGTGGCAAAACGCTCAGAAGACCAAGTACTAGTGAGGAGAGCACAGATCAATAAATGTGTCAGCCTATCCTGCCGCAACTGAAAGCCACGGTGGTGGTGGAAAGGCAAGCTCGCCGACACCCTCCCGCCCTCTCCCGCCACAGCGTTTGTGCGTGTACGGGCTGCGGCCCGGTGAGCCGGAAGTGATCGACTGGGGCGGTGCCGCGGTCGATTCCCGGAGCCGCTGCAGCTTCAGCTCACTCTCGCAGCCACTCTTCCCTCTCCAGCTCCCGCCTCCCTCTTATCCCCACACGCTCGACACGCGCACGCGCACTACGAGCAAGAACACCCTTACGAAGGAATCTGACAGACGACAGAGCTACACGCACACACCCCGACTGTACTACCACCATGGCCGTCTCGTCCCGCCGATTGCAGAAGGAGCTCATGGACATCAAGAAGGAGGGCACACCAGTCGGTGCGCCACCGTAATACTCACTTTGAAACATCACGGAATGATTAACTGCTGTCTTTAGGTATCGCGGTTCTCCAGGCGGACGACTTCACCCGCTGGACCCTCTCCGTCGAGGTCCTCGGCGGCACGATCTACGAGGTACGCACACTATCCCCGCGTACTGCTGTATATCGACGCGCCGCATCTCCTCAGGGCGAGAAGTTTGCGCTCCTCTTCCGGTTCGACAACCAGTACCCGATCTCCGCGCCCGCCGTACAGTTCGTCGTCGACGACAAGTACAAGGCTCCCGTCCACCCCGTACGCCCACCTCTCGTACGCGTTCTTTCCTCTCGCTATGCTAACACCCCGCGCCCACCGCAGCATGTATACTCTAACGGCCATGTAAGCGCGCACGCCGCAGCATCCCTCGCCCCGTCTGTCTCCTTGGAGCGCAGCTGACCGGTTCTGGAACACGCAGATATGCGCGTCCATCCTGGGGAGCGAGTGGTCCCCCGTACTGAGCGTCGTCTCCGTCTGCGTCACGATCCAGAGCATGCTCGCGTCCTGCAAAGTCCGCCTTTCCCCTCCCTCCTTCCTTCCTTTCTGTGATTGCTAACATCTGTACCCGCGTTCGGCGAGCAGACTAAGGAACGGTAAGTGATCCTCCTCACTACGCCCGAGTGTTCACTGGCGCGCGCTTGGCATACGGTGCTGAAAACGCCACGACTGCAGTCCCCCAGACAACGACCGCTACGTCGCGCACGCGCCCGAGAACCCCAAGAAGGTGCGTCTGCGCCTTCTCCCGCCCCGCTCGCGCTAGGCTCACCTACTCCCGCTTGTCTCCCCACAGACCCGGTGGGACTTCCACGGTACGTCCAACTGCCACATATCCATTACAAGCTCAAGCTCAAGCGCTTCACCCTGTCCGCGTACCATGCCGCTCTCAGATGACAAGTACGTCCTTCTATTGCTCTCCGCACGCGAACAATGTTGACGGTGCGGGTTTGCGGTAGTGTATGATGACCCCCACGAGCGAGTGTACTGTACGAGCAGCAGGAGAATCTACGTGTAGATGGGCCGAGCGCGAGGCGGCCGGAGCGCTTCGGGCTGGGCGTATACGGATGTGTGCGTTGTGCGGTGTGCGATTATTATCATTTGGATTGAACTCGGGATACCCCCACACCGCACGATGGAGGGCTCTTCGCCGCCCCGGAGGGTGCTGTTCAAGGTAGCTATCCGGTGGGCCCGGATCCACCAGAAGCGAAATACACGATACATCCGTCCACATTTATAGGATATGAGACCCTGGGGAGACCTTCGAGCTGGACAGGATAGCATTGTACAATGATTGCACCCCGGACAGAGCAAATAACCACGAACCCTGCAGAGAAAGATGAAAGTGCCGACATACAGCAGGTATCGTAGCACGACGCGACTACACAGCGTACACAGCACACTCGACCAATAGAAGATAGCATCAAAAACCCACGCTTTCACCCACGCCGTACTATCCACAGCAACCCCCAACGGCAGTCCTCGTCCTTGTCTCCCCCTTCTCCCCCTCCTTGCCTGCCTCCCCTGCCTCCCCTGCCTCACCCGCCTCCTCATCCTCACCCAGCCCCGGCCCACACCCAGTACACGAATCCCCGCACGCACAGCGCCCCTCGGGGCAGCCACACCCGCCCGGGCAGCTGCACTCCAGCTTCGGGACCGCGACGAGCCCAAACGCCTCGCGTGCCCCGGCACCACCCGCGCCCCCAGCGAAGAGCGCGGGCGGGTACACGCGCACGTCCGTCGGGTCGAGCGCGCGTGGGCGTGACGGCGGGGGAGGCGGGAGCGCGGCGGCGCGCGCGAAGAACGCGTCGATGAAGCTCGTGCCGCCCGCTTTCTTCTCCTCTGCCTGTGACTGCGCAGAGGTACCGGAGGTGTGAGGGAAAGCGGAGGTGGAGGTGGAGGTGGAAAAGGAGAAAGCAGGGAAGGATGAGAAGGCGGAGACGGCGGCGGGCAGCGGGAGCGCGGCGCCGCCCTCGTGGTCGACGCAAAGTCCGCACGAGCCCTCCGCGCAGTCCTCGAAGTCTGCGGACGCGTGCGCCTCGCCTCGGTGCTTGAGGCAGCCCGGGCACGCGCAGTCCGTGCCGCAGCAGCACTCGGGCGCGGCGTACGAGATGGAGGTGAGCGCGCTGAGCGGCGGGATGGGCGGGAACGCCGGTGGGCGGCTGGTGGAGTCGGAGGAAAGGTGGATGTCGGGCGTGAAGAGCGGGGGGAGCGTCGAGGATGGTTGGGAGTGGGTGTGCGATGCGTGCTTCGACCGTTTCGCTTTCGGGGAGGGAGGGCGTGAGGACGGTTGGCTGGAGCAGCACCCTCGGGGGTGTTTCCGGGAGCTTTCTTCCTGTAGAATAGCTGTGCTAGGAATGGTCTCTTCGCGGACCGTCATCACTACCGGTGCCGATGGTGGAACAGATGCACTCGGGATATCGTTGCCACAGCAGAACATAGCCGCCTGTGCGAGAGCTGCAAGACCGCCATTGGAGGCGATAGATGAAGGTGGGGCGCGTTCGTGACCACATGTGCATATTGACGCCTCCTTGCCGCCGCACCGGCACAGGTTGAGAGAGCCTGACGATGACGGCCCAGCTGTTGAAGTTAGAATGTCCTTGATTCCATTGGGAAGGGCAGGCGCAATAGGCTTAAATCTCCGAGCTACACAGCGGAGATTGAGTCAGTGTCATAGGACCAGACAGCGATCTGGTACGCACCCTTAGGCTTCGGAGCGCCCTCTTCCTCGGCGCCAACCTTCCCAGGTAGCGCTTGTGCCTGCGAGGATGGCCCAGGCTCCGCGGTCGCGCAGGTGCACTTGGAGTGCATGCGCTTCGTCTTACGCAGCTCGCGGCATTTCTCGCACTGCGACACCGGGCGGCCCTTCTTCTTGATCTCGAACAGCGGCCGGTCCGTGTGCTGGCAGTTGGACGAGCGGTGGCCCTTTATGCACGACTCGCTATAATCGCGGGGAAAGTCAGAGTCAGAAGGCAATCATACGCGGGGGAGCAGTGCAGGGGGCTTCGACGGACCAGGCGAACTTCTTGTCGTTGACGTAGACCTTCCGCAGGCTGTCAGTGTTGACGTGCGTAGCATAATCGGGCCCGGCGCACCATTGAAAGGATCTCAATCGGGCGGGGAGTATACTTCGGCTCCTATACCGCCCCTGCAGATAACCGGGATATACTAGGAGATTCGGTTGATCCGCTGCGAGCTGGCGAGCATCCGGCGGTTGAGTCGCCTGAACGAGGCCTGTGCGTGGTACATGACATCAAGAACACTCACCGCGGCAGCTGAAGGCGGGAAAAGGTACGGGGCGGTCCCGGGCTAGTTTAGAACGCTGCAGAGCTCCGCGACGGCCTAGATCGATGAGATAGAGATTGAATCGCCGGCGCCTGCTGAAATGAAGAGACGATAAAGTGGATCCAGGGCGATGCTGTGGGTCACTGCCAGTCTGCAGCGGAGTCTCGTAGCCTCGTAGGAGGGGGCGCAGGGAGGAGGTGGTGGGCGGGGGTAGAGCCTATAAGAGCCCGGCAAAAGCAGACAAGCTGATGGCGACTGCCCAGGTACCTGTCACACCATGTCACACATGTACGTTCGTCCTTTTCGAGCGCACTCTGCGTGCAGCGTGCCCGGCAGGCGTGAGATGAAATCGCGAGCGTGCAGGGACCAGCAGCAAAACAAGCTCAGGTGGCATGAGGATCAGAAATAGCACGGGCCAGCGAGCTATGACGACTAGCGAATTGTCAGATGCTCACGCTCCCATTCATTCACTAGCAGCCTAGAAGAGCGGCTCCGTGAGGAGAAGTTTGAGCGGGCGGGAACCGCGAATATCTACTTCAGCACACGATTCGTGATCGTCCTGGTTTTCTGGATAGGGCATTTATAGAAAATCAAGCCCGTTGTTGGCCCCCATATAGTCCCCTACCACTCTATCCCCATAGACGTCGACAGAGGGATCTTCGCTTTGCCCGCCTTGACACCGGGTATGCCTACGGGTAACGTAACCCTAGTCGACCGACTTTTCGTGTTCCTAGATGGTGCATGTCGCCTCATCCTTCACCCCGCACATGCAATGAATGGCGTGGTGGAACGGCCGAAGCTAGCGGGAAAAGAAGCTCAGCAGGTCCCGTCGACGTCGTAACACACGCCCTGCTTCACAGCGGCACACACGGCACACCTACGACTTCCTCACTCCACTCCGCTAGCGTGTCCGGGATGCGATGGTCTGTCCGATAGATTACAGAAAACGTACAAATAGCACTCGCCAGCATCTAGCATCTAGATCCCGACGCGCCGCCGCGGCGTCGCGGACACCCGCGCGCCCGCGCCGATGCCGGTATGGCGCGGGGTGCCTGGCACGATGATCCTCGAGCTCCCCGACCCCGTCTTCTCGGCGAGCGCCTCCTCCTGCGCCTTTTTCGCGGTCCTAGAGCAGAGGCAATTCAGCGGGGTGTCCACGGGGCACGCCACCATCACAAGCACAGCGAAAGGGACGCACTCTTCGCGCGCGAGCGCCATCGCGGTCTCTATTTCGGCCTTCCTGGAGAACTCGCGGTCCGCCTGCCGCCGGTTGCCGCGCTCGTCGAAGTTCTTCTCCTTGACGGAGTAGAAGACGGAGCCCAGCTCGGCTGTGTGACGCGTACACAGGGGTCAGCAGGGCGGTACTAGGGAGGGAGAGTGGTAGGGCGCACCCAGCCAGTAGGTGTCGACGGCGGTGACTTGGGTCATGTATTCCTTCGATGTCAGGATGAGCTCGTGGTACACGACGTACGTGGGCGTATCTGTCACGGCCGTCAGAAAACAAAACACGCGACCCAGGCACTATTGACTTACAGCCGAGGCCGTACAGCGCGCTCGTCGGATGGAGGTGGGTCGGGAGGCCTGTCCGGATGTTGACGAACTCTCCGATACCCTTCACGCGCGCGGCCTGGTGGAAGTATCCCGCAGTGATCGCTTTCCTGCTCTGCGGTCAGCCCCCTTCCCCCCCAGAAAGCGCACAGCGGGCCGCAACGCACCTGATGACGTCGAAGTCGGTCCCCGCCGAGATGATCTCCATCTTCTGGAACTTCATGATGTCCTCGAGCTGCGCGCGCACCTCGCGCGCCTTCCTGAGCAGCTTCGGGTGCAAGAAGTGGCGCAGCGCCCAGTCGTCGCGGAACCCGTGCGACTTCCACTGGTTGAACACGTTCAGGAGCGTGAGGTGGTCGCTCTCGGGCACGTTGAACTTCTCGCGCGCGGCGTCCGCCTCCTCCTGGCGCTCCTTCGGGCGGTAGAAGACGCTCGGGACGGAGAGCATGGAGACGATCGTGAGCATCTCCGCGGAGCAGCGGTACTCGACGGACTGGATGAGCATCTTCGCCATGCTCGGCTCCATCGGGAACTCGCTCATCTTGCGCCCGCTCGCGGTCAGGTCCCCGACGTTGTCGAGCGCGCCGAGCACCCAGAGCTGGTACATCGAGTTCAGCATGTTCGCCTGCGGCGGCGGGTCCATGAAGTCGAACTCGAGCAGGTTCTTCACGCCGAGCGACTTGAGCAGCAGCACGGTGTTCGCGAGGTTCGTCCGCTGGATCTCGGGAATGTTGTTCGCGAACATCTCGTTCCGGAACGCCATCTCCGTGTAGAGGCGGTAGCAGAACCCACTGCCTGTGCGACCGGCACGACCCGTCCGTTGGTTGGCGTTCGCTTGACTGATAGGGGTGATCTGCAGGGCGTCCATACCGACCTTCGGATTGTAAACTTTCAGCTTCGAGTAGCCCGCGTCCACCACGTAGAGGATACCGTCGACTGAACAACCCTCAGTGTGTGATGATTTGACCAGAGCGGGAACGCGCACCTGTCAGAGACGTCTCCGCAATGTTGGTGGCTACGATGACCTTACGGCGGCCGTCGGGCGTAGGTTCGAAGATCTTCGCCTGCAGATCCGCAGGCATCTGCGAGTAGATCGGAAGCACAGCAAGTGGCGCGGGTTCATCCAGTTGCGAAAGTCGCTCTGTCGAGATACGTCGAACCCGGCTTCATATCACCTTCGATATTAAAGCTTACCTTGCACAACTTGGCAGGTAACCTCAATATCCTCCTGACCGGTCATGAAAACCAGGATATCGCCAGGCGGTAGCGATAGGTGGATCTGCAGGACCTGCTTCACCGCGCTGTCCACATAATCTTCGCAAGGCGACTTCGCGTGGAAGATCTCAACGGGGAACGTGCGGCCAGGGATGGTGAAGCAAGGCGCTTGGCCGTAGAATTGCGAGAACTACGTATGATCAGCGAGTGAGCGCTTCTTTCTGCGCGGATTACGCACCTTCTCGGCGTTCATCGTCGCAGATGTGACGATCAGCTTCAAATCTCTCCGGCGGGACAAGACTGTAGACCGCGTCAATAAAGTGGTAACTGGGAACAAAGTAACGCGCCCACTCTTTCGAAGCAAACCCATGAGCACATCAGTACTGAGCGACCGCTCGTGTGCCTCGTCGAGGATGATGACACTGTATCGATCAAGGTCGCCCTCGTTCAGCGACTCGCGCAACAAAACACCGTCCGTCATGTCTGCCAAATAGCCATCAGCACACGCACACAACGTTACTAGTAATATGACACCTACACTTGATCTTCGTCTCAGGGGATGTACAGTCCTCGAAACGGATAGCGTAACCGACGGTCGAGCCAAGTTTGCACTACATGAACTAGAAGTCAACCCTAACAATCGAGTTAGTCAAAATACTTGTGTGCTTACCTCCATCTCCTCGCTGACACGTTTCGCGACGGACATCGCTGCGACACGACGAGGCTGGGTACACCCGATGATACCGTAGGAGCAGTATCCGTCTTCGTACAAGAATTGCGCGAGCTGTGTGGTCTTCCCCGAGCCAGTCTCACCGACTACAACGATGACTGCAGACCGTTGTGAGCATTTGCGTCTGTGTCCACTAACAGACGGTGCTTACCCTGGTTCTCCCTGATGACCTTCATGAGCTCCTCACGGCACGCAAACGCCGGCAAGTACTCGCGCTGTTCCTTCAGCGTCCTCGTCTTCGCAAACGTACTCACGCCCGCACTCGTCTTCATGTGCGTCGCGAACTTCGAGTCGCCCTTGTAGTCCTCCTCCTTCTCGGTCTTCGCCTTCGCCTCCGCTTCGGCTGCATACCGTCACCCCATCGCAAGAAGCACACATAAACAGAGACTACGTGAATGTCCAATCCAAACGCTGGTTTGGAACGCGCGAGACAGGCACTTACCGTCGGCTGCCGCCTCGTCGTCCTTCACGCCCATGATGTTCCCGAGCGACGTGCCCCCGAGAGCGGCGAGCTTCGCGGCGGCCTTCGCACGCTCCGCTTGCTCGCGCTTCTCCTTGACGAGGGCGCTGCCTTTCCGCGAGAAGATGGCCATGTCGCTCGTGGGGTCGCGCACGGGGTTGATTGGCTCGAGCTGCTTCGTGAAGACGGTGCGGCCGTCGAGGAAGGGGGGTTTGAGGTCGTGCACCATAACATGCACGGTCGACTCCGACTCGTCCTCGAAGTCAAGGTCGATCTCCTTACGAGTAGCGACACCAGATGTAAGCATCCGGTTCGCCTCCCAGAGGTCATTGTCCGCGTTCTGCGTAGCACCAAGTCAGTACTTCATGTAATGCGAGGGAGTCTCCTAGCACGCACGTATTGCGCTTGACGCGCGGATATCTTCTTGACCTGCTTCTTGGCGAGCTGCTCCTCCTTGACCGCGGCAAGGTCGTCATACTGTGCGAGAGGGTTGTACTCTTCGTCTCCAACCACACCGCCCTCGCCGGCACCCATGTACCAGTCTCGGTCCAGTCGAATTTGCTCCTCCTCCCATTCGCGAGCATCAATGCCGAGCGCCCCGTCACCCTCATCCGAGCCGGGAGATGTACCACGTCGAGGTGTAGGGGCATCCCACCTGCGGTTGCGCGCACCGTTGGAACCTCCTGGTGAGGAGGGACGTCGAGGAGTGGCGTCCCACGAGGCATTTGGAATGCGCACGCTGGGCATGTCTTCGCCTCGGCGGCTCCGCTCGGAGCGGGGTGTCGCATCCCATCCCCGGCGATCTCCTCCGTTGTCCCGCTGGTTCCGGTCTCGTCTGTCGTGCGGACGGTCACGGTTCAGGCGCTGCTGGAAATCTCCAAGACCACGAGGTCCGTCATTCCTACGGTCGTTCTTGGCGGTGATACCCTCTGCACATCCCGCTTAGTAGCTGACCGAAGAATGAATGTACGGGAGACAAACCTCGGGCACGTCTGCGCTCCTCCAGCTTCTGGCGCGCAGCGTCCGACAGACCACCAGGATGTGAAGGCGTTTCCTCGCCCCGTTGCCGGAGGTGAGACTGTCGCGACGCGGGCATGGAAGGTACTGTACTACAGTAAGGTCCTGCCACCCCACGGGCGCAAAATCAGCGGACGTACCCTTGAAGTGCGGCTCGTCTCCATCATCGTCCAGTCTCGCCTTCTTCCGACTACTTTCTCCGTTCGCTGCTGCGACCGCCGCCCTCTTCTCTTGGGCTAGCCGGTCAAGACCGAGCACAGAGGCTCGTGGGGTAGGAGGCTCGAGTGGTTTGTTTGGCCTTCGGAATGTATGGCTCTGCATGCGCAATAGCATGAACATTCAGTGTCGAATGCCGGGCTAAATCACAAACACACTCACCGCATCCTTGCGCACTAGACCGCCCGCTCGCACAGGTTCTGGCTCCAGCACGTCCGAGTCATGAACGGTAATGCCTTGCACGGGCTGCGTCTCGCCTCCCGCGGCCTCCTGCTTCTCGTGCGACAAGATTTCTGCATGGAGCTCTGCGAGGAAGGAATCTTTGAACTTGCCGAAAGACTTTGCCGCTAGATCCATGAGTTCAGGTTAACCCACAGAGCTAGTTCGACTACGCGAAGCTGACGCACCTGCGATGAATCCGTCTACCGTGTTCGTCTTAGCAATGTCCCGGACGCGCTGGGCTAGCAAGTCGTTCGGGTTGATCAAGTTCAGAGCTCGGGACAGCTCAATAGCAATGTGATGAACGAATTCATCCGTCCCTTCAGAAGTAGATGCCATGGAGGAAGCGGGACAAGACGATGAGCGGCGGAGAAGTACAAGTCCAAGCTGCAGCCACCGCTAGCTGATGAGCAACTAGGCGCTCAAAGGCCTTCCTACCAAATAGAAGCAAACATGGCAGAGTATAAGAGGCCGATCCCGGCTGAGCACGTTCCTCACAATGTCTTAACACCGTCCCCGCCATAGAGTCACTTGCTTCCTAGATTCACATCGCTTGGGAAATGCAAGCGCTCGTGGGGACGCAGAACGACCTCCTCGTTTGATCTGTTCGTCGGTTGGTGCTAGATACTCGACCACCTCGCGACGAGACTAGGCGGGGGATATTCTCCGTCTCTTTCGCTGAGGCGAAACCTCTGTATACTGTGTAGTCCATGGAATACATCTGCCTTCTCTCTTCAACTGGCGACCGAGCTTTCGGGGGCAAGAAGGGCGCAGTGCATGGGTGCATATATGAATGCACAGATCAAGGACTCGCGCTGGGGCGAAGTAGGATGAGGTACGTCTGTACGTTCAAGTAGCTTGCGCGCCGAATATCAACGTTTCAACTGTCAAGTGCAATCGCCTCAGAACTTAGGAGAAGGCGCACAGGCTCTCGCCGGTTGCAATGGCGAACTCGTTGGCGAATGCCAAATTGACACCGCTCTTCGCTGTGGTTGCAGGATGTAAGGGCACTCTCGCGAAGTTGCATGGCAGGCTATCCTTGTGGAATAGCAGGGGACCGGGATGTGCTTGACCCGCCGGACGCGGTGGGCAGTTGTGGACTGGGGAATGGGAAGCCCGCGTAGTGCTTGTTTTTCCCGTCGCCACGACGCGAGCTCGGTCAGAGGCCGTCCAAATAAGCACTACGCCGCGCTGATGGTCAAGAAGGCAGGATACGATCCAACTTCTGGGGTTACGTGGCCGATGATCAAACGTTCAAAAAAGCTTTCGAACCGCCTATTAGCTCAACGTAGCGCATGCTCTCTCCTGTTGTCGACACATCCATGTGCTGACGCGCGCATCGCTCTAGGTTTACTAGCCGAGCCGTCTCCCGAGTTGTGTGCGGGCGTATCTAAGGTGAGAAGAGACTTGCTCCCCGTTTGTACGCCTGAACATGCGCTAGCCTGCCTGTGTACGTCGTGGCAGCGAGGCTGGACTTACAAGCTGGATCTCGCAAGCGTAGCGACCAACGATGCGCCGCACGCCACTGCCAGCTGCGCCTGGACAGGTCTTCCCCAACGACAGTTCTCCCTTGAGATGAGAACAAATTCGACTCAGGTCATAAGGAGACTGCTGGACCGTAGGGCATTCGCGGCCTATCTCACGACCCTCCCTTTCCCAGAGCTTCATTGCTGACTATGTCGCCCAAATTCCTGGGGCTCGCACTTTGGGCTTCGGTTTTGGCAGCTGTAGTCCAGCCGCAATCTCTTGCGCAGACATTCCTCCCTGCCAGTGTCCCTTTGGCTAACCGGTCGCCTTACATGAGTGCCTGGTACAACAATACCCATGGTTCTTCGCCGTTGCCTCTCTCTTGGCCGGTATTCTGGGCGAGTCAGCAGGTACGCATTCCATACAGCTTCTAATGATGCAGCGCTCAGACAATAGTACGCATTGTAGGACCATCTAGGTTGGTCGGGGAAGATTAGGGTAGACGGCGTGTCGTACGAGTGGATGAGCTACAATCTCCTCCCACCCTTCGTTGGCACTGCGAATGTGTCGAACATCCGTATCACCCCGACGCGATCGATCTTCACTATGCAGGCAGGGCCCGTGAACGTAACTATCACTTTCTTTTCCCCAGTCGAGGTGAGGAGATCAGCCGTTCGGCCACGCTCTTGCAGCTAATCCAACGGGCCAGCCCTCCGATTGGGTCCAGCAGTCTCTTCCGTTCTCCTATGTGTCTCTGGAGGCAAGTTCCTTGGACGGCCAAGGTCACCATATACAGGTCTACAGTGATATCACGGCAGGTATGTGCATCGAGGGGCTCTATCGAACAGGAACGCTGCCTGATAAAGATGTCACTCGTAGAGTGGATATCCGGAAACCGCTTCAGTCCTGTGATGTGGAGCTTCAATACGTCAAGCCGTAGTATATTCCATGAGGTGCAGCTTCAATCTCCCCAGCAGGGCGAAGAAGCCGACGAACAAGCACAGGATGGCATCGCGTACTATGCAATAGGGAACGTAAGTTCTACGCAGTTCATTCAGGCCGGGGTACGCTTACTAGTATGAAATCAATGTAGAACCCAGGCGTTACTTGGCAAATCGACACAGACCGAATTACGCGGGCCGGGTTTGACACGCAGGGGACCCTTGCAAACAATGTCAGCACGGCGTTCGCGCGTATGCAACCGTGAGCAATCCAACTACTCGCTTCGGATACGCCTGATCTCACCTGCTGCTGCAACAGGATATGGACCGTATTCGCCCTCGCGATGGACCTCGGCACGATACAGAGTACAGTAAAACCGGTGACTTGGGCTGTGGGATACGTGCGCGATCCTTCGATCATATACACGGCACCCGACTCCACAGTGCATCGGCTGCGTCCCTACTTCGTCACCAAGTACGGGACCAACATTGGAGCTGCGGTAGGCCTGACTTTCTGTAAGCGAAACCGTGCAGTATTGATAGCGGTTCAGGTCGACGACTTTCTCGCAGACTACGATGATGCGCTAGAAAGAGCCATCGCCTTCGACCAGGCGGTCATTGCAAACGCATCTGCGGTCTCCTCTCAGTACGCTGACCTCGTATCCCTCGCCACGCGGCAGACTTTGAGCACCTTGGATATTACGATCTCGACCGGCTCTGATGGGAACCCTAATGCATCGGATGTGCGTGTTTTCATGAAGAACCTGGGGGGCTCGGGTTCAACCACTGGGTAAGTACATCATCTTACGCACATAGGACGTGCCGGTATACGGACTCACTTCTGGTCATGTAGGCGTGTCAACCCAGTAGAGAGGATCTACGCCGCCCTTCCCGCCCTGCTATACTTCAATGCCTCTCTGCTCGGGCCGCTACTGGCACCTATTTTGGACGCCCAGGACGGCCTGACTTCGACGCCATACGCTGCACAGGATATCGGTGAGCATCGGGAAGCTTCGCCCGGTCTTCCAAGATTCCGAGGGAGCGCTGACTGAGAAGGTAGGTACCTCATATCCCAACGTATTAGGCACTCGCTGGCCCCATAACCAAGGCGTGGAACGTGAGAGGTCTCTTCGCTATTAGAAGTGATCATGACTGATGAAGTTCAGAATCCGGGAACATGCTCATCATGCTATACGCACATGCAAGGTTTTCCGGAGACGGCTCCTTGCTACAGGAACATGTGAGTACACTCCATGAACATGAGTCAATTTGTGTTACGCTCATCGGTCGTAGTACAACCTCGCAAGGCGTTGGGCGGATTATCTCGTTGGCAATACAATGAGTCCTGTGAATCAGTACGTGTATTCTCTATATACTACCGGCGAAGTACGCGATATTCAGCAGGGCCACATGCTAGGATATCCGCAGACAGCGAAGACAACGCCAACCTGACGAACCTCGCCATCAAAGGCATCATCGCTATCAAGGCAATGGCGCAGATCAGCCACTCACTGGGTGAAGACTCCGATGCTCATGCGTACGATGTGTGTCAGACGTTCCTGTTCTGCCTGGACTAAGCTCAATGGATCGCGTACAGAATCAAGCCACCGCGCTATTTGAAAAGTGGCAATCGCTTGCGCTGTCGTCCGACAAGCAACACATGCTCGGGGTCTACGACGACCAAGCGTCCTGGGCTTTGATGTACAACGTATACGCGGATCGCCTGTTAGGCACAAATACCATGAGCCAGACGGTGTGTTGCCCGCCCCAACCTCTTACCTTACACGAGCTGACTCATAGTGATGCAGCTCTTGCGGAACCAGACCGCCTTCTACAAGATACTTCTAAGTGCGGGTGAGCAGATCATAGTTGACGGCACCATCGGCGACTAACAAGGGCCCAGTCCCGAATACGTTCGGGCTGAAGCTCGACAATACGGTCCAATGGACGAGCACGGGTACGCCGCGTGGGCAGTCACAGTCCAGTAATGCGTATAATCTCATCACTCCCCGTTGTAGCATGGCTGCTCTTTACTGCGGCAACTGTGCTTGATGATGGAGTTCGAGACGGGCTCATTCACAGTGCGTGGGCCAGGGCGTCGTCGAATCTCAATCAGGGTGCCTTCCCGGACCAATACGACGTCCAGACGGGAGCGGTCTTGGACGGTGCCGCGGGGTAAGCTGCGTTACGCTGGCTGCGCGCCGCATATAAATTGTATTCTGACGATGCGCGGCACACTCCACAGAGCTGCCGTCGGAGGGGTATTCTCGCTCCTAGCGTTGAAGTGGGTTCTCGTCTACCCTCCCTGAGAGCGTGGTACCAAAGCACTGAACTCACAACAGCCTGCCGTCCAAGGACATCCTCACCTCGCAGAACCTCCCTCGATCACCAAACTCCGGAGCCGATGCAAGAAGTGGCGCCCACCATCCCCCCGGACCCGTGGGTGCCATTGCTGGAGGCGTCGCGGGTGGAGTGGCTCTCGCCGCACTCATAGCCATTGGCGGGTTTCTCCTCATGCGCAGGCGCTATCGCAGCGCTATCACTCGCCCAGGCCGCCAACCTTCAACGTTCTCGACGCGCACCTTCTTGTCCCAGTCGCAGGATTCGCACGCCCCGTACTCTGACAACGGTGTCGAAGGTGGGTCGCCGCGCGAGGCGAACACCGTTGATCCCCCCCTGCTGGACGAGTTGAACACCTCCCCAAACCCGCGCGCGCACTACGGCAGAGCCAGACACCTCGAAGACACGAAGACGCACGAGGTTTCCCCCCACCTGCAACTCGCGTGGGCGGACTCGGCTTCCATCTCAAACGTGCAGCCACATTCTCCGGTGATGGATTCAAGCCAGGAGTCACTGCCGCGCGGAGGACGACAACGCAACAGCTTGAGCTCGCGGAGTGTGGGCTCCGGTTCCGGGGAGCGCTACCCGCGGGACATGCTCGGGCTGCGCGCCGAGATGGACAGCCTGCGGCGGGCGATGCAGGAGATGCAGGAGGAGAGGATGGCACCTCCGCCGTCGTACTACACGGGATAGCACCCTTCTTTCCGGTCATATTTATTCACAGCTGACTCTCTGCACCACGAGTAATACACGTAAAAACTGTCCCTGGATAATTCTAACCCATGCAAGCACGTACGAAGAGAGTGCGAATAGCTGTTGCTGGACATGTACATGGAGGGTTTTGACAGGCCCTCAGATCGGCAAAGTCCTTTAGCGGGAGCGACACCGGAAAGGATATCTCGAACGCGTTCGATCGGGCGAAAGTCGTGGGGAGACAGTGCTGTCAACGATAGCAAAGTTCTTCAATTGTGGTCTTTTTCGCTTGAGAATCCTGGAATGCCGGCCCGAGTTCACAGCATGAGACGACTCTATGTGCCGAGCCTTGAGATTTGGCTGATCGAAAGACTTTTTGTACAGTATTGGTATGCATATGCATGCTTAAAAAGGTGCTCTCTTGCTCGCCACAGACATTTGTTTAGCGGAAGGAGGCTAGCAGTACTACAACCCTGACCTGCAAGATCGCGATCGTGAGCAGACTATGCACGCCGCCCATCGGTGTCTACTTCGGAAAACCTCGCAGAGTCCCTCGATTTGCGGAGTTTCATGTCTGGAAGGCCGGTGGGGACTCGGACCACTCCGCCTAGCAGCCTGGATAGCCATCGCTATGCCGACATATGGGTGAGCTTTCCAGCGGGCTCGCGGTTCCGATCGTAGTACTTACCTTCTGCTGGAATCACTCCCAGAGCTTATACAGCCACGGCCCCTCGTCCTGCCATGCCGCTGGCTCGTTGCAATACCCCGGGATCTCGACTGTCGGCGTCTCATCCTCCACCCTGACTTGTACCGTCTCGAAGTATCCACGGAGCCGCTCGATGTCGGCCGCGTCGACGTCGAGGGAGCATGGCACCTCGAGCACGAGATGGTCCAGATAGTCGTACGCGCCAGACGCCAGTTCGTCGAGAATCCGTGTGAGGTCCAGCGCGGGGATAGTCGGCGGGGGCTCGTTCGGCTGCGCGTCCTCAGGTTTTTCATGGAGGACGGGTCGTCCATACCCGCATGCGATGCGAACCGTGCGCGGTCGTGGCATTGCGAGGTGATCCTCGCGCCCGTCTGGCAGCAAGGCGAGGCTGGGGGGGACACATGCCCACGACTGCTGGTGCTGGTTCACGAGCACGATGGTGTCGAGGGCCGGCATACTTTTGATCAGGGCACGAAGCGCCGCAGCCTCGGAGACGGGTAGCGTGCCCTCTTCAGAACCGTCGTGGCGGGCGGTGGGGAAGACATCCGCGAGCCATAGTTCGCCGACGTTAGCCAGCGCCGCGGGAGTCCCTTGGCTGAGTATCTCGGTAGCATCTTCGAACGCAAGTTCAACTCTGCGAACGGTTCGCTGAGAGCCGACGGCCGTAACACCCCAGGAATAGGGCGGCCGCGCGCCTAGGCGATCGTACCACTTTAGCTCCCGGTAATATCTTCCGATGATGATTCCAGAAACGCGGTTCAGCAGATGATAGTCGGAGAGGGGGGATTGAGAGGAAACCAACTGGCGAAGTGCACCTGTATAGCGAGCGCCGGCTGCTCAGCCAACAGAAGGGAGAGTATCAGGGAGACGAGAGGGCCGTGGGTCCATACGAGCGCTATCCTCCGTAGACGGTGACAGACTGGCCGGGAAGACGGTATCGGGTAGGGAAACTCTGCAGGAGGCGCCTCGTTCCGCCGGTAGTCGAGGTCGTCGACCTGTTCAAGATGCAAGGACTCGAGGGCGCGACAGGCCGATAAGATGGTTGCAATTCTTGTGTGCGTGCGACTCACGCCGAAGTCGTGGATCGCGAGATGGGTGAGCGAGGAGAGGATGTCGAGAGAGGCTATGTCACACATGGAGATTGCCAGCCGCCGGAGTCGCGGCACTCGGTCCTTCGAGAGGGGGACGGGTTCGTAATAGCTTCCGTCGCCATAGTGCCCCGCAGATGAAAACGACAAAGAGAGAGATTCGAGCACGGGAAGGTGTTGGGAGATCAGAGGCTCTATCTCGGCAAGAGAGTCGAGACGGTGCAAGTATAGATCCTGTATCCTCGTCCGTAGGTTTTCAGCAACATCCCTGACATTGTACCAAGAGGCAGGCAGTTCTTGAGGACGATCCGGGCCGGGTAGATGAGTGGGTATGGCGGCCTTGAGAGTGAGGCCACGGCTCCGCTCAACCAAGACACGTGAGAGCGAGCGAGGCCCTAGCGCGACACTCGTCCACAGAGTTGGGGTGCCCAGAGCTATCTCACGAAGTCGCTTGCAGGTTTGTGAGATGGGCATGAGGATGGGTGTATCATACGCGTCGATACGCCAGGCAAGGTGCCGTCCTTTGATATGCGGGCAAAGGCGAAGGCCTAAGATGAACGCCATGATCTTCTGCAGCAATTCCACGGGCATGGATAAGAGAGGTCGCCGTGCGTTGAGAGCCTCGTCCGATTTGACGATCGACATGATGGAGGCATCTTCATCGGAAGGCATAGCTGGCGGTTCCTGTCGTAGGATGTGAGAATGGCGGAGATCAGAAGGGCAATGTGCCGGCATACCTTATATCCACTGGTGGTAGGACGTCCTCTATAAGCCTGGCCAACGCCAGCTGGCAGTGGCTCGAGTCGATGGCTTAAGCTTCAGCGCTTCAGCTTCAGGAGGCCTCGGGCCTCAGGAGAGTCATAAAGACAAGCACAACGGTAATCGCACAGCGATGGATGTGCCGGCAACTGCCGGCGAACAAATCTATGCAGCCTACCACTGGCAGTATTCAGTCGCCATATCGTCTTACCAGCCAGGCATCCATTCGCATTCTCTTCGAATGGAATATTACAGTGGTGGGTCACCTGCATGGCAAGCCGCAACGTCCCGCAACAACAGCGGCCGCATCGTGTGCTATCGTGTGGTTCCAGCTCTCCGCCCACGTGCCCCACTCCCAGTCGCTGGTGCCCGCACTGGCGGACGCGAGCGGCGCCGCGCGGTCGAAGGATGCGCGCAGAGAGGCGAGGGCCGGCGCCCACGGGAACCCGCGCAGCAGGCTCTGTGAGGAGCGCGTCAATACGTGAGTGCGAGAGAGGAACGGGTTGTGGTAGCGGAGCGCACCTCGAGCTGTGTCGCGAGTTGTTCCACGTTGTGGAAGACGAGGCCGTTCACTCCGTCTTTGACGAGCTCGTCTAGGCTGCTTCGTCTGGTCAAGGGGAGGCGGCGTGTCAAGAGCGGGCAGGCACTCACCAGTCGAACCCGAGCGCGCATCCAGGGAGGCTACACCCGAATTGTCTCACTATCCAGAATATTTGCTCTCGGCCACACAGCACTTACGATGCTCAAATCTCCCTACCTCGACGTACGTATGCATGAGCACCTGGGACAGATACGACCGCACGGCGGCGCACGTAGACTTCGCATCCATACATGAACGGCTACACTAGCAGATACATGCGCATAGAAGTACATCCAATTAAAACCGTACACTTCTTCTTCTACACCTTCTCGTTGTTGTCCTTCGCCTGCTGGATCTTCCGGTCCCTGTCGACGGTGATGTAGTCCAGGATCTCCCGCGCGCCCGTCTCGATGAGCACCTTCGCGAGCCTCGCGCCGATCGCCTCCGCCTCCTCCACAGAGTGCACGTCCGCCTCGATCGAGTGCTCGACATGCGTCTCGCCCTCCAGCGAAGTCACGCAACCGACAATCTCCAGCCGGCCCTTGTGGTGTCCCTCGCTCGCACCCTCGAGTTCGACGAGCTTTGTGTGCATCCCGACGGGAACACTGCACCCGCCCTCGAGCACGCGGAGGCACGCACGCTCCGCGTAGCACGCCCACTCCGTCTGCCAGTGCGTGAGCGAGCGACACAGCGCGCGCGCTTCCTCGTCGTCCGCGCGGATCTCTATTGCAAGCGCGCCCTGCGAGACGGCGTAGAGGAGCGTGGGCGGAGCGAGCTCAGCCGTGATGCGCGCGCCCCATCCGAGGCGCACCATGCCCGCCTTCGCGAGCACGATCGCGGCATATGGCCCGTCCGGCGCGTCCAGTTTTGCCAAGCGAGTGTTGAGGTTTCCTCGCTGCACGCGGGAGCACAGTGTCGGACATCATCGGATGCGCGTGCAATAAATGGGAGACTTACCACGTCCTTGAACACCAGCTTCGGGAACTTCCGCTTGAGCTGCGCGACCCGGCGCACACTGCTCGTCCCGACGACGCTCCCGTCCGGCAGCTCCTCCAGGGTCTTCCAGGGCGCGCCCTGCTTCACAACGAGGCAGTCGACCGGGTCCTCGCGCTCGAGCACGCCCGCGATCTCGCAGCCCTCAGGGAGCGCGGTGGGCACGTCCTTCAGGCAGTGCACGAGCATGTCGACGGTGCCCTCGCGGAGCGCGACCTCGAGCTCCTTCGTCCAGAGCGCCTTCCCGCCGAGGAGGTACAGCGCCTGCGACTGGTTGTGGTCGCCGCCGGTCGTCATGAACGCGGTGTCGAACGCGACGGAGGGGTGCAGCGCCGCGAGCGCGTCGCGCACGGAGACCGTCTGGATCTGCGCGAGCTGCGAGGTGCGCGAGGCGAGCGTGAATTTGCGCGCTGTTCCGGGGGCGGCCATCTTAGTCGAGTGGGGGTTTAGCCTGAGGCTGCAGGGCACGAGCGAGAAGGTGGGAGAGGGGGAAGAAGACGCGGTGCGGAGGACATGATGGACGAGAAGATATAATCCGGGAGGCGCCGGGCAGCGCTCCCGAACCTTGCATGGATCGGACACAGCAGCACGTCGGCGAATTCACACATGTGTTAGAACGTGAGAGATTATTAGGGGCAGTTTCCCCGCAGTGTGAGTGGATTAAGTAGGATGTACAGGTATATCTACACGGACATGTACTGCGCCATACTAGATGCCGGGAGCGGTGTGTATTAGCGCGGAACGAACGAGGGAGTCGCCGAGGGCCGATGGGTTACCTCTGGCGGTTCCTCTCAAGCTCCCGTTCGGGTTTCTCCTTCTTGATCTTCTGCTCGAGTTTTTCGAACTCCTCGAGAGCGACCTCGTCTTCCTTATCGAGTACCTGTCGACGGTATTTCAGTAACTGGGCGACACAAGCAAACATTTGCACGAACCTCTTCTACGCCCTTGACCTCGGGAATATAGTGCATCATCATACGTTCGATCCCACTCTTCAGCGTGACCGTGCTAGATGAGCACCCACGACAGCTGCCCTTCAGCTTGAGCTTCACGATGCCGTCGTCCGTGAACTCCCGGTACTCGATGTCGCCGCCGTCTTCCATGATCGCTGGTCGTACGCGGGTTTCCAGGAGCTCCTTGATCATGGCTACGGTCTCCGAGTCCGTGTCCAGGATGCGAGTGTCCTGCGGCCCTGCCGAATCCCGGTCCTCCTCGGAGCGGAACAGCGGTTCCCCAGCAGAGAAATGCTCCATGATGATGGCGTAGACTTCCGGCTTGATCACCGCCCAGGACGTCTCGGAGTCCTTGGACACTGTGACGAAGTCGGGGCCGAAGAAGACTTCCGTGACGCCCTCGACGCCCATGAGGCGGAGGGCGAGGGGCGACTTGAGTGATGACTTGACGTCCAAGAACTCTGCCGTACCCTCGCCCATGACGGGTACGCCGGGGATGAACTTCAGGGAGTCATCGTTGGGCGTAGTCTCCGTCTGGATGAACATGGTACGGGCTACTCCGCGTCAGCTTTACTGTTCTTACAAACCCACGCTGACTCTGACACACCTTGGCCTATACGCCGCATATGAGAAGTTGCACTCGAGACACGAGTGGGCGAAGCCATGGATAGAATGGGCCCATGATGATGTATGGCACTTGCTGACCGTTTTGACGAGGATGCAAAGTGCCGCGACGCTACGGTTGCTCCGGGTACCCTACCCGGAACCCGTTGTGCGGTGAGAGTTTTCGGTGCGCGAGCTACTGCCCGCAGTGAAGACGAAGCAAAAGACGACGAGGAGAACATGGTGGTCGACGAGCGAGGTTCCGTGAATCCGACGGCCCGACTGGAGTGATCGCATATACGCGGTTATATGCGGGCGAATTAGTCAGGTCTCAAAGCGCGTCTGTGATTGGCTGGAGTGACATCACCACTGCTATTTCTGGAAAAACACGTCGAGGGGATGATGACGCGCGCCCGCGCTCATCGTTCCGCACGACCAGCACGATGTCCCACACAGCGAGCGCGGACACTCTGTCGTCGCTGGGGACGGCGCTGAAACTACTGCTTGCATCTGCTGTGACCTACACTCTATGGCACATCTACGCAAGACCGACGCCGAAGCCGGCGTTGCGTTCGGTCGCGATCCTCGTCCTGGGCGACATTGGACGCAGCCCGCGCATGATGTACCACACGGAGAGTTTCGCAACGAACAAGTTCCTGACATACCTCGTTGGCTATGGCGGTGAGTGCAAGTTATGCAACCTCCCAGCGAAGCCTGGTGGTCCACACTAGACCGCTCCCAAGCCACATACGCGAGGACATGCCGTTCATTGACGGACAGCTTACTGAACATTTCTTCACTAGGTTCAAAACCTATACCATCGCTCTTGTCAATGCCACGAGTCAAAATACTGTACCTGAATGAGCAGCCGGCTTACGTCCAGGAGCTGCCCTTCGTGCTCGCGGGACCGCTGAAGGTTCTCAGACAAATAATCGACATACTGCACACGCTCTTCGTGCGCATCCCCCATCCGCCCGAGTTCATTCTCGTACAGGTGCGTAATTGGGCTTCTGTTCTACTCGTGCGTACTGAGCCACAGGGTCTCCGTGTACCGAAAGATAGAACCCACCTAGCATTCCAACACTTGCCATCGTGTGGCTCGTCGCCAAATTCCGAGGATGCAAGATCATCATTGACTGGCACAATCTTGGTTGGAGCATACTCGCTCTTAGACTCGGGGAGCAACATCCCTTCGTGAAAGTTGCAAAACGGTAAGCCCCTTCCCATGGACAGACGCTTGCAGGCCGCGTTGCGGGCTGCCTTGCACTGGAGGCTGTTAGAAGGTGTCGTTCACGCTTGCTCCGTAGGTTTGAGTCCTACTTTGGACGAACCGCATATGCGCACCTCTTCGTCACTAATGCTATGAAGGAATCCCTCACGAAAGAGTGGAACCTCCAGTACGTGGGGTCGTACATTCGTCTGCTTTGCAATTCAACCCACTCACATTCTACACAGAGGACACAAAGTGGTACTCCACGACCGGCCCCCAGCACGCTTCCATCGCGCTTCACCCTCAGAGTCGCACGAGCTCTTCCAACACTTACTCCCCGCTCTGTCGAGCCCTACCCTGACCTCCTTCCTCCCCACCGCCAAACCACCTTACTCCACACCTTTTACCTATATCCCGCCTTCTGGGACCTCTAGCCCGAGGTCGGCTGCGGCTGACCTGCATCGCGGGTTTGACGTCAACGACCTGAGCCCGTTCTCCGAGCACATCGACATGCCGGACCTGCGTCCTGACCGGCCCGCATTGCTCGTCACTAGCACGTCCTGGACCCCGGACGAAGACTTCGACATGCTCCTCGACACGCTCGCGCGTTACGAGGCGCGTGCGTGCGAATGCGCAGACAGCAGCGATGGAGATAGGCTGCCGAAGGTGCTGATGGTGGTGACGGGGAAAGGCCCGTTGCGCACGAGGTATATGCGTAAGGTGGAGGGCCTGCAAACCGGGAAGGACGCGTGGAAGTATGTGCGGTGTGTCAGCTTGTGGCTTGAGGCAGACGACTATCCGCTCTTACTCGGTACGTCAGTTCCTGCAATGCCGCCTTTACTGTCAGCTAACGTGCTACGTAGGATCGTCCGACCTGGGCATATCGCTGCACTCCAGCTCGTCTGCACTCGACTTGCCTATGAAAGTGGTCGACATGTTCGGGTGTGGGCTCCCTGTATGCGCACTCGGGTTTGACTGGTGAGTGACTGCACGTTCTCGACATGTCGCTTCGCCTTGACTAGACGAGACAGCCTGGACGAGCTCGTGAAAGACGGAGTGAATGGCCTCGTCTTTCACAACGCAGAACAGCTGGCGACACAGCTCGAGGTACGCTCCGCTGCCGCATTCCGCTCCTCCCTCGCGCTCACCCAATGAACGCGCTCCTCGCAGAGCCTGCTACGCGGATTTCCTTCGGCGCGGGCCCTCGCCTCTCTGCGCGCATCTTTCGACCGCGCGGCACCGGCCGCGTCCGCCAGCGTGGGGACGAGCGACTGGGAGTGGGGCACGTGGGCGGAGAACTGGAACCAGACGATGCGGCCGCTGTTGTTGCGGGACGTTGCCGGCGACCCGCCACTGTAACATTCTATGCGAAGAGTATGTAACTGGATTTCTGGCTGGTAAGACGACATGTCTCTGTTGTTGGTACTAGGTAGGCTGGACAGACTTGTTCCTGAGTACTTGCTCGCCGGCAGTTGCCGACGCGTACACGTTGTCGGCGAGGTCGTCCAGTGTCCATCTCAGTCCATCTCTGTGCGATCGTGCTTGTATTTGTGGCTTTCCTCATGCGAGCACAGGAAGTCAAAGGCTTCGCTCAGTCGATCTTTGCCATTCTCAAATTCTACGGCAGGAGCCACCAGCTATGACTTTGGACGAAGATGCCTCGATCATCACGATCGTCGTTTCGCCTCTTTTGCAGGTCCAGCAGCCTACGCGCGCAGTTTCTTCGTACGTGATCAGCTATTTAAGTTACCGTGAAATGTATTTACATGGGATTATCTGTATAGGAAGGATTCTGTACGTCCTCGCTTCCAGTGCCCCACGACCCCGCGTCATGAGAGATGGCGCTGACACGACGCTTGATACAGGTCGTTCGCGCTAAGCAGCGCATAGCCGAAACGAACGCAGTCTCGCACGAGGACCTCAATGCACGAGGAACTCTCTTGTTCATGCCCGCGGAGTTGTTGCAGAGAATCATGACATTCATCCTGCATCTTTGCCCCCACCCGGACCTCAACGGGCTGGACACTGCCTGGCGCATCGACGTGTATGATACACCCGTCCTCATGCCCATCTCACAGACTTGCAGGCGACTTCGTGAAATAGCTCTGGACACCCCAACTCTGTGGACGAGCGTCGCTCGAGGGCCTCCCCTACTCTCACGTCTGTTGGTCGAACGGGGCCGCGGCCTTCCTCTCAAAGCCGTCTTGCCAAGTCATATATATGGCCGGGATTACCTTCACGAAACGCGTGGCTGGTACCAAGCCTCGGATGTTACCGACAACGTGCGGATGAGGATACAGGATCTATACTTGCACCGTCTCGACTCTCCTGCTAGAATCGAGTGTCTTATTTCCCAACACCTTCCCGTACTCGAATCACTCTCCCTGTCCTGTGCAGTCCCGGGACACAATGCCGAAGGAAGCTACGCAGAACCCGTTTCCCTCTCGAAGGACCGAGTGCCGCAACTCCGGCGACTGGCAATATCTGGGTGTGACATAGCTTCTCCCAGCATACTCCCCTCACTCACTCATCTCGCAATCCACCACTTTGGCACGAGTCGCACGCACACAAGGATTGCCTCCATCTTATCGGCCTGCCGCGCCCTCGAGTCCTTGCATCTTCACAGCATCGACGATATCCACTCTCGGCGGCCCGGGAGCGCGTCGCTTCCTGCAGAGTTTGGGCCCTACCCGATACAGTCTTCCAGGCCGGTCTGTCACCGTCTACGGAGGATAGCGCTTGTATGGGTACCCGGCCCTCTCGTCTCCCTCGTACTCTCCCTTCTGTTGGCTCAGCAGTCGGCGCTTGCCCTACAGGTGCAGTTTATGACCAGCCAGATTTTCTCCACCCGGATCCCTGCCAATCCTCCTCTCTGCGACTATAACCTGCTGAGCGGCGTTTCGAAGATTGCCATCGGAAGGATCCACCGTGAGCTCATGTGGTACGACCGCGCAGGCGCACAGCCCTACTTCTGGGGAGTCACGGCCGTCGGCTCTCAGCGAACCGTCCGCAGAGTTGAACGCGCATTCGAAGATACTACCGAGATACTCAGCCACGGGACTCCCGCAGCGCTGGCTAGCGTCGGCGAACTGTGGCTCACGGATGTCTTCCCCACCGCCCGCCACGACGGCTCAGAAGAGGGCACGCTACCCGTCTCCGAGGCTGCAGTGCTTCGTGCCCTCGTCGAACGCATGTCCGCCCTTGAAACTGCCGTGCTCGTGAACCAGCACCAGCAGTCGTGGGCATGTGTCCCCCCCAGCCTCGCCTTGCTGCCAGACGGGCGCGAGGATCACCTCGCAATGCCACGACTGCGCACGGTTCGCATCGCATACGGGTATGGGCCACCCGTCCTCCACGAAAAACCTGAGGACGCGCAGCCGAACGAGCCCCCGCCGACTATCCCCGCGCTGGACCTCACACGGATTCTCGACGAACTTGAGTCTGGCGCGTACGACTATCTGGACCATCTCGTGCTCGAGGTGCCACGCTCCCTCGACGTCGACGCGGCCGACCTCGAGCGCCTTCGTGGATACTTCGAGACGGTGCAGATCAGGATGGAGGCCGAGACGCCGACGGTCGAGCTCCCGGGGTATTGCAACGAGCCGGCGGCATGGCGGGACGACGATCCGTGGCTGCATAGGCTCTGGGAGTCTGCATAGTGATGGCTACTCGGGTTGCCACGAGGGAGGGTATTTGGTCCCGAGGCTTGAATCCCCACCTACTCACTATGCACGGCCCTTCGCACTCCGAGGGACTAACAGGGATTTCCTCAAGTATCGATGGCACGGTCTGCTCATCGCTGGGCATCGCGATCCTGTGGCTTAGTGTTGACTGGCAGCCTCTTTCCCCCTGACAATCTGAGATATGTCACTTATAGCGACCAGGAGGGTACGTTTTGAACCATGCACATGCAAACCAGTCCTGTACAGCATTTACGAAGACTCTGCCGTTCAGCCTAATCAGAGGCTTGGCGCCGTGCATATATGCTACTCACGCTGTTGCCCGCCTGAGTGGCAGGGTTTGAATCTCTTGCTCTCCATCGGTCAGGAGAAATTTTAGGCCACTCTTGATCCCCGGAGCGCAGCCGCTGCGAGTCCTTGGGGCCAGTAGGGAAATTCACTGTTCGCGTGTGGCCATGTCGCCGGGGTGGGCGCCACGCCTCGGACTGAGGTAGCTGATATGACTTTGTCTCTAACCACCATCATCCTGGATCCCCAAATCGTCAGCGTAGACGTCAACCAACTGGAACAACCTCAACTCCCGTAGACGTGATCATACTAGCCTAGGATCTCGGCGGGAAGGTGCCCAGCAAGCCCGTACAACACCACAAGAACAGGCAGCTATGACACCAGAAGAACGCGCGCTCGTAGAGACTGTCGAAACATTCGTCACGCAGCTCAAGCAGCAGACGCGTTCCGTCCTATTGTCGTAAGTGAATGTAGAGCATTCTGTCTTCCGAAGGTCACTATCGTCCCACTCAACGTGCAATCTGCAGGAAAGATGTTGTACGTGCTCTTAACGAAGGTGGACTATATGCGAGCATGTTCTCATTATCAGTATTGGCAGCTTCTTCACATTAAACGGAGCTTGATCAATTCCGCTGTTGACGTCCAATCCCTTCTCAATCCCTATCAGCCTCTCTTGTCGCTGCCGACAGAACTCCTAGAAACGATCATGGCCTACATCCCCGACCCAGCCACTCCGCCAGATCAAGTACTCGATCACTCAGTCTGGCACGTCGACTTGTACAATACTGCCATGGTTGTACCCATCTCACAGACCTGTAGACGGCTCCGCGACGTTGCGCTAGGTTGTCCCCGCCTTTGGACGTGTATTGTGCAGCGCTACCGTGCATTGCCCCGAGAACTGCTGATTCGAAGAAGCCAGGACCTGCCCCTTAGCCTCTCCATACCAACAATCACTGACGGTGTCGAGCAGCACAATGCCAGCGACTCTGTGGAGGGGCTTCAGACACGGATCCGGGAGCTTCACATCACCGGCCTCCCTTACCCCGACGTCGACCCGCAAACCTTCCTGGACCGCACATTTTCTCGACCCCTTCCTTTCCTCGAATTTCTCTCCATGCAGCGCCGCCCCTACTCGCATTTCAATGTTCAAAATCAGATAACACTCCAGTTTCCGTGCTCCCAAGAATATGTCCCCATGCTCCGACGCCTCTCCTTGCACTCCTGCAATCTGGACTTCAGCGCCCTCCTTCCCTCTCTCACCCATCTAGCACTACACGATATGCGCATGGACAATCTCCACACCAGAATCCAAACGATGCTGTCGGCTTGTCCTACACTGGAGTCTCTCCATCTCCGCTATCTCACAGATCCCGCATATGACCACACACATCCGCCCAGAGGCGCTTTCCCGACGCCGTCCGCCCTCACATCGTGCTGTAACCTGCGACGTGTTTCTCTGCAGGAGTTGGAGAGCTATCTCATAACTTACATATCTTCCCTGGTACTAGGCGATCAACGGCGGCTTGCGCTCCAGTTGTATGACACCTTGGCGAATGGCGAAGACGAGCCCTCTCATCCTCAATTACCACGCGACACCTCGCGTCTCACTATAGGAAGGTACACGATGGCCACATACCGTGATTGCGATATCCGCTGGGGGTTGACCGCGTGTGGCTCTCGGCACACCCTTCGCACGAGCGAAGAACGCTGGCAAGACATCACAGCGGTCCTGCTTCGGGACGCCTCCACGTCTCTCACCCGCACGCGCGAGCTCTGGATGGTAGATCTTTCCACTCGCACCAATTTGCCCCTTAGAACGCCCGAGATCGTCTCGCTGAAGAAGATCGTCGCGGCTATACCCAACCTCGACACCGTCGTCCTCGCGAATCTCGTACAGGCAGAGTGGGCGCGCGGCGGGCCTCCCAGCCTCTTCCTCCTGCCGGACGCTCGGGACGCCGACTCAGAGGCGCGCCCAACGACGGTGCGCATTGCGTACGGGTACGGCCCAACCCTGCGCCACTGGGAGAAGCACAGGCCTACGCCTGACGGCTCGGAGACGGCTGTCCTCCCGCTCGACCTCAGCGTCCTGTTGTACGAACTCGCGTCAGGCGCGTACGACTACCTGGAACACCTTGTACTGGAGGTCCCGTCTCGCGTACAAGTTAATCCGGAAGAGGTCGCGCGTCTCCGGCCCTACTTCACGACGGTGCAGGTCAAGGTGGTCGAGGAGACGCCTGGGATGGCTCTCCCGGACTACTGTGTCGAGCCGGCCGCTTGGCCGTCCGAGTCCATTAGGCCGTGGCCTCAGAGGCTTTGGTGACGAGCTGCGCCTGCGATTCCGAAGTCATAGGTGCGTATTGGTGCAGTCCTGGTGGTGACGATGCCTCATGCTGTGAATGCATTCTAGGATTCTCAAGCGTACAAGCCTTGAGCGAAGAAGACTACGATTGAAGAACTTTGCTATCGCCGACAGTACTGTCTCCCCACGGCTTTCGCCCGATCGAACGCGCTCGAGATATCCTTTCCGGTGTCGCTCCCGCTAAAGGACTTTGTGCGAGTATCCAGTTATGAACTCTAGATATCTGAATCAGGTGCTGTCTTCTGCTGACGATGTGTCTCGAGTACTCCCCCCATGTTCAGATTGCCTTCCACGCTATCAATCCACTTGGCGTCCCCCGGGCCCCGCAGTTCCACCGAATCCACTCGCAGGTGTGCGGCGTGTTTGAGAGCGCGACCGAATAGGAAACTCTTCACCCGTTCCACCGTCGAGCTAACAGCGTCTCACTCCAGCTTCGACGCGACACCGTCGGCCTCGCCCCCTCCAACGTGTCTCAGAGGCCGCCGCATACAGCAAGTCCTTCCCATCGAACACCGGGCGCCACGAAGCAGCCCTGTGCATGGTTTCCGGATAGTGGCAGCCTCAGCCCGTGCCGATCGCCCGCTCCGAGGTACTCGGACATTGCACCTTGCGACTGAATTGCATCTCGCGCGGGCTCTGCGCTATCACGCGACGATACGGTCGACTGTATGCGCTGTAGGTGCATCCCGACTTCCAGCCTGCGCGCATCAAGCAGCAGCTGTGCCGTTCTCCTACGATTCCTCGGATCACTGTGGTCTTTGCATCCGCTAGCATCCTCGCCATCTATCGCCCAACCTCCAACTCCGACGCCCCTCTGAGCTTTCTAGGAGCACTAGCAAGGGAGCGCGAACGCCCGGTGGCGCACAAGGACGCGGGAACACCGGCGATCTCCCGCACAGGTTCGTGTACAAGTACGTACGCATGCGCCCGTGGCAAGCACTTCGCCAGAGGCCCCGGCCGAGAGGTAAGTTCGCGCGCCACGCTGCTGCTGTCCACGCATCCACTTACGACTGACGACTCCCAGGCTTTCAGGTCGCTTCTGGCGGGCTCGGGGGACGAAGCGAAGGTGCGGTGCGGCGTGGTGATGTGCACGCACCGCGGTCGCTGTTTGCGTTTGCACGGCCGCAAGCTTTAACTTTGGAGCTATCTATCGCGACACGCTCCCCGAGTGCATCAGGAGGGAGGTGGGGTCAGCGTCCGCGGCGGACGGTGCGGAGTGCATCGCGCGCGGCGTCAGAGATGGATGGGTGGGTGTCCGGAGCTTGAGCCTATGTGGCCTGGGGCGACTCTGTGCTACACGCACGCTCAGGGGAATCGGTGCCGTCCCGTTCACTCTCCTCGGGGCGCCGCCACCTGGGCTGCCGGACATCTGCGCGCCACGACTCCGTAGCCGTAGTGGCACTCAGCGGCTGGTGATCCGAGCTAGGCCTCCGACGGTGCGACGCGGCTCGGAGGTGAACTCACCTTTTCATCGTCTTCTAGCTTCGTGGCACAGCGCTGCACCTGTTGAACTTCCGACGCCATCGTGGATAGATACCAGAAGACATACGAGCACTGGTGAGTACTCACTCTCCTATCCGGAGTCGGCATCGCCGCGTCGTGAACAGACCTGTGAACATGAACGCTAACACCGAAGCCCTGCGCGAACACGAGCCACCCTTTGTGCTCACAGCCTCCTCTGTGAGTTAAAGCAAGTGCTCTATCTCTGTGATCCCGACATCAGTCAAACGCTGATGAACACGACATAACAGACACCTCCCGCCCACGCCCAGCCGGCATCTACCCATCCCAGCGCGCTGCTACGGTACTTCGGCCACTCAGGCTGCTTCGAGCCATCCGGCACCCGCCCAGCCTCCAGGGGCGCGAGATCGCAGATAGAGCGCGGGGCTTCCCTGGAGCAGCGTCGCGTCAGCCTCAGATGCCGGAGCGCAGCCTTCCTGCTATCATGCTGTCGCGTCCCTGCTGCTCCCCGCCCGTGATTACCGGCCCCGGGTCTTCATGCTCTCACTCTGTTCCGCCTCCAAGTAATCAGCCCAAATTCTCCGGAACTGAATGGCACGTCTCCAAGGCAAACAGGCAACGCACCATCCGTCCTGCTCCGAGTCTATGGTGACAAGCCCTCACTTCCTCCGTGCGCACCCTTCGCGGACCCACACCAATATGAACGCGCATCAGCCCGCGCGCCCTAGCCCCCTTGGGCGGCGCGGACGTCCACGGGCGGGCCCGCGCCCGCTGTGCTCCCGCGCGAGGCATGTGCTCCCGCGCGCGCTAGCATGGGAAGAGCCCCGCGCGCCGGCGACCCAAGGGCCAGGGGCTAGCACGGTGTATTTTGCCGGTTGGGAGCCCGCGCGCCCCTGGTCACTGGTGCTGTCTGTCGTCCGAGGCTCTGGGTGGTGGCGACGGGCTTCTGGCGTGCTGGGCAAGGAGCTGGAGGAGCTGGGAACTCGGGGCTTGTATACGAGACCTCGCGTGCGGACGTTGACGTCGCGGCTGCGAGGAGATAGGACTCGTCAAGACTCAAGAGGCCTTGCGCGGTCCCGCGGAGGAGGCCTCTGCAGCATCAATGTCATTTCCGTCCTCAAGCACATGCATCCGCGCATATGCTCCCCGGATCCCGTACCTGGCCGCCCTTACGACGGCTTCCAGGCAGCACTATCTGCACGCTCTCAATTTCCCCTGACAGCGCACTCGCGCACAGGGGCACGCGCAACGTCACCGCCAGCCGCCAGATAGAGAGACGGCGATCCGGCGCGCGGGCGCGCGCAAGCCTCCAGAGCGTCGGTCCCCGGACGCAGGCCCGGGCGCCGTGTCTATAGCCCCCGCCAGCCCCAGCCTGAGCTTCTGCGACGGCAGCGATGACAGCGCGCTTCGGGTTCCCGTGCGTCCGCGTCCACGTCCACGTCCGGCTTACCTGCGCACAAGGGATGCCCCCCTCTAGGAGTAAAGTTGGGTGGCGGAACGGGGGTGTGGCTCGATCACCTTTCGGTCTCTCAGATCTCAGAGTGGGAGGAGTGGTTGGGATGTGTGGGCCCGTGGCCACGTTATGCCGTTCGTGGTGTACAGGGAAGTTAGAAGGAAACCGGAGGTGACGGGATGACATACCTTGACCTTCGCGTGAAGCTCGTTATCGAGCATCCTCCGGCTTCGAATTTGCGCGAGCTCGATCTCTTGTGTCGCAGGTGTGCCCGGGAAGGCCGAGAGGCTGAAGGCTTCCGTAGAAATCGAGCGCGACGTACGGCGCAGTATAATTGCGCCGGACGGGTTATGGCACACTGCGGAAGGTCCTCTACATGCGCACGTCGGGCCTACCATAATATTCCTGATCCCGACCGGAAAGCTCGCCCGCAAAGGCCGACGGTCGAACGACCAAACACTCCTGTAGAAGCGGAGTCCGACATACAGCACAAACCTAGCTGTGCTAGCCAGAGACAGTCAGTGACGCACTGCGGAAGTACCCCACCTCTGTCAGGATCGGGCTGACCGTGTCCCAAACCCGATCGCAACCCTCAGTTCCTGACATATCCGAGAACCTAACGCTTGAAGATCGCCAGCTAGTGCAAGGGGCTCGGACGACGCGGCGTTCATAACGAGAGAAGTCTATTGCATGCATGCGATGCAGCATATGGTAGGGTACGGGCACTATACGGAGTATCGGTAGGTACGACGAGCCGACGACGACAGCGGGAGAGTAGCGACCGAACGCCCCGCCCGCCGCCTCCCCGCACGCGGTGCAGGGTGGAGAGCAAGCACGGGGCAGAGGGGAAGAGGCGGGGCATAGGGGAGGAGACGCGGCTGTCTCGGGGAGCGGGAGCGGGATGAGGAGGAGACGGACGGGAAGGGTGCGATCGGGAGAGGGTGCGAGCCGGGCAAATTATAGACGTAGTGAGTCCGGGGCGTCGACACCGAGTCCGGCGAGGAGAGCGGGAGAAGGATACGGAGGGAGAGGGAGAGAGGAAGGAGGCGGGCAATAATTGACAAGGTATAAACACGGGCAAGGGGGTAACAAGGGGCGAGGTATCGACAGTAAAAGCACACATAACGCACTAAACGGCACATACGTATGTACGGAGGGCGGGGAGGCAGGGAGATGTCGCGGCGGGATAATAATAAGAATACAGCGTACACAGCATAGGCGCACAGACAGACACATAACACAAGGCACCGGCGCAGCGGAGCCTTCCAGGCAGAGAGCAGCGGCGGACAGACACAGACGGAGGTGGCGGGGAAGCGGAAGTGGAAGGGGTCGAGGAAGGCGGGGCCGGCCAATCGGAGCATCGCTCAGAAGGTGGAGAGCGTGATGGGGCCAGCGGGCGAGCGCGGCTCGATCTCGCGAGGCGCACGAAGCTGGAAGTCTGTCAACCGCCGCGCGGCGCACGTCAGCCCGCCGCCCACGCGCCCGAACAGAAGGCGCACTCACCACCATCCTTGATGACCGGGTTTGCGCGGCGCCGCCGACGCTCCTCCGCCTCCTGCTCCAGCTCGAGCTCGTACGCGGGCTTGCACCCGGGCACGCGCTTCGCGATGTATTGCGGCACCGGCTTCGGCTCCCAGCGGCCGCCCCCGTTCGCCTTGCAGATGCTGCTCGCGCGCTTCAGGGGGTAGGCGTCGAGCTCGCCGAGGGAGAGCTCGGAGTCGGAGATGTGCGCGACCGACGCAGCAATCGACTGCGGGACGGGAGTGGTGGAGCGGAGAGGGGAAGCGGAGATGCGCGGGGAGGTGTGGGTGCGGCGCATGGTCGGGCGCGAGGCCAGCGCGGAGAGCGGAGAGCCATCCGGAGGTGTGCTGATGGAGGAGGACACGGAGGAGGATCCGGAGCCAGAGCCGGAGCTGCTCTCGATGTCGCGCACCAGCGCAATGGGGTTCGAAAGCTTGGAGATCACGGGAGAGCGCGGGCTCTTGCAGCCGTGGATCTGGTCCCAGCAGTCGTCGCACACGCGCGCGTCAACGACGGGCGAGCTGGGCGAGTTGTAGAGGATGACCGGGACGTTCCGCGGGGGGTGGATGAAAGAGAGTTTCGAAGTGTCGAGCAGCGCAGTCGCCCTGCTCGAGCACTCCGCGCAGAACACGCCACCGCATTTCCGGCAGTGCTGTTGGGTTGGGAGAAAGATAAGATACGATGAGTCCGGAGTTCATCAAGCGGGTGACAGCGGGGCGTGTGCTCACATGTCTGCGCTCCCAGAGGGAGAACGCCTTACGGCAGACGAAGGTGTCGCAGTGGGAGGCCTGGGAGTCGGGCTGTGCGCATCAGAGGAAGAGGGCGTCAATCAAGTGCATGCGGACACGGGCGAGGGAGGGCGCAGGCGCGGGCGCGATGGCAACAAAGATGCGGAGATGGTGGTTCGGGCGCCAGAACGCGAACGGAACGCACCTTCCAAAGGGTCTTCTGGAGGAGGACCGCGAGGTGCTCATTCGGGCGCGGGCGCGGGATGGAAGACGACGCGAGCGGGAAGGAGCTCGCGGGCTCGGAGTGGCACGAGCGCGCGTCGAAGGACGAGCTAATGGAGGACGCGCCGAGGGAGTGAGTAGCATCTGCAACACACGCGTGGCTTAGCATGGACGCGCTACGAAATGACGCGCCGCGAGGGGACATACCCTCGGAGATGATGCTCGATGCATCGTCTTGGAGGGCGGCGCGGTGGATGGAGGGCGGCAGGGAGCTGAGCCTGGAGACGAGGACCTGAGCGAGAGCCATGGTGGTGGGTGTGGCTGAGTATGGCAGGTCGGGGGAGTGATGGGCAGGCAGGGGGCGGGGCGGGCGGGCGGAAGGGGCGGCGGAGGAAGGATGGGGAGAAGTGGCAGCCTCTGAGCGGAGGAGTCGCGAGCAGGGCGGGGATCCCTCCGGATCGTTAAATACATGCGCACGCGAACGCGGGCAGGCCACGCGGGCGCCTGCCGCCGCGCGCGCGGGGCCGCACCTGCCATATCGAAATAAACTTTGCCATCGACCGTCGCCCGTCGCTGTTTCAGCGCAACTTGCCGCGATTCGGCCAAACCCCCGGAATATCCTGCGCATGAATTCCCCGAGGCGGTGGCCTCTCGTCCCCTTCTGTCCCCCGCCAATCCCCGCGCGCCCGTTCCGCAGCGCCCGTGCTCTGCTGGGGGGCCTCGCGGGGTGTCCTACCCGCCGCCTTGCCTCTTTCCCCCATTCAAAGCCTACAATCCATCAATTGCGTCTCTTTCTTCCTCTGCCCGGGAGCTGGGCAATTCACATGTCTTCGCATAATGGTGCACTCGTATCTTGGCCCCGCCCCTCCACACGCCCCCCACACCGGTCGCCGTCGCGCCGTCAGTCGCACCGACAACAGTGGCGCGCCCCGGCAGCGGCCCACATGCACGCTGGATTTGGCTCCGTCGGCTATACGGTCGCGGCCCGCCCACCGCGGCGCGCCGCAACCCTTTTCTGCGCAGAACGTGCAGAAATTGTTTGCCGGGCGTACCGTCGCGCCGTCGCCCCGCGCAGCGCCCGCCCGCCCGATCGGGCAGGTACGCCCGCCACGCGCCCCAGGGCCTCCCACGATCGCGGGCCCTGCCTCCTCTCACGTCAGCGCGCTGTCGCGCGCCGCGCATCCTCCCTGCGCGCCCGCGCGCGGCCCCGCCCCAGCTGGGCTCTCCATGCGCCGCTTCGGGCGAGGTCGCGCGCGCTGCCTCGTCGCACGTCGCGCGGCCGCGAGCTGCTCGGCCGCGGACCCGCTTCTTGCCCGCTGCGCCGCGCGGGCCCTGCTATCGGGCGCAGAAAAAGCGGTAGGAGTGGCTCCTCCTGGGCGCGCGCGGCGCGCGAGCAGAAGAGAGGCGTCGGCTGAAGGTTCGAAGACTTGGGACTGGCACGATCGCGGGTGGAGGGCGCGGCGCGCTGGGGGCGGCGGGGGCGCGCGGTGACATCACCGGGCCCGCCGCGCGCGTTCTCTTCGCTTTTGCACTCGGAGGCGGCGCGACGTCGACGTCGACGGCGCGCAACGGACAGGGGCGGCGGCGCGCGAGCCACTTAGCGCGACGCGACTCCCCGCCGCGCGCCCCAGCTCCAGGCTGAGGGAGAACCGATCGCGCCCCCGCAGGCCATCGGCGGGCGTGCGATTGGCCGCCCCTCGGTGCGCGGCGGGGCCAGGGCCCCGCTGTTCCGCGCCGACGTTCCATGTCCATACCCGCCGGCTGATGGCGACCGACGCTGCCTCCGCCTGCGGTGGTGTGCCCGCGCGACCGACGCTCGCGGCTCGCAGGCGCACCGTGGGCCAATGGCGGGTGCCCGATCGGGCGATCGCACGCGCGTGGAGGGGCGGGCCGTCCTCGTCGACATCAGCAACGCTCGCTTCAACGCTCATGAACCTCGGCCGCGTCGCTCGCCCGTCGCGGGGCTGTGGGACGCCTGTGCCTCATGCACGGACGGAATTCGTGTTCCTGGCCCGGTGCGCACAACTTTGCCGTACGTTTATGCGGGTGTGTTTGGCTTTACGAGTTGCTCACGGCATGCTTACCTGCAATGGACGCGTGCAGGCCACCGGCCGCGGACGATGCACGGCGGGATCGCTACGAGGTTAGGGCGACTTCCAAGAGGGTTCCCTCGAGGCGGCACGACCCCTTACTTACGCCCGTAAGCTTCAGCCTACATGCATGTTATTACATGCCACCGCAGCTACATGCAGCCCAAAGGCCCCCTATGCTCGCGCCACGCCGTGTCTTAACGTCTGGTAACGTCTAGGCGCGACCCATCACTCCGCGGAACAGACTCAGATATCGCTTCGCGCCATCGTGAATCGGTGGTTCACTCTAATTACCTCGCACCGTCACTGACACTGACACCTCCAGGGGCGCCTGGGGCGCGTCGATACCAAACCACGCAACACGACATCGCAGCACGGGCGCAACGCTATCGCCCGTGCGCACGCCGTGCGCCGTACGGCAACCTACCGGCAGCGCTGGACGCCACCCGGCGGGCCTCGAGCAGAGCCCGGGCCAGCACGCCCAGCAAGCTCGCGCACGCCGCCGCCGGCCCCGGCCTAACCAAACGCGTGTAGATAACCGGCCGCCACGACGCCCACGGTGTCCCCGCCAGCGCCCCGAGCCCTCGAGAAGTGTACGTACGCGTCCCCAGCGGGCCAATCGCTTTCGACGCGCGCGACGGCCATCAAGGGCAGACGTTAGCGTTGTATGTCCGCCCTGCGGGATGCAATTGAGTGGCGCGTGGATGACATTGGACGCTGGAGAGAAGACAGAGGCGGCAGGCCGGTGAGTGGTTCGAATTCGGCATTGATCCCGCATGTGAGCAGGGCGGGACACACGAACGCCCACCCACGCTCACATCTGATCCACTCGCGCAGCGTCGGGCGGAGTACGCGATTGGGCGCGAGGAGGTCGCCCAATCGCGGGACGTGATGCTCCAGCCCAGCAGCCCCGCGCATCTCCTCCTGGCGCAGCGCGAACCGCGAACCTGGACGGCGCATGCGATTGGCCTGTCTACCGTGCCCGAGGCGTGCTAACGCTTTGCAGCGACGCTGGGCGCGGGTGCGGTCGAGTGACCCACTCGCAGGTAACAGGGTCTGCTCCCCCGCCCCGCTCCCATCTGTGCAGCGCGGGCTATCCAAACGGTGCACGCGAGTGCTGCTCCTCCCGCATCATCTACGGTTTACGGACTATTTCATCTGAGCCTACAGCGCGGGTTGAGGTGCTAGGCTTCCGCTTTCGTGCAGGGTCGGTCCTCGAAGCTCGAGAGTCAAGACATGCCCCGTTTCTCACACTGCAGGCTTGGACCTGCATCTGCTTGGCCAGACGCAGACCGGCCCTGTTTCCTTATCTCTCTCTGCACAGGCAAGCACACTGTAGCTCTTGGTATGTTCACTATGATTGCACCTTGCCCAACCACCGGACCGCTCTGGATCTCGGGCGCGAACGACGGCGTCGTACGGCTCCCACCTCCCGCCACAGCCCTCCAGCCCACCATTCCGGACAGGACAGCGCCATCTCCATCCCGGACCTGTCGAATATGCATCCGCGCGCCCGACGCGAGTCGCGCCCCTCCCGAGCCCCGTCCGCCTCGTGCCGGACCCTGAGAGCGCAAACGGACGTGATCAATGCACCGTCCGCGGATCCGGCCGTGCCTGCGCCTTCTGGCCCGCCCCAATGACAGTGAATGGACGGGCGCGACGCCCACACGGGCGCCCACAAGTCGACCCAGCCTGCGAGTCCGCGACGCGTTTAGGCATTCGCGGGCACCAGCTCGGCCTCTCCCGCAATGCCAACGACGGCGCTCGCGGCTCGCGATGTCATTCAGCCACGGAACATCTGCATCAGAGGCGACGTTGACCCTGGACAGATTTACGGACCTTGGCGGCACGGCCTGGAGCCAACCAGCGAGGAGGATTCGTGTACGCGAGACGTACGCGCCGACGCAGGCATCATCGCGCATTTAGAACGGGCCTCAGGCTTCTTTGCATCGGGCGCACGGCGCGCGCGCGGGCTTCCCCCGATAGACACCGGAGGCTGCGGCCTGCGGGGGAGGCGGGCCTGGCACGCGGCAGACGGATGTGGGAGCGCGAGACCAGCATTTGTCGCGCGGCGCATGGAAGATCGATGACAGGCGCAGACATAGCGTAAGTAAGTAGAGCGACAAGAGCGTACAAGGCAAGTCCGGTACGCTGCACGAGGGCGGAGGGACGGCGTGGGCACGCCAAGCGCGCCGTCCAATCGTCGGGCGCGCGCGGCGATTGGCCTCAGGGGACGCGGGCCAATCGCGGCGCGGGGACAAGAGGCGGAGGGGCACGCGGCCAATCGCGGCCGAGGTCGCGCGCGAGCCCGTCGCTTGCGCTACGCGCGTACGTACAGCGAGCCGGGCCTCCGAGTGCAGGGCGCATGCGCATTGCCCGCTCGAGCCTCGAGGTCCGGCCGCGCGCCCGCCGCGAACGCGAACTCGAAGGCGTGCATCGAACAGAAGGCACTGAAGGTCCAAGGTCCAAGGAGAGGGCGCGAGTCAGACGCCGAGCCACGCCCGCTCGAGGACGGCGAGGAGCATGCCGCGCTCTACCTCGCCCATGCCTCTGTCCATGCGCCCCGCGCGTCGATCCCCCTGCCCATGCGTCCCCGCCTTCTCCAGCCCCGGCTTCGACTTCTGCCACCCGCCCGCGCGCCCTGGCCCTTCCAAGCCTGAGCCGGCCCCTGCGGCGTCCGGGTCAGCGCTGGGTGCCGGGGCGGGTTCCTCGTGATTCGAAGCGCGGGGGGAGTGCCTCCGAGGAGAAGACGAAGATGAAGGCGGGGGTAGTGGTAGTGGTGAGGGCGGGGGCGGGGGTAAAGGTGACGAGCACCCGCGATGGGCAGGACCTGTGTGTGGGTGTGGGCGTGTGCGCCGAAGCAAGTTCGCCAGGGCGGCGTACACCGCTTCGTGCGCGACGTCCGCGCACCCTGCAGATCCGGACGGCACAAGACCAGCCTCATCTCCTTCAGCAGGCTCGCATTCGGACGAGGATGGCGAGGTAAGCGTAGGCAAGAGCCGGCCCAGCACCGCGCAAAGCCACCACACCGCGTCCTTCCTTGCCAACCTCGCGATCCGTTCTCCTTCTCCCTTGTCTCCAACTCCGCCCCCATCTGCGTCTCCACGCTTGGCCTTCCCACCGGACGCAGACGCGGCGCCCGCCCGGACGCTGTCGCTGTCGCGCACGGGACCGCGACCCCCAGCCGGCCCCGAGGGTGCCCCACGCTCGCGCTCAATTTCGCCGAGGTTCCGCACCGAGCGTGGGGGCCCGCGTCCCAGAGACGGTACCGCGGCGTGTTGCGCAGCGCGAGCCCCCGAGGGATAGACCGAGGTGAGTGCAGATGTGGACGGGGCGCGAGAATAGGCTTGTGCGGGCGAATCGAGTGCGTGCTGCTCGTGAGGAAGGTAGAGCCGAGCGAGCGAGCGGACGCATTCGAGCGCGAGGAGGGTCTTGAGGGTGTTTGCGCCCGGGATAGGAGCAGGTACCGCAACAGGAGCCGGGCCAGCAGGTGAGCTAGACGGAAGCTGATTCCCCGAGAGAACGTCGTCCAAAGCCCCCAGTATACCCTCGAGCAGGGCAAACACGTCAGGCCGGAGATCAGGAACAGCAGGAGGTGCGTTAGCGTTTGTCGTTTCCCCTAGAGATGTAGAGTCGTCGGCACCGAAGCAAGCAGCGAGGTATCCTTCCGAAAGCGGCGCGAACGCGCGGACGGCGGGCGCAAGTACTGATTCGTATATGCAGCCCAGGATGTCGTCGGTAGCGACTTCGGCGGCGGACGCGGCTGTACTTGCTGCACCTACGCGTGCGCGACTGTGTTTGGCGCATCGCAAGGCGGCGGCGCGCTGTGCGGCCAGAGCAGGTAGGACCGTCGAGACGAGCGAGCGCACTACATTTCCCAGAGTCTCGAGCGTCGAAGCAGGATCCCAAGCTGTAGGTGTCGCCGGACCAGTCTGCGAGCCAACACCGGTCCCAGCTCCAGCTCCAGTCCCAGCAGACCCACAGCGCGCAACGACGCACCCAAAGACACCTCCAACCGCCTCGAGCGCCCTTCTCGTCGTCGAGCCCACAAGGTCCGCAGAGACCGCCATGGGATCCGCGGCGAGAAGCCCCAGCAGCGCGTCTGCCGCGTGGAGGCGCGCGGACGGCCCGGCCGCTGCGATATCTGTAACGTGCGGGCTCGGGGTTAGCTATCGATGGGCGCGCTGAGGGGAGGGGCCGGAAGGCGGAATGCAGTGGAAACAAGGGAGAGACGGGACGGGCGAGACGGCGAAGATGAGAAGCAGGGAGATGAAAGGCTGGAAGGCCGGGGAGGGCGGAAGGGCTTCCGTGTGGTTCGCAGTTCAGTCGTTAATGAAAGCCCCAGTCTGGCCATTACTTGGATGCCTCACGCGCGCATACAGTCGGAGAAGACGCGAACGCACTCCTCTGAGTAGGATAAAGGCGCGTTCGGAGACGGGTGCGCGTGCAATCAATGGTCAGCGCTCAGCACGAGGATCGTCCCCCAGCGCGGTGATGAGATTCCTTGCCAGATGGAGCCAGGTCGAGCACCTTCGCGCTTCAAGTCTCGACGAAGGTAGACGCGCCGCGACTCGCGCCTCGGAGTTCGGCCATCCAAGGGTGATCCCCGAAGCGTCAAGCAGAATGAAATATGAAGGAGCGGCGCATCAACGCGCGCGGGGTGATGCGCGCGACGCCACCGACCTCATCGTTGGGCTACATAGGAAAGAGGGCCTGGCCCCCGAAACAAGTGGGGTCGGCCAGTGGAGGAGAGAAGATTGCGCTCGGACGCTAGCAGCTGCGCACTAAGATCGTACAAACAGAACGCGACTCGATCATGGTGTGGGGGCGTCGATCGTTCAACGCTCAAACTTCAGGCGCCGTAGAGGTCATACATTTCGGGGCCTGAGCTGTAGTGACGGAAAGGGGAGAACTTAGAGAGAAGGGGTCTAGACCGAAGCCTAATGCTTCCTTCGAGAGCGCTATCTCTCGTAAAGGGATGAAGGTAGTCTCTCAAAGCGGGATGATGAACCCGCAGCGGGCCGCGAAAGCTTGCTGAGCCATGCATGCAAGGAAGATTGAGCATGGCCCACCAAACGCCGCACCACATAAAGGCAGAAAACATCCCGCCCGAAAGACGAATGGCGCACGGAAAGCAGCGACGTCAGAGTGCGCCGTCCCGACTCCAAGGACTCGAGCAACATACGCGCCCAACACCCCTGGAAACCGGGACGACGCAAAGCCTGCAGCGAGTGTTCCCATCCTGATACTCCACGCTCAAAGATTGCAAGCAAGAAAGGAATGCCGGGAAGGAGAAGGCGAAGGGCGCATATAGACAGCGATAAGCAATAGAGTATGACGCACCGGCAAAGTCCCCCTGCAGGATCGCGCCCAGCATCGACTTCCGCCCTGGCGCTGGTTCGGGTTCGGGCGCGGGGGCGGGGACGGGCGGCGGTGGTGGAGGGGGCTTCGTCTTCTTCGCCTTTGCTTTCTTGCCCGGACGCGCGACAGACGGGGTGGAGGTGGAGTCGGTCTCACGCCCGTCATCGGTGGGCGCAGGGCGGCACGGGCGCGTCGTTGCTTGCGCGGCTTTGCGGAGTGCGAGAAGCTCTGCGGGAGTAGTGTTGTCAGCGTGCAATCTTCCGGGGACGGGCGGGTGGGCGCGATAGGTTCGGGGACGGCTAAGTGCGTATGTGTGGATGCTATATGCGTTCGTCGGTGGGCGGGTAGGAAGCTGCGCATAGGAACGGCTCGCATGGTGGCGTTACTGGGTATATGCGAAGGAGCGCTGTATGCATATGGTAGCATACAGAAACTGGCTACAGGGCGTTGATATGCATGTACTCGGTGCGGTTGTCCTGATTCTACATGGTAAAGCAGAACCGGATCCTGCAGTATCCGCTGACAGGCCGACAGAAGCGCATCTATCTTACCATACGAAGCATGCCTCCCTACTTCTTCCCCCTGAACAGCGAGGATGCAGGCCTGCTCGCCCACATTCCATTGCATCGAGCGTGGCCGTAGATGCAAGACAAGGGTGCTCCTCAAGCATCGAAGGCCACGCAGAATGCAATCATGGTAAAGGTTTATTGCACGCATGTACTCACCGATCTTCTCCTGTTCATGCTGTGTTCGCAAAACTTCAAGCTCACTCTCCAGAGCGAGGGCTCGCTCGCGCCAGGGTTCGGAGAAAGCTGAGCCAGATTGACAAGGCTGACAGGAGCACACTATGGGGAATGCAGCCTGTAGATCTAGGATGTATGCTGTATCCTCGGAGTCAGTATGTTGCGCAAAGAAGACCACATGGGCTAATGGAAGTGCGGCCCACCTTGGATTGACTGGTCAGAAGGTTTGTGCCGCAGGGCGGCGAGTGCCTGAGCGGAGAAGGCGGGTGAGTAAGGACATGATGGAGACGCAGAAGGCACGTACTATGGCAATGCGCAGATGGCTACCCATCTGCTGTCAGTCACTGGGTGGGACCGTGGGTGGCGGAACTGTCCATGGTGGTCGTCGCTCCGAGAGAGTCTCGGAGCGCACGAGGACGAGCGCGGGGGCTTCAGCCACCGACGCGTGGACTGGGCGCCGGCGACGCGTCGGTCACGATGCCTGCATGCACCCGTCACACTCTTCACGTCGCGTTTTTGTCCCTTCCGTCCTCGCAGCGCGACGACGCGTCCGCTATCCTCTTCCTCTCATCTCCCCCTCCAGAGCTAACGCCGTACGTGTGTACGCGTCCTACAATCCCCTCGTATCTACCCGCGGCAGGCTTCGCGTTCTTGACGCGTTTTCGGCACGTACCCACGTCGTCGTCGCAATGGACGCGGACTGTCGTGCGCGTTCACAGTTTGCGTATGGGGTCCCCAACAAGGTACGTCTGTGCTCGTGTTCTTACGAATGTCTCCGTCGGATTCGCATTATTGTGTGCTTGCGACACGTCAGTCCCGCACACGACGCTTGACGCGTCGCACGCGTGTTCTGAGTGCTCGAGTTCTGCGACTGTAACTACCGTGCGCAAGGATGCTGCAGGAACATCGCAGGTCAGTCAGCTTGTATAAAGAAAGGTGCTTGCTACGCTCACGCACGATGAGCAAGAATGGGGCATGCATTTCAATTTGCTTCTCTACACGTACGGTACGTATTCCACAACAACAGCTCTCCGAGCAAAGCATTACCTGACGCCGTAATCTATCGCAGCAAACTGCAACTGCAGCATATGTCCATATACACATGAACGGTTCGAACACCAATGTGCAGGAAGGGGTGGGTGTCGCATAGTCGAAGGTGAGTTACGTCAAGATCGTTCGTCATGCTGTAGCGCAAAATGCAAGTCAGCACATCTCCCTTATCCCTCACCCCGAACACGACCGCTCACGCACCTTCAGTCTCCATCGCATCGTCGGCCCCCTTCACAGGCGGGCTTGGCGTTGTCGGACGCGCGAACCCCGGCGAGTCCCACAGCCTCCGCCCCTGCACCGCCGTCTCCCGCTCGCCCAGCCGCGGCGCGCGCGTCACCGGCGTGTCGTCGTACGCCACGCTGTAGATGCTCCGCACATGCGGGCTCGAGAACGGCCCGCCCGTGCTCCCGTCCGCCCCGTGCCGCCACGCCTGGCTGCCCGCCCCGAGCTTCGCTGCCGGGGTGGGCGTGTGCCCGCCACGGCCTGCCCACAGGCCGAACCCGTTGCGCGGCGTCGAGAGCCCGAGCGTCGGTGGGGGCCCGCCGCTGAACTTGATCCCGCGCGAAGGCGTCGTAGTTGGGTCGAATGGCGTCTCCGGGTCGTGGTCGCGGTCGAGCGTGAATGGCCCTGGGGTATGGTACACCCGCACGGCTTTCGCAGACGACTCGGGCGTCGACGGTCCCGCTCGCGACGAGTCGCCCCACGATGAGCGGGTAGAGAAGGTACGGTCCGCGCTACTCGTCTCATCGCTCCCGCGTACAGGTGTCGTCGGCGCGCGAGGCTCGCTCTCCCACCGCGGCGCCGGCGATTCTAGCAGCAGTGGGTTCTGGAGAAAAAGCGAGTCGCGTCGGGACTCGGGCGCGCGGTCGTCTGTGGGCACGAAGGTCGGCTCGGGGAGCGGCGAGGCCGGGCGGATGTCGAGGCAGCGGTCGCAGTACCACGGGTCCTCCTCCCGCCCGAGCTCCGCGATCGTCTTGATGCCGATGCAGCGGAGGTGGTACCACGTCTGGCACTCGTCGCACTGCACGAGCTCGCTCCCGTCGTCTCCGCGCGAGCAGCCGATGCACACTACGTCCTCGCCGTCGGTCTCCATGGAGTGCCGCCGAAAGGACATCGCGCGCACGGAGCGCTTCGAGAGCAGCGCGGCGCGCGCGTCCGCGGGGTCACTCGGCACCAGCACGTTCCGGCTCCGCGTCTGTGTCTGCGCCTCGGGGTTCGCGCGCAGGGGCACCATCTTCCCGCGCCCGCGCCGGTGTGCGACCTGGTCGTTGTCGTGCGCGTGCAGCGGCGGGCGCAGAAGCTGGTCCTCCTCCTCCTCGTCGCTCTCGCTCTCGCGTTCGAGGAAGCGCTCGATCCAGCGCAGCCGCTCCTCCTGCTCCAGCTTCGCGACCTCGGAGCGCTCCTGCGCGCGCATGCACCACGGGAACGCGGCGTCGGGCCAGTTCGGCTCGACGGGCTCGCCGTCGTCGTCGTCTTGCCTCCCGTGCGGGCCCCGTCGTCCGCCGCGACGCTTCTTCCGCTTGACGATGCGCCTCCGGGGTGTCTCCGGGTGGGCGGGCGTGCCCTCAGGTGGGACGTTGATTAGGAGGCGCCCGCGGCCCTCGAGCTCTACGGGATACAGCTTCGGGGCGGACTCCTTCATGTCTGGCTTGTCTCTGAACAGATCCAGCCTCCGTCGTTTCCTGAGCTCCTTGTCGGTTGGTACCCACTCAGTCTCTTCTGCTGGAACGTCCTCAACCGCAGTCACAGTCGAGGGACCGGGCTGCCCAGGAGTGGCCTGCTGCAACCACTGCAGCGCACGCTGCGACAGCGGCGTACGTCCGCCCTTCGCATTCGGCACAGGCGTCTGCGGCTCCGGGGCCTTATACCCTGGGGACTGCCCGTATCCGGGGTACCCGCCCGCGAGCAGGCTCTGCTCGAACGTCTCCTCCGACGTCGCCTGGAAGAGCTGCAGCCGGCGGCCCTTCACCGGGCTCTCCGTTACGCCCAGTGCGACGCCCGCGGCGTCGAGCTCGTCGAGCGTAGGGATGTCGACGTCCGAGTGCGGCCGCTTCTCGCGCACGAGGTAGTCGGGGCGGCGCGCCTCCTTCTCGGATAGCAGCTCTGCGCGGTCGGCGGCGAGTTGCAGGTGGATCCGCTGGATCTCGCCGCCGAGCGCACGCTGGGGGACGGGGGTCACCAACGGAGGCGGTGAGGCTGAGACGATAGGTAGCGCGTGGGCAGGGATGGGCGAGTCGTCGGGAGGCATGGGAGTGTGTGGCTGGGAATGAGTCGCACGCCGGTCAGCTGACTTCGCCCGGAAGGGAGATGAGAGCCGTGAGGCGGGAGTGAGGCCGCGGGAGTGCGTAGAGGCGGGCGTCGTGATGACGGGTGCGGGTGCGAGAGGCGACACGACGGTGTCTGCGACCACCCTACCACCTGCCCTCTCTGGGGCCACATCGGACGACCCATGCTGGCTGCGGCAAGGGGTGTGCGGCGTGGAAGACGGATCGCTGCTATCGAGCAAGGTGAATGACGGACAACTGGGAACGGAGTGAAACATTCTTACACGAGATGTGGTGCCGCGGGAGGCATAACTTTCCGAGGGAAGAGAGGGCTGATAACATGGTTTCAGGACCGCAACCTTGCATGAAGGGAGCAAGATTTCCACCAACCTTGACTCCGGTGTCATGAACGAGGAAGCGGATACTGCCTGCATCTCCTCCCTGGGGCAAAGGTGAGCCATCATAGAGGAATTATGAGCGAACAGAACGGACCTGGAAGGCGTCATCGCTCTGCGGACAGAGGTCTGAGGTGCTGGTGCGTCCCGATTCCTGCAAACAGATGAGTAATCTTCGACCGTTTATTGTAACCATATCGTCTTACGGATTGGACACCGGAGATGCGAAGGAGCCATTCCGCTCCGGTGCGTACTGAGCAAGGTTGCTCGGGCTGCTTCGAGAGATAGGTGAGTAATATGCTTATACCACTATGGTGTCGCACAGGAGACGATACCAGGTAGATGAGAATTTGTGGGAAAGCCCTGGGTCCAATCCTGAGTCGGTGGGCGGTCGGACTATGTCCTAACGCACCCACGTTCTAGGATAAAGACAAGGACGGGCACTGACCTTTGTGGTGTGGGCAGATGCGACGTCTTGCGCACGCCAAACGGCGGCAAAAGTCCTGTAGATCTCGATAGAGGACTACGCTGCATAAGCGATCCGGTACAGACTCGATCAGCCACAAGACGCACCTGCTGCTTGTTGTGGCATCTCCCACCTGCGCCTGACCCCGCTCGGCCTCTGCGCCGTATTGGCTCTCCAGGGGATCGGGGAGCATCATGAAGTCGTCAAGAGTAATAAGGATACCAAATCTCCCAAGAGGATGCAAGATACGTCGAGAGCTTTAAGCGAGCGGGGTAGAAGACTTTGTGGCGAAGACCGGCAGCGGCCCAGGCAGTTTTGCTAGCCGAAGTGGCTGTAGATCACAAGCAGCCGAGGATAGCGCACAGCACGCAGCGAGCAGAGAAAGAGCGGGCAAGCAGAGGAGGGAGGGGAGCGGAGAGGTGGTGGTATCGCTGAGACTCGAACACCGACAAGAAATGCAGCGGTTGAAACCAAGTCGTGCTTACGTAACGGCATCCCTGACCTCACGCGGGGCTGCGCGCGCGCCCGGACGCTGCACTTGACCAAAACCACTCGCGGCTCTGCCCATCGCGCTCGCGAATCTCGTCAATTTTCTGCCTTTTGGCCTCCGCGACGCCTCCGTCGACATTGCCGCTGTTGGCCCTGCAAGCCTTCTGCTAGTCTGGCCACCGCGTTGCCTTTGCGGGTCGCCAAATCCGAGCGTCGCGCAACTCCGCCCCGCGCGACATTGTCCCTCCTCGCCTCCAGGCTCCCGCCCTCCCGACGTCGGTGCGGCACACGACCGGCGCGATGCCAACGGTGAAGGCGCTCGAGTTCTACTCGGGTATAGGTGCGTCGCAGGCGTCGGGGATCAGCGCGCTGCCGTCACCGACGCAATTTTACTCAATGGCAGGCGGGCTGCATCGCGCCCTCGCCGCGAGCGCCGTGCGCGGCGCCGTCGTGCGCGCGTTTGACTGGGACCAGGCCGCGTGCCGCGTGTACGCCGCAAACTACGGCCAGGACGTGGTGCAAAAGGTCGCTCGATGAGTCGCCCCCGCCCGCACGCCATCGCAGACTGTGACGCGCGCTCCGTGCGCATTTCCAGGTCGACATCGGCGCGCTCGAGGCCGCGGACCTCGCTGGGCTCGATGCGGAGCTGTGGTTGCTCTCGCCGAGCTGCCAGCCGTACACGGTGCTGAACCCGCTCGCGAAGGGCGCCGAGGATCCGCGCGCGAAGTCGTTTATTCGGCTCATGGAGGACGTGCTACCCGAGCTTGTTCGCGTGCAAAGACACCCTCGAAGATTGCTCGTCGAAAATGTCGCTGGGTTCGAGGTGAGCTGTGTGGGACGATTGCCGTTCGTACGCGCACTGACATTGACTCTCGCGCAGACTTCCAGTACGCGCGAGCGGCTGTTAGCAAACTTACGCGGACTGGGATATACCACGCTTGAGTTGCTGCTCACGCCTTTGCAGTTCGGGATCCCGAACTCCCGCCTGCGGTACTATCTCCTTGCAAAGTTCACGCCCCTGAGCTTTGCAGGAGTGAGCGGACAAGAGGACCGAGTCTGGCGACATATCCCGGGCCGTGGGTCCGACTGGGTCGATACCAGGACACAGTCGGGCGAGGAAGCTTCAGGGGTCAATGTCGCGGAGGTCCGAGATTATCTCGACGAAGAGTCGCCCGTTGAGCCGCATCCGCATGCTATCCCCGAGAAGGTATTGAAGAAGTGGGGCCGACTCTTCGACATCGTCCTGCCATCCGCGAGGCGGACGTGTTGCTTCACTCGTGGTAAGTGCCATGTCCGTGGGTCTATGCAGGCGCATTCCGAAGCTGACGGTAACATCAGGCTACACGAAGCTGGTAGAACGTGCTGGGTCTGTCCTACAGATGAACGAGGACCTCGACGTGAGTCCCTACGTTCAACTGTAGAGACAGTGACGCTCATACTCCTCTCCGTAGACCACCCGCACTTTCGACACGTTCCTTGATGCACAACGTGCAGGGGAAGATGACGCAGTGCAACTACTACGTCCGCTCCGCCTGCGGTATTTCTCAGCGACTGAATTGCTCCGTCTGTTTGCGTTTCTGCCTCCCTCGACCTCCAAGGACTCCTCGTGCGCCTTCGTCTGGCCTGAAGAGCTAACCACGAAGACGAAGTACAAGCTCATAGGGAACAGTGTGAATGTACGAGTCGTTACCGAGCTGATCAACTATATGTTCGAATATTTGTCCGGAGTGAGGTCCCGCTGCGACTTTGCCGTCTGGCCGCGGAATGCACGGCGCGCCGGCGCCAGTAAGGTGGACTGGACCCTGCTCAGCATGACCCCGAATCAACGTCTCCGCGTTCTCCTTGCTCCCAAATGAAGTTCCAGGCCTCGTATGGCCCCATGTTCTCCCCGAACACACCACAGATTTTTTTGGGTCGTCATACACCGTGGACGAGCTCGGCGGGGGTGCGCACGTTTACTCAGCGGTCGGTTACGTAAGCCGTGCCGGGAAGGTCCGAGGGGTGTAAATTGGCTGTGGGCAGGCTGGCGCGGGTTACACTCCTTCCACCACCTCCTCGAGTCCGCTCGCTCGTCGACCGCCGCCGTCCTGTCGTCCACCATTACGCTCTACTCCCCCACCACCTCCGACATCTTCTGTGCAAGCAGAGGATTCATGCTTCGACCTCCAAACAATATACCGACTCACAAAAGACAGCTTTCGCCTCATCTACTCAGTTTTGTCCGTCAGCTCTCCTCACGTTCAGCAGGCTCAATTTTACTCATGTCTGTCGTGCAGCGGTAAAAACATCCCAACATGGCTGTTGTAAACATTCGTCGCGATGTCGATGACAAGTTCTACCGCTACCGGTGCGTAACCCCATGCCCATGCTTCGAAAGGCATTAGCTTACCCACGTCTGTCCAGTATGCCGGTCCTCTTGACGAAAATCGAGGGCAAGGGCAATGGCATCAAGACTGTCATCCCGAACATGTCTGACGTGGCTCGCGCGCTCAGCCGGCCGCCCACGTACCCGACCAAGTTTTTCGGGTGCGAGCTCGGTGCGCAGACGGTGCTCGACGAGAAGAACGACCGGTACATCGTGAACGGCGCGCACGACGCGACGAAGCTGCGCGAGCTGCTCGACGGCTTCATCGACAAGTTCGTGCTCTGCCGGGCGTGCAAGAACCCGGAGACGGACCTGATCATCACGAAGAGCGACGACATCATCCGCGACTGCAAGGCGTGCGGCGAGCGCACCGGCGTCGACATGCGCCACAAGCTCACGACGTACATCCTCAAGAACCCGCCGAAGAACCCGAAGAAGAGCAAGAAGAAGGCCGCTACCGCCGACGGCAGCCCGAGCCCCAACGGGAACGAGAACGGCGACGATGACGGCGAGGTCGGCGGCGAGAGCGACGACGAGCTCACCAAGCGTATCCGGGCTGAGGCTGCGGAGCTGAACGCCGACGCCGCTATCGCCAAGGAGGACTGGTCCGCGGACACCTCTCCCGAAGCCGTGAAGGCGCGCATGAAGGCCGTGGAGGCCTCCCTCGCTAGCGTCTCTCTTGTTGCTGCTGGCGAAGAGGACAGCGACGAGGACGCCGACAGCCCCTACTCCCAGCTCGGCCACTGGATCTCCGACAACCGCGACATCGGCGCGGTCGAGATTTACAAGAAGGCGGAGGAGCTCGGCATCGCGAAGAAGCACAACACCGTGCAGGTCATCTCGCAGACGCTGTTCACTGAGGACATCGTCGCCGAGATCCCCAAGTATGCTCCTCTCTTCGTCAAGGTACGTTGCACGCATTGCTAGTGAGGACTTGCGGTATACTAACCAGGCCCGCAGATGGTAACGTCAGAGAAACACCAGAAGGCTCTGCTCGGCGGCATCGAGCGTTTCGTCGGCGTGCTGCACCCCGACCTGATCCCCGCCATCCCGAAGATCCTCATGGAGTTCTACCAGGTGGACGTCCTGGACGAGGAGATCGTGAAGCAGTGGGGCACGCACGTCAGCAAGAAGTACGTGGACCGCGACATCTCGAAGAAGGTCCGCAAGGCCAGCGAGCCCTTCCTCAAGGTATGTTTTCTTGTGAAGTCGACGATGGTGGAGATTCTGACAGTCGCGAACAGTGGCTCGATGAGGCTGATGACTCCGAGGAGAGCGATGACGAGTAGGATGTGGCATCCGACTGTTTACTGTTTTGTGTGCTTCCGGAGTGTTTCGTTTTGTAAACGGCTATCGTTCTGTAGGTAACCCATGACACACCGCTTTGTGATACATGGGCACGCGACTCGAGCCTTCAAAGCTTCAAACCTCGAGCTTGAAGCTCAAGAGTGATGTTTACGGCCGGGGGGACGAGTGTGGGATACTGAAACAAGCTCAACGAACTATGTGCGCACACACAGTACATATTGATACTGGGACAAGTAGCAACGTTCATGCTTCTGAGGACTGCTGAGGGATCGACGCGTAGACATTTCAGAGACTTGTGGTGGTACTCGGGAGGGAGTGAGATCGCGAATCCAAGGAACCTCCGTGGTAGCGTGTGGTAGTACGTGCTGGCGTGCACATTCGCACGAAACGCGACAATCAAACAAGTCCAGCACCATCACCAGATTCTATAAGGCCAAGGTTTCTGGGCCTCGTGCGGCCAGGCAGCGGGCTCGACACAATACTCCGGTAGAGCCATAGTAGGCGTCTCGTCGAGTACGGTCACCTGCATCGTCTTGAAGTGGGCGCGGAGCCGCGCAACGTCCCCGGCGTCCAAGTACTCGTCGCCCGGAACCTGGATGACGAGGTGCTCGAGGTAGTCGTGCGTGCCCGACCCGAGGTCCGCGAGGATGACGCCGAGGTTGAGCACCGGCGGGGGGCCGCAGCCGCGCACGCGCGGGCCGTACCCATACACGATGCGCAGGGTGGTGATGCGGGGTCGCGCGCCGGCGCCGCGCCCGTCGGGCAGCAAGACGAGGCTCGGGGCCCCGCGCGCCCAGTCCGCCTGGAAGTGGTTCGCGAGCACGACGGTCTCGAGGCGGGGCATGGCCGCCATTGCGCCCTTCAGCGACGCGTACTCGGGGCACTCCAGGAGCGTCTCCCCTGTGCGGCGGCCCGAGGCGAGGGTGGAGACGTCCACGAGCCAGAGCTCGCGCGCGTCCGCAAGCGGGTTTGAGGGATCTTGGAGCAGAGGGTCGACGATCTCTTCGAGGGTGTCTTTGGTGGCGCGGAGCGTGTGTTGGGAGCCGCATGCGGATACGGCCCATCGGTGAAGCTGCCCGGGCTGTACGATCCCGGGGCGGGATATAGGGCATCGTCCGAGGCTGATTCGCGAGATGTCATGGGGTTTGAAGGGGAGTCGGTCAGAGGGAGTGACCGGCCTGGTACCAGGGCCCTTCGTCCAGCATTCAACCAGCTGGAAAGCGAGCGCAGGTTGGTCCGCCACGACAAGCGAGGTTACGAAGACCGCGAAGGACAATTCAAGGTGGCGCAACGAAACCCTGCGGAGGTGGCGGCAGGCAGGTAGGCCAGACGATCGCCGCGGATATTCGGCCGTGAGGTGCGTGTCCCGGCGCATGATGTGTAGGAGGTCCTCGAGATGTAGTGATTGGAGGGTGTGACACGCAGACAGGATAGACTCGATCCATATGTCCATTCGTCGTATGCGAGTGCCTCGAAGCTGCAGATGGGTCAAGGAGGAACATGTGTCCTTAGAACCAAGATCGCATCTGTAGAGAGTGAGGCGCCGGAGCTTAGGGGCCCACTCCCGCGAGGGAGAGGTGGTATTCATATAAAAACCTTCCGCCGAGAAAGTGTTTTTGCGGAAGTGCACAGAGAGCGACTCGAGCATCGGATGGGGGGTGGAGAAGAGACGTTGCAAGGTGATATCGGAGTCGGCAACGCCCCACGAAAGCTGGCCGATGTGTAGATCCCGAGTCTTCGTCGGGATGTCTTCGGCAATATCAGTCAAATCATAGTCTCGAGGGCCGCGGAGAGGCAAAGACACAGTCAGGGGGAGTTTTCGACTTCTGTGGGCAAGCGTTCGGGATAACGACGGAGGGACATTGACCATGGTCGTCCACAGCAAAGGACAGGCGAGAGCGACGTCGCGAAGCCTCCGGCAGGTTTGGGAGATTGGAATGACCACGGATGCACCGTCCAAGTCAGCATGCCAGACAGACTCAGAGCGCAGCCGTAGCTCCGAGTCGTCTGACGAAACTGCCGGGTTGGGAATGAGCGCCATGATTTTTTGTAGAATTTCGGTGGGCAGAGAGAAGAGTGGTCGACTCTCATTCATAGCCTCAAGGATGTCGGTAAATGCATTGGCCAGAAGCTCCCGCGCACGTATGAGCTGTGCTGTAACTTAGTGGGTTGGCACTTTTATTGCGGATGGCATACGCCTAGATGCAAGACGTACAGGTTCCTCTCTGATTGCGCGAGGCCAGAGTGAGTCAGAATTTACGCATTCACGAGCCGTGCAAAAACTCACGACGAGAGAGAGCGCAGTTGCTGTTTCACTTCGAAGAGGTGCGCCTCGACATTCTTTATAATCGAGCTCTCTTCTGGAGTCATTGCCACTGGCCTGCGCCGCCGCAGCTATCAGGTCGCGAGAGTTGAGGCAATATCTGTCGATCGACGGGGCCGGCGACCGAGGATGCTGGTGGTCATAGACGAAGTCACTGGTCTGGGTTATGCCACCGTGGTGGCGCGAACTTCCGGACGCTCAACTCATGAAGGCCACGCGTTAAGCCGCACGCGGGCATAGGTTCGGGCTTCAAGTCGTATTCTGGGTCTTGAGGCAATTGTTAAACGTCAGAATGATTAGTGCAGACGAGTAGCACGTATTGTACTGGCCGGTACGTGACAAATCATTTCAGTGCTTCCAAGTTTCTGAGTCGACAATGATCGACGAGGATAGCCCTACAGTAAGCAGACAGCCGGTGTTTGCATTGTAGTCTTTTCAATAAGCAATCTCAATCAACGAAAGTTTGCAGCCGTTTACAGAGGCATGTTCATCCCGAAAGGCCAGCTGAACAGCATCGCTGAGTCTCCTTGCTACGCAGGGGGCTCAACGCAATACGCCGGCAGGGCCATCTCCGGCATTCCCTCGATCACCCTAACATCCACCGTCTCAAGGTACCCTCGAAGCCGCTCCAAGTCGTCCTCCACAACGTACGCACGGCGCGGGACCTCCAGCACGAGATGTGCAAGGTAGTCGTATGCGCCTGACGCGAGCTCGGCGAGGAGGTCGCTGAGGTCCAGCGGGGCCACGAAGTCCACGTTCGCATGTAGATGTTGCACTGCAGGATCATAGCCGCACGCTACGCGCACGGTGGAGATGGGAGGCCAAGCTATCGGCTCACGCGTGTCGGGGAGGAGGCGCAGGCTCGGCCGGCCGTTAAGTGGTCGGTCCACGGGGAGGCGATGCGTGAGCACGACAGTGTCAAGCGCGAGCATCGCTGCGATGGCGGCCTTGAGAACGAGGGCGACAGCTTCGGACAGAGAGTCGTCGTCTTCGGGGATAAGCGGAGCGTCCGCTATCCACAACTCGCGTACGCCCGAGAGGGCGTGCGTGCCGTCCAAGAGGAGCGCCGCAAACGCCTCAAACTCCTGTAGCTCGGTCGCGGTCGCACAGAAGGTGCGTGCGGGACTGATCGCGGTCACTTTCCACGGAGAGGGGTGATAGAACTGATAATCGGGAATGTGGCAGCACCGCTCGAGGGCGAGTCGTGTGGTGCCGGCGAGCAGGTCATTGGGCAGGGCAGGCTTGGGGAGGGTCCGTAGTCCGCGTAGCTGCAGCGCGAGTTCGGTTTGGTCGCCCAGTACGAGGAAGAGGATGAAGGAGGCGAGGTAGCCATACATTTCTCGAAGGGTGACCCTACGTAGAGTGCGGAGGGCGGGGAGTGCAGGTGGGGTTGGATGGAAGAACCCGCGCACGTCTACGTCCCAGGGCGGGGGCTCGGGCGGGCTGAAGAGGTCCATAACTTGCTCGAGGTGTAGAGACTCGAGGGCCTGGCATGCAGACAGGATAGCTTGGACCTTCTTGTGAACATGAGCGACAGTGATGCTGTGTAGTGCAAGGTGGGTGAGGGAGGATAGGATGTCTCGGCTGACGAAATCGCATGAGCCCAAGTGTAGGCGCCTGAGCCGTGGGGCACGCTCGAGCGTGAATTCCAGGGGCAGGCCGAAGAGATACTGCTGTTCTTGATTGCGGACGTCGAGCGGATTGTCGCAGAACTGCAGAGAGAGCGACTCGAGTAGCGGCAGAGGTGCATCGGCGAACAGGTAGTTTAGGTCGCGAACCGTGTGTCCTGACGGGAGGTCGCCGACGTGGAGTTCCTGGACCCTCGCAGGAAGATCCTCTGCGATGCCGATTAGGTGGTAATTCTCACCGCGTACCTCCCCGATTGGCAAGAAGACCTTCATGGGCAGTCCTCTACTCCGCTGGGCAAACAGTCGAGCGCAGGCGCGGGGACCATCGACAAGACTTGTCCATAAGGTAGGACACCCTAAGGCAACGTCGCGGAGCCGTCGGCACGTTTGCGAAGCGGGGATGAGCATGCCCGTGTCGTATATGTTGGGACGCCATGTAGGAGGCAGGACGTTCGGCGACGGTGCTGTCGCCGAATCGGGGATATTTCCCAGAATTTTCTGGAGGAGTTCGGTAGGGATCGACAGAAGGGGGAGCCGGCCATTGAGGGCCTCCCGTAGGTCGGCCGTCCTCTTGTGCGCATTAGCCGCCATTACGTGCATATCGGCAGTGGTGTTTCGCATGTCGTCGGTGAGCCTTTGCATGTCGGCAACGGTTTCTCGCACGTCCCCACTGGTTTCAGCGATGCATTGGGATAGTGTGAAGAAGGCCTGCACCAAGGGTCAGTATAGTGTACGGAGATCACAAGTTTGAGTCGAGGACTTACATCTGACGCCCTATGAAAGGCGAGGATTGCGTGAGACGGCGTAGGCAGGCTGGCATGAATTTACGTACGTCTGAAAGGCGCGTGCTTGCTCTTGGGCTTGCGCAAGCAGTGTTTTGAAGCCCTCAATCAGAGAGCGTTCTTCTTGAGCCATCGCTGAGAGTAGATGGTGGTCAGAAGCAACTTGCACCGGCGTCTTCGGCACCGCATAGAAGAGCCAGGTATCGTAAAAGTTAGCAGCCTGCCACTATCTATGGCAGATGGCTACGGTTGACACTGACAGACCGTTCCCATGCATTTCCCACATTCACAAGCAATATTGCATTAGTCTAGCTGATGCGGGTAGTGCTATATCGACATCAGCGTCGTGAGATATGGTCGCCCTGTTCCCGAGCGGTCACCTTCCCCGCACCTTCCGCACTGCGAGCTTCGCAAGTACATCAGGGTACAATCACAAGAGATGCAGTGACTGCACCCACCACCTATGTTTTAGTGATCACCAGAGCTTGTATGGCCATGGGTCGTTGCTCGGCCACGCAGCCGGCTCGTTGCAGTACGCCGGCAGGACGATTGTAGGCGTCTCTTCCGCGAACCGAATCTCCACCGTGTCCACGTACTCGCGAAGCCGTTCGACGTCCCCGGCATCGACGTCGACACGGTACGGAGTCTCGATAACGATATGCAGGATGTAGCTGTATGCGCCGGACGCGAGCTCCTCGAGGATGCAGGTAAGGTCTAGGAGGGGTGCAGCCGGGGTCGAGAGAGGGCGTGTGCTCCATCGATAAAGGACGGACGGTCCGTATCCATACGCGATGCGCAGCGTCTTCGGGCGTGGCTGGGACTGGGACGTGGTGTCAATACCGTGCACGGTAGGAAGCAGGCAGAGACTCGGTGGTGCGCGTGCCCAGTCTGTCTGGAACTGGTTGAGAAGCGTGACCGTCTCGAGCGCCGACATATCCTGGATGAGGGCGCGCAGCGAGGCCGCGTCGGGGTCAGAGAGTACATTCGGCGGGTAGACTGGTTTCGAGATGTCTGCAAGCCACAATTCGCGCACGCCCGCGAGGACAGCGAGCCCCCTTTGGCGTAACACACCGATAACTTCTCCGGAAGTTTCGCCGACCATGCGCAGGGTACGTTGGGCGCCGGTGGCGGTCAAGCCCCAAACGAAGTTGTTGGCGATGTTCCTCCTGTAGTGTTGCGGGTACCTGCCGATGATTACTTGTGATACCTCGTCCAGTATTCGGTGCTGTGGGAAGGTCGAAATGCCGGAGTCCATGTAGATATCATGCAGTTGCACCACGAGCGGCTGCTGGTTGGCGAGCACCATCGAGAACACGAAGGAGGCTAGCCGGTCATAGAGACCCAAAAGGGCAAGCCTGCGGAGGCGACCGAGCGATGCAAGGACAGGTGGGGTTGGCAATTGACGGTATTGGTCTGGCGGGGAGCTGAGGTCTTCCTGATCCTCAAATTCTTCGAGATGCAACGACTCCAGGGCATAGCAGGCCGGTAAGATGGATTGAAGGAGTTCATGGACACGGGGTATGATGAGGACATGGAGAGCGAGGTGCGTCAGGGAGGAAAAGATCTCGTGGGAAGCAAGGGTGCATGCACAAAGATAGAGGCGTCGTAGGCGCGGCAAGCGTTCCCGTGCAAGAGGCAGCTCAACGAGATGTTTGCCCTCCTCGTCAGATGTGGCGCTGGAGACAAACTGCACAGAGAGCACCTCCAGGGTCGGCATAGGAAGGGAGAATAGGCGGTCCAGGGGGACGGTCCAAGGCGATAGATCACCGATGTCCAACTCCCGGGTTCTCCGCAGTAATCCTTCCGCAATGTCAGTGAGCTCTTGTCTCTCAACGAATGCTGGGTTGGGCAAGAAGGCTGTTAGGGGAAGGTCCCGGCTCCTTTCAGCGAAGATTTGAGATTGCGGACGGGACCAGTATGCGAGACTCGTCCACAAGGAAGGACAACCCACGGCGACGGCCCGTAGCCGTCTGCATGTCTGGGAGATAGGCATGAGCATGGTTGTTTGGTATACGCTGACGTGCCAGGCGCGTCGATATTCGCCCATCGTTTCCGGAGAGAACATATGGGGAATGAAGGTCATGATCATGAGCAGAACCTCTTGGGGCATCTTCAGGAGTGGTTGGCGTGCATTGCTGGACTCTTGCAGCGCAGCCGCAGCCAAATCAAGCCCGGGCGTGCGCTGTTCGACAGGCTGTATCGAGAAGTTGCTTGTTAACCGGTACGCCAATGTGCATAGTCAGACACAGCGCGTACAGTCTCTGTGCTGCCCAACCAGATACAATTTAGATTGCGTCCGACAGTCTTTGCTGAACAGACGTACAGTGAGCTATGCGGTGATTGCCCTGGAATTTGCGAGGGAGGGGTTTCGCTATGGCTCTCTGCCTCCGAAGTATCTTCTGGGGCCATCGTACCGCTTACGACGTCGTAGTCAAGGCCTTGAGGGTGCCGAGAGATGGGGGCTCTCGCACAAGCACGAAAGATATAAGTAGATGCGAGATGGTGGTCGAAGGTAAGTAGCTGACGTTCGCAGTTTCTAAACATGAGGCTTGTAATGAGTGTAAGCGCCTGAGTTACTTATAGTCCAGGTCACCTTCCCGTCGCCGTCCTCATTCCTTCTCACCCATCTCAGTCGGGATGCGTCCTCTGATCTCATACGACGATATAGTCTCCCCGGAGCCTGCGGCCTCAGCGCAACCACAGCGCACCAATCCGCCAGCGGCGCCACCCCCAGCAAAGAAGCGCAAGACCAACCAAAACCAGTACCGGCAAGGACACGGTGGCGGAGGAAGGGGGCAACAGTCTATGCAGCACTGGGACGACCCAGGGAACCAGGAGCCGCAGATGATGTACGACGACGCACCCGCGCAGGCTCTCCCTGTGTCTACCGGAACGGGTGCAGGGAGCAGTGCACGGCACGCTGAGTACCACGAAGAGGAGGAGGGCGAGGAGGACGAGAGCCGCGAGCTCACTCATGATGAGATATGGGACGACTCCGCGCTGATCGACGCGTGGAACAGCGCGGCAGCAGAGTACGAGGTGCGTGAGCGTACGCGTGTCTCTGTGTAGACTTCTGACTTCAGAGGGCAGGCGTACCATGGTAAGGGCAAAAGCTGGAAGGACGAACCTGTCAAGAAATCTCCTCTGTGAGTTCTGGTCTCATTTGCGTTACTTGCTGTTCTGATTCCTGCCGTATAGGTGGTACAATGTCCCTCCCGAGACCACTTCCAAACCAAAAGCCGGACCATCCGGCGCCTCTAACGGGGCGAACGTGAATGGCGCCGCCACCACGAGCGCGGATTCGACCCCGCTCAACTTCGACACCTTCATGCCAACGCACGACCCATCACTTGCTGCGGCAAGCTCTGCCGTCGCCATGCCCGCGATGAACGGCGCCGCCGCTTTGGGCACTGGAGCCGAGGCCGCGATGGTGAGCCAGGATGAAGCATTCACGAATGCGATGACCGCAATGTACTGGAGCGGGTACTGGACGGCCGTCTACCACGTAAGTGTCCTCTTTTTGCCCTCTGGGAAGACAAGTCTCATTCGTTGCCTCTTGACGTATAGTGCCGTCGGAACGGGGGTCAGCCGAGCGGCGCAGTCGCTCAACTGGATGGCGACGAGAAGGAAGATGCCGCGGAGGAGGGCGAAGCCGAGGAGGAGGAGATGCTACCCGCGCAGCGGTAACGGGCCCCAGAACGACGTTTCGAAAGGGGAGGTGGGACGAGACGAGATGTGCCAACGCTCCTGTAGGTGTTTGCTTGCTGAATGCAGAAGACCATCCATGCTTACACTACCCGTGGATGTGTCATTGTGCTATGAAGCGCGCAGACGGTAAGCGACAGTGAGTGCTTGCCCAACTTCGACGGATTACTGTGTCATCGTGTGCTTCTACGGTTGCACGACGAGGTAGGTGAAGTTTGGTCAGCCTGCTGTCGGAAAGTGAACATCGGGATGCCGAATCAACCCTGAGCATGCAATGTCATTGCACACAATGTATATATGCCGGTGCACATTGCTGGAAGACAGTTTTGGCGAATCAATACGAGTTGCAGGTGCTTGCGCACTGCACTTACTTCTACTGCTTCCCCCAAAGGGCGCGTCTCGAAACGTCTTCCTTCACACAAGTGTCACCAATCAGTTCTGGGACATCGAAACAACCGATTCACGTTCGCAAGCACTACAGATGCTACAATTCGTTACACGACATGATGGCTCCCTTACCTCCTGCCCCACCATCCTCCCAACAAACTGCTCAGTCCACCACGAGCCTCTGCAGAAGGCTCCGGGGTCGCCGCCCGCTCGATCTCCTCTACCTTCGCCCGCGACGTCAGTGTCTTCTTCTCCGCGCCCTGCTGAGGCACCGGCGCAGCCGCACGCGACTCCTCCACCTTCACTGGGGCCTTGCCTGCACGCTCCTGCAGCCGGTCCATGTCCAGGTTGATGTAGTTCAGCGCGATGTCGAAGAAGAGCGGCTTCTTGTGCGTCTTGCTGCTCTCCGCGTCGAGCGCGCCGCCGTTGTACGCGAGCCAGTCGTTCTTGAAACTTGTGCTATCGAGCGCGAGCTCTTCCTCGAGCTTGTCGAGGTCCGCGAGCGCGAGCGGGTAGAAGGCCGGCGAGCCCTCGTTGATCGGGTCCGTCTCGAGCGTGCCCGCGAGCATCGCGCGGCCCTCGCGCAGGTGGAGCGCGGCGTGCTGCGTGAGGCTGAGCGTCTCCGCGTACTTCTTGAGCGGCGCGTAGCACCACGCGAGGAAGTAGCCGCGGCGCGCGCGCGTGAACGCGAGGCGCGCGTCGACGGCGGCGGCGAGGTCCGGGCTCTCGTCGACGAGCGTGAGCGTGCGCATCTGCTCGAGCGACTGCAGCACGCTGTCGAGCAGCTTGACGATCGCGGGGTAGAGGCGCGCGTCGACCTGCACCTTGCGCGCCTTGCTGTGCCCCGCGTGGCTCCGCTGCGCGGCGTGCAGCTGGTGGAGGAGCGTCGAGGTGAGGAGCAGGTCGCGCTGGACGCGCCGGGAGAGCAGCTGGTAGACGATGTAGGCGTGGACGAACTGGATATCCCTGGTGCCGGCTGCGGGGGTTGCACCACTCATCTGCTAGGGATCAGCGCACTGCATCGGAGGGTTCCACGCGAACACTGACCTTGTGAACCTCCACTAGTTTCCGCGATACGTCCTCTGCCTCACTGAGAGCGAGGAGAATCGCGTCATATGAAGCGACCCCACCACGCTTGGACCGTGCTCCTTGAGGACCCTTGCCCTTCTTCTCACTCGGGTCGGCGCCCTTCTCTTCCGCTTTCCTCGCCTGCACCAGCTTCTCCTCAGCTTCCTGTACCTTCAGCAGCACATCCACGAGCTCAGGGTTACGAATGGGAACGGGCTCGTCCTCCCAGAGCAGTTCCTTCAGCTTGCCCCTCTCTTCCGCGGCGCCTCCGGTGTCCTCGCCAAGTTGTGCGAGTAGGGCATCGCAGTCCTGCACGAGCGCGTTCCGGTGCTTGGGCGCGACATCCGCGACGACCGCATCGACATCGTACGCTTTCTCCCGACGGAGCTCGTGCGCGCAATGACGAATCTCAGGCCCGATCTCATCCGCGAAGGCAACAGCGAGGGCTTGCGCACGGCTCGTCGCGGCGGCGGCAGCGAGCGAATCCAGCAGGTTGCGCGCGACGCTCAGCTGCGCCAGCGCGTCCTCGAAGTCAAACCGCTGGCGGAGGAATCGGCCGTTGAGGATGAGGGTGTACGCGGTCACCTGCGCGAGGTCCTCCGCGGAGAGGCGGCCCTGCGCGTAGAGCGCCTGGCAGTGCGAGAGGAGCTGCGTCGCCCAGTGGATGGAGCGGCGCATGCGGCGTGTCGCGTGCTTGCGGTTCGCGGAGGACTTCTTCTCCGCGTCTTCGGCGGCGGCGCCCTTTGCGGTCTTTGCGGTGGCGGCGAGCTTGAGGGACTCCTGGTGCATCTCTTGGGAGTGCGCCCAGGCGCGCTCGGCTTCGAAGAGGAGGAGCTGCAAGCTGCAGCCTACGCTAAGAGGCGAATCTTCATGTGGTTGGGAAAGGGACTCACTGTCCGTCCTTGATGGTGTCCAAGTTGATAGGAGGGAGTTTCTTGAACTCCCGGCCGCGGCCGTAGGTCATCTTCAGGGTCGACCGGAGCCGGTGCGTCCGGTTATAGCAATGCTTCCTGCGCAGGTGTCGGCAGTGTGCCATCGCACGTAAGGCAGTTTAACGCACCTGTAGCGTTCATAGTCGTTGTATCGCAGACCGTACGCGTTGCGTTGCTCGTTCGCGATTTGCAGCGCTTCCACGGAGTCAGTCCCTCTGAAGCCCTGGTTTCCCCCTGGTATGGTACACACCTTGAAAGTGTACTTTTGGTTTCCCAGACATGTCCAACGTCGTGAAGGCAGTAGAATATACGAGATCCTAGCAGAAGGTGCTAGCACGCGCTCGATCGCAGACGAGTGTAGGAGGCAAGCAGTATACGCGGCTATCAGACGCGGAGGGCGCGATACCCTGTGCTACTTCATTTGTCCCACCACCTCCACGCCGTCTTCACCACCGCTACTTTCTTTCATCCCCCTTTACGACCATGGCCGACGAACTCCTTGAGCCCAACCTGCAAAACATTCTCGACCAGAAGTCGCTGAAGTGGATCTTCTGCGGCATGTCCTAGCCACTCGTCCGTGCGGGGTATACTCACTGATCTGACTGTCATGAAGGTGGTAAGGGTGGTGTTGGTGAGTTATAGAGCTTCACAAATGCTACGAGAAGTATCTTACAAGTATCTGCTGTTAGGAAAGACCACGACTTCGTGCTCTCTCGCCATTCAGCTGGCGTCATGCCGTGAATCCGTGCTACTTATCGTACGAAGCCAATCCACTGTGTCGCGCGAGGTCGTTTTCTGAAGGGCTTCTTTAGTCCACGGACCCCGCACACAACTTGTCGGATGCGTTTGGCCAGAAGTTCTCTAAGGAGGCGACCAAGGTCAACGGCTTCGACAACCTCTTCGCGATGGAGATCGACCCCACGAGCGCCATCCAGGAGATGGTCGAGCAATGTACGTGCTGAAGTGTCTGCATATCGCCGGCCATGCTCACCCATACATTAGCGGACTCGAATGGCATGATGGGCAGCATGATGCAAGACCTCGCGTTCGCAATTCCGGGTGTGGACGAGGCTATGAGCTTTGCGGAGATCATGAAGTATGTCTCCCCCTAAAATCCCGCCTAAGCCCGTTCACAGATGGGGGACGCAGGCACGTCAAGTCCATGGAGTACTCTGTGATCGTGTTCGACACAGCACCAACCGGACACACGCTCCGTTTCCTCTCGTTCCCTACCGTGCTTGAGAAGGCTCTCGGCAAGCTCAGCACTCTCAGCGGCCGCCTCGGGCCCATGATCAGCCAGATGACCAGCCTTATGGGTGGTCAGGCAGATGCACCAGAGGACATGTTCGCGAAGCTCGAGTCGATGCGGTCGATCATTACGGAGGTCAACACGCAGTTCAAGGACCCGGTGCGTACATTTTGCAAGTGGAAGAGTGTATGGCGCTAAATTTGTTGGGTTGGCCATGCAGGAAAAGACGACCTTCGTTTGCGTGTGCATCTCGGAGTTCTTGTCTTTGTACGAGACGGAGCGGCTAGTGCAGGAGCTCACGGCGTACGAGATCGACACGCACAACATCGTCGTTAACCAGCTCCTCTTCCCCAAGAAGGGTACGTACGCTCTATTTCCATTGGCATTCATTTGCTTACCCGTCCCGGTACTAGATTCGAACTGCGAACACTGCCAAGTCCGGCACAAGATGCAGCAAAAGTACCTGAAGGAGGCGCACGAGCTCTACGACGAGTTCTTCCACATCGTTCAGCTCCCCCTGCTCACGGAGGAGGTCCGGGGGCCGGAGAAGCTGAAGGAGTTCAGCAGGATGCTTGTTACGCCCTACGCTGCGCCGGCATAGACTAGTACTACGTAGTGTTACCTAGGGGACACGGGTGGAGGTTGTAATATATCGGACACTGTTCACGCTCTGTCCTGTCGGGGTTCGATGTTGCCCTGCCCGCTGTACGCGCTTCCCGAGAACAACTGCAAGAGGAAGCCACGGAGTGCGCGAGAACACGTGACGCCCATGTCCGAGACGCGTTGCGGCAAGAGGTTGGACGCGAACGGACGCCTTGTTTCTTCCCGCCACCTGCTCTCCTGCTTTCATGATTCTCTGAGCCTGCTCACATCACGACACACGTATTGCGACTCTAGGACATATCTGACTTGTAAATCTGACTTCCGGCCGCCCACAATCGCAACAGCGAAACACTTGAAATGGCTGCAGACCTTTCTTCGCTCTTGAACGCGTCGAAGGCGCTGACGTCCCACTTGGCCCGTCCTGACCTACCCTCTGTGAACCTCTCTCTTGACCAGATCGAGGCTCAGTCTAGGAGGCTAGTATCCAGACAGCCAGGGACCTCTGCAGATGCAGGACGCGCGTAAGTGAGCCTGATTCCGTGCTACAGGCATCGAATACTCATGTGGTTCGTGGACCAGGAACTACCTCCTCGCACAGGCTCACGTCGATGCACCCGCGCTCGCGAACTCTATTGCGCACCTAAACACCCAAACCACATTCTCGCCTCTCCAGGCGCTCCAAGACACGGACGTTGCGGGTTACCTCCGGCATGCACACGAGCAGAACCTCATCTCCACGATAGAAGAGGGCCGGAGGGAGACGCAGGAGGAGTTCTACCGCGTGTTGGAAGACCGGGGACGGAGGGACTGGGAGGCGCGCAAGAAACGCGTGTTTGAGCAGCTCGGTGCGCGCGTGGGCGGGGAGAACAGGGCGGTGGCGGACCTCAAGAAGAGCACGCATGGCAAGAACTTGCTTTCCGTGAGTAGCGCGCATTGGGAGGTATCCGTGCTGGGACTAATATGCGTATTAGGCGAGTGTGGGTCCTGCACCTACGCTGCAGATGCAGAGCAAGATGATGGCCTACGATCGCGTCGTCGCAGACCTCAACGCCTCGAGGCTACGCGGAACGTCTTACCCCATTGTCCACGCGCTCGTACAAGCATCGCTCTCCGCCAACTCTGACGTGAGTCTCCCTTACGCCTGAATATCGCGTCACTCGCTGACCGTGGTTTCGCAGCCACGTTCACTCCAAACTACCCAGAACTTCCATGTCCTCTCCAAAATCACCGGCGAGCCCCCAGCGCTCCCGCCGCTGTCCCACGCCGGCGCGCACATCCTGAACGCGCCGCTCATCGAGCGCAAGTTCGCTCGCGCCTACCTGGGCGACCCTGAGTCGCGCGAGGCCACTGAGCTCCGCAGGCAGATCGCCAAGGGCGCACGCGAGGCGCTAGAGGAGCAGTACTGGGACGTCATCGAGCGTACTATCCAGGCGCGGGCTACGGAGGCGCGGTTGGGCGGCGACCCGAGCGTCGCGAACAAGATCAGGGCGTATATTCTCCTGCGCCATTACCGTAACGGCGAGTGGGAGGACAGGATCGAGGTTCGTTTTCGTGACCCTTGCGAGGCTCTCTGATTGACATCGGAAATGTGTAGCTCGTAGCCGGCCAGCCTCTCTGGGCACGGCTGTTCTACCTCGTCCGTATGGGACATGCACAAGAAGCCTTGGAGGAAGCCACGCGCTTCCAACAAGCCATCGAGCACCGCGAATCCAGCTTCCTCAGCCACTTCAGGGCATGGGTCGAATCCACGGACAGGCGGTTGCCCAAGCCCCACCGCGACCAACTGCACGCGGCTTACAACGCGCATATGCTCCATTCCGCAACCGCTGACCCGTTCAAGCTCGCGCTGTACAAGCTTATGGGCAAGATTGACCCCGCGAGGAGGAGCGTTGCGCAGGTCACGGTTACGACAGAGGACTGGCTGTGGTTCCAGCTGTCAATGGTATGTTTATCGGCTGTCGCTACGATGCACGTTCGGTACTGACAACTTTGGCAGGTTGACGAGGAGGAGTTCGGCGGGCTGAGGGGGCTCGCGGAAGTGCTGCTCAGCTACGGCGAGAGGCATTTCGACGGTGTGCCTGGCCAGAAGGGCGCGAAGCGTGGTGTCTGGGCAGGCGTCCTCCTTATGTGTGGCCAGTTCGAGAGGGTACGCGTTTCTCGGTTCCTGCTGACTGCTGTATGCTAAACGGAGGGGATAGGCTGTCGCTGCGCTCTGGGACCACCACGAGACTGAAGTAGAGGCGGTCCATCTTGCGATTGCGCTCGCGTACCACGGCTTGCTCCGTGTGCCCTCGCGGGCGGAGACGTCGGATGTCACGCCATGTAAGTTCCTCCACATTATTGAACGTGTGGTCTGCTGACAACGATCACAGTGACCCTTTCTCCTGTATCACCGCCCGCCCTGAGCCTCTCGACACTCATCTGGCGCTACATCCGGCAATTCGTCAAGATGGATGCGCGGGAAGCCCTGCAATACGTGTACTGTGTCTGTCTCAGTGCCGACCAGCCAAATGGTGTTGGCAAGGAGCAGGTCGAAAATGCCTGGGAGCTTGTCCGTCGCATCATCGTTCTGGCGAACACAGGTCAAGCATGGGAGGAGCTCGTTGGCGGCTTCAGGCCCGATGGGACGCGATTTGTACGTTCATCCGAATCTTCAACGATTTGTCTACTCACAACACCACAGAGCGGTGCGATCGAGCAGAACGCGCCCCTGCTGAAGCTCGACGACACGCGCGAATATAACGAGCACATCCTCGTGCGCGCCGCGAAGTCGTCCGAGGAGGCGGACCGCATCCCCGAGGCGATCAAGCTCTACAACCTCGCGGGCGACTACACGACCGTGATCGGCGTGCTCGCGCAGGCACTTGGGAACACGCTCGCGCAGCCGAGCGTGGACGACAAGGCGCGCGCGATCGAGCGCACGGCCGCGGACGTGCTGCGCCACTACGAGCGCACGAACCGCGCGGTCGGGCGCGAGCGCGACGCGGTGATCCGTATGCTGCGCGTGCGCGAGGCGATGGACGCGAAGGACGCGGGGCGCGTCGAGAGTGCGTTGGAGGTGCGTCTGTTCTTCTCTGGTGGTGTGATGGGGGTGAGGCTGAGATGTGTGTGGGATAGCTGATGGAGTCGACGGACCTCATCCCGATGGACGGCGATGTCGCGAAGATCACGAAGCGCGCGGAGGAGTTCCGCGAGCTCCCGGACGCTCTGCAGCGCAACCTGCAGACGTTCCTCACGCTCACGATGGACGTCCTCTCCGCCGTGCACCAGAAGGTCAAGGCGTCGTCGCTACCCGACGTCACGCGGCAGGCGGTGCGTCCCTTCTCTCCCCTTCCCTCGGTGTGCTGTGGCCCTAACTTCGATGGTTTGTAGACTTTGGCCGCGCTGCGCAAAAAGTCGAGGTCGCTCATCATCTTTGCGGGCAACCTCAAGTACAGGATGTCGCCCGACGTGTACTCGTACCTCGCGCGGCTGGACGTGGAGATCGCGCTGTGATTGCCCGTTGTCTGTTTTTGTATTCTCACGATATTGTCCCGAAGGAATGGGATTGTGCATGTTCGATTGAGGCCGTCACGACAAGCGTTCAAAGCTTCCAGGTCCTCAGCAGACTACGAGTAAAAGGTATCATCAAGCCATAGTCCATCCTAGAGCCCTCCAATATTGAGCTACTACTAGGATCTCGACGCGGATTGACAGACGTACCATTATATACCATGACTGGTCAAGGGGCTTAGCCCAAGGTGCGGGTGGACATACACCCCAGGATTACCTCCCAGGATATTCGGAAGAAAGGCCCCGCCTCCGAGACTCTGTTCATCAACTCCACTAGGGCGGTGGGCTGTATGGCGTTGATGAGTGCCTTCTCTGAGTCGTCCTGACCGGGATATCCAGGGCGCCACGGGCTCCGTCAAATCCGGCTCCTCCTGTCTGCATATCGCGGGATTGGGGACGGGAACATCATTGGGGTCCTGCCTCTGGCTCTCCATAGCGTTCTCACACAGGCTGTCGTTCTCGGCTCGAAGTGGCATTGCTCCGCTAGCCAGCTTGCTCCAAATAGCCGCGCTGTTCTCCGGGTCGGAAAGCTCGAGGTCTGCGAGGAATGCAAGGACTAGCAACGACGGCGCCGGATGGTCTTGAGTGCGTTCGATGAGCTCCTCCCGGATCGCGTCAGCCTTCTCTTGAAGCTGCCTATCCGCTAAGCCGCCATCTGCGCTAGGAAGGGGTGCGAGGTGGCCCATTGTAGATTCTTCGGGCCAGATGTTGTTCGGCGAGAGCTGGCGGGAAGGGACCCTGACGCTTGTCATGTAGGTAATTGGGCGGTGGGCGAAGAGGGAGGGTGGGTAGTGTACGCCCTTTGGGGCGCTGTGGCATGTTATAGTATAGCAAACTGAGGCGACGAAATACGTGCCCGCTCTACATAGAACTCAACGGCGATGGAAACGGAGTCATATAGAATGGCTGCATGAAAAGAGCCTGCTCAACTTAATGTGCGAAGAGCCGTCATGGTAGTGCCACCACGATGGTCTGCATAACAAGGACTTGCCGCTCAGGGCAGCACGCAACGCTGGATTAATCCATTGTAAAGGGATACGTTCTGCATAGCCGATGTGTGGGAGAACCTGCAGGTTGTCCGGTTCAGTAGCGCGATGTTTTGAACACATAGAGATGGCATACGTACTCAACTGGCATGCTGGTCGAATGAACTTTTAGTCAGTATTCGTCGGATAGCGCGGCTCTGTATTGTTAGGACAGAAGCAACCCGCATTGAAATCTCCTACATTTCGATACTGCATTTTTATTCTAGTGAGAGATCCGACAAGCATTCTGCGCACGGCAACCGCACCTTGATCATCCGTGAGGGCAAAGGAACAAACATGGACCCACACAGGCACACACCATTCTCTGTGACCGACGAACAACTTCAACTCGACCGATTGCCGAACACAGCACTAGGCATATTACCTCTCGAAGACGCTGCGTGTGTACCGAGACATATACATGTCCTCCCGTTGAACGGTTGATTTCGTTTCACAAGCTCGCACTCTGCGTCGTCTTGCATGGCTCAATTTTACAACGCGACCGCCCGCCCAGCCGACGCGAAAAGGCAAGTACATATGCGAGGAAGATAGGGTAGCGACGATGACGACCAACAGCCTGGCGGGGGCTGCACTCCGTGGACCCAAGTCATCGTGTTCTCTGCTGCAATACGGAGCATAGTAGTCATAGAGCATAGAAGCCCAAGCCCGACTGGAACGACTCCGCTTACGAGCGGCCGGCGCCAGGGACGTTGCGGCGCTCCCTCCGGGGACCGCGCTCCGGCTGCTGGTGCTGGACCTGGACGATCGTGTGGGGGATGGAGTCGAAGTTGAGGGAGTGGAGGAGATCCTGTAACGCGACCGGTGTGAGTAGCCGCACGCATTGGCCACGGGAGCGAGAGAACACACCTTGGTGTCGGGGTCGATCTCGAGGGGGTTCGCGGTGGGGTCGAGCGCGGAGACCTCGGGGACGTAGTTGTCCTTGCGCTCGCGCTCCTCCTCCTGCAGCTTGAAGGAGATACCACGGACGGGGCCGCGCTGGATACGCTTCATCAAGTGGGTCGTGAAGCCGGCAATCTTGTTGCGCAGACGCTTCGAGGGGACAACAGCCTAGAGTTGGGCGGAGTAAGCCCTGAGGTCCATAACGTCGAGTTCTCCGAAGGTACGCACGACTTCATCGATGATGCGCTTGTTGGTGTGGAAGTCGAGAGTGAGACGGGGGTAGCTGTAGCAGCGGCATCAGCATCTAGTCCCCCCGCACCAGTGTCCCGCATTCCCGTCTTCTCCCTCCAGCCCAAGACAGATACTCACTACTTCTCGATGAGCACACGGGAGGCCCTTTTGGTGGTTTTCGTGCGTACGCGACCCTGAACACGGGAAAACGAAGATCAGCGGGTCGTCCAGCATTTCGGCATAGGTTCTGTGCTGACCATGGCGGCTGTTGAGGAGGATGTCGGCGGGCTTGAGCTTGATGTGGACGACGGCGAGCTAGACTGGACGAAACGGTGGGATTGGGCCGGCGTCTGCCGGGTGGCTGCAGGGAACTGTACAGGACCCAGCCACAGGCGCCGGGGAGGCCAGGGATGGGGAGACGCCCGATCGAGCAGGTCTACTCACCGCCGCCGCACCCTCAAGACTCCGCCAAAGGTGAAGCATGCTCCCTGGCTCTCCTCTCGCCGGCTGCAGACAGCGCTCGACGTCGTCTTGTCACTGTCTTGCACCGTGATTTAGCTCGTCTTGACTCGCGCTTTCTGTAGCACGACACTCGGACGAGCATAAATCTTACTTACTCGCTGCTTCTGTCCTCATAGCCGCTCCCTCTCCGGCCCCCTCCTTGCCCACCATGGTCCGCGTCTCTGTCCTTAACGACTGCCTGGTGCGTATGCTCTGCTCTGTGCGCGCGAGGTCACCCTAATTTGCGCGTAGAACAACATTGTCAACGCCGAGCGCCGTGGCAAGCGCCAGGTCCTCGTCCGCCCTTCGTCCAAGGTCATCGTCAAGTTCCTGAGCGTGATGCAGCGTCATGGTGAGTCCCGCATATCTGGCTTTGCTTTCCTAGGCTTTGCACACTTGGTATCCCTTCGCGTACGCACTTGCAAACTCGGAGTGATAACTACGATCGACGAGGTCTCGCTTCCACCCGCCCCTCGTTTTAACGCTCCGAAAAATCAATTTCCCTCTCAAAACCAAAACAGTACCATTCCCATGATTCACGGATTCGGTGCTCACTGTAGAGTGTACATTCTTGCTTTCATACGTATCTTCTTTGGTCTTGCGCTTGGTCGTGCTTTGCTAGAATAACGTACTGACTTACACTTTCCTCATAGGTTACATCGGCGAGTTCGAGATCGTCGATGACCACCGGTCGGGCAAGATTGTTATCCAGCTCAACGGCCGCCTGAACAAGACCGGTGTCATCTCGCCCCGTTACAACGTCCAGGTCAACCAGATCGAGGCGTGGGTCAACTTGCTCCTTCCTGCTCGTGGGTTCGGCATCATCATCCTTGTACGTCACACATCTATCCTCCATTGTCTGCATCTCGCTGACCGATCTCCGTGTAGACGACGTCGTCGGGTATCCTCGACCACGAGGAGGCGCGTCGCAAGAACGTCGGTGGCAAGCTCCTTGGGTATGTCTACTAGATGTACATACTTGTATGCTTTATGCTTTGTGTAGGACGTACCTATCACCAAAAATGAGCAGGCCATTCGGGGGCCAACATGCATCATGCGCGACACAACATCTCAGAGTGATACTTGAACCGTCTTCAGCCTTTTCGTGTTCTGACAGTCGGGATGGTCTGCAACCTGAAAGCACGGTCACGAACAAATTGGCTTCCTGTGGGAGCTCGTCGAAGTCGTTTGCGTGTGCGTGCAGTGCGTTCCTTGTCTGCTCGATGGGCTGATCTAAGCCGCTGTTCTCAGACAGGGGGCCAATTCCTCGGGATCCTAACTGCTCACTATGCTCTGGGAAGTTGAGCCAAAGCTGTGGTTTACAGAGGTAACATGTCGTGTGCCAGCTTACCCTGAGCATACGGTAACACATCCCGGTGCGGTACTTCATCTGCGCCTCGGGCTGACAGTCAAAGTCAACACCCTCCACCAGGTTGGTGGCAAGAATCGACGCATCTACTGACACCATACCTGCGAACGGACTCGAACTTGCCCATGCAGGGACTCAACCTTGAGGTGCGTCCATCGCTTACTCATCCTCCCCCCCTCAACGCGGCGCTGACGGACACTAGCGGGCAAAGCGACGAGGAGTGGCTAGTAACCCGACGGCTGCCCTGACGTATCCTCCTGCAGAGGTAATGCGGCAGTAGCAGCGTCTGGTACCTTCTGGAATTATGCAGGGTAGGACAATGCCAACGGACGTCCAGTCCGTATCACATGGGCGGACAATAGCACTCGCCGCCGGCATCAGGACATTTAGCCATCGATGAGGCCTTAACCGAGCGTCCTTCCCAATCCTTATCCTCGTTAACCGAATTTTAGACACACGTTCAGCGGGTAGAAAAGGGCAACCTCCTCGTCCTGAGTTATCCGCTCCTCTCTTCTCCACTCTCCCCCACCTTCATTCACATTATCCCCAGGTAAGCTAACTTATTTTACCTCATCGGCATTCACACGTGCACGGAGTATCTAACGGACACCATCTTAGCCACACCACAAAATCAAAACCCACTATATATGGCCATCTTCAGCTTCAGAAAGCGGACGAACCAGCCGCTCGCCGCGCGCAAGGTGCGCTTCGCCGCGCTGCAGCAATCCCAGGCCCGCGTCAAGGACCCGCGCACCGCCGCGGCGCTCCTCATGCGCGCCCCCTCGCCGTTCCCGCGTGCGGCGGGGCGGCCCGCGAAGCAGTACGTGGTCGGCGGCAAGTCGCGCCTCGTCGTCGGCATCGGGAAGTGGCGCACCGTGCCGCGCCGCTCGCGCCCGCTGCTGGTCGAGAAGGGCTCGTCGGGAGTGGTCGACTCCTCGGACAGTGCGTCTGAGGGGGGAAAGGAAAAGGAGAAGGAGCGCGGGCGCGGCAAGTCGCTCAAGAACAAGCCGCGGTACCAGCTCGATGCCCGGTCGCGCTACGAGCGCCGCGATCACTTCCAGGTACGTTTACTCACTTTATCGCCGCAACAGTGTAGAGCTAACATATGGGTGATGCAGCCCGGAGACTGTGTCATGGTGAAGGTCCGCGAAGACTTTGGGGTCAAGGAGCGCCACGTGTGGCGGTATGGTGTCATCGCCGACTTTAACGAGTTCCCCCCGAGACTGGTGGTAAGCTTTTGGGCCCTTCCCGTGTACTTCATGCGTTAACCCATTTCGGTTGACGATGTAGACCTCTGAGTCGTCCCTCATGGAATACCCCGTGACGTACGATGTAGGGGAGGAACGGTACACGACGCACTTCAGCACGATGAGGTGTGGGATCCTCTACGACAAACTTCGCTCTGAGGGAGGGAGCGACTAAAATGAGCCGGCGCAAGAAGAAATGTTTTGTAGTGTTTATGATGTCTGCTGTATTTTGAATGGGCCGCTATGTCGACGCGAGGCGTATGCACCACTGTAATGGGTTACTACCCTGACTATGTAGCCACCTGTATGCCTCGTATGATATGGAAGATATCCTCGTTTTCAACATGCTACGTCCCAGACACCTAGCGAACTGCACAACTTTAGGACGAACCACGACACCTGCCAAATCAGGATTGGGAATTTCAGCGCCACCGTGAATCTAACCCTTTCCCAGACGGCAATGACACTAGGCAGACTACTAAAATAGCGCCAGCGGTAGCAAGATATCCTTGCAAATGGTTCAAGTGGGCAGGCCTGTGCGACTCCTAGACAGAATGACATTACAAGTAATAACTACAACGATAATACTACACAAACATGCCAAGAACAGTACTACTAGCGAGGGGTCCGGATGGATAGCAAAAACATGCACGACTCGATCACTCCTCGTCGCTCTGCGTCATGTACTCATCGTCGCTGATGACCTGCTTCCGCGCGCTCTTCGCCCGCGGCGCCGGCCGGTCGTCCTCGTCCATCGGCGTCAGCGCAGAGTCGTAGCCCGCGGAGGACCCGCCCGCGGCGCCCGAGGGCGCGCCGGGGAGGCCGCTGCCGGTGATCAGCTTCGCGAACGCGGCGTCGAAGACCTTCTCCATTTCGTCCGCGTCGATGTAAACCCATGAGCCCTCCTGGTTATACGTCCGGGCGTTCTTGAACATGAGGCGCATGTCTTCCCGGAAGTCGAGGACGTTCTTGTAGTAGTGCGAGCTGATGCGCTTACGGATCGTCGACAGCGCGATGGGCTGTTTGATGAGCTGGTAATAGTCGGGGTACTCCTATAGTGCACGATGAGCAAGGTGTAAGAGCGTCGCAGAGAAAGTTGCGTACCCTCCGATCAGGGAGCTCGCGGAAGAGGTCGCTCCGCTTCCGGCCATGCTCATCCTCCAGATTCAGAACGGCCTTGTGGATGTCGTTCAAGGTCTTCTTCATCTGTTCCTTGATGGCAGTGGGAAGCTCGATCCCCTTCTTGCGACGTTTCTAGGAGCGGTGTCAGGACATACAACCTGCGATGAAAATGGAAGGTGCTTACCGCATCGCGCTCGTCGTCGTCCTCTTCCAGGAGGGACGGCGTCATAGACGTCGACTTCCCAACGCCTCCACGCTTGCGTTTACCGCTCGCAGGAACATCGAGCTCGGCCTTCGCCTTGCCCTTTTTGTTGCTCTTGCGAGGGCGGGGCGTCTCGAACTCGGGAGCAGGGGACCCGATCGACTCGGCTTGCCGGACTACCTTGTTCGTCGCCCTACGCTCTTTCTTCTCGCGCGCTCGTTCAGAGAGCTCCTGGATGTCCTCACCCTCTTCCAGCGCCTGCGCACTTGTCAGCACGCCGAACCCGCACACCAGATAGAACAAAGCTCACCAAGGCCCACTGATCGTCGCTGAGACCGTCATTGTAGTTGACGGTGGTACGCCGGCGGTGCCCTCGGCCCTCCATCTCGTCGATCTCGTTGGCGTCGGTGAACGGCTCGTCTGCGCGGTAGCACTCCGGGAGCTCCTCGAGCTGCATGAGAGGCATCGGGGGCTTCGTGCGGTTGCCCATCCTGCGCCAGTTCTCGGCGTGTTCTTGCTCGCGCTGCCTGTCCATCTCGTGGAAGAGCTTCGCCTCCTCGTCCGAACGGGCGATGAGCTCGTTGATCTCGTCGTCGTTCATGTCACCGGCTTCCTCGTTCTCCTCCTCTTGGTCGGCCTCGAGGATGGAACGCTACACGAGGGCGTGGTCAATAGGATGAACCTGCTTCAGGACGGTGTAGAACTCACCAGGAACTCCTCTTGCTCCTCCTGCGTAGACTTGTTGTCGAATCGACCAGCCTGGATGACCTTGTCGTCGATGTCGAGCTTGTACCGAGCACGAGCGAACATAGCCTCCTCCACACTCTTCTCCGTGATGAACCGCAGAATACGGACGACCTTGGTCTGACCGATACGATGCGCACGATCCTGCGCCTGGAGATCCGCGTGAGGATTCCAGTCACTGTCGAAGCTGTACGTTGGGTTCGGTTAGCACTGAAGGGCATACCGAGACGCGTAAGGCGACTCACATGACGACGGTGTCGGCGGTTTGCAGGTTGAGACCGAGACCACCAGCCCTGGTGGAGAGGATGAAGACCTTGTACTCGGAATTCGGGGCGTTGAACAGAGCAACATGTCCCGCACGATCTTCGGTCTTCGTACCACCATCGAGACGGAGGTACTTCCAACCCATCATCTTGAGGAAGTCCTCCATGATGTCCATGACCTTGGTCATCTGGAAGAATATCAAGACCTATGCAAGCATCCTTGTCAGAGAATGTCCGCCATAACGTGGAGGGTGACGACATACTCTGTGACCGGTCGCGAAGAACTTGGGCAGGATGCGATGGAGCAACTCAATCTTGCCAGAGCTACGAATGAGCTTGTCGTCGATCACGGAGCTGGGGTTGACCCTGTCCTCGACGCTCTCGAACAAGAAGGGGTGCTGGCAAATCTTCCGCAGCTGCATGAGCTCGTTGCTGAGACCCTTGACACCACCGTTTTTGCTGCAGGGAAACGCGTCAGCACCCATAGTTAACGGGACTGGGTATGATCACTCACCCCTTCGAGTCCTTGCCGTCGGCGATCATCTTGTACTTCTTCATCTGCTTGTAGAGCTGCGACTGCAGCGCACTCATGCGGACCTTGATCACCTTCTCGACCTTGTCCGGCAGCTCCGACTCGACGTCGCGCTTGAGACGACGCAGCAGGAACGGCCGCAGCACCTTGTGCAGACGACGGATGATGAGCAGCGCCTCTTCTTCGTTCAGCTCGATCTTGTCGCCAGTGCCGGAGTTCGCGAACGGTGTGTTGAACCACTCGTCGAACGACTTCACGGAGTTGAAGACCTTGGGGAGCGCGAAGTTCAGCAGCGCCCACAGCTCGGGCAGGTTGTTCTGCAGTGGCGTTCCGGTGAGGATGAGGCGGTAGCGGGAGTGGTAGTACGTCGTCAGCGTCTGCACGAGTTTACTCTGCGTGTTCTTCATACGATGACCCTCGTCTGCACACACTGTCAGTCCATATCCGCCGCACACTACCGTTTGAACCTACCGATGATGATGTAGAGCCACTTGATCCTGCTCAGGTGGTTGCGGTCTTTGATGATGTACTCGTACGTGGTCAGAACGACCTGGAAGTTCGTCGTCCGCAGGTCCGTCTGGAGAGTCTTACGCTGCGTGGGGTTGCCCTTGTACGCGATCATCGACACGCTCGGCGCCCACTTCGCAAACTCGCCAGACCAGTTCGTCATGGTCGAGAGCGGGACGATGACGAGGTACGGTCCCCGCTGTCTCTTGGACTCGATCAGGAAGGTGATGAGCGAGATCGTCTGGATCGTCTTTCCGAGACCCTGAACAAGACTGTGAGCACACTGACGAATGAGCGTGGGGATTGTCTCACCATCTCGTCGGCGAGGATACCGTTCAGCTTGTTGTTGTACAAGCTGACCATCCACTGCAGACCCTTGATCTGGTACTCCTTGAGCGTGCCACCGACGAGGATGCTCGGCTGCTGCGTGATCTTCTCCTTGATCGCGTGCGCGACCGCGTAGTAATCCAGCTTGCCCTTGTCTTCCTCGACACCAAACGACTTCGCACCGAACGTCTCCTCGCTGACGGGGCCCTCCTCGGACTCGAACGCGTCCACCACCTCGTGGCCTTCGGCCCGCTGCTGCTCGACGACCGCCTGCGCGAGCGAGTCGAGGTACGCGTCGGTCTGCTTGAGCAGGTGCGTGATACGAGTGTCCTTCGCCGTGTCGATGAGCTTCATGTACGCCTCCTCGTCGTCGTTCTTCAGCGCCTTCAGACGCTCCTTCGCGAGACGCTCGATCCGCTTCTGCTCCTCCTTCTCCGTGTGCGAGTGGAACGAGAGCACGGCCCTGCTGAGACGGTTGATGCGGTCCTGCGCGGCGCGGTTCGCCGCGATGACCTCCTTCCCGTGCGCGCAGATGATCCCGAGCTGCTCGACGTGCTTCTGCTTCGCCCGCCGCTCGCGCTCAACGCGCTGCTTCCGCTCCATCTGCTCCGTCATGCGCGCGTCGCGCACCGCGGGTTTCCTCACCCGCCGGAAGTCCGTGCGGTTCAGCGGCAGCAGGGAGCCATGCATGAGGCGCTCCGTCACCGACGCGCGGAGCTGGCGCTGCTTGTCGAGCACCCGCAACGACTTGAGCTCGATGAGCGCGCGCAGCTTCCCGTGCGTGTTCGCTGGCGGGTGGATCAGCTGCTCGAGCGACCGCGGCTCCTCCTTCTCGCCCTCCTCCAGCGGGTTCTCCAGGCCGCCGTCGCCCATCATCGCAGGCAGCGACTCGAGCTCGCGTATCCGCTGGTCGATGCGGGCGTCGATGTAGTGATTCCGCTCCTCGATGAGCTGGTGCGGGTCGAGGCCGACGGGCATGACCGACGGCACGAGCAGGCGCTGCATGCGAGTCGCCCACATCGACGGGCTGACCTTCGGGTCGCGCTTCAGGTGCGAGAACGGGTGGAGGTACGCGTTGTACGGGTAGATGCCCGAGTTCACGTCGTCCTCGAGGAACGGGCCCTTCGGCAGCTTCTCGGGGTCGGTCGTGATCTCGACCTCCTCGTCCTTGATCACCTCGGTCGTCGCGCCGACGGGTGGCGGGAGCTCGACGCCGTTGACTGGCGTGCCGCTCGCGCTCTTGTGGATCTTCACGGCGCTGTCGATCACTCGCGCGTTCACGTCTGCGCCGTGGAGAAGAGTCTGGAGGTCCGGGACGGCCTGGTTGGGGACCCGAATAGCCTGCTGGATAGACTCGGGGACGGGCAGACCGCGGGAGATGAGCTTGAACGCGTGGATTTGCGCGCGGAGAGCATTGATCTGGTCGGACGTGAAGGAGACGGGTGTTTGAGGGGCTGAGGGGTATGGCTGTTGTGGTACAGGCCCAGACGTGAGAGGGTTGCCGTTTGTGGCGGGCGCGCCGTTCGTCATGGGTGCTGTGGATGCCTGACCATTGAGACCCTGGTGTGGTTGTCCCCCCGCGGGCTGCTCTGGCTCTGATGCAATACAGCGTCAGTAAGCGTGCGTAATAAATTGCTAGTACGAGGGAGACAAATCGTGGATCATGGAGCCCAAGTCCTATAGATCAATGAAGGATTCGGATGATTCTGACGTGTATGCGCCTTAACGTCTATGACTGAAAGGCGACAACACCCTCGCAGAGGCAGCTATGGGCTCTCGTCAAGCGCATTCACGAGCCCTCAGCTTCTGCTTCGGAACCCGGACGAAGCCCGGAGGACGCATTGCTTGTGGGCTCGCTGGTCACATCCATCGCATGTACCTACCCCGTTCGCGGGCATGCCCGCGCTATCTGCATCGCGTACACGGTGGCCTCGTCGTAGAGACCGGAGCATTGCAACGTGCGTTGAGGTGACAAACCAATACACTAAGACTTGCTGCCCTCTTCGGAAGCTCAAGTGATCGAGCCTTCCTCGGCGATGTACGCACGACAGCACACTGTACTTTCGTGATTGGTTGGATCACGGAAAAGAGCAGGCATACTTGCCTTGCCCACAGCCGGATAGGTGAGCTGACGGCCATGGCAAGCACACCTACACCGAGTGTCGCAACCCGTGGACGAAATTGAGCGAAATATGGGGACGGCAGGGGTGGCGCTAGACACAGGGACGGGCAACGGGGTGTTGCAGGCTTATCCCGAACACGAGAAGGAGAGCTGGACGAGGTTCCAGCGCAACAGGCAAATCAGCCACATCGACCATTGCGCGGGAACTTGCGATCCAGGGAACCAGGGAGGGGGTTGCAATCAAGAGAAAGGTTGAAGGGACAGAGTTGCCAGGAATGTTGAGAATATAGTGACACTCACTCAGCTGGTGTTGAATGCTGTTCACCCATCCGTATATTCTCTGGAGCTCCTCGTTGTTCTGCGTCGTGTAGCCATTCCCGCGAAGAACGGCTGCTCGCTGTTGTGATGTGGGAGGAAGCTATAAACAGCGGATCGCGGAGGTCAATGTGGCTGAGACGCACCTGGAGGAGATACTGTATGCGCTCTCTCGGGTTGGTAGGGGGTTGTTGTTGTTGAGCGGGGTTGTTGGTGAATTGAGGTAGGGAGGGTTGTTGTGGATTGGGAGCAAGGTTCGGGGCAGCCATTCCGAGGACGGCGGGGGCGACGCGACGGAGGGAGCGCGACGCGCAGATCTCGTGCTCGAGCAGGACACGACAGACTCGCTCAAGCCGAGTCGCCCAAAACTCGTCCCCTCCCCGCATCGCCATGCTGACTAAGCGCATCAAGCGCCGACACAACAGAGGGTCACGTGGGCAGACGCGTCGCGCGCAGGCGGTGGCGCAGAACTCGCGGGGCCGCGCCTCATTCACGACTCTTTCCACGACCGCCACGACAAAGCGCATCATGCCAGCAGAACGAGCGGGGGTAAGCTAACAGGCTATGGAGGTGGAATCAAGCTCATCTTCCTCGCTGCAGTATACGGTGACCATGTTCCTTGTCGACATCTCTCCCTCTATGGGGAAGATGCGGCAGGTCAGCATATCGGGCGCAAACGGCAAAGACTCGGAGACCATAGAAATGACAAACCTCGAATGGTCTCTTCAATATGTCATGCTCAAGATACAGGAAATGGTCTGCCCCAGAAACTATGCCCTTCAAGCCCTAAGGGATTAAGGGACTAAATGACTTTCCCAGATATTCAATGGCCGTAAGACGGACAAATGTGGTGTCATCCTCATAGGCACCGAAGGCAAGGATGAGTAACAATTCCTTGTTGTTGTCACTAACACTGCCTCTAGAGACCAACAATGTCATCAACGAGGAGAACGGGGGCTATGAACACGTCTCAGAGTACATACCCATCGCCCACCCAAACGCTACCACGCTCGCCAAGCTGCAGGCGCTGGAGCCGTCAACCGTTGCGGGAGATCGTAAGTGCGCGTGTTCTACAGCTTTGTCTTATAAAGTCCATCGGCTGGGATAATTGCGAGCTCGTCCGCAGTCAAAGGCGTGCATGTTCTGGTCAGACCCAGGCGTAGCCCCAGTCGCCGGACCCAACAAGGTCTGACCTAGGGAGGACCTCCGTCTGCACCACGACACGGGCAGAGCTCCTGCCTGCGCGATCCTTGTGTTCCAGTGCTGTAGTCATCACTCGGTCTTCTCACCGCCGCTGTGTGAACTGTGACTGACTCCCACTCTCGTAGCTGTCGACGCTCTCATTGTGGCTATTGAAACGCAGGACAGATTCCTGGGCAATAAGAAGACATGGACCCGCAAGGTATGCCTCCTGACCGATGGCGAGAACCCCATCGAAGTCGAGGATTGGGAGGCGACCGCAAACAAGATGAACGGCTTGAACATTCAGTTTACCATTGTGTATGCTTGAGTTTCCACTCACTACATGCCTCGCCTTGACGTGATCTCTAAAATAGCGGTGTTGACTTCGACGACGAGGAGTTCAAAGAGGAAGGCAAGAGCAAGATGAAGGTGCGGCTCTCGCTTCGTGGGGTGCTAGGACCTCTTCTCACCATTGGCGTAGGCGGCCAATGAGCTGTTCTACCGCACCTTCACCGAACACCTCGAAGCGGGCGTAGTAGGCAACTGCGACTACGTGCTCACGGAGGTCTCCCGGCCCGACGTGCGCGAAGTCAAGTCGACCATGACGGGCAACGTCCTCCGCATCGGCGACACCGACGCCCGCCCCGACCAAGCACTCGAGCTCATGGTGAAGACGAGCAAGTGCACCGCGCTCTCCCGCCCCAAGAGCTTCAAGAAGTTCGCGCGCAGGAAGGAGACCGCTGAGGAAGCGGCCGCCGCCAAAAACAGGATGGACGAAGACGGCGCCGAAGACGAGTCGACGTTCGCCCAGCTCCGCATGCGCAGCGAGTACTACCTCGAAGAGGACAAACCCGGGTCTGTCAAGGACGAACACGACATGGACGACGACGACGAGCGTGCACAGGCCGAGCGCGACAAGCGGCTCGTGAAGGTGCAGAAGGAGGAGCTCGTGCGCGGGTACAAGTACGGCGCGTCGTTCGTGCCCGCGCCCGAGGAGGAGTTCCCGCGGCTGCCCGTGCGCAAGGGCATGGACATCTGCGGGTTCTTCCCGCGCGAGCGTTTCCGGCGGGAGCTCGCGATGGGCGAGGTGTACTACGTGTGGGCAGACCCCGCGAGCCCAATGCAGCAGGTCGCGCTGTCGAGCGTCGTGCAGGCGATGAACGAGGCGCGCGTGCTTGCGATCGCGCGCTGGGTGAAGACGGACAAGGGCGACCCGAAGATGGGCGTCTTGTGGCCGACGATATTCGAGGAGATCGATTGTTTCCTTTGGGTCCAGGTCGGTTTCCGCGTGCAACTTCAAGTGAAATGCTCACCCTATATTCTCTGTGCAGATGCCGTTCGCAGACGACGTTCGCAACTTCACCTTCGCTTCGCTCGAGAACCTCGTAACGAAGAAGGGCGAAGTCGTGAAGGAGCATCCGTACCTCCCGACGAACGAGCAACTGGACGTAATGGAGAAGTTCGTCGACGCAATGGACCTCATGGATGCTGGTGAGAAGGACGAGGATGGGTGCGTGGATATCCTCTCCAGCAGCCCAACCATGCTCACTCCGCAACTTCAGAAACCGCCAACCATGGTTTGACACGACACTGTCATACAACCCCGCAATCCATCGCATGAAGCAGGCGCAATTCCACGCCGCTATCGTGAAGGACCTCAATACGCACCCCCTTCCGCCACCACATGAGGAGCTACTCAAGTACTTCGAGCCACCCCGGCGCGTGCTCAAGCGCGCCCGAGAGACCATTGACGAGTGCAAGCGCACATTTAACGTCCGCGAAGGTACGCCCCATCCTTTGCGCCGATGTGCTCGGTTTTCGCTCATACCTACGTGTGTGTGTAGTTCCGAAGAAGGTTGCGCGGGTACGGAAGGACGAGCACGTTCGCGCGCACGACGAGGATGAGGAGATGCTGCTCCTCGACCGCCAAGCCGGCCCCTCCCAGACCCAACGCCCCACGCAGTCCCGCACCCTTATCCAGACCGTCCAAACGGCCAGCCCCTCCCGGATGCAGACGCAGAAGAAGCCCCTGGGCAACGGCTCAGACGACAGTGCGACCGAGATCGAGGAAGACGAAGACGAGGAAGAGCTCCTACTCGATTCTGCGCCGGCGCGGAAACCAGAGCGGGCCGCACCTCTGCCGACGCCCGCGCGTTCACTGTCCCCGGACGCTCGGGTTGACAGAAACAGGCCGAAGCGGCGCATTATCGGGTTCACATACCCCTTGGCCGACTTCCGAAAGAACATCGCGCGCGGGGATGTAGTGACGAAGGCGGTCGAGGACTTGGCGTTCATCATCAAGGAGGTCCTTGTCCGGCAGTTTGCGTCGAAGCGGTTGGATGAGATGGTTGAGTGCATGTACGAACTCCGGAAGGTCTGCTTGGAGGTGCGCACATTCCTGCCCGCGGTGATCTTGTCTCATAGATGGTGCGTAGGAGGACGAGATCGACGCGTGGAATACGTAGGTCTACGCGCTATCATACGATTGCCGGGTGCTCATGGCGGACGTTCTGTTAGCTTCGTTCGCGAGCTCAGGGAAACCTGCCTGGAGTCAGATCCAGGCAACAAGGGCTTCTGGGACAAGGTCCGCAGCATTGGGCGGCCTCTCAGCTACATCAGCCAGCCGGAGGCCGCCAAAGCTGGCGGCAAGTCTGCAATCTCCGAGAGCGAGGCGCAGAAGGCATGTTCCTCTTAGTCGCTGTGTTCTCTCCGAGTTTCAGCGTTAACATGTCTCGTTATGCAGTTCATTCAGGAGTAATCCTATGGTACCAGTAGCCGCGTTATTCCATCTAACACCGCCCCTCTGGGTACCTTATCTCTGTACTATACTATACCTGCCATGCACTGATATGACCTCGATTCATGACCACGTAACCTTTGGTGCAGTAGCTCGAACGCACTCTCGATTTCTCACAGAAGGCATAGCGGCTTCGGGATGCCTCTACAGAGTCTTCGAGAGGTAATACGGCCCTCCTGGCGCCTGTGCGATCTCAAAAGCCCGAAATTCCCGGCAGGTATGATTTGATGGGGGCAAGCTAGGTTCAAGGCATCCCCAGTACTGGCGGTGCCAGTTAAGTACTTATGATTGATAACACTTGAGGGATCCCGAGGCCGACCAGAATAAAGAACTGGAGAAAGAAAAAGGGGACGAACAAGGATCAAGACACAGGTCTGAGGCAAGAAGACACGAAATAGCAGAAAAAAACCGAACAGAAGACGAGGAGAAAGGACAGCGGGGGAAGGGGGGAAGGACGAGGGAGGGAGCGTGGATGTGCGTGCGCTCAGTCGGTGGCGATGCCGCAAAACTCAGCGAAGGGATACTTGGCGCGGATGAGCTCGACGACCCAGTCGATGGGCGTGGCGTAGGTCACATGCGTGTCGCCGTCGTAACTCATGCCAGAGTGCAGCATGGCGACGGCATCGCCGCTGCCCGTGACGATGAGGGCGCCGGAGTCGCCGTGGTCGCTGAAGCTGCCGGACGTCTTGCCATAGTTGAAGACCGCGACTTCTTGCGACTCGATTCCGAGGTTGGTGCAGGTGTAGGCTTTCAGTTCCGAACAGCGGCCCAACGTCAGGTCCGTCGTGTTGCCGTACTTCGCGACAATGAACAGCGGCTTGCCGTCCTTGTCTACGGTGTCGGGGGTGTGCGGCAGGACGCGAGCGATGTCGAGCTGGAGGCTTTCAGGGATGCTTTTGTCGTAGCGAGCGGCAACGTCGGACCAGAAGAATTTCTCGAGCTGCCTGGCGCTGTATCGATTGCCTGAAAAGATTGTGCATTACCAAGCGAGAACTGGAATGAGGAGAGGGAGAGGAACTGGAACCGAACACACCAAAGTCGAAGACGTTACGCTCGAAATTCAGCAGCTTCGCCTTGTGGACGGCGAAGGTGGCGATATCACAAGTGTAGGGGCGGTCACCACTCCCGACGAAGATCTCGGGAGCCCAGTCGAGGACACCGAACCTCCGGGCGTCAGCATCCTTCCACTCGGCCTTGACTTCGTCGAAGAGCGCCTTGAGCATCCTGCTGTCCACCGTCTTCTCCTCCCAGGCGGTCTTCTTGCGTCGCAGGGCTATGGCATGTCTCGTCTCGTCCCCCTGCGCCTTCGTCTCCAAGACCTGCAAATCTTCGGCATACGCAATGACATCGCGGGAGCAATCATCGATCTTCTCCTCGATTTCGGCGATGGCGCGAGCGAGTCGGCGGTCCCCGCAGACGAGGATGTGCTGAGGGTTGGTCCCATCGAAGTCGTATGGAGTGGTCGTGTCGGGGCAAGCGACGTGCTTGGTGGTGACGCCGAGGATCCTCTCGCTGGGCTTGCCGTCGCTGGTCTTGACCTCGCGGAAGAAGAAGGTGAGGGTGCCCTGCGCGTCGTCGGACTGCCGGGCGATAGGGATCCCGAGGCCGGTGTTGAAGGGATGGTTGACGCCGAACGTGGGGCTGACGTTGTCTTCGACGCTCATCAGAGGCCGGCCGTCGAGCCTTTTGATGGTCCCTTCGGTCCACTCGACTACGACGCCGGTGATCTGCGCGTTGGCGAGGATGGCGAGGATGTCGGGGGTAGCATCGCGAAGGGCACTGGCGTTGGCGGACTTGGGCGGAACGGTGATCCACACCACGACTGGCCCCATGTACTCGTCCTTGCCGTCCTCGACGATCGAGAAGCGGACCGGCTGCACCGCCGAGTACTTGAGGCCGCGCGCCTTGAGCGCGGCCACGATTTCGGGCGCGACGGTGTGCCAGACCGTGTTGAGTGGCGTGCCGAAGACACCGTGCGCAGTCTTGACGGGAATCTTGAAGAAGCGGGCGCCAGGCGCGGGCACGGGGAAGGGGTTGTGCTCATGATCGGATCGCCACAAGAGCGGGGGAGGGCTGCCGGAGAGGCCGTGATACCAGAAGTCGGTCTCGTATTTGCTGATGAGATTGGGAGCGACGACGGTGAAGGCGTCAGAGGTACTGATGTACCGCGAGAACAGCGTCGAGGCATCGCCGAGGGTGTGAGAGATGGGAAGGGTGGGAGAGCCACGGGGCGTAGGAGAGCTAGGGGGCGTAGGAGAGCCAGGGGGCGTAGGAGAGGCGGGAGGCTCGGCAGCGTCTTGAGGGGTGGCCTGGACCGGGTTCCGGCGGATCATGCAATCGACCATAAACACCGTAACGGCTGGAAAGGCAAAAAAAATGTGAGTATCTACGTCGGGCAAAAAAGCAGGCGGAGAGACGTACAGCTCAGGTATTTGGGGTTGGCTAGGACTTTCTCAACCATCGCCTTGACACCAGGGACAACCTCTACGAGGTGGACGGACAATCGCGAGTCAGAGATGGACGTGTGCAATGACCAACTTGAAGCGGCTCACTGTCGCTCAGGTATCCAAGCTCGGCGAGCTCTTCGGCGGTCAAGTCGACGACCTCTGCAGGAAACACTCAGTACTACTCGTAACGGATCGGAACGACGGATGCCACTCACTCTTGTATGGATCCATAGTAGCAAAAAACCGTTTGCAATAAGGTGGTGGCAAGCAAAGCGCAGTTTAGGGGTAACTCTTCGACGGGGAAGCGCTGGGGAGCGATGGGAGACGCAAAGCTTAAAAGCTTAAGGGCCCGGCCCGACTGCTTTAAAGGGAGCTTCGCGCGGGCCAGTTGAGTCCGTGGATGTCGAGCCTTGTGAGGGCCCTACCGCATGCCCTTGTGACCCGCCGCTACGAACGAACGGAGTGATGCTGGAAATGGCCCAAAAGGTGCTTGGTATCACGACGTCAGCTTCCGGGGCTACCCAGCCAGCGAACTTGAATGCTGAGATCTGAGAGTATAATAAATGGCCTCGGCGTACTGAACTTTTGGAAATTGGCGCCATCTAGATGAGATTCGTGATCCGTTTGTATTACGTAAGTAGCTCGCTACTGGATCTGGTGTAAGTAATTACCGTAGTGCTCGTCAATGGATCGAAGCCCTTATCTCTCTTCAGGCTCGAGCGATTCCCGGCGGGCGGCCGTTATAATATTGCGCAGATAACGCTCGGTGGTCCGAACCGCTCATCTCAGGTTCTCTCACCCGACCCTCACACCGAGCCCTCCAAACCAGATGGGGCTTGAAGAGACCAAGCTACCCATGTACGGGGCGTCGACCGCGCCAGCGCCAGCGCATGCGCAGCCATTGCGCCGTCGCCTCCTTCGCTTCGTTCTGGCCGCGGTACTGACCGCGACGGTCGTGCAGTACCTCGGCCTAGTTGCACACCTTTCGCGTTCTGGTAGAGGCGAAACCGTGACAGTGCCCTTGCACGCCCAGGAGTACCTCGACAAGTGCCAGCTGTTGAATGTCAAGCCCGGCCCACCTCCCGACTTCCACACCCGGACGCACTCGGACCGATTCGTGCCAGGGACACAGCCTACGCTCATTACCGTGAGCGGACCTTCTGGAATCCTGCAACGCGGAGCGCTAACCCCGTTATACCTATCAGAACGCGACTATTTGGACGGGGCGCGGCAATGGCCATGAAGTGGTCCACGGTGATGTTCTCCTCCATGGCGGCATTATCCGACGTGTCGGGCACCTCCAGCAGTCCGTGCTGGAGGAGTACGCGGACTTAACGCGTATCGACGCGAAGGGTCGCTGGCTTTCGTCTGGGTAGGCCCTCTCTTGCTCGTAGTCGGTATCCTCTCACGCACTCACCGGGACGCTGCAGAATCGTGGACCTGCACAGTCATCTGTGAGATTCTCCTAGCCACTCGTTGAACTAAAGGCTGATGCACGCGTCCTGCGTATCAGAGGTGTAGACTCGAGCCCAGAATTGGCCGGCACTTCGGACGGCAACTCGTTCAAAGGCCCAATACAGCCTGTATGGTCCTCACCATCCGTGCAGGGTCGATCGAGAGCTCATCAGCTTCACAGTGGTTGAGAGCACTTGACGCCCTGAACACGCACGACGACTCCTATGCGACCAGCATAGCCGGCGGTGTAACTGTAAGCGTCATCAAGCAGTCTTCCGTAGCGATATCTCAACTCGGGACTCTTCAGACCTCACTCGTCCTGCCGGGTTCCGCCAATGCCATCGGCGGTCAGGCCATTATCATTAAGTTGCGTCCCCCAACCGACCGATCACCGACCGGTATGCTGCTGGAGAACCCGTACGAGAAGAACAGAACACTGTACGACCCCTCCGTCGCGTTCCGGTACCGGCACATGAAGTATGTCGTGCCTCTCCCTTCTTACTCGCAATGAGAACTAATGTGTTGCGCGCAGACATGCATGCGGAGAGAACCCTCGTACGCTCTCCAAACTTTCTCTGGTGTGCTCATAGCCACTCACTGTCGATCATGCGTTACAGACAGCATCTACGGCTTCACCCGCATGGACACAACTTGGGCGTTCCGCGAGGCATACGAGAAGGCCCGCTTGATCAAGCAGTCCCAGGATGAGTTCTGTTCCAAGGCCGTCAGAGGTGAATGGGCTGGCCTGGGCGAGTTCCCGGAAGACCTCCAGTGGGAGGCCCTGGTGGACGTCCTCAGAGGGCGCGTCAAGGTCCAGAACCATTGTTACGAGACTGTCGATCTCGATGACATGGTCCGGGTAAGGCGTGCACGCTATATTCTGTTCGAGGCCTGTACTGAGTGTCAGTACCCCTCAGCTCACGAACGAGTTCAAGTTCTCTATCGCTGCGTTCCACCATGCACACGAGACTTACTTGGTCCCCGACACTCTGAAATCCGCCTACGGTAAGCGAAGGAGTAAGACAGTTTTGCTACGGCGAGTACTGATGCTTGCTGGGGATAGGCCACCCGCCCGCAGTCGCCCTCTTCGCGACGAACGCGAGGTACAAGCGCGAAGCCTATCGCGGCTCCGAATTCGCAGCCAAGATATTGGCCGACAACGGCATACAGGTCGTGATGAAGGTGCGCACCCCTCTCTTCCTGGCATTGTACGGGCCCCGCCTGAACGCCCTTCCCAGTCCGACCACAACGTGCTCGACTCTCGGTTCCTGCTGTACGAGGCACAACAAGCGCACTTTTACGGCCTCCCGGCCAATCTGGCTTTCGCGGCCGTGACCTCTACACCCGCACATATCATGGGCCAAGACCATCGTATTGGATATGTCTCTGAGGGTATGTCTTTAGGCCTGTCTCTCCAAGATGTCCCTGACACGAATTCCAGGTTACGATGCCGGTACGTTGACCGAAGGGGATTCATCTCTCACCGACGCAACCTGACCCATCCTTACCGCAGATGTTGTGCTGTGGGACAGCCACCCCTTGGCCCTGGGCGCAACTCCTGAACAGGTCTGGATCGACGGCATTGCGCAAATTGAGAAGCCGTACGCCCACACCAAGCCTGCAGCATTCCAGAAGCCGCCCCAGGTTCCCGACTTCGAGAAGGAGGCCAAGGAGGCGCTCAAGTACGAGGGCCTGCCCCCGCTCGAGCCGGCGCGGACCCAGGCGGACGTGGTCGTTTTCACAAATGTCAGCAGCGTACACCTGCGTGAAGGACAGGACATTCAAGAAGTGTTCGTCGCTGAGGCTTCGGATGCACTCTCCGCTGGCGTCGTCGTTGTGCGCAATGGCAAGGTCGCATGCGTCAGCACCGCCACGGGCACTTGTGCGTCTTCTGTGCGCGATGAAGATGACGCGGAATTCGTCGACCTTGAGGGCGGCGCGCTCTCGCCGGGGCTCGTCACTGTGGGCTCGCCTCTCGGGCTGGAAGAGATCACTGCGGAAGAGTCCACCATTGATGGCTACGTCCTCGACCCTCTCACTCACGACGTACCGAAGATTGTGGGCGGCACCGGAGCACTGGTCCGCGCCGCCGACGGCCTGCAATTTGGCACTCGCGATGCATTGTACGTGTCCCAGCCGTCCCCTGCGCACAGACGCTCCGTTGACCCGTCTTATACAGGATTGCGTACCGTTCTGGGGTGACGACGGGCGTGGTTGCGCCGCAAAGCGGCGGATTCCTCGCCGGCCTGAACACCGCGTTCTCGACCGTCGCGCGCCACAAGCTCGAGACGGGCGCCGTTCTGCAGGAAGTGGGCGGCCTGCATGTCTCCATCCACCCCGTGGGCACCCCCAGTGTAAGCACGCAGATCGCGGCGTTGCGCCACGTGCTGCTCGGCGAGACGAAGGGCGAGCTGAAGCGCGCGGTAGACAGCATCAAGCAGGTGTGCACCCGCCCTCAAGTTCTAGTGATGACCCTGTTGACGCCTAGTTTGCTAGGGCGACGCTCCTCTCGTCGTCGCCGCCGAAAGCGCGGACGTGATCGCATCCGTGGTTGCGCTCAAGTCGGAAGTAGAAGCTCATGTCGGCCACGCGATCCAGGTTACCGTTCTGGGCGCATCTGAGGCGCACCTTCTTGCCAAAGAGCTCGGACAGGCTAACGTCGGCGTGGTCATCGGACGCACACGGCCGTTCCCGAACTACTGGGAGAAGCGTCGGATGTGAGCTCGCGACGCTGCACCGACTATGACGACTATGCTGACTTTTCTTCAGGCTGCCCGGGCCTCCCCTCTCTGAGACGAACGCCATTGCCGTCCTCCTCGCGCACAACGTCACGGTCGCCGTGGGTGTGGAGGAAGCGTGGATGGCGCGGAATACGCGCCTCGATATCGCCTGGGTGAGTGTCTATATGAAGCTTGGTCTTGAGTCGCTTGTTGCTCACACAGGGACGTTCAGGCCGCACTGGAGTCTGGCGGGGAGATCAACAAGGCGGATGCGCTCGCGCTCGCCTCAGTCAACGTGGAGAAGCTGCTCGGCATCAAGACGGACAGCCTGCAGGCGGACCTCGTCGCTACGCGTGGTGGCGACCTGCTTGGGTTCAGCAAGGTGGTGGGCGTCGTGTCTCCCCGACGCGGGGTCGTGGACCTCTTCTAGGTTGTCTAGCAGTTATACTGGCGAGCCATTGGGATTATCGACATCTATACGCGGAGTATATTGTTATACTACATGATTATGCTTGGTCTTTTGACGAGGGGACATCGCAAATGTCCGCCCTGCGCCAGGATGTGCCCAAAAACCATTATATCTCAAGGCTTAGCTAACACCTCCGAACCTGTTGCTCGACTCTGATCGGTGTGGGGATCGTGGCAGACTCCACCCTTGTCGGGGTCGAAAAGCCGGATAACCATCGGTCCGTTCCTGTATTTGACAGGATAGGCGAAACCTCCGCCCTCCTTGAAAGCCCATGAGCGACGAGCATCCTTGAGAAGAGGTGCGACACACACCGTTGGACAAACACGGAACGAACCGAGATCTGGGATGACCCCGCGAATCCAGCGCGTCCCGGACCCGGTTTTGACAAGCACCATCACACGATCGCCGGTCTGAAGAGGTTGGAGTGAGAGGGTTATACGAGGGCTGACCGGGACCGTTCGTGCTCGTGACTGACCGCAAAGCACAACCGCCCCTCCCGAGGGGTGGTGTCCGGGAGACCCTCTTCTGAATCAGCTTCGTAAGAACAGTCGCTTACGGAAGACCCCCTCGACGGAGTGTTTCGTTCTTGGATATAGAAGCGCTTGAATCTGTCCAGGACACCGTCCTCAACTTGATCGGGATCGGAACGAGTGGTAGCAAAGTCTTCGTCCCGGAAGGCAGTAGCGGCGTCCGATAGATTGTATGCGGGCCCGCCGCGAGGCTCGGAGGACGTTGGGAAGGTTATGCGGGGCTGGTAGTACATGATGATACGGGGAGGAGATCAACAACGAGATGAGGAGATATACAATGGCCACCCCAGGAGGATCAGTTATGGTACAAACCCGCGAGCGAGGCGGGTCGCGCCCACGAGTGTTCAGGCCTAATGAGGACGGGGAGTTGAGTCAGTACGGAACGCCCGCATTGCGCGTTTATAACCGTCAGGCAGTTGTGCCACTGGATCGTCAAGGAAGGGGTGACGGTGGCATCGTCTATTGGTTTACCACGTGCGACTCATCACAACCGCCATTCGCGAGAGCATGCAGAAACACTGGTGGGCTTGCGTATTCTTTTGACTGAGTGACCGAGGACAGACCATAACCGGCTTAGGGGAGGCCCTGTGAGCAACCACACGTGTTAGTTTCCGACAACAGGTAGCTCGGTCCGAGAGACACTCGCCAACGTTGTCGCAGGGTCAATGCATCGCCGAAGACGCTCTTATCCTTACTCGGGGAAATGGACATCAGTTGTCTTTGCTCCATGACGCATGGGGAGGCTACGATTCCACCACCGTCGATGCATGATGAACCCTCTCAGGAGAGAAATCGCATAGTGATACAACAGATATACGCAGATAGGCTGCAATGTCGTCAGAACAAGCCCGCTCACGGCTTCGCCTTGATGTTGCTGACGATGAGGCTCTGCGCACTGTATCAGCATCTTCACCACCCCGATAACGCGTGCAGAAGTGACCTTGTACGCCTGTACATCGCCCTTGAACTTGGACACCGTGCCGTCCGCGCATACCCAGAGCTGGCGCAACCGTCAGCAGAACTCACGTATTGATGCAGGTCTTGAGCCTACCTCGTTGGCAACCTTCGTGATGAAGCGCTCGTCGTGAGAAATGAGGATAACACCGCCGTTCCACGAGCTCAGCGCCGCCATGAGCGCGTCCAGACCCTCGATATCGAGGTGGTTAGTCGGCTAAAGTGTCCGTTAGTACCCCTGCGGTATCTGGCACTCACGATTACGCACCTCATCGAGCAGCAAGACGTGGGGGCGTTGCAGCGAGAGAACCGCGAACGCAACACGCGACTTCTGACCCCCGGAAAGCGTACCGATGGGCTGGAGGCTGCGGACGGCCGTATCAGTATTATGTGTTTGGAAGAGGGACATCGCGACTTACCCAGTCATGCCGCTGATCTGGAAGTTGCCCAGGTGCCCACGGTATTCCTGCTCCGTCTTGCCCGGGAACTTATGCGCGAGGAACTGCACGGGGGACATGTTGGGGATCAGGTTGTCGACGTGGTGCTGTGCGAAGTAGCCACTGCAGCGAAGGTACTCTCACGTCAGTGGCATGATGTGAATGCGTAGGAACCATACGCACATCCGAAGCCGGCCATTCTGGCTGACGTGACCGCTGAGGGGCTTCAGCTCGCCCGTCAGTAGCTTGATCCTAGACAAGCATGATCTCGATCAGCTATGGATCGCACAAGGTGAAGGCAGCGGCACGCACAGTGTCGACTTTCCGGCACCGTTGGGGCCGACAACGGCAATGCGAGAGTCCAGGCCAACGTCGATGTTGATGTCCTTCAGCAAGACCTTGTCTGGCGTGTACCCGAACGAGGCCTCGTTGAGCTGCAGCACCGGCGGCGAGATCTTCTCCGTTTCGGGGAACTTGAACGTCTCCGTCTCCTCCACTTCTGGAGGTTGCAGCTCGGGGAGCTAAGACGTTGTGTGTGAGCTTGGGCCGAGGGGAGGCCGATGGATGGGTGGACGTACCTTCTCGAGAATCTTGATCTTCGACTGCGCCTGCGCGGCGCGGTTGGCGTTGTAGCGCCACCGGTCGATGAAGGCTTGCAGGTGCTTGCGGTACTCCATCTGGGTCTCGTATTCCTTCCGCAGGTTCCTGTCGCGTTCCGACTTCGTGGAGTAGAATTGCGTGAAGTTACTAGGGAACAGGGCGTTAGTCAGACACGATTGCCTAGAAAGGATCGTACGTACCCCTTGTAGTAGTCGAGACGACCGGAATGCATGTGGATGATGTCAGTAGCAACGGCATCCCTGTACTAGGGATTAGGAGAAAATGGTGAGTAAATGACTGTATCACTTACAAAAACGCTCGGTCGTGGGAGCTATAAGTGCGGTGGTGTCAGTATGGGGTGGCTCTACAAACTACTAGCTGCTCACACGACGAGCAGGGTACCGGGCCATGTTTGCAGGTAATCTTCCAGCCAAGCGAGGGCGTTGAGATCGACTGCACGAAGCGTCAGTATCTACCCGGAGAGACCAGGATGGTTGAGTCTTACTGTGGTTAGAAGGCTCATCAAGCAGTAGCAACGCAGGCTGAATATTTTTGCGTTACCGTTAGCATATTAAGATTGACTCATGTCAGGTGCCGCCTTACTTTCACGAACAGCGCTCTCGCGAGAGCAAGACGCATTCGCCAACCACCACTGAACGACTTCGTAGGCCGCTTCTGGTCTTCTTCACTAAAGCCCAAACCTGTCTCCATGTGAGCACTCGATCAACATGCGCATGGCCGTGGATGCGTACCAGCAAGCAATGCAGCGGCACGTGCAGGTCCGCTCTCAGCCTCCATCTCAGCAAGCTGCGCATGCACCTCGGTCAAACGCGTCTGTGCCTCGTCGCGGGCATCCTCAAAGCGCTTGTCGTCACCCTCTTTCTCGAGCTCCGCCAGCTTGGCGTTGAGCGACGCCTCCTCGCGCAGAAGCGTGTCGCGCCAGACGTCGGCCTTGAGCACGGAGTCGAGCGCGAGCGTGTCGTCGCCGACGATCTAGGAAGGACGTGTGAGCAGCTGGGCGAGTGTGTGAGAATGGAAGGAGGGGCACGCACTTCTTGCTCGACGAAGAGGATGGTGATGTAGGCGGGGATGGGGACTTCACGCATCGCGATGTGTCGGAGCAGTGTTGATTTACCGACACCGTTACGACCGATGATACCGTAGCGGCGGCCGTATGCGAGTGTAAGGGACGCGCCAGAGCTATACAAGAATATTTCAGTATAGGATAGCATATGCATGCGGGATAGAGTGAGCACAGAATACGATTTGAGCCGAAGTTGACGTCGATCGAGGAGAGGTGGACGTCTTTCGACTTGTTTTTGGATGCCGCGGCAGCGTCGAGAGGGTTGATCTTCATGAACATCTCCTCGTATGTTTGCTGGGGTATGACAGTGTTAGGATGTTATTCGTTTGGCTTTGAATTAGTTACTCGCCTGTTTCTTGTGCTGGTCCAAAATCTTGGAACCCTCGTACAGGGTCCGCTTCGACCTCTTCTCGATCTTGGCCTGTAGAGGCCATCAGACGCACTTCATTTCGAGCGAGCAACAGATAACATACACGGAGCTTCGCCTCCTGCTTTTCGAGTTTCTTGACATCGACGCGAGAAGCTCTGTAGGTTTACGCTCGCACCCGGCCCCATTTGACTGGGGAAGTAAGCTAATCACTCACTTTCCCTTGTTTATACTCTCCAGGTCCACGCCCTCCGTGAATGCGATCGTGTTGCTCATGTTCGCCTTGCTCAGGTCCATGACCTTGTCCAACCTAACAAGCCCCGAGCTCGCACCCGCCCGGTTCTTCTCCTCCCGCCGGGTCAGCGGCTCCTCCAGGAGGTCGGCCAGGCGCTGCACGAGCCTGTCGAGATCGCCCTTTTTCGCCTGGATGGACGACGACCCGATGGCGGAGTCCAGAATGTCGCGTGTGACTTGCAGGACGTCCTCATCGTCCGCGGCGTCGTCGAGGTCGAGCAGGTAGCCAGAGAGGTACTGGATGACGATCTCCTCGGTGCCCGGCAGAGCGTCGCGGATGTCCTCGGCGATGTCCTCGGCGGAGACTCCCATAGTGCAGCAGTGAGAGTGTTTGGATTGTGAAGCAAGTCTGGACGATACCACAGAACTCCGGGCAGACCGTACACAGAAAGTAGGCACAAATTAGACGGCGGCACAGGGACCCTTGGGAGATCGGAGATCTGGCAGCCGATCGCGTGGCGACGTGCGCGTTCCGCATTTGGCGAAGAAGGTTCGCGCTCGCCCACCACCTCCAGGTGAGCCAAAATCAATGATGGCCCAATGCACCCTTCGTTCCGTTGTACGACTTTGAGAAGCAGCATATGAGGCCATTATGCTCTACCCTGGAGATTTTCGGGGTGTATGAAAATCTAAGATACGTCTGGCAAGAGCCCCTCCGAGTCCCGACAAGTATTGGCGTAGCTCCCCTAAATCCAGACACCAATTGTGAAATACATTGCCCCCGTTCCTCGGTATGCTGGCCATTGTGTCGAAGCAGATGCTATTATTTTTACTGCGGTTCTTGGGGAGTCACATCTGCCTGCATTGTGCCACTCGGCCACACCTCAGCACGGTCCATTCCGTTGATCATTGTTTCCTGACTGTGGCTCAGGCGTGCAGACACATAAAAAGAGCCTCAGGTCGACCAAACCATCCCTTCTTCCACTCGCGTCCTCAAAGACACCCTAAACCTTCCTTACCGTCAGCCGAACATGTCTTCACCGTCCAAGCTTTCACGGCGAGCGTCGAGGTCGTCCAAAGCCCGAGGTGCTGCCATAGCACCATTGCGCGGCAGCAAGGATACTCACGATCACGAACATTTGAGCTCCTCTTTGAGCGACGCTGAACCTTCTCATTCGCATCTTCTGTGCGGCCTTCTGGACCTTGACGACACGATGCAGTGCGCGTTCCAGGTGAGTTTGACACACCCTCGGCTTGAAATATTGTTTAACACCAAGGCAGACAGATGAGCGGGTATGGGTCAAGCCAAAGAACACCTCCGAATGGGTGCAAGGCGTCGTATCTGGGGTCGGACGTCAGGGAACCACACGAGAAGTACGTAGTTATATGTTTGGCCTGCCTTAGTATGATTGCTAACCACACCCCTACTGGTACGATCAGGGGGACGGCATGCTATACCCAGTCAGGTACAACCACACGAAGCGGGACTACTTCGCGCCGCAAAATGGGGACCTGAAGCCAGATACCCAGGAGGTCCGAGCCCTTCTGGTGGCAGGCGGCTGGTTGCAAGATCCATAGCCATATGTATCTTTAGTTCTCTATCCCGGATGTGTAGTCAGCTTCCTGTGAGCGGTGGCGCGCTCAGAAGTCAAAGGGCGAACCGAATACTGTGATTGCGGCGGTGATCGTGTGTTTGGAGAAGATGTTCAATGTTGCATAATTCCTGCCATCTGACGTGGAAGTGCGTGGTGCCATAGGACGAGTTCAGGCGGCCCAATTCCCGGCTCTGGGTCGCATCTCCTGGTTGCAGAAATGACGAAGACGGAAGTGTCTATGCAATCACGATCACGAGCGTTCGCGAAGCGCGTCATACACGCGACGCGACCGAGACGCGTCGCGATCCCTCGACGAAGGTACGTCAACAGGGAGCGCGTTGGCAGGAATGTTCTCTTCTCGAAGGTGGAACGCCGCGCAAACGACATGTTTTCTCCTTAGCTGACCGCCGATTTTGATATTCTCGAACAGACTTCCTTGGACGTAGTTGCATCTTCAGGCGAAGCTCAGAAGGACTGCGAAAACGAAAACGATCAGAGCGGTCATCCGTTCTGTACATATATGAGGAGGGTCCACAAGCATTCGGATGAACCGCCTACCCCGCCCCCCGACGTTGCCGTCCCTCTTCTGCTATTTTCCACCTCCTTCCGCATCTCTCCCACCCCTTGGTACTGCCACAGCCCAATCTCCAAAGCCCGCTATGCGGATCGCTGCGTAATTGATGCATATATTTATGTTGAGCATCGCACCTGTCATCTCTCTCTCTCCGGCCCCGCCGATTTGATTGTATCACTGAGCGGAAGCTTTACAGAAGCCAAGATGTACGTTCAAGTGCCATGAGCAGTGGCTTTAAAGTCCTCCATGACATAGCTGCTTGGAAGTTGTTACGCTGCCAAGTTCAGGTGGGTAGTAGTGCCGCCTCAGCCAAGAACCTAAGCCATTCTGTGCGCAGTCCGCAAGGTATACACGCCCGCCAAGAGGGTCGCACATCGCCCAAGAGCTGCACCTGGGCACTGCCGGACAGAGGGTCACAGGGGGGTTTCTGAGCGATCCAAGACGGCCGCACTGCGGCAGAGCGAGATGATGATGGTCGCAAACTGAGGAGGCGCGGGGGACAGGCGCCCGGGAATCGGTCGTCTGGTTGCGAAGTGAAAGGTCTGCACGGATCAGCCAACACCTTCCTCCTCCTCGCCTCTTCTCCAGTCTCCTCTTCCCCGCCAGCACTCTGAGGCGCATTCTGGGAAGGACCCCCGCAGGTCGGAACTGGCGCTGGACAGCACTGGGTCTCGAGGTCTCCTTGGCTTTCCGTAATCACCGCTCGGCAGAGGTATCACAGCAGCGCTGCGCCGCCCGGAACTCTCCTACGATCCTTTCCTATGTATTCTCACCACCGACTATGCTGGCTGCTCGTCGTCCTCCTTGCTAGCCTCGGCTCTGTTACAGGTGAGTCGTATGTTTAGCCCCGGCTGCGAGGCCGATCGAACTCAAGCACCCCGGATCGTCTCCGCAGCGCTAAGCGCGCCCGCAAGACCCCTGAAGAGGGTGTCCCACCCATCGACCCTCTCCATCGACATTCTACCCCGTCGAACCTCGTCGTACGGCTACGGAAAGAGGTCGTTTCCAGTGGACTCGCCCGTCCTCCGCCACTCAGACTCGTTCCGGTTAACCCTCACCGCGTTCGACGAGACGTTCTACCTCCACCTCCGGCCGAACGACCACCTCATCCACCCTGCCGCACGCATCAACTACTACACAACCACCCCCGACGGCCAGTCTGTCCTCTCCCGCACAGAGCCCATTCGCCGCGAGTCCGTGCGGGCGTACTGGGGCGAGGTCATCCCTGAGCACGTCTCCCCCGGCAGGCTGCGCGAAGACACTGCAGGCGTGCTTCCACGTCCATCAGGCCAATCTGAACTCGGATGGGCGCGCATCACCGTGTACGACCAGGGGGATGCCTCTGCTGCGAAGCCGCCTGTGTTCGAGGGCGCGTTCTCGGTGTACGGGGTCGTGCACCATGTCATGACGAAGGAGAACTACCTGCGCAACAAGCACGGCCTCGACCCGCACATCCAGATCTCGCAGGACGACCCGGACTCGAACCTGGTCATCTGGCGCGACTCGGATGTGATGTCCGCGCACGAACACACGGCCGCTGCGCAGGGCGGGGGCCTGGGACTCGCCACGCCCGTTGCCGAGTCGTGTGGCCATGACAGGATGGATTTCAATACTGATCATCAGCGCCTGGCCAGGCCTGACCCCCCCGCGTATACGCCTTGGTACGACGCGTTTGGCTTCCTGCGCTCTGCCAACTTCACCAAGCGGGACGATGTTGCGGGCGGTGGAATGGACATGGAGTAAGTGCTGTCAGTGCGGCGTCTGACTGAATGGTGATGCTCACGGCCGCAGCTTCTCGGGCACCATCGGCCAAACTGCTGGCTGTCCGACGTCACAGCGGATAGTGTATATGGGTGTCGCTGCCGACTGCGAGTACACGGCTAAGTATGGCACGCCGTCCAACGCAACTCAGCAGATCATCACGAATTGGAACACAGCAAGCGCGCTATATAAGGTCCGTCCCGCCATAGTATTTTTAGAGGTCTTGGTGCGAACCGGCCGTTGTCTAGTCTACGTTCAACGTCAGCCTTGGGATCATCGAAATCCAGGCTCACGAAGCCGAGTGCGTACACCACATACCTGCGCTCCACCGCAGTTACTCATATCCGTCTCACAGATGCCCCACTACCACCGACCCCACGGCACCTTGGAATGTCGCCTGCTCAGAGAGCGTCACGTTGAACGACCGACTATCCATCTTCTCGCAATGGCGTGGCGACAAGGGCGACGACAGCGCGGGCCTTTGGCACCTTATGAGCGGTTGTCCGACCGGCTCTGAGGTCGGCATCGCTTGGCTCATGACGCTGTGCCAGCAAAAGGCCACGGGCGATTCGCCGTCTGTAGTCTCCGGCACGGCGGTCTCCACGGCCGGACGTACTGAGTGGCAGGTCATCGCGCACGAGATCGGGCATAACTTCGGTGCCATTGTGAGCATTGCGCGCCATAATTTGCTGCATACCCTCACTGACTCTGTTTGTTGTAGCACGACTGCGCGGATGGCTGTACGTGCGCGAGCGGCGGGTGCAAGACGAGCGGTATCAGCTGTTGCCCTCGGGCAACGGCCTCATGCGACGCCAACTCGCAGTTCATCATGAGCCCCGTAGCGGAGACCGGCGAGATGAACTTCTCACCGTGCAGTATCGGCAACATCTGTACGCAGTCTCACAGCTTGTGCCTGACCGGTATACTGACTGGGCGCGGGCAGGCTCCCTCATGACGAACGCCAACATGAACACATCGTGCCTCATCGACCCGAACGCGCCCACGTCGCTGACCTCGACCAAGCCGCTCATCACGCTCAAGATGTGCGGCAACGGCATCGTCGAGTCCGGCGAGGACTGCGACCCGGGCCTGGACTCGAACTCGACCTGTTGCGACGCGAAGACGTGCAAGTTCAAGAACAACGCCGTGTGCGACCCGGACAGCAGCGCGTGCTGCACGGATCAGTGCACGTTCGCGCCGAAGACGCAGGTGTGCCGGCCGAGCAAGGACGATCAATGCGATACGGCGGAGACGTGCACGGGCACCAGCTCGTCGTGTCCTGCAGATGTTATCACGCCGAATGGTGGGTCGCTATGATCCTATGATACACTTTAGCACAATGCTGACAGCTTCATCCAGGCAAGAGCTGCGGCTCCGGGCTTTCCTGCGCCAGTGGAGAGTGCACATCTCTCGACAGTACGTTCGACCGTCTCATACGTCGCGTGCAAATTTCTCACTGCGATTGGCTTTTTAGAGCAATGTCAGCTCGTCGGCGCATCTATGGGGCTGCAGAAGGCTTGTCCGAGCAACAACGACAAGTCCTGCCAGGTGTCTTGCCAAGACCCCACCGATTCTGGCCGATGTGTCGTTTTGCAGTCGCCGCTCATCGATGGCTCCCCGTGCGGTGAGTGTCCCCAACATGCAGAAAATCAACGGATGCTGATGTGCATGCCTGTTCAGGGTACGGTGGGATGTGCTACTCGGGCACCTGTAAACCCGGGAACTGGTGGGATACCTTCAAGGTTAGTATTCTCTGGTAACGCCCTATACGAGACTGTGCTAACGCATGCGCATATAGTCATGGTATGTCCACAACCTCCAAATTGCCATCCCGGTCACGGTCGTGGTCGGCATCATCGTCCTGCTCATCCTATGGGCAATCACTCGTTGTACGTATCCTACCCCGCTTGCGACTGTGCAAACCAACCGCTCATCGTACATCCCCGCAGGCATCTTCCGCTCCTGCCGCTCAAAGCCAAAGTCGGTGGAGAGGCTGCCGAGTTACCCCGGCGAGCCGCCCATGAACTTCAACCCTACAGCGATGGTTGCACAACCGTCGATGTACGGCCCCAAGTAAGCTCACTTACCACTCTCGTCGCCGTCCCTGTGTCTTACCGAGCAACCTCTTGCAGCGTGCCAGCAAGTGGTGCTCCCAAACCGCGGCGGCACGGTCCCAACCGGTCGCACGAGCGGCAAGGTTCTATCATGCCCATCCAGAGCCCGCCCGACCGCACCAGCGTACCGCTGGGCGCGCATCGGTCCTCGCGGAGCACAAGCGGGCACTACGCACCGCAGTTCCCGATGTCGTCGTCGCCGGACAACCGGTCGAATTGGGTGGACCCGACGAGGTACAACGGGCCGCCGCCCGGCAGGTAGCCGCACGCATGATGGATCTGGATCTGGATATAGGTATCGGTATCGCGAGGATGTGTGTCCGAGCTCGTGTTTCGTACGCAGGACGCAGGACGCTTTCGCTATTTGCCACTTTTTTCTGTCTCGCTTTGCTGTCCCCCGGTCGGATGGAGCCCGCTACAGTCAATCATGTACTATCTGAGCTGCACAGCTCTAGCAAGAATATCAGGAACAACACAACACCGTACCAACGGGATGCGCAAGTAGCCGGCGTATCGACCAATGTATCACGGTGGTAAGTGTACAGGTGCACCGAGCCTGGCAGGAGGCATTCTGAGCGATAGCAGTCCAACCATCCGGACTCAAAACGCTATGCTCAAGATGTCACCCGCTGATTGGGTCTTCCAAACGTAGCTGTTCGTCTTCGGACCGGGACAAGGGGTCCAGTCGTCGTTGCACGACAAGAAAGGCTCGCAAAAAGCTTGCTGCCCCAGTGAGGCTCGAACTCACGACCTTCCGATGTGCTTGAGGTAACAGTCGGACGCTGTAACCAACTCAGCCATGGGGCATGTGGGAGGCTACTTTGTTGGCGTATATATAGTTACTTTGCGACAACCCTTACACCGGGATTACGCTCCAGCGACAGCGGCTCGTTTTCAAGTCCAGCCACCTTACCAGACCTTACCATCAGCATCTCGCCCAGAGTCAGGCCTGAGGCCTGAGTTGGAATGAAAACGCGCGGCATAAATTGCGAGAGATGTTGAGAAATTGAGTGAGTAACTGCTGTTTGTCAACGATGGATCGTTTCTTACCGGCGGCGCATGTGCAGATCACTAGTGTTGCCAGTACTGCAGCCATATGTGAAGTATTAACCCGCATGAAAGTGACCCTTGAAATGGTCGAGATGAGCTGTGATCCATCCTCGACAGAACCGGTTGATTGTTCAATCAGTTGCCGCTACTGGCGGTGACTCTCCGACACAAGTAGTACACATTGGTCGAGCAACCACCAAGTCGCCCTACCCATCCGATAATCTCTTTTCCAGGTTGACAACATAGGCTAACGCCGTACCTCCGGCAAAGGCACATTTATCCATACCAGATTCTCAGGGTCTGCGTATACTAGTTATTCACCTCCACTTCACGTTCTTCCAAGGCTGTTGACGGACAGGTGGTGTGTGTCGGAACATCACTCCATGTTGAGTTGCTAATTCAGTCACCAGGTATAGGCCGTCGAACTCCCTCTCTACGTCGGCTCCGTGTGTGCTTCTCTTCTCGTATAAGACCCCCGTGGGTGCGCGCTGTTCGACAGATTTGTCTTCTAGTCTTCATGGGTAGGTTCCGTCTACGGAAGCCTATATGCCAGCTCTTCTCGGGCCCACTGTACGGCAAATTGCAAGGCACATCGGCCAGGTTCCAGGCGACTTTCAAACGAGGAACACCTTCGCCTCATCGATATCTATCAACTACACTATAGCGGCCGAACCTGTCACGGCGGCAATACGTGAGCCCTTTGGCGCAACTCCCTGGTACGTGCTTCTGGACTTGTTATAGACGGTGCGCCCTCCGAGTAACAGCTCCCACAGATCCCCTTTGGCAGCACGCTGACGTGCGACACCATATGGTCCCACCCGGTGACTATGGGGTGTCTGTCGTATACGCTTCTGCATACACTGAATTTTTCTGGGCACGTCTGGGTGGAGGGCCCGTACCTCCTCACGTCGCCTGTCGTTCCACTCGGGTCCACCAGCCATCGGCATAAATACCCAGAGGAGCTGCGGGTATGTTACAGCATCTCGCCTCACTTCTAGCTTTCCCCTCCCGCTCAGCATGAAGCTGTCCTTCGGTTTCACCGCCCTTGTGTTCCTCGCCGCTACCGCTGCCGACGCCTCGGGCCGTCGCTTGCCCCGCTCCGACAGTCAAACCCGTCCTCTCGCCCAGCGCGCAGCAGCCCCGCCAGCTGCCCCTACAGTTACGGTGACGACAACTCTCTTGCGGACCGTAACTGCCGTAGTTACCTCCACAGTTGTACCTCCTACGGTTACGAGGACTGCCACCGCTCCCGCAGTCACCAGCACGGTCGTTCACACCGTAACAGCTACAGCTCCTACTGTCACGAGAACGGCCACAGCACCTGCAGTCACCACCACGCTCGTAAACACTGTCACCGCTGTAATCACCTCTACCGCTACACCCCCCGTAGTCACCGCCACTGCTACCGCTACCGTGACCGCGCTCAGGACCGCCACGACCACCGCCACCGCGATCGAAACGACCACCGCGATACAGAGCGAGACGGTGACCGCTATTTCACTCAGCACCGAAACCGCGACCGCGTTCGTGACGCAGACCAACTTCGAGACGCAGACGGAAACCGCCACAAGCACTGCGACCGAAGTCGTCACGACCCCGGTGACGCTTATTCAGAGCTTTACCGAGACTGCGACAGCGACAGAGACGCAGACAGAGACGCAGACGCTGGTCAACGTGGTCCCGACGACAGTGGTCCAGAGCGTCACCGAGACCGCAACCGCTACGGAGACTGCGACAGCCACGGAGACCTCCATCGAGACGGACACTCTGGTCACTGTGGTCCCTACCACCATCGTCCAGAGCTTCACCGAGACTGCGACCGCTACGGAGACCGACGTCACCGTCAGCCCCACGACGCTTGTCGAGAGCGTCACGAATACCGCGACCGAGACCGTAACCCGGACCGCGACAGTGTCTGCTGCCGCCCCGAGCCCGACCGTTGTCAATGTTTGCGCCGAATCTTGTGAGTTCACGCAACGCACTTCTACTATGTTGTGTGCTTATCCCGGCTTTGCAGGTGCAACCACCTGCGTAGCGCCTGGCCTCTTCAACCGACCTCTCACTACGGACTGTTTGGGGCTGGTTGACACCCTCAGCGCACAGCTGACGAACAGCACGAACTCGATGATCAACGTCGCGCCGGGCCACTCGTTCACTGCGTCGCACGGAACCTGCCGCTTCGAGTTCCTCAACACCGGAAGCGTTCCGCTTCAGACTTGCCTCACGTCGATCGTAGGTCTACATACTGCCTTATTCCATCGTGGATGCTAATGGTGATCTCCCGCAGATTCGTTCAGCCTCCGCTTCGGCCAACACGTGCTTCGGGATCCAGAATCTCAGCCTGTCCACCAAGGCACTCTGCCTCGCCAACAGCGGCTCTTGGGAAGTCGTGTACGTGGGACATCCCATAGCTCCTTCTCCGAAGCACTGATCCACCTCCAGCGTCTCGCATCCCTAAGCCACGAGGCTGGACTGCTTCGACGGATTCTAATGACGGTAAAAGGTTCATCGTGCGAGGGTGGGGCGGTTATGTTTCATACAGCTACTGTGATTTCGAGATGCTCCTTAATCTACCCGCGTTCCTAATATGCGAACCCCAGCATCCTTTAAGTCGCGAGCGTATTGGATCCGGTAAGTAAGAGAGTCACAATGTCTTGCCTTCAACCGCCTTCGCTCTCTACAGCGTCAAGACTGCCGAGCATCGACTATCTGGCAGTATACGAGCCTAACTCTGGTGCAAGGTAAATCGCAGCCTCCTCACATGCAGGGCGGCACCTGACCCCGCCATAGATGTAGCAGTGGGGTGTCCTTTGGAACGTCTCTCCACGTCGGCACGCCGGCTTGCCAGCGCACAGACACCCCTCTGATTTGGGCCCCGGCAGAGTGCGCTCCCGCGAAGGAGTGTTCTTTGACAGATCCACTCCACCAGGATTCGGAGTTACCGGAACCATTTAATCGCCCGAGCTTAAAGGCCTCCCACTTGCCATCCACGGCGAACGGCACCCGCGCACGCTCGCTCTGGATAGGTGCGAGCCTTCGCTACTGCTCCATGTGTAAGATACAGCATCCGGCTCTTCTCACGATGGGAACCACAGAAAGCTCTTCCGGCGCCATTTTTTGCGCAGGTGCGTCCAGGCTCGATCACGTTGCATGCGCTCTGGGTAACACAGCGGGCGGGATCCCAGGACTCCAGCGTGCACCGCCGTGGGCGCGCTGGTCTTCTGTCATTCAAGCAGTGGTACCTGGAGCACCTCGGGGTGTACGGCATGTGGAGACTCACGCTGAGGGCTTGGCGCAGCGCCACGTTCGGTCGGTGATTCTCGAGGACCAGTTCGACAAAACTTCAGCGAAAGGAGCGTATAAATACGAGGGCCGCGGGGGACGGGTGCTTTGCCTCGACCTCTCGTAACCTCCGGCACCGAACGTGATGCTCTTCTTCGCTGACATCCTGCTCGTGTTCGTCGCTGCTGCGGCCGCGCGTAGTCTGCCGGAACTGATCCACGGTTAGTCAATGTCATCCTTCCCATAGTCGTCGAACCGTAGCTGAACCTCTACCCACAGTCCGGCAAGACACGAGCAGCCTCTCGGGCAGCCCGACGTGCACCAACGCGAGGGCTGTCACGAACTCCACCATCACCTCCGGCTCTACGACGGTCGAGCTGACCACATTCGATTGCGAGGACATCGTGCGCACGAATGATGTCCTGCTCCCCATCAATGGCCCCAACAGCCTCGTGGTCCCTGTGTCGCCCCTCGCCCGCACCACGACGACGTTGACGAGGACGAGAACGGCGACGAGGACTTCCATTGTGACTTCTACTCGCACAGCGACGCGCACTGCGACTGCCACAAGTACCCCGACTACGACGCTCACGGCCACCGTGACCGCGACGGAGATCGACACCGCGACAGAGACTGACATCTCTATCACCACTGCAACTGCAACCGCGACGGAGACCGACGTCGAGACCGACACCGCGACCGAAACGGCGACTGAGATCCTCACGACCCCGACGACGGTCATCCAGAGCGTCACCGAGACGGCGACCGAGACCGACATCGTGGTCACGACGACCCCAACGACGATTGTACAGAGCGTCACCGAGACCGCGACCGCGACGGAGATCGACGTCACGACGAGTGCGACGACGCTCATCCAGAGCGTCACCGACACCGCGACCCTCGTCGTGACCGCGACGGTGACGGCCGCGGCGCCCGTCCCGACGCTCACGAACGTCTGCGCGGACACCTGTACGCCCTGCTCTCACGCATCTGACCCACCCACTATAACCAGGCGCCTGACGTATCCTTGTAGGCACGACGGCGTGCGCGCAGCCCGGCGGGATCCTGAACTTCGCGCCCTCGACCGAGGACTGCGCGCGGCTCGTCGACACGCTCAACACCGGGCTCACGACGGGCACGAGCCCGTTTATCACGCTCGCGCCGGGCCAGATGTTCGCGGCGACGCACGGGACGTGCCGCTTCGCGTTCTTCAACTTCGCGCCCACGACGCTCGAGACCTGCGTCCTTTCCGTCGTACGTGTTTTCTCCTATTGAGTGGGATTGAGAGGGCGGAGACTGATGTTGGTTGGTGTAGATCCGCTCTGCGTCTGCGGCTGTAGACGGGTGCTTTGAGGGCATCCAGCCCGCCGCGGTGACTGAGGGCCTCTGTCTTGCTACGAGCGGGCTTTGGGAAGTTAGGTACGTGAGATGCTACACTGCGATATCTCGAAATATCATACTAATCCTGACCCTCAGCGTTACCCACACCTAAAAACGCCAAGCGGCGATAGTACCGGGGCTGCCCGCCTTCAGGGCCTGCGTTTACTTAAGAGGTTGGGATGCTGTTCGGCTTTCGCGGGGATACCTGTGTGCTGCAGTGCGCGGCGTACGTACGAAGCTTGTCCTGTACACACGGTCGTCGATTAAGGGCTGCGGTGAATTTTCGACATTGACTGATAGAACACACCTTCCATGAGTGTCCGCCTCTTCGCGTGCTCTGGGCCTGGGACCGCCGCAGAGTTCACAGGCCAACTTCGCGGGAACGCCCCTCGCGTCTGTTGGTTATGACTTCAGATATCTGCTGCAGAGCGCCCACGCATGCACGGTCTGACAAGTTAAAGATATATAGTGGATCCTACCATACACACGCTCGCAACAAAAGCCGACACGAACGTTCCATCCCAGCCTCAGTATCACACGAGCTCCAATGTCAACATCGCAGACAACCTGTCCCGCTCCGTTCATACCGCGCTCGAGCCCGAGAACGCCGTCTGGTGCGGGCTGGTCGGCGGGCTCCCCGCGCTCTCGGTCATCATCGTGTCCCTCCGGTACGTCATCTTCGAGTCGCGCGTGTACCCGCGGGGCGACGCGAGCCCGCTCTCGGACGCCTCCTCATACGTCGGCGGCGCCGCGCCCGCATGCGCGTCGTGCACGCCGAGCAGCGGGTGGTGCGCGCCCGCGGGCGGGCTGGCGGGGAACGCGGGGTCCGGGCCGGCGCCGAGGGTGTACGGCTCGACGGTGCTCGCGACCTTGTGCTCCTCCTCGAGCTCGGCGGCGCGCTTGAAGAACGTGTTGTCCTGCCGGCGGCGGATGAGGAAGAAGGCGAGGAGGCCGAGGCCGACGACGCCCGCGACGCCGCCGACGGTCCCGCCAACGATCGCGCCGATGTCGCGCGACTTGGTGGAGGAGACGGCGCGCGGGGCGAAGCCGACGATGGACGTGCCGTCCTTCGGGATGTTGAAGATGCTACGAGAGAAGGTGGGGGTGAGCATGTGAAGGGTGCTGCGGAAGAGAACAAGACGTACACGTAGATCTGGGACATGAAGTTCTGCCCGAGGATGTACTGCGTGACCGAGGCGTCCGTGAAGCCCTCGATAAGACTGAGACACTGCCCGTCGCCCTGGTCGACGACGAGCAGGGACTGATCGACGGTGAAGCCCTGGTCGCCGGCGAGGACGGTGAACGAGATCTGCGTGTTGCACGGCACGATCCAGGCATTGGTTTGCCCCGGAATCGTCGACATCTGCGTCTGCTGCGAGCCAGAGATGGCGTCATCTGGAGCACGGGTGCAGCGGATTAGTGACGGGCGCACAGCATCAGAGCCCGAGATGACCTACGGATAAGCCGCGCCTGCTGCATGGGCATGTAGATGCCCGGGTAGTACGGGTCCACGTTCACGAGGATCGGGTCGTGCACGCCGACGTCGCTGCTCCCGACCTTCGCCGTCCAGCCGTCGAGCTGCACGGTGAGGTCCGGCTGCGTGTTGTTCGCGAGGTAGCCCGTCGTCACGCTGTCCTGCGCGGGCCGCCACTGCACCTGGTCCGCCTTGTACGCGGACTGGTCGGGCTGGAGCCAGTGCAGCGTGCCGACGTTCGTGTTCTCGAGCGAGGACGAGCCGGGGTTGATGCGCAGCGCGCTGCCGTTGCCCGGGATGACCGGGGACCGCTTCAGGTCGAGGCCGAACGTGAAGTTCGACGCGTCGGGGTTGCGGATGTAGTATTGCCCGTATAGGCCGTCGTCGAAGCCGGCGGAGAAGCCCGCAGCAGTCGTGGGCTTCTTCAGGGTTCCGAGCCCGAGAAGCCCGGATATGCTCTGGTCGAACGGCGAGGCCTGCGTTTGGCTGTCCATGAGCATCACTGTCGTGGTATCAGTACGCGCGGCCCATGGGAAAGGCTTTCAAGACGTTTGTGCTGACCTGTTTGATTCGGATACGCCCAAGTTGACCCGTTCGCGGTGTAGATCGTGCAGTCCTCCTTCATGAGCGAACCCTGGAAGTCACCCGCACCCAGAGACATGGCTGACTGCCCATTCAGAGGCTTCGCGGAGGACGACAAGGAGATATCATATCTACTCGCATGAGCAGGATTACTCAGCAGTCATCCTGGGGAGCAGAACTCACAGAGACGTATCGGTGCAAGTGGTGCATTTATTGCTGGCTACCGCGGTATAGCCAAGACTGGTCGTGAACGTGAAGTTGAAGTTCTGGGCTTTCCCGGACGACTGAGAGGTAATCAGTCCACACATCTTGCCTGACAGGAGATGGATGCTCACCATGCCTACGCCCATCATGGGCCGACCTCCAGGACTGAGCAGCAGCGGGATGTTCAGCCGCTCTGGAGGGGTAAAGGCCAGAGCGTAGGATGCGCATAGCGAGAGGAGGAGCTGAATCTTCGGGGAGAGCATTATGCAGATCTAGTAACCAAGTGCGAGAAACCACTTGCCACCGAGGTCAGCGCGTGCCGTTCCAGATCAGGACGCGCAGAGAACTCACAAGTGAGGGCCTAGGACGCCAGGGAGGCAGAAAAGCGGCGAAACGAGTGCGAAGATGGTACCGGGCCTCCCGCGGAGGAGGAGGTCGTGGAAGAAAAGGAGGAGGGCGGGCGGGACGGCATGCCGCGCAGGTGTTGGGATATAAGACGCCGTTAGGTGAACGCAATCATCCGAGTCCCAACCAAGTCCACGCGCTCGACGCCCCGCCCGTCCTGCACGGCCAAATCACAGGACCCCGGCCTCCCCGCACACAACATGACAGATCTCCCACAAAACGTCCCTTTCCGCCTTTTATCGCTGCCCTCTTCCGCGTGTTCTCTCCGGGTCAACACTAACCAGGGGCGCATGACAAGACTTGAGGCATTATAGCCTGGCGTTGGCGGGCATTTTTCAGGCGGCTGCTGTCAGAAGATGGTCGGCGCCTGAGGAAATAGGAGAGCGCCCACAAAGCGCAACGAGCGATCACAAGAAGCCGGCACCTCGAGGACCCCGGGGGATAGGAGTCGACGCCTCCCCGGACTGCGGCTCTTCCGCACCGCCCACTTTGATGTCTCAGGAGCAAGACTCGCCAAAGGCTGCAGTGGCGTGCTTTATGGACTGCAGCGTATCCGGCTTGTTATTGAGGCAGAGGCTTTCGAAAAAAAAAAACAGAGACTGTGTTGCGGTACGGCGCGAACTTGAAGCAAACTGTGGTTTATGCACAAACTGCGTCAAGCGGTTGTCAGAGGGACACTTACAAAATGAAAAGTGAGAGCCGCACCGCTGAATTTGAGCGCGGGCGCGCACGATGACACCATCAGGCCCGGAGCTGAGCCTACTGCGGGCGGAGGTGAATGGGCGCGAGGGCCAGATGGGGAACGCGCCTGCAACGGGCGTGCCGGTGTCTTGACGGTGTGCCTGAGACATTGGGCGCCGGTCTACCCCCGGCGGGGCTATATAAGCCACTCGGACATGGAGTGACCTCGGGGTGGTCTGATGCGATGCGATAGCTCGTCGGGAGGTGACGCGTCGTGCGAGCCTCAAGGGGTGACTTGAATGAGCGAACGGAGTGCAGCGCGAGGGGGGAGTGGGTCCGTGTAGGTCCACCGGCGGCAGTGTAAGCCCGGGCAGCAGACGAAGCCCAGCGTTTGCCTTAGGTTCGAGTACCCCTGCGGTGGGCTGGGGCGTATCAGTGGTGTGGGCGCAGACATGACACGAATGGAATGGGCAGTACCTTCTTCTTGGCTGGACAGCCCTAGGGCGGAACCTCGATGGCAGCGGTCATGTGAGTTCCGGCCATCGGGAATACAGGGCGAAGACGTGCCGACGGAACCCTAGTTGCGCGGGTTGTAGAGGAACTCGGCCGGAATGCACCTACGACTTGCACGGCAGGTCAAGCGTGAATCGACCAACTCTGCCGGAGTTCTCTCTCGGCGACGAATGCCTTCACACGTCGTACGCGCCCGTATTCCAAAACTGTTGGAACCCAAAGATCATAGTGCGGCACCGAGGTACAACCGGCCAATGCACTCGTGAGACGAGACTCGGGGGCCATCCGCGAAACATCCGAGAGCGTGACGGCCTCAACGGGCATTCACCGTCTCGGGCTTTCCCGCCGAGGACGAGCATTGTGGCGTTCTGGTGGGGTCGGTTCGCAGGGAGTACGTCGGGCCCTGTACCGGGAACTCGCGCAGGGGTCCAAGCAAGTGGGCATACAGCGAAACTCGGCTGTGAACTCCGCGCAGCGCCCGCGCGCCGCCCGGTTGTAGTACGCGGCAGCTACGAGACCCTGGTTAGGACGGGGCCGCACAAGCTACCGAGGCATGGCACTCACGGCCAAGGATGAATCCAGTGCGCTGTACCTGGCTTCTCTCTGTTCGCCGTTTGCATCCACGCTGAGTATACCGTGCCTCGCGAGGACGCGAGCGAGGGTGCGAGTGCGCTCCCGAACACAGGGCGCGCGAATGCTCGCACGTACCAGCAATAGCTTGGAGCTCACCGGGGCCGCTTCTGGAGGCACACGCCGAGGCGTCGTATCGCCCAGAATGTGAACACCGGTGTCCTAAGAGGCTATATGACCTCGGTCGGCTTGGCGCGGCCGTCCAGGATTGGTGTGGGTATGTGAGCGAAGATGCGCGCGAAGGCGAGGGCCAGGGACAGGGCCGCGCGCACACGCATCGGGGGGCGGGGATGCCAGGAGAACACACTGACAAGCTTCAAGGGCGACGCGAGTCGAGCTGAGTCGCGGCGTGTGCATTTTCGAGACGTGGGTACAGAACACAGATATATCATACTGTCCTGCAAAGCAAATGCGGCGACATCAGGGACGGCCTTGAGGGTGGGGCGGAAACGCCACTCACCTATGTACTAATCGTGGGTTGCTGTGAAACATTCAATATGCAGTATAGGTAGATTAGCGATGCATGATGAGAGGAGTGCGCTTTTGGTCGATGTTGTATCATATCCATAGTTATTCACAATAATCCTACCTCCCTCGCTCCAGCCGGGGCCCCTCTGCGTGACCGGGCAACGTCCACAAGCAACGTCTACCTAACCTTCGCGGCCTGGCCATCCTCCAGTCGCCGGCGCCGATGCGCGAGCTCCTCGGAGTCGTCGCCTCCGCTCCTCCAGCCCTTCGCGCCCCACTCATGTGCGGGAGGGAGGTACCCATGAGGTCCAGGGAATGGTACCGCCGGGGCTATGGAGTAGGGCGGAACGTGCGAAGGGGCGAGGTGCGTGGCAGGGTTGACTCGCGAGCGGAACAGCATAAGGAGCGAGTTGACGAAGATCGTGAAGAAGGCGAGGGAGACCACTGTGAAGATCTACGCGCGCACGCACGTCAGCACATCGACGAGACGCTATAATGGTTCGCAGGAACTTACGAGTGCCTTCCAGCTGATTGGCTCAACAAACGAATTGAGCACCTCGCCGAGGACCTCGACGCTGATGCGCGCGCGCCCGATCTTGGACGGGTCGCGGTTCATGCACGTCTCCCACGACGCGCACTGGTGCGCCATCGCGGGCACCGCGTTCTGCGCGCAGAGGTTCGTCTTGTGCATCAGCGCGCAGTGCGCGATCTCCTGCACGGCGTCCATCGAGTACTCCGCGACGCGGTGCTCGACGTCGTGCTGCACGGTGAAGATGAACTGGAGTACGAGGTAGATGAAGATCGCCGCGAGCGACGCGTTGAAGAGCACTTGCACGTAGCTGCGCGGGCGCGTGTACGTTGGTATTGGGGCGCAGCAGGATGGGGCTGGAGGAGGACGTACCCGAGGAGCCGATACGGCGTGTCGGATTGCGGGACGGCGGGACCCGCGAGGTTCAGCGTGTAGTGGTTTGACGTCTTCTGAGCGACGGCGCCATACCCTTCATCTTCCTCGCCGCTCTCCTCCACTGCACTGTCATCGTCGTCGACTCTCGCACGACGACTCCCGAGCTGGCTCCGCCCACGAGCCTTCCGCTTCTTGAAGACCCTCCGCAATGCGCCCACAGCGAGGGACCGCTCACCGTCGCCCTCCTTTTCCTTCTCCTTCTCTGGAGATACAGGCTCGGACATGTCAATATCCTTGAGCTCCGGGAATGCTTTCTCCGGGGAGAAGTTGGGTGGGGGTGCCCATGCGGGTGAGTGTGGGGTTTGCGGGACAGGCTCTTGGAAGAGGAAAGGAACATTGTTGTGCTGGCCGAAGGTGGGCCACGACGAGGTGCCAGGTGTACCAGGTGTACCGGGGAATGCTGGTGTCGAAGGGTTGACATCCGTGATAGTACCTGCGAAAGGCGTGAGCAGGCGCGTCAACAAGGTGGGCCGGCGAAGAAGCGAAGCGCTTCTGCATGAGCATATGGCCGGCGTGGCTTGGACGCGCAGAAACCGCGAATCCAAGCACAGCGGGTTGGCTCACGTTTTCTCGGTGTATGTGGGTCTTGACTCGGAGTCGCCCATACAGGTTTCGTGTTGCTGCTCGGCCGAGACGTAAACTCGAAGTCCATCGGGGTCTCCGTGGACCTGTCTGGGCGCAGTCGGTGTGTCATGTCGATTCGTTGAGTGCGTAAGGTAGCGTGTTTGCAGAGTGTACAACGCAGGAGTATGTGCGGGTCGTAGAGTGGGCAGTAAGCCGGCACACCGTGGTGGAGGAGAGCGAAAGAGAGCTCGGCAGGCAAAGGCTCGACTGGCGTGGCTTGCCCAGCGCCGTAGCGCGCAAACGCGTGGATCACGTGAACGCGGCGCACGTATGAGCGCTTACTGGGCGCGAAAGCAAGTCGCGTGCGTCGAGGGCTGTCGAGGGTCGCTCTGAGCTTGGTCTCTGCCTTCTCCTCCCGCTACCAGTCTTGCTAAAGCTTCGCAACAGACATGACTTTTGCTATGAAACACGCTTGTTTGAGGGACCTCTCGCGATCCTTGAAGCAGGGAGCTCCGTCGATCGCCAGGCATGCGCGCCGTCTCCATCCACTCGCAGGAAAGTGGGGTGGACTGCATGGCCATGCGCACCCGGTCACTGCCAACCTTGTCCCCATCGTTATTGAGCAGACCGTCTGTCAAAACTGCGTGTATTGGTGAGGCCCGTGTCTGAACCGTTTCGCAGGGCCGGGGGGAGCGGAGTTATGACATATTCTCGCGGTTACTCCGGGAGCGAGTGATCATGCTTTACGGACCAGTGAGTGAGCCGTTTATTTCGTAAACAGTGCTTTCAACATTCACGAGATTATGGACAACGACTCCGCACTTGTAGTGGCCCAGTTACTCTTCCTGGAGGCTGAGGAGACCTCCAAACCTATCCACGTTTACATCAACTCTCCAGGGGGCAGCGTAACTGCCGGTCTTGCGATATACGATACCGTAGGTGCTCCTCCCAAATTGCACCAGACCTGCGTATGAAGCCCTTGATGCAGATGCAATACGTCTCATCACCTATACACACCTACTGTGTCGGTCAAGCATGCTCCATGGGATCACTTCTGCTAGCAGCAGGCGAGAAGGGAAAGCGACACGCACTACCAAACTCAAGTATCATGATTCATCGTGCGTACTTGGCATATTGCAGGCTTGGAAAGGCTGCTGAGCAGCATATAACCTGTGGTGAATGCAGAACCATCGGGCGGCGCCTCGGGTCAGGCGTCAGATATTGCGATACACGCAAAGGAGATCCTTCGAGTGCGGGAGGTGCTCACAGGCATCTACCAGAAGCACTGCTCCCACGAAGGCGAAAGCGTTCAAGACGGCGTGGACCGCTTCCGTACGTCACTATATATGCTGTATGCTGGCGTCCCCTGATGTGCCTTTCGGAACAGAGAAAGCGCTAGAGAGGGATTACTTCATGACGGGTGAGTTCCCTAGCGGCTACGTGGATGCTTGTCATATGCTGATATTATGTGTACGCACTAGCTCAAGAAGCATTGCAGTTTGGCATAGTAGACAGAGTCCTGGAGAAGCGTCCGGCGACAGAAAGCGTCTAGATGCCTACCGGATGACAATCTATCTGAGCATGCTTCAGGTTCTCATTCCGTTGGCGGTGATGCTCATTTTCGGCCGGCGGACGCCCGGCGTATACTGGTTTCCGGGATTTGCGGTCGCCGTTCCTTGCATACATACACGCTTTGGCCTCTAAGGCCTCGCACACATAAATCACCACGCTTAGAAGGAAGGGCCCGGCGATTACGGTGAGCAACAGAATCCATATTGAGTGCGGTCAGCAGGCTGTCCTTCTATCCCGTGATGGCGTCAGTTTGACGGATTTCACAGGGCCCAAAGTTTCCGAGCCCTTCTGCACATTGACTTTGACGGAAGCGGCATGGAACATGGCCGGAAGCGCGGCCCACGCCCTTGGGGACCGTCTCACGCGCGCGCCCATGGCGTCCTCGGGACCCGGACGGACGACCCGGCGGCACGCCCTGCGCGCGTATGTCCTGCTCGTGCCCGGATTGCGTGTGCTGGAAGTGCGAGGATCCGGGTCCTCGTTGGTGGGCCGTGTGCGAGGGACGGGGGCGATCGGCGAGGGTAGGTCAGGCCCGCGGGTGCTTCTGTGACTATTTCCGTTCACTTCGCGGTTCTACCCACAGGATGCCCCATGGACGCGGGATACAGGACTTCCATCGGAGGCCTATCCCTCGATGAGGCCGGTCAGCCCACGCCACCCTTTCGGTGGCTGATCATTGCGGCCCTTATGTGCAGCGCGCGAAGGCGAAGACGCGAAGGGCCATGGCGCGCAATGCTGAATGCCGTATCCTATCCAACTAAACGGTCCATGACAGGACCCTGCGTCCGGTGTCCTGGGGCTTGCCAGACTTTCCGAGACCGGCTGCCGCGGCGCGTATATGCAGTTTCAGACAGGCCATTACCGCATGCCAGAAGGCTCCGCGCCGTCTGCTATTCCCGCGCCTGCTTCGGATGCTCGCCGGTGCTATACCGAGTGCAGGGTCGTCCATTGAGCGGTGGCTACGGCGTGGAGCCAGCGCATGCATTGTATGGCAGCCCCGAAGCGAACAAACTTTGGGCAGTAACATGTTATATCCCAATTCTTCGCACATGAGTCGGATTTCCAGGATTCCTGGGGGATCGTCGGGCTACACTGGCAACCAGCCCACGTAGGTTCCCTTACCCGGTCGTCTGAGTATTCACTTACGCCGACCTGTTTGTACCATGCAGCTCCGCGGGATCGTCGCGTTCCAACCGTTGAGTGATTCCCGCCCCACTCTTGTGCCACGCCCTCTTGTGAGTATATAAATTCATTCATCTGGCGCATTGAATATGTTCATCGGTGACTAGTTCGCATAGAGCTCGGTTCTAGGCCCTCATTATTCACTCCTTGGAAGGATCAGATCGGTGTAAGGCGTGGACTCTATTTTGGAAGCTCGTGCCACAGTTCTCAAGCTCGATTCCAGCTCGCCAGACCATTCACATATACTTCAGCCCAAGATGCATCTGAATTCAGTATACAGTGAGCGAATTGCCTTCGCTTGTTAGCATGACACTATATCTTTCGGGCGCCGTTCTAGCCCGCGGTACACCCAGGCTCCGGATCTGCGTAGGGCGTGCGAACCCGAGAAGCCCAAGAAATGTCCCACAAGGGCTCAGTATTCAGTTCGCCACACGATACGTCGCCGAGCTTGTTATGGCGAAATCAGCCCGGGTCCTTTCGCGGAGGCCGTCCGAGCTCCCGTGGGCAAACTCAAGCGAACACTTCGGTTCCTGAAGCTGCCCTCCCCTGCGTTCCTCGCCGACCAATCTCCACGCGGCTGCGCCGCTGACCTGGCGCCAGCGACGTCCGATCAGCGAGCGGTGCTGTAAGCATGTAAACTCTGCTATTGCGCCCGCGCCCCCGCGCGCCTCGCCCCGGGCTTCTCTTCCTTCCATCTCCGCCATGGCGGCGTGCTGGGCAGAGCTTAGGCGGCATCGGACGTTTGCGCACGGCTGCCGCGCGCTCGTCATGGGTCGGCGGGTTCCCACTACCGCCCCGTCACGTCCGATACTGGATCGGAACGGCTGTGGGTACGCGCTGTCCGGCGTGCTTCGATGTCAGTGCGCCGCTGCTAAGAGGGCGTTTGTGACACAGATCGCGGCGTGCCGATGGTGGCTGCTTTACAGAGTTCCCCAGCCCTCGCGGACACCACGATCATACGCCTCCCCCTCCTCCCCGGGATCAATTTGATAGTGGTGTGGGGCCCTGTTCGGTATGTGTCCAGCTCTATGTACTGCCATGCACCCTTGGGCTGACGTCCACGATGAACGGAACATGCAAACAGGCACCCGCGGGGGCAGGACGATCGCGGGATCCCGATGACCACGTCCGTGGCGTACGGGGCATCGGCGGCGCATCATTGCTAAATGGACGGACGGTCGCTGATCGTTGTAATCTCGCGCGGGCATTTCACAGGGTCGTCGTCTCCCTCCGAATGAATGTGACGCGCAGCGGGTGCCGAGTACGTCTTCGAAACGGCTGGGTCCGACACCGGCTACGGCGGCAATGGGTACCTCCCAGAACAAGAGAGAACAGCGGTTATAACTCGTTATGGTGAGCAATTCAATGCTGCGTCTGGGCACGTTGGAACGGGCCTTCCTTGCTGGTCCAGGTGACGAGTGCTTCCCGCTTCGCTGGAGTAAGCTTTGCGCACGGCGTAATCGTGCACCCGAGGGTGAGAAGGTCTTCTATCTGTATTTCGCTAAGCCTGTTCTTAGCTCACGGAATTCGCAAACACCATAGACGCTTCTCCGTTCCGACGCCTCCGAGATGACCACTGTTGGAAGTCCCCCGCGGCCTGAACAGGATCATTGCCAGCCCAGCCGCTCGGAGAATGCCAGGCAAATTCAAGCTATGCCCCGGCGTAGCGCTATTACGGCCTGTAGGCCTCCCTTCGAGGATTGCAGCTGCCTGGACGTCATTGTAACATTCCAACTTCGCTACCTCATAGGTCCTACACTGGCGTCAACTGTGACTTTATCGTTCGGCGTCACGGCCCCCACGTTGCTATATCGCGCAGGAGGCACCGCCAGTATGGGTTTACGCCGTGATACAAACTCCACGTGCGCGCTCATGGGGCATATTTGCCTTCTAATTGCCGCCGCCCGCTCCTTCAAGGTCAAGTATACGGGTGTCTCGGGCATGATGGGAGGCGTTAGAGCTTCGCGCTATGATGTGGCACATTGCACCGGTACGTAGTGCGCATCATGGTTCAGTCGCTCAGGCGTAGAGTTCTTGTTCGAACAGGGCAGTTCGTGCTGAGGTCTTCCCATGACGGTACGGAGGTGAGTTTGCATGTTCCCTAGAACCTACGCTTATCCAACGTTCCTTGCAGAACTGAACTTTGACTGTAGCTCGCCCGGCCTGTACATAATGGTCGGTACAGTTCATTCACTCTATGCTTTGCCCAAACATGAGGCTGACTGCATGCTGAGCAATATGCCAGGCTGTGAACTCAGAGTACTCTGTGGCATGGGAGCATGCATGCAAGATTTCAATAAAGCTCAGACCGCCGTCAGCGTGTCTTTGCTACTATTAGCATGGTTCAGAAGCCCGAACCGCATTTTTGATCCATGGTCGTATCGCGCCCGCGCTGGCACTGGCTTCAAGTACGAAGCGCCCGCGGTACCGCTCGCCGCAGTCCAGGTGATCCTCGAAGAACAACGCCAAACCGCCCTGCAGGCGGAAGGAAGAACGCCACTCGAGCTAAAGCTGTGCTCTCCCGCCTTCCGGCGGCCCATATGCGGGCAGGACGGTTACAAACGGGGCGGATCGTTCGCTCGCGGACGGTCAGCTGGCATATCCTCAGCGTTCCGCGCGATGCGCGCGCCCCTATCCGTGGCCGTCGGTGGTGGGGTGCTGCGACGCGTTTCGAGCCGGCTCGTCTGGGCTTTCCGGGTTTTCGGGCTGCATTAGGTGCGCGGCCGCGGCCGTGTGCGAGCTGAACCGAGCTGCAGCCCGCGTCGGTTGCAGGGACGGATGACAGCGCTTCGCCGTCCAATGGAACGAGCGGCAGGGGTGCCGTATATATCGCTTGGCAGGGGATTGCGCGGCGTTCTCCTGTCGAGTTTTCTGAGACCTGCGCCGACGACGTGTTGGACCGGCCGCAGAGGATGCCTGCCACCTACGTTCTGCCTCCTGTGCACCCCGCGGAAGACGTGATGCCCATCGCGTTGGCGCGCCAGGCGGTTCTCGCCCCTCGAGATATCGCGACGACTGTCTTCAACCACTCTCCGCCGCCGGTGCTTTTAGGGGGTCTCATTGCGTTGTTGTGAGTGCCATCTACGTCAGTGCGCTGGTCATGACGATCTGATTGTTGCTCCCCGCAGCCTGTCGGGCGCGGTGTTCATGCAAGTAGCCTTGTATTTCCAGCTATACCAGACGGATCGGCGGAGAATCAAGGCGTTGGTGAGTGGCTATGCGGTTCCGAGGGTCACGGGTACTTATGAGTTTGCTGATCAGGTCCTTGCAATATGGTGCGTGGTACGAGCGGCAAGTCTTCGATCGTACGCTCATGGAGACGCCGTAGGACGCTCGACGTGCTTCACTCTTCCATGGTGATCACCGCGAACTGGGAAAACCTGGTCGCACACTATGGCGCCTTCGATCAATTGGATTCTATAGCATGGTAAGCGAAGAGAGCTCCATACACCGCTCTCACTGCTGACGGGAAGCTATAGGTCGATCGCGGTACGTGAGCGTTATCCCAGAATCCGTTTCCCAGCTCAACTGCGTCCCTACCTTGGCCTCGTCGTCCGCTAGATCACGATAGCCCTTACGGTTAGTAACACCCCAGTCCGACTTTCCGGGTTCTGATGTCTACGCGTTACAGGCAATCACCACGTTCATTGTGCACTGGTAAGTCGGGTATGCCAGTCTCGGGACCGCCAAATATCTGACACGGCTTCAGTTTCTTCATTCAAAGAATATACTCCCGTATGTTGCTGCACGCTTCAGTATCCGTCGTGCATGGACCCGATGTCTAACGATTCCGACAGTGAGTAGAGGGAACCTGTACATCACGGCGCCCTTGGTAAGGCTTCCTGTACGGCGCAGAACGACTCCGGTAGCTGAACTATGTGCTTTAGGTCATGCTAGCTTTCCTCAGAGTCGGTAAGTCGCACGGGATCGAGCTTTCAGGATCCCCATTCCTTACTGACGTGCGCCGCTCTTAGGTGCCGCTTCGGGTGAGTGCCGGGTTCCCTGTATGGATGCATTCTCTGACCCATAGAACGCAGTAACAACGTCGGAAATGTGCGCTCTATCTCCGCTCGCGTCGCGACTCGCACACGAGGTTTGCTGAGTCGATCTGCCAGGATCAAGCTAGGAAACTACCCGCTTTTCGTCTCGAAGTTCTCAGTAAGACGTTCCTCCTACGACGCTTGGCAGAGGCGCTGACGTCAGGACAGTGGGTATTCACCCTCGGACTCGCGGTGTCCTCTTCCCTCGACATCTTGATCACGATCATCATGTGTTACTACATCCGGAGAGGCCGTCCTGCGTTTGCGCGGTAGGTCCCTGCGCATCCTGCTCCAGAACGCGATGGCTGATGGGCCGCGCTCAGCATGAACCATATCATTGACGTGCTGACGCTGTACACCGTGGAGAACGGCATGATCACTTGGTATGCTGCTTCTTCCCTATTCGAAACATGTACTCACGGTGATGCAGTGTTGCGACGTCCCTATCGTTGTTCTTTGTCAGTGGCGCACTTCGGAAGTTGGTCTACGAGATGTTGATTTTAGCACCCTCTCATAGTGGCTGTTCATGCGCAGCAACTTCGCGTTCCTAGGAATGCACTTGGCTATCAACAAGCGTGCGTCGACATTCCCTGTCCAGGGACCATATCTTTCTGACTTATCCTTTCAGTTTACGCCAACTCCTTCCTCGCGAGGTACGTGACTGAACTCACCCCTGGCATCAGCTTCACTAAGTTCATCTTCGCGTAGCCTCAACGCTCGGAAGACGCTGGCGAACAAGTCACAAGGGTCGGGGAACGTCGTCGAAGCATATGCTTTGCCGGTTCGATTTCCCAGCAGCCTCACCTCGAGAGACAACGTGAGCGCCACAACGCCGCAGTGATAGGGCCGTACTGATCACGCGGTGGACTTGCGCAGCAGCGACACGGAGCGCTCTCAGTGCCCGCCAATTCCAAGGTACAGTGCTCGCACGCTCATAGCGCCTCCTCCACACATCACTGACGGGTTGCGGCATAGGCGGTCGAAATCACCATCGACGTCGAGCAGACCGTTCAGCACGACCTCGACAGAGGGAGGTCAACCGCCGATGGGGACAGCGGGTCCTTCGCCGAATCCGAGAAAGAACGCATCACTGCGGACGTGACAGACGTCAAGCTGCACTGAGCATGGATGATCAGTCACCAGTGGGCGTGTCTTGTACGAGTATCCTGTCGTCCATTTTCTCTCCCGAGTCTATCACCTGTACATACCAGCGCTTACTACTCGTATTCCAGTATAATCATAGGCACGCCGGGCTCCAGGCCTCCTATCTTACCACCTCTATAATCAGAAGCTTAACTTTGTCTGAAGGACGCCGGTTGGCGGTGCGGTACATCTGCAAAGCGCTACTCCTCCGCCGAAGACGTTCTGACTGGGATCGCTGCGGCCTCACGTTACGCCACCAAGCTGGCGCTTGGACCTCGGAAGTCCCTTTCTAGCTACGCCCATCTCTAGAATGGCACATCGAAGGGTGTGCGGCGTGCATGCTCACGTAGGTTGCTACAGGTCGCTCGAAATCTGCTCCTGTACCGGAGAAGGAGGCGTCCGTCTTCCCGGAGCACGAGGACTGCGTCGCCTTCGGAGAGCTTCGGTGCTAATCAAAGTCGCCACTCGAACAACAGATGGACATCCTTCCCTACCCATCATGCATCATGCTCCCACCGGCGACTTCCAAGTGCGAGGTGGTGCAGTCTCCCCCTCGAAACCGGCATTATCCTCTCATGCGACGTCGCTGCTTGGCAGATGTCCCCCGAAGATGCGCTCACCAGCAGGCGCGCGGCGTCCTAGGTTCTGACCGCAATTCTGCTCGTGCGGCGGTATAGTACCCGGCTTGGTGCCGGCAGGCCCATAAGTGCGTCGGCATTCCGAGGACGCACCCGTCCCGCCCCCTCGACCTCCTCCCCCGCCCCTTCGACTCCTCGGCTATTCCAGTGCCGATCCACAAACCATGCTTCACACCACGGTGCTCGCCGCTGGAAGCTCCGACGTCGATGCCGAGTCCTGGAATACTCTGTACCATTCATCGGGCGCGGTGCTCATAGGGGGCCTGGTGGCGCTATTGTGAGCGAGCGTCTGTCTATCTATGTCTCGCGAACTGTTTTGACGACGCGTGGAAGCTTGTCGGGCGCGGTTTTGATGCAGGTAGTGCTTTACTGCCAGACATATCCGGCAGATACGAAGAAGGTGAAAGCAATGGTGCGTCGCCCTACCCAACGTAACGGGACTCATTCCTCGATGCTGACTACAACCCATTCAGGTCGCCGTGATCTGGTACGGCGAATGGAATGAGTGAAGCACGAGCTCTGACCGACCCTGTAGGTTGCTGGACTGCGCCCACTCCGCCATGGTCGGTGTCGCGAACTGGGAGAATCTCATTCTTAACTTTGGCAAGTTCGATGGCTTGGATGGAATCACATGGTGCTTCACTCCCCGCGTCCTGCTTCATTCCAATGCTAAGGCTTCCATGCGCCTAGGTCCGTGGCGGTACGTCGGGAATGATTTCAGCGAATGTTTTAGCACGCCTAATACATCGGCTTCTTGTCCAAGATGACAGTTGCTCTTACGGTGAGGATCGTATTGGAAAACCAATCAGCGGAGATGTGCTGACTTCGGCCTCGCGCCAGGCCATGACTACGTTCCTGGTGCACTGGTAGGGCTAACAAGTGTACCCCCAGCTAGCTAAGCTCATCAGCCTGCTGCTGCGCCACGTCTAGCTTTTTCTCGTACCGAATCCATACGCGTGAGTGTTCTCCTTTGCATTACTTGAGTAATAACTAACAGCCTAACGTCGCTCTGACCCACGACAGTCAGCCGAGGGAACTGGTACATCACTGGACCGTTAGTGAGTCCCCCTTCTCTGGCTTGCCCGAGGGAAGCGTCCCGTGCTTAGACGTGTTACCCAGTACGCCCTCGCACTTACTCGTCTGGGTAAGCTTCTGAAGCACACCAAGGTTACTTTCGACGATCACTGACGTCCAACACCGCCGAACAGTGGCGGCCATCGGTATGCCCCAGAATACCTCCTCGCCATGAACAAGTACTTACATTCACGCTAGTGTCAACCACAGAGATGTCTGTAGACGGTCATCCATTGAGCGAATGTTGCGCTTACCCTGTAGCAGGTTACGGCTCAAGAGCTTCGCAGCATTTGTTGACAGGTTCAGCGTAAGCTGTCTCTAGCCCTCGTATGTCACTATTCTACTGATGCGCCTTGTCTATTGCAGTACGTCTTCACACTGGGTCTCGGAACATCAACTGGTCTCGACATTTTGATCACGGGCATACTTTGTTACTACCTCCGGCAACGCAAGAGTGGCCTGGCGAGGTATGTACCGGACTCACGCGAGGTCGGCGCGTACTGAACAACGTTCAGGATGGACCAAGTGATCGGCATGCTCACCGTGTACACGGTCGAGAACGGGATGTTGACGTGGTATGTGCCTCGCAGCTTGTATTCATACTCATGCTCACAGCCGCATCGTGGTATTAGCGTCACAACCGCGGTGTCTCTCATCTGTGTACGTTTGGCCTCACATCATGCATGATCGACACTCAAGAATTGATTCGCAGTGGCTCGCGATGCCCCACAACCTGATATTCCTCGGACTGCATCTCGCTATCAGCAAAAGTGGGTCCCCGCGTTATCTCCGATTGCATGAACGTTAACACTGACTGGCACTCTAGTGTACGCCAACTCGTTCTTGGCAAGGTACGCACTCGAGAATGCCTGTGCTCATTCAAGCGTGCTAACGCTGATGGCTAGCCTGAATGCGCGGAGGGCATTGTCGAACAGATCGCAAGGCTCCAGTGGGCAAGAGGGGTATCCACTACCCATGCTACTCCATAGCCCGTTCACTCCGCGAGAAGCCGGTTCACCGTGGTCGGTAAGTCGCTCGGCAGATCCGCCCCGGCTATTTAACGAAATGGTTTTCATAGCCTGGCTTACGTTCGACGCCTACACAAAAGGTGAGTATCCAAGTATCGGAAACCGGTCATGGGTTCTGAGAGAGATGCGCACGATAGCCTCTGCACGTCAACATCGAGATCGAGCAGACGGTACATGCCGAAGCCTATGGCGGGTCGCAGGAGGCCGACCTCGAATACCTAACACCCCACGAGGACGTCAAACACAACTAGTATTCCCGCCCTTCATATTCCACTCGCGAGCGTACATGTCCTCCGTGTATTATTGGGTACATATGTCGATAGTCTTCATCTTTTGGGTCTTTGGCGGGGGTAGTAAACTTTATATATAGTTCACGTAGAGTTTTCGTACGCCTCTTTCGCGTCGTCCAGATTTCCGGGACTGTCCAGCCCCAGGAAAGAGTTCGAGCGCTCGAGACTCATCGCGTCCGACCCGCGGCGGAGGTCCTCGTGGTGGATCGTGCGCTCGATATCAATATTGACCTGCATCGGCTGTCCAATGCGCGGGTTAGCGAAGGTCTTGGACTGGGCTTAACCGCGGAACGGACCTTCGGCGATACTGCGGACCGAGCATGGGACTGTTAGACCAGGAGTTAGTCGTGTGGGCTGCAACGGTAAGGCCTGCAGGTCGACACTAACTTCCCAGGGGATAACTTGTGGTTGCAGGCGAGGCGGGCTGGGCCACAGGATTGACATGGAGTAGACCTCGCCTGCGACGGGCATTGCTTGTGTTCGGTCTGAGAGCGAGCGACGGGCGTTGATACTGAGCGTACTGGTTAGCGCAGTCGACGTAAGATAAACGGGGGGAGCACTCACCTCGCCAAGAACGTGTTCGCGTATACTGGAGAGGCTATCTGTGAGCCGGGATCTTACTGCAAGACCATATCTGTTGGTACGTACACTTCCCGACAGAGAGGTGGATAGCGAGGAATATGAGGTTAGTTTGCATCGTCGCCCACTAGTACACGTTCCGGCCTAGCGTGAGCGCGAGAACCCTCTACCTCCTGGCCTTTTTTGAACTTACGCAGATGAGCGATACAGTGGTCGCCACGCTGTGAAGAGCGTAAGTAGACGTAGCATCCACTAGCCGGCGTTACCACTGACCAAGTCAACATACCGGTCTCGACCGTGTAGAGCGTGAGCATGTCTACCACGCGGTCGGTCCTAGGTTTCGTTGGGGTCAGTGCATCCACGACAGGCCGGAGTGAACGCGGTATTACCGTGCGAGGCCGCTTCTCCGTTGTCGTAAGTAATAGCAGAGGATTGCTGTGACCAGGATGTCGAGTACGGCGGATGTGGAGAGGCCTAGGAGGAAGGAGCCCTGCCCAAAGTTCGTTTAAATGCGATTCTCCTCTCCGAGGGGTGGAAGACGTACCTTGAAGTGTTGGAAAAAGAGAGGGAAAGACTGATAGTAAAGCCTGGCAATCAATTGTCAGCAGATGCGAGTTTCGTTCGACCATGTTTCAAAGACACGCACAGCGCTCCGCACGACACTGTGAATGCAGCAGCCAGTGAGTGCGATGCTTGTTGAGAAAATGCAGGTCCCTACCCATAGCCGATACTACACCAAAAATTATTTAAAGTGCGATGAGCGTGACACCGAGTGTACGCGCAGTAATGTGGACTTACCGAGACGAACGATCGAGAGCGTGACCTGCACATGTCCTGTTAGTAGTAAACGGAGCTGCTGTGCTGAATCCGTCGACGTACCAGCGTGCCCGTGATGAACCACTTCCCCCGGCTAACTGTCATCGATCGACCCACGGGTGTGAGACCGGGAACGCATCCGGGTAGAGCCTGAACTCACGGGTGTGTATACGGTATGAGAAAAATCTGGACACCTTATCAGCGGGTGCATGGAGGCAGACGAGCTACTGTCGCGCTTACCCGTGTACGAGGAAGGTCGTCCACGCCTAGTCAGCGCGAAGCATGAGAAGTGTAGCGGGCATCGCGACAATGGAAGGCAGAGCGTTACCGTTATTCCTATAGCTATCTAGATGTTCATGCATGCAAGGCCACTCAATCACCGCTTGCATCGTCTCGCGGTTATGTCACTCACCGGCATGGGCCTGCATAACAAGAGACGGTCTGAGTCAGCGCTAGCCGGAAATTAACAGTACGACGCATGCCTACCAGATGGAGCGGCGGAACGAGTCCTGGTTGCCGAAGTTGACGATTAGGTCCGTCCAGTTCATAACGAAGATCATTGCTGTATGCATGGTGTCGAGGAACCTGTGACCGATCGTCATCAGAAGACATCCATACCCCGAAGTCGAACACAACGCACCATATGGCAAACACCTGAGCGGAGCGTCAAGTGACTGAACCATCGCCGAAAAATATGGCGCCGCAGGGAAACTCACCATCGACCTGATTCTGCGGCTGTCTGACGGATATAGCTGCAGGTACACCACGGCCTGCAGGAAGACCGCGCCGGAAAGGCTGTCCAAGCAGAGTTAGTTCGACCACATCGATACACCTTCCATGGAACGCGGTAAGACTCACAAAAGCGCAACCTGGCCTCCCATTAGGATTGCCCCCGATGTATGCGTGAGCGAGTTCCATGCATTCTCGCTTAGCGGTTCGGTGGCGTCGAGCGCCGCAGGCCCAAGAGTGCCGCCGTCACGGAATTCCAGGGAGATGGCCATCTGTCGGTTGAGTGCTAGCGCAAAAGCAAGTTGGAGGCGGTAAAGCGGGTTTGCAAAGTCGCTGGCCTGCACGTCCTACTGATATCGTTGCAATCGCCCTCCGTATCCGTACGTTCTGGCTCACGGCGCACCGCCGCGGCCGCGCGCAACACTTCCAAGCGGGCCCTTGTTCTTTGATACAGAAGGTGGGGCCATAGACTCCTGGACTGATGTTGTAGATACGGCGGGGCCATAGGGTCCGAGCCTGCACTGAACGTGATCGTGGAAACGGCCTCGGGCCGCGGGTGAGGACACGCTCATGCGAAAAAGAATGGGGAAGATGAGGGCATGAGGAAGCGGAAGCGGCTGCGCACAGCCATCCTCGCGACTCTCTGTGCGTGGGGGTGCGTGCGTCCATGCCAAGGACGGACGAGGCGTGCCCTCGACACCGGTCTGGCTCGAGGACATACCTGCGGGTGACGTTGAGCAGAGCACGAACAGGTTCTACCTCCGACGCATGGCGGAGTCGGGGGTTCCACGGGGAGCCTGCCATACGTTCTCGAGCGTCGGCGCTGTCGGGCATCCAGGCGGAACGGAACTGTGCGTACCGAGAATATCTCCGCAGACCACCTCTGCCGTTATCCTCGGTCATCACTTCACAGGTATTGTGGAATCATACATGGCCCACTTGTGTCGTACTTGATGTACCGCGACGTCTATAACGGAGGTTTAAGTAAACGTTCAACGCTTAGATGGTAGGAATAGCTCCGGGACCGTACCTCCCGGTGGATTGCGCCGTTCCTGCATCCGTCGATGTTAGTAGGGAACATGGACTTCTAACAGATCGTAGACCGCCGAAGACCCCGCACATGATGTACTATCCCGGAAGAAATAGCATTGGGACGAAACTCCGCCATCGAGAAGTGCGGAACGGGCGCGTTCTCGTCTTCCGAGCTCCCAGGCGTCTTATGTCCTTCGCCCGCGGACGGCATTCTGTCGTTCTCGCGTAGCCTACCTGTCAGTCTTCGGAGAGAATGGCTATGTTCTTTCGACCGCGGGCGGCCCAGTCAATCAGACGTGAGGCAACTTTCTGACAAGCACATGTCGGTGCTGGGAGTGACGCAGTGATTGGCTCCGGAGTGAGAAGCCGGCGGTTTGCACGCCTGACCGCAGGTCCGTGGGGCTGAGAGACAGAGAGCGGGTCGTCAGCATTCAACTCGACAAGATGAAGCCAGAATGCACTTCGCTGACGAGAAGAAGCCAAACCGACATCGCTGCAAGATCTCGACGGGAGCTTCTAATTAGTGCTGTCGAGTTAGGATGCATTGCGACATCATCTATATCGGCCGCTGTCCAGAGCCTGGGCGCGTGCGCAAGCAGCATTCTCCCACCGTACCTGGTGTACGCCGATGCGCTATCCGATAGACGACAGGGTGCGCGAAGCTTGGGTATAGCCAGCTACATATAGGAATGAGTCCAGACAGCGATTTGAAGGCGTGCATGCTATACCGCAAGTGCTGGAGATGAACAGGACACAGCTTCGAAGGGTGTACCAATGAAGCGAAAGCAACTCGATGAACCCATATGAAATACAACAGAAGAAATCGGAATCTAGCTGACCTCGAGCCAGAGCACCGCGTAACCCTGCTAACACCGAGCAAAGTCTCCACCACTCCCCGGGAGGACCATCACACTCATCTATCCGTGTCAACCCTGCAACCGCGCGGACTCGCGAAGGCGGCGATGGGTGATAGTTGGGAACCCTCCCGGCGGCGTTGTTATTTGTTCGTGCCTCCTCCGCCAGAGCCTGCTTTCTCCTCTTCCTTCTTCTGCAGGGGAGTAACATACGCGTCACGATCTGCTGCGAAACGCTGGTCGCGAGCGGTGCGCTCACCTTCTGCTTCTCCCGGAGCGCCTGGGCGTCCCTGGAAAGGCATTATGTGAGCGGCGGATTACAAGGTTCGTAGGAGGCGTATGGACACTCACTTCTCTCTCCGCTGCTGCAAGCTTGCAGCGCTCTCCTTCTTGTTGCCCTTGGCCGCCTGCTGCAGCTTCTTCTGGGCCTTCTGGCGGTCCGTCTCACGCTGGTTGCCACCTACATGTTCAGGACGGATAGAGGACAGGATCTGCAGTGAATCGAGGCAGTTCAACGCGTTTGAAGCACAGGAGACATACGGGTCATCGCGCCCTAGCCGCTGAGTGTCGACGTGTGTCGTGGAGGTGGTGGTTGAAGTGAAGATGTCCGTGGGACGCTCAGCACGGTGCCGCCGCCCATCCCGGCGTCTCGAAACGGCGAGAAACACATCGACGCCCGCCGTGTGACTCTGTTACTCGCTGTTACTGAGGGTCACACTGTACGTCACGCTCGTTCCCCGCGCGTGGAGGCCCGCCGTCTCTTGTTCTCCACCACCATGGTCGACGACGAATAAGCGATTGCCATGCCACGCACAACATCCGCCTTGCTCTCGATTTCTCCGAATAAAAGAACCTTGTATTCCGAAGCCTATCGCGGCTCTGCGGCTTCCCAGCACCACGCGGCTACCCACGCTCATGGGGACTCGTCGCATTTCTAGCTCCCTCAAATAAGCTCGAACAGCGGCCTTGCGTTCCTGGCGAGCATGCCGTGGCTTCTCGACCACTGCGCCACGGCCCCTGTCATGCAAGAGTGCACGCGCCCAGCGGAGGCATTCCCGGTATCGATCTGCATGCTCGAACTCGCGGCCATTGCGCGTTAGCACCGGCCCCAGTCCCGGGCGTTTCGGACCAGGTCCCTGCGGGAATCGATCAGTACGGCGGTGCGTCCTCTCAAACTATACCAGCCGCAGTCTAACTCTATATGTATACACCAGGCGCACATCATACATGTGCAACGCCTTGTTTGCGCGTAGAGCGCATCGCCGCCGTGTCGCGCTCGAACGGGATTAGTTGGGCGGCAGTCAACCCCATGACACTCGGCCCACACAACACGATGGCTGGATGCCAGGTATAGATGTCGCTCGTCCTGCGGACTGATATCAGCTGTGTATGTTTCCGTTCTAGTCGCGCTTCCCACTGCTCTGATCGTCCTCGCAATCTCGGATCCAGTACCGGCGGTATCATAACAGAAAGCCAGCGGCATGTTCCAAGTCATTAGACCACAGGGCCGTGGACATTGACGCTGTCTTCTGTCCATCTAGATATCCGGATACATTCCCAAATGCCTTCATCAGGAATATCACACCAGAAACCCGCGCTCAGGGTCCCCCTTGCAACCATTCTCATGCCTCCCGCGCCTGCCTCCCGCGCTCGGCTTCTGGCCTCGGTCTCAGGGCGCGGTGGGATGTCAAATATGGGCCTTCCCGAAGCGCAGTCACGCGTACGTATCCCATCGCCATGATTCATATTCTATGCTTTCATGTGCCGGTGCTGCGCGACTATGTCTGACATGCGTGTGCAGGCCCAACTCCAGAACGGCGCAGCGTGATCCTCCGCTCCCAAAGCCGACATCATGCCACACCTCGCAGCATGCCTGCTTCTGGATCGATATCAACATCCCTTCACTCCGTCATCGTTGACGCCATGCGTCGCTCCTCGTGTATATGCCGGGCGGTCCAGGGTCCGCAGCAGTCCATGAACGGTGTGTCCTCCGCCTGACGCTCCCGGCGCGCATCCGCCCGAGGACCCTGATGTCCTTGATGAACCTCCCCAGCTCTCGCGGCGAGTGATCGAAGTTGGCCAAGCGCGGATCCGCTCTACATGCTAGCCAATCGAAGCCTGGTGCGTGCGCAATAAGACGGCTGTGGGCCCAGGACGCCTCCCTGCCTTCCCTCCCCTGAGCCGCAGCGCGATCGCAACCTTCTCTCCGATGCCGGACTGTCACGTCCTCGGAGAGATGTCTTCTCAGCAACACGGCGTATCAGGGGTGCGTGTTCGTGTCTGCCACCGTCGCCGGCGCCACGGGCGGAGAAAATCCGGGGAGCCGCCGCCCAGTCGGGAATAAGCTCGTGTGAAACGTGGCCGTTGCATTGCATGCCTGGGACGTGCGGTTTGGGCGACGTCGCTGGGCGTATCGCGATCTGTTGCCGCGGTTCCCACTGCAGGCGCGGACGAGTACAAGGTTCAGGAGGGCAGCACGGCGCATGTTCATATAGCAGCCACATACGCCGTGAGAGGATTCGCACTCGCTCCGGGCACGCAGGCATCTGACCGCTACAGCCCCCGATCTCACATGGAGGACGCCGTCTGCACCCATCCCCGCGGTCACTGGCCGCAGCGTTCGCGAAGATTGGCTTTGGCGCACCACCATTGCATCCTGGGCCTCGCGGCTGTGCGAACGACGCTCGCCCGGGAGCATCAGAGCCGAGCCCCGAGCCCCGAGGGCTGCCGGCCTCCAGGCGTCCTGAACAGGGCGCGCGCGTACCGCCCTTTCGCCGTCTTACCCGCGGCCCCTGCCTTCTGTGCGCGCCCGACGTCCCGACGGCACCCCCGCGCCCACAATAGCCGAGCCACGGGGCCGCCTTCGCTGCAATGTCCGCCGCGGCGCCGTGCCCGCGCCCTTCCTTCTCCGCTCGCGCCATCGCACATTGGGTGCCGCACTGCGCCCTTCGCGCCTCGAGCTTCGCGCTTCGTGCTTCGCCCCGGGAACGAGCGGCGCGTCTGCGCCAGCCTCGAGGCGTGGCCAGGGTGATCCCGGGCCCTTTGGGCGGCGCGCATCGCCCGCGCGCACGCTAGCGCGGCGGAAATGGGAGCGAGCCCGCCGTGTGCGTGCGGCGCGGCTCCCACCCTGCACGTAGCACGTCGCACGTCGTGCCGTGCGTGCACGGATCGTCTCCTCTGGGCCGGGGCGGGAGGGGCTCGGCTCCCGGGATAGGCTCTGCACTCCTATTTGCGCGGGGTGCCTGTCTCGCGGCGGTCGCATTCCCTCGGACGTTTTGCGGGCAGGCCTCGTGTTCGGAAGCAGCGCGCGTGCGGATAGCCTTTGCGGGCGGACGGGCTGGCGGCGCGGCGCAGCGGGTCTGCTGGGAGGGTGGGTATATACATACGTGTCGTAGGTTCAGGTGAACATCATGAACTGTACCCGCTGGCCACAACCTTGTACGCTGAGCTCCGCCGCAGGATCCAGGATACTGCACGCGTCTCCTCTGACGTGTGGTGTGCTCCGAATACGAGGAGCGTCGCGTAGGGATACTCGGGTCGCCTCCGCGCGCACTTACGTCCGCGATAAAATTTAGGCTTCGCAGAGCGTCCTCCGCCGTCCGACGACCCGCTCTCGCCGGCAACTCTGCGCCCCATCGTCGCACCCCGGGAGGGCGTGGGCACCCGCCGCGCCCGATATGGTGCGCGCATGCATCGATGTGGCGCGCGCCGCGCTGCGTCCGGTGGGCCCTCGGAGCTTGGGTGCTTCGCGCTCGACGCACGTCTCGGCTAGCGACAAGCACAAGCACCCCCGCTTCTCGATGCAGCACTGGCAGCGCTAGCGCGCCCGCGGACAGATGCCGCGCGATCCCGCGCCGCGTGCGGTCGTGGACCCTCCGAAGCGAGATACGCGGCGGGACGGAGAAGCTGCCATCGCGCACTCCCGATGCGCCGGTGCGTTTGTATTGTGTGTTGCGGCGCGGTGCGGTGGGCGCAGAGAGCACCGTGGGCGAGTGATGTGCCCGGGGCGGGGCGGGGTGCTTCTGGGGCTACGCGGGCGGGCTGCGTTCGCACGCGTGCTTCTGGGCTCCTCGATTCGTCGAGGATTGGCCGGCCGGGCGATGCCCGTGCATTCATTTCCGCCCTGGGGCGCGTGAGAGGCGCACGCAGGCTGAGGCCGCGAGCTATCCTTCCGCCGGTGGGTGTATGTATTGGATGCGCGTATACAGTCGAGCATAAATGCACGATGACGCTCGCTGGGAGCACGTCGGCTCGAGGCGCCCGCCGTTGGCAAATGTATGCGTGTTTGACGTTCTGACTTCCGATGCGGCTGGCAGCGGCGGCGGCGTGCCTATGCTGCTGACTAACGGCCATTGCAACTGCGGGATCTCTGGGCTAGCTCACCGGCGCGTCGAGCACTGACGCTGGTGACAGCGACGACACAGTCTTCCCCGCACACGTCGGTTTGGGAGGCGCGGCGGCGGTTAACTGACACAGGTTGGACCCTGTGGATGCGGTCTATCGAATTGGGCGTTGGGTTCTGCTCCCCGCCGAAGCCGACAGCAGTGCTGTTGACCGTCGCGGAAACGTGTTCGTGGACGCGGGATGGCAGCACAGATACGTCGATATATATCATGGAACTTCGAAGGTAGCGCCACATCGGCCGATGTCGAAGACGTGTCCTTGCGAGGGCAGTCACCGGCGCACCCGTCCCGCACAGAATGGCCTTGGCGCGAGCGCACCGGTCGAGGCGTTTACGTTCTATTTTCCCTCCAGACGGGCGCTCCGCCGCTGTCCCTTGGAAGCCGCCGCGGGCGTTTGCCGTTGGGGAGGCGGAATGCGGCGGAGACCTGCCCGAGAGCCAATCAGCAGCGTAAACGCAGTGCCGGCGGCGGTCGCCCCTCGCCCGCTGGGGCGACACATCGCCCAGATCGGGAGGCGCACCGTGCCGTCAGCTGGTGCGCGCCGGGACGCTAGTTTGACATTCGTGCCGTCGGGTGTACCTAACGACCTGACGACACTCCGCACCCGTGCCCATGTGCGCGCGCGCACGCCGTGCCTCGCTCTCCAGAGCTCCACCCCCGCAGGACATCCGGTGGACGCGATCGCAATGATATGCCTTAAGCTCAAGGTTGTGTGCATCGTGGCCGCGGCGGCGCGCGATCACCCAGCATAACATTGACAGGAGGCACGGAGACGCTGGGACGCCAGATAAGATGATCCATCAACGCATCATGCATCAGGGCGGACCCGCTGGGATGAAGGCGGCGGCGCGGTCTGGGCTGGGCGTCGGGCCACGGGAGTCGGCCGGCAGAGCGACGGGGGCTGTGCCCCAAATGAGCCCGGTCTGATCAGCCGCGGGCAGGCGCCCAGTCCTCGGGATCGGGACGCGGCCAGTCAACGTCACCAGGGTCGAGCGGGCGCCTCTCCGTGCGCGCGGCCGTCTCCGCGACGCGTATCAAACAGGCAGCTGGGGCACACGGTCTCACTCCCCCCTTCTCGAATTCCGCGCGCCCAAATTGGTCTGACGCAGGACGCGGCGCAGACCCAGCGGCCGAGCGGGGCAACTGATCGCAGATTCGATCGTGTGTGCTGGGCGCGCGCGGTGCGGCGCCCGAGCGGCCGGGTCGCTTCTCGCGCACTCGCTCACTCGCGTGCGTCCAGCTGCCCAACTCTCTCCATCCGCCGCGGCTCCCACACTCGACGGCGCGGCAGCGCTGGGACGACCTGCGTCTCGTGCACCGGCCTACCCGCGCACACCGCGCACACGCCCTGGGAACGCTTCGCACCGGGCCAGCTTCGCGATCTGTCAAGCGTGGGCCCGCACCCAACAGCGTTTGGTGTTCGCCCGCCCTGAACGCAAAGAAGGCGCGCGAAGCCAGGAGGAATCACGCTGATGGGAGCAGCAGCTGCCAGCGACGGCTCGCCGGCGTGGGGTGGATCAGCCACGCATCAGGGGATGGCGCGAGATGAACGGTGCAGCCGTAATGAGGTGATGCAGGAGCGAGATTGCCCTGCGCGCACTGCGGGGACGCCGAGGGCGGCGCGCGCGATCTGTACGTATGACCGCGCGAATGGCCGAGGACGGCGGCTGTCAAAGACGGCAACCGCGTCGTCTTCTTGTGGGCGCACAGCGACCCGGTGCGGGCCTGGACGAGGGGAAGCGTGATTTCCGGATGGCGGTGATCTGCAAGCGCGGCGCTGCGGGTTGCCACGAATGAAGGGCCACGAGTTATGTGGCGGCGGGCGAAGGGGAGAACGTCCTCCCCATCCGGGTCCCGAGAAGGCCTCGGCCGGGACGTGCACTTATTTATCGCGATAGGATTGGACGCGCGAAGCAGGCGCAGACGATTATCGCGAGGAAGACGCCCGAAAGGGGAACGGTGCAGTGCGGAGGGGCAGCCCGGCCCCCCGGGGACGGCAGAAGGTTCCAGCGGGGACAGCAGGGACAGATCGGAAGCGAAGCCTTGGCGAGGACATGACATGAGGAGAGACATGAGCTGTGCGGGCGAGCGTCGTCCGGAAAAGGCAGAACGACGACATCGAGCCGGGGAAGGGGATCTCGATCGCAGGAAGATTGGATAGTTGCCGAGGAAGGGCCGATGTGTCGGGAGGAGGACCTCCTGAACGGGCAATTTGCATTTGCCTGGAGACGGGGAAGGAGGCGCGCGTGTTCACAAAGATGCATCTTCCCAATTTTCAGCAGGCGCCGTGGGCGAAGGTGAGATCTCTGATCGCCTTCCTCTGCGCCCTGATCTCTTTCCCGCAGCCACTTATATACTCCTTCCTGTTCTCCTGGGCCCCCTTTTGCCTTCGTCTCCGTCTCGCCCCCAATCCCCGTCCTCGCCGCCCCCCTCGCCACCCCACCGACTCCCCCCGTCCCCCTCGGTGGCCTTCCCCACTCGCGTCGGCCCGATGTCCATTCGACACACACCCCGCCAGGCGGAGCGGGACATCCGCCTCCACGACCCCCACCACTCCCACTCCCTCCCTCCCCCCTCGCATCCACACTCACATGCGCCTCACATGAACGGCAACGGCCTCGCGACGCCTGGTGGTCACGCCGGCCCGTCGACCCGTCCCCCACTCTCCAGCGGACCGCAGCCTGGCCCGTCGAGTGCCCGCAACGCGAACAACGAGGACGAGAAAACGCCCATTGAGAAGCTTGCGCACGCAAACGAACAAACCTGGTTGATGATAGGTCGGTGTCTCACGCGTCCCCAATGCCCTGCCAATCAGACTAACCGGTCTCGGATCAACAGGGCGCGTAGCCGAGCAGATGGGAAACCTGGAGCACGCGCTTTCCGCATACGAGAACGCGCTCCGTCACAATAGCCACTCCTTGTCAGGTCTGACACAGGTCGCTGGCATCGCGCGGATCAAAGAGAACTATCCCAAGGTACGCACGCGCCCAAACCTAAACCAACATTGCCTCCCTGTCTTCTGTCTTACATCATCACGACACGTTGCCCGATCTATCTGCTCACCAAACTCCGCGTTCACAGGCTGTCGAGTACTTCCAGGCCGCCTTGCAGCTGCAAGGTGATAACGGCGAAGTATGGAGTGCGCTCGGTACGTCCCACGCCCGTGTCCTCCCGCGCTCTGGGTCTCACTAGCCCGTTCCCAGGGCACTGCTACCTCATGCAGGATGATCTGCAAAAGGCGTATGCCGCATACCAGCAGGCCTTGTACTTCCTGCCGCAGCCTAAGGTTCGTTTCCATTCCGTCGTCTTCTCCGTCACGTTGCTCACCGCCCGTCCCCTCGTGATCAGGAAGACCCGAAGCTGTGGTACGGCATCGGAATCCTGTATGACCGCTATGGCTCCTTGGATCACGCCGAGGAAGCGTTTTCTTCCGTCCTAAAAATGGACAAAGGTACGTCCCATGCTCTATCCGGATGTTCGAGCGCCACCACTAACGCCTCCCCCATTCTAGACTTCGATAAGGCGAACGAGATCCTGTTCCGCCTCGGTATCATCTATAAGCAGCAGACCAAGTACCAGGAGAGTCTGGAGTGCTTCGATCGCATTCTGCGTAATCCGCCGAGCCCCCTTGCCCACGCCGACATCTGGTTCCAGATCGGGCATGTGTTTGAGCAGCAGCGCGACGTACGTCTCCCCCGTTGCCAGCTGGCCGACGTGCATGATTGAACTGATCGGTCCTTATAGCATGTCCGCGCACGGGACGCGTACGAGCGTGTCGTGCAGGAGAACCCGAACCACGCCAAGGTTCTCCAGCAGCTCGGATGGTTGTACCACCAGGATGGGTCCTCGTTCCAGAACCAGGAGCTCGCCATCCAGTATCTGACCAAGAGCCTCGAGGCTGGTGCGTAGATCATTGCGATGCGGTAACCGCATGGAGTTCATTTAAACCTTCTTTACAGAACCGGGCGATGCGCAGAGTTGGTATCTGCTCGGCCGGGCTTACATGGCCGGTCAGAAGTACAACAAGGCGTACGAAGCGTACCAGCAGGCGGTCTACCGAGACGGCCGGAACCCCACCTTCTGGTGTTCCATCGGCGTCCTCTACTTCCAGATCAACCAATACCGCGACGCCCTGGACGCCTACTCGCGCGCCATCCGCATAAACCCCTACATATCGGAGGTTTGGTTCGACCTGGGAAGCCTTTACGAGTCCTGCAACAATCAGATCTCCGACGCGATTGACGCCTACGCGCGTGCCGCCGAGCTCGACCCCTCCAACACCGCCATCAACCAGCGCCTCGCACTCCTCAAGCAGGCGCAGACGACAGGGCAAGCGCTGCCGGCGGCGCCCGGTCCGCAGGACGTGCACCCAACTGCGTATGCGAACCCAATGATGCCGCCCGCAGGCTTGGGCGGTCCACCGCTTCTGATGGGGTCGAACTCGCGTCCGCTCTTCCCTTCGGACGCTCGGGGTGGACACGACCTCCCGCTTCCTGTGCCGCCGCCGCTCGCTGGCAGGAACTCACCGGGTCCGTTCCGTGGAGGCCCGCCGCCACCGGTTGTGCTCGATGACTCCCGCCACCCTCCCTCGCACACGCCGCTGGCACCCATGGAGGTCGACAGGCCGCCGCTGCACGCGCGGGAGCATTCGAACTCGTACCCTCCCCCTCCCTCGCGTGAGCCCGGTCCCCGCGGACCCGCTGGTCAGAGCCTGCTTCACCACCCCGCGCCGCAGATGCAGGGTCCCCCTGACGCCCACCGCCACTCTGTGCACCCCCAGCACCCTCATGACCCCTCGTTTCACCCGATGCGCGTGCCGTCGACGTCCGCGTCTCCCCCGCCACACGCCCGCCCTCGGTCCACCGCAGGCCACATGATCCCGAGCTTCAACGAGCGCCCCCCGCTCGGGCCGCCACAAGTCTCAGGAGGCCCGCGGCGCTCGCCGCCGCCCTTCTCGCGCGAGGAGCAGGGCTGGAACCGGCGGATGATGGAGGGGAACGAGTGGGAGCGCGAGCGCGAGCGCCGCGGCCGCCCGCCGATGGAGTACGGGCACCCGCAGCCGCCGTTCTACCAGAGCCGCCCGCACTCGCCGCCCGTGCCGCCGCAGCGGCGCAACAGCTCGCGCTCGGCCCGCGAGCGCAGCCCGCCCGAGCAGTCGCCGCGCACCGCGCACCCCGGGTACCCTCCGCACGCGTGGGACGCGCGTGCGGGCGGCCCGGGCCCGACGAGTGGCCGCGCGTCCCCGCCGCGCCCGATGATGCACGAGATGTCGCACGAGCCTGCGGGGCGGCGGTACGACCCTGCACGGGAGTACGACCGCGAGGTCGTCTTGGAGCCCCGCGCCGACCCCCGCTACGCCGCCTCGCCTGAGGCCATGCGGATGCACATGGCGCAGCAGCAGGCGCATCTCGTTGGGGCGTCGCGGACGTCTGAGAGCCCGCACCTTGGCCCGCAGGGCGTGCCGTCTGGAGAGCCCAAGGATCGCCGCCGGAGGCAGAACCGCGACAAGGACACCGAGTCGAACTCGTCGGTGACTGGCCCCGAGCCGGCGAAGAAGGAGCGCAAGCGGCGCCAGCCGCAGCAGAAGCGCGTCAAGGAGGAGGCGCAGCGCGGCGAGGGCCCGTACGACTCGAACGGGTCGGCGCAGTCGGCGTTCAAGGTCGACTACCGCGGCTCGAAGTCTAACGTCAGCCCGGAGCCCGCAAGCTCGAACGGCTCGGGCTCTGCGAACCGTTCTGTGCAGCCGTCGCCGACGAACTCGACACACCTCCCGCCCACACGCGCGCTCGACGAGGACTACGACGAGGGTGTTGCGGAGACGCTCATTGGTCTCGCATCGTACAGGCCCTCTGACCCCCGTGGCTTCGCTGCGCCCAGCGGCCCTGGTGGCAACCGGATGGTTCCCCCTTCCCCTCAGCAGCAGCACCCCCTCGCTCGTCGGCCCTCGATCTCGTCCCGCGCCTCCCCTTCGAACAACAAGCGTCCGCTCAGCCCCGGACCCGACGACCACATCGAGGCGAAGCGCTCCCGCATCGGAAGCATGAGCCAGCGCGTGTCGCCCCCGTCGAACTCCACGCCCGGCGCGCGGCTCAGCCCTATACCCTTCCGCCAGCAGCCGACGTCGCACTCGCCTGACATGCGCCAGCCGGAACACGCCCGCTCATACCCCAGCAGCCCGCAGATCGGAACGAACCAGGTGCAGAGCGCGGGGCTGCCGACGATGCTGCCCCCGCACCCGCGCCCGATCGGCGCGGGCCACGGCGCGGCGCCGAACATGGGGCTGCCGCCGATGGCGACGCGCTCGCCGCCGTCGCACGGGGCGAGCCCGGGCGCGGACGAGCGGATGCACTCGCGCTCGGCGTCGCCGCCGCGCGGGGCGAAGCGCGAGATCGTGCTGCACTCGGCGCAGGGCGGGTCGCCGCTGACGAAGGGCACGCCGTCGCCGTCGTCGGCGTCGAGCCACGGGAATGGCAACGGGGGAGGGCGGCCGGGACCTGTCTCGTGAGCATTTCTTCTGCTCGCTCCCTTCCTGCGGTCGTTCATCGTTTCCGCTCTGTTCTGTTCAGTCGGCGAAGCTCGAACGCGCACGCGGCGCGGTTTGGGTTCGCGTGAACGCTCGCTTCACCCGCGCCCCGCGCTCTCATCGTCTGCTTGCTTTGTGTCTTGGCTCTTGTCTGTTTCTAGCATCGATTTGACTTTGTCTGCCGTCTTGCCCGCCTTCCACGCTCTTGCCCCGCGCCTCCTGCATACATTGATGACGCCTCGTTATGACCATGACATGCCGCTTCTCGTATGTAGCCCGTACCCGTCCATACTATCTATTCCGCCACCCCCTCTTGCCCCGTTACATACAATCGCAGTCCGCTCGTCGTGCCGATAGTGCAGCACCATCATGTACCATATATGCAACTATGATATCCCGCAACACGCACCCCTTGCAATTAAAGAAATTGTGTACAGTCAACTCCTGAGGCTGAGGGCGCGGCGTTTGTGTCGCTCCGACTGCGAGTCGTGGCTATGTTGTGCCGGCCTTGCGTTCGGCACGTCGCCAAGACAAAGGGGGTCGACGCCGGACGGACGAGCGGCGGACATGACGTGGCGTTGAGTAGAAAGCGATCGACGATCGACCGATGGAGATCTTGGCCGCGTTGGATCAGGATCTGCGCTGCAATTATGCGTGCGCCACACGGCGGCCTGGGCCGGAACGAATCCTCTGGAATCACATTCACGTCGAGCAGTCCCCGGTCGGAGGTTAGGGCATCCTGTGTTTCTTGCGAAAAGAATTCACGGGGATATTACGGGCGATGCAACTTCAATTTGGGAAGAATAAATCTCAGCTGGGACACCCGTGAGCTGCCAGTGCGTGAAGTTGTTGAGAAATGCATGGGTGAGTGCTGCTATGTCGAGGGAGCGTGTCCCGGCGGAGGGGCGACTGCGGTGGGCCCAAGGGTTGCGGGTATATCGGCGCAGGTACGCCACGGACGCCGCGAAGAGCTTTCAACGAGCTCCTCATGAAGTCTTCTAGGTCCGCACTGAGGAGCAATACGCGCGGTGGTGCTCGCTGTCTCATTCCGATCGGCTCGGGGCCCGGTGCTAACAACGCGGTGTGTGGACGCAAGAAGCAGGTCTGTATCCAAGAGCAGTGATACTGCATTCACGCATAAGTACCAGAATTAAGGCGGAAGCGATTGTAAACAGCGTTCGCCGCCGCTCTACCAGAGTACAGGCGAACGGGTGCCTGCATGATGGCGTCATGTTCAGCCTGAGCTTTCGCCGACGCCCTGGATGCGCCGCCGCCGGGAAGTCGCACAGGTCGGGAGTAGGGCGAGATGGGGCGAGATCTGGCTGTGAAGCCCGGGAACGGCGGCGAGATGGGAATAGGGCGAGATCTCTCTCGAGCTCCGGGAAGGTGCGGTCACCAGAGGGACTTGGAGAGCTGGGGACCCTGAGGGGAGCACAGGAGGCGTGCAGGGAGCGATCGGGCACGGGCGTAAGAAGGACGCGGTGGAATGGAAGGCGCTGGTGTGCGCCGCGGTGGCACACAATAACGAGAGCGCGGGCGCGGGAGATCCCTGCATGCTGAGTCGCCCACGGAGGAGAACACGGTGGGAGGGGAAGGTGGCGGTAGGGAACCACTGTATTCGGGGCGCGCTCGTTGAGGGTTCCGGATGTGGGTTGTGGGGCCCACCCGGCGGCGGTCTTCTCCGGGCGTATGCTTGAATGTGGAGAACGCGTTGCAGGCAGCCACTGCAGGGACGCCGATCGTCATTATAGACGCAGTCAAGGTTTGGCCTAAGGTGTGTGATGCGGTGATGCGTTCAGTATAATTCTTCTTCAACTCCTCACAAACAACACGAGCGGTTGTATTCGAACGGCTCGGTTGCCGGGTGGCGGATTCGAAGTTGGTCTGGACACCATACGCAGCCAGGCGCCGCTGGAGAGGGGCCTATTAGAAGACAGGCTCGGTTACGATTGGCCGCCGGCGCAGTCTTCAGGCTCTTCTGTCATAATATTAATGATCGGTGTAGAATGGCGCACACCTGTCTGTGGGAGGTTCCGGTGAGGCACGTCTTGTTCTTGAGTTCAAACAGACACGTACCAGAACGAAGCCACGCGGAAACTAGCGGTTTTCGACGTGCGTTACCGGGCGATCGCGAACTCTGAAAGTCGGATGCAATCTCCCCGAGGATCATTAACTATTAACTCCTTAGAAAATATGGCATGCCTCGCCTAGCCGTCTGAGTCTCCGGGGGACATACCGGACGTATATGCGCAGACGCAGCCGACACCGGACGAAGAGTGTGTGGTCTTCTGAGGATGCGCCCCTACATGAGCTCGTGCCACGGCCGCCATAGAGCCATTGTTTGTGGCGACCACTTCGACCGTCAGACCTATACGCTAGGTACGTATACAGTCGCATCACTCCTTCGAGCGTGCCCTATGCTGACTTTTCGTAATGGTGCGTATGAACAGAGCTTGAAAGATGGGCGAGATATTAATTACTCGCGCAGCCTTCAAGCCTTGTGGAGCGCATCACGGTGTGAAATCGTACTCACGACAACGGGGAAGCGCAACCTCTTTGGCTTGGGCTGCAATCACGGGCGAACACCAGCTCGTGTGGCTGCATTCCTAGAAATCCGGATTACTGACACGGGTAGGTATACCTGCGACGCTCTTCCATGGAGTATCAGATCTTGGACGTGCAGAGGCGAGGGGCTCGGTCAGAAGAAATATAGTTCCCTCCGCGAGCACAAAAGGGGGTTTAGGTGCTCTTCAAGGATACACACTGGTAAGAGACATGAGGGGACGTGAACAACTTCTGAGAAGTTGGCGCCCATGCCACTTTCCCGCCACGGGCGCTTGTGTTTCTCGCAGGAATTGAGTTCAGCTTCTCGAGGCGCACGACGACGAGTTGCTCGCTCCCACCTCCACCTCTCTGTGACTTGTGAACAACTGAGCAGCGCGAGACTGTCTAATTGGTCGATGCCAGTCTTGCGGTGCCTAGCTTCATAACACTTCTCTTTACGACCACAACTAGTAAACGAATCTGGGATAGTAGCCCGATACACTTCGGCACCTCACGCACCTCTCGGAAGCTTCGCTGCTCTCTGCCTAGGCTACTCAGATACCCCGAACGCTGGGCATGAGTTCCGGTTCCCGCCCAACCTCCTTACAGGCGGCCCTCACCGTGCCCGCACAAGCCCCCCTGCACGAGGCATCCACGAGCTCCTCGCCCGTCCCACCCACGCCGCCGCCCAAGGACCATGCCTTCCCCACGCACGACCGCGACGAGCCCCAGCACAGGCCAACTGCAGCAGAGAAGATGTCGAAGCTTGGGCTCAAGGCGGCACCGCCAGAACTCGACCCGGCGGATATGGTCATAGACATCTCGCGGCCGTTCGGTGCGGGAGACGCAGATGCAGATGCGGACACGGTGGGAGAGGTGGAGGTGGAGGCGTACGATGCGGACACGACGCTCCGCGCGAGTACGGACGCGCATGGGCCTACGCACGCTCGGCGGAAGGAGGCAGATCTGGACGCGGACCTGGAGGAGGTGGATCTGGACGGCGAGACCGAGGCGGACATCACCGCGGCACACCGGAGGTCGGACAGCCCGGCGGAACACACGCTGTATGGGAGCGACCGGGAGCAGGGACGAGAGCGGGACCGGGTGGGCGAGCAGGGAAGGGAGCACGTGCAGGAGCACCCGCTGAGGCTGGACGTGCACCCGCCGTCGCCGCCGCCATGGGAGCTGCAGGACGAGGCGGAGCGGGGCCGGATCAGCCCGCAGAGGTTCGAGTTCTCGACGGCGAAGTCGCGCACGGTGCATGAGTTTACGAAGCAGCAGCCGCGGAGGTGCGTTATTCCGGATCACCTTTTGCCATCCCTACATGCTCATGTGCTTGTGATTCCTGAATCTCTCTCTCTGATACAATGGTCATCCAGTCATAACCGACCACTCGTCCCGCATTCAGCATACTACTTTGGTCCTCCGCCACCCGACTCAGCGTACGGTACCGACCCGGTAGGCCAAATCGGCGTGCACCATCCACGAGAAGTCGTCCGGATAGAGCGGGACTACAGTGGCGGGGAGCTCCCCCAGTTCTCGTCGACATACCCGCTGGAGCTCGAGGGCAGGGTAAGCCATAACACCGTCCTTCGCGTGTGTAGATCGCCAATACTTACCCGTCGCCCACGCCCGCAGATAACGCCGACGCAGTTCTTGGAAACGGTCAACGCTATCAACGAGATCCTGCTCTCCGCGCATAGTCTCGGCCAGGCGTTCGTTGACAACGCGCTTGCGTTCCTGAGCTTGCAGGCGTCGCGCGCCATCAAGCGATCTCACTATGAGAAGGTACGCCGCGATGCGTCTTTACATACGTAGACGCGCTTGACATTGTTTGGACACTACAGGAAATGGATAGGTTGAAGGCGATGATGGATATGCTTAACGAACAAGTGTACAACCCTGTCGGGCTGCATCTACGGTGGCCGCGTTCCGTCGCGTTCCTTTTCGTGAGTCGCGCTGCGTAACTCTCCGTACGTTACAGATACTAACGCGTTCACTTTTCTAGATGGAAATCGAGTACTACGTAAGTCATGTTCCGGCCATTCTTACTTTGAACCCGGTGCTGAAGCGGGATTTTCCAGTGATCTATACGTGTTCACTATCGACAAGCCCGTGGCATACCTGTGCTACCGCCTCTATCGTTAGTACCACGCTTGACACCTCGCTACATCCTACTGATCCGCCATCGAATTCATTCCAGCCTCCACGGTCAACCTCTACCCTTACCACATTCATCCCGCGCCACCTTCTTTATCTCTTGTCTCAGGTTCTGTCCGCACGCAACGTCTTGGCCATTGTACGATCAAGCTCCACCCCATACCACGCACACTTGCACGCATATATCTCGTTTTCTCGTTCTCACGCTTCTTGACTACAATACAGCACATAGCACCAGTAATCGCAGGTCGTGCGGGCTCGCTCTTTCTCGCATTGTATCTTTTCCCAGGTCCAACTCGTTTCCTGTCTCTCCCGGTTTGTGAGGCGAACCAGTCTTGTGGCGTAGCGATAGCCTTCACGATGTCCTCCTCGGTCTCGTCGGGAACAGACTTCGGCGCCGCGCACGTGAGCTCTCTTCCAAATCGTCTGGCTTACCAAGCTGAGCAGAACATACGGAAAAGGAGGTCCGCGCGACCGGTACGCGCGCGGGCGGCGCCGCGGAACGCGCAGCCGTCGAGCGGGAGCGGGCCCGAACGCCGAGCTCCGGAGACATCGGAAACGGGTGCCCAGGGGGCGCTGGGCCGGTGGCGGCCGCTACGCCCGATGAAGAGACGTGCCACCTCGGCATCGGGGTGTCGAGCAGCGAATGGGAGGCCGAGAGGCCACAAGGACGTTGCGCGGAACCGCAAAATTGGGCTTGCATGTGGTTGGCAGATGCGCTCAGGGAGGCTCAGGGCCAGCCGGAGCGCGGACGGCGTGCGCATGCAGTACGATGAGCACCCGTGCATCGTCATGCAGTGAGCGATGCGCTGGCCGGCCATGTTTCAGTCAAATTCGCCGGACAGGCAGGACAGGTGAGGGGAACGAGGCATTTTCCAAACTCTCTGCGGATGCAGTGCATGACGGGGATGGTGACGACACCAGTGACCGCTGCATGCATACAGTGCAAGCATGGAACTTGGAAGTTTTGAATCGTGGCCGTGGGTGGATAGAAGAGCCTGGATAGAGTTGTGCCTGGCACTAGAACTAGCGCAAATATATTCGATGGCTTTCGACGGTAGCATGCGTTGTCGTCCTAGCTCGCGGATGGACCTTGGATGAAGGTTACGACTGCATGGCTCGTTCATCTTAGTCGGACTTGCCTTGCCTGTACCATCAGCCCTGTCGTCCGTTAGCAATTGCGAGCGGGTGGCTTTTCACGGAACACCGGCATGGCAAGGAAACACATTCCCTCCACCGATGTCTGCCCTGCGAGGGCCTGTGTGCACCCGTCGACCCGGCCGCACCGCACGGGAGCGCACGGGAGGTGCTCGGCGAGGGCGCCGGCCGCGCCAGGGGCGCCGCGGCGCGGTCACCGTCTCCACAGATGTTTTCCCGTGCCAGCCGGCGGCGCGCACACGCCCTGGACCCGATCGGACGACGCGATCGCCCCCAGTGGGCCCGGGCGGGTGGCTCTGCCCCCTGCGGCGAGTCTAAATTGAGCGGGTCTCACCAGCGCGGCGTGATCCTCTGATCCCTGATGCGATCTCAGCGAGCATCGAACGACGAACGAGCGGAACGGCGTGGTGCGATGGGGGATCTGATCCCCACCGAGTTGAAGGCGAGTTTGACAGGCCCGCGCGTCGGGAGGGAGAAAGTGCCGTGCGGGGCGCGCCACGTCGCGCAGGGTTCGGCGCGCGGGGCGAGGGGCCGTGGGTGGGCTCGGGGTTGCCAGGGGCGACGTGGAGGGACGGTGGGGCGGCGCGAGGGCGCGTCCCCGCGGGGTGTTTATCTTTATCTTTGAGATTAGCTTGCGGTTCCAACAACACAACAGTTCGCTCTCACCTGTATACCCACAAAACAGGTAGTCCATTGGCGTACACCCTCGCGCAGCAGTAGGAATTGCGCTGAAGCCCAGCCGAGGTCACGGCTTTCGCGAGAAAACCTTTACCGCATTATGAACGGTGAATGCGAAGGTACATGGGCAGATAGGCGATGTCTTGCCCGGGCGAACATGGGTGAACGTACTTGAGACCACCACGGAGCACTGGTGGGGCACTCCGGTACTGCCACCACCAACGAGTGGTTCACGTGAAGGCCACGAACGTTGAAGGCGCAGTTCTTCCGGTCCACAACTCCCCACGAGCGCAGCCCTTGCGCCTTGGCTACATATCTTGGGAGCTAGGATCATGAAATTTGCATGTGAAGAGACTGAACTCCGATGGAGACAAGCGAGGGCGCGATAGGAGTATCAGCGCCGCCAACAGAAGAGTCTCGGGCGGCCTCAGGCCTCAGACCTCATGACCACCCTCGCCGCGCACCTAATTGAATGCTAGGCGGGCACAACACACTCGTACCATCCCTGAGGCGAGGGTCGAGACGTGCTATCAGAACATGCCGCTGCATGTAGGCACACGTTTGAGGGGTGGCTGGACTGGTCGTCTCGTAGCCGCGTACGTAGACGTCGGTGGTAGGGCGCGCGGTACGACTGTCTTCCACCCCCGAACGCGAGGCTGGTTTACGAGCCTAGGCGCGCAGGCGCGGTCTCCGGTCGGGCTTTGTCTCCCTGTCGACGTACCACACACTGCGGCGTACGTCTTTAGAGCGTGCACTAGAGGCAAATGGAGGTAGGGAAGGTTGTGCTTGATACGCGGATGCACTTACGTACCTCCCCAGCCCGAGGGTTCGAGCGTGCCCTGCGTCGAATGCATCGCGCGGATCGCCATAGCTTCGAGCTTCGAGCTTCGATGGTCCTGACGGTGATGCGGTCTCGAGGGTCCCTTCCTGGCCTGGAGGGAAACCATCCCATGCGGGGTATCCGGTTGATTGTATGTGTTGCTGCGGGATAGAAGCGGCGGGCGTGAGCATGACCGCTGCCTTTCGCCATTCCTCAGGGGAGCCCTCGCCGAGGGTGCCCAGGACTCTGAAGGAGACATTCGCAATGGTCGTACGCGGCGTGATAGGGGTCCTGGAAGTTGAAGTCCGCGACATGGGGCTACGCGGGCGATCCCAGTGCTGGAGACGCGGTAGCCGTATGTTCGCCATGAACGCGAACATCTCGCGCTAGGAGGTCTACAACAGCATCACTATGGTGCATCAGCAGTCGTAGCGGTGGGCATGATGCCTCTGAATATACGTACCTTCGCGAACGTAGCCTGAGGAGCGTATGTACATGTCAGTGAGCCGTTCGAACGAGAACGTCTTCGTCCGGGCCCCGGGGAGTCACGGTCGACCGCGGGGTTTACAGCATAGGCCCGGCTGACACACGGACGCTAGTGTAGTGCCCATGTGGGCCCGGGGGCGAGGCCGACTGGAGTTGCCCACCAGGCCCTGAGCGGCGCACTATGAGTTATGGTGGTAGACGCGTCGGAGCCGATCCCATGGTCGAACGGTAAGTACAATGTACGTCCCCGACGAACACAGAGCGCTCGCTGCTCGGCCAAAGGCCGCGCGTCCTCTCCCTGCGCGCTCGCTTGGCGGTCTGTTATAGCACACAGCTGCAGATCTCGAGGCATGCAAGAAGGCGGCTGCGAACAGTTCGGGGACGTCAACGGGGCTAGTCGCGCAGCCGGTGACGGCACGCTCGACTCACCGCGGCCCGGGCGACGCATGCGCAGGCCTGGACGTCGACCTTGCAGCCAGCAGGTGCGCTTCAACCGGGGCCCGGGGATAGTGCAGCGGGATGCTGGCATGAAGATGAGGCCTGGTGAGGATCTCCGGGCGCCCAGGAGCGGGAATGGGGAGAGGACCTCCGAGGCTCGAGCGGACGAGGGCGCAGGGCTGTGCACGTCGGGTCCACTCTGACTGTGGCCGGCGCTGATGACGTCGGACAGAGAGACAGAGACTCGGACAGCACGCTGCGTTGACAGAAGGTACGGCGCCGCGGACGTCAACAGACCCCGCACAAGCACCTCGGTGCGCACTCGGAAGGCGCAGAAGCGGTACGAGTGCATGCTGGTTGGGACAGACGCCCGCGAACCTCCTGCGAAGATTCAGAAGCACGCATCGGACTCGGAGAGTTCGCGCGAGGCGTGCTGCTGTCGATCGCGAGCCCTCCACAGGCGTCTCATCTGGTCCCTGGGGCTTCTCGCTCGAGAGTTCACGGAGACAAGTTGCGCGTCGTCGGAGGTCGAAGCCGGGCGTTGGAAATGAACTTGGCAAGGTTGGCGAATGAGAGACAGACAGCGAGACGATGCGGAATGCGGGACGCACTCACTCACACGAGGTGTTTGACGGGTGGGCGCGCCACTCGACGTCCGAGTTGGCGACGGCAGATGGTGTGGATCGCACAGATGATCATAGCGGTCGCGCTGCACGTACGGCACGGGCGACTCGGAGACTCGGCGTGTCGCGGATGCATCCCCGGCGTCGACGATGCGTGCTCGCCGCTCGGGGTGCGTTCGGTGTAGCCCCTTGGGTAGTGCAGGTGCACACACTCGCCCGAGCAGGGATCCTAAATCTGAGCCCTGTAGTCTGATAAGGAGAGAAAAGACCACGGGTGTGACCGAGGCTCCTGCAGGGTGCAGGAACCGTACGGCACTGCATGCTGCTGCAAAGCAGCACCGCTGTAGAGGTGTGATCGGCATTCGCTCGGGGCCCTTACGCACATGCGGGGGCGCCAGGCTTGAGCACGTTGGTGCAGGCGCCATCAGCGGGGAATGCGTGGGCGCCCTGGCCGTGTGTCGATCCTGGCCCGGATGCGGAGGGCGGCGTGGGACGCCGAGGTAGGACTGTAAGAGGTGAAACAGCGCTGTATTGCCAAAATGAAGGCCCTCCCCGAGACGTCGGAGGCGGTGTCGACCGAGACAAGAGCGCGAATTGGAATATGGGCGGCGGGGGCGCGACGTACTCGATAGGGGCGGGCGGAATAGCACCCGTAGACGGATAATGAACGCACCTGCAGAGTGAGACGCGACGATGGTGGTGGTGGTAGTGGATGCGCGAATTTCGAAATATGCAGGGGACGATGTGATCGCGGACGGTGAGGCAACATTGACGACGGATGGTGGCGGTGCGACCGAGGTGTTCGCGCGCTGGAAGGGCGATAGCGCCGCGCGCGTCGGCATGAAGAGGGCGCGACGACGCGTACGTTCTCAGGTACACCGGCTTCTGGCCGGGCGCACGCCGCGGGCCAATGGGCGTCGGGGCACAGCGCGCAGGCAGGGAGCGCGCAGGGCGGAAGGCGCCGCCGCAGGCGCGAAGAGCAGCAGCGTGTTGCCGGGTGTGCGTGCAGAGGCGAGCGCAGAGATGTCACGAGAACAGCGAGAAGAGGACCGGATCAGATTCTAGATACGGTTGGGGGAGACGCAGATCCGATGGGCCGACCGACGGCTGCGCGAACTTCATGGTGCGCTTCGAAGAGATGTTCTGAAGACTCTGCGGGTGGAGGACAAGGAGCACAGCGAGAGCACAGGATGGCGGGGTGCCGAGAAAAGTGATGGGGGGAGATGGATCTGGGACAGGAGTGTTGGGACTCAGATGGCCACGAGGTGCACTCTGGAACTTGGAGGATGGGGGGCATGGGAAGCGCAGTATTGAGTGGCCCCGTCGGGAACCGTCGGTGCAAAAGTGCAGAATCTGGAGAAGGCACCCGGTGAGAGTTGCCGTCAAACAAAAAGACGCGGTAAACAAGGAGCAATAGACGGGTTGCGAAGTACTTCTGCGCCGTTCTGCAGCGTTCTGTAGTGCTATCGCCTACAGCAGCAGCGTCGGGAGCGCAGACGGAGTCATTCGCAGCGTCGGTGGGCGTCGAGCTGGTCTTTGTCAGCGCATCAGGGAGTTGCACTGGGCGGATATCGAAAAGGGTGCGGCGGCGAGCGGCGCGAAGCTTGCGCAACCCCTCTCGGTTTTTCCCGCGGCCTCGAGCGCCCTCCCGAGTCTCATTCCCGCCGCATCGCTCCTCTCCATTCCACCTCCATCTCCCCGCCATCCTCGCCCCGGCTCCCCCTCGTCCTCGCCGTCCTCTCCGCTGAGCACCCCGCGTTTCTCAGCCCCGTCGCTCTCTCGGACGGCCTGCGACGATCCTTGACGACCCAGCTTACTCAGCACGCACCCCCCAAGCTCCTTCCGGCCTGATCTACTCTCGCACCGCCGCGTTCTCCGACTGCTCCTCGCCCGCCATGAATTTCCCGTCCTCTGAGCTGCACTCCTTCTGGGACATCTCTGCCCAGCAGCCCGACTCGTTCTCCGCGCTCCCTGACGACGACTTCCTCGCCTTCCTCCAGAAGCAGTTCCCTACCGCGGTAGGCCCCACCGGGCCCCTGTCGTTTGATAACCCCGACGGCGTCGACCCCCAGAGCATCTCCTCCTTCCCTCCCCTGAACAACAGCCCACCGTCCAGCGATAGCAGCCCCAGCCCTCCCAGCACTCACCACGAGTCTAGTCTCTCACGGAGACAATCAGGGGCTTTCAGCGGTCCCCCTTCGGCCAACGGCGCCGATCAGGACCCGCAACAGGAAGACGGCTCCCTAAAGCGCAAGGCCGCCAATGACAACGACGATGAGCCTTCGGCAAAGTCGCAGCACACATGTACGTCGTGCTATGTCCGATGTCTCGAAAGCTCCGTTAAACCGTACGATAGCGGCCAATGGTTCGGCCAAAAAGGGTGGGTCGTCGAACAGTTCGCGTCGCAAGTCTGGTACTCCCCAAGTAAGTGACAGCACGGATCGCGGTCGTGAAACCGAGTAGCTCAACGGTTCTTATCAGGACGAGACTCGCCTTCTTAAGCGCAAGGAACAGAACCGCGCCGCTCAGCGTGCCTTCCGCGAACGTAAGGAACGACACGTTAAAGACGTACGTCTATTTCTCCGATCATGACGACACGTTGTTGACGATCGGCGTACAGCTCGAAGATAAGGTCGCTGCGCTCGAGGCGAAGAACTCGATGTCCGAGCAGGAGAACGAGAACCTCCGCGACCTCCTACAGCGCCTACAGAACGAGAACATGATGTTGAAGCAGGCGGCGTTCACCTTCACCGCCCCTCGCAGCAACGTCCCCACCGGTAACAACGCTGCGCAGACCTCGCTGAACAACCACAACATGCAGTTTAACTTTGCGTCGCCGGGCGCCGGCCCGAGCAAGTCGCCGGTGCAGTCGCAGCCTGCGCAGTCGCACCAGTTCGACCTAAATTTCAACTCGCTCATCCCGTTCGACCCGAACCAGCTGAACCCGGCCGAGGACTTCGGGACGGACATGGACATGAACGTCGACTCGTTCCCGTTCGCGGGCACGTACAAGACGATCGCGAGCAACCCGATGTTCACGTCGTTCGCGGAGCCGTCCCCAGCGGACAGCCCGCCGCTCCTCGTGAACGGCACGCACCAGTTTACGCCCGGCTCGTTCGACTCCTTTACGGAGCACTGGACGCCGCCGGAGGGCAGCCAGGACGCGCTCGAGCAGCTCTTTGGCGGCAGCTTCCTGTCACCCAACGCTAATAGCGTCGCGGACTTCCAGGCGATCCTCGCCAGCTCACCGAGCTCGCTATCGCCTATATCGCATAACTCGCTCCGCACGCCCTCGCTCTCGTCTGCAGGGTCATCCCCGGCGGGCGCAGCGAGCTCGTCGAGCCCACACACAGCCAACGGCAGCCCCGCGCTGCATAACATGCAGGAATGCCCGAAGACGAAGGAGGAACTCGCGAAGGCGGTCGTCGCAGGGGGCACGTCCAGCTTCGTCGGCAGCCCACCCGCAGCAGGCTCGCCGTCGTCCGTCTCGGACAGCGCAAGCCCGAGCGCGAACGGCGGCGCGGCGTGCGAGATGCCGTTCGCGCCGGTGCTGAAGAAGTCGCTCGACGCGAGCGGCGCGGGGCCGTTCGTGACGTGCAAGGGCTCGAGCTTCCCGAAGACGGAGAAGAGCGACAAGAACGTGGAGGTGCTCGCGGCGTGGCGGAGCATCACGTCGAACCCGCAGTTCAAGGTGTGTATCTCCTCGGTCTACAGTGCGTATTGGCGGCGCAGCTCACGCTCGGTTGTGGGCGCAGGATGTGGACATCAACGACCTGTGCTCGGAGTTCACGAGCAAGGCGCGCTGCGACGGGACGAAGGTCGTGCTCGAGCCCGAGGGCGTGCACCACATCATCGAGACGCTCGCCGCGCGGCAGGCGCAGTCCCAGCAGAAGTAGGGTCCCCGCAGCTACTCACTTCAACGTGCCGCCCTCGCCCCGATTAATCCCGCAGGTCTCGTCATCGCGGCACACCCTCGTTCCTCGTCGCTCACTCCTCGGACTGCGTTCAGCATGCAATGACCACCTCGCCTCGGGGTCCCGGCACGGTACACGGCGACGACGGATCCACCCCCGCTCGCTCGCCCCTCCTCTCCCTCGCATCGTAGCGTTCATCATTTGTCTCATTACACTCGCACCTCTCACTGTATCAGGACGGTTCATTATCAGCATCATCGGCATTTTCCCCCATCGCGGCGCCATCGCAGCTCGCGGCTTACGGCGTTTGTTGGGCAGCGGGCGCGCACGGACTCGGTCGGCGACGGAAGGCGGCGCACCAGGTATGTGGGCTGGGAAGCGGAAGCGGAAGCGGCACCGGGGACACCAGGGCGCTGCCGGCTAGGCGAAGACACGGTCAGGGTGCTCGCGCTCTCCGGGCTAGAATTGGCGCAGCCGCTCAGACTCCTCGTTCCTCCCTCCTCATCTGCATCTGTCTCTGTCTCTGCGCGGTATCGTGGAGCATGGAGCACGGCGCGGAACAGGTTAGCCGACGTCGCCCCGGGTTCTGCGCGCACCATGGGAGGCCGGGCGATATCCGGGCGCGGGCGGCCGCCGTGCTGAATAGCGCTAGCGTTTTGGTCTCGCCGCCGTGCTTCCGCGCCATTCTCACCCACTCGCTCGCACTCGCACCAGGACCCACGCCCACGCCCATGCGCCTCGCGGAGTGTTCCCTGGCGCCGCTGGCCGATGATCCCTCTTAGAGTTGCCTGTCTGTTTCGTGCGCGCGTAGTTCGCCGTCGCCGATGTGGGCTTTGCTTTCCGTCCGTTCGCGCCCGAGTGTTGTATGCCACCGCTTTCCGCCCTGTATGCAGATATGCCGTCCGTCTGTTCCTCCCACCCGTCCGTCTCTCCCTCGCCTCGTTCGTCCCCTTCCGTCCCCATCCCCTCCTACCCCTCCCCTCCCCCTCGTCTTGTTTAACCCGTATCCTCGGCCCCGGTCCCGACTGCCTCGAGTCCGCACGCTGTCGATGTCTTTCGTCTGTCTATAGTCTGAGTCCCAGTCTCGATGTCCTTGTTAGTAGTTTCGGTGATACGGTGATTCGTGCCTCGGTGTCCCTAGCCTGGTTGTGTATTGTGTATTCTATCGATATCATAGCGATACGTACTAGTGTGCACACGCATGTCGACGTGCGTGTCTCTGAGCTGCTTCGTCTGTACCTGACTGGGTTGTGAAATAAATGATTCAAGAAGGCATAGAGATTGTTGGAGTGTACAATTAGAATGTCCAAGTCTTTGGCTGTGCGCAGGAGTCTAGGTGGTCTCGTATCCAGACGGGGAGTGATACACCCACACCCCACCACCTCGGGTATGAGACCAGGATGCTAGCACGTTCGTACACACCGTTTCACGATCATCGCGGTTGTCCTCCAGATGTATATGTAGCGGTATCAGACGATTCTCGAGATTTTACTGAAAGGGACGAGCGCACGGTTGTCGGTCGCGTACGCACGCAGAAGTAGGCGTGAGATCCACGGAATGCGTACATAGCACATAGCACGTCTGCACTGAATACGCTGCCGCTGTCGGGTGCGCCACGGCAGCGTTGGCACGGGATATGCCCAGCGGCTCTGCGGCCGCCGCCTCCGCGGATCCGAATTGAATGTGTAGGTGCCTTGGAGCATAGAGGGGTTAGGGAGGGTTGTAGTAGCGCCGATCGCCGGTGATACTCAGGTGGCCGAGGTTCGTGTGCATTCAGGTGGATGCAGACGGTGCCCGGTGCGAGGTGCGGGCAAACTGTCATGCAATGCTGTGGCAAGACTATGTGTTCAATACAACAACTCCCTGGCATGCATGCATAGAGCATGCCCCGTGACACCCCTAGCAAGATTGGTGCCCGCACGGCGCCATAACATGGATGTGCCAGCTACCCTAGGTCGAAGCGTCACTTCGACTTCTTCGCAGCCCCTGCGTCAGGCTTCCCGAAGTAGTACCGCGTGCGGCCTATACCCGCAAACCACGCAAGTCTGTGTGCGAACTTCGATGTCAGCGAAAAGTGTGAACGGCGAGGGGGAGGTGTAGACGCACCGCATGCTGAGGAGGAAGATGACGAAGGTGATGTTGCCGTGCGTCATCGAGTTCCAGCTTGCGAAGTCGTACTTGAGCGCGTCCGGCAGGCCTACCCAGGACCATATGATGCTATGGGTGTCCCAATCCCATGTCAACAATTCGCGGTGAAGGAGGAGGCGGGGCCAGGGACGCACTGAGTGACATCCGCAAGAGCGAGTGCGGTGAAGCTCGCGCCGAGGATGCGCTCCTGCGCGGCGGGGTTCCCGGGGAGCGCGTCGCGCACGGCGCGGAAGACGAAGGTGGAGATGAGGCCGAGCAGCAGGTAGCCTGTGAAGCGTGTCATACGTCGGTTTCCTAATACTCCTGCTGAAAAGACCGAGTGTGCAAGTGCGGCACTTACAGTTTCCGAGCTGCCAGATGGCCATGGTTGTGCGCGGGTCGGTGAGCGCGGCGGGGACGGGCGTGCCATCCGGGATGAGCTCGTGGTGGAACCAGGCGGCGCCGGGGAAAGACCAGGCCATGACTGCAGGCATCACAGTCGAGACTGGCAAAACAAGGTAGCATTAGTAGTCAGGAAATATTACTGAATCGTGCTGGCGTACTGGGCTCGATGTGCAGGAACAGGAGCTGGTAGAGCCCTGGGAGGGCGGGGAAATCTGAGATGACCGGCATTCTCTTTTGTGTGTGCTCGGCTGGAAATGCCTTTCAAAGGATGATGGTAAGTCAAACAGTCTCAGCCTGAGGTACCCGCTTTCGTACGAGGTGGTGGATAGTCGTGGGCCGTGGGACGGCAACCTGACACTCGGTAATGGGGAGGCTCGAAAGATGCCGCGGCTCTCACGGTCATACTGCGCGGTGTTGTGAAGTGTGCATCCCGATTTGGGAGGCCAGTAAGTTCGGTGGTTTAGCGCTTAGCCACAGCCGTTTTGCAAGCTGCAAGCTGGGGTGCATACGGTTGACACTCGCGTGTTCACCAGCTCTGCTTCACAAGAAAACAAGGGTAGGGGGATTGGGGAAATATCCCATGCCTGCACGATTCCCTCACCGCTCGGTGATCAGCCACACCGAATCGTCCCGGGATGAGCGGTACAGTGCAATGTAGGGTAAATACGTGGAATGAGAGGAATCGAGGCATGCGGAGAAGAGTGGTCGACAGCACGAGTACCATGTCGATACTCTTCAGCTCTGGCCTGGAGGTCATGTTGGGCGTCAAGTCGAGTAACAGCCCTGTACAGGATATACGTACCCGCTTTAGCCACCTCTGTGGCTACGATTGCCAACATCTCGAGGGCAGATGTCTCGGGCCTCTCCGCCGCTGCCTCTTGCACCTGATTGGCCATATCCACTGCGACGAAAAGTGCCTGCGTCGCAGGGCTCGACTCCGTCTCTGCTACGCAGATGGCGCACGCTGGTGGCTGGTAGGTTGGCATGTAAGCAGGCAGGCGGGGGTGTTCGAAGTAAGGCGGTTTGATCGTCTGGCTAAAGTGCTGGGTGCAGACGAAGTAGGCGAAACGCATGTCTTGAGAGGTTGGTGGGTGAGTAGGCGAGGGTGGCCTGAGTGTGGCGGCCGGGTTATATAGCGCAGAGAGGGTGGCTTGGACAATGGGAGGGGGGGGGCACCTGGGCCGAGACGGAGGATGAAGCGGGTGAAGTTGGAGCTTGGTAGGCCGGATTGCCACTCAGCTTAGACCTGGCATTTAGCCACCGGGCCAGGACAATGGGCGATCTTCAGCGCTGCCTGATCGCGGCCTTCTACACTGTCGCTGTTTGAAGACTGTTAGCAGATTTGTGTGAAGCAGAACATGCCCGATCCACTTGGAGGAGCGGCTGGGGAGGACCCCACGCCATCTCTGTAGGAGCGGATTCTCGGCCGTGAGTGACTATACCTCTAGATCTTCTCTCGAGACGATAAACACGGGAGAATGACGGCTGATATGCACGGACCTAACGCTTGGGTATGGCGAGTGGACCGTAGCTTCACTCTGGGCGCTGATCTAATTCAGTATTGCATACAGCGCGATGCCTGCAGCAATCAGACAATGGGTCACGGATAGCTGTAGGGCGTAGGGGTGCTGCTCTGGAGCTCTGCCTTCAAACGATGTCTCCATGCGTCGGATGGGCTTTAAGCAGCGCAGGGGCCGGGTTCGCTCGCCTTGATCTCCGCAGGCATGCTATGCAATGGCCGTAATCATCCTCGCGGCGTGCTAGAGGGCGTGGACCCTCATGGCCGTGTAGCTGAAGCGTTGGCCTTCTAGAGCCTGCAAATTCCGATCAGTCTCATCGCTATGATGGCAAATAAGGGTATCACTGACTGACGCAAGCCGCGTTATGAAGGCAGCCTCCGATGAATCCAAATCATCGGACGAGGTGCGCAGGCTATGATCGCGTGAGTACAATGGTTGCTCTGACATTTACATGCACGACTCACTGTGTATGTCATGTATACATGCTATCATCCGAGTCGCTATCCCTAAGTCTCGGGGCCTGCTCGCCTCCCATCCGCAACTCGACGCGCACGACCAGACGCCATGGGAGCATGATCTGCCCGACATACCGCCCATCGAACCCGTCCGGGCCAGCATCCGGTCCAACGCGGTACTCGTCCGCGTTGATGAGCAGGACGTTCAGCTGCTTGTCCGTCCCGGCGAACGTCCCGACGAAGACGCGCCCGTCGGCCACGGACACGCGCACGGTCTGCTTGAGCATGCCCTTGAGCCGCTCCACGTTGACGGTCGGCTGCGCGGAACGTGGCGCGCGGGCGGCGGTGGCGACGGGCGGCGAGGACATGATGGCCAAGAGCAGGATGGGCGGACGGCGTGCGTCCACGTCCGTCGAGGCGCGTTGCGCGATCGAGCGCTACCCCGCGCAGCTTCCTGCTCTTGTCTGCAATCATGAACCTGACCTCGCTACACGTCCGCCTTGATTCAGTCGCCATTGCACGCGCGCCGGGCTGAGCGTATATATCTGGGACATCTCAGGGAAACTCTGCGATCCAAGCCCTTGCTGTGTGACTTGCTATACCCTGCTGCAGAATGAGCTACTTCGCGCTCTCCCCCAAACCTCCTAACACTGGCGCAGACAGCCCGGGTTCATCTGTCTTCGACCTGCCGACCCAGGCGGCGCTCGCGCAAGCGACCCCCGATAGACACCTTCGTGCGGTATCGGGGCAGTCGACCGAGCTGTCGGAGGCGACATCGCGCAGCGAGACGTCTTTCGTGGTCATTTCTGGTGGTACAGGCTGCAACTCGATCGTCTCTGCGTTTGGCCGGGCAGCCTGCTATATCCTGCCTGTGTCTGATGATGGAGGGTCATCGAGTGAGATCATACGCGTTCTGGGAGGACCGTCGATAGGTGAGCTGCTCGTATAAGCTCCATCGGAGCCGCGCTGAGGGGAGAGTCAAGGTGACATCCGCTCGAGGTTGGTGCGGCTCATCCCTCCTGCCGACCCGTCTTCTCCGCTTGAGTCTATCCGGAACTTCTTGGCTTACCGCCTTCCGGCGCATTACTCTGAGCGAGAGGCCCGCGACGAGTGGAGAGATATCGTGGAGGGAAGGAGCAAGCTATGGACTGGGATTCCAGCTGATCGTAAGGAGCTGATCAGAGGTATGTTGCGAAGTGATTAGGTAGTCAACACACTGAAGAGCGAACGGGCTGTTTCTAGGCTTTCTGGTATACTTCGAGAGCGAGATCCTGAAGCGGGCGCATAAGAACTTCTCGTTCGTGAACGGGAGGTGAAACGCGAGCACCCATCAGTAAATGCACTGCGCTAATACTGGGTTGTGTAGTATCGGCAACTACTTCCTGTCAGCTGCACAGGCGTTCTTCCGGTCTTTGCCCTCCGCCATATTTCTGTTCTCTTCTATCACGAATAGCCAGGTCCGTACCCGGGTATATGCGCGAAGTCTATATCCTCACTTCACTTGCAGGCCAACATCTTGCCCGTGATCGTTACAAATCACACGGTGACCATCGCAGCTGAACTGGTCAGTGCTGCCCTTTACACATAGAGACGTGTGCTAACCGCTCGGCGGGGCTCACAGGAGAATGGCGAACGGCTGGTTGGACAGTGCGAGATCTCGCACCCCGTCCGCGCAGACCTACGTATCGACGTATCGAACGCGGACGAGCCGGGGTCCCCTGTCGACCCGCTAGACGGCACCCTCCCGCGCAGCCGGAACGTTATGTTCCAGTCCGAAGGGAAGCACCAGTACGAGCCGCTCGGCGCGCGCATTACTCGTGGGTCTCCTCACATGCCTTTCCAACAAAAACCCCGGATATTGACATTGAGCAAAGGGTTGTTCTACATCAACGCGTACGGAAACGAGATCCATCCGGCGCCGAACCCGGACTACGTCTCTTCCCTATCCAGACATGATGTGCTCGTATACTCATGCGGATCGCTCTGGACGAGGTGAGTTTTTGTACGTATCTACTCAAATGGGTGAGCTAAATGGGCAATGGCAGTATCATGCCTTGCCTCGCACTCAAGGGCGTGGCGAACGGAATCGCGCGCTCCCGGTCGTTGCGGGCCAAGGTTCTCCTCTGTAAGTCCGCATGTAGCATCATGCATGTCATCAGGGCTAATTGTATACCTTCCAGTGAACTCCGCCAATGACAGAGAGACTGATGGATATACCGCTGTCGACTACATCCGGTAAGCCCTTATCCTGTAACGCTGCATACCTTACCCATATAATGCTCGCGTCAGCACGATCGCCCGGACACTCAATGACGGTCATCACGCGCAAACGTACGGAGGTCTGAGTAAAGCGGACACGACGTACCCCATCTCGGCCTATATCACCCATCTGGTGTATCTCAAAGGCACGACAGTGGCAGTCGACGTGCGCGCTATCACGGTACGTTGAACCCCCGTGCCCTCACCTTGACTATCAGCTCACGACTCATGGTGTTAGGCTCTTGGCGTTCGCTGTGTGGAGGTGGACGGGTCTGCAGACGAGCGAACACAGCTGCCGCAGTTCGATGCGCCGTCTGTAACGCGTGCTGTCCACGATATCCTAGATAGTCTGAAGGAAGATTGAGTGTACCTCACACTCATCTACGACATGCAATGTATACTACTTCTCACCTCCGCGCGCGTCTGCTCGACTCGGACCGCACCCGGCGCAGTGGACACACCGCAAAGTCTCTTTCCTGAGAACATCACACAAGCGAGGCGTCATATAGCATTCCATCATCGCGCCAGGTCGGGTGACCGCCTACGCAGAGAGCCTGCGAACGGTTACTGGGAGCTGTGGTCGGGTCGAGGCGCACGTCGAAGGGGGCTAGCACGTAAATAGATAGCGGCCGGCGCTGCCCCGCCAATCTCTCCTTGCACCTGCACCCCGACGTCCACGACGACGATGACTCCAGCGTGAACGACGATGGCGACGACCCAGCCTGCACTGAACTTCCAGCTTGTACACGGACCCGCCGCATATACCCCGCACGACCACAGCATGCCGCACCACGCGCCGCGCGGGCACGAGGTGCGATCAATCCTGCTCTCCGGTGCGTGTCCCGCGCTGCATCTCCCGCTGCCTATTGTATCTCTTTCTCTCGGGAGTTCATTTCCTCGCCGTGGCATGCATCTCACACGCGCTTCGCACCCCCGCACCAGGTGGCAGCAGGCCTGCACGCTCGCGCACTAGTAATGGAGACGAAGCGGCCTCGTCCTCGCGCGCGGCCCTCCCCCCGAGCTACCGGCGGACAGCGACGGAGCCTGCGCCGAACCTCAATCGCAGCAGGAGACAGGACGATGGCGCACTAGCAGCAGCACCCCGGAGAGCGTCGAGCAGCCAGCCGGAACTCGCAGAGGCACGTCCCCCCCGGTCTTCCTCTCCCTCCTCTTCCCCTTCCCCTTCTGCGTCGCCTTCCGCTTCCGCTTCCCTGCACCTCGAGGAGGACCTCGCGGCCGCCCTCGCGTCCTCCCCCACCCCCTCTCCCGACTCGCCAGCAGCAGCGATGCCGCACCCGCACGCACGCCCGCGCCCGCGCATGCAGCTCGAGCTGCCCGCGACGGACGTGCTCTTCGTCGCGGACCACAAGCACGCACACGCGCGCGCCCACGGGCTCGGGCGCGAGCTCGAGGGCACCTCGCCGAAGCCGTGCATCGTGCCCGGGAACGCGCTGCACCTCATCGACGATGACCCCGCCGCGCCGCGCTCGCACACGCCGCCGTCCGTGATCGTCGTCACCGAGGACGGCGAGGAGGACGAGCCCGAGCTCTCCGTTGACGGCGGGCTAGACGGGGTGGACGGGGAGGATGGAGAGGGGGGACAGATGCAGCGGCCGGGCCCGCGGGTGCGCTTCCGCTCGCGCGTGCGCATCACGTCGGGCGTGCACCGGCACCGGCACGCGCTGACGGCGACGCCGTGCTCGTCCGCGTCGGACTCGCCCTCGTCGTCCATCTCCGCGCCGCTGCGCTACCAGGCGGACGAGCACGGCGCGTGGGGCCCGCTGGGCAAGCGCCTGAGCATGTACGCCGCGGGGGGCGGGTGGCCGCGGCGCGCGCAGGACGCACAGGTCGTGCCCGTCATTGGCCCGCCGCCGCCGGGGGGAAGGGCGCGCGGCGGGAAGGCGGGGAGGGGGTACCATGAGCGGACGCCGTTGTTGCGCCCGGGGAGGCAGAGGTCGTATACGGAGGACGAGGAGGAGGAGACGCAGACGGAGGAGGAGCTCGGGCCTGAGGAGAGGGCGTTGCGCGCCGCGGCGCTGAGGAGAGAGGAAGAGGCTGTCTTCGGGAAGTGGCCGTGGCGGATATTCAACAGACACGTAGGTCTCAGTTCTGTCTGACATTTTGGCGTACTGACCATTCCCTCACAGTGGTGGTGGTGGCATGTCGAGCCCGTGTTATGTTGCTGCTGTTCCGACGAGTCTGACTACGAGGAGTTCTGAGGACCTTGGACGCCGCACTCTCTCTGTCTTGTACATCATCCACCACGTACTCATCGCACCACTCCCCACTCGATCTTCGCTCCTCGGGCTTTCATGCATTATGCATCATGCATCACGACGATCCGTGCGCATGACCCACTGTAGTGTACCCACGTAGGTTTTCCGCACCCTTGTATTCTATGGCTCTACACGTCGACATCGATACCCCAAGTACTCGTACCAAGCTGGTTTACATCTCAAAAAACTGCATCTCTTTGGATCCTCTACTGCTTCTGCTCCACCTTCTCGAGTGCCGGAGGCTTGACCATTGTCGGGGGCAGCGTCGTGATCGGGGGCAGCAGCGCTGCGGCGGCCTTCCGAGCGTTTTGGATAAGCACCTGGTCCATGATCACCAGCGCCGCCATCGCCTCAACGATGGGCACTGCACGAGGGACGACACAGGGATCGTGACGGCCGCGGGCAGCGAGCTTGCCCGGGGTGCCGTCGTACTGTGCGGTCTGCTGCTCCTGCGAGATGGTCGCGGGCGACTTGAAGCCGATGCGGAAGTAGACGTCCTCGCCGTTGGAGATACCACCCTGGACGCCACCACTCCAGTTCGTGGTGGTGCCGAGGGTGCCGTCCGCGCGGCGTACGAACGCATCGTTGTGCTTCGACCCGGGCACCTGTGTGCCGCGGAAGCCGGAGCCGATCTCGAACGCTTTCGTCGCGGGGATGGAGAGCATCGCGTGCCCGAGCTTGGCCTCGAGCTTGTCGAAGACGGGCTCGCCCAGCCCGGAGGGGACGCCGCGGATGACACAGGTGACGGTTCCGCCGATGGAGTCATTCGCATCCTTCGCGCGGATGATGCGCTGCGGTGAGAGCGTCAGAACGCGCGGATAGAGGGGGAGAGACAGGGAAGGACATACCTTGACCATGCGTTCAGACGTCTCGGCGTGCGGGCAGCGCGTAGGCTGCGCGTCGACCTGCTCGCGCGTCACGGTGTTGAGGAGGTGGACAAACTCGGGGCTGAGCGCATCCTCGACGGTGTCGTCGTCGTCGTCCGGCACCTGCGAGGGCGGCGAGATCGCGGACGGAAGGTGCACCTTGCCTACGGAAGAGACGAACGCCACGATCTCGATGCCGTACGCGAGCTTCAGGTACTTCTCCGCAATCGCGCCCGCGGCGACACGCCCTGCGTGTGCCCGTCAGTCATACTATGACGCGCGCTGGGTAGGGAAGGGACGCTCACCGATCGTCTCGCGCGCGCTGCTCCGGCCACCACCGCTGCTCGCCTTGACACCGTACTTCTCGAGGTAAGTCCAGTCCGCATGGCTGGGGCGCGGGTAGAGATCCGTTTCCGAGTAGTCCTTGGGCCTCTGGTCTTCGTTGCGGACGAGGAGGCCGATGGGAGTCCCGAGGGTAACGCCGTTCTCGGTGCCGGACTGGAGATGAACGAGGTCCTTCTCATCTCTCTAGGGGGAAGGGGGGATTGACTCAGGTTTCCGAATGCGCGCGCCGCGGGGAGGATGGACTTACGGGCGTGGTGAGGTTACTCTGACCAGGCCTCCTCCTGCTAAGTTGCGTTTGCACGTCTTGCGCTACCAGCGGGAGGCCCTGAGAAGCTTGTTCAGATACGCGTGATGTTCAGGATGTTTGTAGGAACGTACCGGGGGGCACCCGTCAATGATAGCTCCAACGGAGGCGCAGTGCGACTCTCCGTAAGTCGTAACGCGGAAAAGGGTGCCGAAAGTCGACATGTCTTCTGAGCTATTGCGGGTGAGCGAGTGGACGGAGTGAACAAGAAGGCGACACGCACTTCGGTGAGTTTTATAGGCCTTCGCAGTGCTGTGAGAGTTTGCTTGGGGTGTACTGTACGTACGAGTCCTTCCGGGGTTACTGGTGCTCAGGCAAGAGCAGAACGCCGGAGTCGGGCTGTTTTGTATGGCGCGCGTTCGATGTGTTCCCCCGCGCTTGATCCGACGGTATCGGATGGCAGCTGGTATGTTCGCCGTACGGGATGATCGCGCCTACTTTGAGCGTCCTGGGGGTGGGATGGGTGGGAGTTTAGAGAGCGTTCGCTGCTCGAGTCCGGGAAGATGACTCCCAGTGCTGTAGATCGAGCATGCAAAATGAGATAAGATTAGATCCTGCGGCCTCGGCACTGACCCCAATCCCGACTCGCACGGAGTTGCATCGCAGTCTCGCACCTCCACTATCGACGTCTGCTCCTGGGCGACGACGACGGGCTGCTGGACGAGCGAGCGAGCCGTTGGCAGGGCGTGCGCCCAGCGCGCGCAGGGCTCTGACGTCGACTTCGCTGAGATCTGTCCGATCGCGCCCCCGCATAGGCGCCCGCTCACCGTGCTTTTGGCGGGGAGGGCTCTCTCTCGCGTCTCGCCTCGACCGCGCTGCTCTCTGTGAGTCCACAGTCTCGCCTGGTCGACTTGGGCTTGCTGTGGGACTCTCTGTGTGCCTTCAAGCGCCTCTTTGGCTTGTGTGCTCGCCGTTCCCGACGTCCTACGCGCCCTCCCTCGCGTCCGGCACCCTCGCGAACTGCATACATCTACTCCGCCGCGTTCCCCAGTGCGAATCGACACCCATATCGCCCGGAAAGCGCATGCGTGCGGCCTGGAGGTGAGCAAATTCTGTACTCCTCCTCCCTACGCTGCTCACTCCTCGCGTCCCGCAGACGTTGACGCCGCCCTACGATACATACTCGTTGCCCGGAGCATCCCGCTCCCGCAGGAGCAACGGTGCGACCTCGGGACACGAACCGCGGGGGCCACAAACGAACTATCCGGTCACTCAGGCCGGCAGCTCGCGCCGCGCGCCGACGCCGCATACCCACCCCTCGCACTTTCGTATCCGAGCTACAGGAGTGCCGGGCAACGTTCCCCGTGCGCTTTCGTCCTGTGCCGCGCCGGGACACCATCCATGTGAGTGCTAATTCTGCGATTCCTCCTTCAGTTCTTTGGTGGCTCCCGCCATCTCTGCTCCAATGACTGCTCTCTCGCCCCGCATCCAGCCTGTCGCGTTCCCAAAGCCGCCACCAAGATGTGGCCGAAGCTGTCGACGATCCGGGCCTCATTCGCCCCACCGAGCGGTTAGGCGCCCACGGACAGGGCCTCGCGCGCAGGACGTCAACGGGCGGACGCGACGCGTTGCGGTGGATACGTGCGGACTTGTAGGTACGTCCGACGACGTCTATGCCAAACTCATTTGCGCTTGCCCGAACAGAGACGGGCGGTGGAATCATAGTCGGGACCGGATACGAGCTGGAGACCACCACGTGCGACAGTTTCCGCGCGCGCGATGCCGCGACTCGCGTGTCTATTCAAAGGGTACGTAATTACACATAGGAGCCTGCGTGAAGGAGAACGCGTCGCTGCGTGTTCGTACGCGACCGCCGTGAAGATTGGTGGCACGGGCTTGCTCTTCAACCGGAGCACCTCGCCGATTAGCTCAACTCGCTACAAGACCGGAGGCGTGCCGTCTCGCGGCAGGCTCGTGAGTGTCGGCGCAGGGCCTGCATGGGAAGTGGCGTCGGGCGTCCGCGCGTGCTTCGAGGCAGCCGGGCACGAACCTCGCTCGGCCGCGCCCACTCGTGAGTTCCCGCCCTTCCGCGCACCGCCGTCATCTGACGATACGAGCTCGTGGCTGTCTGAGGCCAGAAGTCAGGGACGCTACGGGCCAGCGAGCTCCTGCGTCCCTGCATGCCAGGGACGCCCGCATACCTCACGTCGGGCGTGCCTGGCATCCGCAAACAAGCTCGCCGCGAACACAGGGAGGGCTGCGTGTGCCGTGCGCGCCCCGCCCCTTCGCTCGGTGACACACACGACCCAACGCACGGCGAGCCCCGCGCCGCCCGAGCTCTCGCGCGGCGGGGATCCCGCCGCTGTGTCACCCTGCGCCGGACGCAGCAGGGACGCCGCTCACTAGGACAGTGCGCGCGAGTGCCGGTCGCGGGCCGTCTCCGTGCGCCCACATGCACCCACCGGCATCGCGTCCCTGGCGCGCAACTTGGCCCCAACGGGCAACTGTCGAAGACGGGCCCTGCGTGGCGATCGGGGGCTCGCCGTCCCGCCTGGCGCCGCTCCTCGACGAGCTGCAGGGCGGCGCCCGGAGGCGCGTGCCCGCTCGCCCACAAGACCGCTGTAGCGTCGGCGTCGGCGGGATCGGTGACGGGCGTGCGGAGACGACGGAGCAGCCCTGTGCTGCTCGGCCGCGTCTCGGCTGCGACGTTCCTCAGGTGATAGGACGTGGAGGACGGCCTCGCACGTCGCGCCTACGACGCCCGTCGCCCTGCACGCCATGCGGCAGCGTTCTCGCTGCGGGGCGCGCTGTGCCGGACACAGGCAGGGCTCCGTTCGCCCCTACTCCCCTTATGGACTCCGTCCGCGCGGCGCCCCCGAACGAGGTGTGTATGTATGTATCTATGGCTTAGTACGTCTCGCGTCCAGTGCCCTGCGCTCCGCGTCCCGCCCTCCGCGCGGCCAAATGCGCAGCGGTCCCTGGAAACGAGGTGAGCGCATAACGCAACGTGCGGCGCGTGGAATCAAGGTACGTGCCGTTTCTCGTGCGATGCCCGTCGCGCGTGTTCCGCCTGCCCCGTTCGCCGTATCCCGCGCGATGCTGATGCTGCCTGTCAGGCGGGAAGGGAGGGTGAGCCCGCCGCATCTGTGTACAGGCGTGCGGGGAGCTTACAATTCGGATGCTGCATCCGTCCGAACACGGCGTCGGCCCTCGACTGCACGCTCCTGGCAGGGCAGCAATGCACCTCGGCGTGTACGTCCCGTCGTCACCGTGTGGCGCGGCAGCGGTGCCACGATGCGCTCCGAGTCGCCGTTGACCGTTCTGCTACGCCCGTTAGTGGAGTGGAATGATGAGGATGCGAGAGCTCACCGTCGTTTGTGCCGCCCCTCCAGGGTTTGATGGCCGCGGAAGCTGCTGTTCGTCCGGTATGCGAGGCGGCGGTATATCGCAGGACGGAGAGATGGTGAACGTGCCGGCAAGGACTCTTGCGACGAGGGTCCTGCTTGCGTTCGGGTGGTGGTGGAGAGCCGGCGAGTCGCGTCTGCGGCCGAGGTGAGTGAGGAGTGCGAGGAGGAGGGGCGGACACACCTCCGTGCGTCGAGGACGAGGTGGGGGAGGGGGAGGGAGAACGGAGGTGAGTGCGGCATCATCGACGGGAAATTCGCATGTACTTAACGACTCTGCGCCCCGATTCGCACCGCTAGCGAGGAAGAAATCAGCCCGCCGTGCAGGCTCGCACGCGGCCTCCGTCGCGCAAGCGAAGAAGGCCAGCCCGTGCCCGTCGCCCCGCCGTCCGGCGCGCACGATCGCGCACCCATCAGCACGCCAGTGGGCGGAGGGTTTGTGAGGGCGTACGTACGCTGCGCCCGCATTGGAAGTGCGCCGCCCAATCCCGGCTCGCGGGCACGGGCATGTCGGCGGCGCACGCGCAGGCGCGTCGTCCGGCACCAACCAGGATGGAGCACGGGAGGTCGGGTCGGCGTCGGCATCGGGCGATGCGAGGAGTCTCGTCGAACGGAGCGGGGATTGATCACGGACACCTGGTCGTCTTCGGTCACCTGCCGCTCCGCTCGCACCACTGGGTGTCTTCGTTTTCTTAGGAATAGGTTGGGTGTGCGGTCATGCATTCATGTATCACACATTGATCATATATTTTATTCTTCCTCCTAACGCATGCGACATCGGCGGTGGTGCGGCGAGCGTCGACGCGGAGTGGACGTGCTCAGTATGCCGAGCAGTGATACTCGCAGGGCGTGACAGGAGTATCCGAGCCGGAGGGACGAGGAGAAATCGAAGCCTGTGGTTATTCGCACCGCCCATGAACGCTATTTCGGAGCGGCATCGACGGCGTCCGGTGAACATCGCATTCGCTCGGCTGGGGACGTAGTTGTTTGCCCGAGCTGCACATTCACTAGGATGTTTCCAGTGCACAATGTCGTGTACGAACACACTGCTTCGACGAGCCCTGCTCCCTGCCTGTATTTCACAGTGCCCACCCGCCAATCCAGACTTTGCATCGAGTACGAGCAGAAAATATATTGATAGCGTCGCAAAGCGAGTACCATACTACTATCGTGACAAGGAACGACACACTACTTACTCGGGCCCGTGTATGACGGTGTCTTGCGCGCGCTCTAGGTTGTGTACGCATTCCGGAAGACTCATGGGCTGCCTCCTGGGTCACGCCAAAGGGGTAGCACACACAGCTTCCTGACGATAGTCCAATGAGCTCGTTGCTAAGACAGAGGGGGGACTACAACGCTCACCTGAGTCGTCCGCACGAGAGTGCAGCGCAACGGGGAGAACACCCCCAAACACACGCACCATCAACCTTCTTGCTTCCAGTTCGGGTCCGGTGCGCTGGACAATACCGGGTCAGGCGTCTCGTACCTCTGTTTGCGCGCCCCTCTCTCGAGAGTCGACGCGTCCATTGCTCCCCCGTCTCCCCGAAACGCAGCCTCCCCCCTTCCCGTCGGCATACCGCCCCGTCTTCCCCTCGCCCTCACTTCCCTCTTTCGCCGACACCATCGTTCGACGAGATGCACGCGTCGCACGCAGCGCACTTTCGAAGACGTCCGGGGTTGCTTTGCGGGGCGGCGGCGCATGCGAGGTAGGGGAACCTGAAAGATGAGTGTCCGACGAAGCGCTATACCCGGTTGAGAGCTCACCATTCACCATGCGCGCCGGACGGCGCGTGTTACAGAACGGCACCGATTCTTGAAGTGCCCTTGACATCGCGGCTTCCTGACGGCAATGCTCGGGAGGCCTAAAAGGATGCTCAGGTTAGTACCACGCTTTGCGTGCCCCCGGACCAATACTCACAGCTGCAGACTTGTGGGCGCGGTCGTACATGGCGCGCGATGTCACCGCACGCAAACCGTCGACGATGGTCGTGGTGGCGTAACGGAGGCGGGGGACGCGTTGTCTCGCAAAGGCTGGCTCGGCGCACGGAGCATAGTACGCGCGAGCCGCCGGCCTCTCGTTATACGACGCATCTGGATACGGCACGGCACTGAGGAGAGGCGCGGTCGGCCGGAGAGCGATGCGGTAAGCACGCTCACTACGTATTCCTGTCAGCGAAACATTGAGTATGGCGCTGGCGGAATATTCGACCCGGTGCGTGCGAGACACGCCGCCGCGCACCGGCAGGGCCAACGCCGGCAAGCATTGCGAAGCGAGTATTCAGGTGCACACCTACGCTCGCCACATCGGGTCGGACGTGGCCTGTTCCTGCGCTTGTAAGCCGCGGCAGATGCGGACGCTGGCGCCCTCTGTGATCGTTGCGGTGAGCACGAAGACTTGCTGGCAAAACGAAAGATGCTACCACTCACCGGTTCATTTCTCGCGACCGTCGTCGCGGGCCGTTTGCAAACCCATTGCGGCACGTACGGCCGCGATCAGTCATGCACACCACCGCGCAAAGCGGCCGCGACGGCGAACCGAGTGGTAGACTCGTATATGTCGTCTCGAGCGTTGTCGTCGGGTCGAACGCCTGTGCCGCCGACGCAGGCATCTGGGCACCTCAGACCATCACGCCGGTGCGCACACGCATCCGTCCTGAAGAGCACGACAGCCACTTTGAACGTGCAGGGGAACCGGGGCGCCATCCGTCGAGAAGACTCCAAGTCGCGTCGAACGCGTACACGAGAGCAGGCGGGCTCGAGACGTTCTAGAGACACGTCTGCCGTCGGCAGAGGTAGTCGTGAGTCGACGGCGATGCAGCCACGGCATCTGCGTGGCCCGAGAAGAACGCGCTCTCGGACGGCACGGCCTGCTCGCAAGCGTCACGGCGAAGCTCCCTGCCACTCCGGGACTGCGCACTCTCACTCTACAGTCTCCCGCTCGTACGGTAATTCGTACAGCGCAGGGGCTTGTCGCCTGCGGGGGAGACGGCCGCCGAGGTATGTGAATGCTTTCCTGGTCTCGGTCTCCTCCTTGGTGGGCGCGCTCGACTACTGCGCGCGGGGCGTTGGTGGTGGCTTCCGCATCCGAAGAAGTCGGCGCCAAGCCCGGAAGGTAGGACGAGGGCGACGATCCCGGCGAGACAATCCCGGCGGACCGTCTCGTCCGCACGGCGCTGTGACTGCGTGCGGCAGGCGAAGGCGGCGGGGCATAGCCGTACAGCACGGCTGCGGGATTACGGTGGGGCGAGCGAGACGGCCTCCTCGACAGGCTCGGCGGCATGCTCATCTTGCTTTCAGGCGTGCACGGAGGCATCCTGGCCGCCGACCATTTGCAGAGTAAGCGGCCGCCCCACCGCTGCTCGTCCGAAACGCGGACACAGCACCGGTGTCGTAGGCGGCGGTCAGTACACCGGTCGTCTTCTCTCTGTAGAGCACCGAGCGGACGGGCGGGGGTGCAAAACGAGCCGCTCGAGCCGCTCGAACGCTGGGCGTTGCAGCTGCGCCGTACGCAGCTATTCGATGTTGTCAGTACGGCTCGACCGGCGGGGTGTTGTGCGCACCTCGAGTCGCGACTCCAGTGCGAGCGCGTGTGCTCTCCTGTACTGCGCGAGTGTGTCGTGCTCGTCCAGTGCAAGGGACTGCGGCGCCGTCTGTACTCCTGTAATCGTCTCGCAGCCCCCCCGCGAGCCCTGCGCGCTCTCCTGCCCTCCTGAACGTCCTAAGGCAGAGATTCTCGCTCCGGCGTGCTCGAGATCGCGTCCGCAGATCCAGGCACCCGCCGTCTGCATCGCCGGCCCCGCGCCGCATCCCGCCCGGCTACTACTTCTGCTCCTCGAGCGCCGGGGGCTTGACCATGGTCGGGGGAAGCGTCGTGATGGGGGGCAGGAGAGCTGCCGCAGCCTTGCGCGCATTTTGTATAAGCACCTGGTCCATGATCACGAGTGCGGCCATGGCCTCGACGATGGGCACCGCGCGGGGCACGACGCACGGGTCGTGACGTCCGCGAGCCGCGAGCTTGCCCGGGGTACCGTCGTACTGCGCGGTCTGCTGCTACTGCGAGATCGTCGCGGGAGACTTGAAGCCGATGCGGAAGTAGACGTCCTCGCCGTTCGAGATCCCGCCCTGGACACCGCCGCTCCAGTTCGTGGTGGTGCCGAGCGTGCCATCGGCGCGGCGCACGAACGCGTCGTTGTGCTTCGAGCCGGGCACCTGGGTGCCGCGGAAGCCGGAGCCGATCTCGAACGCTTTCGTCGCGGGGATGGAAAGCATCGCATGCCCGAGCTTCGCCTCGAGCTTGTCGAAGACGGGCTCGCCAAGTCCGGAGGGGACGCCGCGGATGACGCAGGTGACCGTCCCGCCGATGGAGTCATTGGCGTCCTTCGCGCGGATAATGCGCTGGGGAGAGAGCGTCAGAACGCGCGCATAGAGAGGGAGGGACAGGACATACCTTGACCATGCGCTCCGACGTCTCGGCGTGCGGGCAGCGCGTAGGTTGCGCGTCAACCTGCTCGCGGGTCACGGTGTTGAGGAGGTGGACGAACTCAGGGCTGAGCGCATCCTCGACGGTGTCGTCGTCGTCGTCCGGGACCTGCGAAGGTGGCGAGATGGCGGAGGGCAGGTGCACCTTGCCCACGGAGGAGACGAACGCCACGATCTCAATGCCGTACGCGAGCTTCAGATACTTCTCCGCAATCGCGCCCGCGGCAACACGCCCTGCGCGCGCGTCAGTCATGCTGGGACGCGCACTAGACGTGGACGGGGGCACTCACCGATCGTCTCGCGCGCGCTGCTCCGGCCACCGCCGCTGCTCGCCTTGACTCCGTACTTCTCGAGGTAAGTCCAGTCCGCGTGGCTGGGGCGCGGGTAGAGATCCGTCTCCGAGTAGTCCTTAGGCCTCTGGTCTTCGTTGCGGACGAGGAGGCCGATGGGGGTCCCGAGGGTGACACCGTTCTCGGTGCCGGACTGGAGGTGGACGAGGTCCTTCTCATCTCTCTGGGGGAAGGGGGAATTTACTCATTTTTCCGAATGCGCGGGCCGCGGGGAGGATGGACTTACGGGCGTGGTGAGATTACTCTGACCAGGCCTCCTCCTGCTAAGTTGCGTTTGCACGTCTTGCGCTACCAGCGGGAGGCCCTGAGAAGCTAGTTGAGATACGCCTAATATTCAGGACGTTCGTAGTAGCGTACCGGAGGGCACCCGTCAATGATAGCTCCGACGGAGGCGCAGTGCGACTCTCCGTAAGTCGTCACGCGGAACAGGGTACCGAAAGTAGACATGTCTTCTGAGCTATTGCGGGTGAGCGAGTGGACGAAGTAAACAGGAAGAGGACACGCACATCGGGGAGTTTTATAGGCCTTCACAGAGCTGTGAGAGTTTGCTCGGGCGTGTACTGTACGTACGAGTCCTTCCGGGGTTACTGGTGCTCAGGCAAGAGCAGAACGCCGGAGTCGGGCTGTTTTGTATGGCGCGCGTTCGATGTGTTCCCCCGCGCTCGATCCGACGGTATCGGATGGCAGCTGGTATGTTCGCCGTACGGGATGATCGCGCCTGTTTTGAGCGTCCTGGTGGTGGGATGGGTGGGAGTTTAGAGAGCGTTCGCTGCTCGAGTCCGGGAAGATGACTCCCAGTGCTGTAGATCGAGCATGCAAAATGAGATAAGATTAGATCCTGCGGCCTCGGCACTGACCCCAATCCCGACTCGCACGGAGTTGCATTTCAGTCTCGCTGCTCGCACCTCCATTACTGAGTACTGAGGTGCACTGCTAGGCTCGGGCAAGATTCTGGGGATTGTGTCGTCGTGTCTGCAGCTCTGCTACTGTACGGCTGAGGTAGTAGCTCACTGGCAGCGAGTGCTTATGACGTTGAGGTGAGCCGCCTAAAGTCGTAAACGAAGTCGTCGTCGTTGCCGAAATCCAGCCAATACTTACAAGATGAAGAGTGTTATGGATGGCGACTGAAGGCGGTGCGCACCGATTATGGTGCCTAAGAACAAGTTGCGCGAGCGGGGGAAGAAAGGGTGTTGTCCGCTCGATGACTGGACGCCCGCCGCCTTTTTGTACCGACCTCACGCTGCGCGAAGCTCGTAATCGACCTTGCGATCGAGGTCTGTCAGGGCGCTTCGATGTCAGCTACAGAGGTGTCTTGATGAGTCTCATACGATCCGAAAAGAAGCCTCGGGGAAGAAGAAGTGCCTCGACTTTTTCCACTGCCGCCACAAGACGTCCTTGGAGTACGACCATCATGATGTGCGGAGGTTACCCAGGACGCCACTTATCGAAGCAGGATCATATCGAGCACGGCTGGCATCCCTTCGCCTTCCACGTCACTGAGCGCTTGCTGTCATTGTATTGAAAGTTCGGAGTGTACGGCTTGACGTGTATCGAGCGCTCGTGACCTTCAAGTTCTCGCCATTCTGGGACGCGCAGTACTTACTGGTACTACGTCTCCTACTAGTGCGCGCCGTTGATCTTATATACAATACCGTTTTCTATCCCCCTGAGCTCTGCTGTCAAGCTGATATTTGTGGGATCTGCATGGCACGCAAAAGAAGGTTTACAATGTACCGAGCGCTCTGTTTCGGCCAACTTCAGCACCTGCCATATGGGGAACTACACTTTGATGGGGAGGTGTTTAGTAGCCGCATTTCTGCGTCTCTGCGAACTTCAACCCTGGTCTGTTCCATGAAGCGGCGTTCCTCAGTTTCTACTACTCGTGAGCTGGTGACACCGGGCATGGCTGGACTGCGCTACAACGCTTTGGATTGTAAGAGGAACGCTGCGGTAAGAGCGCTAGAGGGACCGTGCCTGCAGGACAATAGGATGGCAACCATTGTGAGTGCTTTCCGCGTATCAATAGTCCTATTGCAATAGAAAGCTAATCCGACATACAGACCATTCTGCTTCCTTTATCCCTTCGCCAGGCACAAGCCTGGGATGCTATCCTACAAACCGGACGCGCTGGCCCGCAACACCGTTGGCGCTTTGTGGGCACTGGGCAGCGCTGTTCATCACGGCTCGGTCCAAGCGACAGAGAATACTGAAAGGCGTCAGCGTGAAGACGTTTCGACTTTGCTCGTACAATCAACCGCGCAGACGCTTGGATGCCTTGGGCATTTAAATTGGCCAGTCCGCTTAGACCATGCTTAGCCCTGGCTCAGACGAAGTTCGCGAACATCACCATGGCTAAAGCGCGTCGCTATTCTAGCGCCTTTGCCCCCTCCCCCGCAGACGCCCAGAACACATTAAAGACATTGCGGTCGATGCCTCGATATCCGGATAAACGCATTCAACGCCCTCGCCCACCCCCTCGTCGCTCAAGGTCTTCCTTTCGCGCCGCCCCCTATAACGAACTCGTACCAAACACACAGGTACGCCTTTGCGGCTTATACCCTCCACTGTCTGTTGACCGTGCCTTTGGCGCGTAGCAGTATATCATGTCGCAGGGAACGTCTTCTTCCGCCCAAGCGAGGCGCGTCACTCGGAGCATGACCAGAGCCGCGATGCCCTTCGAGGACATCAAGAACACCGCGGCGGTGAGCCAGCAGGACAAGGCAGGACCGAGCGCACTGCCACCAAGCAAGTCCTCGAAGCCGCCAACTACGTCCGTGGAAGACTCGCAACCAAAGCCACCACAGTCCGACAGCCCCATCGCGGCGGCGATATCCAACGACTCATGCCCTGATCATGCAGCGGCGCAAGCGCGCATGTCCTTCAAGGTTGGTCGTTTTGGAACCCGGTGTAATTGCTATGTGGCTTATAGCCTTCTCCTTCTCTCTAGGCCGGTGATAGAGTCAAAGTGTACATGCGAGGCAGCGACGGGTATACCTGGCGCCCGGGCAAGGTCGCGAACCTCCGTGCCTTCCGCCTCAGAATAACCGTGAGTGGCAGTCATCGGGTTAGATGCAGCCCCAATGCTGATGCGCGCTTTGCTGTAGGTCACAGGTTCGCATGTGTACCCGGTGCTGCTCGACCAGCGATACCCACGAATCATCCAGTGGTTCGACGAAGCCCAGGGGCACATCGTCAGGCAGTGAGCTGCCTGGTGTTGATGCTACCTCGTATTCGTCGCGCTTGTCTCGGGTCGAAGTTGTGTGGGTCCCTCGGGATCCTATGCTAACATCATGACCATCCGGACGACGCCTGAGAGGCTCTACCGCGACCTCCGCCACGACCTCCGTCGTGCTCGCACCTCCCGCGGCCCATACCACTTCTGTCGCTAACAATCCTGGTCGTCCGCCACCAAAACCAACACCACCCACTCCACCACCCAGCAATGGCGGCCTCTATGTCTAGCAGGGAAATCAAAGCGTACAACGCATCCCTACAAAGCATTCCTTACAGGCATCGGCGCAAGCTCCTATTCGTTGTAATAATTTGTACATTAGACATCAAAATTTGTCCCAGCTCGAAACATTGGGGTGCTAGGGCACAGTGTGATATCTGAATGTGGCGGTGGCCATGGTATCGCCGTAGCATTTCAATTGGTTTGAGGCGCCCTCTCTAAGAATGGCTCCCGCGATGTTCCATGACATGTTGTGGCGAGACATGCGCCATGGGTTCAACTCAACGTCTAGGAACTGCTCTTGCGCTACCCGGTTGACCCCGGCGCGCGCCTCATCATTTTACTCCGCGTGGGACATACTACCAGCTGGTCTGAATGAGCGCGCCGCTCACTGTCATACTTCTCGCTTCCTACCTTCCTCCATCGCTGGTGGCTCTCCTCATCTTAACGATCCCTGCGGACCAGAGACCGGCGGTCCGGAGGCTCTCGGATGGGGAGCGCGTGGTTCCATGCGATATCGTCACCATGATCTCGCACCGCATGCTCATCATCAACTTCCTCCAGAAGACCGGGAGATCAAATCCCCATCCTGGATTCGAGTGATGTGCTCCCTCGGGAGGTGTATAAGTAGCACATCCAGCGTCGGGCCAGCCAGTCGTCCGTCCGACATCCTCGGTCGACATGTTCTCCCTCACCTCGGGGCTCGTCCGCGTCGGCGCACTCGCCTTCCTGCTGCTCGGGCTTGCTGGGACAGCAGATGCGCGACACCTCCCGACCAACCCGCAGTGGGTGAGGCTCGGGGCTGCTAGGGCGGCCAAGCAGTCCCCCGCGAAACGCGCGGATGCGGCGACGTTCCCGCAGTACAACTTCACGCAGCCGCTCGACCACTTCAAGGACACCGGCTTCACGTTCCAGCAACGGTACTGGCTGAGCGACCGCCACTACAAGCCCGGCGGGCCCGTCATCGTCTTCGAGGCGGGCGAGGGCCCCGGGGACGAGCGCATCCCCCTCCTCGACACCGGCATCCTGAACATCCTCGCGAACGCCACGAACGGGCTCGCGATCGTGCTCGAGCACAGATATTACGGTACGGCGCCTTCACGTTACGGTCACCAGACTTGCAATTGCTTACGAGCTTCCGCTCTAGGGGAGTCCGTGCCTGTCCAGAACTTCACCACGGACTCACTGCGGTGCGGCTTCTGCTCCGTGTGCACGCGTGCTCGTCGCTGATAGCGGCCCCGTCCAGGTGGCTCAACAACGAGCAGGCCGCCGCCGACTCCGCCAACTTCATTGACAACGTCACGTTCCCCGGCATCCCAGGCGACCTTACGGCACCCGGGACGCCGTGGATATACTACGGCGTAAGCCCCGCTCCGGCGCAGTCCGTCTTGCATTCTGTCTAAGTCTCACGCGCCACACGTCTGCGTCTGGCAGGGCTCGTACGGCGGCGCGCGCGCGGCGCACATGCGCGTGCTCTACCCGGACCTCGTCTTCGGCGCGATCGCGTCGAGCGGGGTCGTGCACGCGACGCTCGACGACTGGCGCTACTTCGACATCATCCGGCAGTCCGCCCCGCCCGCGTGCGTCACGCAGATCGAGCGGACCGTCGACGAGGTCGACCGGCTCATCACGAGCCGCCAGGCGGCGACGCGGCACGCTATCAAGGCCGTCTTCGGGCTCCCGAACGTCACGTATGACCCCGACTTCGCTTCGCTGCTATCGGTGCGTGCGCCCATAGGATGAATGGGACGTGTGGGGGGTGGGGCTGATAGCGCGGCGTAGAACCCGCTGGGCGCGTGGCAGTCCAATAACTGGGACCCCGCGGTCGGAAGCACTTCGTTCGCGAGGTTCTGCGACGCCCTCGGTACCCCGGACAATGTGACTGTGCACACCGTGCAGGGCATCGCTGTCAGCAACGCAACCTTCAACTACGCGAAGTACATCAACAGGGTAAGCTTCCTCTGCATCTGCTGAAACCAGCCCCATTGAAAAGTGGTGCAGACGATCGCTCGGGAATGCGGACCCTCGCAGACTCAGGATGAGGTGAGCTGACGACATCGCCCTTCTTACCGCATTGTGCCCGAAGTTGACGCTTCTCAGTGCTTCGGGACGATCACGGCGAAGGACCAGTACACCGCGACGGATCTCTCTCAGACGTGGCGCTTGTGGAACTTCCAAGTGTGCACGCAGTGGGGCTTCTTCATGGTAGGGAATTCGCACCCTTCCGCGATGTACGGAGCCTTCTCTGAGCTATTTCGGCATTGCAGACTCCTCCGCCGAACCCCACGATCCCGCGCATTATCTCGAAGCTCATTACTCAGGACTACGCCTCGCTCATCTGCAAGCTTGTACGTGCTCTCCCGCCCTCCATTCCGATAGCAAGGCTGACCAGGTGCGCAGGCTTACGACCCCGGAGAGCACTTCAAGGTTCCCGCCGAGCCGGACGTCGCCTCGGTGAACAGGCTCGGCGGGTACAACATCGCCCACGACCGCCTTGCCATCATCGACGGGCAGGGTATGTGCATTCACGGCCGTCACTGTCACCTAAACTCACACAGTTTCGTCTGCAGACGATCCCTGGCGTGGAGATACGCCCCACAGCCCCGCGGCGCACCCTCGCCCAGACACAACGTTGCGCCCCTTCAAGCTCATCCCCAGTAAGTGTCTTTAACACAATAATGAGGAGTTGTTACTGACGGAGGACGCCGTGACCAGAGGCCGTCCACCACTACGACGAGAACGGCCTGGCAGACCCCAGCCAGGAGCCGCCCCAGATTCAGGCTATTCACCAGCAGGAGATCGAATTCGTCAAGGCCTGGCTGAAGGACTTCAAGCCTCCCAAGAAGCCATAGTGTTGATCCGAGTCGTAATAGACAGGCAATGGCAAGTACACGGAAAACGTAAATTCGTAGTGTATGAAACATCAATGCATCGTGAGTTGAGTACGGATATCGGGGGGTCGTCAGAAGGAATACACGTGAAGGGGCGCAAGGAATAATAATACACGGGAGATCTACGAGAACGATGCGAACGCGAGAATGGTGCAGCAAGCCTGGTATCAATGAACACCCTAGTCGAAGTCCTCGAAATCCGAGCCCTGGTCGTCCTCGTCCCCGGACGTGATCTCGACGTATTTCGACACCACGCCCCTTGTCGCACGCTTGGGCGCCTCGGCTCGCGCCTTTGGAGGCGCGGGCACGACCTCGTCGTCTGAGAAGTCGTCTTCCGACACCACCGCCTTCTTCGCTGCGGCCTTCTTCACGGGCGGAGCGGGCTTGCTCTTCGCAGCCTGACTGCTCGACGACACCTTGCGAGCCGCGGGCTTCTTCGCTGCAGGAGGTGCGCCCTTGCCGAGGAAGTCCGTTATCGCTGCCTGCTTGCCGTTCTTCTGCGCCGGAGCATCGACCTCCATGATCGAGTCGTCGTCGTCATCCGGCGGAGACTGCGTCGCCTTCTTCTTCTTTGGTGCGGGCTTGATGTACATGTCCTCGTCGCTGTCGATCTCGACGTCCGGCCTGCAAGCGTGGCGTCAATACACGGCGAAGGCGTGAAGGCGCAGGAGTACTCACGTCTTCCGCTTGGTAGCAGATCCGTTCTTGGCTTTGCCCTTGCCCTTGTCTTTCGACGACGGTGGCGTCTCGAACTCAGAATCGGACCCAGCTTTCACTGGTGCCTTCTTCTTTGGCGCAGGCTTGGGGGGCGGGGCGTCGACCATCTCCACATCCGAGTCCGACTCGATCTTCGTGACGACCTTCTTAGCCGGGGCGGCGCGCTTCTTCGGTGGTGGTGGTGGAGGAACGTCGTCGTCATCGTCATCACCGGACTTCTTCAAGGCTACGTTCGAGCCGGAAGGCACGGCGGCGGTGGGCTTCTTCGACTCGGACGCCTTCCGCGGCTTCGCGGTGGCCTTCCCTGGCTTGAAGTCGTCGTCCTCTTCCGCCTTGGGCTTCTTGGCCTGGGCGAAGGGGAGCTTGGCGTTCTTCTTCTTGCCCTTCTTTGCGGCGCCGTCGCCCTCTGCGGCACAGAGCTTCGCCTCCCAGTCCAGGCAGGTGACCTGTCGGAACGCGGGTGAGCAGGCGTCCAATATCGGAGCGATGTAGCCCTTACCTTCCACTGCTCGAGGAAGGCGTCGAGATCCGTCTGCCAGATCTGGATGGGCGTAAGCTCAAGCAGCCTCAGGAGCTCAGCCTCCTTCTCAGAGGCCTGCTGGAGGAGCTTGTCGATCTGTGTGCACCAACGGTGTCAGCAACTGCGCGACGTCGGTCGTGAAAACAAGTTACTGACCTTCTCCTTCGTCAAGCTCCAGATAGCCATGCCCAAGAGGTAGTCGTAATCGGTGACGTTGCCCTCGAAGTCGCTGCCATCGTCTTCCTCGACCACATCCTCGAGTTCGCCGTGGACCTTGGCCTTGACCACCTTGGGGAAGGGGCGGAACTGCTTCTTGCGGAGCTCGGCGACGATGTCGACCTTCTTCCGGTTGTTGATGATGAGCTCCTTGTCGATGATCATCTTGATGAAGCGAGCCTGGTTGTTCAAGCGATCGAGCTGCGTCTGAAGCTCGTTCGCCAAGAAGTCCTGCGTGTATGGTCAGCACATGTGCAACGCCGTAAAGCGGGAGGCAGGAGAAACGTACCTTGCGCTTCTGGTAGTACGCGAGGCGCCGCGGGTAGAAGTCCTCGATGATCTCCTCCGCCGAGTTGTACTTCTTGATCTTGCTGTCGAAGTCGAAGCAGACCATGTTGCCGGTGTTGACCTTCGTCGTCAGTTTGAAGAACTCGTGGAAGCCCTGCTTCTCCGCCTGCTCCATCCCCTTCTCGGTCATCGTGACGACGAAGTGGACGTTCATGTTGTTGTGGTACTCTTTGTAGTCCTATGAGGGAGCAGTTCGGTGAGTATATGCGTAGGCTAGGAGCATGCACTGCGCTTACCTTGACGGGTCCGTCGCCCTTCTCACCGCACATCACCTCGAGCTCGGCCTTGAAGCTCTGCGTCCACTTGTGGATGGGCAGCTCGGTGATCTCGACCGTCAAGTCGTCCACCTTGGTGACCGTGCCCAGAACGTCATACTTGTTGTCCCCAACCTTCTTGATCGCGCCCGAGAAGCCGCGCCACCAGGGGAGCATAGGGACCTGCTCCTCTCCGTCCATGAGACGACGGATGTTCGCGACGATGTCCTCGGGGTTGAAGCTCGGGACGGAGGTACTCCAGCCTGAATACGCGCGTCAAAGACAGCGTGCTTTGCGAGGAAACTGTCGACGTACCAGTGCCGATACCCTCAGCGCCGTTGACGAGGACAAGCGGGATGACGGGCATGTAGAACTCGGGTTCTACCGTCCTGCCGTCGTCCTGCTGGTACGTGAGGACCGCATCGTCGGCCGGGTGCAGCACGTTGCGGATGACCGGCGCGAGCTCGGTGAAGATATAACGAGCCGCGGCGTGGTCCTTACCACCCACATCGCGGGTACCGAATTGACCGTTCGGCATGAGCAAATTCATGTTGTTGCTACCGACGTAGTCCTGCGCGAGGTTGATGATGGTGGCCATCAAGCTTGCTTCGCCGTGGTGGTAGGCGGAAACCTCGGATACGTAACCGACGAGTTGGGCGACCTGGGCGTCGCGGGATGAGTACGTGCCTTGATAATCATGGGGACGTTCCGTAGTGCCAGCTTACCTTGATTTCCCGCTTGAGGTTGCGCTTGAAGCAAGACCAGATGACCTTCCGTTGACCGGGCTTCAGACCATCGGATACGGACGGGATGGAACGGATGTTATCCGCCATCGAGAAAAGGATGAGCTCGCGGTTGATGAAGTCCGACAGAGGGATCTCCCGCTGGGTGTGATCGAGGTACGTGCCGGGCTAACAGTACGGCGTGAGCACACAAGCGGATTTCGCGACACCAGACCAATACATGCCTTGAACTGACGCAGCCATTCCTTCCGGTCATCTGCCTTCTTCTTGCTGAACGCTAGCTCGATGAGCTCGCGGTCGCCGTCTTGCTGGGTGGAAAACGGGATCATGTGCCGCTTCATGTCCCTGAAGTAGTCGCGAGCGTCCTCGTCCTTGCTGGTACCGAGACCCTGCAAGCCGTTTAGTCAAGCGGGTAAGGCACACCGCACACACTGCGCACCTTGAAGTACTTGTGCTCCCATTTGTGCGAGTCAGGCGTGTCTTCCAACCACATCTCGTACTCCGGAATCGTGTAGAAGTTGATGATGGTCTTGCCTTTCCATACCTACAAACCGAATGAGGACGCACGCGACCGAGAGAAACTCGGCTACTTACACGAACGACAGGCGTGATGAACTCGACGAGGAACTTGGGGATCTTCAGCAGTGAAGGGTAGAAGTGGTCGAGATAGTTAATGAGGAGACCCTTGATATGTGAACCGTCGTGATCCTAGTAACGTATGAGACGTTCAGCCCAACCCTCGCTGCGGAAGTAGTCACTATACCTGATCCGTCATAAGCATCAACCGGCCGTAGCGCAGGGAGTTGATATCCGTGTACTCCTTGTTGTGCTGCAAGCCCATAATCTTCTTGATGTTCTGGATCTCCTCGTTCTTCATGATCTGGTCGTGCTTCGCGTCGCGGACGTTCAGCAGCTTTCCACGCAGCGGGAAGACACCGAAGTTGTCGCGCCCGACGACACCGAGACCCGCAATCGCCAACGCCCTGGCGGAGTCACCCTCAGTCAGGATCAGGGTACAGTCCCCCGCTTTACGCGTCCCGGCGTTGTTCGCGTCCGATAGTTTCGTCATCCCGGTCAACCTGGGTGGCTGTGAGCGGGACGTTGAGCGATATGGGAGTAGAAACATACCGCGTACGGCGGCTACCGTCGGTCTTCTTCAACTGCTGGTCAGCCTTGAACTTCGCCCAGTTCAGGACGTGGTCGACGATGGAAGACTTGGCGACTACATGATGGACATAAGCGTACGCCCGTTAAACAGTCAGGAGACCGCATACCCTTCTTCATGAAGTCTTCCGACAGTGTTGGCCGGGTGCCGAACTTGCTCGCGGGGAGCGTCAGCGTCTCCTTCGTCTGACTGTCGAACGTGGGGTTCTCGATGAGCGCGTTCACGAAGATCCACATGTGGTTCTTGATCTGCGCGGGCTTGATCGTCGCCGCTTTGTTCTTCTTGGAAATAGAGGTGATGAGGGCCTTCGCGAGCTGGTCAGCGATGTAGTTGACGTGTGTGCCGCCCTTCGACGTCGAGATGGAGTTTGCGAACGAGACCTGCTGGAAGGACCCGTCGGAGACGGCGAATGCGACCTCCCAACGCGTCCCGACCGGCTCGTAGATGACGGTGGGCTTCGCCTGGGCGGCGCCTCCCGACGCATCTGCCGCCTCTTGCGCTGCGGAGTTGATGAAGAGCTCGACGTATTGCTTGAAGTTCTTGATCTTCAGTCGCTCGTCGTTCAGGAACACCTTGACGTCCTTGACCGTGCCGGCAAGATCGTGTACGCGCTTCTTGAGCAGCGACACGGTGTCCTCGTCGATGGACTCCATCCCGAACCGCTTCAGGTCGGGCTTGAACGTCACGCGAGTGTACTCCTCCCCGCGCCCGTTCTTCGTGATCTTCGCCTTGCCCATTTTGCTCATGTTGTCCGTCCACGTCTGGGAGTACTTCTGGGAGGAGTTCTTGTCGGCGGTGTCGACGGTGAATTCCGTAGAGTAGATGTTCGCGAGCTTGGCACCGTAGCCGTTACGACCACCGGTGAGCTTCTTCTCGTCGTCGTCGTAATTCGAAGAAGAGAGCAGGTGACCGAAGATGAGCTCGGGGATGTACATCTTCTCCTTCGAGTGCATCTCAATGGGAATACCGCGCCCGTTGTTGTACACGGAGATTGTGTTGTTCTCGACGTCAATGGTCACCTTGATAGTGTCCATGCTAGCGTCATTGATCTGCGCAACATATGCGTAAGTTACACTATTCTCGCCACACGAGCTCAGTGATTCTTCGCCGCGTCCAGGACACCTAGCACGCGCCGGACACAGCATATATGCTAAGACCACTGCTACTCACCTTGTTGTCCGCCGCGTTAACCAAGATTTCGTCCACAATCTTAAAGAAGCCTGGGACGTATTTGATTTCACGGTGCACCATGCGCTTGTTCTCCGAGTCCCACGTCCACATCATTTGTGTGATCGTCTCGACGCTCCCGATGTACGAGTCGGGACGCTTCAGGATATGCTCGAGTTGGGAGAGCTAGGGGGCGTAATGTCACATTTTGACGCGTCTTAGCCGCATATATGCACGCACCTTGGTGTACATCTCCGATGCGGACTTCTTTTTCGCGTTTGTGGGCGCTGACGGTCCCGCCTGAGGCGCGACCGCAGATGCAGGGTCCTCGTCCATGGGGTCCGCGTCCTCATCACTGTCCGCGTTGTCGTTCTTGTCTGAGAGCACCTTCTTCTTGGGAGCCTTGGGCTTCGCAGCAGCCTTTGGAACAGCCTTCGGTGCAGCCTTGGATACAGGCTTCTTCGCAGGTGCCTTCTTCTTGGGTGCGGGCGCGTAGCCGTCGGACTCCGAGCCCGAGACGTCGAGGTCGAAGTTCTCTTCCGAGGAACTCATCGTGCTTGAGGGTTCGTGTAGTCGCGGGACCAGTCAGGGTGAGAGTGTGGTAGACTGGGGAAAGAGGAGGAGGGCGAGGGTGGCTCGCGTCGTGGCGGTTCGTGTCAACGCGTTCAACACCAAACGCGACCTGCCATCTTCGCAAACGCGCTTCACACGTGACACAAACGCCCAGTTTCTAGGCACTTTCGCTCCGTTCATGCGTATTTCAACGTGTTTCGACGGCGGATTGCACGTTCAAAATGACTGGCCTTGGACATGTATCTCATGCTTATTTTGCGTCACTTCCCCCCAAGGACGGTGCGAAAGTGAGCTTCCGCAGAGTCTGCGCGGTCAGTCACGCTGTGTCACCGCCTATCGTAGCACTGCCACCTTGGATTAGACGCCTACATTCGGGGGCTCCTCCATGCCCCATGGCTGAGTTGGTTACAGCGTCCGACTGTTACGAGCGTCTCATAGGATATCGAAGCTAATCGGAAGGTCGTGAGTTCGAGCCTCACTGGGGCAGGAACCTTTTTGGTCCGGTCCTGTGCGCGGCAAGCTATATCTTCTATGGTTGTGATCATCACTGTTTGCTGTATATATAGTGAGCCGTACAGGTTGCTTTGTTATGACACCGCTAAGCTCAAATCTTAAGAAAGGTGAGCGCACGAACTCTTCTATGACGGACTACATATATCTGTTCTTCCCGTCATATTGACCTCGCTGATGAAACGAGTCAGAGTCCAGATGTGACTTTTTACTGCAAACAAGAGAGCTGCTTTGGGGGTTTCAATCAGCTGACAGTGTGTTCAATCTATGCGAGGGGGGTCAGGCCTCCCGAGGTACCACAACACCTGCCAAATCGGGACTTGCACCAGCGCGTAGCCGCTAGCCCACAATTTCAGAATTCGTGCGCAGGTTCGGCCAGTACTACCATGTTTGCTCTGCGTCGTCTGCCCCGCTTTACTCCTAGGCTCGCGAGTATACGCGGAAATGCGACCCTCGAGGCAACCGCGCACCCGCAGGCCGACGCCCCGCCGCCTGCACCGGCACCGTCGGTGACAGCGAAGTCCAGCGGCCAGCAGCAGAAGGGGAGTGCTGGAGGACGACAGAAGGCGGCGAAGGGCCCGCGCGAGTGGTGCCGCCCCATTGCGAAGGGCGTCGAGCCCGCGTACGACTACGCGCTGCGCTACGTGCTGAAGGACGCGACGTTCATGCGCACGAAGCTCGAGCAGCTGCGTGCGGCCGTGGAGGCGGAGGAGAAGAAGCCGGCGGGCGAGCGGGACGAGGCGGCGCTGCAGGAGCTGAGGGAGCAGATTGGGATTATGGAGATCCAGAGCGAGGTCAACTTGCCGGACGTGCGGTGGAAGGCGCGGAGTGGCTTGGGTGAGCACTACGTCGCATATGTGCTAACATGCTGTGGTGCTAACGGTGTACAGCGGATATGAGCCAGCCCATCCATAGGCATTTGGTTGAGCAGCAATGGAGGGAAGAGGGCGACCTGGACCTGCTGGTATGTGTTACCACGTTCTCTGCTTCAGTTGTGTAGCTGCTCACTACGTTTCCAGATGGAACGTATCTACCAAATGAACGTCGTGCCGGACATGCTGCCCGTGCTGAAGCCTTCCTTCGACCTGCGCATCAAGTATGCCGAGGCTCCCCCGGACAGCAACTACCTCCGCACGCGTGTCAAGCGTAAGCTGAAGCAGGTTGAGCCTGGTCTCTTCCTGTACCCAGAGCAGGTATGCCTTTCACTCGCAGACTGCCAAGAATCTGCCTCAACGCGAATGTATAGACCCGGAGACCACCGCAGTTGTCTATGACGCTCTTCCACACAGACACGCGCCTGTACACCCTGCTCATGGTGGATTTGGACGTCCCCAACCCAGAGACTCGGTCATTCACGACCTATCTCCACTGGCTGCAGTGAGTGTTTCTCGTGTCTATTCACGGCTCGTTTCTAAGTCTTCACAATCCAGGCCTAACGTTCCCTTGTCTGCCTTCACCACTACCCCGACTGTCCCGCTCGACACGCATACGCCTTACGTCCCTCCCCACCCGCAGCGCGGCACGCCCTACCACCGCTACGTTCTCCTCATGCTCCCGCAGGCATCTGCCACGGAGTCGATCGACATCCCGGTGTTTGCGGAGTCCGACCGGCTCGGTTTCGACTTCCGCGCCTTCGCTCAGCAGTACGGGTTCGACGGCGCTCGCGGGGGCGGAGCGCACATGTGGCGTGAAGAGTGGGACGAGACCGTCTCGCACATTTACCAGCACACGCTCAGTAAGCTTCATCGCCCGCTGATCCCAGGAGTTGCGCTGATGTGCTCGTCGCGTTACAGAGAAGGAGGAGCCGCGGTTTGGCAAGATGCCGCGGCCGGACCCGTACGCGGACCTCAAGCGGACGAAAAAGTACCTCTAGACGTGTCGAGTACTGCACCTACCTCACTATCTGTAGACACCCCCGTAATACGATGTGCCCTCTGCTTTCGCATCCCGAACGCCGTCGAGATGGAACGCCACGCTGCGCAGTTCCCGGCCTTTCCGGTTTGGACGAAGCGCTCGGTATGATCTCTTGAATGAGTTTGGACCTTTGTCCGGCTGGAGGCCGGTTGGCTGTACTCTACTGTACTGCAGATGTCATTGTTTGCGCCGATGTGTAATGTTGGCGATGGCCGTCGGCGGCGAGATCTTCTGTGCCGCTTGGCGACGACCGGGACGAGGAAATGATGGGTTGTCCTTTAACCACCACCGTCGATAGCTCGATCCTGCATCTACCAGCTACACGTCCTCCGCACGATGTCTGAGTTCGCCGCCCGGGGCCCCCAGCAGCTCGCGCCGAACGTGCACGACTCGTCCCCGCTCGGTACGCTCATCCGCCGCACGTCCGAGCGGCGTCCGCCCGCCCACCGCCCCGCCAACCTAGAGCCCCTGACGCCGCCGCGCTCGGCGGGGAACAGCGCGCCCCCGTCCCCGCTGCTGCACACGCAGTTCCGCTCGTCGACCGCAACCGCGTCGTCGTACTACGACGACGCGAGCATGCGCACCTTCTCATGGGACGGCCGCTCCGGGACGGGCACCGTGCCCTCTTCCCCATCGAGCACGCAGACGTCCCGCCCGCCGTCGCACCAGGAGCCACCGCAGCAGCATGGGCAGGAGTACTTTGGGCAACAACATCATGGACACGAGTCGGTGCGTTCGTCCGACTATGACATCGACGACATCACCGCCAGGTACCGCGACACCTGGCGCGCGTCGAACGTTGATCCGCCCCGAGGGTCCGCGTACTCATCTCAAGAGGGCGTGCCTGCGCTACCCACGGTGGTCGTGTCGGAGGAACCGGAACAGCCGCAGTGGGCGCAGGTCCCTGCAGGAGGCGGAGGGAGGGTGCCGTCGCGCGTGCCGAGCGGGACCGTCAACTTCTCGCGACCCGGGCTGCCTGCGGAGGATGTGGACAGGAAGCGCGAGGTGCTCATGAGGAACGCGCGGAGTCCGCACTCGCCATTGCATTCGCCAGGGGCCAGCCCGTTCATGGGTCCGAGCTCGCCAGGGGGGCAGGGATCCCGTCCCGTGTCCCCGGCGTCCCTATCCCATGGGCAACCGCTCCCGTCCCCCGCGCTATCTTCCCCAGGTCTCCAAACGCCCGGCTTGAGTCCGAGAGTTACATCCTCGAATAGCGTGTACTCCGAGTACTCGTACTACGAGCTTCCCCCAACCCCGACCGCCGGCTCGCAGCCACCAACACCAGGGTTCCCGCCCCCCTCCGCCCGCGCCCCTCCCTCCGGGCCTCCCTCCGCTCGGCCACCCTCGTCGCACACGCCGGCGAAGGGCGAGGCGCCGAACCTCACCGACCCGAAGACGCCGCAAGACTTTCTCCAGGTCGGCATCCAGCACCATCTCGCGAACCGGCTCGAGGAGTCCGCACGTGCGTTCGAGAAGTCCGCGACCCTCAACGGCGGGTGCGGCGTTGGCATGCTCATGTGGGGGCTCGCGCAAAGACATGGGTGGGGGTGCGCGAAGAGCGAGGTCGCGGGCTTCCGGTGGTTGCGGCGCGCTGCGGAGCTCGCGGTCACGGATCTGGAGAAGGGGAAGCAGGGCGCAGACATGGGTGCTGTAAAGGTGAGTTTGCGCGTGATCGTGATCGTGGCGGGGGTTGCTAACGGTACGTTACTGCCAGTCCGAACTCGTGCTCGCAATCTATGAAGTCGGGCAGAGCTTCTTCCACGGATGGGGCGCGGAGAAGGACAAGGAGATGGCCGTGGTCAGTTTGTCCATCTTTTGGCCCCCGAATTGCTGATGGACTAACGTACGCCAACTCGGCACGCAGCAATACTTTCGCGTCGCAGCGCGCCTTGGGGATCCGGACGCTCAACAGGAGCTCGCGTTTTGCCTTCTGAATGGCAAGGGCTGCAAGAAGGACAAGCGCGAGTCCGCCAAGTGGTATCGTGCAGCGGTGCGTGACATTCCTCGTTCTCTCCTCCAGCACGCATAACTGATATGAGCACACGGTATCACAATGCAGGTCGCACAGGGTGTGAGCGACATCGGGCTCGCCTGGATATACAAGGACAAGTACCAGTGACGAACCCAAACTGACGGCCATAACTTGCAACACTCTGCATGGCTCAGGTCGTGTAAACCCCTCCCTCGATACCCCACAACGGCCATCGCCTATTCTTCGCTAATCCCCAGTCCGCCAGCAAGGACTCCGTGTAACCTATATGCTTGTCAGTCTCTCCTCTTGGGTATCTGTGTATTTGTTTGGGCTGCTAGTTGCTGTATCATTATTCGATTCTAACATTCTCGTTACTGCATTGCGGCCAATGCGGGCCATGGTCCGTATGTGAACCAGACTACCCCAAGAAAGCGGGCAAACTCGAGGATACCCGCCAGTGTTTGCACAGTAGAGGTCCTCCAGATATTAAACTCGCGCGCCGCCGTTCGGCTCACTTGTTCGCATGCACGCCGGCCGTGCTACAATGCTATGAGTTCCGATGACCCGTAGCCGACCGGGATGAACGACCCGTAGCCGACCGGGATGAACGACAGACACAAGGTCTGGACAAAAAAGCTTCTGCCCCAGTGAGGCTCGAACTCACGACCTTCCGATGTGCTTTGAGGTAACAGTCGGACGCTGTAACCAACTCAGCCATGGGGCATATACTCAGGTACTGTGCGTTGATAAAGAATCGCAGAAAGCAAGTGGATTCCCGCGAAGCGTTCGTGCTAAATATATCCAACCTATGCCCTCATCCACACAGCGAACCTAAGTCCCCATATAGCCGCGTCGCCCATACGACCGTACTTATGCTCTATTTGTGGAGCGTGAACGAGTCGTTGCCATGAAAGGGCCATCCCGGGCATATCACGCAACGAAGCGACCCAACTACCTGGCCTTCGCACATAGTCGAGCTTGCATCACACGCACACAAGATGTTGGTCCCAGAACCCAGATACCGTCTATTCGGGAGACGGCCGCGGTCGATCCGCACAGCAGCGCGCCGACTAACCATAATCTACAAGCAAAGAAGTAAAGGGCGAATGCTACAACAATGGGCAACGAATGACAGCCATGAAAAAACGAGAACTCGGACCGCGCAGCGCGCCGTCCCGCGCCACGTCGAGCGACGCGGGGGCAGACACCGACCACCGGCTACCGATCACCGAACCCGAGAACAACCCGCCCGCCTCCCGACGCGATGGAATTAGGATTTATGAGCGGCGCCGAGAGGGAGGGAACGAGGGGGCGCGCTCAGAGCGCACGGCGGCCGTTGCGGAAGCCGCCGCGGCCGAAGCCGTTGGAGGGCTTGTTCGCGGACGGGGGCGCCTGCTGCTTGCCGCCGGAGAAGCCGCCCTGCTGGCCGGGGGTCTTGCCGGTGTTGGAGCCCTTAATGGCGCCGACGGTGGCAGTCGCGGCGGGCGCGGCAGCGCTGGACGCCGGGGGAGCAGCGGCGCCGGAGTCCGAGACGGTGAACTGCGAAGGAGCAGTCAGTAAATGGAGATCAGCGGAGATAGCGGTGGGCACTCACGTAGACCATGTCATCAAGGGAACCGTGCTGCGCGATGGCGACGAGCGCGGGCTGGTGGTTCGCCGCCGAGTTAATCGACGCGAGACGGTAGGTGCCAGCCGGGAGACCGCCGGTGACGACAGCGGACAGGACGCCGTTCGCGGCGGGGTCGTTGAGGCCCTTGAAGAAGACAAAGCCGTTCAGGGGGTCGGTCGGCGTGGTCTGGTCGAGCGAGGTGAGCTTGTCGACGACGACGTGCGAGTGGCCCTGGATGTCGCCCTGCGCGTTCACGACCTGCGGCGCGGCGAAGTAGTTCTCCTGCGCGTTCGTGAAGTGGCCGGTCTCGAGGTGCGAGATCGCCATCTGGATCGTGAAGTCCTTGTTCGCGGGGATCGTCGCGCCGTTCTTGGGGAAGACGAACTTGGACGAGGGCATGTTCGCGGTGGACGCGATCACACCCATCGGCGCGGGGTTGCAGGAGCCGGTCTTGATCTGCTTGCCGTTGGTGATGGGCAGGTTCGGGACCGTCGCGCAGAAGTTGATGAAGTTGTTCGTCGACGTGAGCGAGGGCACCTGGCCGGCCGTGGGCTGGTCCTGGCCATCGTCCGCGAAGCCGGTGGCGATGACAGACTGGACGAGCGCTGAAGTGCACAGCAAGGGTTTAGCGGACTGTTCCCAATATGGGGATAGCCAAGAACGTACTGAGCGACTTCTGGGGATCACCGCCCGTCGTGGTAGAGCCCGACGAAGCGACGGCAGCGCGCGCCTCCTGTCGATCAGGTCAGTGACCGCAGCGGGTGTGTGAGAAGAGGGAAAAATTTACCAGAGGCGAAGCCTGCACGAAGGCGGGGACGAGAGCGAGGAGAGCGGCGAAGGAGGTAAAGCACTTCATGGCTGTAGTGTTCGTAAAAAGTCGACGCGAAGCTAGCTTCGGGAAGTGCGAAAAGACCGGGGTGGGCTGGTGGGAATAAACTGGCCGATGGATTAGCCGGTGTTCTTTGTGCTCGGAGGCTGAGGCACTCACAGTAACCGGGACCGGGCAGCTCTGCTGCAGTAGATGGAAGGGAGAGAAGGAGAGGGGGATGAGGAGAGCGGTGGAAGATGGGAGGTATATATGGGAGCGGGGTGACAGGGAAGGGGAGGGCATTGTGCTGTGTCGAGGGCACATCTGACAAGGATGCCGTACGTCCAGGAGGGGCATGTACAGACTGTCGCCAAGGGGACTCGTGCTCGCGGGCTATAATTGGTCGAGGTGGCCGGTATAGGCTCCGGCATTGGCAGATCGAACGGTCAGTTCGGGGCGTGGTCTGAACCTTGCTTCCTTCTGCATGGGAATCGCTACCAGCCCGGGCGCTTCGCATATACACCGGGCGCGTGGTGGCCGAGCAAGCCGCGGCCGCTGATTGGCTGCGCGGCCTAGGACGCCAGTCGAGCTGCCATACGTCATGCCCATCAGCACAAGTCGCTCGCCCACGTCCAATAACGCAGGCTCATTTAGACGTCGTGCACACACCCTTTGCCTGCACCGCGCACATGAACGCCGCGAGCGTGTCCACCTCCTTGACCTCCTGCTCCCGGAAGTGCCGTTCGGCGATCGCGGCCAGCACTCCGTCCACCTCCGCAATGTCCCCGTACACCGGCGCAGGGGCTGGGAAACGTTCCTCTTCCACCAGGCGCGAGCTACGCCGCCTATTTGCCCCTGGATCGCGCCGCGAGCGGTTCGCAGCGCTGCCGGTCGGTACAGGTCCGGGGCTGGCAGTTGACGTCTGTCGCAGAGCGTGGCCGTGCGGCGGGACGTGCGCCTTCGCTTTGAGCAGCGAAGCAGGCGGTCCAGGATCCTCGACGGTCAACGGTGACGGATCCAGGTCCGGTATCAGGTCGAAGTGGGCAAGGTACCTATGCAGAGCATCGGTAGGCAATGCTGTGAAATCAATCTGCGGGCAGACAGAGGGCGTTAGCATCAATCCAACGGGACGGACGAGTTATTTTCGGATCAGCGATAGACACTCTTCCCATGGCTGTATCAACGAAGAAGAGCGGAGACATGATGCTGACGGCACACGCGCAGTGCCGAAACTACAGAAGCCTTCCCGAGTCGTCCTCTAGGAACGCCTACCAAGGCGACCGAGGCTCCACAGAAATCTTCCTCCGTGCGTGGCGGCCGCCATGTTGTATGCTTATAGTGCCGCAGCCTGCATGGCAGCCGCTGCACAGTTGACAACCCCGTTCCCCTGAACGGCGGATCTTCGCACAGGTTAGGCCGCGTCGCAGCTCAGTTAAACTGAACATCTATGCAGCTCGACAGATGCAGCAAAAACCCCGCGCGGCATGGCATGACTTGACAAGACGCGACGCGTCCCACGTCGCTCAGTCACTCAAGCGTCCGTGGTCCGACGAGCAAGAAAAGCACGCCGATGTGAAATGCGCGCAGACGAACCGCGCCGCCTCTTTCTACGCGGATTTCCTTCGAGCAGCGCGCCGCCCACCTAAGCGAACCTCGGTTGCTCCATGGCTGTGTATCCCCATATGACCTCTGGGGCACCCGAAGACATCGACACGTTCGTGACCACATCCTCGGGGTGTCCTCAGGGCGTTGAAGCGAACATAACCGGGCAGGATCAGGTGGGCGGGAGCCCGTGGGGTACATGCTTCACGTTGAGTAACCTCCTTTCAACCATAATGTTTGCTACCCCATCCCACCCGCGCGGAGTGGCGAGGAGCAATAGATAGCCCACTGAAGGGAGCAGACAAACTCACCAAAAACACTCGATCCTCTTTCTCGCCCGCATGTCCTGAGTTCCCTACATGCGCATGAGACGCCGTGCTCGGCGCCGACGCGTCGACGCGCTTGCGCTTCGTGCGCTCGCGATCGCCGTCCGCGCGGTCGCCTGCGGCGCGTTTTGTGCCTGCGGCGGCGTGGTACGCGGCATCGTCGTCCCGCACGGCGCGCTTCCGGGCGTTCTGGCCGCGCGCCCTGGGCACGGGGGCCGCTGAGGTGACGACGGGCGTGGAGGGGGCGTTGGACGCGGCGCCGCCGGGGCCGGTGCTGCTGGGGAGCGTGTGCGCGGAAGAGGGGTGGCCGTGTGCATGCCCGTGGGAGGCTGAGCTTGTGATGGGCATGTTGGGTGCTGTGACTCTGAGGGCGTCGATACAGGGTTCGGAGGCTGCTTCGAGGGAGATGACGCGTGTGTCCTCGGAGGGTGCTTGTATGCGCTCAAATTCGTGAGTGGGTCGGCTCGCTGGTGCCGAGATGGGTTGTGGTCGAGGTACGCGGCGGCGATGAGGTCAGGTTACGATGGCGGAGGTTCGTGCGTGTGTGTGTCGACGACAGCCGGGGACCACGAGCGGGCGGCGAGGGGAGGAAGGAGAGGTGCGAGTGCAGGCATGGGACCGCGATGTTGTCACCGGCCCAGCTCGCGTCTGGGTTCGCGCGGGGAAGCGGCCAGCCATCGGCCCGCCAGGCACCACTCGCGTGGCGCGGGGCTTCGCGCCCTGCATGCCGTTTTGGGGAGGCGTTCTTGACCACCTTCCACCACTCTCTCGTGCAACTCGAAAAGAGCGTTGGTTACCACCGCAATGCGCAAGGCTATTGGAACAGGCAGATTTCATGATATTGCAAAGGCTTCATGCGCCAATGTTCGCATACCCTACACGCCTTTCTGCACGTTCCAGAAAGACGTCTCTGCATCCTCGCCTTCTACCGGGTCTGCGTCGAAGCGTCGCACAACGTCGTAGTAGTAAGCTCGCCCCTCCTCATACTTCACTCTCACTTTCTCGTACGCGCTCTTGATGTCTCTAACTACCTCCTCTCCAGACGCCGTCTTCGCCTCCGCCGCTGGGCACAGGTTCCGCGCGAGCATGGTACCGAGGAAGAGGCCTGAGTTCAGCGCGGTAATGATACCCTGCGACGACAGTGGATCGAACGCCAGCGCAGCGTCGCCGACCGCACACCACCCGCGCCCCCTGCCGTCCCCACTAGCACCGACACCGACACCGGCATCTGGATCGGACACAGGAGACTCCCAGCTCGCATAAGGCTCCAGCACGGACGACCCGGCCGCGGTAACCCGCGTAAACCGCGTCTCTGCGCAGGCCTCATACGTCGGTCCGTCTCCGGTGCCCAGCCCAAGCGCCTGCGCTACGTGCTGGGTCTGAGAGGCGAGCATGACCATGAAGCCAGCGGTCGTCCGCGCGACCCGCGCAGTCGGGTCCGAGGGGCTCGTCGTGTAGGTGACCAGCCGCTTGCCGTGCGGGAGGCGCGCGGTGTACCACCACCCAGAGGGCGCGGCTTCGATGATCGTTCGGTCGTCGCGATCGTGATCTGGTGCGGTACTTGACGCTGCGTCGCGCCGTTCGAAGTCACTTTCGGATGTTTCGGGTATAGGGGCGCTGAAGACGATGTAGAAGGCGAGGAGGTCGTGGCTCTTCTTCTGGGTTGCGCCGAGCTGCGGTGCGTAGGGTGAGCGCTGCGAGTTCGACTGACGAGATGACAGGTGCCGCAGACCTTGTGCGCAACAGACGCCCTTCGCCCCGTCGCGTCCACCACCCATCTCGCGCGGAAAGTCTCCAGCGCGCCCGACTCCCTCATCTCCGCGTCGACCTCCCAGCCACAGAACGCATTCAGCCCATCTGCCCTCCGGACCGCGACGAACTTGCCCTTCCGGATGCGGTCCCCACACGCCTCCCGGAGCGTCTCGTCGAATCGTGCGCGGTCGAGGTGCCACCCATCGCCGTAGGGGTTCATCAGGGAGTACGTCTCGTGGAGGCGTTCGCTTGCCCATGCGGATGCGTTCCCTGTGCAGGGAGCGTGGAGGCCGAGCTTGGTGTCCTCTGCGATGCGTGGTGGTAACGATGGGTCGAGGAGGGCGAGCGTGCGTTTGGCTACGGCAGGCAACGACTCGCCGATCTGTCAGTGAGGAATGGATCAAACAGTGAGTATCAGTGGGATCATGTGTGGGCTTACCTTGAAGGCGTTGGGATCTGCATCGTCGAGGACAAGTACGCGCAGGTGGTTGGAGGGGTCGTGCCGTGCAATGGGGAGGGCCGTCGCGCAGCCTGCGGGGCCGCCGCCGACGATGATGACTGGCGTTCAAGATCGTGAGCGTTACTCCAGTAGGGGACATTCGCGTCTGGATTATGCGCAGCTACACACCATCGAAATCCGAGCTCGGTACCATCAGACTCACAGCACTCCGGGAGTCTTGGATTGCTGGCCAGTCGAGCTGAGGACAGGCAGAGTTGCTGGCTCGTGCCTACGCATCCTCGGCGTTCTTCCTCCCCCACTCCGCAGATCGCACGCATGGTTGGCCCAGAAGGACCAAGACACTCCTGCTGACCCCGAATCCGACGGAGCGTGCCAATACCCCCTGCACGATTGGCTGGATTGCGAGTACGTCTTCCGCGGATACTCGCAACTCCGAAACTGACATGGACACCTACAGGGAAGCATACAATACGGCACACCCCCGCACTCCAGGCTTGTCTCCATCAACGTACGTGTGAGGCGCTTGAAGGAGGCCTCGTGCCGCACGCCGCCGGGATCTTCGCTGTCGCCACGAAGGAGTAATCAGTACTCAGTACTCAGTACGGGGCTCACGTATCGCCGGACCCACCTCTGGCAGGCCCGAGGCTGGGGTGAGTAGTACGACTGAATAGAAGTCTCTTATCCACAGTGTGCCGCTCACAAACGTTCACGAGCCTCCGCCACTAATGCACCTCACCGCGTGCTCGACCGTTAGGCCGTGTCAGCGTGGGGGGCCCGTACTCCTCACCAGGGCAAGAAGTTGCTTAGTAGTGCGAGAGGACGTCCGGTGCGTGGATCCTGATCCAACCGGTGTTTCGGATTGGCGAGATTGGGGCGCGAGGCCTTGAGGAGGTACGCTCCCACGTCAAGCAGGGAAGATGTCGACGCGTTTGCTAGCGCGCGATATCCGATGCTGGACGTACTCGAGAAGGACCCTCGAAGAAACGAGACAGTTGCGGGGAAAGTGCAGTGTGCCGTCGGGCACGTACTGGCAAGTCCACCGTTCGCCGACTATCAGCTGATGTTCTGGGCGTCACTGAGTGCTCGCGAGTCTGGCGTAAGTGTGCATAATTAGTGGTGAGTGCGCTCGAAGGCCCTGTTTTCGAGCTACACCCTTGGAACTCCGGGAACGCACATCACCGTCCTACGCTATGCCTGAGCAACAAGCCCACTTGCGCCCCTTCGAGCCCGTTAAGACTGCGCCTCAACCTGGCAAATGGACCAAGGACGACCTCATTCATCATGTTCAGACGGTACGTACCCCGCCAGATGTGGTTCTGTACTTGAACGCCGAACGCTTTACGTGTGGAAATGTAGGCGTTGTCCGTCGAACTCGGTACCTTGCCCATCTACTTTTGCGCCCTGTACAGCATCAAGCGCGACAATGGTGGTATAGGCTCTAAGGCCCGCGCGCACATTCTCTGTACGCACGTTTATTTAGTGTCGTCTGTTACGTGCGCTGACAGGCGGCCTCTACGCAGCGATCGCGGAGCAGGAGATGTTGCATCTCGCGCTTGCGGGCAACCTCCTTTGCGCGCTCGACGGCAAGCAGACGCTCTACAGCAAGACCTTCATGCCGAAATACCCTTCGGAGATCTTGTTCGACGAGATACCGATGAGGCTCCAGCCGGCGAACAAGGAGAACCTGGAATGCTTTCTCAAGGTGAGCATTGTGCGTTGCTTCCCCACCACACCCAGTGCTGATAGGCGAGCCAGATTGAAGCCCCATACCTAGCACCGCCGACGCCCCCGCCAGAACCGCTTGCGTTCGATGGCGCCTTCAGCGCGAAGATGGCTGCGGTGGAAGAGGAAGAGCCGCCGCACTTCCTGCCGGACTACCACAGCATCGGGGAGTTCTACAAGAACCTTGAAGAGGGTGAGTCCATGCAATATACGCCGAGCGGGAAGAGCTGTGAATGCTAACCTTGTCACAGGTATCCAGGAGCTCGCGGCCAAGGACCCGCACCTGTTCTCGAGCAACCGGTCGAACCAGCTGCGCGGCTCCGAGTTCTTCGACAGCAAGATGACGGTCGTGTTCGACAAGAAGACCGCGCTCGAGGCGCTGACGACGATCGTCGACCAGGGCGAGGGCAGCATCGGCGTCCCGGAGTCGCACTACGCCATCTTCGTCGACCTTTACCAGCAGCACAAGCAGTGGACGTGTGTGGACTACGTCGACAAGCCGAAGACGGCGAACTACGAGAAGGTGAACAAGGTCGCCTACCATGTGAGTTCTCCTGCGAACATCCGAGCTACGATGCGGACATTTACGATGTGAGCAATGTAGCTCTCGCGTGCGGTGGACGCGTCGTACAGCTTCCTGCTGCAGACAATCGACCGCTGCTGGCAGGGCGACCTCGAGGACGCGGTCGAGCGCAAGCAGCTGCTCCGCAACATCCACCAGCTCATGATCGAGGTCCTCTCCCCGTCTGCGCACGCCCTGGTGCAGCAGCGCATCGGCGACAAGTTCGCGGCGCCGTGCTTCGAGTTCTACCCGCAGGAGGCGACGACGCCGCTGCCGCCGAAGACGCTGTACGAGCGGCTCAAGCAGGAGATCGATACCGCGCAGAAGCTGGCGGCCGCGGCTGTGGATAAGGCTAGCGCTGAGGAGATTGGTAAGATCGCGTTTTGCTTGAACAACTTCAAGGCGGTCTAGCGACGTTCGCCCTTGGCAGGCTCGAGCTGCCCTTTGCGCGTACCGGGAATGTCGTAGTCATGTCGTGTATGTGGATCCAAGATTGTATAGTATCGTGGCTCGCCGGTTCGTCGTTGTATGCAAAGAAAATTGTATCGTGTCGTCTGTAGCCATACGCAAGGTCAGGTCCGACGTTGAAAGGCTCCGGCCAAACCCGGGATCAGCGCTCGGCTTCGGAATTATTGATACTTATTTGGCCTTATATGGGCGCCTCGAGCTCCATCCTCTGACTATGATGCCGCCACAACTCGAATGACCGCAACCTTCATGAGGCTTCCTGGTGGCGCATCCGCTGGTATTGGGACCCCGAATAAATTGCATCTATCTCGTACGTGTCTTAGCCATCAGGTGCATCTTACGTGCTGTCGACCGCGATAACGCGCGGGCACCAGTCTGTGGCAGGCTTCCATACGCAACCAGCTAGAACTCCAGCATCAGCTGTCCTCGCCGCACCCCGGCAGAGGTGCGAGTACGTCTTTTGCCCTCCGTTTGTGCCTTCCATGCTGGCGCTGAATACTGACATCGAGGGTAGCCCCAATCCGCTTAGTGTGATTGGCGGAGTTGCTCTCAACTGGCAGGCGTCCGGAGTACATCGTTTTGACTTCACCTTCATCTTGTGGCATCTCCACCGGCACTCTCGCAGAGCCGGGAACTTCTTTTCTCACTTGATATCCGGCACTATGGCCAAGCCGCGGTGGACGACGGCACCCCCGGACGACCCTCGAACGTGGTTGCAAAGCCTTCCTCACGCGCTGTCATTCTCAAGAAGGGAAGGAATGCGTGCCCTGCCGATGGCCCTGTCGGTGAACCGGTGACCGCACATGTGCACATCCTCTCCCATCGGCGACGATCCCGCAATCTGGGCGTCCGCCTGAAGGCATCGAAATGTGCCTCTTAAACCTATGCTATAGCTGAAAACCGTCCCCGCGTACAGTCGACTTCACCAATCACTCCTCATTCAAGTTCAACGAACAAGAGCTCCTGCCATGGCGCAAAATGTCGATCCCAAGCTGGTAGCACGCGTCGAGATCTTTCCGCCCATAGGCATTGCCCGCGTAGGCAACTCGGGCGCGACCGACACAGGAGAGCCCGACCCCCACAGCAAGATCGAGTTCTTCTACGGGCCTGAGGTCCCCGGAGTTACCGATGCCCCCGTGTCGTCCTTCCGCGACGGCAGCGGCAAGATCAAGCGCCAGGTCAGTGTCGCGTCGGCCCAGCCAGATCAATAGCATGGCTCACTTTCCTCTCTTCAGGCCGTGAGGTTCCGTGTCTACGGGTATGACAAGTATGGTAAAGTGCTCGGCGAGCTGGACAACACGGGTGACTACGTACTCAAATGGAGGGTACACGTCGCGAACAAGAAGGCTGCGTACTACCTCTTCAGTGGTATGTTCTTCGTAGTATCGCGTAGATGCGAAGCTGACTGCGGCTTCAACTGGCAGGGCGTCTTCGGGAGCACAAGACCGATCTGCGCAATCCGGATGTCGACTCGGACCCTGCAGTATGTGGTTTGAAGGTATCATCTGTTATTAACGCTGACTGTGGTCCTTTCAGGAGGGAAAGTTGTCCGGGGATCCCTTCGACCACTCCCTGGAGGGCCGCACGCGACTCATCGTAGACCCGGGTGTCCACTCCATTACTCGCAATCCTAGGCGAGACGCACCCCCCGTCCGCCTCACCGGCAAATTCCAGGGCTCCCTGCCGCGTGCCTCGGACGCGATCGACGTCACCCTGGGCGAGTTGCGCACCGACGAGGCCGGCCGGCTGGTCTTCATTGGAGGCAGCGGCATTGCGCGCTCGGTGCAGGGCCCCAATGCGACGACGGAGCTCGTGCAGCCGGAGATCATCTCCGAGTTCGACAGCCTCGACTGGATCGACTCCATCTGCGACGGCTGGGTCGACGTGCAAGTCTTACACTTGAAGAGGCCGAACCTGTGGAACGAGTATGTCACCCATACGTTCTTGACTCCTGTATTTCCTCTAAACGGCGTGTCTAGGATCCCGAAGCCGCATAAGGCGACCGTCCTCAGCGCGCCGCCCAAGTTCGCGTGGGGCATCGACTCTCCCGTCACCCTTTACGACATCATGGAGAACATCTACAAGGAGAAGACGTCCTACCTGGAGCACACCGGCACCGACTTTTACAAGGACATCTGGCCGGTGCTCGTCGGCACCTACCGGCTTGCCTGGGTCAACGCGAAGGCCTTCCAAGGACACGGTATGCTTTTTTACTTGGTTTGCATGCACATATATGCTGATTTTGAGCAGGGCCGGGAGGATACGGCGACTTCCTGTCCAAGGAGGCCGAGCTGTCGACTCCGAACGGAGATGCGGGGCAGCGCCAGCACATCTTTGGGCGGCTGCGCGAGCCAAACTACCGCAACAAGGACCAGGCGCACGTTATCCTCATGCCCCGCCTCTCGGGCGACAACGGTGAGCGCCCTCATCCATCGGGCATGCATTCGCGAACTAATATCATGCGATAATCCGCAGGCGACGCGGTCGAGCCCGGGACGACGAACGACATCGTCGGGGAGGCTATCGAGCGCTTCTCCGCGCTCACCGAGCTGCAGTACGACCGCTTCACCGCCTGGAAGGACGGCAACTTCGCCACGGGCACGCCGCTCGGGGCGAAGAAGTCCATCGAGGAGTACCCCGCGGCGGAGCAGCCGGTGCTGCTCGCGCGCGCGATGCTCGAGCAGACGATCGGCGACCCGCTCTACCCGGGCATCGAGACGTACTGGATCGCGAAGCTCGCGGAGACGTACGACTTCCGCGCGGACGTGAAGGGCATGCGCCCGCCGTTCCGCGTCGACCATGAGAAGGTCCTCCCTGGGTTCCTCTCGCGCGGCCTGAGCTTGCCGTGGCAGAGCGACTTCGATTTGTGTAACACTCATTGGTGCGTCCGAGCTATGCGCTGGGGGTTTCGTTGCTGACTCCTGCTTGACGCGATTAGGTGGCCGTCTGCGCGGCCGGACGAGGTGTTCGTCTTGCCCGGAACCGAGAGCGCCAAGTTCGGCTCGCTCGATGCGAGCTCGGATGCCGGCGTCAAGATCGCGCACTTCATGCAGCCTGTCCAGCCGGGCATCGACGACCTGAGGATCGCCCCGCGGAACGTCCCGCGGCGCAAGGGATGGGCGCGCGGGCTGCGCGACACGCCTGAGGGTACGTTTCCACCATTCTGCCGCTCTCTACTTCCACTTCTTCACGGTGGTATCCCCCGTCTGGTGCGGCCATTCGCGTAGTGCGTGTGCTGACGACCTGGCTGCAGAGATGACGGCTTCGTTCTTCCCCGGGAGCACGGACATGGTGCACTTCTGGACGCACCTGGGGTTCGTGGTGAAGAAGATGATCCCGGTCCCCGTTGGGAAGGAGGCGGCGCTCCTCGCCCTGGGGGCCAAGGGCGACGGTAAGACGCCGGTCTGGGTCGAGGAGGAACGTCAGGTCATCAACGGATTCACCTGAGTTGCTGCGGCTCCTTGCGTCACAGCGGGTGGATTTGCAGTCGTCGTAGTGTACGATGTGTAGTTTAAGACATGCAACGCGGCAACACCAATCGAGAGTCTTACAGATTGCAGCGTATCGAGTGTTGTTCAAGACGCATACATGGCGAGAATACGACACACGACGATTGCGAGTATGCTAACCTGACAAGCGATATGCGGTGATACGTATACAATGCCCCTCCCGGGACCTGCACCATCCCTGAGACTCTGCCTGTCGTCCTCGTCACCCTACAGGAACCTCTCGATGAGCCTCTCGATTTTCGCCTCCTTCCACCTTTTCTCCGTCACCCGCATCACGTCCGGGAACCACTCCTGGATCTCGTCCTCCTTGTCCAAGAGCATGTGCGCGAGCGCCTTCCCGCTCATCCATGCGTGCACCATCCCCTCTCCGGTATATCCCGCCGAGATCCACTCGCCCGGCGGCGCAAGGTGCACCGCTGACTGCTTCTCACTCTCGCTATCCTTGTCAGAGCTGGGGCTCGGGGAGGCAGATGTCACAGCGCGCTGTGCGAGCTTCGCAGGTATCCGCCCGACCCACGGCAGCAGGTCCGCCGAGACACCCAGGATGCCACTCCACTGCGCCTTCGTGCGCCCGCCGCCCCACTGCACATCGCCCGCACTCTCATCCTCCCGCGCCTCCGCCTCGGCGCCCCAGTTCCGCAGCCCGAAGTACTGCGGGAGCGCGCCCGCGAGGTAGCTCTGGCTCGCGTGGTTCACGCTCCCGTCGTCCGCGATCCCGAGCTCCGGCAGGCCGTCGTCGCACGCCTGCGCCCACCCACCCCCAAACATGAGCTCGTGCGCGCCCGCGGGGAGCTGCGTGAGGTAGTCGTACCCCGCGGTCCCGCGGTAGAAGACGAAGGAGCGCCCGCCGGAGAGCGTGGAGGCCGCGAGCGCGCGCCCGGGGCGCTGCGCGGACATCGCGCCGCGCGCGGGCGTGATCTTGGTGCGCAGGGAGGGGAGGAGGTGCGAGGCCCAGCCGTTCGTCGCGTGCACGACGTGGCGGGTGCGCAGTGTCCCGCGAGGGGTGGTGACGGCGTAGAGGCCGTCGGCGGAGGCGGAGATTGATGCACAGGGGGTGTGCGTGCAGACTTGGAAGCTGGAAAGAGCTGAGCTCGGAGGTTTGTAGGATGATATTTGGAGCGCACACTTACCTTCCAAAGTGCCGTTGGACCAGGATGGACAGCAGCGATGTTACGAAGCGGTACGGGTGCATCGCACCGCCCGCGTTCGCTATGCAGCCTAGAACCTCATCCGCCAGGTGGAATTTCTGTAGGTTGATGTGAGCTCTTGAAGTACGGATGCACACCCGACGAGTGAAGGTGTAGAAGGTACTGGTACTGCGACATTCATGACAGGCATCTATTCGCACACACCTTAATCGCCTCCTCACGCTCGTAGCAGACGAAACTGGCGGCCTCGACGGGCATCGACGCGCGCCACTTCGCGAGGTTCTCCTTCGCCTCTGTGAATGCCTTCGGACACGTGAATACATCGAGGTGCTCGGTCTCGCGGCACTGCGACTCTTTCAGAATGTCTTCCTCTTCGGCGATCCGGCGGACCTCGGTGAGGTGCGCGCGGCGGAACGCGACCATGGCTTTTGCGACGTGTACGCCATACGTGTCCTCGAGTTCGCTGTAATCATGGTAGAGAGGCGGATTGACATGCCCGCCATTTCTGTAACATCACTGCTATAAGCACTCGAACCGGGGGTATCGGAAGGGTCAGAAAGATAGTACCTGCCAGTAGCGCCTGAACAAACCTCGCGCGCCTCCAACAAAACAATCCTTAGCCGCGTCTCACGCGCGAGGATGTTGTATGCGACCGAGGTTCCGGTGATCCCTGAGCCTATGATGACGATATCTGCATAGCCTGGCAGGTCGGCGGGTTCGACTGGCACTGGCTTAGGGGGTACCGTCCAGAACGGGAGGGTAGAGTTGGGGACAGGAAGGCCCGGGGACGACTGCAGACGTTCGTTGAGCACGTCGTACGTCTTGCTGAGCTCTGATAGCGCCTGAAGGACGAGCCGTGTTTTGCTGAGAGCGGAGCCCATCGTGGCCGGGAGCAAGTTGAGTATGGACGATAGGAGCGCTACGCGCGGGCAGTATCCGCTATCAGCTGCTGTTATTAGTATCCAAGTATCCACCAGACGACCCGAATTCCCGTGTTGTTGCCGGACCTCGCACGGTCAGGACCTTCGAGTTCTTCGCCAAAGCTCAAGGGCGCGGCCGGATCCACCGCGTCTTCTTCTTCAAGTTCGTGGGCTTGACAGAGATCCCCCTCATGTGATCGTGCTTACCACGGCTGGATGATATACCGTGCAGCGCCGGGTCTGCTCCAGGTACATCGACAACTCGGCAGTGATACGTACAGCCATTCACGCCTGTCCTCGTCGGGTATAAGAGAGATGTGGAGTGAATGAGGGTCGATAATGAGGCACCTGTACTATGCATGCATGCGAAATTTCGCGCAACTTAACGCCGAGAAACCGTCCCCCTAGCCTGAAATCATAGTGCCTGCACTCACTTTCCCAGTATGAATACGCGACCTTTCAAAAACTGAGCGAGGCATCGCCAAGGCATTCCTGCACGCGGTTTGTTAGAGAGAGAGAAAATACGAGACCCATGCATCATGGAGGGAAAGAAGAAGTGGGCGTCAAAATAAACTGCAGATCAAAGTGGACACCTCCATCTCTTCCGTCCTCCATCCACCTCCACCAACCCTCCCTCCCCACAAAACATACCGCCGCGATGGCAAAAAGAAAACAGCAAGAGAGCGGAAAAGATGCTTCGGACAACGAGTCCGACTCAGAACGCGTAGGTCTCCCCCTGCAATCCAATGCCCGCCCCCCGCACGCTGACCGGGTCCGCCAGTAGAGCCTCGTCGATGTTGACTTCGAGTTCTTCGACCCGAACCCGGACATCGATTTCCTCGCCCTAAAGCGTCTTATCACGCAGCTCTTCCAGGCGGACGCGCAGCTCCTCCCCGTGCATGACCTCGCCGACCTCATCCTCGCGCAGCCTCTTGTCGGCTCTTCCGTGAAGTGCGATGGTCGCGAGAGCGATCCGTTCGCGTTTCTCACCGCGCTGAACCTCAATGTGCACAAGGTGTGTCTCGTCCCTCTCTCCCTTCGCGCAGAGTCACGACTGACCGGCGGGCTCGTTCGCGCGAACAGGACCGGCCGTCAATCAAGGCGCTCACCGCGTACTTCCTCGAAAAGTCCTCCGCGGACCCCGCGCTGCACTCCAAGTTGCAGACGCTCCTCTCCCCAAACGCGCTCGCAGCACCCAACGCGCGCCCCGTCGGCTTCGTCTTCTCTGAGCGGCTCATCAACATGCCCGTCCAGATCATGCCGCACATGTACCGCATGCTCGCGGACGAGATCCAGTGGGCCCTCGACGATGTGCGTCCCCCTTCCCCTTGCATCCGCGATGTAGGGAAAGGCTGATAGATGGGCTTACAGAACGAGCCTTATGACTTTGAACACCTCGTGCTTGTATCGCGCGTATACCGACTGACCGCGGAGGAGGCCGCGGAGCTGCACGCCGCCGCCCCGCGCACGAAGCGCCAGAAACAATCCGACAGCACGCCCCAAGGCGCGGGCGTGTACCCCTTCCATCCCGAGGACGATGTCATCCGCAAGGTACGTTCCTCTTCCAATACGATATCTGGTACCGTGGCCATGCTCACCTCGCCATACCCAGTTTGCGACGCATACACTCGACTACACCTTCACGCATGCGCAGCCAAGGACGGAGGAGGCGTTTGGGCTCGACACCGGTGGACGCATGATGCTCATCCCCGCGAACCGTCTCAAAGACATCGCTGCCGCGCTCGCAGAGGCGTTCCCCCAGCCCTCGTAGCCCCCCACGCTACCATCTATACATGCCCGGAACATCATGTATCTGTAGTACGCCACGCAGGTGTATGCGTTAGCCCAGTGTGTATCCAACAGCTCCTCCGGACGGCGCACAGATGAAGGGAGCAGATAGCAAGTGCATTATACACAGGAAGTACTAAAGGTATCTACGAAGCCACAACACACAACAGAGAGTTACGAAGGCGATAAACCCGGCCCAATCCGTCCCTTCCGCCCGTTCACCACATCCGCATCGCCTTCACCCAACGTACGTAGCGTACACCCGCTCGGGACGGCGCGCTCACCGCGCGGGGATGCCCATCTTGATCGTCGCGCCGACGATGTCGACGTCGTCCCAGCGCGACTCGGCCGCGGGGTCGCTCTCCGCGGCGGCGGCGGCAGCGGCCTTCTTCGCCTGGATGTACACGAGCGTGTTCCGGAAGTGGCGCGTGATCATCTCGGGCGTCTGCACGCCCTCGAGCAGCCCGGGCGGCGCGCGCTGCGAGGGGTGCACGTCCGGCGACGCGATGCTGTCGATCGACGCGGTGATCAGCTCGACGAGGCTGTTCACGAACTTCGCGGTGATCTGTGGGGGATGGGTCAGTTTCGGTCGGTCGCTGTGTGTGAATTGGGTGGGGGAAGTGCTTACCGCCGGGGCGCCGCGGTCGAGGTAGTAGAGGTACTGGTCGAGCGTGTCGCAGTACAGCTGGATGGTGATGATCTCCTCTGTCGCCGAGTTCGCGATGCGGAGCGCCTTCTGGAGGCACTCGAGCACGCGCTTGCTGTCCTGGAGCGGGTACGACTTCGCGCCCTCGCCCTCCTCCGTCGACGGCGCGCCCTTCTCCGCCTCCTTCTTCGGCGCGGCGGCCTCTTGCGCCTCCTCCTCGGCGGGCACGTCCTGCCACCAGAGGTGGCTCGCGAGGTTGACGGCGCTCGCCTGGTGCGGCTTCTTGAGGAGCTTCGCGCCGTGGAGCGCGGCCTTGGTGATGAGCGTGTCGTAGTTGTCCGCGCTGAAGACGCGCGCGCCCTGGAGCGTGCCGATGACGAGCGTGATCGCCTGCAGCTGCGCGCGGCTCTCGGAGATGCTCTCCTCGTACACGCTGAACGCGTCGACGTACATGTCGTACGTCAGGTTCTCGAACCCGCACTCGTCCGCGACCTGCGCCGCGAGCAGGAAGAGCCGCAGCGCGATCGCGGGCGCGTCGACCGTCGTGGAGAGGATCGAGTTGAGCTGCCGGACGAACTTGAGGATGGTGGACACCTTCGATTGCCAGTCCTCCTCCTGCAGTGCGCGTATGGTTAGGTACGTCGTGATACATCTACGAAAGGTGTGCACGTACCAAATGCTCGCGATTGTGATACCTCCTGCAAAGCTTGATGGCGGAGGTAATGAGGGCGGGGTATGTGAAGCGCATTCGCTCGCCGCCGGTCTCGAAGTGGCGCCGTGCCGTTTGCAGGATCTGTCGCTCGTCAGATGCAAGCAGCGTTAGATGCATGTCAAAGGTGCATACCTCGAACTGCACGTCCAAGTTGTCCGAGCGGAACAAGTGGATCATCCGCGCCACCCATCCCTGCTCTTCTGCAAGTTCCTCGCGTTCGTTGTGGTAGGGCCCTCTCCTGGGGTCCTTGGCGTGTGCAGGCGCGCCATGCGCACCTCCAGTAGAAGAATCTGCCTGATCGCGTACAAGGACATGGCAGAGCTCGAGGATGCCGTTGACGTCCTCGGGCGTCTCGATCACGGTCTCGTTCTTCAGCACGGAAGAGATGAGAGAATGCGAGAGAGTGCGCCGGTTAGAGTACGGTTGCTGCGACAGGAGGGCGGTGTACTGTTGCAGCGCGAGGAGCGTCAGAACAGACTGGTAGGAGTTTATGGGCGCAAGGAGCAGGGCTTGGAGGTTGGCAGTTGTTTGTGGGGAGTGCAGGTCGGGGCTAGTGTGCATCAATTATGAGCTGTTTTTGCAAGAAAATCAGCAAGCGACGTACCTGTCGGTGAACTCTTTGATCTTCTCCGCCGCGAAGCCCAAGATCTGGTCGACGTATTCCAGTCGGTCTGGGTAGCAGCTTACTGACAGATTTGTCAGGGATACAAGCAGCGCGGTGATGTCTTGTATCGAGAGGTCAGGTCGAGCCTAATAACGCCGCACAAACTCAGTTGACTGGTCGGCGGAACTATAACAGTGGAGTACTCACCTTGATGAGCTCGACGACCTGGTGCCAGAACACCTCGAACAGCTTCACGTTCTCCGGGATCCCGCGGAACTTCCGGATCTGCTCCTGCTTCGGCTCCTGGTCGCCCTCCTGCTTCTCCTTGCCCTTGCCGTTCTTCTCGCCCTCCCCGCTCTCCGATGTACCGTTCTCAGTCGGTGCGACAGACTCCGTCTTCTCGCTTGCAACTGGGCTGGTAGGCGTCGATCCCCACTCGTTGCTGACGGCGGTGGCAGACTCGGTCGTGACTGTAACCTGGCTTTGCCGGTGGCGAGCTTCCTTGACGCGCTCCGCCAGTCGCTTTGCGGCAGCCTCTTCCTGCCGTTTCGTCTCCTCCGGGTCCTCGTTTTCGGCCTCGCGCGCGGCGTAGGCGGCGAGGCGGTCAATGAGCGCGATGACAATCTGCTTGATGTTTACTTTGGGGTGCAGCTGCGCGGTGGCGGACAGGAAGGGGCCGAGGGTGTATAGGTGGAACTCGTCCGTAAAGACCTTACAAGCGGTACGTCAGCTCGTGAGTACGCTGTGGTCTTATTTGTCACGCACCTGGATAACAACCTCCATGAGATACTCCTGCGCGATAACGTCCTTGCAGACGACGATCTGCTGGAGGATGCTGGGGAGAATGAATGTCTGGTACATGTCGAGGTCGACGCCGTCCAGTTGGCTGAGTCGCACAAGGTTCGTGCCGACTAAGATACGCAATTCCTTGCGCTCCAGCTCGCGCTTCTCGCGCTCTCTTGAGTGACCTTGGTGCTGCAGGCGTACCCACAGCTTGTTCATCTCGATGAAGTTGGTGAGGACGAAGTTGATTGAATCCTGGAGATTACCCTTCGGCCTGTAGGAGATTAACGCGTAGCCCCACACTACAACTCCGAATAACACTCACCCCTGGTCGTCCCCTATTGGTAGGTGGTCCCGCGTCTGCCCGCTGAGGTAATGGCGCAGGAAGAGCCCTCTGATAGGGTGCAGCACGCCGCGCGACATCTCGAGCATGTCCTTCATGACCTCCTTCACGGGCGCGTCGGGGATAGACATGTAGACGGAGCCGACAGTGATCATGAGGTAGAGGCGGGGGACGATGTTGCCGGCATATTGTACAAGTTCGTAGAGGTCGGCCAGATGGTGTCGGCCCTGGACGTGTGCGTCATATAGATAGTTGGATAAGTGACGGAGAGCATCGAAGACGGCGATGTCTGCGCGACCAGTAAATATCCCAAAGAGTTCACACAGTAGAGACCACTCACATAGCTCGTAGTATTGTTTGGGCGTGAGCGAGGACGTTCGGAGCTCAGCCAACATCAAACTCGCGCTCTTCAGCGCGTCCATGAGCTGGTCCAGTTCCTACGAGATGCCGGTGTCAATCACGGTCGCCCCACCCTAATACAGAGACCGCACGCACCAGATGCCGCTTCATCTGCTGCACCTGTATCTTGACCGTGGCAAGCGACTCGCTGAGCAGCTTGCCCTCCTCGGCGGCGGGTAATGGCGTCACCGCGGCCATGGCTGGGGGACTCGATACAGCGGCCAGCGGAACAGCGGTTCAGTCACAGATGGGTCGTTGGGCGGCCTCGTCGAGAGAGACGGCCTGAAAGAGAGAAAGAGGGAAGGAGAGTGGGTGGGGGTGACGAAGGGAGCGCAGAGGCTTCAAGCAGTGCGCAGTGCGCAACAGCCAGGTCCGCCTACGCGCTCTTCGCTCCTTTTGGCAATTCTCCACAACCCTTGCCGCTCGGGCCGGAGGAAATCAAACATACGACTCAGGCCTGAGCCGCCGCAGGCACACAGGCAGCAGAGTCATGTCGATGTCATACAATCCATAAACATAACAGTCTAGCATATTATGGCAACCGTCCGTAATGTTACACCACCACTCATCCAGATATCATCCTACCGCCTCGAACTCACAAGTCGATCAACAACGCCTCCTTACGCTCCGGCTCCGGCGGGCTCGCGCCATACGCGTCGTACCCCTGGAACTGCGGGAGCGCGGCGGGCACCTGCGGGAAGCTCGGGAGCGGTACAGAAGTCTGCTGGAGCTGTTGCAGCTGCGTGGACGTGTGCGTGTGCGCAAGCGTGTTCGAGCGCACTGGAGCTTGGATCGGGGACTGTGCTTGCGCGGGGCGGTAGGAGGCGGCGACGGTGTTGTGGCGGGAGAGGCCGGGGGAGGAGGGGGCGGCGTACTGCTGCTGTGGCTGTTGGGGGTATGCTTGCTGTTGAACGGGCGGGGGCGGGGCCTGGGCGGCAGGCTGGTAGGACACTGGTGGAGGGGCGGGGGTCGGGGAGGCGCCGTACTGCTGTACGCTGACCGGGGGCGGGGACATCGCACCGTACGGCGTGCTTTCCCGGCCGTATTGCGGTTGAGATACCGGTGGAGAGCTGGGACCGAGGGCTTGTGGCTGATACATCTGCTGCTGGTCATAGGACGTGCCATTTGGCTGCGCGAAGTACGAGGGCGCGTGTGTCTGAATGGAGGGGGACGAGACCTGCTGCACCGGAGTCTGCGGCTCGGGCTGCCACTGGTTGTATGCGGCGCCGTTGGGATGTTGATATTGCGGGGCATACCCGGCGGGAGCGGAGGCTTCCTGTGGAGGTGCGGCCCTCCATGCCGGACGCGAGAGCTGCTCGGTGAGCAACCGGTCGTACAGCTTTACCGCCTGCGAGAGCTTCTCGTGCATGTCAACAAGGAGTTCTTTCCCAAAGATGTCAGAGATACGCCTCAAAGCACGAACGGAAGAGCAGCTCACCCTCTTTCCGGCTGGTGTCGCTCAGGTTCATGGCCAGCTTGGGTCGTAACGCACTCGCCTTGTCATAGAGCTCCGTCACAGCAGGATACCTCGAGATGTCTCTTCCGCCCTGCGCCTGGAGCTGCTCAACGGTCTGGTTGAACGTCAAGATAGCGTCGGCCTCCAGTGGCTCCAGGTCGTAGTTGGGTATCGTCGGCACCCTTGGCCTGGGAGTTGCGCTGGAAGGCGGATATGACTGAGGGTAGCCCGGACCCTGCTCAGAGGTCGTGTACTGATGCGACGCGTCGATCACGATGGGTGCGCTGGGTTTAGGCGCGTTCGCTTCACGTAGACTGGCCTCGATGGCTGCGCGGAGGTCCGGGTCGTCTTCCTCCTCGGGACGCGAAGAGGCATTGTATCGGGAGCTGCGACGCTCAACGAGGGGCGGCTCGGAGGTCTGCCACGATGAAGGAGAGGGGACATAGCCAGGACGATGACCTCCCGCAGCACCAACCTCTTCCAGGGAGAGCTGGATGGCGCGTTGCAGATCGGCATCTGCGACGTCACGGGCATGTCTGTGTCGTGAGGTGGAAACGCTTTGCGAGGAGCGGTGTGACCTGGAACAGGGGATCAGCACATCTGTAGTCAAGCAAGGGGGGCGTCACGTACTTGTTCTTCTTCGTAAGTGTGGTGTAGCAGCTGTTACATACCCGCACCTCCTGGGTGATACCAAAGTGCGGCAGAGGGAGCGTCTTGTTGGAGCATTGATGGTCGACCACCCATCCGCAGTTGCGACAGTGGTGCTTGCGGTTGGTGAACGAGAAGGGTTCCCTGCAGCGAAGGCAGTACTCCGAGTCTATCCACTCAGGCGCCGTCTGGGTATCGACCATGGCGGAGGAGGTCAGGGCGGGATCCCGTGGAGGGAAGTTGAAGCCTGAGATAGTGGCGTTGGTCCGGAATGTGCCTGGGGTCATAGAAACGAGCTTACCGTCGCGTTGGAGAGACCTGTACACCTCGCCCGTGTAACTCAAACTCGGCTTGCCCTCGAACGCAGTGGCCCAGTCCTGGATGTATCGGAGCATCTTGTTCTTGACATCATGATTGAGCGCAGGCATCTTGAGTATGGAAACCAGGTTATCCATGAACTCGCGAGAGGCAACCTCGTTCAGGAACGGGTCTCCGCCATTCTTGACGCAAATGTCGGTCAACTGTAGAGTACGTTAACACAGGGTGTATGATTGGTCAAAGCCGCTGACGCACACTTAGTGCGAGGAGTTGCACATTCGGGTTCTTGTGGTTGAGTCGGCGTTTCAAAGCACGCATGGCATCCTTGGGCTGGACAGACTTTGAACGAATCTGGTCGCATATTTCGAGGTTCAGTGCGATATCCTCAGAGCCGCTTGGCAGCAGTTCAGAGGTCGCCTTGTCTGGTGATCGGGGTGAGTGGGACGCAAGCAGACCGAAGACGAGCATCAGCTCACCAATAGCATCATCCAGCTGGGAGGTTCCCCACAGCAACGAGCTCAGATAGGAAGACATGGTGGTTGGAGAGGAAGAGAGGGCTGCGCTGAGCGCGTTGGGCGCGAGTGACCAAGCCCACTGAGCGCCGGCAGCGCTGCGGGGTTGCCGTGACAGTGACGCAATGTGACTGGATATGGTGACGCGTCGTCACGGGAGAGCGGTTCCGGCGGAGTGGGCGTTGGCTGAGTCCGCACCTCCTTGTCCTCGACCACGTCGACGACGTCGGTCATCTCTCCCCTGTGCTCCCCCACCCCCTCGTCGACGCGCTCTCTCTTGGCTGGTTGTGTCTATCTGCGCCTCTGACGGGTTTTTGTCCTCTTTCGCCCTTGCTTGACTCCCTTTCTGTCGCCCGACATGCTGGGACACCAGTTCGCGTACTCGGCGGCCCCCATCCGCAAGGTGCGGGAAGTGCAGTTCGGTATCCTCTCCCCAGAGGAGATAGTGCGTCTTTCATCTCCCTCAGCACCCCTGGGGCGCGTCCCTGACCCTCGACAACAGAAAGCGTACTCGGTTGCAAAAATTGAGCACCCGGAGGTTATGGACGAGACTACCCACAAACCCAAGTTGGGTGGTCTCATGGACCCTCGGATGGGCACGATAGATCGTAACTTCAAGTGTCAGACGTGTGGCGAGGGGATGTCAGAGTGTCCTGGGCACTTCGGGTACATTGAGCTGGCGAGGCCTGTTTTCCACCCAGGTGCGTCGTCCTCGTTTTAGCCACCTGCACGTCTCCTGACGCGCCCTGGCAGGCTTCATTGTGAAAGTGAAAAAGATCTTGGAGTGTATCTGTGTCAATTGCGGACGGTTGAAGGCTGATAGCGTGAGTGACCCCTTCTTTCCTCTACTCGTTTCGCACCCCACCACCCAATTTTCTGGGGGCTCTCTCCGATCTCATGGAGAACCCCAAACCCGCGCTGCGTCTGTTCTCGACAATCGAGGCGTTCTTCCACCCGTGACGAGGTCTGCGCGCGTTTTCGATCGCTTGATCGCCGCGTGGACCGTTGCAATCGTCCGGTCATGGTTGGACACGCGGTCGCGTGGTGAAATGGGGGGCTGAGCGAGGAGTGCGGAAAAGATAGTAGTAGTCTCCTTTGTGAGCTACACGGATGGACAGCCGACTGCACTCTCTGTGACGCAGTTCGAGTAGCATGTCGGCGATGCACTTTTTACTCGATTGACGTAGCCCCCTGTGTAACCGTTTTCAGCGTTGTACCCCTCGGTTGGGACGCGGACAGCGCGCCGTCCTGCATTTCGAGCGCATGCTGACATTTTGATCCTTATATCCTTCCCCTCACTCGCGTCGTATTGGACCGTTGCGTAATGTAAGTCCGACCCCACGTTCGCGGACCGCATCAGGCACATCCGCGACCCCAAGGCTCGCATGCAAGCCGTGTGGAACTACTGCAAGAGCAAGATGATTTGCGAACCGGACGAACCCAAAGATGATGCTGATAATGCAGAAGATGAGGGCAAGAAGGGTCACGGTGGTTGTGGAGCCACTCAGCCGCAGATCAGGAAAGAGGGCCTGAAGCTGTTCGTGCAGTACAAGCGAGGGAAGGACGAGGATGAGGTTCGTATCCGTTCAGTATTATCTGGTCGTTGTCTCATAGTTTGCAGGAGGTGAAGTCCCTGCAGCCGGACAAGCGGCTGTTCCCTCCTCACGAGGTATACACCGCGCTGAAGAAGATTTCGGAGTCGGACCTTCATCTTCTCGGACTCTCGGTTGAGTACGCGCGGCCGGAGTGGATGATCCTTACGGTGTTGCCAGTTCCCCCACCCCCAGTACGACCAAGTATCGCTGTCGATGGTGGCACGATGCGCAGCGAGGATGATCTCACGTACAAACTGGGAGACATCATCAAAGCGTCTGCGAACGTTCGTCGTTGCGAGCAGGAAGGCGCTCCCGCGCACGTCATCAATGAGTTCGAGCAGCTTCTCCAGGTAGGCCGCTTTCATGAGACAGTGTTGCAACAGTATCTGACTTGTTTATAGTTCCACGTTGCTACGTATATGGACAACGATATCGCGGGCATCCCCCAGGCACTCCAGAAGTCAGGCCGCCCGGTGAAGGCCATCCGTGCTCGCCTGAAGGGCAAGGAAGGTCGTCTGCGCGGTAACCTCATGGGCAAACGTGTAGATTTCTCTGCGCGGACGGTCATCACCGGTGACCCCAATCTGGAGCTCGATGAGGTCGGTGTGCCGCGGAGTATCGCGATGAACTTGACGTTCCCTGAGCGAGGTTGGTTCCCAACCGGCCTCTACAGCACCCGCAGCAGTACTCATCATTCGCAGTGACGCCGTACAATATCTCCTATCTTCAGGAGCTCGTGCGCAATGGACCGACGGTCTACCCCGGTGCCCGGTATGTCGTGCGCGACACTGGCGAGCGAATAGACCTTCGGTACAACAAGCGTGCGGACGCTTTCCTGCAATATGGATGGGTTGTCGAGCGGCATCTGAAGGATGGAGAGTGAGTAGTATCGCGACGGCATTTGCGGATGACGGACTCACAATCACTGGCTAGTTTCGTACTCTTCAATCGGCAGCCTAGTCTGCACAAGATGAGTATGATGAGTCATCGGGTGAGGCTCATGCCCTACTCCAGTAAGTTTCCTACCACTTCGCATGCGCGCGTGAACTAACGTTGTGTGCAGCATTCCGTCTAAACCTCTCGGTGTAAGAACACGCACTCCACGAGTAAGACAGGGTGCTGACCTCTCTCCCAGTACTCCGCCGTACAACGCCGATTTCGACGGTGACGAGATGAACATGCAGTATGTGGTGATCCCGATCTTAGTGTTGTATCCTTCTGACGACTCCACCAGCGTACCGCAGAGTGAAGAGACTCGAGCAGAGCTGTCCCAGATCGCTTGGGTGCCTCGCCAGGTACTGATGTCCGTAGTTTGTGTATAACCAACATGCTAACGCCTCACACAGATTATCTCGCCACAAGCGAACAAGCCCGTCATGGGTATTGTCCAGGATACACTCTGTGGTATCCGCAAGTTCACGCTGCGCGATACGTTCCTGGAGTGGGCGCAAGTCCAGAATATCCTGCTCTGGGTTCCCGACTGGGACGGCAGCGTGCCCACGCCCGCGATCATCAAGCCGAAGCCGCTCTGGACAGGGAAGCAGATCCTGAGCATGTGCATCCCTCGAGGAATCAACATCTTCCGCTCGCCGGATCCGAAGTCGAACAACCCCGTCTTCGACGACGGCATGATGATCGAGAACGGCGACATCGTCTTCGGTATCGTGGAGAAGAAGACAGTCGGCGCGTCTCAGGGTGGTCTCGTCCACGTCGTCTTCCGCGAGAAGGGCCCCGAGGCGACTCGCACGCTCTTCACGGGTCTCCAGCAGGTTGTCAACTACTGGCTGTTCCACAACGGCTTCAGTATCGGCATCGGCGACACTATCGCGGACAACAAGACCATGGCGTATATCACGGAGCAGATCGCGATGCGGAAGGCGGAGGTGCTGAAGGTCGTTGACGATGCCTACCAGGCCCGCCTCAAGGCGGCCCCGGGTATGACTATCCGCGAGTCCTTCGAGAAGCGCGTCGAGCGAGAGCTCAACTTGGCGCGTGACCACAGCGGTCAGTACGCGCAGAAGAACCTGAAGGAGGACAACAACGTCAAGCAGATGGTGGTCGCCGGTTCCAAGGGTTCCTTCATCAACATCTCGCAGATGTCTGTCTGTGTCGGGCAGCAGTCCGTCGAAGGAAAGCGCATCCCGTTCGGCTTCCGTCACCGCACCCTCCCCCACTTCACGAAGGACGACTTTAGCCCCGAGGCTCGCGGCTTCGTCGAGAACTCCTACCTCCGAGGTCTCACCCCGCAGGAGTTCTTCTTCCACGCCATGGCTGGTCGCGAGGGTCTTATCGATACCGCCGTCAAGACCGCCGAGACGGGTTACATCCAACGTCGGCTCGTCAAGGCGCTCGAAGACGTCACCGTGTGCTACGACGGCACCGTGCGGAACTCGCTCGGCGATCTCATCCAGTTCGTCTATGGCGAGGATGGCATGGACGGCGCGTTCATCGAGAAGCAGAACATCGAGACGTTTGGTCTGACTCACGCGCAGTTCGAGCACGACTACCGCGTCGACGTCACGGATCCCCAGGGCGGTTTCCTCCCCGGTGTTCTGCAGGTTGGTCTGGACGACAGTTCGCTCGAGCTCCAGTCCAAGTTGGACGAAGAGTACGCCCAGCTCAGTGGTGACCGGAAGCTGCTACGAGACTGGATCTTCCCTCGCACGGATCCCTCCGCTCCTCGCTATCTGCCTGTCAACCTCCAGCGCATTGTCCAGAACGCGATCCAGATCTTCCACATCGACAGGCGAAAGCCGAGCGACCTGGATCCCGTCTACATCGTCGACTCCGTTCGCGAGCTCTGCAGCCGTCTTGTCGTCATCCGTGGAGAAGGCGCGCTCACCTCCGAGGGTCAAGATAACGCGACGCTCCTCTTCCGCATCCATCTCCGCGCTACTCTAGCCACTCGCCGGGTCCTCGAGCGGTACCACCTCAATCGGGAGGCGTTCGAGTGGACGCTGGGAGAGATCGAGACGAAGTTCAACCAGGCCGTCGCGCATCCCGGCGAGATGTGCGGTACGCTCGCGGCCCAGTCCATCGGAGAGCCTGCGACACAGATGACGCTCAACACGTTCCATTACGCTGGTGTCTCGAGTAAGAACGTCACGCTCGGTGTCCCGCGTCTGAAGGAGATCATCAACGTCGCGACAAACATCAAGACGCCCTCCCTTTCGGTCTACCTGGAGCCCGCGATCGCGAAGGACGCCATCCTCGCGAAGAACGTGCAGCAGGAGCTCGCGTTCACCTCCCTCCGCACGGTCACTGCGTCGGTTGAGATCTGGTATGACCCCGACCCGACCTCGACGATCATCGAGGAGGATTCCGTCTTTGTCGAGTCGTTCTTCGCCATCCCCGACGAGGAGGTCGAGCAGAAGATCCACCTCATGTCGCCGTGGCTGCTACGTCTGGAGCTCGACCGTGCGAAGATGATCGACCGAAAGCTCACGATGGCCTACGTCGCGAGTCGGATCGCCGAGAACTTCAAGACGGATCTGTTCGTCATCTGGAGTGAGGACAACTCCGAGAAGCTCGTCATCCGGTGTCGTGTACTCGGCGGTGTGGACAAGGACGAGGAGGATATCGGCCAGGTCGAGGAGGACATCTTCCTTCGCCAACTCGAGAACACGATGCTCGGCTCCGTCAGTCTCCGTGGTGTCCCCGGTATCCAGCGTGTCTTCCTCTTGGAGCACGACAAGATTTCGGTCACGTCCGCGGGCAACATCGAGGCTCGCGGCGACAAGGAGTGGGTGTTGGAGACAGACGGTGTCAACCTCAAGACGGTCATGTGCATCGACGGCGTCGACTTCCAGCGGACATACTCGAACAACTGCGTGGAGATCTTCGACGTGCTCGGTATCGAAGCCGCGCGCGCCGCCATTATGCGCGAGCTCCGTAACGTCATCGAGTTCGACGGTTCCTACGTGAACTACCGCCATCTCGCGCTGCTGTGCGACCTGATGACTCACCGCGGGACGCTCATGGCTATCACTCGTCACGGTATCAACCGCGCAGACACGGGCGCCCTCATGCGCTGCTCGTTCGAGGAGACGGTCGAAATCCTCATGGAGGCCGCGGCGGTCGGCGAGAAGGACGACTGCCACGGCATTGCGGAGAACATCCTGTTCGGTCAGATGGCACCGATGGGTACTGGCGCCTTCGACGTCGCCCTCGACATCGACATGCTCAAGGATGTGATCGTGGACCATCGCTTGCCGGTGCAGACAATGCTCGCAGCGCAGGTGGATGGCGGCATGACCCCTGGCCAGGTCGCAATGACGCCGTACGACAGCAACTCGCCGACGTGGTCGCAGGACGTGGCGATGAAGGGCGAGGCCGCGGCGTTCTCGCCACTCGCGGTCAACGGCGGCGAAGAGGCCGCGTCGTCCTTCTCGCTGCTCGGCATCGGCATGAGCCCGATGGGCGCCGGGGGCATGTCTCCTGCCGCGCCCGGGTACAGCCCGAGCTCGCCCAACGCGTACTCGCCAACGTCGCCGTACCTGGCACAGTCGCCCTTCACAGGCGGCACGTCGCCGATGGGCACCTCACCGTACGCGACGTCTCCGTTCTACGACCACAGCCACGGCGCGACGTCGCCGACGTACTCGCCGACATCGCCCGCGCTCAACCTCACGTCGCCGGGATATTCGCCCACGAGTCCGCGCTACTCGCCGACGTCGCCCTCGTTCTCTCCTACCTCGCCGCGGTACAGCCCGCAGTCGCCATCGTTCAGCCCGACCTCGCCGCGGTACTCGCCGACGAGTCCGTCGTTCAGCCCCGCTTCTCCCCGTTACTCTCCTAGTCAGTATTTTTTGTTCGTTGCCCTCTGTGTGTGCAGTACTAACCGTGCGATCATCCTTTACTTCGTTTCGTTCATGCAGCCTGTGAGTACATCCGCCGATTTGTCGAAGATTCGTAACTAACACGCCACTGCAGCTCCCGCTCAAATGTCCCCCACTTCCCCCAAATACTCACCCACCTCGCCCGCTTCCCCCGCCTCCCCCAGATATTGTAAGTCCATCATGAGAGTTATGCATCTTCATCGACTGATTGACGTCGACAGCACCTACATCCCCTACTTATTCTCCTGCCTGTAAGTCGTGCTGCTTCGACCACATCAGTTGGCACGTACTGACGTATTTCCTGCAGCGCCTGCGTACTCTCCGGCATCGCCAGCGTACAGCCCGACCTCTCCCCAGTGGTCGCCGTCGAGCCCCGCCCAGAATCAGAACGGGTCGTCGTCGACGAACCGCGGGCATTCGTACAGCACATCTCCGTCCTGGGACTGAGTAGTATACACCACACATGGGATTCTTGCCTTGAACATACTCGTACCATCTCGTCATCTAGCTCTGAATGCAATCCTGTAGATTAATGTCCGCCCGTATCCTATCCTGTGGCCGTGTAAAACCTACGCGGAGATGCACCCCCTGCGTATCCCCTTGGCCCCGCGAGGGGCTCTCGCGATCGAGATGAGCGTGGGCATGCGGGTGGTAGTCACCTCCGCGTGAGCAGAACAGTCTTTTACTCTCGCAGGTCCTGCTGTACAGTTGACCTCGTTTTCTTCTATCCAGAAGGTCTGTGGTACTCCTCCCTGCCCGCCCTGATAGAGCACTGGTGCTGTCCCACCGAAAGCCTTGCTACGATTTACGAGGCCCGCGAGACTTGGCAGTATAGAGTAGCGCCGTGACACTGCGAGCCCTTTGACGAGATGTGCGATGGGTACTGAAGCTCTATATAATATATATCCGCCGGGACATATGGGACCTCGGCGAGTGCAGCGTTTGGCTTATCGTGGTACATTGATACAAACGTTATCGTACAACCGGTTCGTAGTATGTGGGATGAGCTGCGTCTTACACGTACAGACCAACTCCATCTTCGACCGCGTTATCTTCACTCTGCGTCCCTCTATGCTAGTGAGGTTCAGGGGCGAACTTCGGTTCTCGCACCTTTCTAATTCTTGAACGCCTTCAACGCGCTGTCGACGACTTCCGTCATCGCAATAACGCCTTCTTCCTCCTGCGTGCGCCCGATGAGCTGCAGAGTCACAGGCATGCCGTGCCACAGCTCCGGGTCATCTGCAAGACACGACAGTGAGGAAGAGGCTCGCAAACCCGTGAAAAGAAGCAAGCGTGGGGACGCACAGAGCTTGTACACGGCCTCGTCCTCGTGGTTGTGGAACGCATGCGGCGGCGCTGGCACGTCGAGCGCCTTGTCCACGGTTGTGACCGGGAACACGCACGCCGTGAGGTCGAGGAAGTTGCACAGCTCCGTGTAGAAGCAGTCCCTGACCGCGTTGCCCTGTCAGCATTGCTAATGCCAGACGCTTGGTGTGTACTCGTGGTACTCACGAGTTGCAGCCGTGCGGGCACGCAGCGTACGCTGCGGCCGGGCTAATGATCGCGTCAACAGGCCGGCCTGTGCCCGTCTTCGCGGCCGTGGCCTCCCAGTGGTCGAGGTGCGACTTCCGGAGCGCGCGCTTCTCCTTGTGCAGCTGCCACAGCTGCAGTCCACCCACCATGGCTCTCATCAACATCGAAAACGGATATGAGTAGAATGCAGGTCGACACGCACCTCATACGCGGACAGGTGCTTGCGCTCGCCGACGATCGCGCGCAGCATGGGCTCGTCAAGCGCGTACTCATGCTTGTCCGTCTCGGGGCTCATGGTCTGGATGAGCGGCTCGCCCGAGAGCGCGCAGTCGCTGAGAAGGTCTTGCGCGTCGTCTGCGACGAAGATCCTTTGCTGTATCATGCAATGCCCGCACGGCGTTAAGGGTTATCCTGCGGAATACGGAGACGGACGAGACTGACGCCGTTTTCGAATATCTCGAGGTGCCGGTGGTTCTCCCAGTCAATCACTACGGAGGCGCACGCGTTAACGGATGTTTGTCCGAAACCCCTGAGCTAGTACGGCCTTACCGGTATGTCCTGCCGCTTGCAGCGCCTTCTTCGCCATTTCCATCGCTCGCATCAGAGGCGGGTGTGGCTTCACAAGGTCATTGTCCCATAGGATAGCGAAGCACATCTGGCCGCCCTCGCCATGGTCGCCGAGCGCGTACTCACGCGCGCTCCACTCCTTGCGCACGACGAGCGGGTCCTTGCGCCAGGGTTTTGCGTCGATGATCGCCTTCGTGAACACCTTGACGCCCTCGATCGCGTTCGTCATCGGCCCGAGGACGGACGAGATGCTCTCCTGGCCCTCCATCGCGTTCACCGCATTGCAGTACGGCAGGCGCTCATACGACGGGCGCAGGCCGTACAGACCGCAGAACGCGCTCGGGATCCGCACAGACCTGCAGGGCAGCGGTAGCGTGCGCGCGCGACGTCAGCGTCAGCGTCAGGCACCGGATGCAGTAGTGCACAGCGGGGGAGGAGAGGACGACGGATCGGGAAGGGTGAATGGGCCGGGGCAAGGAGGGGCCACGACAGGCGAGAGGAGCACGCACCCGCCGATATCGGTGCCTACGCCGAGGGGGCTGCCGTGCAGGGCGACGAGCGCGCCTTCGCCGCCCGAGGAGCCGCCGGGGGTCATGTACCGGTTGTGGGGGTTCGTCGTCCGCCCGAATACGTGGTTGTACGTCTCCCCCCACTGTGGGTGCGAGCGTGCATCAGCTTCGTGGGCCCGGTATAGAGCGCGGATAGATAGGGTGCTTCCATCGGAAGCCCAGGACGCGAAAGAATCCGGATTCCTCTCAGGGTGTGGAGAGCGGGCAGAGATCTGCTCGCCTTGACAGATCGCAGGTACGCGCGGGGGCGTTCTATGTGTCACCCGAGCTTGCCGAGTGGACGCGTTGCAGGGAGGGATGACGAGAAGGGAGACGCACCATGAGAGTCTGCGGCACGTTCGTGCGCACGAAGGGAACGGCGCCGCATTCGTATAGGATCTCTACGAGGACGCTGTCGCGGTCGGCCACACGACCTATCCAGCCGGCGTAGCCTGTGGAATGGCATTCAGCGGCTCGGCATATCGTTACGCAAACCAGACGAAATACCGCCGCAAAGGTCGTTCACCCGTAATATAGACTGAACGAGCTTCGAGTGCACGGGGTAATCTGAAGGGTGTTGTGCCGTACATTGCGCCGTGGGCGCGTAGTAAACATCAGGCTCACACCCATAGATGTTGCACGGTCAAGTTCACTTGCTCTCTGAACGACCCGCAGTTTCGTCCCAGCGACGCGGGTACATGTCGGGTACGCGCCCACACTCATACCTGTACCCGCACTACCCGCACCCCGACCGGTGCGGGGTATATATCGCCCACGCAGAAGCTCGGATCGCGAGCTTCTGCATGCAGTCTACGCACAGGGTTTGATATATGCGACCCGTTCAAGGCCACTAGGTGAAGCATTTGTTAGACGTACCCATGATGGTCTCCATCCCCTTGATGCAGAACTGATCCTTGAGGGAGATGGGCAGGCCATGGAGCGGTCCGATAGGCTTCCCGTGAGTCTTGAGGTACTCGTCAACCTCCTTCGCGCGCGCAAGAACACGCTCGATGAATATCTCTGTCAGACAGTTGGTCTGCTCGCATATATCAGGCACGGGTACGTGATGTCATACAAGCAGGTACCGTACCAGCTGCTGGGCGATGATGGCGCGTTTATAGAACGCGGTGGTGACCTCGACCGAGGACCAGCGGCCGGTGCGGAGATGGTCGAGGAGGATCGCGACATTGACGGTATCAGTGATCTCCAGCTCGCGGGCGGTGAGAAGGCCACAAGTCCGGGGCACGTCCAACACGTTGCGCTGGCTGTCCGGCGGCGGCGGGGTGATGGTCCATTCCTTGGGGATCAGTTCCAGCTGCCGTTGCTTGCGCTCAGCACATAGCGTCTTCCAGTCTTGCTCTGGCATGATGGGCGTTGAGTATAGCTTATCTGTGACGCTTAGCTCAAGGAGGTCGTGCGAAGGCAGCGGGGATGGAAGGAGATAAGATGAAGAGTGTATACACTCCTCAGATCTCGGATCTTCGCTCATCAGCCATCGGTCTCCGCTGTCCGTGCCGCGAGCCAAGGCGCGGCGAGGACCTCCACCGCCATATGTTTTGCCCTGTCATCTGCCCAGGAGCAGGCCGGAGAACGCTCGCGAAAGGGCTCTGCTTGTTGTTGCCGGGCGTCGTGGTGTGCGTGCAGAAACATGTTCCGAGGGGTACTGGTAGGGTCCCGGGAACAAGGGCATTCGGATAAGGCATAGCGTACTCAGGCGTGATGGCGTGTCCAATCGGAGCGTACGGACGCTCCGGAGAACCGTCAACGTTTCAACGTCTGCACAATTGGCGATGGGTTCTCGGGTACGGACCGCCGGAATGCATTGACTGAGCCCTTCCACCGCCTGCCCTCTGCGTGTACGGCGCGTCTGGAAGAGGCTGGAATGCACGCCAGCAGCGCGAGATGCGCATTGCATGCGCGAGATATGTTGGAAGAGGAGATGATGGTTGCGGACTGAGTCTGCGGCTGCGGAGGTCGGCAAGATCAAGTTGCGAGAGAATCAGGAATAATCGGATGTTTGCGCGTGTTTGTGCGTGGTGGCACGGACTGGAGAGACGGGCGCCAGGACCTGGGAAAATACACCAAGAGCTCACATGCCGGAATCCCCGAAAATGGGCCCGGAGGGCCCGAAAAGTTACGTGCAAATCCCCGAAAACGGGGCCGGAAGAGCCCCAGCTTAGATCCCGAAAATGACCCTCAGGCCGGATGGATACATGCCGGACCCCCGAAAGTAAGCCTCCTTCCGCTCGCGGTGGCTGCGGGCGGCGGACCGGCCCAGCACTCTTACCAGCCAGCCGTCCGAGCGGCGAGAAACTAGCTCTCCGGCACAGCAGAAGCTGGAAAACCTGATCTGCGTTAGTCTCAGAACGGCCGACCGGGCGATTTTACGGGCGCCAAACGGGCGCTTACGAGCATGTTGCATGCCCCGAAACCCCGATTCCGGCGAAGCCGGCCGCAAGTTACGTGAAAATCCCCGAAAAGTGACCAGATTGGGACCCCCGAAAATAGGCCAAAACGCCTCAAAATGGCATGTGAGCTCTTAGTGTATTTTCCCAGGTCCTCGGGCGCCTGGGTCGCCGTCGTTGTCGTTGACGTTGTCGCAGTCGTTGGCCAGCCTGCCTTCCTCGTCGTCGGCCCCGACGACAACACCCTCGTCCCCAGCCCCTCCCCGCCCGCCCACTTCTCCGTTCATTTCCGCCCCCTCTCCTTAAAACAGTTGCTAGGACTTCTGTGCGTGAGCTTGACGCCTCCGTGACCGTATCTAACCGTTGCCTTTCTCCACTTCCGTTGTCCCCCATCCCGTTTAACGACCACGTTCCTCGCGTCCTCATTTCGCGCGTCCAGCAAGGTCTAGGCGTATTCTGCTCGACGCGCAGTCCATGGCCGTTCTTGCTCCTCAAGACTGGCATCCACCTAGAGATCATACCATGGACGCGCCTTCGCCCAACTCCATCAACGCCTCCGCACCCCGCCAGCGCTCTTCGCCCGCAAACGAACACTCCCTCGCACAGTCCCCCATGCCCCAGCAACAGCCATACCCCTACCCCGTCCAGCAGCAGCAGCAAGCAGGCTGGACGCCCTCGCCCCAGCAGTACTACCCCCAGTTCTATCAAAATCCCCATCAGCAGCCGTACCCCATGCACGGTCACCCCGGCCACCCTCAGCAAGGGCAGATGCAATACTACGACCCTGCTAACGCCCAGTTCGCCCAGTGGGCGTACCAGCAGATGCTGCTCAACCAGGCTCATCAAATGTCGCAGATGTCCCAGCCGGGCAGCCAGCGGAGTCGCAGCGGTGGAAACCCTTCCCCCGACTATTTCGGCCAGAGCCCCGTGCCCGGATTCAGTCCCTTCCCGAGCGGAACGCCTCCCCCTCACCCCTCGCAGCTCCCGATGGGCTACTCGCAAGGTCCCCCATCCGAGCAGGGTTCCCAGTACGGCGGTTATCATCCCTACCGCCGTCCACAGCGTCATGGGTCTCAAAACCAAGACGACTGGCGTTCTGGGCCTCAGCACACGGGTCCTTTCAAGCCCCCTTACGCGCATGCTGACGCTGCGGGTTCCTCCACGTCGGTTAACTCGGGTTCATCGCAATCTGGGAGCCAGCGACAACGCACGAACAGCACGCAAGGCCCCGCTCCTGTGGCTAGCACCCCCACCTCTGGCCATTCACATACAAAGTCGTCCAGCAGTAACAGCAACGGTCATGGCAGGACAGCCACGTCCCCAGCTACGCCCCCCGCACCGTCCAGCAACCCCGTCTCCGCTCCCCGTGTTCACCAGCGCACCGGCTCGACATCGTCGAACGCGTCTTCTCGTCCCACCCCTGCCCCAGCCGCGTCGACGTCATCCGCCGCTGCGCCTTCCCCAAGCACCGTGAACCTGCGGAAACCGTCGCCCTTGTCCCAAGGCACATTCACGGCAGCAGAGAAGCGTATGTCTCGTGACGATAGCGATCTGGCGGCGATGCTGGAGCCTGCGGCAGGGGTGCGGAGTGCTGGATTGAAGGGGCGACTGCGACGGGCGCTATCGCTCAACGCTAACAATGCGCTTCGGGAAGAGGAGGACGAAGACACTGCAACGCGGGCCCACGCCGCACGACCTAGCCAGTCGAGCGTCGGTTCGAGTACGACACTTGCCATGGACGACGGCGACTCCACCGCCACCGTGCAGAAGAAGAAGTCGCGCTCGCTGTTCAACTCGAAGCTCAATCGCTCTACCGACAATATCTCGCTCTCGTCGACGATGTCGTCTGCCTCGATGGTCATCCGGAAGCTCGGCAACATCGGGAAGCTCGCGCGTCGGAACTCGCTTGCTGGCATTACGTCTCTGTTCAAGGACAAGAAGGACAAGGAGGATGCGGAGGAGGGCACCCCGGGGAAGAAGAGTAAGAAGAAGAAAGGCGAGAAGGCCGCGACCGTCGAGCCCAGCGTGTCGCATGCCACTGCCGAGGTCGATCGCTCGGATTGGAACGCGAGCCCGGAGATGGCGGGGCTCAGTCCCGCTGCACGGCTGGCGCGTCAGCACACCCTCAAGACGAACGCAGAAGCTGCAGCACGAGCGAAGGCCGAGGCTGAAGCTCGCGCTGCCGCGGCTGCTGCCGCCTCGAACCAGGGCCCGCTGCCGACGACATGGGAGAAGAACACGACGACCCGGCAGGGCGATGCTTCCCCCGCTAAGCCCGGCAGCTCTTCTCGCGTTGGCGAGAACGGGACGCGCGTCGTCGTCGAGCACGATGACTCGGATAGCGAAGATGGACATAGCGATCTCGGACACGCGAATCACTCCCAGAACTACAGCATCGAGGGCTGGGAAGATGACGAGGACTGGAATGAGGCGCACGAGGAGGAGGACGTCACGATTCGCCAGGCTCTTGACAGCACGAGCCTCGAGGACGACGAGGAGATGGAGCCGTGGGCGATCAACGTCCGTCGCAGCATCGAGCGGACATTGAAGCCTGCAAAGGGCATTCTGAAGTGTAAGTCCTCTGTCATCTGAGTGTGCTTGACCTAATCGTTTCCAACAGCACGTCCAGATGGGACCGAGTACTCTCAGGATGCCTACCTCCCACCCAACCCGGCATTCACCCGCATGCGGTCCAATTCGTACGACTCGGCGCAGCCCAACCCCGAAGTGCCACCCCTCGGGCACCTTCCGCCGTCGGACCCCGCCCAGATCGACGGTCTCCACAAGCACGGTTCGGCGAACGGGCATTCACCACAGGGCTCCGGGTCTTTCTTGCCTCCGCTTTCCTTCGATTCGAACGGCCTTGCTATCGAGTCGCCAAAGCACGAGGAGCCTGCCCAGACGGTGGGCCCTTCTGCGCCGGACAAGGCTCTCTTCAACCACCCGAACTCGTCGGCCCCGACACTGTCATTGCACTCCGCGAACCCGCCGACCCTCACGCATCGTTCACAGACGGCGCCGTCGAAGCGTCTCGCGTTCGCGGCGAACCTGTCTGTGTACGACACCTTCCCAGCGACGGTATACGACCGGCGGAGCGAGCCGGCGACATGGAGTAGGCTGACACCAGCGCTGGCGCAACGTATTAAGGAAGAGCTCAACTCCTATAAAATGGAGGAAATGGAGGTGCACGCCGCCAGTCGCGTTCAGTACGTCGCCGTCTTCATCACTGGTCTAAATGCGGAATGCTGACGTATGCTATGTCTGCAGTACCCAGTTCTTCGTATAACGCTACGAACATGGCTTGGTCGTTGTCGTCTTGTCGCTACAATATTTGCTGTCCATCTTTTCACCCTTGGCGAAAATACGAAACCACAGTCCTAGTCTAGTGCCGCAATACCTCTCCGGTTTCATTCCTGCACACGCGGTTTGCCTTTACCCCCGTTCACTCCCCTTTCTCCGCTTCCCCGTTCCACGTTGTCCCCTCACCCCACCCCCTAAACGTCTTCAACATTCACCCTACGTATTCGTGCACGACCCCCGGCTTTTTGGATCGATTATCCGCGGTCTCCGATCTCATCCAAGTTATAGTATACCCCTCAATCCTCACGTGTAATACTATGACGCACGTCGCCCGGTCTCTACAGTACGCAGATGTACGCTGCGCCGTACGTCGCCCCACCCGCATCTCCTACCCTCGCACGCTCGCTCACCACGCTCACTAGTCTCTCCGTCTCTCACCATCACTCTCACTCTCGGTCTCGGCTCCCCTGCATTCGGTCGTATAGCGGTACATTGACGGACCTTCTGGGAGACAGTCTTTGTTGCCGCACGCCCGCCCCATAGCTCACCAGTACTAGTACTAGTTGCCAGTTACCCGTAACCACACGTCCCCGTTCCGCCCCGTTCCGCCCCGCCCCTCCCGCTGTGTCGTGTCCGTGTTGACTACAGTACCATCCCTGCATGCTCTTCTCATGTCCGCCCTCGCACCCCCGCTCGCCCATGCAGCCGCACACGCACCCACGTCCACGCCCGCAGTTACAGTAGTCTTGTCCATCGTCTCGCCCCGTCTGTCGGTCTCTGCTTATTCTCGGTATTATTCCTATTGCGTAGCTCGGGTCGTCTATAGCTGCTCGTTCATACGTGGCACGTACTGGTGTTGCAACGTAGAAACCGCGACAAAAGCCAAACCTTGGTGTGCTCTTGGCAGCAATACGAAGAACGGAATGTGCACAGCCGTAAGGTTCATGCGCATATGCGGAAGACCCCAAATATTTCACACAGCAATAACCATGTACACTGGTACTCCAGTACTCCATGCGCCGTCATCCGACAATTCGAGCCCAAATTTCCGCAGCAGCCCTCCGGCGTTCCTCCACCGCCCCACCGTTGCCCAGTACTGACTTGTTCTCGATCGCCCGACGACTGAGGTATGGCATGACCTACGGTCCGACACCACGTCAGCACTCCTTGCATACATGCTCGGCCCCGGCTTCGAGAGAGCCTTGAGACATGGAGGTGAAATCACGCACCTCGGACAAGCGACCGTACGGGATGTACTTGATGACGAACGGGGACGAAGAGCGCACTCGTCCGACAAGGTGGCTCGTCAGCGCAGCGGTCATTCCTGCTCCGACGCACCGTAGTCAGCATATCCATCTCAGCATCCTCGGTCCGAGCACGGTGCACGCAAACTCACCATACAGCTGCCCAAGCGTCACTCTCTCCGCCACCTCGTCCGACACCTCCACAACCGCTCCATCCACACGGCGAGCCAAGCCCTGCCCGACGAGCTCGTCCACAATCAAACCCGCGCTCTCCCAGTTGTGCGTCCCGAAAAGTACGCCGAGCGCCGGCGGCCCGTCGCGCGCGACGTCCTCCGCCACCGCACGCACGAGCGTGCGCACGCCCGCATTGTACCGCGCGTCCGTGTCTGCCTTTGCGGTCCACACGGGGGGCACCGGGTCCGGGGAGATCGAGAGGGATGTTGAGGTCGAGGGTGAGGCGAGCGAGGCGTCTGCTGTCGCGGAGGTGGAGGGATGTGCGACGAGCTCGTGTGGGTGGTATGCGCCGCGCACGAGCTTTACGCCGAGTGCGTAGCCTTCCTGCCGCGCCGCGGCGATGCTCTGAGCCAGGTACTCTGGTGTCCTGGGCGGGCACCCGGAGGTAAGCGTTGGGCTCGCCGTATCACGACCTGAGCCGGAGAGGCTCACCTGCGGAGGTAGGCTTGGTAGGTGGCGTATATAAGTGGCTGTACCTCCGCGGATGACTGCTCCGTCTTCTTTGCCCCGCCAAACCAGGACTTTGCTCGCGCTGGTAACTTGTTGAACTTACGCATCATGTCTAGAGTGAACGCATCTATCGCAGGCTAGAATGGTTTCAGTCACCACGCGGGAGGAAGTGCAGGTGTGGCATGGACCGTACCTCATACCAGCTATCGCGATCCACTCTCAGCGACGCGCACCACAACTCAGGACGATGGACCTTACCTGTATTCAGCATCGAAGATGAGCCGCACCCCTCGTTCCCTCGCGCGCGCGCAGATTGCGACAAGGTCCTCGCGCAGCTTCTTCAGTGCGGTGACCTCGGCATCGGTGAGCACACCAGAAGCCTTGCTTGGTGCAGCCAACATGTCTAGGTCCGACGGAAGAGGACACCCTGGAAACGCGACGGACGCGGTGGTCTGCGGGCGGCTGTCCACGAGATACTTCGAAAATCTGCGGAGGATCTCTGCGTCCGGGACCATCGCGCTCTGTCGTGCGAAGTCGTTAGTCCCTTCACATGCCATGACAATGAATGATAGAAGTTCAAAGAGCACACACCAGCTTGATCGCGACCCATGTCCGCCGTCCAGTCGTCCTCCCGCCGGTATACCGGTCCTCAAAATCTGCAGCGACATCGATGCAGTGCAGCGTCTCGCGTACAACGTGCTTGTGCGCGGCCGTCTCTGCAGCTGCCGATTTGCCCTCCTTTGCGTGTCCGGACGCTTCCGCCTCGTCGACCTCGATACTGTACGCGAATAGGCACCCTGTGTTCTGCGCGCGCAGGCCCTCGATCAGCGGGAGCGCGTCCTCCGCTGTGTCGCCGCCTACAAACTACCCACGCAACATGTTAGTACCCCGGGTTGGAGCGACACGTGTAGGGGCCTTACCTGGTTAAAGAACGTCGCGCGCACGGCTGCCTCGGTCACTTGCTTCAGACCTGGCACAGAGCATAACGCGGCGAGGAGCGCGGGAGACCACTCCACGAAGGTAGGAACCGAGCAAAACGCGAACACGACGTACGTGCGGACCAGCTCGGAGAGCGGGGTCGGCGGTCTGCCGTCGCCGCGTACGCTCGGGGCGTGCGCATCCGCGGTTGCGGTAGCTCCGGCGCGCGCGTCTTGCGCGAAGATCGACGCTCCCCAAACTGCGCCTGACGCAAGCCCGACCGCGGTCAGTCGGCGAAGTGTGAAGAACTTGGATCGTGGAGCGGATGATGACGAGGAAATGCCGATCGCTCGTGCGCGCAGGGTCACCTGTGGAGGTGCGCGACTTCTCGAGAGCAGCCTGTGTGTCGCGCGGGCCAGGAGAGGATGGGTCATCGTCATGTCTGGAGGTCAAGATGCGTCGTAGGTGGGGCGTTCGCATTCAGAAAGCCCTTTGCGCCCCAAGGTGCTACATACATGATCTGCGTGCACGGCGATAGCCAGGTCAGCGGGCACGTTGCCTGGTACGTACTGGAATACACATGCACACGTACCGAGAGACAAGGTCCGGACCTAGGTGCGGTATCTTTTGATATGATATGAGCTCGAGTGGATAGGCGGTGGGGTGTTATCGGACTGGTGGTGTTTACCGAACTGCTCGCTCGTCTTTACGCAGGGTACTGCAGCTGGTAGCATCGGCCACTCTGGTCAATTGGGGAGCTACTGCGTCTCTCTGTTATGAACTGGACGGGGACGAAAGTCTGGTCAATGTGAGCTCGGGGTACGTTGGCAATTTAAGCAATACACGTACCAGGTCATGGGTGCCCGAGATACATCCTCCGGGCCGCGGTGGAAGGCTGAAGATAGACTATCTGAGTCCAGCAGCCAGCTCCAGCCACACTGCTGCGCCCTGACGCGGTCATGTGAGCTAACACCCACCTACCGCGTGTATTCAGGACGCGTCCAGCTAGCGCAGCTGCGGAACACTGCGTGTATAGAGGCTGTTGGAGGTTTAGAGCAAATATAAGGATTAGTCGACGGTACTCTGAGTCTACAGCAACTCGTAGTATACGATCTATCCGGCACACCAAGGTTCATCCAAGAAGTCCAATCTAACGGCCTGAGTCCTCAGTATCAACCCAGTGCAAGTGCTTACGGTGAGCTCAACCAAACAGCCTGGTCCGGATCTCGGAGGCGGCGCGTTTGCGCTCGCTTGCAGCCCCACCGTTTCCGAGTACCGACTTGTTCTCGATTGCGCGTCGGCTGAGGTACGGCATGACCTATAATGACCAGCATTGTCAGCAGCTGCCTGTATGCTGGTGATGTTACCGACCTCTGCGAGACTACCGTAGGGCAGGTACTTCAGCACAAACGGCGACGTTGTGCGCGTACGGTGCACGAGGTGGTCTGTGAGCGCGTCGCACATGCCTATGGAGAGCATATAGTCAGTGCCTATGAGGTAGTAGAGTACCTAGTAGGCCACGTACCATATAGTTGCGCGACGGCAACTCGCTTCATCGCTGCGTCGCTGATCCACACGCTCTCGTCCGCGCCCTTGCCCATCTTCGTGGCCAGCCCCTGCTGCACAAGCTCATCGATCACCAAATTCGCGCTCTCCCAGTTATGCGTCCCAAACAGCGCGCCGATCGCCGGGCCCGGCGCCCCGCGCGCGACGCGCTCGACGTCCTCGCGCACGAGCGCAACGAGCATGCGCACGCTCGCGTCGTAGCACGAGTCTGTCTCGTCCTTCGCGAGCCACACGGGGGGCATGTTGTCCGGGGAGATCGAGAGCTCGTGCGTGCCGGAGGGCGTGGTGCGCTCGATGCGCGAGGGAAGCGCGGCTTTGTGCACCTCCATCTCGTGTGGGTGGTATGCGCCGCGGACGAGCTTCACGCCGAGCGCGTACCCGCCTGCGCGCGCGTCTGCGATGCTCTGCGCGAGGTATTCGGGCGTCCTGAAGGAGAGTCTTGTTAGCGGAGGCGTGTCTGTTGAGAGTGTAGTCCACTGACCGGCGGAGGTAGCCTTGGAACGTGTTGTAGATCAGGGGTTGTGTACCGGCAGACGGTAGTGGCGAGTCCTTCCGCGAGAACCAGGAGGTCTTCGGAGGTGAAGGGAGCTTGTTAAACTTGCGCATCATGTCCAGGGTGAACGAATCTATGGCGGGCTACCAGAATAGGGTTAAGGTCTATTCTAACCCCAATGCACAGTCGGGCTGCCTACCTGGTACCAACTTCACCAGCTTTAGCAAGGAGTTTACTACGAACGGGACGAATGCTTACCTGTGTTCTGCATCTACCGTTATCCTGATCCCTCGTGCGCGAGCGCGCTCGCAGATGGCGGCAAGGTCATCCCGAAGCTCGCAGAGCGCCGCCACGTCCGCTTCCGACAGCGTCCCGGCGGGCGCGCGCGTAGATAGGACGTCGAGGTCGCTCGCGCGCGGGCAGCCCGGGAACGCGACGCGCGGGGTCGACGGCGGGCGCGTGTCGACGAGGTGTTTCGAGAGCCGCCGGAGCGCCTCCGCGTCGGGCACCATCGCGCTCTGCCGCCAACTGTCAGTCACACGGACACTTTGGCACCGCCGGGCGGAACATGGACGGGGCACGCACGAGCTTGATGGCAACCCAGGTGCCCTTGCCGCCGTCGGACGACGCGTGTTTGTCCTCGAAGTCGGCCGCGACGTCGATGCAGTGCAGCGTTTCGGCCACGATCTGCTTGTGCGCGGAGAGCGCGGCGGGGGCGGCGGATCCGGGTGCGCTCTCGTCGACCTCGACGCTGTAAACGAAGAGGACGCCCTTGTTCTCCGCGCGGAGCTGTTCAAGGACGGGGAGAGCCTCCTCCGCGCTGTCGCCACCGACGAACTGGTTGAAGAAGGTGTAGCGGACCACAAGTTCAGTGACCTGCTTGAGACCCGGTATGGAGAGCAGTGTGGAGAGGATGACGGGGGACCAGTCGACGAGCGGGGGGATGGAGCATAGTGAGTACACGACGTACGTCCTCACCAGCGCTGAGAGCGGTGTAGCGGGTGCTGGTGAGCTCCGCCCGGCCTTGTCTGAGGCCTCGGGGTTTGCTACCGCGTCCGCATATACGACCGGGGCAAGCAGCGACGTTCCAAGAACCGCACCAGATACCAGGCCGACTGTGGCTATTCGTCGAGCACTGAGAAGTTTAGGCCTCGGAGTACTTGGGCCTGCGGACGATGTGGCGAGTGTCCGGGCTCGTAATGGTGGTCGACAAGCAGAGAATCTGGGGAGGAGCTTCGTCGCGCGAGCCAGAGACATGGCTTGCAAGACGTTCTAGCTAGAGAGAAGAAAGCAGGAGGGGTTACGGCGAGGGCGGAGGTCTGAGCTGGCCAGAGAGCGAGGCATTATATTTGTACGATCGAGGAGGACGGAGAGGATCCGAGTCAGACGACCTGCAGTCGCGCAGAGCGCCGCGAACGATCGGGCGCGTTCAGTACGCCCGCGTCATCCGTCCCCCCGCCCACGGATCACGATCCAGACATCCTCCGCCAGCGCCTCCCGCCCCCCTCCCCGTTCGTAGCGCCCTCTTATCTCGCGCCCCCACTGCGCGCACACATTACCCGCAGACAGCATAGATTGCACGGGCACTGAGCAGGGATATCGATGGACGGCAGCACTACGCGAGATATCTACTACAGAGATAGGACAACACGCACGCATGATGTGCGAGGGGCGGGAGAAACGTTCAGATTACAGGGCACATTCGTTCGACGCTCTTTCATTCGGTACAACATCTTCGGTGTCTTCTTCGACTCTTCTCTTCACAACAGGACAGTAGCAGGGGGGCAGGGAGGCGCACTGCGGCCCAGGCCTCACCCGACGAGCTCCCTGAACTCCGCGCCCGTCTCGGCCGACTTCTGCGTCGCGGTGACGAACGCGTCGAACTTCGGGCTCGCGCCGGGCTGGCTGATCTTGCTCAGTGCCGCGACCGCGCGGAGCGTGCTCCGCTGCAGCTCCGCCGCACGCTCGATGTCCTGCTTCACCGTGTCCTTCGTCACCGTCGCGCCCTTGATGCTCTTCTCCAGCGGCGCCGTCAGGTCGTCCAGCCGCTGCGCCGTCGCCGTCGGCGCCACCTGCGCGAGCCGGAACAGCATCATGTGGCAGATCACCTTGACCTCGTCCGAGTCGTCCGCGAGCCCCGCCGTGACGTGTCCGAGGAACTCGTGCAGGTCCAGCCGTGAGAGGCAGGTATCGAGCTATTTGACCAATGAGTGGACGTGAACGCCGCGCAAGTCCGCCACGCTACGTACCAGGGTATAGAGTGTCTCGTACGCCGTCTTGCGCGCCTCGAGACCGTCATCGACCTTGTGTGTCCAGGGGCCCATCTGCACCGTACGGATGAGGTCCGGGTTGACGAGCGTCTCCTTGTACAGGCTCGGCAGGAGCGCAGGCAAGTGATCGCGGATGAGATGCGGTTTCGATCGAGCAGCGGAGTTCAGTGCTGAGAGTGCGAGACGGCGGACGGTCTACGACGCGGATGAGTGGTCTGATCTGGAGAACAGAACGGTTTGTCAAACGCACCAAGTCGGGGTCAGAGAGCAGCGCGAGGAAGTCCATGATGACGGTGCCGAGGAGCTCGTCGAACGCATTCGGGCTTTCCGCGAACGTGTAACGGATCGCAGACAGCACGGTCGCCCTCGTAGAGGGGTTCGGGTCTGAGATGCGGGCCTACATCGAAGGGGTGAGCATTGCACCACGTCATGAAGTATACAGAACTTACCTGAAGCTGAGGCAGATAACGAGCTGGGTGCGTCGTAGTGAGCTTGCCGAGGCACGCCGCGGCGACGTTGCGCGTCGTCTCCTCCTGGTTCTCCGAGTTCTCGAACAACGGCGTCCAGAGCATGTCCGCAACGGTCTCCAACTGCCCGTGCGAGCAGTGCGTGACGATCTATCCCCGGCTCGTCAGAACCGACCTGTAGCAATTGTGAAGATGAGAGGGAGTAACTGACCTCCTTGAGTGCATGCAAGGAGAGCAGGCGCTTCTCCTGGTCGTTCTCGACCATCTTGACGATGACAGGGAGGAAGTGGTGCAGGTTCCCGACCGCGATGTTGCCTGCAGCAAAGGCGGCTGCGGTGCGTACCTCCTCCTGATCCGCAGTGAACCGCTCGATCGCGTGGGTGAAGATGTCGTGTTGTGGCGACATGTCGCTGTATTACCGTCAGGCGTGCAATCATACGGCATCTGGGGATGAACTTACATGAAGCGGCCAACTTCGCCCATGACGAGCAAACTGAGCACGACCTGCGAGGGCTTTGCCTTCGAACTCGGCTATGAAAACGAGTCAGCGAACTGCCATCCAACAAGTGGTGTTATTCTACAGACCTTCAAATGCCGGGCGAACTCGGCGATCGTGCCCGCCGCGACCGCACGCTGCGCCTTCACGACCTGGCCGACGCACTTCGCGACGTTCGGGAGGCTCGCGTCCGCGCGCGCGGCCTTCTCGACGGCGGAGACGAGGTTCGCGACGACGTGCGGCGCGATCTGCATGTCCGCCTCGACGAGCGCGGCGAAGAAGGCGAGCACGGACTCGAACGGCGCGCCCGCGAGCAGCGGCGCGTGCGAGATCGCGTACACGTCCGCGAGCACGTCGCGCTCGACCTCGGGGAACGTCGCCTTCGGCGCGAGCTCGAGCAGCAGCGCGATGATCTCGAGCGCCGCGCCGAGCAGGAGGATGTCGGTGGGGATGATGTAGGCCTTGAGGGTCGGGATGAGGTTTGCGGAGAGGTCGTCCGGAATCTGGGTGTATCTGCTCTACGGGTGAGTATGGGTACTATCCGGTGAGCGCACGTCGCTTACCTCCTCAACAGGGCATCCAGGCAGTTGAACGCTTCCACCTTGCCCGTGCGTCCGCTCTTCTTCAGGAGGATAGTGACCCACTCGACAGAGCCGTTCACCCACGCGTCGTCAATCTCGACCTTCGTCGCGACCTCGGTGACGACCTTGAGCGCGCCATCCGTCCGGCCCGTCGTCCTGCAGATGTACTCCCACTCTTTCCGGTTCTTCGTCTTCACGACCTCAGTCGCAGAGATCCAGAGGTCACCAATGACATCCTCGGCGCACGAGCGCACTTCTGCATCTGTGTCGTGGTTGCTCAGGCGTCGGACCGCCTCGTCGTAGACGCGCTCGACCCACTGGCCGCTCTTCACGGGCTGCATCGCGGTGAGAAGGGCGGAGAAGTTGCGGAAAGCCTCGGAGGCGATCCGGGGGTGCTTCTCCGCGAGTGCCTGGAGCAGGAAGGGCGTAATAGAATCGAGCTGGGGAGCATAGACCGAGGGAGGGTGCTTCGAGAAGAAGAGCGCGAGGAACGAGAGCGCGGTCACCTGCAGGGATGCGGAGCTTCGGGACGAGGCAGAGAGCACGTTCTTCGCGTTCGTGATAATTTGCGCAGACTGGCTGGCAAGAGAACCAGGGAGGACGGTCAGGAGCTTGTGCAGCAAAGAGAAGCCAGCCTCGAGTGTCGGCGCAGGTGTCTTCGGCGACTTTATCTGGTTCAGCAAGGCCTTCGCAAGGGATGGTACTTGCGACTGCAGCAGTCCGTACGGAGTCTCCTCGACCTCCATGCCTTCTTCGCGCTTGCGCTTCCCTCCTACCGTGTGTGCCGCATTGCTCTGAGGGGTTCCGCCGTATACGCCGGTCTGAGTCAGAAGCACGCCGTAGGTAGACCAGACCTCCAGGCGAACGGTCTCCTCGCGATCACCGAACCGAGAGATGAGGACTGGCGAGACTTCCTTGTACAGCGTCGTCAGTAGTTCTGGTCGTGTGGCGATTACCGCAGCAAGTAGTTTCGTCGCTGAACGCCGGATCTTGTAGGACGTATCTTCATCATCCTCGTACCTGATATTCTGTGAGCAGGATGTACCCCATGATACCACCAAAACGGGGACTGACTCGTCACCTAGCTCTTCGTCGTCTTCGTCATCCTCATCGGCCATCTCTTCGTCCTCATCATCGTCGCCACCAGCGTAATTCTGGAAAACATTAATCTCTGGTGTAGCACGATGGAAGCAAGCTACTAACCGGGTCATACTTGATATACTGGTTGCCGACTTGAATAGTCGAGCTGAGGAAGGGCGTGATCTCGGTGGGACACCGGAGTACGAGTGCTTCCAGCGCCTTAGAGCGGAATGGTCACTATTAGCTGAAAACGGGGAGATCGAAGCTAGGCCTACCTGCAGAGAGCTCTCGCGGAGCTCCTCATCGTCGCGTTGTGAGTCCTTCAGGATACTCGGCACAATATCTCCCAAAGCGGGCGCAATTTGATGTGGGGAATGCCGCGCCACTGCGGCAACGAGCTGCACGACTGTACGCTGCTTCTCCAGGTTGGCAGAGGGTACCAAGCCAGGAACAATGTATGCGCTCAACAGCTCGGTAAAATGCTGGGGTTGAGAGTAGGGCAGGAACTGCGCCAGAGTCGTGATAGCCCGTTTCCGCACTGCTGGGCGGGCATGAGAGAGCATAGGCGTCAGTACTTGGATGGGTTGGACCTCCAGGTTAATGATGTATCCTGGGAAGCGGCTGATTAGGATTGAGAGGATTGAGAGGGTCTCGATGAGGGTCTCTGGGGGTGTGCCCGACTGCAGAAGTTGACAGTCAGTAACCCATTGCCGTTGCCCCAGCATACTGTGCCGCTCACATTCTGCAGCTGCCCGAGGAGCTTGGGAGTAAGCTTCTCGCAAGCCTTGAGCGCGATCTTGCCTTCCGGGGGAAGCTCGGAAGTGATAGTCTTCAGAGCTATTGATGAGGGAGCCGAATTGAATATCCTGTACTAAGTTGCGCAAGTCCTCATTTGCGCACCTAGCCCAGCGATGTCCCGGAGCTCCTCGTCCTTGCCGGCGGAGAAGTCAATCAGCTTGTCCACGACGTACTCCATCTGGGTTTCGCGAATGATCTTGATGAGTTGCCCTAGACTAGTCCGCCATGCTTGTAAGCATATGAGCCACACTATTGTATGCAATGCGCACCATTTGACTGCCTGATTCTTCACTTCTGAGATCTTGTCCTCCACGAGCGCGAGTACTTGGCGGAGCACTTTGTTCTCCGCAGCCTCATCGCCCAAGAAGCTGTTGGGATCTTGCTTGATCTCCAGAAGAAGGTCATTCAGGCCCATGTACCTGACCCGATTCGCGTCAGACGATGTGCAAACGCGTCGGAGCGGTGGTCACGCACCGGAAGTCCTGGTCTGGGGATTGCATCTACATCGCGTGCGTCAGTGCATGCGCGATCAATGTGGCGACGCGATACTACCTTCTCCACCAGACCGTTCATGATATACGTCTTCGTCATCGCTGCGAACGATGGGGCGGGGGATGGGGGGCAGGGAGAGGGAGGAAGGAAAGTGGCGGGCTGAAGCTGTGGCGCAACTTCTCGAGTGGGGACCGGTGGGCGCTTATCCAATCATGTTCTCGCAGCCGCCGGCGCATCTGGCCTTCCCTATCCAGGCCCACCACGGCGCACCGAGCTCGGATATTCAGTCAAGCTCCGGCTTTTTCGCATGAGATTTGGCCATCGGCGCAGGAGAAGGACATGGGGCGAGTCATCGTGACGATGCGGACTGTAAGCGGATATGGGGAAAGCTACATCGATACAAGGCGTTCGGGTGGCGAATACATGATGTGTAGGATACATAGCGGCGTGTGGGGTATATCAGTATACAGTACAGATGTCGAGAATTAGATCCGCGTGGTCCGAAGAGACATCGTCCGTAGTCTATGATGACCCGTGTACAAGAGCCCGAACGCGGGGAGTGTCCGGCCTCATGTTGCCCTCGAGGGGAGAGAACCATGCGCGGAGGTTCGCGTGATATCGTCGGAAAACGACAAGGTATAGCGGATACCTCTTCTGCTGTATAGCAAAAGGTCAGATAGGCCTATAAAATGCTGGGCTACTGTATCCTTACCTGTAGTGATTCGGTAGGTTGCTGGATCTTGGTGATTACGCCTTGATACCATGTCGAGGTACCCTTCGGCTTCACCCAAACACTATCACGCCGCTATTACCGCATGTCAGCTCCGCTTCTTACGTTAGTACCGGACAATTGCGACCTACTTGGAAATCGTAATACTCTTCGTCGTCATACTTCGTTTCCTCGTCGTCGTACATTTCAGTGTCAGGGGACGATTCATCTTCACTCGGCGTGGCGCTGTCCAGCTCAGAAAGATCGCTCGAGTACTCTTCGTACTCCGAGTTCGGCGGGTGCTCGTCATCGTCGCTCGCCTGGGGCGTGCGCGCCCAGAGCTGCCCAAAAGCACGTTTCGTGACGGCCATGACTATAACTCGCTGGAAGGTTCTCGACAGTGGCGGTGGTGGTGGTGACACTGAAAGGCGATTGCTGCTGCTGACTGCGGCACAGTGGCGGAGGGTAAGTGCGGGCGAGGTGATCTCTGGGAGGGGGCGGACGGACCTGATCCTTTATACCAATCCGGGTGGCGTTGTGCGTGGGTCGGTGCGTGGGCCACGCCATTGTTCCCCAGCACGCCCTCTTATAGCCCCCGCTTGCCTTTTCCGTCAGCGGCTAATTGTCACAGGCGCCGGCGCTTCGTCCGCGTGTTGCGCCCACACAACACAGCTTCCACGAGGCGCTGCCTGGGATATCCGGCCTTCGAAGCATGGAGGGCAGAGATGAGTCAGTAGGGGAAGTGAAAACCATGAATGGGATGCGCGAGGATTTGTGCGCGGCGAGTTAGTCAAGTGCGGGTGCGAAGCGCCGTCGTAGTTTGCTGAGTGGTGGCGATGACTTACAAAGCCCTGTTTGTGCCGTTGAGCGCCGCCAGACCGGGAGAATGCGGCGTACGCTCGGAAGCAACACCCGAGGCGGCGACAGAAAGCGCCGCCTTGCGGCACCATAGGCGGCGCGAACTTAAGAACGGACTCAGCGTTTATACAATAACCTCTGTCCACATGTCCGCAGACACCTTCTATGGAGTCAGAATACATCGAACTGCCAATGCCAAACACTAAAGCATTCCTGGCAGATGATTATCAGTCAGTCCACTGACGATGGCTTGCGATGATGCACAGCAACGAACCTAATGTCCTTTTGAGCGACTCGAAGCCATTTTGTACTGCTTTGCCCACTATGAGCGTTACACAGAGCCAACGCCGATCGGTGTAGAGACCATGCCGTATTCGACCGCGATGTGTCCCTGTCGACCCAAGTGTCACGGTGAGCCACTGATGGATACCGAGGTCGAAAGCGGGGACTCACGGGACAACCGTCGAACTCCTCTATGACGGTGAGGAACATCTTCGTGTCAGCGTTGAGCCCATGCACAAGCTGATCGACCGTCGGCATAGTCAGACTCGACGGCGGCGGCGTCCCCTGCTGCGGGAGGCCTACACATAGCCAAGCACAGGCTTCAGCATCGAGACCTCGAGCGCTAAGGGACACACTCACCGAAGCGCGACACAACAAACTTCCCGAAGTCGAACACGAACGCGCCGCCCGCGAGCGTCCCGGACGTCGTCACGTTCTCGAACGCGGGCGGCGCGGCGCCCGCCGTGAGGTATACCGTGAACGGCGCGAACGCGGGCTCGCACCAGTCCGAGACGGTGTACGCGAACGGGAAGGCGCCGCCGAACGACATCGTCTGGTTCTCTACGGGCGTGACGATCGACCCCGTGAAGGGGCTCTGCCAGTTCGACGGGGCCTGGCGGGCGGGCAGGACCGAGGCGGAGGCGGAGGCCACGGCGGTGAGGAGGGAGGTGAGGAGGGAGGTGGTGAAGAGCATTGCGTGTAAGTGGTTAGAGGTGTGGTGGTGTGGTGGTTGAGCTGTGTGTCTCGAGGTTGTCTTCGGTGAACTGACCTTCAAGCACTCACAGCAGCGGCCTTTTATACTGCAGCAAGCAGCTGTCTACGGCATCCCTGCTCTTCCCGAACGCAATGCTCAAAGGAATGCCAGTTATCGCCGCCCTGACTGTCCAGGCCCAACCTTCCAGCCGGAGAGCAGGAAGAGCGCATCAGCAGCGCTCCGGGCGCCTCGGGAGAAAGCGCGGATGAATGAGAAGCACGCCCGCGCGCCAGACCCCGTGCATGGAACGGACGCTGGAACGCAGCCCGCACCCCCAGTGGGCATAAACCGCCGCAGGCCAGCCGTCCCTAGGCACCTAGATCGCGGGGAGAAGGTGAGCGCACGCGTGCGGGTGGAGACAGCGAGGGGCGCACCCGGACGCGACCTGGACGTGCCTCGCGGCGCTCACACGCAAATCGTGGACGGTGCGGGCGGAGTGCGTGCGCAAGCAGCCTCTGCTCCCGCAAATCAAGATCGCGCGCCGATAGGGTGCGCAGAACGCGAGTGTCGTCGGTGCCGACGAGAACTGGACCTGCCGGGTTGACAGGAGAAGGGGCGCTGCCGCCCCGCCTGCATCGCTCGCGTCAAGGCGTCAAGACTGTCCGGTTCCATAAGCCGTAATGGATAGCGCAATAGTACAACAGGAATAATACAACACGTCTGCTCATGCCCCCTCGTTCCCTGGCGAACCGATCAGCCCGTGCCTCAGGCCCAAGGTCCAAGAAGCGAAACTTACCGGACTCTAGTGTCCATTGGTCGTGCTTCTTGATGTCGTCCGCGGTGACAGTCGGCCTTACGCTGTCGAGAGACTTCAAGAAGTCGGCTATGCGCAAAGGCGGCTCGAGCAATTCGTCGCTCTCGATGTCCGTCCACGCCTTCTCCTCGGCATCCGGATCCCCCGGAGAACACGGCGTCCACTTCTTCGCGTCGGCGAGATACTTGAAATGTGTCGCGGACAGGACCTTGCGGACCGGCTGCATCAGGGCATCCCGAACCACAATCGCAATGTCCGACCCCGAGTACCTGTTCGTGAATGAGAGACGGCTTCCAGCCCTCAGAAGGCGGCAATGACGCACCCGTCCGTCTTATCCGCAAGAAGTCGGTAGTCCTTGTTCGACAGTTCGCAGGGCGTGTCGCCGACGTGCAACTCAAACATTCGTCTGCGCGCCTCCGGTCCGGGGAGGGGAATGTATATCCTCTTTTCGAACCTGACGTAGTGTGTGTTAAGATACGACGCGACAGGGGGCGGGGGCGCGCTCGGTACCTTCGCTTGATCGCGTTATCCAGCTGCCACGGGATGTTCGTCGCGCCGAGGACGAGCACGCCCGTGTCGTCGTGTCCCACGCCGTTCATCTGCACCAGGAACTCCGTCTTGATTCGCCGCGAGCCCTCGGACTCGCCCTCGTTTCGCGTGCCCGCGAGCGAGTCGACCTCGTCGATGAAGATGATTGCGGGCTTGTTCTCGCGCGCCATCTCGAACAGCTGCCGCACCAGCCTGCACGCGATGCGCGCACGCCCCTTCAGCATATCAGGACCGCGGGGATAGAAGACGGGACGCACCTCTCCGACTCTCCCTGCCACTTGCTCACCAGGTCACTCGAGCTGACGCTGAAGAACGTGCCCTTCGCCTCCGTCGCGACCGCCTTCGCGAGATAGGACTTGCCCGTCCCTGGCGGGCCGTACAGCAGTATGCCCTTCCACGGGGTGCGCTTCCCGGTGAACAGGTGGGGGAATTTGATCGGCAAGATCACGGCCTCCTTCAGTGCCTCCTTGGCCGACTCGAGACCCGCGACGTCCTCCCACTTCACGTTCGGCTTCTCCGACACGATCGCCCCGAGCAGGCCTGCCCGCAGTTTCTTCACCTCGGGGTCAGTGTCGTCCTCGTCGTCCTTCCTGCAGCGCATCGGGACAAAGGACAGGCGTAAGTGGCTCCATGAGCGGCCGTACGCGACCGAGAGAGAGCGGAGAGACGCACTTCTTGCCCCCACCGCCCGGGCCCCCGTTCGCCATCCCGTTCGCGCCGACGGCCTTCTTCGCGCGCTTGTCGTCCTTGTTCGCGAGGTACTCCTTGAGCGTCTCCGCGCGGTTCAGGTACTCGGTGAACTTGGACTTGATCAGCGTCTTGCTCTTCTCGTTCTTCTCATCTGCGCGCCCTGTGCTCAGCCACGCGCGCCACGGCAGACACGGAAAGGGAGGGGGAAACGCGTACACTTGAGCGCGAGCATGAAGTAGTCGAGCGCGTTCGAGTACAGCTTGTACGCCTCATCATAGTTGTTCGCCTTGTCCTCCTCGATCGCGCGCTGCACGATCTCGATGGCGCGCTGACTTCTGTGGTTAGCAGCGTGGCTTGAAGGCGAGGCTGGGGGAGCCACTCACGTCTAAGTTGTGGGACATGGTGGGGGTCGGATGGTATCCGCAGGACTGCGCAAGGTTCTGATGCCACAGCCAGTGACCGGAGGCATTGCCATATCGGACCGCTGCTTGGCCTTGTTAGCATCCGGGGCTCTAGCCTAACAATCCCAAACAAACGCCTAGCAGACGTCATCGTCGTCTTCGAAAGGCTTGCTTATGAAGCCGTTGTTATGCAAGCTTGCTAGAGAAAGCGCTGCTCCGTCTTATGCGAGCGTCGTTGCTTACCACCGCCGGTTTGTATGCGCAAGAATGATGGGATTATGCAATCCGGTACGGTACAGGCGTCGTTATCATTACAACATGCCGAGTCCTGTCGAGGTCGTGAAGCCCAAGCCCGTTCGCAAACGTCCGTACCAAAGCGAGGGGCAGCGGCGAGGCCGCAAGCAGAGACGGCCGCCGCCAGCCCACTCGCGCCAAACCGCCGTGGGCGCGCGCAGCCCGCCGGGAACCGCGGGGCTCGAGGGTGAGCACATGTGCTAGGTACGAGCCGATCAATAAGGGGAAGTACTACTTCTACATCAAGGGTCGTCGTGGCAATAAAGCGGCGGAAGGCAATAAAGAGAAAGAGAGGGGTAACGGGCCGCGCATGAGAGTCAAGAGGGACACAAAGGCAGAAAGAGACGAAGGGGACCGTCGCGTCGCAGCCTCTGGTCGAGCCGAGAACCTACAAAAACACAGCATGGGGAAGAGCAGCCTCCATAAATCTCCCGACGGCGCGCTGGGGTCCATTCAGGAAACGACCTGGACCGGGGAATTCTGCATCAGGACGGCGTTGCTGTGCTTGTGCGTCGCCTTCTCCGCGTCGTGGCAGATCTCGATGCCCTGAATCCACGGGTGCTTCATGATGTCCTCGATGAGCGACCGCAGCTTCGGATTCGGCTCGAGCATCTTGCGGATGAGCGGTCTGCACGCGCGCGGGGAGAGGTTGTTGATCGTGGGCGGGCAGGCCGACTGCGACGGGGTATTGCACGCGGCGACGTAGGCCGAGAAAAGCTGGTCGGTCGGCTGCGCCACGGTCCACGGGAGCTCTTGGAAGTGCAGGCAGTAGTAGACGATGCCGCACGCCCAGATGTCGACCAGACGGGCGTCATAGGCTGAATGCCCAAGAACCCGAATGATTAGGGAGATGTATGCGCGTGAGGCAACATCGACTGCTTACGTTTGCCCAGGAACTGCTCTGGAGCAATGTACGGCTCGCTGCCGCAGAGTCCCGTAGACATGTGGATGGTCTGCTCCCAGGGCAGACGGTATACGGTCGACGCGCCGTAGTCACCAATCTTCATTATCGAAGCAATCAGCTCTGGCGGACGGGGATCAGTGAAGTCAGCTACGCACCTTCAGATGGCCCTGCATGTCGAAGAACAAGTTCTCCGGCTTGATATCGCGATGAGCCACACCTTGACTGTGGAGATAGGCGACACCGGTCAAGATCTGCTTGAAGCAGCACTCGACCTCGCTGGGCGACATGCCACCACGCTTGATCGCCGCATACAAATCGCCTCCGGGGCAGAACTCCATGACCTCGCACCAGTGCTGCGCTTCGTCCTGGACGAGATCGACGGTCTCGACGATGTTGGGATGGTGGAGCGTCGACGATATGCAGAACTCGGCTGTAAGCTTCTTGACGTACTCCTTCTCCGTCTCGTTCTTTCTCCGCTTCCGGAACTCCTACATAGCGGAGGCATTAGTCATGCTCGCCGCTCACCGATATGGGCAACGAACCTTGACGGCGTACAGCTTCTCCTCGGAGCGATCCCACTTGTGGGCCAGGCGGACGACGGAGGTCGCGCCCTTCCCGATCGCCACCTTCTCGCACACACCGTACTTCTTCAGCAGGCTCACGGTGCTCCCTCCAGCGTCAGAGCGCCCATCGCGATCTGAATTGGACTTCTTGCTGCTGGCGTTGGAGCGTGCCGACGAACGGCGGACGAGCTTGGGAGCGCCGAGCAGGTCCTTGAGCGTGAACTTCTGGCCTCCGGAATCGGAGTGGACGGAGGGCGGGCCCTTGCGCGTGGACTTCTCATCTCCCGTGGAGGGAGTCGGCGATATCCGCGGGGCCGTGGGAGGGGGAAGTTCCTTCTTCGGCGCAACCTTGGACGTCGGCTGTTTGACAGGAGCAGTGATTTTGCCCCCTGAAACCCCAGCGGACATGCTGGGAGCCCTGCTGGGCGGCTGGGTGGAGGGGACGCTCCAGCTCTCGCATTCCGAGGCGGAGGGGGACTCGCTGGAGGAGGGCGTGATGGAGCCGGTCGTCGAGGAGGAGTTGTGCTTGAGGTGGGGCGCGACGCCGTTCATGGCGAGCTTGTCGAACTTGCCGAGCCGTTCGATTTCCTCCAGGCTCTTGCGGGTGTGGCCGGGAGACTTGTCGTAAAGGTGGGTGTCGGGGGGCGGTAGAGGGATGTGAGCGTCTACCTGAGGGGTGCCGTTTGTGGCTATAGCCCTGCCTTGGGCGGAGGGTCGGCGGGAGCGAGACTTGCCGTTGGGTTGCGCTGCGCGTCGGGGGAGCTGAGGAGTGAGCAATGCAGGAGGAGGGATGGAGCGGGTACCCACCATGCGGCGGTTTGTCTGAACCCTCCGGGCTATCGCCTTCGGTCTGCGTGGTGTCTGTCGTTGAATCGGCCATGGGTGGGGGGTGTGAGCGTTGGCTGGGCGGAATCGTTGCGCGTGAACGGGGAGAGAGGTGGAGGGCGATGGGAGGGACGGGAGATTAAGAGAGCTGACGAGCGAATGGAGCTGTGGTCGTCGGGCGGGAACGTGTTTATTGAGATATCATGACGGTATTGGGTGTAGAGAGTGGGTTGAGGGGGGACAAAAGGCGGGTAGTGCAGGCGAGAGGCGCGAGGGACGTGCCCACTCGCCGGGGGAGATATGCCGGGAGCTGGGGGCTTGAGAGGGAAGGAGGGCTGAGACGGACTGTGGGCTGCAGCAGACGAACCGGAGCAAAACCGTCTGCAGCGCCACCCCCCTTTCGTTTTTATCCATCGCTTACCTAAGCCCCCTCGCTCATCTCAGCCAGCTAATCCGGCGTCTATCTTTTGTCTCTCCGGCACGCCCGCCCTCCGTCCGACTCCTCCCTGCCCTCGCCGTCCCCAGCTGACGCACCGGACGCGGACGCGGACACTGCGCGGGCCTGCTGCCCCTGCCGACGGCCACAGCGCTACTGTCGCCGACCCGGGCGCATGTCCAGCCGGGGCCAATGCCGTCCTGCACGTTCTCAAGCCGTCTGCGCGTCCGCCAGACCTCCATCTTACGACAGCGCTGGCGACATCCGCGTCGAATGGCGCCGTGGGCATCGGCCCTGGCCGCTCTTCTCGTCGCACACGAGGTGATCCCTGCGCGCGAACGTCCCGTCTCAGAACCGCACCTCTGTCCCGTGAATCCAAGCCCTCCGCTGATTCCGCCTGCCTCTTCCTGCCACGAATCTGATAGAAGCCCCTTCATTTCCCGAGCTAAACTCGTCTCTCATGCGTACGGAATACAGCGAAGCCTGCCTGCGTATGATCACAGACGCTGTAGAGCGTCCGAGATAACCAATCTCCCCAAGCGGGCTTTTCGCTATAGACCCGGACTCATCGAATCCCTGCGCCACTTGATTGGCTCTCCCGTCCGGCCGTCCGTCCAGAACGCCCGAGATGCGTCATTGCACGCTGCCCGACCCGCAATATGCAGGCACACCCAGCCCTCCCGAACAATCCGCGAGCCTCCAGCGCAGACGTTGCGCAGCGCGTCCAGCGGGACCCAGAGTGCTGACCAGCTTTCTCCGAGGTTGGCCAGTGAGAGCGCCTTGTCAGCATCGGGCGCACTCGGGACCACCCTGAGAGCCGTCCAGACAAGTCGAGGCAGCATTTCCCTTCTGCGGAGCAGGAATGTGGCTAGACCGCAGTCTTCTCGCCCGCCATGCAGCGCAGGCAGACAAAGCGGGCCTACCGAGTGGCAAGTATGACACTCCCTAGTGGCTTCGGCTGACAGACCTGCGACCGTGCCGTGCGTGTCAGAGAGGGCCGAGCTCAACAGAGAATGGCCCGTGCCATTTGAAAGTAGCCGGACGCCCACCCAGGAACCCCGGGCACCAGGAAGAAGGATGAAATTCAATCAGCGCAAGGCCCGAGATGAAACGAGACGAAGATGCATCGAGTCGCGCAACGTTTCCCCAGAACCCAGCGCACCAGCATCGGAGAGTGACAAGCCCAGAAAAGACAAGTCCAAACGGGCCAAGGGTCGAGCGCCCGTCTGCCCGACCATCCGGAGCAAGAGGGGTGCGAGATTCAGATCGGGAACACCAACCTCTCTGCACCTCTCCCCCCCTCCCGGTGTCAGAGGTCCCATTTCGCGTTAAGGTGCGGGGCGACCCGACGATAGCTGTTCTGCAACTTGTATTGTATGCAAAATATGGCCATCATGTTCAAGACCAACCATTTAACCCACTGCCGCTTTCGAAATTCTCGTAGGCCTACTTGAGGAAGTTGGGTGCTCTGTCCCCTCCACGGACAAGCCACGCGCCACAGGCGCCTAACTCGTTGGGCGTTTGTGGCAAGACCAGCAAAGCGACGTTCTCGTTGAATGCACACTCCGCTGCTCTCATCGACTAAGTGATCTCAATCTATTGAGCCTGGCGGGGCTCGCTATGTATATAAACTGCTATTTGTGCTGGCTTTTGGGGACTTCTAAATGCGTACGCGTTTGCGACGCCACAACCGCGACGCGTTTTCGAACGAGTCACGTTGAGTCTGGGCCACGATATCGTCATTTCTTGACAAATACGGAGGGGGAGGGGAGGGGGTCCCCCGGTCCCCGGGGGCTCGACGAATAAGAGAGGTGGGTGTCCAAAACTAAGGTTCCGCACCCCTCTTGATCCGGAGCTGTACAGCTGCGCTGATAAGGTTACGGCGCCTCCCGAGTGGCTTTGCTCACGTAATCTCTGCCCAGCAGTCGCACACTCAGGCAGGCCCACGCTCCCTATCGACCCTCCTCAAGAACAAGGTGAGCTCGCTGTCGCCGACGACGACGACATACCGATCCCCTGACCTCGTCTCGTCCGTCTGCCCGTTCTTTTCTCAGCCGCCATGGTCAACCTCCGGTCTCAAAAGCGCCTTGCCGCATCCGTCTCGGGCGTCGGCAAGAGAAAAATCTGGCTCGACCCCAATGAGCAGGCTGAGATCGGAAACGCCAACTCGCGCACTCACGTCAAGAAGCTCATCAAGGACGGCCGCATCATCATCAAGCCCACGACCGTTCACTCGCGTGCGCGCACCCGGGACCTCCTCGCCGCGAAGCGCAAGGGTCGCCACACCGGCCCCGGTAAGAGGAAGGGTACCGCCGATGCCCGTATGCCCACGAAGGTCCAGTGGATGAGGAGGCAGCGGGTTCTGCGTCGGCTGTTGAGGAAGTACCGGGAGGCGGGCAAGATCGACAAGCACCTGTGAGTCTACGATGCGTTTTCTCAGCACGCGACGGGCGATTTATGCAGGCGCCCGCGCTCCACAGCTACCACTCGCTCTACCAGAAGTCCAAGGGTAACGTCTTCAAGAACAAGCGTGTCCTCATGGAGTACATCCACAAGGCCAAGGCCGAGAAGTCCCGTACCAAGGTCCTCTCCGACCAGATGGAGGCCCGCCGTGTCAAGAACAAGGTGCGTTTGATCAGAGTTGATAAACTTTTGTAAGGTCTCACAACCCTCTCAGGCTGCCCGCGAGCGTCGCGCTGCGCGTGTGGCGGAGAAGAGGCAGGCGATCCTCGCCGTCGAGCACGACGCGCCCGTCCTCCAGTAAACAGGAGACATCCCTTCCCCCCTCAGCCCTCACGCCCGTCCCACCCACCGCCGCTATACTCGTACTCTGTATCCTATGCTATGCACGCCCCACGATCAGTACGCAAGCCCATGCCGCATGTTTTCTACACGGTTTCTCGATGTCATCTCCGTCCGCAGCACGGAGCTGTTGCAGGTTACTCTCGCAGGATGATAATCGCGCTCGGTTGAATCGATGTACACTATCAACTCTGTTGAGAACGGCTGCGAATGGCATAAGCCCGGAGTACGTCCATCCCTGGTGTGTGACCTAAGATTCGATGAAAATAGCGACGCTAGCAAAACGCCACTGCAGGGTGTAAGGTTCGTAGCCCTGCCCGCTATAATTATCCTTGCGACATGGGGATTCGCACAATCGCCCTTTCAGAAGTACCTCTGTTGCTGAACTGTTCGCACAGAAGACGCAGCAATCACTGATTGTTGCACGACATACTCGGGAGGTCGGGCCAGTATCTCAATTACCATCGCACGCCTTCATACAAGCGTACACACACGCCTACAACCCATGATCATCCTCCTCCCCGAGGGCCCGAACTATGCCGCCTTCCTCAGGGTCCACCCCATCCGTCCAGAGCCGCCACTGGGGTGGGGGTCAGAGCAGAACGTGCGCGAGGTCCATGCACATGCGCTTCACGTCCCGCTGCTTCGCGACGGCCTCGACCATCTCCCGCGTCACCACGATCACGTCCTGCGCCTTCACTTCCTCCCGTACCTCGCCGTTGTAGTCGTCCTCGGACTTCGGCTGTGCCAGGGAGGGGGTGTCGGCGGGGCGGCGGCGGACGAGCAGGCCGCACTCGTTCAAAGCGAACGCGGCGTCCTCGACACGCAGGTTCGTCGCGCGCGCGATGTCCGCGAGCGTGCAGCGCACGACGACGTGCGTCGTTGCGCTCCCGTCTGCGTGTGCCGTCGTCTCCAGCGCGCACAGCGAGGCCCACATCGGGTCTGCAGCCCAGATTAGCCTCACAAGAATAGATTGGACGTAGACGGGAGACGCACCGTTCATGTCGTTCGCGTGTGCAGTGCGCAGGGCAAGGGCCGCGGCGGGGATCTCCTCGCCGTCCCAGCCCTTGGTGCTCTTGCGCTTCTTCGTGCGCGAGACGCTCGAGCCGTCCTCGGTGTCGCGCGCCGGCGACTGCACGAACGCGTCCGACACCTCGCCGACGGGGCCCGTCGTCACGACCTGCGCCGTGTCTGGGGGAAGCACCGAGAGCAGCCGTCTAAGAAAAGAAAAGTACGCGGGTATACGCGGTTTGCGTGAATACATATCCGTTCGGCGGCCGCGGGGGGCGGGGACGCACCGGAAGAAGCGCACGAGCGTCGAGATCCAGTAGGTGAGGTAGCTCCGGAGCCCGAGGTCGGAGAGTGGGCGCTCGGGCGTGCCCACCTTACCTGCGCGCCGGGAGAGCTCGTAGCCTGTGCAACGTACAACCGGGTCAGCATGCTGACTGCGGTGGCCCGCGCACTCTAACGGCGCGCGGAGTGCAGAGGAGACTTACTGAATTCGATGAGGAGCATGCCGTAGCCCTTCTTTTGATAAGGCGGAAGCACGACGATGCAGGCGAGGTTGTAGTCATCGTAGGACAGTTTTTCCTGCGCGTATGCGGAGGATCAGCGGCCGCGCGTGCGCTGTGCCCGGGGTGCGCCCGCCGCGCCTCACCTTCGAAAAGAACCCGAGGACGTGGTCGCGCTGCGAGTCCGCGTCTGTGAGGATGTAGAACAGGACTACGCGATATCGAGAAGCGTGCGTCAGCGCGGCGCATCAGCAGGAGCAATGACACCATCGGCGCGGACGCACAGTTGTCGCAGTCGAAAAAGAGGGTCTTTATGTCAATGAAGAGCTTGCCGAAGAGCGACAGGTTCTGGCAGTAGAGCTAGCCGGCGGACAGGCAGGTGAATGAACGCCCGATCGATGCGCGGAGTTGGGTAGGGCCGCACGCACCTTCTCCTTCGCGCCGTCGACTTCCCAGATAATGTGCGCGCCGCGCTGATAGACTTTACGCCCTGGCGGACTTCGCCTGCTACACTTTTTCTAAGCCACCTGGCGGCCGTCAGCGCGGTGGGACGTAATGCGCGGCTGTGCAGACGCACGACGTGCAGCTCCCAAGAGAGCCCCTCGGCCATGTACTTGAAGCACCGGTCGCAGACCCACAGCGTCGAGTGCTGGATCGTGCCCTGGCTGCGCCCCAGCCCTCCTGCGAGAAGGTCGGAGGTGCGCCCTTGCGCGCGAACGGAGGCGCGCGAGACCCCTGAGATCTTGGAGACAGAGTGCGGTGTGTGCGCGCTCGGCGTGCCCCCCTCGTCCGCCTCGGCTTCGGACAGAGGGTAAGGCGAGAAGTACCTGCCCCGTTTCAGCACAATCAAAGGGCGCGCAGCGCGCAGAGGCAACAGAGTGGCACCCACCACGTCTTGATCTGCCACCGCCCGAAAACGACCTTGTCGAAGTTCCTCCTTGCGGAGATCTGCTGGGCCTGCTGCACGCCGTACTCTTCCTCCGTGATCGGGCCCGCGCCGTCGTGCTCGTGCTCGTGGTCCTCCTGCTTCGCGGCCGCGCCGGCATCGGACTTGCTGGGCGAGCCTGGCCGGCGCGCGCTCTCCCCCGCGACGGAGCCTCTCTTTCTCTTGCGGCTCGTGCCGTTGCTCGCGCCGTCCGCCTCGTGCCCGCCTGCAGGCCGCACGTCACGCGCGGGGACCCACTCGTCGAGCCGTTTGTCTGTGTTTACGTAGTGCACGTAGACGGCGTCGCGGTTGCGCTCGAGGACGTGCGCCTGCTCTGTCAATGGAATGGGATGGAGAGCCGCGTGAGGCAGGCGGGCTGCAGCGCGGGCGGGGACACTCACGTTCGACGCCGTCCTTGGTCACCGTGCAGGCCTCTCTATCGCCGTCATGGGCGTCCGCGGGCGGGAAGGTCTTGGGCATGAGGCTGCGTTGCGCTTCGCTGTGGTCTTCGTGAACCTCCGCTCGCCTTGGCACAAGCGATCGCGGACGAGTCGAGTAGGTGCGAGCCTGGAGGCTGAGAGATGGTATCGAGCAGCACACGGTGTATCTCCGTCAGTACGCGTGATTCGGAAGCAAGAGGCGAGTGAGCTGAGTTCTCGTCGTGGTGGTTATAGAGAAAGACGTGATCTGGGTTTCATACGCGGTGGCGGCCATTTGCAAGGACATTGATTGAGTGGACTGTCAATGTCACCCTCCCTTACATTCATTCAAGAGTCCTTGGCGTGCAACTCTCAGCTTCATAAAGTGCCAATGTATCGCGCCGCCAGCCCGCAATTAGCTATGCTCTTGGGCTGGCCGTGGCGCGCGAACTGCCAATTCAACGCGCACGGTAGCTCGCGCCTTCGCCGCGCGCCGGGCGAACAACCTCCGGACCGGCCTTCCGCCGCCGTTCTTGCTTCACAACTTCCTTCCCCCCATGGGTCTGCCCGCACCGTGGATGGTTTTACGAGATCACAAAGGCATTCCCCGTGTAGTGTGCAGGAGACTTGAACCCGATTAATATTCTAAGGAAACCAAATTTCCAAGACATAGAACGACTAGTACAGACCGAGCCGAGGAGTCGACGGAGACACCAGCCTCAGCGTACTATCCGCACCCGCAAACGACGCGTCCACAGGAGGCGTCCCATACCGCGCCATTGGATCAGCCCAGCCAAGTCCGACCCTCCCGCCATCTCGCACACCGTTTCCCGACCTGCGACTCGGTCCAGCGTGGGTGCCTGGGGCGTCCGGCGAGGTCCCGCCCGCCCAGTCGTCCCCGTATATCTCGCGCATGACCTCGTCCATCGGGTCCTCGGCGTCGTCTTCTCCATTCACGTCTTCGTGCCGAGCGCCGTCATGTAGGGCCTCCGCGTCCTTCTGCTTGCGCTTCCCGCCGAACCGAGGGAGCCGCCCGCTGAACATCGCCTGGCACGTCCTAGGGGTAAGGCTCGCAAGCGTCAGGACCGAACGGCGCACGTCTGCCCGTCTCGTGTAGCCGATCCCGTTCCCCATCTGGCGCACGCCTTTGGGCAGCTCTGGCGCGGGGACGGGGATGGGCAGGGGAGGCGTATCCGCGCGCGTCCGTCGGTTCCGGAGTTTGCTCGTCCAGCTGGGGGCGTTCAGAGAGTCATCGGTGCTCCCGAGAGATAGTCCCAGGAAAGACCGAGCGTGGCGTAGTTGCACAGGAGACGGTATAGGTTCACCAGCAAGTTCCTCAGCGGCAGCTCCGAGAGACATCCCAGAAGCCGAGCTCTGCAGGTCGAAGTTGAGGCTAGAGTATCGCCGTAGGTTTCCGATCTTAGCAGAGGCCCCAGAGACCCCAGCTGGAAGCGTCCCAAACTCCCCAGATAAGGTCTCCGAATCTTGCCTTTCCGGTGTGCCATCATCGGGTGCTGGACTGTCGAGCGCAGGGGAAGACTTCGCAAAGTCCTGAGGCTTGACCGTGACGTCGCTCAGGCCGTAGTCATTCCGTAGAGCCTGGAGGTTTCCTCGAGTCCCCGAGATTTCAGAGGAGACAGAAGCGCCAAATGGTGAAGCAAGATGTTGCCAGTTGAAAGCGAAGGAATCAGCCGACTGAGTAGGTACGAGAACGGGGTTGTCCTCAAGCTCTTCGTGCTCGTCAAGGTCTTGCAGAACAGGATGTTCATGCCGGGCAAACGGGGCTTTGATACTGTTAGTACATCCAACAGAGGCGAGGGATGCAAATTCCGGATTACCTTCAATCTGCTTGGTCGCGATGTCTTCCCAGCTACTACAAGGGGGTACGCTTCAGCTGCAGGCTGTATCGCCAACGGCAGGGAACAGGACTCACATGCCATGGAAGTATGCGTGCATTCGTGCTCCAGGACCATCGATGCGAAGCGCGGGATTCCGTTGAAGACACTGCAAGGCCACAGAGTAAGCACGCAGGAATTAACCAGCAATGGGGGACGTACTCGTGTAATCAGCTGATACATGTCTTCCTCCATGCCCAGGCGGTATCCCGATAATGTCGCATGGAGGACTTTACTCCGGACGATGGCAGGGTGCTCCATCTCGCTGATACTTACGAACGGATGCTGAGGGCGCACACGGCTTTCAGTGCGATTTTTGGACAATTGGCAGTAGTACAACGTACGTTTCCTGTTGCTGCCCAAAACAGTACCAGCCCGAAACTCCACCAGTCGACGGCGTAGTCGTGCTCCCAGCCGAGTAAAATCTCCGGAGCTTGATATCCCAGAGACGACACAGAGGGAACAACCTGGGGCCGCAAGTGCCTTTCGACATCGTCGTGAAGAAAGGCGGAACCGTCGAAGTCGGAAATGAACACATGCCCGTCCTCACCTACGAGGACGCTTTCAGGCTTCAGCGAAGTGTGAACGATCCCGAGGGCGTGCAGCCCGGATATGCCTTCAACCTGAGAAAGCATATTCAGAACAGGTATATCACCGTGTGCGCTGGTACTCACTAGCTCGGCGGCGCATAGTACCGCTTCATGAGGAGGTAACGGCCCTTGGGTCTCTACTACCGTGCGCAGATTCCTTCCATCGGTCCGGTCCTAGGACGCGGTAATTAGCATCAGGTCTCGAACATATGTGGAGACACTCACCATGACAAGGTACATCGCGCGTTCGTCTTCAAAGCTCCAAAACAAGCTTGCGACAAACGGAACGCAGCACTCCGTCGACACCCGGAGTATCTTCTGTTCAGCGGTGATACGCTCAGCAAGCCCCGCTGCGTTGTACCCCGACTTTCTGACGAGCTTGACGGTGTGCACCTTGCCGGTGTCTGTCTTGCGTGCAAGGATAGACTCTCCGGTTTCCCCGACGTTCAGGGTCCGGATGTATTCGAAGCTCGACGCGTCGACCGCGCTGGTTAGTTTGGTAGTCTGTGGAAGCCAGTGAGCTATGGATGATGTTTTCCGTGAGAGGAAACGTTTACTTTGAGGGGGCTTCGAGGGAGGCCTTCTGTGGCTTCGATGATGACGCTGAGTGGCTTGCGCTTCTTCTTCTTGACCACCATGACTTCCTAGCATCCCGCAGCGTCAAAACGCGGTTCTGAGATGAACACTGCTTGGAGTGGGTACCTCGACATCGTCATCGAGCCATCCTGAGTCGACTGTTCGGATGTCGCCAACCTGCTGAAGGACAGAAAGCCACCTTAGTCCAGTACGTCGAGTGCAGTGGGGGTTTTGAAACTCACGTCGACTTCGAAGCTCGAGTCGTGTGATATACTGCTGCCTCTCCAACCGGGCACAGAGTCCACACTGAGATGCGATCTTGAGGCAACGACATGCTCCAAGCTCTTGACTCGCGGGAGTGACTGCTAGTCGCATGGGCAGTGTCAGTTGAGTCGTTCACTTGACAATACAGTAGGCGCGATGCACACCTGCGTGAGAAGAGTCTGTGTCGAGGACAACGTCTCTCCGTATGACGTTCCGCGCGACAGAGGGGACATACGAGGTTCCGGCTGTGAATCTTCGAATACCTGGAGGATGAAGACCGTAGTGTCAGAAGCGTATACTTGGTCTCTGTTCTACCTCACGTGGCGGGACGCAGCTCTACATACCGTCTGGAGCGGCGAATTGGCGAGCCGCGGTGATTTCCTCGAGGACATCCTGTATAGTGTGCACGTCTATGACTCGGGGAGTGAAGGGAGCAGGGAGTGGAGAGGAAGGAGGTGGTGGTTCTGAACGAACCAACTGCTTCCAAGTTCGGATGCTCACCGCTTCCTCGAACCGAGATCGACACCGGATCTCGATCCCACCACCTCCTGCGAATGCATCTTCGCGGTGCCGGCGAGTGTAACGACAGGAGTAATACATTCCAATTAGCTGGACTCTTCAAGCCGCTGTAAGGCGGGCAGGGGTACATGCATCTAGTTCTACATAGGGCACATATGAATACTATACAGTCCGGATCCGAATCCAAGCTACAAGTCGTTGCGGTCGTGTCTTTGCCGTCTCTTTGGACGACCAGGGGAAGGATAGGAGGCTTTAGAACTCGTCGTTGCCCCAACCGCCGCGATCGCGCATGCCGCCGGTGCCGCCGAGCTTGCCTTTGCCTCGCGACTTCCTACCGCCGAGCTCCTTGTACATCTCGCGCATCTCGACCTTGGAAGGCCTCGTTGTACCCTCCGCCTCTTGCTTCCACTGCTCTTCACGGATCTCTCGGGGAGTCTGTTGGCCCGAGCGAGGAGACTCATACCCGGAGCGGGAGAGGCTAGGGGGAGCGCGGGTGGGCACGCTTCCAAGGAAAATGGTACGCTGGAGGAAATGGGCGCTCAGTACGGGCTTAGCCACAGGATATCATGAAACCGTAAACATACCCAGTTCTGCTTAGACTCGCGTTTCGTCCACTTGCCCGGAGGCAAGCTCTCGTCGTGGAAGTTCTCCTTCCGATAGTGCTGGAACCACACTACATCGCCCTTAGTCAGCAACCCTGCGCCCTCTCCTCCCGCACCTGAGTCATGCTCACCATAATTCAACGTCTGGCTCTTGTTCCACTTCTTCGACACCCGCGAGCACCGCGAAAGGTCCCGAATGGACAGTTGCGAGAAGATACGCTGAGAGACATCCGTAGGGAAAGCCCGCAAGGGATCCGTCGAGTTCGGTTTCTGGGCAGTGATGGGCTGGAGGGGGCTTGGGCGTGCCCCTCTGCGGGTGGGGGATTGTGCGCGGGAGCCAGGACGAGAAGCCGGCCGAGACTGCGAGGGCGTTCCGGGGTGAGAGACCTAGTGAGAGGTCAGAGACCGTAGTTCAAACTGTAACCGAAAAAATTCTACGCACGACGTTCACGAGCTCTTCGTCGTCGTCGTCCCGGTCGTGAGAATCCGCGTGCGAGCCGAGCTGCTTGTCGAGCGACTCGAGTGTCTTCGTGCGTAGTACGCCTTGTAGTAGACTCATGGTGGTTGTGGGTCAGGTGTGGGTGGAGGGGATGGTGGTGGTAGCTGATAGAGCGATGGGCTGTCGAGGCTCTCCGAGTCCGGCGAGCCCTGCCTCAGATCCTCTCCAGATGCGGGGGAGCACGTGCATGACGTCACCCGGCCCTAAGCTCCGGGGGCGTCCCGGTATGGAAGGTGTCCTGATTCAGGCTCTCGTCCAAGACGCTGCGCACAAACGTTGGTTCCTCCCTTACGCTTGCGCTGACGCGCTGACGATTCAATTTATTCTGACAAGCATTAATTTGTACTGTGAATGTGATGAGATGAGAGTGGCGCAGCGTCAGAAGCAGAGAACAACGGCCTTTCCACCGACGTCTACTCTTCCACACTTCTTGAACGCATCTGCAGTGTTGCTCGCCCAGAGGTTCTAATCATACGCCTGCATATCTGGACAGTCCAAGTCGAAGCCCTCCATTGCAAATGCGTCATCAATATATGACAGTCACGACATCCGTGTAGTCAATGACAGTCAAGGATATCTAAGTACGGATGCACGGTCCGCCTTCATATTGTCACCACAAGAACGATATCTGAATACAGCTACAATTAATGATCACATCGTATCTTGGAGGACCGCCATGATATCCTTCTGGAAGCGTACAAGATATGCAGCAAGTTCGTCGGCCGGGAGAGTCGAGTGGTCGAGAGCCTGTCCCAGTTGAGTGCGGAGCTGCCAAATAGACCCAGATAGCGTTTCCGTATCCGTGTTCAATTGTCCAGAAGAGCGTAGTGCGAGATAGCCAGAGTAGTTCAGAGCTTGATCGGTTGAAGAAGAGAGCGACGAGGGATTACCCGGAGTAGGGCCTTGCGCCGCACCGCTAGCTTGCTCGTACGGCTTTGCTCCCGGTCCCTATCTTCTTGTTCGGTCAGGTACTCGGCAACGCGCCGTGCCTCGGCGACGACAGGCGGGGGGAGATCGGCCAGTCGTGCAAGGTCGAGGCCTGAAAAGTGGTGAGCGTAGAGCACGACAAACCCTGGAAGACGGTGTATCACCGTAGTGGTCGAACGTCTCCGGAGCACCGTCGATTATCCTACAAGCAGTTCAGAAAGTAGCATGGACTACTGTATCACGACTTACTTGTAGTGGAAGGTCATCCCGAACTTGGAAGCCGTGGGACGTGATTTCTACCACGGCACCATGAGAGGATGCACGGATGATGGCGACGGTATGATGGCTGACCTGGACTGAAAGATGCAAGCTGCAACAACAAAAACTTTCAGCACCGAACATAGCAAGTACCGAGCGCATACTTGACTACAGAAGGCTGGCGTGACAGCGTCGTAGTGAGCTCTGCAAAGTGACTTGATTCCATGACGCGTGAGCGCGGTGACATCTAGAGCAGCACACAGCGACCTACGTTGCGAAGAATACGAAGGGCTTGATTGAGGAGACGCATGAGCTTAGTATATCTCCAGGGAAAAAGCGCTACGTACCTTGAGCCTAATCAACTCCTCCGCAATGGCATGTGAGATGGCCACGCCCTCCCTGACGGATGTGCCACGCCCGACCTCGTCTATCAAGACAAGCGAGTCCACGGTGGCCAAACCTAGTACAGAAAGCCGAGATTTAGCTAACCCGCGAGAAGCTCGAGTGGAGAAGCAGAGAGACCGAGGATCATCGCCGTCGATGCCATCTCGTTTGCAAAGGTGCTCAGACTCTTCTCCAGATCGTCGTCGTTTGATAGCCGTGTCAGGAGTGCGTCTTGAATGCTGATCAAACCGCAGTCGTATTAGAGTCAAGGAGAGCACAAGCGTGCGAGAACGACAAACTGGAAGGAGCCGTATTCGGCTGGCACGAAGCAACCACACATGGCCATCACGCTAAGGAGCGCGATCTGCTTCAAGTATGTGCTCTTCCCCGACATGCTGTGTAGCAATCTTCAGATCGGCTGCACAAAGACGTATCCGAGAAGGGACATACTTAGGCCCTTGGACAATTTGGAAGGAAGACGCTTCACAGCAGTACACGTCGTTCGGGACCATTGCTCCAGCAGACTGGACGCTTTCGAGTACAGGGTGCCTGCCTCCCTTGATAGCGAGTGTCCCTGTAAATTCTGGGCGGACTAGCACAACAGCTTAGTACTAGTTGCCCTTCCGCCAAGAAATGCTGGCTCACCGTAGTTACGCACTAACCCGTGCGACCGTCAGTGATTGCACACGCAGCCGTTCGAGATATTCACGTACAAATCGAAGCATGGGCGAAAGACCATAGCACATCCAGCAGCGCAACGGCTTCTGAGGCTTTGTACAAAGCGCCGATATCCACTACGATATCGTCGGTGAGATCTTGGATGATCCTGTATAATGTTGTCAATACGCATCGCAGCGGCGCAAAGATGGGAGAGGTACTTGTCGCTGAGGATGAGTGTTTCGTCCAACGCGTCCTTCATCCTCGCATTCCTCTTTTTCTGTTGAACGTCTCAGCGCTGTTAGTTAGGATGCAAATGCGATATGTGCTTACCAGTTCGATGGTAGAGAATACCAGACGCCCCTTCTGTGCGGTGACGTCTATGAATCCTCGAGGCAGCTCACCGCCTGCATCACTCAAGTCCGTCTTCTTCAGTGCGAAGACGAACCCCGCGTCGGCATCGCGGTAGACCAGGGTGAGTGGGAGGTCGTGCTCTTCGGCAAGGCGGCCGCGCAAGGCGTAGATGTCCCCCACGTTCTCCTTGTACGTCTCGCGAGCAACGTCTAAGAGGCGATTATAGTTCGCCTAACACGGTCGCGTTAGGCTGAGACGTTGATAGCACCGCCAGCGTAAACTCACCTTGACTGCGTATACGCGAGCGTTCACAGCGTTCAGACCACCCTAAGAAGTTGTTAAGCTTCTCGACCGTAGGCCTTGATAGAAAGCCCTTACTTTTGCAGGAGCAGCCTCCTCGTTGAGGCTGTCTCGCACGAGCTCGTCGATCTTGGACAATCGCTCGTCCGATATCATCTTCGAGATCCATTACTTCTGGCGAGATACCATGGCACGATATTGACACGAAACGCACCTCGGCAATGATCTGTAGGAGCTGAGCCCGGCTGCCTTCGAGTGCCTTGGCAAGACGGGGCAAGCTTTGGACGATGTTCCGCAGGTTCAGCATCTGGGCGACGCGTGCGGAGGCGGATTTCGCGCTGCTCGTCTCGCGGACTTCGGAGGAAGCCAGCTAATCGCATACATGCACTTCAGGATATCACCAGGAGGCGAGTGCGGCGTTCCTTACCGAGCTTATGAGCTTGTCGAGGTCGAGTTTGTTGAGAGGTTTCATCGCGTTCTTGACTTCGTTAAAACGATCTTCAGTCTGGATCAACTCTGCGAGGGGATTGAGCGAAGCCAGCTGAAGATTAGTGGTGAACGCTTTTACCCTCTACCACGTCAAGACGAGCTTCGAGTGCCGATTTCACTGGTGCAAGGATGTCAGAATGAACCGCCCGAAGAGTGAATCGCTACTAACCTGTGATAGGTGCCAGTATGTTAACTCGCAAGAGGCGAGAACCCATGGGGCTGAATGTATGGTTGAGCAGGCTAGATTTTGCATGTCAGCGTCAGCGTCATATAGGATGCCCGAGGGCTTACCCGAACAGTGAATGTGCGCTCTTCCTCGCCGACATGTTGCCTACCAGCTCCAGGTTTCGGGCAGTGCCGGAGTCGATCAGCATCGTTCCCTCTACCTGCGTGTAACGTATGAGGAGGGAGTTGGCAACATATCGGGTGTTGAGTCTGAGCTCGGCATGCTTGAACAAGGCGCTCGCAGCCGAAAGGGCATAGTATCTTGTAACAGTCAGGAGAGGACCCATGGAGCGCATATATGCGCATATACTGACTTATTGGAGACCGCTACGAGAGTAGCTGCACGCTCGTCGTCGTCTATGGTGAGCTGGTTGACAAACTCCAGCCCTGGTATAGGACTTCAGCGATAGTTGGCACATGAGAGTAGTATCCACCAAACCTGCGTTCTCATTCCAGTATTTGCGCATGACGGGTTCGATAGGGACACCTTCGAATTCGTCGGTGATACACTGAACGAGTAGGGAAGTCGTGTGGGATTTGTTGCCCCCAGCCGGCATCGATATGTCAGTGAGAGAAAGAAACGTGTCCGGGACGAGAATCATGGAAGGGTTGTGTATATGCATCTGATGCAGCGTCTTCACATAGGTCGGGCAGTCCGCGAGCTGCAGATAGGCCATTAACGAGACCGCGCGCATACAAGGAGCATATAGGTACCTGAATCAAAGCGACACGTCCCGTATCTTTGTCAAGCGCTGCCATTCCGACTTCTCTGCCGACACCACGTCCTTCGAGCACCGCGATGATGAAACTTCCCTCTGGGCCGCGCGATGAGGCAGCAGTCTGGGGACGTGCGGTGGTGGGGCGCGAATGTGCTGACCAAGGCCGGGACATCGCCGTCGGAGGGCGCGATGTAGGAGGTCGCGTCGATTGTGGCCTAGATATGGAGGACATCGAAGCGGACGGTGGTGGGATGGAACAAGGCTTGCGAGGTCAGCAGAAGACGCGTTAACGCGTCGCGTCGCGGTCACGTGGAATAGAAGCACTGTACATGGCCGCGGCCTGCTGGCGAAGGCTGCCGCGCAGGTTCGTAGGGAGGCGTGCAGATCTGAGACCTTGCGATGTCAGTCAACGGCAGCACCGGCGAGCTGTCTCATGACTGTCTGTCCCGCTGGCTCTAGTCCCAACGTTGTGTCCGAAGATAAGTTCACTGACCTAGATATATTCGTACAATGTTTGACGCATGTAGTCTCGACGTGGATCCCCGCGCTCATACAACACGTCAACTCGAAGCTGCGAACACGCTACCTTCCTTCGATACGTAGCATCCCAGAGCAGTACTCCAGACGTACTCGTGGCGAAGCACCCCGCTGAGAACCCTGTACGCCTCCAGGTCTGCGTAGGGGACATTCGTCCGTGGGTCCAAGTAACGCGCTCCCCGCCCAGTGATGGGGCAGATCTGTGTCGGACGAACTGAGGGGAACAAGGTAAATCATTCTATCGCATATGTGTGAAGGAAGTACGCACCGAAGGGCCGACCCTTGGTGGTATAGACGCGCATATTCTCCCAGTCTGCGTGGTCACCGAACATAGCCGTCATCGTGCTGCTCCACGAAGGTCGAGGGGCCCTCTCTACTTGTTCGAGCTCATGCACGACATATTGCTTCGCGGCCTTCTCCTTGCGATATACTGGCTGCGGAGGTGGAGGTTGGGGCTGAGGCTGTGGGTAATATGCAGGAGGCGGCAAAGGAGGCGGCCATTGCTGGAATGGCGCTTGTGGAACTGATGGGGACGCGTATGGCGGGGCCATGTACTGTGGAGGAGCGGGTGGATATGGATAGCCCGATGCGCCAGCCTGGGGCATGGGATACGGCGCAGGATTGGTATTCGTCACTGGTGCGGGGCCGGGGTCGACTTGGACGGTGGTCTCTTCTGCCTTGCTGATCCACCGTAGGAGGGGACCTTGCACAGTTGCACGGACCACCCGGGCCTTCCTGCGTTTCTCTTCCTCTATGGTCAGATAGTTCTTATGCTCTTCGATGTTCCCTTCTTCCATGTCGAGTGCGCGTGCGATGAGCTCAGCCTGGGTGAGTGCTTTGTTCTTAGACTTGGCACGCTTCGGCGCAGAGGATTGCTAGAACGGATCGTCAGAGACAGTCAGCCAAGGAATCGCGAGCACGGACCTTGCGCTCCTCGTCCTTCGCCCTGCTTACTGCGGCGGAGGTGTTCGCGATGGTATGTGTTCGCATACTGTGTCTGCGGCCGAGTGCCACACTTGGCGACTCAACAGGCTCGTCCGCTGGGCCGGCATCGAGCGAGGTGACTTCGCCTGTCTCCGCGTTCACGGCGACGCCTATAGAGACGCGTCGGCGTATCTTCTTCTCTTTCTCGGGCGGTGCTATCAGCTCGGGGTGGAAAGTGGCGGCTTGTCGCGCATGTGCGAGCGCGGTTATGCGTTCCAGATGCGTTCGGTTAGTCTGCAGAGGGTCTTGGGGGTTACTGTGTTGAGGTAGGCCGAAATGCCATACGGCCAGGCAAGAGCTAGCATACCTTGCGCACGCGCGACTCCTCCTGCCGAATCATCTTCTCAGCCACTGCATCGACATCCTCCTGCTGGCCCTCCTCGTCCGTCGACTCGAAGTCGGACTCGAAGATGTCTTCCTCATCTGCGCAGACACGCTCGCAATCAGACATGCGTCTGGACGAAGCCCACGGCACGCGCACCCTTGTCCATCGCAAAGTCTGCATCCTCATCCACGTCTATGCCGACGTCCTCTGCTTTGAACTCGGCGAGTGCAGCTTCCATGCGGTTTCCCGCGGTGCTCCTCTTCGGGCGACGAGAGACGAGTGAATCCTCCATATTTATAGCGGCCAAGAGCGACAAAATACAGAGCTCAGACGAGAGGCGTGTGCTGGGGCGGTGGTGGTCGACTTGAGACCCGCGCGCGCTTGCCGAGGTTCGCCTCCGTCACGGCAGGCTGGTCACGGTCCGAAAGCGGGCGAGGAGAAGAAGGATGGAGGCTGCCTCCGCCCGCCTGCCACTCAAGCGATCGGAAGGTAAGCAAAATGTCAGCCTCTCGCTGGGGCAGACATGCGTATGTCTCTCTGGACCATGTTTGTGCTTTGCTTCTAACGACGACCACCGCCGGACATGTCTTCCTCCAAGTTGCAGCCCCGGACGCCGACCCCGACAGAGACCATCGGGCACCTCCAGCATGCTAATCCAACTGCCGGGCCAACTCAGCTTTCGAAGGCGCACCCCAACATTGTGAACTATGCCATCTCAGCGGCGGCTGTCCTCTTCGGGGTCGCCTTCATAGGCGTGGTCGTCCTCCTTCGCCGATGCCAACGGCGGCGCAAGCAGAGCGTTCTCGACGCTCAGATCGACGCTCGGCTCCACGAGAACGAGGAGGTCGTCTCCCGCATGACTATGGCCGCCAGTCGCACACAGTCCCTCGCTAAGCTGCCCAATGCAGCTCTCCTGAGGAACCACTCTGGCATGCGTCACCCGCTCCCCTCCCTTGCCGCGGCCCGTACGACCTCCACCAACTCTAGCACGGCAACTCTCGTTGGCGCTCGCCAGGTCTGCATCTACCCGGAAGGCCCGGAGCTTGCTCGCACTACCGCTGTCTCTAGCATCGACGCACCTATGGTGTCGGCTTCGACCATCAACGCCGTGCTTGCTCGTGCCGCTGCTCCTAGGAGGCACTCGCCGCGGTACAGTCGGTTTGCTCCGGCTGTCGGTCCTCGCTTCGCCAATACGATCGCGGCCCCTCTCTCTGTGCAACCATCGGCGCCCTCTACTCAGCCTGCTCCTGGAAACAGCACTCGAGTCGCGTCTGAATCTTCCCGTGGCTCTCGCTCCCCGGTCGTTTCTCACATCGGCCCTCGCACCCGCTCGGAGAACGACGAGAATGCTCATCGCGAGGCTGCTATTGTCACTCACCCTGTCGCCAACTACCCTCCTCTCGAGTGGAGTGATGGGCTCACGGCGACGCGTCGCGCTAGCGGGGGCGCTACTGTCTCCTGGAACCACGGCGTCGGTGTCAGCGTCATGTCCGCGACCAGCACAGGCAGCCTCGGTTTCCCCTCGCCCGTCACGCCTTCGCTTGGCTTTTCGACCCCCGGAACCACTGGCAGCGCGTTCGTCTCGCCCGCGCAGTCTTTCTCGGACGACGCGGGCGTGACTACCCTTTCGCCGTGCCCACCCGCGCCGCACCTGTCTCTCGGATCTCTAGGCTCGCTAGGTTCTCTCGGCCGTGCCGGCGCATCTTTCGCGAGGAGCAACACAGCTTCTAGCTTCGGCGCGGCGGGCGGGAGCCTGAAGAACGCGATCTCGCGCTTGGACATCGCGGTGCCTGTCGCCGGATACTCGGGGGCGCAGCTCGCGCACATGCAGGTCTCGCCGCACCTCGCTGGCTCGGAGCCTGAGGGCGTCTTCGCTGCTGAGTCTTCGGTGTCGCGCTCAGAGGACGGGGCCGTGGAAGGCAAGGTGGGGGCGGGCTTGGTCCAGGGACAGCCGACGGGGAGCGAAGAGAGGTGGTTCACGGAGGTCGACTGGTTCGCGGAGGACGGTCCGCTCGCGATCACCGACGGTGACCAACCGGTCACTGCCCCTTGCCCCATCGGGTGGATCGCCTGCGATGACTCGATGTATGCTCGCGCAGGGTGAGGATAAGTACTGTCACTGTGCACCATCGGGAAACTGCAGAGGATGATATGATCTTGGCATGACTGCTTCCCAACTCGATTATTATACCACCAAATTCTACTGCTTCTGAAACTCCATACCTGGTTCCCGGTGCTTCGCCGGTAGTGTGCCCACATATATATCATGATATCGTTCCCATTTGTATATCATTATCCATGATCCATGAGAGCGTGAGATGAAGGTATCTGTGGACAACGCGAAATGAGATTAACACAAAGGGTAGAATATACACATTCTAGATCTTGAATACAGCGTCGCACCTAGTACGTGAGTTGTACGATTTCATCACCTCCAATTTCTCCACCGTCGGCCACGCTTCGCTCAGTCGGGTAGAGGCGCTGTCAGCGTGTCCTGTGCCCGTACACGACATGGTTCTTCAAGCTGGACGCTATGGCAAGCTCAGAGAACTTGCCCCGGGAACGCTCCAGGAGCCCAGCAGGCAGCGGCTCATCGCTATACAGCTCTACCGTCAAATTACGAAGCATATCGCGGCCTCCGTGTTTCCTGCGCTTCTCCAGGCACATGGAGATTGTGCGGAGTCGAGCGTCCCAGTCTTCAATATCCCCGTACAGCTCGAGGTGGTCGAGCTTGGTGCATATTACGGCGGAGGTCGTCGGAGAGCGCCTGAGAAGGGCGGTGAATAGCTGATCGGGGAAGGAACGCAGCTGCTCCTCGTCGACGGTGAGGCGGCGGAGATTAGAGAAGGGCGTGAGGGCGGATAGCCAGGCGTGCTCGGCAAGGTAGCGGAGCGGGCCGGTGAACGTGAGGTGGGTGGCGGCGCTCGCGGGGAAGATGCGCGGGAGGTTGTGGAGGAACGCTTGGAAGAGACCGACTCGGGCTTCCGCTGCCGAAGGATCGGTGTTCCGCTCGAAGTCGGTGAGGAGCTCGAGCGATACGGAGCCGCGCTCGTCTTGCCGCCCGCCGTATACTTCGCACTCCTCGAGCGTGCTTGTCACGATCAGCTTTTCGGCGCAGCGCAACACGGGTAGACACTCCCTGTCTAGCGGCAGCATGTCCATCATGCCTGCGGCACACTGTGGGGCGGATGTGCCGTACATGTTCGCCCGTAGGAGTACCGTGGCGGAGGCGGGAACGATGAGCCTGGACATAATCTCGCGGATGTTGGCGGGGTGGTCCGTGATCTTGACATCCACCAGGCGAGAGGCGGCGAATGGAAGCGAGGGTGATGGGCCAGGTAGACAGATCGGCCTCTCAAAGCAGTTTCGTAGATTGAGCCGCTCCAAGCGACCGAAGCTGGCAATACACTCGAGGAACGGGGAGAGCTGGAGCTGGAGCGAAGGCACCGTAGCTTCGACGCCCATCTCCAAGAAGCGCAATTGGGAGGCCAAGGATGGCGTCATGGTCGTCGCAGCGGCCTGAAGCTGGATGAAGTGCAGAGAGGGGAGGAGGTGGGAGGAGATGTCCAGCAGCAGGGGCGCGGCGGTTGTAGCCACACTGGGGTCGCCATGGCCGACGACGAGCGTCGTCAAGTTTGGCATGCTCATCTGTTGCAGAATGGCATGCATCGACGACGCATCGGACGGAAGCAGAGGAATCACGCGTAGCTCCGCCACACAATCTCCTCGCAAATGGACCAGCTGCGTGGCTGGGACCTCGCACTCGTTGCCGTCGGTAGACACGACGCGTATGGTGGTGCGCGCCGCATCAGGAACTAACGCACAATCAGCAGAAATGCAAAGGAACGTGCGATAAGTACTTACAACATACGCGTCGCATTATTACCGAGGTTGAACGATACTTGAGCAGGCCTGGCGTGATGCTGGAATGTCGAGGGTCAACTGAAGAGGGGGGTGAGCTGGTGGGACGCGTCCATCGTTTATACCATCCCAGAATAATGGGAGGACCAAAGCCCTCCCAGCGGCTGCCTGAAGCGTTGATCCTGTGGGACGAACGGCGGGAAGCAAAGCGAGGCCACACAGGCTGGCACCGAGCCTCGGCAAGCCGCCCAAGTAGTCCAAGCTGGGTGATGTCATCTCGTGTAAAACAATGCGTTTGCTAGCCACAGATACAGCTTCACCACTTATCTCAGCCGTTGTTGTGCGGAGTGCTTTGATTACAGTGCAAGCAGAGGTGAGAAGTCAAGTGAAGCGGCGGTAGCTATCCACGCTGCGCACTGATCTTGAGTTCGAGCCTGACGCCAAGCACGGGCCCCTCGAGTTTCGAAGATGCCCGCAAGTTTGGGGTGTAATGACTCTGAGGTGCGTTCAAGTTTATCATGCTTTCGGCGAGAGTAGACGGTGACCAGGAACCTGAGGCCTGAGGCATGGTACTGCCAGTCGCGCGAATTAATGAGCGTCTATTCCAGCGAGGAAGAGAAGTTGTTTGTCGCTGTTAGGATCCAAGGGCGGCACCTCCGCGCAGTCCAAATCGGACTCAACCCATGTCTCAACAAAACTTCGAGCGATCTCGTTGCGTGGAACAATACTGACACTATGAATTAAAACTGGTGCAATAAGTTGGAGCCTCAATGATGCCGAAGCGGAGGCAGGAGTCGGAAGAGTGCTTCGTCTCACTCTGGCAGGAGAGTCCGACTTCATCGTCACTGTCATCAGTATCGTAGCGCAACATCGTTCTGGAAACAGTGACCGTATACATAGAAAAGCACATACAAATATTGTCAACGTCTACTAACTCTATCGTTCCCGCTTCGAGTCTGACCCATAATTCATACTACTCGTCACGGTACACACGCTTCCCCGGCATCACCTTTACCTCTAGACTGCTCTGTCTCGCGAGCTGGCGGAACCCGCGCCGATAACGCTCCAGGAACTGCTCGGGGAAGGGCGCGTCGCTGTACAGCGTGACCTTGAGGTTGCGCAACACCGCGGCACGTCCGAGTTCCTGGCGTGATTGCAAACACGTGTGGATTTGCTCAAGCTCGTGGAGATTGCGGATGTCGCCGTACAGCTCGAGGGACTCGAGGTTCGGGCAGAGAAGCGCAGGACTGCGGCGTTCAGACAGTGCACTGATGACGTGGAGCGGGGAGTTGCGAAGAGTCTCGTCGCTGATGGAGAGATCGCGAACGGTGGGGAAGTGAGCGAGCGCATTGCCCCAGGTTTCGGGGGAAACAACGCTGAGGTCGCCGCAGAACTTGAGGTGTGTGACGGGCGCACCGCGGAAGAGGTTCCCGAGATTGTCGATGAAGAAGCGGAACAGACGGGCCCGGAAAGCCCTCGCTTCGGCGGTGTCCTCTCCGGAGAAACAGTTCGGAAAGTCCATATTCACATACGGAGTGGACAACCACTCAGGGTCGACGAACGTGCCTCCGGTGTAGTCGCATTGGTACAGCGCGCTCGTGACCTCGACTTGCTTGCACGTCCGGACAATGGGCAGGCAGCCCGGGTTGCGCCCCCGCAGGGCTAGGAAGAGCGCGCCTGCCTCCCGGGGAGTGGGCGCGATACGGTCCAGGTCGGCGGTGAGAGTCACCCCGGCGTGGGCAGGGACGAGGATGGAGGATATGATCTCGCCGACGGTGTAAGGGTCGTCTGTGATGGAGATCTTCGTCAACCTCGAGGCGTTGAGCCTGGGAGGGCGCGGCGGCACATCGCTAGCTGGACCGGTAGGTAGGCGGAAGCAATTGACGAGGTGAAGGGATTCTATGCACGAGAAGGAGGGGAGACAGTCCAGGAAGGAGGAAAGAGACAAGAGTGGTCGGGGACCTAGGCCACAATGCATCGTCAGGTCACGCAACTGTGAGGCGAGGGCTGGATTTAGCGCGACAGCGGCTGAGAACAGGGTGACCCGCTCCAAGGAGGGATACTGAGGGGCCGGAAGGTTGAAGAGCATAGGTGTGGCCAAAGGTTCTCCGGCGAACTCGCAGTCGATTTTGAGCTCTCTGAGCATCGGCATGGAGGTCTGTTGCAGGACAATGCTCAAGTGAACGGCCACACGGGGTTTGAGATGAGAAACGTGCAGAGTCTGCACGCGTCCCCCGAACGCTTGCAACTCCTGAGGAAACTGGAGCTCGATCTCCGCCCCGTCGATGGTAGTGACGAGTATCTTCAACGAGCCGACGTTGATTTGCGTCGCTGTATGGGCGATCGGTGAGTGTATGATTTCAGCTGGCAGAAGGGGACTTACGTGGGGGAATTGCGTAATACGGGTTCATATCGATATCGGCCTGGTGCTCTGGAGGCGACTGAGGGTACGAGGGAGGTTGTTGTTGGGTAGAGAGGGGAACGCACCGATATTTATACCCTCAGGAAACAATCGAATGTCAGACTATGCCGCTTTCGCCATGAGGAAGTACACCTATGGCTCGTGTTGGTGGCAATTTGAACAAGCATTCCGAGCGGCGACAAGGGATCAAGCGCGGATCTACTCCGAGAGCAAATCGCGCGGGTCCATGAGTTTACTCACGCCTGGAGCGTTGTTTGTGTCCAAGCAAGTCAACTCAACACTGTACAAATTTTGAGTGGCCTCGTTACGACATTTTCTTGGTGACAGTCGCGACGGAGTTGGGTGGGCGAAGACGCCGCCGTCGAACCGATAACGCGCGCACGATCCGTACCGATACTAGTGGGCTGATGTACTGTAAAAAGGGGAGAGGCTAGACTGGCGAGTGAGTGTGAAACTCACGTTCTAAGCAGTGGCCACAACTCTCCACGCCTTGACCAGGGGGGACGGTGCCTGAGCCGGCCCGTGCTAGTAGTGACAGCTCGCGTTTGTCGTTCATGGGCTATTGCAAACTTGAAGGTAGTTCACACTGGCTTCTGACACATTCCAAGACGCATGAGCGGGCACATCCAGTCCCTTGCGGTTAGATATTGGCGGTAGGCGCGGGCACCCTCTGCTCTTGAAGTAACGTTGTGTCAGATGGACGAGAGGAATGAGAACTTCGAGAGGGGATCGTCTGGACCCGAACTGTATAACTTGACCGCCATCGGGATTCAACAAATGCAAACAACGCCCAATTTCCGCGAGACGCCCGTAGCCAAAGCGCCGTCCTGCGCCGTCGCGCCTCCTCTCGCTCACCTCTCTCGCTCACCATTCCGCCGCTTCGCTTGGTTCGGCCACATTTTTGTGCGTAGCGCATAGTCGAAGGTGCTGCGCAAGCCAACGACCATCTCGGGACCGTCACAGCTGCCAGTTGCGTCCTCGCGCTCCCGAATCCGAGAAACCAGGACCGGATTCCCGCGCCTTCCGAACCTGCAGAGATTGCACTTCACGTATGCGTACCGCAATGGTCACTCTGATGCACACTGCGTGCATAGTATGAAAATGGACCTGGAAAAAAAAATGACGCTGCCGGTGTGCCTGTGCGCAGCATATCGTGCGGTATAGGCACTTTGTGAAGGAAGACTCGTCAAGCATACGCTATTTGGCCGGGTGGCCTCTTAGTACGCACTCGCTGCGGTCGTCGAGGACATACGCATACATAACAGCGGGTATCCCCATTTCTGCGGACACTAATATGTATTTTCGGGGTCATTGGAATAAGACTCGGAACATACATTGATACATACTTATACTATGGAGATTCGTGCGTGCATGAGCCGTCGGCTTCTAGCTATACAAAACTCCCCCTTAATTCACTGTATGCCTCTTTGCTCTGTCAACGAGCTTGACAGATTTACCGAGTCCGGGGCCCGGGTTGCACGATGATCTCCAAGCGGCTGTCCCTGCAGAGGCGATCGAACTTGCGCTTAAGATCGACGAGGACAGTTTCCGGGCAATGCTCATCAGCCCATACCTCAACCTCCAGGTGGCGCAGCATGGCAGGACCGCCGGACAGCCTGCGCGACTCCAAGCAGCGGTACAGGCCTTCGAGCTGCCCGAACGCCATCAGGCCAGCGTGAACCTCCAAGGCGACGAGCGCCGGGCAGAGCAGCGTGCGGGGCGGCGGCTGAAATCCGCACAGCGCCGTGAAGAGGGCGGCCGGGAAGTTCTGGAGGTTCTCGTCGTCGACGGTGAAGCGGCCGAGGGCGGGGAATTGAGAGAGGATCGCAGTCCAAAACGGCGGGGAGATGGCCTGGACGTCGCCACGGAGCTTGAGCTCGGTGACACGGGCGACCGGGAACACGTGCCTGAGGAGCTGCATGAACACGCCGAAGAGCTGCGCCCGCTCCCGACCCGCGAGGTGGTTCCTTTCGCCGTAAAAGTCGGTGTTGAGGGTGAGATCCAGCGTCCGAGGGCCCACCTCACCGTCCTCGGGGTACAGATTGGCGTTGACTTCGAATTGGGCTCGGGTGCAGACAACCTCGAGATACTGGCACAGCTGCAGGGCGGGCAGGCACCGCCTGTCGCGGGGGAGCATGGCTAGGAGCGCCTGGCCGCACTGCTCGACAGACGCGCCGAGCGCGTTCCCATGGAGGGCCACGTCGGCGGTTTCGGGGACGATGAGCGCCGACATGATGTGGCTGATGTTGGAGGGGTGATCGTAGATTTGCATCCAGTCCAACTGAGAGGCGTCCAGAGGCGGCCGTCCGCCGACGAAGTTACCGGGTGGGGAGGTTGGCCTGGCAAAGCAATTCTTGAGGGAGAGACGCTCGATAAGCGAAAGAGCGCCGAGCCACTCGAGGAACGGTGCTAGCGGCATAGGGGGGCCAGTGGAAATTTCCATGAACAAGACACAGAGGCGGGAGGCCATGGAGGGCGTGAGCCTGAGCGCGACGTTTTCCAGTTTGATATTGTCCAGAGCGGGGAACCGCTGGGGGGTGATATCGGCGGCGTCGATCATCGGAGGGGCTGCAGGGGCCGGGACGGAAGAGGGGTTCACGTCGTCCCGGAGCGCGACGGCCAACTTCGACAGGTGCGGCATGCTGGAAGTCTGCAAGAATGCGCGCATGCCTTCGAAGGCGGACGGGCGAGGTAGTGATATTGTCAGAGTCTTGACACGATTCTGCGGGATGTGCGCCCACGGTAGGCCATTGACTTCGATTCTCTGGCCGTCCACGGTAACGGCGTAGATGCTTCCGTATAATCGATCCCCACCTGGCGGTAATATGATCAGCATACCCTAGATATACGTGGAATAGAGGAGCGTACTGTATTGGCTCCACGGTTTCGCAGTATCCGAGTCGATAGTCATGTCGATAGTGGACTGGTGCAATGGGCCGGAGTGGTTCTAGAGTAGCCTGAACGGTTGAGGCTGGAGAGTGAGTGGAGGAGGCGACCCAACATTTATATGCTCAGAGGTACAAGGAGTAGCCAAAGCTCGCCCATGGATGGATACGCATGGGCCAGCGCATGGTAGTGACGGCCAGCGAGAGTGTCCAAGCCCTATGTGGGTGGGCCATTGCAAGGGCGGGTCATACTGGCTTCCGCGTTTCGGGCACAGGCAGGCAAGTCTAACGTGCCCTTGACAGCTATAAATTCAACGGTGGTTAGAGACAGATGCCCTTTCTTTCGATGTATTCAGTCAGATGAACGAGCGGGGAGGTAGAGGCTGGTAGAGGGAGGCAGAAGTAGCGGTAGGTAGGACGAGCTCAAGAACCGCTGTGCAAGACTCAAGTGTACAAGTTACCGCCATCGGGATTCAACAGATGTAAACAACGCCCAAGTTTCCGGAGACGCCCACAGCCCAAGCGCCGCCGCGCTCGCTGTCTCCTCCCCGCTCACCTCTCCCGCTCTCCCGTTCTCCGCTTTGCTTGGGCCGGCTTCGCTTTGGTGCACAGCGCATAGAACACGATGCCGCGGAAACCAAAGACCATCCCGGGCCCGTCGCGCCTGTCTGGCATCCTCGCGCGCCTGAACCAGGACCCGAAGCCGCACCTCCCGAACCTGAAGAGCCTGCGCCTCACGTACGCGTACCGCAATGACCACTTCGGTGCACGGTACGTGCATGGTATAGCAGGGGGCTTTGTGCGAGAACTTACGTTACTTGTGTGCGTGTGCGCGACGTGTTATGCGGAACAGGCACTTCGTGAAGGAGGACTTGCCAAGGATACGCTACTTGAACCCGGCCATCGACATCCAGATCGAGAAGAGGCTCAAGTCGAAGGAGGATACGTGGAAGCCGGAGATGGTCATTGAGCTCAGTGAGTCCCGCGTGTCTGCACTCTGCCACCGTTGCTTATGACCGCTTCTCCGTACCTCCTCGTAGAAAACGGCGCAACACACAAGCTGGACATCGACGGAAAGTGGTCTTCAGCCATCTTCACCGAGCTGCTAGACCTCTCTGCCGGGCCCTGGTGGCAGAAGTGGAAGAAGGAGCGCGCCGCGGCAGGCGAGTCCCTAACACCACCGCCAGTGCAACAGCGCAAGACCGGCGCCGCTGCCGTCCTCCCATGACCATCCCCCACACCTTCTACCTCGCGTCTCACGTACACCTCACGCGCACACATCCCCATACTGTAATCTAATCACTGCTATTCACGCGTCCGGATGCGTGCGGTCGTCGAAGGTCATCATTATCCCATTAGTACACACAGCGTGCTGGATTACAAGGAGTATAGCTAAGCAGCTCAGGAAGACACCCAGCCCGCGATCCAGATGAGGAAGCCGATCCCTACTATCAGTGCGGAGAGGTCGTCGAAGAACACTCCGCCTATTTGGAGGTACTTGAGCCCGTTCGTGATGATAGCGGGTAGTGGCGGAGGGAGGCTCGGGAGCGCGAGCGCGAGCAGCATGGGCGGCTGTACGGGATCCTACAGCTATATGTTAGGGGTGTGTTTGCGCTGGTAGGGGGACGGCGGTACGCACTAGGTTCGTGAATATGCGCCACGAGTGCAGAACGAGCGCGAGTGTGGTGAACGCCCAGAAGAATGGCTATGCGGGGATATTAACGCTTGCTGGGCCACGCGCACAGAAGCACGAGGGACTTACGACTGTCTGCACGCCCCATCCATCTTCTGGACTCTTCCAGCCCAGCTCTGCCCATCGCCTCCAGCGGCTATTTGCCAGCTCAGACCCATGCGTCCGCGCTTCGTACGCCTCAGGCTCTCTCCAGAGCACAAAGTACGCGAGCAGAATCCACGCCGCAAGTACGTGGATGACCGGCATGAGCTTCTGCAGGAAGGTCTTCGCTTTCGGAGGGGCGGGTGGCGCCATACCGGGCATGCCCATGCCCAAGCCAGGCCCAGTACCAGGGAACTGGAAGCCCGGGGGAGCACCTGCGCCGCCTTGCTGCAGCGCGGACATGAGCGCGGCCATGGGGTCGTCGGGGGAGAGAGGCGCGCCAGCGGTAGCGGACGGGGCAGCGGTGGCGGACGATGATGACGAGGGCAGGCGCGGCTGCTCGGGGGCGCGGCCGGCGGCGCCGAGGAGGGCGTTCATGAACTGCGCTTGCTGTTCTTCTGACCAGACGGAGGGGTCGGGGACGCCAACGCCGAGGCCGGCGGCCTCGAAAGGCGAGCGCGCGGTGCCGCTGACGTTGCGTGAGGAGGGCGTGGATGACGCGGGGGTGGGCATGTCAGACGTCTCGCCCACGAAGTCGGAGACTCCGGGGCGGCTGGGCAGAGTTGCCAGCGGGGGGTCTATGCATTGTACACGCTCGTTAGGGGTAAGTAGGGAGGTAGAAGGGATGGGGTACGGACCATCGTGCATGTAGGTGGCACCCTCCTCTCCGCGGGCGGAGGAGGTGATGCGTGCGAGGCGGTCGCCGCCGCGGGCGAGGATGGCTTTTCTGCGGGCCTCTGCGCGTGCTTTGGCGGCGGACATGGTGGCGAGCCCGGGGTCGACGTGGATGGGGGACAGGACGAGGAGGTGGTGGACTGCGGTGTGCTGCCACCGCGCGTAGATCTCCTCGCGTACCTCTCCGGCGTCTATCCACGCGACTTGCCTTCCTTCAGCCACCTTCAGCCACCTCGAGCTCCTCAGCCTTTCTCGCTAGCTATAACCTCTCTGCTTCTCTTGAATTATCCTGCTTGTTCAAGATAGATACCGCATTCACTTCGCTCAGGGTCGTGTACAGCAGGCACTACAGCGATCCTATGGCAGAGGCGTCTTCATCTGCAGGGCCTTCCTCGAACCCAGCTTCCGAACGCTACTACGCCCTCAAAGGTCGATATACAACCATTTGCACTACGACGACAACTGCATTTCCTGACATGGGCGCAAAGGCCGTCCATATGCGGATCTTTCTGACTTAGAGCTCTCCCCGGAAATTGAGGACTCCCTCGATATCCTCACCGACATTGCGGATGCCTTGGGTGTCGACGACCTCTCCTTCTCGACGTGAGCCGTGGTGCTTCATCTCTGAGCCCGCCCACTCAAAATCAATTCTGGTGAAGATTCTCGGAAGCAATAGAACGATTGGACGAGGAGGAGCTCTCTGTGGCTCGCTCCCTTCTTCGCACTCGCGAGGCGGAAGATGAGCTCACTCGACACCTCTTGTCCATTGTACACGAGCAGAGACAGCTCGAAAGGTACGTTCGATGGCCATTTGTTGCTCACTGCGCCTCACTCTCGCAGATGGACGCAAATACTGCAATCAGACTCTGGCCCGGACGAGAACGTACCTGCGCTTGAGAGGAAGAAAGCTGCGCTTACTGCGAAAGCGAAGGAATACCAGAAAGAGCTGGACGCAGTAATGGTTCGCCAGTCACTTTGTCCAAGGCTACCGCGTGTAGATCTCAAAATCCCGCAGAGCGACATGCCGGAGCCGCCCCCTGTCTCGATTACCGAACTGACCGCCTTCCGCAAGAAGCTCAAGGAGCAGGAACGAGACTTGAAAGAGAAACGCGCCAGGGTCGAGGCATTCCAGGGCCTCCCTCCAGTACGTGTATTCCCTGCTTGGCCTTCTGTCCCCATACTCAGGAGGCGCAGAACATAGACCTTGCCAGGCATGCATTGGCCGAAGCTCGAGACAAGCAGATGGAGCTGATCCAGCTGCGAGAGCGATTACTGGGGAAGATGGCGGATGGCGTGAACTAACCTCCTTGATCACGCTCGCTGGACCCCCCTGTGCTGTAGCTTTATTAAATTCACCTGCAGAAATCATCGTGTATTTTTCTGTGTACGAGTAATTAGCACGAGCATATATCGCGCTTCCAACTTCGAAAATGAAATAAAGCATCTCGGAGTATATGGGCGCTTACATAGTCGGAGCACACGAACGCAGACCGCGTTGACATCGCCCGCCACCACCACCGCCCGGCACCGCATCAACGTGTCCGCCCTCCACCACCATGTCGCACAAGCAGGACAAGGCGACGACCGAGCGCAACTCGCGCACGCTGCGCGAGCTCCTGAAGAGGCCCGAGAACAAGACGTGCGCGGACTGCAAGCGAAACGGTGGGTCGCTCGTGCTCGGCTCGCGGCGAGAGGGTGGCGGGGCTGATCGTTCGCGGTAGACCCAAGATGGGCTTCTTGGAACCTGTGAGTGCTGTTTTCTGCTGGAGAGGTAAAGGAGGATGGGGTGCTGATGTACGGGCTGGGTGTAGAGGCGTGTTTCTGTGCATCCGGTGCTCTGGCATACATCGCTCTATGGGCACGCATATCAGCAAGGTCAAGTCTGTAGATCTCGACGTTTGGACCCCGGAGCAGATGGCGGTGAGTCTCCCACTCGACTCCCGCTTTGCGTCAACGCTCTAATGGGTCCTCCGATGCAGTCAATACAGAAGTGGGGGAACCGGAGGGCGAATTTGTACTGGGAGGCGCATTTGCGTGCAGGCCACGTCCCGCCCGATCAGTACGTTCCCTACCCCTCCACCCTTCAACAACCCCTCACAGCTCGCGCTGCTATGCAGCAAGATGGAATCGTACATCCGCTCCAAATACGAGTCTAGGCGGTGGGCACGCGAGGGTCCCGTCCCAGAAGACCCCGCCGCACTCGAGGCGGATGCACCTGCCGCCGCTCCTGCAGCAGCGCCTTCGCAGCCCCCCACCCCCGCGCAGGCCGCACCGCCCTCCACCCACGTTTCCCGCGCCTCTGTGAGCTCCCGGCCACAGCAGGGCCAACCGCACCAGCTGCTCTCCGCGTCGGTCGCCGCGAGCCGCCAGGCCGCCGCATCCCCAGCTATCGCCCCGCCCCAACAGCAGCAGGCAGCTCCCGCGCCGGCACAGCAGCAGCCCCAGAGCGCGGCGCTCGACCTGTTCTCGCTCGACTTCCACGCGCCCGCGAGCCCGCCGCCCCAGCAGGCCCAGCCGAAGAAGGACGTCACCGCGGACATCATGTCGCTCTTCGCCACGGCGGCGCCCGCGGCTCCCGTACAGAACGCGTACGGGGGCGGGCAGTTCGGCGCGCAGCCTGCCCAGCCGCAGGGGCAGTTCGGGCAGTTCGGCGGGATGCAGGCGGGCTGGGGCCCCCCCCAGCAGGCGGTCCCGCAGCAGCAGCAACAACAGCAGACGAGCCTGATGGGGAACGCGGGCGTCGGGATGTGGGGCGCGAGCTCGGGGTGGAACGCGGCGCCGGCCGCGCTTGCGCAGCCGAACATCTGGGCGAGCGGGGGCGTGCCGGCTCAGCAGCAGAGCTTGTTCTCGACGAGCGACGTGTGGGGGGCCCCTGCGGCGAACTCGACGGCGACGCCCGCGGCGGCGACGCAGAAGAAGGCGGACGATGTGTTTGGGGATATCTGGGGTGGGTTCAAGTAGGTGCGGGGAGACTGTTGTACTCTGAGGGATGGATGTTGGGAGGGTCGGGAATGTACATATGTGGAGGTCGACTACTGGAGTATAGAGATTGTATGCCCTTGAACAAGGATGCATCCCGTCGCTATCGTTGACGCTTCCTGTGCGAGTGAATTGCTCGAGATCATGCTGAGTTAGCTCCCGTGATTCGCTGGGAAAGCACAGAAGAGCCCCCTAAGCTGGGCAAGCGGCTCTCGGTAACATGGCTGAGATATTATGGCAGCTAGAGTACTTGGAGTGTGCGTATATACAGGGACTATCCGTAACTCAACGACAGCGGTGAGTGCACGAGGAAGATGGCACTTCACCCAGCTTCGTCTTTCACAATGTCCGGCTCGTCTAGCATATTCCTGAGCACATCACATATTTGCGCGTGGAGGTTCTCTGGACGCGTCAAGGCACATTCTCAGCGCGCGCAAGGCGGATACCGAACGCGTCACTTACTAGCGCGATTCACTGCTTGGATGTATTCGGCATTGGCCTCAGCCATCTGTCTTTCGAGGGCTTCGAGCCGCTCCACCTGTGTGGCGCTCGGTAAAGCACTACAGGATGGGGATTGAAGTGATGCATACCTGCGCTTCCTCTGGATCGGGGTCTGGCAAGTGCTCAATGAGGTATTCGACCTGTTTCGCCTTCTTCATCAGGTCCGACACGAGCTCCTTTTTGTTTGCTACACGCCACATAGGCCATTTAGCAAAACGCTACGCGGAGAGGTACGCGCCTGACCTTCAAACACATCCGGCTGGTCGTACTTCTCCGGGTTGCGCGCCTTGGTGACCGGGACGTCCGGGCTGACCTGCACGAAGTTGGCGCGCGAGGTGAGGTAGGCGATGCTACTCGACATTATCGTGAGCAGCTGCGAGGGTGAGCGCGGTGAGCATGCGGGCGGAAGGGCGCGAGGCAGGGGCAGGGGGAAGGACGGACTTGTTGGATCTCATCCTGCAGTTGGGTGATGCGGTCCATATGAGACAGTTCCTGCAGCATGACGCTGCTATGGGGGTGCAGGGCGGGAGGTGCGGGCCAGCGAGGAGAGGGGAGACATAGAACGGCCTCGGGTGCAGCGGCAGCAGCAGGTTCGGTGTGAGGAGGAGGAGGGACCGAGGCCAGCCTGAGTCCGAGCCACACAGGAACAAGGGAGGTAGACGCCCATACCAGCTGCATTGGGCCATCCCGATTAGTCAGCGATCGCCCCGCACTCCTTGCTCAGGCGCCCGTAGCTGCTCTCTGCATTCGCGACTTCGCGCCCGACCACCATCAGCTTTCCTCGGACCTCTTCTTGTCGCTCTCTGCAGCCATGGGTAATGATGGAGGAAGTATTCCGGACAGGAGAGATCTCGTCCGCACCAAGGCCAAGGTAAGCAGATGCAGGTAGTGGCAGTGGCTGAAGTATCCAGATTGACACAATGTCCAGGCTGAGCAGGCAGACAAGGCGAACCAGGTTCGCGCAAAGTGGTTCTTCTGCGCTCTCTCCAAGGTTTGTGCAATATCCCACATCTTCCGTGTACCTACTGACACTATAGCACAGCGTCCCTTGCAAGAACCCATCGTCTCTTGTGCGCTAGGCAAGCTGTACAACAAGGATGCGCTGCTGGAGTTCCTGCTCGACCGATCATCCTTCGGAGATGGCGAGGAGATTTGCGGGCATATTCGGTCGCTCAAGGTACGTTCCCCCACTCACTCATCGTGTATCTTTTCGCTGACCCCTCGCACAGGACGTCAAGGTCCTGAAACTTACCCCCAACCCCGCCAAGACCTCCGCCTCATCCAACTCCTCCGAGTCCGCCCCCACTCACGCACCCTTCGTTTGCCCTCTCAACTTCAAGGAGATGAACGGCGTCCAGCCCTTCGTCTACCTTTCCCCTTGCGGCTGCGTCTTCTCTCAGGGTGGCCTGAAGGCCGTCTCCCGCGCCCCGCCGTCTAAGACCCCACCGTCAGAAACGCCGGCAGATGCAGGAAAGGGCAAGGAGAAGAGCGCGGAACCGGAGCAGGGCAAGGAGCTCGATCTGTGCCCGCAGTGTGGCGCGAAGTACGACCGCGCATCCGACATCGTCCTTCTCAACCCGCCGCCCGAAGTCGAGGAGCAGATGCACGCGGCCATGCTCGTGCGTAGGGCCGCCGAACCCGCCAAGGTGAAGGGCAAGGGGAAGAAGCGCAAGGCTGGCGCGGACGCCGCCGGGGCCGAGCCGCCTGCGAAGAAGGCGGCGAACTTGCCGACGACGAACCCGAGCATCCAAGCTGCAAGCAGGGCGGTCGCAGCAAGCCTTGCAGAGGAGGAGGCAAGGCGGAAGGCGGGCATGAGCGACGCGGTGAAGTCGCTGTATGCGAATAAGGACGGACCGCAGAAGAAGGAGACGTTCATGACGATGGGTACCTTCACGAGGGTGAGTCTTAAATTGAACATTGAATTCAAACCACACGGATCCTGACAATATGTTTGTGCAGTATGCTTGATGGCCCTCGGCGCGTACGGTGGTGTTTCGGGTCGTTTTCGCGGATGTTCCGGCTATGTATCGTTGTATCGCTATCTGTGTAACCATACTTACAGTAATTCCACCCAGTCGCTCTTTTAGCATTACTGCCCACCTTGTCTTCCCCATCTCGGACACCTTCTTGCGCCTTGAACTTCCGGTGGAATCCGACCAGATGATGCCACCCAACTTCCACAGAATCCCCGAGTCCAGCCCCGATTACAGCTGACGTCCCACAGAATATTCTCAAGAGCGTTGTTACACCTCCGGTGTCAGGTACCCCAAAATGAAACCGCCGTGCTAGAAGCGCAGAAACTCCAAGCGAGCAGTCCAGAAGAACAGGAGCCCTGATCGTCTCTCGCGTCCGGACCGCCACCATCACCTGTGCCAGCAACTCGCAAGATCAGGGTCACTGGAGCAATGTAGCGTTGTTGCTGACGACGGTAGGAGAACAAAAAGCGGGGAGGGTGAGCAGATGTTGCGGTTTTGCGGTGATCTGCCTGACGAGATGGACGTGCACCCAAACGGTGATGTGCATTTTGTGTCAAATGGCAATAATGCGATGATACCGGCCTCTTTCCTCAGAAAACTGCTCTTTGTGGCCTAGCAAATTGTTTTGCTTGATGGTGTAGACAGTAGCGGAACCTGCAACTGCTTTGAGCACGCTTCGATCTACCCGCTAGTCCAAACACGACGATGATATTATACTACACAGTAAGGTAGTCGCGTATACGTACAACGCACCCCTCCAGGGCAGCCCCAACGACTATGTAACATGTAAACGGACGAGCGATGCGATCGACAAACTACAACCTACGTACGTCTGATGCGCCGACCCTCCCTCCCCGACCCGGACAACCCAAGCCCAAGGTACCCACCATCCAGGCACCCCTCGCGGTCGAGCAGTGCGCCAACCTGCACGCGTCGATCTGGTCCCCCTTTCCCCATGGACTGCAGCGCCGGGACCGGGTAGCGGCGGTATTGCGAGGAATTTGCGGCGTGGCGGTCGCGTGCCCGTATTCGGACCCGCGAGCGCCGCCGCCTGCACTGCTTGACGTTGACAGGCAGCGGCACCGGGCGCAGACCGCAGCGGGTGGCGGTTTGGGCGCGACGGTGACAGCCCGAGCGCGATCGGGCCCGGAGGTGGCCGTCGTGTGGCCGGCGTGCGGTTGGAAGGGCGGTGTAACGCCGCTTCTGGAAGAGAGGTTCGACGGGTGCAGAGTGTGGGAGGTGTTGTGGCGGAGCGGAGGGAGAAGGCTTCGTGTAGCGTACGAAGGGGCGCGGGAGCGGTGGACAAAGCAGGGAGGGCGACACAGGAGGGGAGGGATAGGGTATGCGAAGCAGGGCATGACGGTCGTGATATAGTACAACCCCGCCGCTGGTATATCTTCGAGAGAGATCGGCGCAGTGCGGAGCGGGGGTTCCAAGATGTGCAACGGTGAATGTACAACAACGGGATAACAGAGCACTGGATAGCGAGCGGACGGGGTGCGAGGGTTGAAGCACGGGATTTGAAAGTTGGGAGCCTGGCGCCGGCGGTATCGTGCAAGATGGAGGGCGTTGCGCAGGATGCGACTGTAAGAGGGGCTCTGGCAATGGCGGCGAGGTTGAGGATCTTGCGCGCTCCGTGTGGACACAGAGGGAACGGAAGAGTCAGAGGACAGGCCGCAGCTGTCTGCCTCTGAGGGAAAGGCGTCCTCATGCGGTAGCGGCGCGATGTGGATGTGACGGCCGATGCTTTTCCTCTTCTCTTCGTCTCGGCTCGGCAATGTATGCGCTGAAAAGGGAGGAGATAGGGTCAGCGGGCGATTCGGCAAACAGAGCACGTTCAGGAGAGGATGATATCGAGGTGTCGGGGTGTCGGGAAGGGAGATAGAAGGTGAAACACCTCGAAGGGCCAGCGATAACTTAGATAAGGGATAAGGTGGGTGCGGTCGCCCAGGGATCTTCAGAGCCACCACTACGGGTGCCGAAACGAGGCAGATAGCACCACGATAGCGGCTCGTACGAGACAGCAGAATCGGGTCGCGAAATTCGAGCAGGAAAGAGACTCACAACGTGTCATCCGCCTCGTCCGTCGTCTCCTTCACGCGCATGTGGATCATCGGGAGCGCGAACACGAGGCCCGCGACGAGCAGCACCCACGTCGAGATGAAGATGTTCATGAACCTGCATCGCGTCACCCCGGGTCAGCTGCGCGCATGCGAAGGCGAGAAGGCGAGAAGGCGGGAGGGGAGGGGACTGACGGGAGCTTGACGGCGTCTGCGCGCCAGATGCCCGCGGCGCCTGCGCTCTGCAGCGACTTGTCTGCGCGTCCAGAGTCCAGGCCGCGGCGTCCAGGAAGGTGGCGGGTACAGAGCACGGCGTTCGATGAAAGAGGACGGTCATATGAGCGCGGGGAAGGTCAGCGGGTGCGCAGACAGAGAGGAAGGGGAGATTAAGGCACACGCACAGAAGCCGGAGAAGTTGGCGAGCTTCGCGGGGTCGTTGGACATCGCGCCCATGAACCAGTACGCGGTCGTCTGCCACATCGCGTCGAGGAGGCCGCAGAAGATGTAGAACCAGAGGCGGGCGACGTAGGGCCGCTCGTGGATGTCGATCTTGTTGCTGATCGTGTCCCGCGTGTACTCCCTATGTTCATGGGCGAGGTTAGTCAACGGGTGAGGGGTGAGGAGAGGAGAGAAGAACAGAGGGGGAGACGCACCGTTGGTAGAAGTAGGCCCAGATGTGGACGACGAAGACCATGAACATGAGCACGCACCAGCCGGAGAAGGCGCGGAAGCGGCGGGAGAGGCTGCGCTGGTCGAGGAGGAAGCCGATGCTGACGGAGCCGACGATCTGGGAGAGCCAGTAGACGAGGTTGTTGAGCGCGCGAGCGCGGATGGTGAAGAGCGCGCCGTTGTAGTCGCTGAATTCTGCACACCAAGTGTTCAGCTCTCGCGATTCTGCAGTTTCACCAGGCAAGACTTACGCCAGGTGTAGAACCAGTTGCTGGCGAAGAACATGGGGAAGAGGAGGACGATCCACGGGTCTGTGCGGAGCGTGTACCATAGCCCGTAGAACTCCGTCCGCCAGGACGGATGGCGCGGGGTGATGACGCGTGAGCCGTCCGAGCGGATCATCTTGCGGGGGTCAGCCATGAGAAGGGGGATGAGGACGCCGATGCCTGTGAGAACAAGGAAACCAATCTGCAGCGGAGCATTGCATCAGTGTTTCTGTCATGGGCGGCAGGAGAGCGGGCGGTGCATACGTATGTGCCGTTGGAGACTGCGCCGGGACACGCACGGAGCCCGTTAAGCACTCGACATTCACAGGCGGGAAGACAAGGTTCGCGCTGGGCTCACCGGAGTTGGACTGCGGGCGGCAACGAGTGTGAGCGCGGCCGGGCGAGGCGCGGGGAGGCAAGGGGTGGTACGCACGGTGTTGTCAAAGTTGTTGCCGAGGGAGACGGCGGCGCCGACGACGCCGCCGAGGTTGAAGATGGACCAGAAGATGCCGATGAACATCCCCTTCTGGTCCTCGGTCGGGTAGGCGAGCATGAGCGAGCCCTGGGCGGTCCAGAGGAGGCCGGCGCAGATGCCGAGGACGACGCCTGCGCCGATGACGAACCCGCCCGCGTCCGGGTGGATGTTGTATGCCCTGCGGTGTCTGTGTTAGTGCCTGCGTATAGGACATACAGAGGTACTTGCAGGTACGAGCCGATGTAGAGGGCGTAGCCTGTTGAGCCGAGGAGAAGCGTGAGGCGCGAGCCTAGGACATTGTTGATCGATCTGTTCCCGCCCGTCAGTCCACCCAAACTCTAACTCTGAGGAGAGGACGGACCCGGCAAAGAAGGCCGCGACCGCGAAGGTGGCATAGAGCGCCGAGTTCGCGTTCGAGTTCGTCGTCGAGTCGAGCTGGCCCCCGCCGCCCAGGCCGGTGAGCGCATTGAAGAGGCCGGGGCCCATGAAGCACACGAAGCCGAGGAAGAAGACCTGCACGACCGGGTTGTAGTACACGCCCTTGAAGCCGCGGTACTGCGGGTGCGTGTCGAGCGAGTGGATCGCGCTCCGGCTGTCCTCGCCGTGCTGCGACTCGCTCTGAGGGTCGCCGTGGTACGCGTTGTGGTAGGGGTCGTGCGCGCCGACACGGCTGCTCTCGCCGCTGCCCGACGCGCTCTGCGACATCGCGTACAGCTCGCCGGGCTCCTTCTCGCGCCGCGCGCGGTCGAACATCCTGTCGCGTCGTGCCCGTGTTCTTTCCCTGTTGTAAGTGCTCGCAGTGCGCGTTGCGCGCGTCTCAGTCGGGAATGCAGTGCAAAGTGCTCGTAGAAAGGGTCGTCAGAAAGCGGTGAAGGGGGAACGAGGGACGCTGGCCGGACGCGTCGCGCGCCGCCGAGGGAGAGCGTGTGGGGGAGGAGGGCTGAGAAGTGCGGGGGAGAAGCGAAGCGCAGGCCCGGCTCGCGCTGAATAGAATATATGTATTGGCTGAGGGGGCGGGCGATGATCAGCGCTGGAGGATCAGGAGACTCACGCTAGCGGCCTCTCGCTCCTCCTCGCAGTCGCCTGTCTCGCCTCCCCCCGGACGCAGACGCCCCCTCGGAGAGCCCATCCTGTCCCATCGCATCAGAAAACACCGCTCCCTGCCCTCCGAGCCCCAATCGAGATCAGGCACCCCCGAGCCCGCGTCCGCCCTCCTCTCCTCTCCGTCGAGACTCGAGAGCTTCTCGCGTTATGACTCTCCGGCTCGAGCGCATACACGCGCGTGACCGGTGCAGCTGGCCCCGCGCGCTCACTCCAGTCCGCGACGGCCTCGAGGCCAAGCATTCCAGCCTCCGGGCGCGTCCGTGGCGGCGTCTTCGCGCTCCGCCACCGTCGCACGAAAGCACAAGTCCCCGCGCATACGGCATCCGCCGCGCTCGTGCTCGCGCCAGCCACTCGGCGTACGAGGCCTTGCGTAGGAACGATTCTGGCAGCGCTGAGCGCGGCGTCGTCTCCTATCTGTGTCAGGTCTGCTAGTCCTTACGCGGCCTGCGTTGCCCTATCGAGTTTGACGAGTTTGGTAGAGGAGTTGGTGCTTTCGGCCACGCCCTCGACCTCTTCATCTCGGGTCGTTGAATATCCTACCGACTTGGAAGCAGCCAGCTGTGCAGATAAGCCGCTATCTAACGTGACGTTGGTGCGATGCAGCGTTGTTACAGCGGAATTCATATCGATAGACCGTTCGGATTTTACGCTGCTCATGGAGCTTGGAGCACCCGAGCGCCCTGCCCCCACGTGCCACGCCGTACCGCGAATACTGGCCAGACAGTGCTCGCTGCTTGTGCCCGGAAGCAAGGGCAAGTCAGGTTACTGAGCGCGCAGGTATCTCGTAGCACTCCCTCGCGCCCTCCTCAGCAGGAAGCAGTGGCCTTATGGCAGTTTACGCGGGGCGCGAGCAGCGAACTCACCCGATCGAGGGTGCCAACCCTGCCCGACTGCCACAGCAAACGCTGGCGAGAGCTGCGAGTTCGTGGTGCACCGTGGTGCGGGGTGGCTTAACCTACTAAATCGGGCTGCTTAGCTCCAAGGATCCCTGAGCAGCAAGAAATCATAACGGTCTATCGATATGAATTCCGCTGTATGCCGCAACGTCGGTAAAGCAGCCCATCGAATTGGCTGTTTACCGATAGACCCTTGGAACCCGCTTGCAGATCATTCTGAGACACCCCTCTCGCCCCGGCCCAGACCGAGACACAGAGCAGCAGTATTAGCATATCACCGTTCAACGTTCATTGCCAGCGAGATAGCAGGGGTTACATCAATGTGCGAATGTATAAAGTCGTAAGGTAGAATCATCAACAGCGCGAAAAGTTCTTCGGAGCAGACCAGCAGCGCCCCGTACAACTACAGTATGTACCGTACGCGAGCCGTGCTAGCGGGAGAATGTGGGGGAGAGCGAGAGAGGGAGAGGCCATATTAGGGGACGCTTGTCCGGCGGACGACATGCAAGACCCGGTACCCAAGCAAGGCGCGAGCTTCGCACGCAGAGCGCACGGCGCGCAGGATAGGTGCGCGCCGTTTACTCGGCGGACGCGACGCGCTCGCGGAGGCCGTCGGCGGTGACGGTGGGCTCGTGCTGGGTCGGCGCGAGCGAGCTCGCCTTGCCGTGCACGTTGACGAAGATGGGGCGGACGACGGTGCCGTAGAGCGTTTGCGCGCCCTGGAGAAGTGAGAGACGACGTCAGCACGATCATGACGCACGCACACGAGGCGCGAAGAGGCGCCGGGACGTACGCGGAACTGCGGGAGCTGGAGCCAGAGGATGAAGGCGCTCTTGAAGGCGAAGTACCAGGGGAAGTAGTAGAGGACGAGGCGGAGGGCGAAGGACTCGAGGAAGTTGAAGAAGCCGAAGACGATCCAGTACGTGAGCCACTGCACGTCGTCCTGGTTGCCCGGGCTCTCGAGCGCGCGGACGGAGAGGAAGGCGGGGAGCGCCCAGCCGACGAGGTTGGAGACGGGCGAGGCGAACGCGTTCACGCTGTGCAGGACGGCGACGAGGACGGCGGTGCCGAGGAAGGCATAGCTCTTCGGGATCTGCGTGCGCTGCTCGAAGGTGTTGAGGAGCGGGTACTTGGAGAGCTGGCAGACGTGTCGCGTGATTAGCGAAAATCATGCGACCGGCGCAGTGCACGCCCTGCAGGGGCACTGAGAACGCCGTAAGCGTACGGCACATACCTCCTTGTCGAGCTGGTTGACGTAGTAGTTCGCCTTGTCCTGGGCCTGGATGAAGGCGGGGTGTTGCTGCACTTTTTGGGTTGCGGACATCTGACAGGTGGCGGGCTGCCGTGAGCGCCGTGCTCGCCACGCAGGCAGGCGGCGAGGACGGGGGACGCACCTTGGTCGTCTAGGGGGTCGTGTGCGTGGTGGAGTACGTTACGGGGCGGGGGGGTAGTGGTAGAGAGGAGGGAGGAGGATGGGAGGGGCGAGCCGGGTTGATATGGGCTTTGATGACGCGTGTTTGTCGGTGCCACGAGTACGTCAGACTGGCCGGTCTCCTCCTCATCCAGCCCGCAGCCACAGACTCCTCCACTCCAGCCATGTCCGACTACGCGACCGTGCAGGCACGCTCTCCTCTCATTCCTTGTGATTTCGTACGCTGACACTCTCTACTGCTACAGGCGCTGCACAAGGCCACGCCGCCCTTCTCTCCTTACATCCCCGTCGCCGTCCTCCCGTACATCGCCTTCATCCTCCTCGGCGCCACCTTCGCCCTCGGCTTCTACTTCTCCACGTCAGTCCACCCCCAGCATATCTCGCTCTGCCCGCATGCTCATGCTTCCACCCCACAGCCTCCCGAAGGACAAGATCCCGGCGCGCGAGGTCGCCGTCGCGTCCACCGCGTCCCTTCTCGGCGGGTTCGGCGTCGTGGCCATGTTCTGCACCGCCGGTGTCTACGTGTAGCAATCCCATTCCCCCTCTGCTGCGCCCGCAGCCGGCCGGACGCACCGCGCGCGATAAGAATAAGACCACGCAGCGCACACGCACGCTAGTTGTTGACGCGCCAGCCGAACTTGCATTTGACGCACTGGGTGGGAGGTGAGTCTGGACACGCAGGCGGAGATGGAGAAGGAGATGGAGAAGGGGCCACGTACGGTGTAGAAGATGGTCGAGCCCTCGTCTGCGCTCCGCAGCTGTGGGCGAGGAAACTCAGTTTGGCGGGGGCACGAGTGGAAGCGACGCAAGACGCACCTGTGCCTCCTTGGAATACGCCTCCATGTGTCCGCACTCCGGGCACTTCTCCGTCACCTATGCCACAGGCTTGATAAGTGCACCTTTCCCCGTGGTGGCAGGTGGGCACGTACCTTGAGCAGGTCCTCGTTTACGGCGTGCTCCTTCGTCTGCGTCTTCCGCTTCTGTCTGAGGGCGGAGGGGAAGGCGTCTGGGTGGGACTTGGTCACGATCTCGATGTTCTCGTAAGCTGCGCGTAATATGGGCGCATGTCAGCACGCGAGAGGAACGCGAGAACAGGGCAGGGACGGACAGCTTGCAGGCTCGACATGGCCGCACTGCTCGCAAGTGACCTGGAATTGGCCGTCCTGCGGCAGATTGAGCAAGGTGCCGCAATCGGGGCAGAACAGCAAGGAGCCTATATTGAGGCGCGCAGTGAGCACTATGTTTTCCCGTAGTCGAAGTAAGCAAGAGACGCACCAATCTTGTCTGCGTTGCGGGGCATGGCGAATGTGGCTGAAGAGGAGGAGCGACAACTTTCTGCGCTTAGCGCCCGTGCGCGATCGTCCGCGTTCCCGATTAGGCATGGGCGCCTCTGTGGAGGATCTGGGAGTCGATCAAGATCTTACTGCCGTCCTTCTTTCTGCCTCTTCGCCACAGGCACCCACAACATACACCTACACCCAAAACACTGCACGAAGATGGCACCGCTACCGCCCGACCCGACGACTCAGGCAAACTGGGCGGACGTCGCTTCGGAGCACGTCGACTTTGACTGGACCCTTGATTTCCAGAAGGAGACCATCTCCGGCTCGGTCACTCACACCCTCGTCTGGAAGACGGCTGATGTCCGGGAGGTCATGTAAGTGTTTGGGTATGTTAGTCCCCTATTGGATGGATGTTCACGTCTCTTGATGTACAGTTTCGACGCGCAACACCTGGATGTTCAGAAGGTCATCGTAGAGGATCGGCCTGGGGATGTACGTTCATCCCGCCCTGCAGTGCTTCAAATTAACTCTGTCGCTTACCGGCGCGCAGTTCTCCCTTGGCTCTGAGCATGAAGTCATGGGCGCTCCGCTCAAGATCGTCCTCCCGTCCAACCGCGCAGTCGGGGACAAGGCGCGCGTGCAGATCTTTTATAGCACTACGAAGGACTGCACCGCCGTGCAATGGCTCGGCAAGGAGTGAGTGCTGTGTGTATATTGTTGGTACCAAGTGTTTATATGTGGGGCAGACAGACACAGGGCAAGAAGTTCCCGTTCATGTTCAGCCAGTGCCAGCCTATCTACGCACGCAGCTTGGCCCCGTTGCAGGACACTCCCTCCGTGAAGATCGTACGCTCGCCTTACCCTTTCTCCCACGGCATCTCGTCCTAACTTTATACTTTCTAGACCTACACTGCAAAGGTCAAGTCCGTCCTCCCCGCGCTCCTCTCAGCTATCCGCGTCTCGCCCCCCTCCGATGGGCCCGCACATGACGGCAAGGAGATCGGCAAGGAGGCCATCACGTATGAGTACAAGCAGGTACTGGAGCCTTCCGTCTCCGGAAATCTATTGCATACTCACAGACTTCGACCGTAGCCCGTTCCCATCCCCCCGTACCTCATCGCGATTGCGGCAGGCAACTTCCGTTACCGCGCCCTTCCCAAGGTGGAGGGCAAGGAGTGGACGACTGGTGCTTGGGCCGAGCCTGAGCTCATCGACGCGACCTACTGGGAATTCAGCGAGGACACCGGCAGGTTCGTCTATCCGCAATACGCCACCTGAGAATTGTGCACTCAAAACGTCATGAACAGGTTCCTTTCTACGGCGGAGAAGATCCTGCCCCCGTACCGGTTCGGCGTGTACGATGTTCTGGTTCTTCCTCCTTCGTTCCCGTACGGTGGTATGGAGAACGCCTGCTTGACGTTCCTTACCCCCACTCTCCTGGTTGGCGATCGCACTTTGGTAAGTGTGAAGCTCGGTAGCGGATGATATCAGACGCTCACGAAAAGTAGGTCGACGTTGTCGTGCACGAGCTCACTCACTCCTGGTTCGGCAACGGTGTTACGTGCGTTCATCTTTCGTCTCCCGCTCGCGCCTTGCCTTACCCCCATTCCCTCAGCCAAGCGAACTCGACCCACTTCTGGCTCAACGAGGGCTGGACGACGTACATCGAGCGCGTGCTCCTGCAACTCCTGCACACGCCCGCGGACCGCGGCTTCTCCTTCCTCATCGGCTCCAAGTCGCTGCAGGACGCGCTGAAGCAGTACGAGCACAAGCCGAAGTACCAGCGGCTCGTGATCGACTTCGAGGTCGGCGAGGACCCGGACGACGCGTACAGCACCGTGCCGTACGAGAAGGGCGCGAACTTCCTGCTGCACCTCGAGCGCATGCTCGGGGGCCTGGACGTGTTCCTGCCGTATGTGTTCGACTATGTGAGCACGTTCATGGGGAAGAGCATCACGACGGAGGACTGGAAGGCACATTTGTATGCGTATTGGGCGAAGCATGGGGGTGAGGAGAAGATTAAGGCGCTAGATAGCGTTAAGTGGGACGTAAGGCTCTGTTCATCTCACTAGTCGTTTACATTATGCTGACGGCTTGGGCACACTTGCGTAGGAATGGCTGTACGGCGAGGGTCTCAAGCTGCCCGTGGAGATGATCTATGACACCGCTCTTGCGCGCGAGGCGTTCGCGCTGGCCGAGCGGTGGGATGCCTCCCGGAAGGAAGTCGATGTCGCGAAGCTCGACTTCCAGGAGTCCGATGTCGCCTCCTTCAACGCGAACCAGAAGAGTACATGCCTTCCCCGCCCGCCCCTTGCCTACTGACCCATGCTTTCCCCCTTCTCCAGTCGTCTTCCTCGAGCGCCTCCAATCGTACCCCGCGCTCCCGCAGACGCACATCCAGCACCTCGGCGCGCTGTACGGCTTCCTCGGCACGCCGAACGCGGAGCTGCGCTGGCGCTTCTACGAGGTCGCGCTGCTCGACCCCGCGTCGCCCGCGGCGCAGGAGTTCGCGCCCGCGGCGGCGCAGTGGGTCGTCGGCAAGGACGGGACGGGCGTGCTGCGCGGGCGCATGAAGTTCTGCCGGCCGACGTTCAGGGCGGTCGCAAGGGCGGATAAGGGCCTGGCGGTGAGGGTGTTTGGGGAGAATAAGCTGTCGTTCCACCCGATTGCGAGGAGGTTGATCGAGAAGGTGAGTGTTATCTTTTCCTGCGTGGATTGGGTGGAGGGTGCTGATGAGGTGTTTTGTACAGGATCTTGGCCTTGCGTGAGCGGGGGTGTAAGAAGAAGTGTCGACTGAAGGTGTATAAGGTGGTGCATGCCAGTGTGTGTATGAACAATCGAACCCGATCACGGGACAGTGTAGCCTAGCATATGGATATCTTCCATGCTCAAATATTTGACTCTAGCCCTGCGGCATCCCTTGCTCGTTGTAGCAAGACGCTCTGCCCTCAGACGTGGAGCATCCAAGTGGATACTTCGTTATCGCCTCTCTTCATCAAGAATCGACTCGAACTACAATCGCCTGTCCGTGACAAGGAAGGAGGCGCTGCTGCAGGTGCGATGCAAGTGTCAATGTACAACTCATCCGCGGTCATTCGGACCGGGATGGTGTAGAAGCTGTCAAGATGGACAGGGGGACGCCCAGTATCCGATATCCAGCGCCGGGCTCTCATCGCTGAGCTGTGGCCCTGATCTTCTTCTCTCACTAGGGCACTCTTCCTGACGAGGAGCGGTCCTGACTACCTTCGGCTGCGCACGATTGCTACGCCACTGTACTACGTTCCTGCCTCTTGTGGCCACGAAACGTATAATTCAAGTTGATTAAGTGTAGTGCGTGCCAATGAATCTCCCTCTCAGTCATCAAAGACGCATCTAAACCTACGCAAGTAGCCATTCTGACGACTACTGGCCGTCCAGGCTCACCTCCCAGGTCCTGATGTGGCTGTTGAACACAACAACATACCAGCTGCAGGGTTTTGTCTCCGAGCAGGCTCCTCCCTACGCCATCCTCTCCCATTGCTGGCGCGAGGGCGAGGTATCGTTCGCGGACATCCAGGACCTCAATGTTGCTCGGGCGAAACACGGGTGGGCCAAGGTGGAGAAAGCGTGCTGGTTCGCGCTCGAGGTGTACGCCTGCGCCTGGGTCTGGATCGACACCTGCTGCATCGACAAGTCGAGCAGCGCGGAGCTCTCGGAGGCGATCAACTCAATGTTCGCGTGGTACCGCGACGCGGAGCATTGCTTTGCGTACCTGGACGACGTCCGTGCGAGCGAGGATTTGCGGAGCTTCGGCCTAGCGTTCAGGAGCAGCCGCTGGTTCATCCGCGGCTGGACGCTGCAGGAGCTCCTCGCCCCGTCCGCCGACATGGCGTTCGTCTCGGAGGACTGGACGCCTATTGGAACGCGCGAGCAGTTCGCGGCGCTCTTGGAGCAGATCACAGGGGTCGACCAGGAGATCCTGAAATCACCTATCAGCGCAATTACCCTCCAGAGCGCGAGCGTCGCGAAGCGGATGTCGTGGGCGGCGGGGCGGGAGACGACGCGGGCGGAGGACCGGGCGTACTCGCTCATGGGCATCTTCGACGTGAGCATGCCGACGACGTACGGCGAGGGCGGCGCGCGGGCGTTCCACCGCCTGCAGCTGGAGATCATCCGGCAGACGAACGACCAGAGCCTGTTCGCGTGGGGCCCGCGCATGCAGCCGCTCCCCTGGCGCGGCGAGCAGCTGAGCTTCAGCCAGTACTGGATGCCCAAGTGGCACAAGGGCGCGCTGCTCGCCCCGTCCCCCGACGACTTCCTCGAGGCGTCGGACCTCGTGGCGGGCCCGCTCGACGCGCTCACGCGGGACCTGTCCGTCGGGCCTATCCTGGAGCCGCACTACTTCGACACGAACTATGGCATACGGATGCGGGTGCCCCTCTGCGCGGCGTGCTCGGTCGGCGACTCGAGGCTGTATCTGGCTGCGCTGGCGTGCCGGACGGAGGCGGAGCGGCGGGGGAACTGGATGGGCCTGCTGCTCTCGCGGGAGGCGGAGACGGACGTGTACTTCTGTGTGGGGGACTTTGAGATCAGAGATGCGCGGGGCGGCCACGCGTGGCAGGTGCGGAGGGTGGTGAATGTGTCTGGGGACGTGGTGCCGGTGCGCTTGGCGTTTCCGCTGCCGCCCACTCGGGCGGAGGTTCTGAAGAGGCTGCCTCTTCGGACACGACTTTTTGGAAAGATTGACAAGACCCAGAAGCCCCCGCAGCCCCAGGAGGCCCCGCAGCCTAGGTACTCTGGTACTACTTCCGCGGGATGGCGGTGGGTGACGTCGACCATATACATCCGTTCGAGGATATCTGGTTGATGTAGTGGTTTCAGTTAAGAGAAGGATTGGCGGTATGGACATAGTAGGATGCGTAGTACTACGCGAGTGACGGTAACAGACTCTCAAGTAGTATTTAGGTTGGAGCTTTGAGCCCGAATTGGGGGGATAGTATGTCAATACTAGTAGGACGTACTAGTACTGGGGGTAGACCATTGAGGTAAGCATCGTCGTGGTAGAGTAGTAACAACATTAACGCTGTTTGAATTTGACGTGCTTGAACGATTAGCCCGCGTTTACGTGGTAATGAGCGCCTCTGGTGGGGAGTAAACACATGCGCGGCGGGGAGGCAGGGCCTGGCCTCCGCACACTCGTACTTGGCTGGTGCTGTCACTTGGGATGGGACGACGATGAACGTCCTCCGCGCACACTCCGCCACCCTCGCTCGCAGACTGCGCGCCCGCACCGGTGCCGCCCTACAACGCACGACGCTCAGGCTGCTCTCCAACGACACCCGCTCCCGCCCCGGAGACGGCCAAGGCTCCTACAGGGAGCCGCTCTACAGTCAGTCCCCTTCTCCCTTCTCCACTGCTGCACGGACAGAGTACAGACGAGCCGCGCAGAAAGGCTCGCGGACGCGTGGCAGAACACGCCCACAAAGTGGTACCCTCTCCCCGTCGCTGCCGGCGCGCTCCTCCTCATCTTCATCCAATACCGAAGGAAGTCGGCCACGAAGGAGGTCGTCGTCGATGAGCACGGGAATGAGGTCGTACGATTGAAGGGGCCCTGGCATGTGTGTACACTCTTCGCTGTTGCCAGCGCGCTTTGTGTTACGACAGCTCACCGCGGAATAGGTGCATGTCATTGGGGCGCTCCCCCTACGAAATCTCTCCCGACTTTGGGGGTACCTCAACTCGCTGGAACTCCCCGTCTGGGCACGCCCCGCAGGCTTCCGCGTATACTCTGCCATCTTCGGCTGCAACCTAGACGAGATAGAAAAGGACCTCACCGAGTACCGCTCCCTCGGCGACTTCTTCTACCGCAAGCTCAAGGACGGCGCACGACCCATCGCAGACGCCGTGCTCGTACGTAAACTCGCGCACACCGTGTTCTGCACGCGCCGCTGACCGCTTGGGCCCATCGCAGGTGAGCCCGGCCGATGGTCGCGTGCTCCACTTCGGCGTTATTAAGGATGGCCGCATCGAGCAGGTCAAGGGCAGCACGTACTCGCTCGACGCCCTCCTCGGCGTCGCGCGCCCCGGCAGCCCCGCGCCGACGTCCATCCCCTTCCCCGAGGACAAGCTGCACGAGGTGACGCACAAGCACTTCGCGGACATCAACGGGATCGAGTACAGCCTGCACGAGCTGCTCGGCACGCCCACGCCGTCGAGCTCGGGCACGTCGACGCCCACGACCGAGGCGCCGCCCCACGTCGGGAGCTCGGGGACGGCGGCGAAGAAGCACGGGGAGCGCGTGGACGCGTCGGTGCCGCGCGACCAGTCGCTGCCGGACACGGTCGCGCAGGACGTGAGCCTCGCGTCGGAGGTGGGCATCCGCCCGACGGCGGTGCGCCGCGACAGCTTCACGAGCGTGCGGACGAAGCCGGGGAACGAGACGTACTTTATGGTCATCTACCTCGCGCCGGGCGATTACCACCGCTTCCATAGTCCTGCGTCGTGGGTCGTCGAGCGCAGGCGGCATTTCGTCGGTGCGTACTTTCCATGACGTCACACGGCCTGGTATTAACTTTCGGCGCTCGCAGGGGATTTGTTCTCGGTGTCGCCGTGGATGGCGAAGCGGCTGGAGAGCCTGTTCGTGCTCAACGAGCGCGTCGCGCTGCTCGGGCGCTGGCGGCACGGCTTCTTCAGCATGGTGCCCGTCGGCGCGACGAACGTGGGGAGCATCAAGATCAACTTCGACGAGGACCTGCGCACGAACGTCGGCCGCCGCCGCGACCACCCCGTCGGCACGTTCACCGAGGCCGTCTACGCGCGCGCGTCGCCGCTCCTCAACGGCCAGCCGCTCGGCAAGGGCGACGAGATGGGCGGGTTCTGCCTGGGGAGCACGATCGTGCTTGTGTTCGAGGCACCGCGCGACTTTGCGTTCGCGGTCGGCGCGGGCGAGAAGGTGCGTGTGGGCCAGGAGCTGGGCGACCTCCGGCCGAAGGAAAAGACGGAGTAGGGCGGGTTATGCTGGACGCTTTAGAGTACACGTACACGGCACTGCACTACATGACGATCTTGGATGCCCCTTATCATGCATGTATGTTAATCCAGTAGTAATGACACCCCGCTGCGCTACCCATACTATACGAGGCGGAGCACGGCGATCGCCTCGACGTGCGCCGTCTGCGGGAACAGGTCGAGCCCCGTCAGGCTCTCCAGCACGTACTTCCTCCTGTCCGCGCCCTCGCCCGCCGCCGCCGCGCGCTCGGCGCTCTTGCGGAGGATAAGCCCGACGTCGCGCGCCTGCGTGTGCACGTTGCAGCTGACGTACACGACCGTGCCCGCGCCGAACGCGAGCATCTGCTCCACGAAGCGCTCGTCCGTGCCCTTGCGCGGCGGGTCGATGACGAGCGCGGTGCGCGCGCGCGGGAAGTCCTGCACCGTGGCGAAGATCGCGGCGGCGTCGCCCGCGAGGAAGGAGACCGAGGAGGCGGGGAGGGCGTTGAGGGCGGCGTTGTGCGTGGCGGAGCGGATGGACTCGGCGGAGAGCTCGATGCCGGCGACGCGGGTGAAGTGGGGGGCGAGCATGATGGAGAAGAGGCCCGCGCCGCAGTAGGCGTCGACGAGGTGCGTCGGGGGCTCCGCGGCGGGAGAGGGGTCGGAAGAGGGTGCAGAGGAGGAGGGGGAGGATGGGGAGGGAGGGGGGAAGATGGCGCGGCGGACGTAGTCGGTGAGCGGGACGAGCGCGGAGTTGTTGTTCTGGAAGAAGGTGCCAGCGGTGTACTCGAAGAGCTTGTCGCCGACGCGCTCGCGCACGGTGCCCTTCTGGTCCGTTACGCAGATGTGCTCGCCGTCGGGTTCGGAGGAGACGGCGATGGGCGTGGCGGGTGCCGCAGGGTCGGCAGGGCCTGCAGAGGTCGAGGGGGGAGGGATGGGGAGGGAGTCGCGTAGGAGGAGGGTGGCGCCGTTCTTGAATTTGGCGATGTTGCTAGCGGAAAGTAAGTGTGTGCGAATGCAGGGTAGACGGGGTGGTGGCGTACGAGATGATGTTTTCTCGGACAGGCCCGAGGGCTTTGTTAATCACCGGGGTTGCAATGGGGCACTCCTGCGTGCGTTTTCAGCCTACAGCTCTCGAAAAAGGCAGCAAAACAAGCTTACCTCGATGTCCATGACGTTTCGCGTGCCGACCTGGTGGAAGCCGATTTTGAGCCAGTCGGGCTTGCCCTCCACGGGCGGGGCGTCGCCCCGTTTCTGCGCCTTCTGGAAGGAGAAGGGGGGCCGTTGAAAGTGGGGGGTGAGTTTGGTGCGGTAGTTGTATTGGAGTGGCGAGCCGATGGTGGGCAGTATTGTTGGCACCAGTTCCGCAGGGATGTCTGCTTATTCCGTAAGCTTAAGGGCACGTAGACATTTAATCAGCCTGAACTGACCGGAATAGTTTTTGTACGCCTCAACTACGGTTTGGCGTTTTAGGTCGAGTTGTTTCTCATAGGGGAGCATCTTGCGCAGACGTTCAATATCACCTGCCTACCTTGCGCTTTCGGAAAGACTGCTTACCTGGTATTGGCAGCCGGCGCAGGTACCGAAGTACTTGCACTGGACTAATGACATATCTCGCCATTCTGAGTTTGGCTCAATGGTTTCTAGTAGATCGGCATGGGAGTAGAGGCGGGAATGGCGGTATACGCGCACGCGGATACGTTCGCCAGGAAGTGATAGTGGTGTCACAATGACCCACTTGCGGTCACCAGAGGCGGCTACGGAGAGGGATTCACCTGAGGAGAGATGTATTAAGCCATGCTATGTACACGAGATGTACGAGCAGTGCAGTCGAGGCAACGCGCGGAGGCAGCAACAGACCTGTGGACGGCGAGATACGTGATACGGTGAGCTCGAGCTGGTGAGAGAGCTCGAAGGGGGAGTTCCAGTCGAGGTCTGCGGCCTTGGCTGCGTCTGCGGCGTCTTGGCCGAGGAGGGCGATGACTTCGCGTGAGAGGATGTCGTCGTGGGAGTAGGGCTCTGGAGCGCGCCGAGCGGACTTCTTGTTCTTCTTGTGCTTTGGCTGTTTCTTGGACGAACTTGGCGGAGGCGGCGGAGGCTGCTGATTATCGCCCGGGGCGTCCTCTGCCTCTGCGATAGCTTCGACGCCGTCGGGTGCGTCGAGGCGGGGTTTCTTCTCTGGCGGCTCGGCCGGGGACGCTGAGCGGGAGAGGGGGTGCACGCTCGCCATCTGTCTGGCTGAGCAAATGGCGGGGCGGAGAGTGGCTGGAGGACGGGTGCGGCGGAGGATAGCGCGTCTGAAAAGGGAAGGCGCAGAAAACATTGAGCAGCGGGCGCTTAACGGACGCGCGGGGAGAGGAGACGCGACGCACGTGATGTGCCGAGTGACGCGCCTGGGCGTCTGTGCGATGACGCCAAGAGTGGCCGTGCGCTCAAGAACACACAGCGCTGCTCTCTGCATCCGCCGCCCATGGTCCTCCTCCCCCTCCTCCCCTTGCTCGGCGCCCTCCAGCCTGCACATGCCTTCCCCACTCTCCTCTCCCTCTTCTCCGCTGCGGCGACCCTGCCCGATGATGAGCATGGGGAACAACCCGGCTCCCCCGAGTTCTGGTACAAGCTCATCGTCGCCATCGTGCTTGTCCTTGCCGGCGGTGTCTTTGCAGGGTACGTCGCGTCATCACTATGTAGTGAGATGAATTCTAAGCAGACCCACAGACTTACCCTGGGATTGATGGGCTTGGATGAATTGCACCTCCGAGTCCTCGCCGCATCCTCTGAAATTCCACAAGAGCGCAAGAACGCCCAGAAAGGTTTCGCGTTCTGCCCTTATATGCGGTAGTGCAGCACTCACCCTCCGTAGTTCTCAAACTTTTGAGCCGCGGACGCCACTGGGTCCTCGTCGTACGTCTTCCCTTTGCCGCACCTCCCAAACGCTGCTAATCCCATGCCCTGCCTAGGTTCTCCTACTCGGCAATGTCGTAAGTTTGACTCCCTCGCTTAAATTTGCGTCTTCTCACGAAGAACCTATGCAGATCGTCAACGAGAGCTTGCCTATATTCCTCGACAGTGCTGTACGCCCTTTATTCACTGAAATGCAGCCCCGCCACGGTTTAACGGTGACTTTTCCTATAGCTTGGCGGAGGCATTGCAGCTGTGGCCATTTCCACCGCCATGATCGGTATGTCGATCGTGTTCTACACAACCGCGTATTTCAACTCATCTCGCCTCCCGTAGTCATCTTTGGGTATGTTCCAGCCGCATATACTCGCTTTCAGTCTGACTGAGCGAACCATGAATCGTCCGATAGCGAGTGAGTAGCATGACTTCTGGCATCTGCTCCCCGAGACTTACCGCCGTTGCAGAATCATCCCGCAGGCCGCCAGTGTTCGATACGGCCTCTCAATAGGTGCCAATTGCGCACCTATTGTTCTCGGCATGATGTATCTCTTCGGTCCGTACTTCCTCCTCTGCTGCCACTCGCACCCTCATCAAGCTCTCATCAGCCCCCGTCGCTTGGCCCACGGCGAAGCTACTAGACTACGTCCTAGGACATGACGAAGCGCATACATACAAGAAGGCTGAGCTCAAGTATGCATCCATAGGGATCCGCCACATGCAACCGTTACTCACAATTGGGATGCATTGATTAGGTCCTTCTTGGCCTTCCATAGACAAGGAGAAGAACCCCTCCGGGACGACGAAATCAGCATCTTGAACGGTGTCCTTGAGCTGAACAACAAGAAGGCAGAAGAGATTATGACCCCTATGGATGTGCGTCCAGTGATTATACCCCGTGGCTCCTAGGATGCTCATACCTTGTACAGGACGTTGTCACCGTGAGCGCGGACCGCATCCTCGACCATGATACAGTCGACTACGTGTATGTTCCCTCCGATCCGGAGAACCGCATATACTCACCACGCTTCACGTTAGCCTGAGGAGCGGATACTCGCGCATTCCTGTTCATAAACCTGGTCACCCGTTGGCCTTCATCGGCTTGCTCCTGGTCAAGCAGGTAAGCGCCTTCACAACACTCCTATCAAAACATGCACTGAATATCGTATTAGCTGTCTGTCTATGACCCTTCGACGGCCATCCCGATCTCCGACTTCCCTCTGTCGCTTTTGCCAGAGGCGCCGCCCAACATCAACTGCTTCCAGGCTCTCGATTACTTGTGAGTTACCCCATTCATATCCCCCACACCCTTAGTGCTCACGGTTTGCGCCCAGCCAAACTGGTCGTGCACACCTACTTCTCCTGAGCCACACCCCCGGCGTAGAAGGCGGCGCGATCGGCGTCATCACCCTAGAAGACATCATCGAGGAGATGATCTCGGAGGAGATCGTGGACGAGACGGACCGGTACGAGGACAACGTGTCGAAGCGGCGCGCGCGCCGCATGAAGAACGCGGCCGTCATGAAGGGCATCGTCGAGTACCGCGTTGGGCGCGCGAACTCGATCAACGAGAGCGACCGCACCCCGCTGCTCAGCCGCAACCAGAGCCCGCTCCCGCCTGTTGAGGGCGAGCGCGCGGTGGCGAGGGCGGTGGTGGCGAATGGGAATACGCTGGACGCGTCGGCGTCGGCTGTGCAGGGTGCGGGGAGGGGCTCGGGCGCGACATTGCGTCCTGGGTCGAACTTGAACCCGCAGTATGGGAGCGTCATTGTGGGCAGCCCGCAGAAGTGAGCTGTTGCGTCCGCGATAGCGGGTGACGCTTGTTGTCGGTTATGTTGGACTTGTGGACCATGTGAACCTGTACATACATAATACATCGATGCCACTTGCTGTGTTGCTATACTACAGTTGGTCCAGAGTGAGGACTACGACACTTGGCAAGGCTGGGAACACAAGCTAGTACTATACGCTGTCCCCGATGAGCCTCTGCGGCGCCTCGACCCACGCCCGCCACGCCTCCATGAACGCAACCATCTCCGCGCCCTCCACAACCCTATGGTCCGCCGTCCAGCTCACGCCGACCTTCAGCCTCCGCTCCCCGCTCCCATCCCCCCGCTCGACGTCCCACACCCACCGCGCCCTCCCAATCGCGACGATCGCGACGCCCCCGCCCGGGACGAGCACGGGCGCGGCGCTCTCGACGGCGCCGACCCCGCCGACGTTCGACACGCTGAGGGTGCCGCCGCGCCGCGGCATGTCGGCGGGCGTGAGCGCGCAGGGGACTTGCCGGCCGAGGTGCGCGAGGTGGCGCAGGCGCGCGGCGAGCGCGTAGATGGAGAGCGTGTCGGTGGAGAGGAGCGTGGGTGTGTAGAGGCCGGTGGGCGTGGAGAGGGCGATGCTGATGTCGGCCGTGGGGCGGATCGTTAAGGTCGGTTTGCTCTGGGAGGGAGAGGTAGGGGAGGCAGGGGAGGGGGAGGGGGTGATGGAGGAGCGGAAGAGCGGCCAGTCGCGCATGGTGCGCGCGAGCGTCTTGAGGAGGACGGGGAGGTAGGTGAGGCGGGTGTAGTGCGCCTCCGGGGGCACGTCGGGCGGCGCGGGCGGCGCGTGGAAGGCGGCGGGGGAGACGACTTGCGAGGAGGGCAAGGGCCGGGAGGAGGGTGGGAGGTAATGGGCGGGGATGTGGGCGTTGAGGATGGGGAGGAGGGCGTGCAGTTCGGTTAGGTCGAGGTAGGTCGAGAAGCTGTTGGAGTAGAATGTTAGAATTTCGCTCAGCATGGCGAGAATCCGGAGGGTAGGCTCACGTGAACTGTGGAATTGCGAGGCTCTGGTATACAGACGTTAGCATAGATGCCAGGTCGCGAAGGAAGAGTGAAGCACCTTCTCCATAGCTTTCCACATATTCCAGCGCGTGCGGTTGAGCTCAACAGTGACCTCTTCCGCCTGCTGCGCCTCGCGCTCGACAGGTGCGGACGCGCCTTGAGATGATGCAGCAGGCTGGGCCGCGCCGCGCTGGAGGAACGCGTCCACGTCGCGCTTCTCTACACGACCGTGCTTACCGCTCCCAGGAGCGAGTAAGCTTAGATCGACGCCGTGTTGGCGCGCGTAGTGCCGCACGGACGGCGCCGCAAAGACGTTCGCACCGGTAGTGGACACATGCGCGCGCGCCTCCGGAGGGGCGTTTGGGTCGAGCGGGTGTGGCCGACGGGTTTGCTGTGGCGAAATGGGCTGCTCGACTTTGCCTACGCCTTCTGGTTGGCGGGATGGCTGCGCGGTCTCAGGTGGGGTGCCATACCCCGCGCCTGCCGATCCGGACTGCTCGGGCGGGTTGTCTGCAGCAGCGACCTCGTCCGCGACCTCGATGGTGCAGAGGTCCTGGCCGACCTTGGCGACCTGGCCCTCTTCGACGAGCAGCTCGTGCACGATGCCGTCGAACGGACTGGTAATCTCGACGCTGGCCTTGTCACTCTGGACTTCGCAGAGCGGGTCGAAGGTGTTAACCGCGCTTGCGGGTTTCACGCTCCTGCATACCAGAGTGCGGGGTAAGCGTACTGTGTTGGGCGAGAGCGGGGCCAGGATGGGAGGAGGCGACTAACCATTTGATGACCTCGCACTCCGTGATGCCCTCGCCGATGTCGGCGAGCTTGAACCGCTTCAGGGCGGCGTGCGCGGGGGAGGCGTGGAAGAGCCTGGCGCGGGGGAGGCGCGCGCGGCCGCGCAGGAGGAGCGCGGCGGGGTGTCTGTAGAGCATCTGGCGGCGGTGGTTAGGACGGTCAGGACGGGGTCGGGTGCGTGGCCGTCGTGGTGGGTGGTCAAGGGAATTTATTGCATGGCTGGGTCGGAGAGGTTGGGGGACGGGCCAAGATCCGCGCTCGTCGTCTGCTCACATGTCCTCCGCATACGGCGCGGGCGCTTGTGGGTGCGACGCGTTCTGTTTCTGGTTTGGGCCTGATTTGGTCTCTTGCCTCTCCTCCTCCCTCTCCTCAACGTCCTCGTCGCCGCCGCCGACAACAGCGGCCAACGTCCTCGTCGTCCACACATCCGACGCCGGCAGCGTGTAGACGCGTGTAGCCCGCATACGCTCGGCACATTGTCGCCGGCTCACCTCTGTCACTCCGCCGCAGTCACACTCAATCTGCTCGCGTAGACTCCCTCACTGCACCCTCTGTACAGCGGCCTCCCTGTCTCCTAGGCCCCCACCACCGCTATGTCTGCCGTCGACGGCCCACTAGCACCCTTGGCCAACGGCTCCTCCCGCTTGAACGGCGCGCTCAACGGGAACGGGGCCGCCAACGGCGATCTCCAAGACAGTCTCTCGGACTCGCCTGCGCCAGCCACCGCCATCACGTTCGACCCCGAAGCCTTTCGTTCCTTCCTAGCATCTCTCCTCCCCCCGCTCTTTGGCGCTGCCCCGGAAGAGCTCGAGTCTATCTTCGACGAGGACTTTCATGACCGCGCCTCTCGCTTTGCGGCCGAGGGCGGCGGCGTCATCTACGTCGTCAAGAAGAAGGACGAGCAAGAAGGTGCGTTCTGCTTGGCCTGGTTAGTGTCAATAGTGCTGAACTTGTGCAGCCGAGGACGCGCCGCCCACGTATTCATACAAGATTACCTCCACGCTTACTTACGACCCCACTCATGTCACGACCCTGGCCATCATCAAGCGAGGTCCCATCCTCGATTCAACATTCCCAATGTCCACCCAACTACATATCCTCAATCTCTTCGGCAGCGATGAGACTCCGTACGAGAGTTTGCACGCCGTCATCAGCGGCGCAATGAAGCCATATTTCGAGGCCTTCGTCGGTGCACGCGGCGGAGGCAAAGACGGCGATCAGAAGATGGGTCGGTGTCTGTCTGGATTGTCATGGTTAATATGTGCTCAATTTACAGCGCAGGTATTCCGGTGACCAAGAAGAAATTCGCGGAGCTCGAGCTCTCACTGCTGCACTTACAACAGAACGTCGAAATTCCCGAGACACATCTGATAATCCACCCCGTCATCCAGCGGACAGTCGAGCAGGCCTTGCAGCAAGGCCACCGGCCAAGCATATCTGACCTACCTCCCAAGCTCCTCAACGACAGCTCCTTCCTCAACACCCTCCAGAACCACGTCAACCAGTGGATCAAGTCCATCCAGACCGTCACGCGTCTCACGCGCGATGTCAACTCGGGTACTGCGTCGCAGGAAATCAACTTCTGGCTCAGTTTGGAGCGCGCGCTCGAGGGGATCGAGGCGCAGCTCCGGAGCGACGAGGTGACGATGGTCATGGAGGCCCTCCGGAACGCGAAGCGGTTCCGTGCGACGGTCAGTTTCGTCGCCGATACCGGTCTTAAGGATGCTATGGACACGGGTAAGTGCGCCCGGTAGGTTATACGGTGTGCTAGTTTGAACCGTTCCTGCAGTGCACAAGTACAACCAGCTCATGAAGGATTTCCCCCTGAACGAGCTGCTCTCTGCCACGGACCTCGACAAGATCCAGGAGGGCGTCGTGCTCATCTTCCAGCATATGAACCGCAAGCTGAAGCTCTCGCCCTATCCCGTGCGGCGCGTGCTCCCGCTCGCGGAGGCGATCTCACGCGACTTCAACGACGCGCTGCTGCGCGTGCTGACCTCGCACCGGTTGCTGTACACGCCGTACGAGACGTTCGAGCGGCTGCTCTCGCAGACGATGGCGATCTTCCGGACGTGGGACGACCACGTGAAGGAGTTCACGAACACGGCGCGCGAGGTGACGCGGAAGCGGAACGAGAAGTTCATCCCGATCAAGGTCGTGACCGCGCACGCGAAGCTGCAGGACCGCATCCGCTACCTGCGCGACTGGCGCAAGCAGCACGAGCAGCTCGCGGTCATGACCGCGCCCACGAAGGGCCTCGGCGGCGTGGGCACGGAGATTGGGGGGATGGACATGGAGGCGGAGGTCAAGGAGGCGTACGAGGTCATGAAGCGTATCGACGTCCTTGATGTCTCGACAGGTAGGCGCTCGGTGTTTTGAGGTTGGCGGGGCGCTGACGGTGTGCAGAGGGCAACGAGATCTGGGTGACCGCCGAGAACGCGTACAATGAGCGCGTCGCACGAGTGGAGAACCAGATTATCGCGCGGCTGCGAGACAGGCTGGGCACGGCTCGTAACGCGAACGAGATGTTCCGCGTGTTCTCGAAGTTCAATGCGCTGTTTGTCCGCCCCAAGGTATGCCACCGCATTTATGCTTCATGCGATAGCATTTACACTGACTCGCATAGATTCGTGGTGCCATCCAAGAATACCAGACGCAGCTGATTGACTCCGTCAAGGAGGATATCAAGCGTCTGCACGAGAAGGTCCGTACACACGCTATACTTTCACTAATGCTCGACTAACACACAGTGTAGTTCAAAACCCAATACCGCTTCTCAGAGGCATACCACATGTCGCAAATGCGTGACCTACCACCGATCTCGGGCGCGATCATCTGGGCACGGCAGATCGACCGCCAGCTGCAGACATACATGAAGCGCGTGGAGGACGTGCTCGGCAAGGGCTGGGAGCTCTACGCCGAGGGCCAGAAACTCCAGTCCGAATCCACCGCGTTCCGCAAGAAACTCGACGTCCGCCCGGTATACGAGGCATGGCTGCACGACATCAACCGGCGCGACATGGGCGTCGGGGGGCGGCTGTTCGAGATCGTGCGCCTGCGCGGGGGCGGGTACCAGCTCGCGGTGAACTTCGACCCGCAGATCATCACGCTGTTCAAGGAGGTCCGCAACCTGCTGTGGCAGAACTTCCAGGTCCCGCACGCGATCACGAACATGGCCAAGGACGCGAAGCGCGTGTACCCGCATGCGGTCAGCTTGATGGAGACCGTGCGCACGTATGGGCAGACGCTGGATCTGGTCGAGCATAATAAGGGCATTGAGTGGTTGGTGGCGGAGTATAGGAACGAGGCGCAGCGGATGGTCACTCGCGGTAGGTCCCCAAGGCTCTCATGCGTTCACTTTGAACCTAATGGTGCGCTAGGCATGAACATCCGCTGGGACTACTTCGTCAACCAGTACGATACTGCGCGGTACGTGTCCACGGATGGTGTTCGCGACAACAGGCACATCCAGTTCGTGCGGGAATTCGCCAGCGTAGTGTCTGTCCTCCAGGTACGTGCTTGTGGCTGTGTCACATTTACTTGGTCACTCACGTAGTTGCTCAGGACAAGACAAACAATGTCATCGACCTGTACAAGGACATCCTGCGCTCGGTCGAGGAGCTGTCAACATGTCCATACACACCTGAAGCCTTCCGCGATCTCCTCAGCAAGATTCAGACGGCGGTACGCTGAGCATTATGTACATCGTGCCGCTGATGTGTGCTCACACTCAAACAGATCGACCGACTGAACTTGGAAGGTTACGCGAATCTCGACCACTGGGTAGCGGAGCTCGACCAGCGGATAGAGAGCATCCTGCTGCAGCGCGTGACACATGTCATCCAGCTGTTCTGCAACGAGTTCGAACGGGCGGACGACGATGGCCGGAGAGAACCCGTCACGATCGTCGGCAAGCGGCGGGACAAGCGGGCGAAGAACGACAAGGTCCGCTTAACACTCACTTTATCGGATCCTAACAGGCGTGCTCATCATTTCGCAGACCACGGACGGAACGTTGACGTTGACCCCGATCATCCACGAGATTCGAATCCAGAACCAGGTTATCTTCCTCGACCCTCCAATTGAGCATGCGCGTGCAGTGTGGATCCATCAACTGCACGAGTGGCTGGGTGAGTGAGAAGAGGTGGCATTGGTCAGGGCGTCGACTCACTCACTCTTTTAGGGACCGTGTGTCGCCTGAAGCGGATACAAAGTTCGCGGTATGAGATCGGACTGCAAATGCAAGGCCACACAGCAACAGACGTCACGTACACATCGCTCGTGCGTATCACTTCTCTCGAGCGCTGCTACACTTACTGACGGTGAGATTTAGCTTACACGATTCCCTGACACGACACTGGAGAAGCCATTTGCGCTTATCGAGACGAAGGTGCAGTCGCTGAAGGAATACGTCGCGAAGTGGCTCCAGTTCCAGTCGCTCTGGGACCTCGAGACCGAATACGTCTTCAACCGGCTCGGGGACTCGCTCGCGAACTGGCAACAGCTGCTCACGGAGATCAAGAAGGCGCGCTCGACGTTCGACACATCCGAGACGCAGAAGTCGTTCGGCGTGTGCGTCATCGACTACGAGCAGGTGCAGGCGCGCGTGAACGCCAAGTACGACGCGTGGCAGCGCGACATCCTCTCCCGTTACGGCGTGAAGCTCGGGAACGCGATGAAGGAGATGCACGCCGCGATCCTGAAGGCGCGCAACGAGCTCGAGCACCACTCGATAGAGGGCCTCGTCGGCGCCCCGCGCAGGTTCTAGGCGGACGGCTGGGCCGGGTCGGATGGGTTCGCTTTCGGACGGGTTGGGCGTTGTCGCGTGTATCTCGCTGTGCTTGTCAATGTCTTCCTTCATGCATGTATCCACGGATTCGTAATTCACTACCATACGCTTGTACCTATGTAGTCTTATACCCGCATATTCCAGGAGGATGCTGAGCCGGACACGTTCTGCGTCAAGATGCTGCTGTCACATTGGTTTGCACGTACGGGAGTCTACAAGAAAGCTACGAAAGCGGATACTGCTCGGTCAGGGTATCGTACCAGGAATCACTGTTGTGTTATGCGTCGTTTATGGTCATGTCATATCGTACCGTTTCGTCAGTCGTGAACTTCTCCACCTTCCGCGATGAACCCCGTCTCCGTCGAATCTCTGCTCTAGAAGATCGTCGCGAGCGCGCCGTCGTCATCCCCGCCCCTCGACCCCCCGATGGCCATAGGCCCGTTCTTGCGGAACGTGAAGCCGACCCAGACACCGCGCGCAATGGGCTCTTCCTTCTCGCGCACGCGGTCGACGTGGCGCTGCTTCTCGATCACTTCCGCATACTTCTGCATGTCCTCCGGGGACGTGAAGTCGTCGTAGTAGCCCGTGTCATCGTCGCCCGTCAGCTCGGGCACGTACGGGGGGTCGACACCGCGCAGGTCGTCCCACTGCGTGTCCTTGAAGAAGTCGTGTTCGCGCACTTGCGAGAGGGTCGCGTACCGCACGCTCGCGTGAGCGATCAACCTAGGTAGAGTGTGATTGTGAGCCGCTGCGTGGGTTAACATAGGCCGGAGAATACACACTTCGTGATCGCATCCCATGCAATATCTGTCAGGTTGAACACCTGGTCCTCGGGCGCGTCGTACACCGGCCTCTGCAGGACGGACGTCCACTTGTCCAGGTTCGTCCAGGTCTCCTCGGGGGTGCGACCGCTGAAGGGAGGGAAGCCGGCGAGGAACTCGAACAGGATGCAGCCAAGAGACCAGTAGTCGACGGAGAACGAGTAGGGCTTGCCGCGGAGCACTTCTGGGGCCATGTAGTCTGGCGAGCCGACGATCGAGTCCGCGTAGCGGGGGATCTGCTGCCGCATGGAACGGTAGATCGAACGCCGCTCGAGTGTCGAGCGGAGGATGATCTCGTTCTCTTTCACTTTGTCGAGCTACTTTCGGTGAGATACGAGGCTAACGATAGTCGTGTGGCAGACATACCTTGACTTTGAGAGACTCGATGCGCTGGGGGTTCAGTGCTCCGGTGGCCAACCCAAAGTCAGTGAGCTTGACGTGGCCCGAGCCGTCCAGCAGGAAGTTCTAGCCGAACATATCAGCGAAGCCCGGCATGAAGCCGGTACGTGGGGCCTACCTCCGGCTTCAAGTCTCGGTGGATGTAACCCAGCTTATGGAGCTCATTCACAGCGGCGAACATCTCGCTGATGTAGAACTTCGCGATTTCCTCCTTCAGCACGCCTGCATTGTTCAGAAGGGTACGGAAGTCGCCACCAGGGACGTATTCCATGGCGAGGTATACGTGTTGGGGGTCTTGGAAGGCATACAGAAGGCGAACCAACCAGGGTGTCTTGGTCGCCGTGAGGATATCGCGCTCGACTAGGACGTGTCGGACCTTGTCACCGGAAGTTGAGCTGACGGATGGACTAAACGTGGAATGCCACTCACCTCATCCATCTTGAACAATGTCCGTTTCTTCATCTTCTTGAGCGCGCAAACCTCGCGCGTGTCCGCCTTCCGGGCCAGGAAGACCTCACCGTAGCCACCTTGTCCGACCTGGGCGATGATTTGGAACTGATCTACGCGCAGTTTGACGCGACGTTTGCGGAGCAAGGCGCGTTCGCGGCCGCGATACGACTTGAACTCTTGAGCATATTCGGACTGAGTGAGGTTGCGCTTAGCCGTGTCTTCATCGAAGCGGGCGCGCCGTTCTTTTCGAGACGCGATATAGCCAAGCAGTTGGAAGTAGTAGTCGAGAAAGTCTGCGAACGGTGCGCGAATTAGCGGTTGTACCGCTAGTCCGAACGGATCGGGGACGATAGACGTACATAGTTGGGCGACGGTGGCCTTGCGGCGAACCTCCGGGCTATCGAGGAGCTCCTTCTCCCAGACCTTGAAGGCGCCTTGCTTGATGGTCGTGTTGGCCTTCGCAGTGTCCATCCGGATGTCCTTGTCCATCGTCATGCCCTTCGCAGTGGCCATCCGGATGTCGGGGACGCTCATGGTCATCCCTTTGGCCGTGTTCATGTGGATATCGGGGAGCTCGCCGTAGGGGTTGTGAGCCTGGTTCGGTTTGCGGGATGGAGCTGCCATGTTATACTAGTGTACGGCGTGCACTGCGGGTATAGGACAGTACTAGAGGAGGTAGAAGGAGAGGAGCGATCTTAGACTTGACCACCCCGGCCTGAGCGCCGGAAATAGAAAGCGAACAAAGCTCAACCGGGTCTCTCGATCGGCATCCGGCCCGCTCCCACGGCCCGTTACGTACCATCACTCTGCGCACCAGCAACACCTGCAAGCCCTTCACACCGGGGGCAAAGCCAGATGTTTCCCGGGGAAATATGGCGGAAATATAGAGAGTACAAAAGATGGGAGCGGCGTGTATGCCGAGACAACACGTAGAATACATGCGAGCCTCGAGGAGCATTTGAAAAGGTTCTTTCAACTTCTTTGTACATATTTGTAATGTTCTCTCCAAGAACATGTGGTGTACTGTAAAAGCGGAGTAAAAGCAGACAAAAAGTGGAGTTGAGTCCGGATGTGTTGGAGGTTGCATGGGGTGTAACACAGCGTATTTCAATAGTCTTTGTCTCATTTTATTGTCTTGGTCTGTTGAGGGCCTGCCTGGAGACATCAGGCACTGCACTTATGAAAACAACATGTGTCTTGCCATCAGGAATTAGTCTTGAGCCAAGCTGTCATTTCTTACAAAAGATTTTATACTTTCTGATTAAGCATGTGTCTTCCCAGTAAGAAGAATGTCTAATAACAGATAGGTTCTGGAAAGACCAGTTTTGGCAATTGTGCCTAATAATTTGAAGATGCATTATCTTTTTATCATTTTCCTATATCACGACATGCAACACACCCAAGTTCCGGACCCGAACAGGCAAGGAATAGAACAGGAACTGGATTCCTGTCCAAAATCTGTCTGCCAGACTGGTTCAGGTCAGAAACTTTCGCTTATGTCATACTAAGCCAAGCTAACTGGGGCTTTCAGAAGGTTTCTAATCTCGCGTGACATTAGGTAATCCCTATTCCGGACCTGAACCAGGATAGCAAACAGGCTTTGGACAGGAAACCAATTCCGGTGCTGTTCTTTGCCTGTTCCGGACCCGAGCCTGGGTGCTTTGCGTGTCATGTATGCTCTAGTCAACAGTGAATAAGTAGTATGTCTCAGTCCGGGATCTGAAGTCACATCCAGCACATAATTTATCAGAATGAGTATTAAAGACTTTTGGTCTATGCAAACATATTATTTATTTTGAGAATTCTTGGTATACAGAGTTTTCCTGATGCTATAGTGGATTGGCTATGAGTTACTAGTGCATATCTTTATTGATTTGCACGCAATAAAAACTCCAGTCAATATTCCTTGAACCAGGAAACCTTCAGGGATTTAGGACTTAAGCTGACCACAGAGTTGTATACATGCGCGATTGCAACCACGTCCGTTTAATAAACCGGCGTGGTTGCAATAGTTCCCGTTTAACAGCAGCGAGGCGCCCGTTCACACCGCCACCCTGCCGCGCTAGGCTGGCGTAAGCGCCGAGGATTCCCGCGTGAGTTGCTGGCCGCGGGCGCTTGCTTGCTGGCCGCGCAAAAAGCAAAGTTTCTGTGGGAGTCGAACCCACACTTTCAACACCAGGTAGCCTTCCCGTTACCACTTAGCAACATCGCTATGTTACCGCAGCTGCATTTGTGAGTGATGTTTGATCTCTCAGCCGGACTCTCAATGCTGGCCGATCATCCAATCTCTACGTCACTTCTCGACGAGTGTGTCGGAAAACACTAACATTGCGGGGACAGGCACCGTGGACGATCGGACGATTTGAATACCGGACTGGATTGAATGCCGGCGGCTGGACACCGGGGTTGGCCGGGACATGCGACGTGATACAACCAGTCAATAACTGCCCAGATATAAGCTTGCTTGGTCTAATGGTATCAAAAGCCCTCTGAGTGAGCGCGACGCTCGTGCGCGCTCGTTCGAGTGTGCCTTTTGCACATTTTTCTTGCGCCATTTTCTTGCCCGTCTAATAGCGTCCAGCAGGGCTAACATTGATCTACAGAAGCAAAGCGGGCGGGACTTGGTAAGTAATGCGATGCGCAGCTCAATACTGTCACGACCAGGTTGCGGGCTGCAACTGTTGCAACCCGCATGAGCCGCAGGAGACGCGCGGCTCGCGACGTGGCAGTGCGCCCCAGCGCTTGCGGGCTGTTAAACGGGAACTCTTGCAACCGTGCGTGTTTATTAAACGGGGATGGTTGCAACCGGGGGTGCTAACTCTACGACCACACCATGGTGATTTGTATGTGCCTGTTTCTTAGATATAGTATGGTTAAAAGATGTTTGCTAAAGACAGCTGGGCATGATCGAAGTCATGTGGATAGGGCAAGAAATATGCACAGGACACTGCCCTAATCAAGTGAGTAGTGTGACTATACATCTCACTTGGCAGCAATTATTACTCTAGAGGATAGCACCCGCAAGGTTGTTAACAACCAATGTGATTTTCTGTACAGTTAACTGTACCCAATCAAAGAAACATCTTAGCATTGCTTCCTGAAAACTGGACACCCAAGTAGTTGAAGGGCTGCAATATGAAGACCTGCTTTGTGTGTTATGAGATCATTTATATAAGCCATGACATTGATCAATGAGTAGTAATGGCATATCTGAATTGACTTTGGGGGACAGGACCAATACTGGCATGTCCAATTGATGAGGCAGTGTTGTGGAGTGACCATATGAGACAACCCTTTGTACTCTGATTAACAGACATGGAGTATTGCATTGTGTAAACTTAACATAACACCTCAATGTACCTCTATATGTCAAGATCCAAGATTCACTGACAGCACCATGTTAATCTGGACCTGCCTATTGCTTGTTGCTGTAAGGCCACAAGATATCTGCTCAACTCCACTGGGCATGCTTACCGTCCTATCCATGGGACAATGAGCATACATGTCTGTTTGTGACAATTGTCTCATCAGAGCGCAGCCCCTACTAATTGCTAGCAACTAATGTTATTGTCTGTATTTGATTGAGCACATTTTCCTGCTGATGCGCACGGTGCCACGCCGGCCCCAGAAATTGCCGTTGACATCCCTCCCCTCCACAGTGCAGTGAGCAGTGCACGACATGCGGTGCCCCCCTCCAGCAAGAAGGTGCAGACCTACAACAACAGTGGAAGTGCGTCAGGCTCGCTCACGGTGGGCTTCAGACCTGGGGAAAGCATCGGCCGAGCAAGCGAAGCGCGAGTCATTGCCAAGAGGCGGGCGCAGCACGCGAAGAGCCTTATCGGGTGTAGCCACCAATGGTGCATCGGGCATTTCGAGTGCGCGCAGCTGGACACATGGTGGGCACAGTTGTCCTTGCGCAACATGGAGTGGACTCCTGAGGGCAGCCTAGGCTGCGCGCGGGTCTAGGCTTGGGTAGCTACAATCCGTCCATGTACCTTCGCGCCTTAGGTGTTAGAGAATCCAGATTCCCTTTTCCCTTCACCCTCAGGAGCTCACTTTGCATCTGCGTCACTTGCAAATAGTGTTGAGTTGCATGTTGCGTCTTGTGTCACTCTCTGCAATCCTGTTACGACCGTGCGGATCGGGGGACCGAGTCGGGGTCGGACTTCGGGGTCGGACCTCGGAGAACGGAGGTCGGGGATCGGAGGTCGGAGTCGGGGGTCAGGTCGGACCTGGACTCGGGGCGAACGCACAAGGTAAGGACTTCGGCGAGGCTATTAGCAACGCCTCGAGTCTAAGTCGAGTCCTTGACTTCGGACAAGGGTACGAGCGGAGGTCGGAGGTCGGAGGTCGGACGAGCGGATGAGCGGAGGAGATCGGACGAGAGGAAGGGAGGGCGGAGGAAGTAGATTTAGTGCGGATAAGACGCTTTACAACGAGATATACGAACTGAGGAATAGTCTACATCCAGGCGAGTATTTATAGAAGTAATCTAATTGTTCTGGCGAGACAATAAGGAGCGACGTAAAAGGAAGGAAGTCCGAAAGGGGAAGTCCGAATACAATAAGCTATTGTCTTCGTTCTTCCGAGTCAATACCGTAGATAAGGAGCGGAGTAAGTATCGGACATGAGCGGACATGAGCGGACATAGGCGGACATGGTAAGTATGTAGCGGACTAGAGCGGACATACGGCGGACATGAGCGGACACGAGCGGACCTGAGCGGACATGAGGTCCGAACCTTCGGAGGTGGCGCACGGGATGTAACAGTGCCTCCCCACTAGGCCCGAACCCATGAGGGCCTAAGAGCACGTGACCTGTCCGTTAAAGTTTAGCGCGTGAAAAAAGAGAGGACGGAGGTACGCAGGGTCGGAATCGGAGATCGGGGTTCGGGGGTAGTATATAATCTTGAGCGCGGGGGTGAGGTGAGACTTCGCCTTTTTCTTCCCTTCCACTCTCAACTCGAAAAAAACTTGCACTAGCCAACCCCGACAATGGACGCCCCGACGCGCAAGCCCGACAAGACGGACTCGGACTACGAGGAGCGCCTGTCGGAGTTCCTCGCGCGGAGCAAGGCGGAGCGGGCCGCCGCGAAGGCGCGGAAGGCGGCGGAGGAGGAGGCGCGAAAGGCGGCGGAGGCGAAGGCGCAAGCGGAGAAGGAGAAGGCCGAGGCGGAGAGGGAGGCGCAGATTGCGCGGGATAGGGCGGTGGCGAGGGAGGTCGCGCTCGAGGTGAGTATGCGGCGGAGTTCGGAGCTTGGGGTTCGGAGCTAACCCCGCAGTAGGGACAGCCGCGCGGAGAAAAGCGCAAGGCGATCGATGTCGACTCGCTGCTCGGGGATGACGAACCCGTCCGTCCGGAGTAAGTCGGACCTGGCGGAGTTGGCGGAGGTACTGACGGGGTTGTTTGTAGCGAACCCTGCCATCACTGCGGGAACAACGACGTCGAGTGCGTCTTCAACCGCGGCCCGAAGACGAGTTCGTGCACCGAGTGCCAGCTCCGCAAGAAGCCGTGCGTCGGGGCTCGGGGCGGCCTGCCGCCGGACCTCGCGAGTCGACTCCGACAGCGCGAGCGGGACAACGCCGAACGCGGCGCGGCGAAGAAGGCGGACAAGAAGGCGGGGAAGAAGCCCGCCAAGGCGGACGTGGAGTCGGAGGACGAGCCGCCGAAGAAGAGGCGCAAGGCCGACTCGTCGCCGGAGACGACGCCCCGCAAGCCCGCGCAAGCGCAACCCCAGGCGGGGCCGAGTCGCGCGAGCGGGGTCGCCGTCGGGGGTGTGGGCGGAGGTGCCGGAGATGGCGGAGGTGTGGACGGAGGCGCCGGAGGTGGCGGAGGTGGCGGACCAGCGGGGTCGGCTCGCCCAGCGCCCGGGACGGGGGTGCCATTTTTCACAATGGTGCCCAGCAACCCGACCGCGGCGTTGGCGGCCGCGAACATCTGGTCCGCGGGGCCAGGTCCGCTCAGCGGCGTCGAGTTGATGCACGCTCTCCTCGGAGAGGTGCAGCTGCTCCGCCATGAGTTGGCGGTGGAGCGGGAGGCGCGGCGCGAGGCCATCGAGGACCGCGAGGAGGTCATCGTGGGGTACTGCACGGCAGTATACCGCGCGATGATCCGTCGCCGCCGCCGGGCACCCGACTCCGACCCCGAGGACGAGGACTCGGAGTACATCCCGATGGACTCCGACGAGTTCGACTCGGACGAGGAGGACTGGGAGCGGGTGCTGGAGGAGGTCCGGCTGGAGCGGGTGACGACGAGGTCCGGCGCCCGGCAGACCGCGGGGGCTGGTCCGTCGAGGACGACGGCGGAGAGCGCGGACAAGCCCGCGGAGCAAGCGGAGCAGGCGGACAAGCCCGCGGAGGAAGCGGACAAGCCCGCAGAGGGGGCGGACAAGCCCGCGGAGGAGGCGGAGAAGTCCGCTGACGCGGCGGAGAAGCCGGCCGACGCAGCGGACAAGCCCGCGGAGAAGCCCGAAGGCGCGGAGAAGGAGGGTGAGGAAGCGGGCAAGGAGGGTGAGGGCGCGGCGGCGGACAAGGGCAAGGGCAAGGCGGCGGAGTAGGCGTCGGAGGTCGGAGGTGTCGGACAAAACCCACGGACAACTAGCTTACAAGGTTTCTAATGTAGCCAGTATCGTCCCTAATAGAAAGGGCTTGAGGCGAATTGTGGCGTGAGTGACTTCAAGACAGCGAAGCGAGAGGTCCGGGCTTGGCGGGGTAGGCGGAGTGGAAGTCCGACACGAGTTCTTGAGCATGTCCGAGCTCCGTCGCGAGGATCCAGGAGGTCTCCTCGTCGGTGCCCTCGTAACCGGCCCATCGGACTAGATAGAGGAGTTGGCAACTCCGACGGCGGCGGTCCAGCTTGGAGTCGAGGATTTCGGAGATCTCGTACTCCGGTTCTCCGTCGATCTCGATCGGAGGTGGCGGAGTAAGGACGCGACCGGGGATAGTGTTCGGAGTTGCGGGTTCCAGCTGGGAGACGTGGAATACCGGGTGAATTGCGCGCATAGAGTCGGGAAGGCGAAGGGTAAAGGAATGGGTACCCGGTTGCGCAATAATGGGGTACGGTCCGAGGAACTTCTCCGAAAGTTTCTTCGAGGGCCGCGTGGTCCGAATGTTCTCCGCACGTACGAAGGCCTGATCTCCGACCTTGAAGTCCGGCGCAGGAAGTCGGTGCTTGTCCGCCTGGATCTGGTAGCGGACTTGCGCGTCGGAGATGTGTTGTCGGAGTGCGGAGTGGAGCTCGTCGAGGTCGACGGCGTACTCGCGGGCGCGTGCGGAGGTGAGGTCCTTCTCCGGGTGGACGGAGATGGCGGGGTTGTAGCCCTTGTTGGCGAAGAAGGGAGAGATGCCGGTGGTCGCGTTTGGAGCATTGTTGTACGCGAACTCCGCCAGCGGGAGAAGCTTGGACCAGTTGTCCTGCTGGTAGTTGCAGTAGACGCGGAGGTACTGCTCGAGGGTCTGGTTGACCCGCTCGGTTTGTCCGTCGCCTTCGGGGTGGTAACCGGAGGTGAAGTGAAGGCGCATTTCGAGGACTTTCCCGAGCGAGCGGAAGAAGTGGGAGACGAACTCCGAACCCCGATCGGAGGTGACGTGCGAGGGAACTCCGTGCTTGGAGAAGACATGGAGGACGAACAAGTCCGCCAGCTCCGACGCGGTGAGCGTGTCGTGCGTCGGGATGAAGATCGCTTGCTTGGAGAGGCGGTCCACGACGACGAGGATGGCGGAGTAGCCTTCGGAGTTGGGGAGTTGCTCGATGAGGTCCATGGAGATGGAGTTCCACGGGCGTTCGGGGATGGGGAGTTGCTTCAAGGTCCCGTAAGGAAGGTGTCGGGGTACCTTGGACCGCGCGCAGGTCGTGCAGGACTTCACGTAGTCGCGGACAAAGAGTCGGAGTCCGGGCCAGGAGTACGTTCGGAGAACGAGGGCCTGAGTCTTGTTCTGGCCCCAGTGACCAGCGGTCGGATGATCGTGGCACTGTCGGAGTACGCGGAGTCGGAGGTCACCGACGTCCGGCACGTACGTCCGATCGTTGAGGAGTAGAAGCCCGTCGTCGGACTTGGTCCAGCGGGGATGTCCTTCGGAGGAGAGGCGGAGGCCTGCGGCGAGTTCGGGATCGGAGGACGGGGTTGCGGACTGAGCGGACTTGATGTCCGCGCGGAGCTGAGCGTCGTCCAGGAGGAAGGAGGCGCGGAGGACCGGCTCGCGGAGGTAGGTCGCGCGGAGTGAGGCGGCGAGCTGCTCCTGCGTGAAGACCGGTCGGAGGTTATGTGGGTTGACGACGGAGTAGTCACTGCCTCCCTCTTTTGGGTAGACGTCCCAACGGCGGGTGAGCGCGTCGGGCTTGGCTCCGAGCTTTCCGGGGCGGAAGCGGATAACGAGGTTGAACTGGGAGAGGAACTCCGACCATCGGGCTTGTCAGCGGGTGAGGAGCTTCGTAGTCGCGAAGTACTCGAGATTCTTGTGGTCCGTCACGACGTCTATCGGAGTTGCGGACCCCTCGAGGTAGTGTCGCCAGGACTTGAAGCATTCAAAGATAGCCAGTAGTTCCTTATCGTGGGTGTCGTAGTTCAGCTCCGCTCCGGTAAGGGTGCGGGAGTGGAAGGCGACGGGGTGGAGTTCGCGGGAGTTGTCGGTGACAGAGAGGATCCCCGCGATGGCGTAGTCCGACACGGCGCTTCACACTGTGATCTGGAGGTCCGGTTCCCAGTGGCAGAGGATCGGAGCGGAGGTGAAGGCGGACTTGAGGGCATTAAAGGAGGTCTGACAGGCGTCGGAGAGGTGCCGGGGAACGGACTTGCGGGTTAGGCGGGTGAGGGGTAGGACAATTTCGGAGTAGTTGTGGATGAACCTCCGATAGAAGTTCGCGAACCCGAGGAAGGACTGGATGTCGCGGACCTTTCGGGGTTCGGGCCAGTCCAAGATCGCCCGGACCTTCGACTCCGCCATAGTGAGGCCCGCAGGGGAAAGGATGTAGCCGAGGTATTCGACGGAGGTGGTGTGGAACTTGCACTTGTCCGCGTGCGCATAGAGGTTGTACTTGCGGAGTCGGCGGAGTACTTCCTTGACGTGCTTTCGGTGGTTGTCGGGGTTGTCGGAGTAGATGAGGATATCGTCTAGATAGACGACGACGCAGACGTCGAGCAAGTCCGCGAAGACCTCATTGACGAACCTCTGGAAAGCGGCGGGCGCGTTGGAAAGTCCGAAAGGCATTACAAGCCATTCAAACAAGCCGTAGCGAGTCCGAAAGGCGGTCTTCCACTCGTCGCCCAGAGCTATGCGGACCAGGTTGTACGCGTGTCGGAGGTCGATCTTGGTGTAGACCGACGCCTTCCACGGAGTGTCCAGCAGGTCCGACATGAGCGGAAGAGGATAGTGGTCTTTCCGGGTGATCTTATTCAAGCCCCGGTAGTCCACGCAGAGTCGGAGTGAGCTGTCCTTCTTCTTGACGAAGAGGACCGGAGCTCCGCAAGGGGAGTTCGACGGACGTATGAACCCCGACCGGAGGTTCTCGTCGATGTACTCGCGGAGAGTGTCAAGCTCGAACTTGGAGAGCGAATAGATTGGCCCGAGTGGCGGAGTTGCCCAGTCTTCTAAGACAATTTTGAGGTCGTGGGGGCGGTGCTCCGGGAGGGTGTCCGCCTTGACCTTGCTGAAGACATCCGCGTATTCGTGGTACTCCGCGGGGACGCCCGACAGGTCCGGAGGGCCGTCGGAGGTGGCGGAGGCACGGAGGAACGCGGAGTCGGCGTCGGAGAGGTTCAGGGTGTACGACTCCAAGCCGGGAAGTTTGCAGGCCAGGGCGAACACCGCCGCGTTTACCAGGGAAACGCGGGGAGCGGAGGTCGGAGAAGTCGGGGACGGAGGTGCCGGAGTCGACGCGAGCGGAGTCGGAGGTATCTCCGATGCTCTGGCCAGCGCGGAGTCGGGACGAGCCGTCGGCGTAGATCGGAACTGGATGCTACGCTTCTTCCAGTCAATCAACGGATTGTAGTCGGAGAGCCAGCTGTATCCTAGAACGGCGGAGACGGACTTGTCGAGCGGGGTAACATAGAAATCTATATCGAGGACTTCACCGGAAGGGAAATGTACAGGAAGAGACACGGTCCTAGAGATGTATTGATTGGACGTGCCGTCGAAGAGATGCAGTCGGAGCGGAGGAACGGAGCTGGTTCGGAGTTCGTGCTTGTCCGCGAAGTCGGAGTCCACGAAGCAATGCGACGAACCCGAGTCTATGAGGGCGCGGAACGGAGTCGGAATAGAGTCGGAGAAGAGGGAAATGTGGAGGGACATGGGATCGGAAAGAGCGGACGCGTTGAGCCTGAGGGTGACCTCCGTACCGGAGGAGTCAACGCGGTCCTCGACGGGTACGGAGTTCGGAGGACCGCGGACTAGTTTTTTGCCTCGGGGACGGCCTCGATCTTGGCCGCCGCGGGCGGAAGAGGCGGAGCAGGCGGAGCAGCTTGCGCCGCTCGGCCTTTAGCCGCGGAGGAAGACCTCTTCGGACATACGGAGGCGGTGTGCCCCGCGCCGCCGCAGAAGAGGCAGAGATTGTTCGCGAAACGCCGCTGACGTTCCTCCTTGGTCAACTTGCCGTCCTTGCCCAGCTTGTCCGCGTACGGCTTCGGAGGAGATTTGTTGCCGGAGTTGGACTTCGGGGTGCCGGAGGAGGCGGACCTGGAGGAGGACGCCCCGGAGGACTGCGCGGCAGGCGCGGAGTAGCCCCCGGACTTGCGCGGCGTCTTGTCGGAGGAGCCCTTGGACTTGTTGTCGGACTTGGAGTTGCCCGAATCGCGGTTCTGCTCGGTACGCCGCTCCCAGTAGTGGTTGTCGATAGACTGAGCGAGATCGCGAAGTCCGATGAGGGTGTCGGGCTTCCCGACGTCGGAGATACGGTCCTTCAAACGGTTGGGAAGTCCGTCGTAGAACCGGTATCGGAGTGGCGCGTTGCCCCAGCGGACCTGAGTCGCGAGGCGGGTGAACTGAGTGATGTAATACATTCAACAGCATGTAACACCTCAGCATTTGTCTGCCTAGCACACCACAGGAGGTGTTTCAATGACTGGGTTAGTATCATGCTGAAAACCCTGTACCAATTGAATATACTATACAGTGCTGTCATTTTAAGCACAATTTGAGCATTCATGCAGCCTGTGATCACCCTTACAGCAGATGGCATGTCCTATTAGGTAGACATTGAAAAGCTGAATCCAATGGTATATAATACCTGGGGGGTTTGTGCACATTACACTGAGGTATGAACCATAGAAGCTGAATGTGGCTGAATTGTGGCACTAATGGACATTTGTTGCCCTATTTATGTGTGATGTAGTAGTTACTACATAATCATTTGTACACCATTGGATTCTAGTCAATCACAGCTTTCTAATGACATATGATACATGATATTTGGACTATCCAGTGGCCCAAAATGGAAGTATTTGTGTTGGGAGCCAAACATGTACAAAGCGGGAGGCACGCCGACGCGGATTCGCGTTGTCGTGCCTCCCGCTTTGTACTTGTTTGTTCTTAGCCATAGCTTACATTATTGCCCCCTCCTCTAGTTCTTTTGGTCACTGCTCCTCCAGTCTTGGTCCAAAAGGCATGTGTCATATACCGTTAGGAAGGTGCTCATAAGCTCTACATGATGGGGGTATTGACATATATTAATGACCATCATCTCCTCTATAAAACCTTATTAGAAGGACACATAAGTCGCTTACTCAGCCTGTAACAGTGTACAGTCAATTTGAACTGATTAGTATCTATCATTAGACCCTGCTCAGGTCTGGAAAGTATCAAGGGGTGTAATTGATACAAGCACCCCTCTGTCCCTTTAAACCACCAAGCAAAAAAGCAGTAAATTGCTGTTCACACAGTAATCTCCTTACTAAATAGTATATATATTTGCTCCTTAATACACCTATGGTCAAGGGCTACATGATGTGATTGTTTCTGTGGCCCAATACCCTCTGATTATCGCGCTAAAGCGGTTTCTACTCCATTTGAAACAATGCTAGCACTCAAAAGCCTAGATCTTCTTACAGGTTTTTAGCCACAGCACATTCATTTTTTGCTCAAAAAAGTGCAGTATACCGTTAGGAAAGCATTTTTGAGGTCTATCTAATGGTGGTTTTCAGCTCTGACCTAAGTCATCACTGCTGCCAGTATGTGGCAAATGATCACGTATAAGCACCCAGTGAGAGACAGTGGGCAATGCATGGTCCATATCTCCTCCAATTTGCATCTGAAATGCATGTGTTATATACCATTGGAAAGCTGGTTTCAAGCTCTAACTGATCAGGGTACATCCTTTCAAAATTCAGAATAGCCTTAAGGCTCCATGATTGTGCACAATTTGATATCTCATTGTTAAATGAGCAGCCAGAGAGGCATTAACAGTAGTACTGTGTCTTAGGGACCTCAGTATATATGAGGAGGCAGTGTTAGGTGTTAATACAGTTATCAATCAAGCTGTTGTAGCAAGGTCACACCTCAGTGTATTGTAACGGGGGTATGGTTGTGAAGAAAGGCTACATAATCTCAGTATGGAAGGATGCTATGTCACCATTACTGCTGTACTCCTGATATGTAATTAATGCCTATACCCCTTATAAAAGCATTGTTAGCACCCTCTGCTGCTCTGCATAGTGGTTGGCAGAGTCACTGCCCATGCTGTGCCACCTAGGGTTACACAGGCGCCCACTGATGAGCATTAGATGAAGGCTAGAACAGCAGTCAGAGTGGCTGTGTGCATGATCTAGTCTCTAACCCTAGAGTTTCTAATGGATTGTGACCCTAACCCCAGGTTTGTATGTGGAAGTTCTATATGGCGCCTGTTTCAGATGTAATGATTTGTTAGCTGAGTTAGAAAATATTTTCCCACGGGGTCGACTTGGCGTCACACATTTTGGCTGGGAGCTCACCCCATAAGAAACGATTTCTTTGTTCCTCATCAATTGTAACACCCTTCTCAGCGCCATTACATACCAGGTGCCCGACTCTGATGAGTGACTTGCTTTGGACCCCTGGGATCTCGCTTCTGGACATGACGACTCGACCGCACGCATGGAGGCACAGACGCGCTGGACCGAGTCATGCGAGAAGGTCCAGGTCTTCTTCCCTGGAGTCCATGTGCGTACCGGTGCGATCAAAGCTGAGGAAGATGATGAAAATGGCAGCGACGAAGAGGGCAGCGACAACAATGAACCCGACAGCCCGTCCAGGAACTTGCGCTGTAAGTTTTAAGTATCGTTTTGTATTGTATGACAATACTAACCTATTTTTTTAGGCAAGCGTGCGCTGGCAACGCGTCTGTCCACTTCTAGTGGCCGCAAGCTCAGGAGTAAGTCCATGTTTGATAATTGGCAAGTTTACGTCTGACATGCTATGGTTCTCAGAAGGGAAGGAGACCGCTGGTAACTAGCCTTGATATGTTGACATGTTGTTTGTATGTCTCAGACTGTGTAACAGCGCTTGCAGGAACAATTCACAAAGGCCATGTGCGAAACATGCAGCATCTTCAGCTGCAGGATCCATACCAACCCACAAGTACAAGCTCTCCGACTCCTGATCCCAAGGGATCTGAGTCTCCTGAGGAAGAACCTGAGGATGCAGTGAGAGACTTGCACATAAGCGTCCCAGGTTATCACCGACACCCGAGTTGGAGAAGTCTGGTGATGAAGATGGCGGCAATGCTGAAGGTTTGATTTTTTTTTTACCAGTGATATGCAGCTGACTCTCGCTCCATAGACACAGAGCATACTGGGGCTCTTACGCCCAGTAGCGATGATGAATCAGACGGTTCAGCCTATCAGCCTGAACTACCATGCAAGGCAATGGCAAAACCCTCTCTTCCTTCGGTTGCAGAGTATACCCGCTACTGGACTGGGAGTAGCGCACTTGTGGCTCAGGACTCAACCGAAGGTGTGCGGTATATTGATTACATGTTCTTCGCTATCTGACATTACTACTCGTGAAGGGGCGGTGGAAGAGATGGAGACTGAGGCGCTGGAGATTTCTAGCAAACCGGAGGATACAATGGATGGTAAGTGCTGTAGGTCGCACGGGGTGTAACAGTGGCATCTTTTTTCAGTACTGCAGCCACCAAGATTGCAACCCCAACCTGATGTGCCTGCACAATCACAAAGGTCGCTTCAGACAAGTCGCTCACCCAGGCAGACCGGATCAAGGCCCTCTGTCTCTTCACAAAGGACATTGCTGTCTGTGACAGCTATCTTGCTATTAAAGACCCTGATATCTGCAAAGATTTCCTTGCTGACATTTTAGAGTCTTTTTAGATAATTTTCCGCCTATTTTCGCATCCCTGCTCTTTTATCCTCGCTCTCCTTCTATCACGTACACATTATAATCATGCCCTACCACACAGTCCGCCCACATCCATGTAGTAGTGTTATCCTACCTTGATGCTGCATCATCATGCTGCGCCGCTGTAATATTACCTCCAAAACCCGCTAGAACTGCAATATTTGGTGTGCATGCAAGCTCTTCTTGTGTAGCTTTGTCAAGATCTCCTGGGTCATGGATGTGGATCAAGTTGTGCAGGAGACAGTGCATGGACAATCTTAGACTGGGTCTTCAAGGAGTACTTGTCTGCAACAACCATAAGGCAAAAGCGGCACTTGATGACCCCAAAAATGCGCTTGACAAAGTTGCGGGCAGAGGTGTGTCAAAGATTGAAGAGCTTCTGATAGTTCTGTGGTCTGCAGACACAGTTAATTCTACTCACAACAAATGTCATAAAACTCATTTATTGGCCACTGATGATGCGGTGTACTCCCCGGGTGATTGAGAGCTAGCGATGCAGCAAGGGTCTCGGGTAGCACGGAGAGAAGCAGAGAACAATGTAAAGCAGTGAGCTCGCCTAGACACAATAGAGAGTCACTCAACCACCAGCAATGTGCTGGTAGCTAAGTTGCAAGAGATGCGAGTCAGCAGAGACGAGACAAAGTTGAGAGCAAGATCGGGAACGAGCGCATACAGTCGTGAGGTGAAGGCGAGGGCGAAAGGTCGAAGCTGGGGGTCAAGCGTCAGGCATGAGCACGGAAATGAGAGCAAAAAACTGAGATGCTGTTCACGCCTAAAGAGTCTACCTCGGATCGCGGGACTCACACTGACTACACCACGGACCTTTCAGGGAATCTTGTTGTTGGCTTTTAGCGCTCATCGAGCGATTACGCTCGGTTATCTCCGAGTGATCCGATTACAATTAGATACACGTCTTTAAGTACCGCGCTCCTGGAATGTGTACGGTACACGTTTGCAAGGAGACTCCCCCGTTCTACTCGCCCTTCTCGCTCGTCTCTGGCCAAACACGACTGAGTGTCGTTGCTCGATGCCGCCCCCGTGCCTCGAAAGTTAACACTTCTCAGACACTGAATCTTAGCTATGGGCACCAAGGCAGCAGACAAACACTTCCAACCTTGTGCAGCTATCACTGACAATTACGATTGATGCGGAACGAAGAAATCATTTCTTATGGGGTGAGCTTCTAGCCAAAATGTGTGATGTCAAGTCGACCCCATGAGAAAATATTTTCAAACTCAGTTGACAAATCATTGGATTTGAAGTAAGCGCCAGATAGAACTTCCACATACAAACCTAGGGTTAGGGTCTCAGCCCGCTAGACACTTCAGGGTTAGAGCCTAGATCATGCACACAGCCACTCTAACTGCTTGCTAACCTGGCTCTAATGCTCACTGCTGGGCGCTTGCGTAACCCTAGGTGGCACAGCATGGGCAGCTGCTCCCCAAACCACCATTCAAAGCCAGGAGGTATGGTAACAATGCTTCTTTAAGGGGCAAACATGTTGATTATCCCATCTGAGCATGGCAATACTAGTGATATGACATTATTCCATTTTGAGATTAGTTAGCCATTAGTCGCCATTATACTCCGGTCATGATGTACTGCAGTGTGAGCATGCCACAACAACATAATTAGTGGCTTTACCGATATTAAAAATGTTTGTTCACATATGCTAAATTCTTTACAACACAGTACCACAGTCAATCCCCCCCTGGGTGCTTATTGAATCATGAGAGATAAAAGCTTGCATAATCATAGGGCATAAAAGGCTTAAGCTGAGCAGATGTACCCCAACCATATAGAGCTTGAAACCAGCTTCCTAATGGTATATAGCATATGCAATTCAGTTTAGGACTGGAGGAGATATGAGCAATACATTATTCACCATGGCTCTCGCTAGGTGCTTATAGGTGATCTTTTGCAAAATACCATGGCTCTCGCTAGGTGCTTATAGGTGATCTTTTGCAAAATACCAGACACCGTGATAATACAGGCTGGGATTGCATGCCATCATTAGACGGCCCTCAAAATTACCTTCCCAACAATATACTGCACTTGTGGTTTGAACAGACATTGAATGAGCTGTGGTCAAAAATTGCCAAAAAGCGCCCATTTCTTCAAGAACATTTAGCCAGGCACTTGGGTGCTAGCACTGCTTCAAATGGAGTGACACCACTTTAGCTCCATAACAGGGGATTATAAAGCTACAGAGACAATCAAATCACATAGGCCTTGACCGTTAGTGCATTATAGAGCAAAGATATACACTGCAGTCATGAGCAGGGTCAAATGAAATTCTAGTGAACAATTCAAATTGACTGTACACTGCTGTACAGGCTGAGTAAGTGATTTATGTGTCCTTCCAATGAAGTATTGTAGAAAACATAATGGTCATTAGTATATCTCAATATCCTCATGTTGTAAAGTGCAGGAGCACCTTCCTAACGGTATATGACACATGCCATATGGAGCAGTACTGGAGGAGCAGTGGCCAAAAGAATAAAGGAGGGGGCAATAATGTGAGCTGTGTCTGAGAACAAATAAAGCCAAAGCTGATGGCAGGGAACGCGGAATCTGCCTTCCCTGCCATCAGCTTTGGTCTTGTTTGGCTCTTCACACAAATCCCTTTGTATCTCGAGCTCAGGTGGTTCAAATTAAGTGAAACAAGTGTTGGCAGGAAACTATCTATGAGTAGGAACACACCATGTAGAACGTATGATGTAATATCCACTATAGCACTCACAATTAGAGCAACAATTCCCCATTAGTGCCACAGTTCAGCCACATTGAGCTTTGCTGGCTTACATCTTAGTTCTTTGCGCAAACCCCTATAGTGATATATATCATCAGATTCAGCTTTTTAAGATCTGTCTAATAGTGCACGCTTAATATCCCAAACATAGTTACAGTCCTTGAAACCATTAGTAGTGTTAGACCAGCTGCTGTATATAACAAGCCAATAAATCAAACCATTGTTGATATGCTGATTGAGTGTTCCTGCAGGGAATATATATATAAAAATACCCCTACATCCAAGTTGTCAATCACTATGCAACTGCCAACAGTGGAGATAGCAAACCAAGTCAATTCCTCAAATCTACAACTGCATCTAATATATATCTGCTACACTAGGGAAATTTCCAGTCTTGTGAGACTGTTTCTACTAATAAAATTCTATGACTTGAAAATGTCAATTTCCAAGCCATTCTGCTGAATAAGCCAGCATAATGAGCAAGAAAGGAGATAAAACCATCATAAGAAGCTTGAGCAATACTAGTGTTCAAACATCCGGAGATATAGTCAGTAAGGCCAGCCCTTCCATGCCAGAGTGTTCAATTATCAGTAAGCAAGGCTGAAATACTCCTTCAATTAGATGCCAAAAATCAAATCAATTGCTCACAATGCTGTAGAAAATGTTCTCTAATAAGACAATTGCGGCAAAGGGACATGAATACTCACTCAATCAGAGTGTCCAGTGTACATTGCTTGACTTATGTGTGAGATATTTAGCACTTCTGGTACTCTTTAGCAAATGTCTTTTGGCCTAAGGAGTAGGTCCAAATCAACAGGATGTTGTCCGTAGGTCTTGAACTTTTACATATGGAGGTACATGAAGCCCCTTTCTCGAACCCACACAGTGCAATGCTCTATGTTAGCTATTCAGCATACTTAGAGGTATTGATATAGGATCTCAATTCTTTGCAAAACCTCATCAATTGGACATGCCAGTGTTGGCCCTCTACCCCCAAGTGATGTTTGTAAGTGCCATGTGCCATCCACTCTATTCCCAGACATTGTACTCCTGCATTGCCTCTATCATGTTTGGCAGGCTTGGCATAACTCCCTTGATACCACAATGTTTAGCATCCCAAAGGGGTCAGACCCCAATGGAGTTTGCAGCCAGCTTGTGCAACTGTGCATGTGACTGTAAGCTCCATTCTGCTCTAACCTAAAAGATGATGTCAACTACAACGAAGCCCATGGGCTATTCTGTCAAGAACAAGCCCATTTTAAAGCCTTTGCCAAACATTACACCATCAGTGTGAAGAAGAAAGGCAATGCAGGCATCAAATTCCTCAGTTACCTTGCATCTTACCTTAGCACACACAAGTTCAGGGTGCGGTGGTCACGTGCTAGAGCTCTAGCTATTTCTGAGCTGCTCAGGATCCCCATTAATAAAGTACAGGGTAGGACAAACCATTTTGAGAGTCACAACAATCATCTGATGGGTGATTATTTTGCAGACAATTCCCACAGTGGCAAACTTCTGCACCTTGATGTCTAGGTTATAGTTCTCGTCACTCAGGTTCTAGTTGACTTCTTCTTTCAGTGCAAGAATTTATGCAGCCTTCAGGAGCATCACAACCATCTGTGGACTTGGGTGTAGAGGGTCAATACTGGCATGTCCGATTGATGAGGTTTTGCAAAGAATTTAATTTGTATATCAATACCCCTAAGTATACTAAATAGCTAACATCAAGCATTGCACTGTGTGGCTGTGATGAAGATATCTCCATGTGTTCAGATACAAGATTCACTGACAACACAATGTTGATTCAAATCTGCCTACCCTTTGTATGTAATACTTGATATTCTTTAGCCTTAGTAAGGCCAAAAAACATTTGCTAAGAAGTACTAGGAGTGCTCAATACTTACACATTGGGAAAAGCAATGTACATAGGACTCTTCATTACATACAGAAAACAAGTAGATTCAAATCAACATGGTGTTGCCAGTTGTTACGACCGTACAGATCGGGGGACCGAGTAGGGTTTGGACTTCCAGGGTTGAATCTCAAAGGTCAGAGGGTGGAGATTGGAGGTTGAAGATGGGGTCAGGTTGGACCTGGACTCAGGACAAACGCGCAAGGTACAGTCATATATGGCTCCTTGGGACACTATGGTTCCTCGGGACACTCGACTTTTCCCAGCTTCCTCCCACTTCTCTGGGTGTTCTAGTGACCACAAATATATTCAAGTAGCTCCTAGCTACTACCCCGAATTTTATGGGTGTCCGGGAATGCAGGTGGCAGCAGGGATATGGACACTTTCCTCCGGTAAAGGCATGTCTGAGAACACTTCGCATCACCATTGCCCTCGAAAGCTCTGAAATTCACAGGTTTAATCCCAAGGGTGCACTAGCATACAAAGAGATGTTTGAGTGTCTTCTTTGAATATATTATCTCAGGGGACGTCCTCATCTGCTTTGCAAAGGAGGGCATTCTGTGCATCCTTCGGGACGGGTGTTTATTGGAATTATTACCATTTCTAGCAAGCGACAACCCTCGGCATCCACTGATAAGATGGGATTCGTTGTTCTTCCTTCCTTTCCAGGTAAATCTTGCCCTGTAAGCGCCTGTCCCGAGGAACCATACAGCGCTGATAACGAGCTTTCGACAAGATGCATGTTGATCTTGTTGGAAACTGCTCCCCATCACATAAAAAGGCCGGGAGAAGATGCATTGAACATAGAAGCATATGAACACCCCGTCCGGTCTACAGGAAGGGAAGGTAGACCAGAAGGAGCCGCCCAATACGATTTGGCTGTTCCGAGGAGCCATATTTGACTGTAAGGACCTCGGTGAGGCTCTAGCAACACCTCGAGTCCCAGTCATGTTCTTGATTTGGGAAAAGGGTACGGGCGGATGTCAGAGGTTGGAGGGCGGAGGAGCGGAGGAGATTGGACAAGAGGGAAGGAATGCGGAGGAGGTAGATTTGTTGCAAACTTTTCCCCAGGTGTATAAGAGCCTTATATACCTGGGCCAGGCTATTATGAGAGAATTATAAGGTGCGGTCAGGTGATAACCAGGGCGTAGAAGTTGTGACATTGAGTGCAGATAAGACACTTTATAGCAAGATATACAAACTGAGGAACAGTCTACATCCAGGCGAGTATTTATAACAGTAATCTAATTGTTCCTACAAGACGATAAAAAACAATGTAAAAGGAAGTCCAAAAGAGGAAAGTCCAAATACAATAAGCTATTGTCTTCGTCCTTCCAGTTCAATGTTGGCTTTTGGCGCTCATCGAGCGATTACACTCGGTTATCTCCGAGTGATTCGATTACGATTAGATATGCGTCTTTAAGTACCGCGCTCCTGGAATGTGTACGGTACGCATTTGCAAGGAGACTTCCCCGCTTTACTCGCCCTCCCCGCGCTCTCCTCGCTTGTCTCTGGCCAAACACGACTGAGTGTTATTGCTCAATGCCGCCCCCGCGCCTCGAAAGTTAACATTCAATACTATAGATAAGGAGCGGAGTAAGTAGGTTGGACATAAGTGAACATGGCAGATACGTAGCGGACATCAGCAGACATACAGCGGACATATAGCAGACACGGCGAACCTAAGGAACCTTTGGAGGTGGCACACAGGATGTAACACCAGTGGGATTCTTGTCAAATTCAAATCATGTGATGCTTCACAGTGGCTTTTCATTGTGTTGAGAGATGTTTATACATGATAGAAAAAACTCTGCAACACCTTATTAATTGGACATGCCGGTATTGACCCTTTCTCTCCCAATTAAAAAAAAAAACCAATGAGCCTTGCTTCAAGTAGTAGAAACCCCACTGATACACAGCAATCAGGCCATATAGAGTGGCAGTAATTGTGACAACATGCAGCCCTTGACTATCAGTCAGAGAGCTAAGGAGTAAAGATATGCACTACTTCATAAGAAAACCATTGAGAAAAACAGTATTTACTGTGTTTTGCCTGGGTTTAGGCATAGCAATGTGTGGACTTCACAGAAAGTACTTGATGAATCTCTATATGCCACATATGACAATGTTGTGCTGATTTTAACCCTGTGCTATTGTTGACAACAGACCTGTTTTTCCTATCTGATTGAAGAGACAATTAACATCCTTTCCTGATAGTTGAATAACCTATGATTTTCAGGACTTTAAATGCAGCCCTGTGTGTTTTGTGAAGTGTATCAAACATCTATGTAACATGGTGCCAGGCACCTAGTCACTGCCTATGTGGTACTGTAGCAAAATCAATGGGGCTTTGGCCATCACTCCTAGTTTAGGGTCAAGTTAAGTCCTTGGTCTCCCAAAGCTGCATTCTTTGGAGCCTTAAAAGTTGCCCATGAGTACGTGCTGGGCAGATGTACAGATAGAACCATGCCTTGTGATATTTTTCATTTTTGTAAGGAGCATCTGGGTGGCCAATGCTCACTTTGGGCTATTGGTACTAGTGTCTAACATGCCATATACTGTAGAGATCAGAGTATAGCGGCGGGGGTCCAGCGTCATGTGATGCACGTTGGGTCGTGGGAAGTAGCGAAGACATTCAAACCTGCCTTATCTGGTATTTTGGCGCCCAAAATCACTGGTGGTGTGGGCACTAAGGGCCCTAGCCACCTGTGACCAGTAACATGGGGTTAAATAGAGGCAGGGCGGCAGGCCTTGTGACGTGTGACACACCGCTATGCTCTGATCTTTACAGTAACTGTACTGTAGCTATACAACCTATCCAGCAGGGGGTTTCAGCTATGACTAGGCAGATGGAAGTGGCACGACCGGTGGCAGTTTGTGACTGGCTGGTACCAAAAGCTGTGTGGTGGCCCTGCAGGGCCACTCCAGCACCAATATTGGTCTGTGACCAGGGCTTGGCCAGCCTCAAAATGGCAGGGACTGCTGTGACGTGGGTGTTACATCCCGTGCGCCACCTCCGAAGGTTCAGACCTCATGTCCGCCCAGGTCCGCTCTTGTCCGCTCTTGTCCGCCATACGTCCGCTCTTGTCCGCTACATACTTACCATGTCCGCCATGTCTGCTATGTCCGCTCATGTCTGCTCATGTCCGATACTTACTCCGCTCCTTATCTACGGTATTGACTCGGAAGGACGAAGACAATAGCTTATTGTATTTGGACTTCCCTCTTTCGGACTTCCTTCCTTTTACATCGCTCCTTATTGTTTCGCCAGAACAATTAGATTACTTCTATAAATACTCGCCTGGATGTAGACTATTCCTCAGTTCGTATATCTCGTTGTAAAGTGTCTTATCCGCACTCAATCTACTTCCTCCGCCCTCCCTCCCTTTCGTCCGATCTCCTCCGCTCATCCGCTCGTCCGACCCCCGACCTCCGACCTCCGCCCGTACCCTTGTCTGAAGTCAAGGACCCGACTTAGACTCGAGGTGTTGCTAATAGCCTCGCCGAAGTCCTTACCTTGTGCGTTCGTCCCGAGTCCAGGTCCGACCCAACCCCCGACTCCAACCTCCAATCCCCGACCTCCGTCCTCCGAGGTCCGACCCCGAAGTCCGACCCCGACTCGGTCCCCCCATCCGCACGGTCGTAACAGTGGGCCACCAACCCCTTTCTAGCGTGGCGGGGTCCGTGTGACCTGTGATCTGCCGGATTGGTCGTATAGGTACAGTATATGCAAATTTACCATCTTGGGAAGGTTATTCCCATCACTAGTAGAATTGATGCAGCCAAAATAATTTTAACTTGGTCAGTTTGGGGATTTTGGAAAATTGTATGACAGTTCTTGCTCCTACAGCTGAAAGGGGTTAATTTGTCAAGAGAATAAGAAATTGGGTAAGTTTTGGGCAAATAGTTGCCATTCTATAGAAGTAGCAGTGATTAGCTGCCCTGGACTATAACGTACACAATGTATGTGCACAAAATAGCACTTTGGTTACTCACACTGCTTCTTCATATGGTTTGCTGACTAATATTCATCTTCCAAAACATTGTGCTAGTGGTATGCTTGATGGTGACAGTCAATAAAAGGAATAACAAAGAATGCCCATTAGAACATGAACATTTGTTTAGCTACAGCAAGTGATACTCAGGCTAGCAGATATCAAATTAAGCAACTCATTGACCAATAGTTGTTGCTTCACATTAATGATATAGCCTGAGGGCTCTTGTCAACTAATATCGCTTACTGCCTCAGCCACCAGTAATAGCTAAGTGGTCGGCAACTTTGTTGTTCAGGCACATTCATATTGGTGTCCCTTGCTAGCCAACCTCATTACCATATTCACTATGGCTGAATACATCAACTTCAAGATCTGTATAGGAGAAGAATAAGCCATCTATGGTTGGATTCTTGCGCATGAGGGGATGTTCTGTGCTCGTGAAAACCTGTTCAATGCCCATTGACACCCTGATTCTAGGGATATTCACTTGTTGTGGTGGTATTGTGACTGGTTTTAATCTCGTCACCATACGTCGGCGTTGAAGCCGCACAAAACTCTACACAGATACACCACACGAACACAGCGACACAACACAACATAACGTAACGCGAACGCGAACACAATATCCGGGCTCCCCAGTAAGTACTACAGAAGGTCGAAGGTTCAGTCCGAGGGGAGCCGGCGGCGAAGCCCGAGCCACTATCAGCAAACGTACAACAGACGTACAACAAAGAACGCACGGAAGTGCCAAGGAACGAACGAACAGAACGAAGAGGGGACACAACGCAAACCGACAGCGCGTACGTACGAACCGCCTCCCAAACAATGCCCGCCTGTGACACCGACAGCGCGCGCGCCACGCCACATTGCAGCGAAAAAGCGCGCGGACTCGGAGCTACAAGCAGCGCGGGGGCGGCACGATCCTTGCAACATCAGGAGCTCAGCGGCGCGCCTCGGTGGAACGGGAGCGCAGAGGCAAAAGCGTACATTCGGGCCCCCTGCTGCAAAAAGTACTGCGTCAGCGGCGTCTGCGCTGTCCGCGGCCGCAATCGAAGGAGGATGACGAGCGGACGTTAGTCAAGGCGAAGCGGCGTCTCGAGGGCAGGACTTCTCACCAGGCGCGACGTAGTCTCGGAGCGGGTACACGTCAAACGGGAGAGAGCGCGCTTCTGCGAGTATCGTCCCGCTGCTCCCGCTCCCGTTCGTGCTCCCCTGCATGAGCACCTCGGGGTCGTCGAACCTGCAAAACACCAAAAACACGTCGGAAGCCGCCAGCGCACACAAAAATCTAGAGTGACTGACCGTGGTAGGCGGATAAGCGTGACCTTGAGCTGGAAGCGACCGCGCTGGCGCACGCCCACGTCCGGGTACACAAAGTACACGCCCCTTCTACCTTGCAGGTTGCGCAGCAAATGCGGCGACGACACCAAGTTCCCATACAGCAGCCGCTCCCGCTCCCGCCCTCTTGTCTGCGCGCCGTGCGCATCGGGGACGTAGTCCATGGGCGCCGCGCCGTCGCCGCTGAGGAGGGAGATCTGCGCGACGAGGAACGGGAGCTCGGACTCGCTGCGACGGAGTTCAGCGGCCGCGTATCACCCCGCTACCCCCGCGCCGCGCGCGCTGGCACTCACTCGATCACGATGCGCCCGGACGAGTCGCGCAGGACGAGCTGCGCGATGAGCGGCGGCGCGAGCGGGAGGCGGGTGAGCGTGGACGTCCCGAACTCGGCCGTCCTGTCTGGGTGCTGGACGATCTCCAGGCGGTAAGTTCTGGCAAGTTCACGTCATGAATACACCTGCACAGAACCAGAAAATGTGAGAACGCACCTAGGCTGGTCGCTCGAAATTTCGGACGCGACCTGAGTATCATCTACCCGTCCCAGAGATGAACGGGGTCGATTGACTCCGCGCGCACGGTGCGAGAGCGGCGACGACGGACGTCTGGAGCGTGTAGTCGTGTCCGCTCGCGTTGGCTCGTTCGCCAGAAAATTTATGGACAGCTTGTTGCGGTCCTTCGGCGAGACGATGGGCCCCAGAGACTGCCTCGCCGCCGTGTGCAACGTCCCGGGCAACACATGGGCGTCGGGAGAGGGACAGTCCATGAACTACCGGGCGATTTAGCATCCACAGCCACTCCGAATGTCAGCTGGGGACGTACCACGAGGACCCTCCAATGCCGTCGAAAGCGGGCGGGCAGACCGAGCCGTCTAAGTACACGAAGCTGCACGGGCTCAAACACAGACGGAGCGACCTCAGACGAAGCGGAGCGGCCGGGAGGGGGAGGGACCAGGGTGCTGCCCACAGACAGTCCGGTCATCCAGAGCGTGCCCAAGTCTCTCAGCGGCGGCCTGCTACGTCAGCACACGAAGGGCGCGAGTGTGGCCACACTCGGTCGGAGCCATAAATACGTCGCGGGACGGTGGAATCCCCAAGACTGATCGATGCAAAGCGGCTTCGGATTTCAGGGACCGGCGCGTTAGAGGTTTATGTCAGTATATGGCGAAACGCGGCCGGGGGCGAACTCAATGGCGCACAGGTGGCCCGAGGCGGGCGGCGGTCTAAACTTAACGGCAGCAGGCAGGCGTGAGCGATGGAAAGGGGTGTGCGATGACTCACGGGGGATTAAGGTAGGGTAAATTATACATGATATACGCTAGACTCTCCGCTTGACATAACTCCAGATACCAGCGCTCCCTGCGATGACGGTGGCCGCAGCGAGGGCGGGCTTCACACCGGCTAGAACGGGAGACATAACAATAAGAGCGGAAGCTCGCGGAGAAGGAATCGAGAAGGCGCACCGGTTGACTTATATAAGGCGCCAGTGAGTGCGCCAGCAGCCATGCTCCCGTATGTGTCGTGCTTGCCGCGGAACGCGTCTATGGAGGAATTGAAGGCGTTGTATGCGAGGGCTGCGGGGAGACGGCGTCGGGTCGGCAGGTGTCAGAGGCGGGAGGAACAAAAGAGGCGTACCGAGACAGCCGGCCGAGTTGCCTATGAACGTGCCTCGACGAGTGACCGAGTTAAGGATGCTGTTGATCCTTAGGCGTGCGTTGGACACGGCGAGAGGTTTTCGCGCGCCCTCGCGCAGCCCCCACACGCCGCCAAGGGCGAGGCCTGAGGAGGGGGTGTGAGCATGTGATGGCGCAAAACAATAAGAGAGGCGATAAGGTGTGACGGCGGGGGGTGACGCTCGGTCAGACTAGCATGATCGTCTTCGGATTCGAAGGATGATGGAGGGCTGGGAGGACATGCAAAGGCGATAAAGAGTACGGACCAGAGAGGTACATCGTGCCGGTGCCATAACAGAGGTCGTCGCTCCAGCCGCGGGACGGGATCGCGGTGCCGGCCCCCGGCAGGTCGCTCGTCTTCTCGTCGTCGAGAAGGAGGTAGTCGAGCTTGTCGTCTATGCCTGCCATTGGATGGAGCTTGGCGGGGTCGAAGGACCCGAGGAGGAGGTCATGGCTGGACGCGGGCGTGTCCGCGATGGGATCGTCCTTGACGAAGGAGGAGTTTGCCGTGCTGCTTGCGCTGGCCATTTTGGAGGGCTCGACGGGGTGGACCGGCCGGGGGAGGGCGAGGAGGGGGTGGTGAGTGGGAGAGCACTGGTCCTCGTCGTCCGCCCGCGACAGCTCTGCCACCACAATTTCGCTTACTTAAGCAGGGCGTCTCCTCTCCTCCGACCACACAAATCCACACACTCCGAGCCTTTCAAGTTCGCCTTCACTCGGAGTCGTAGCTGCAAAGTCCTGAGTACGACAAATTCTCATAATTCGTAGGAAAAGGCCTGGCAGAGATACATGTCATCTACACCCGAGTTCACGTCCAACGACACACAATAGCTGCGTTACTCCGGCCACCTTCCCCAACTCCCGAGCTGCTTCCCGAGGTGCGGTACCTCCCCAAAAGCTTCCGGGGAGCTTGAGCTTGTATCGCTATCTTTGCGCTTACTTTGGCAGGCAGAAGGCTCTGCGATGTTCCTGTGGGGTTCTAGCTATGGCAAAGTAGCTCTCATATGCGCCTCCCATCCTTCGAGTACCATCACAGCGCCACGCCATCTCGATGCGCTGATTGTGAGCGGTTCGGACGGCAAATTGAACTGTCTTCGCATAGGAACGCTCATCTCAGAACGTCCGCCTACGTCGCGCGGTGGTTCGGAACGCGGCCACCGTCCACCTTCCCCTACGATGCGCAGCGCACGCGATAGCCTCGTGTATGAACGCCAAGACAACGGCCGTATAGAATGCTCTCTCGGACGGAGGCCTTTTGGCTGCTGCGCACCTGCTATCGCCTTGAGGCGTACAGCCTGCTCGTATAGATACTCCGAGCAGGAGGAGGTATAGCGTTCGGACTACGGACGTGGTAGCACAGCATCGGACTGCGCTCGGTCATGGCGCGCACAGCCAGCCTGCGCTGGACTGGCATCCGCTGCATCCGCGCTGCACGTCTGCGGACCGCACATGTCAGCCTGGCGGTGTCAGAAGCAGCACGTCGGGCGATGGCTGGCGGCGATGTTGCCTTGCGCTGGTGCGAGTCGCTGGCCGCTGGCCGAGCGGCGGATCGTCCTCGAGTGTGTCACGTGGCCGGTGCTAATATAAGCGGCCGAAAGCGGCAGCTGCGTGTGCTCCCCCATCCATCTCGCACGCTCCTCCTCTTCCCTACCATCTCTCTTCACTACACTCATGTCCAACAAAGACTACTACGGCGGCGGCGGCGGCCAGCAGTACTACCCCCCGCAAGGTACGTTGCCTGCAGCCGACTCGCAGGCGGTCGCTCATCTCGGGTGTCGTAACAGGGCCCCCTCCCGGTCAGGGCGGATACTACCCCCAGCAGCCACAGCAAGCGTACCAGGGCGGGTACCAGCAGCAGCCTTACGGCGGACAGCAGCAGTACGGGCAGCCGTACCAGCCCCAGCCTCCCCCGCAGACGGTATATGTGTAAGTACAGTCGGTTTGTGCGAAGTAGTGGCGCGACTAAGGTAGCAACAGGCAACAGCAGGACAAGGGCGGAGGAGGCGGCTGCATGGCCTGTCTAGCGGGAGCGTGCTTGTGCTGCTGCGCTGAGGGTACGTCGATCAGCATGGCGTTACGAAACTCCTACTAACGTTGTCCGTTACAGAGCTCTGCTGCGACTGCTTGTTCTGAGGGTAGCCGTCGTACGACTTTACGCTCTGCTGGCTCGGGCTGTGTTGCTGCGACCGATTCCCCGTGTCCCCTCTGTATGTTTCGGCCTGTAAACTAGGACGCTTTCGCACTTTACGGCTTTTCATGGATGCATTCGACCGTTTCCCATATTGAATTGCGCGAGCTTGATCTACATGTCACCAGCGACTAGTCCGAGGGCGAGAAGAGGGGCTTGGCAGGAGCGCAGACCGTCGCCGCGTGCGTCCGCGCCCGCGCGCGTCTACCTGGGCGCCGGGCGTCTGTGCGAGCGCTCGCCGTCGCGGCCGGCCTGGCCGAGGGTGAAAAGGCGGCGCTCTGATTTGACGGGCGACGGATCCGGATTCTCCCGGCGGGCGGGATGTGACGCTCTGTGACCCAGCGTCCTGGCTCTGCGAACGACGACGGCGTCGACCTCTCCGCCTCCCGACTCGCTGTGCTCATCCCCAAAATGCTCGCCAGGCTGCCCCAGGGTGCCCTGAAGAACGTCGCGTCGCTCTCCAGCGCACGCTCCTCCCTCGCAAACGGCGCACGCAACGCCTCGGTGCATATACCCGTCCTCCTGCCCTCGTCACCACCCTAACAAACTCGAACAGCGTGTCCGTTTTGCCTCGTCCTCCTCCGCATCCTCCGCGTTCGAGGTACGTATTCAATGTTCGTGTCAGACTCGAGCCCAGTATTCAAGTCGCTGCTGCAGTCGTTCGCGTCGTCGCGTGCTGCTCTCGCATCCGCGACCGCCCTCACCGTCGGCTCCATCGCATGGTACGCTAACCTCTACGGCTCCCTCCCCTTCATTGGCGAGGTCCACGCAAACTCCCCCGCCGAGGAGGGCCTCCACCCCCCTCACTACCCCTGGTCCCACGCAGGCCTGCTCGACACCTTCGACCACGCCAGGTAACGCCCCTCTCCTCCGTCACGTCACCCTTTCTTCCGCCGCTAACCCGCCCGTGTCCGCGCCTGTGCAGCATCCGGAGAGGATACCAGGTCTACCGCGAGGTCTGCGCCGCCTGCCACTCCCTCGACCGCATTGCCTGGCGCAATCTCGTCGGTGTCTCCCACACCGTCGACGAGGTCAAGGCTATGGCCGAGGAGATCGAGTACCAGGACGGCCCGGACGACAACGGCGAGATGTTCCAGCGCCCGGGCAAGCTCTCCGACTACATGCCCCCGCCCTACCCCAATGAGGAGGCTGCGCGTGCTGGCAACGGCGGTGCTCTTCCCCCTGACCTCTCTCTCATCGTTAAGGCTCGTCACGGTGGTGCGGTGCGTCGTGTTTTCACTTCCATTCGGTAGACGCGGAACTGAGCAAAGTTGCGAACGAATAGGACTACATCTTCGCGCTCCTTACTGGCTACAGGGACCCTCCGGCGGGCTTCGAGATCCGTGAGGGCATGAACTACAACCCCTACTTCCCGGGCAACGCCATCTCCATGGCCCGTGTCCTCTTCGACGGCCTCGTCGAGTACGACGACGGTAAGCAAGCTCCGACAGCCCAAACATTTCACCGTGCCTGACATGGGCTCTTCTAGGCACCCCCGCGACCACCTCGCAGATGGCAAAGGACGTCGTCACGTTCCTCAACTGGGCTGCGGAGCCCGAGCACGACGAGCGCAAGAAGGCCGGCCTGAAGGCCGTCATCCTCTTCTCCGCGCTGACCGCCATCAGCTTGTACGTGAAGCGCTTCAAGTGGTCCGCCATCAAGTCGCGCAAGATCCGTAAGTCTCCCGCCCACCCGCCTCGCGTGCAATACCTGACGTGCGCGCGGCAGTGTACAACCCTCCTGCGAACAAGCCTTGAGGGGCCTAGAATAGAGTACCCGAGCCTGCGCGGAGATTGTTGGGGTGTCCGTGTGCATAGTCGAGCTCATAATCGGACTGTTCGTGCCGCATACATACCACCCGGACCGCCCGTGACGTCTCTGCCCTCGGCGGCTTCTGCTCATCCGTACCACAGTAATGCGAACGTAATGGATTCCTTTAAACCTTCTGCTCGCACCTCTCAAACTTGGCTTCTCTCATTTCACGGCAGCGTGAGGCGAATGAGCCGGGGGTGATTTGTCCGCGCATATATAGCCGGATATCCGGATATGCCCATATGCGGCGATTAGCGCTGGAATAATTAAGCGGTAAGGCCAAGTGTGGCGGAGTCGGGCGGACGGCTGCTGACGCTCCTCTCGCTCTCCTCCGCGTTCTACACAACGGCGACCACTAGCTCTCGTCGACCTCCGGCTGCTGCTCTTCAATCAATACTATCTGACTACTAGAATGTCCTCCGAAAACTGGCCGCCGAAACTGAAGTACGCCCCGCTCCTAACAATACCTCCGCCTGCTCACGGCTCACTCCCGCCCACAGAGAATGGGTCGCGAGATGCCTCGGACAGATGACGGACTCGAACCGGGCAGAGGCCCAGGCTGAGCTAAAACAGGTGATAGCTGAATCGTACGGCAGCAAGACGCTCTGGACGACCGACTGGGACGGCGTCCAGCTGAAGAGGTGCGTCTTCCTCACCCGCCCCCCGTCTCCCGTTTAATGCAGCTGCTGAGCCCGGCCTGGAGTCTGATCCCGAAGCCCACCCCGGTGCTCTCCTCGCACGGTAATCTTAAACGCAAATCGTCAGTCGCCCCGATCCGTCCACGTCCAATTCTACCTCGGGTCGCTGAACTCCGTTATTGTTACGCGCAGAAATGACGGCCCACAGGCGAGCAACAAGAAGACGAAGAAGACGTCCGTGGCCAAGTCCGCCGCAGCCCACGCACTAGATCCCAATGACGCCGCCGCGCTGCACCGGCGCGCCGCGCGCTTCCAGCGCGAGCACGACCTCGAGCGGCAGAAAAGTTCGCGCCCGTTCGGCAGCACGTCCTCCCCGTACACTAACTCCCAACTCTTCGCGAAAACACGCTCCGGCACGCCCGCCGCGTACGACGCGGACAACCCCGACGCGGATCCGGTGCGTCCCCCGCTCTTCCTTCGCCCGCGTTTCCTGCGCGCCGCTATTGTCTCGCTGACCGGCTGCACAGAACGTGCCGAACTGGGACCGCTTCACCATCGTCGGCACGTCGAAGGAGATATTCAAGGACTACCTGCGCCTAACCTCGGTAAGCCCCCCCTCCTGTCCCCCGTCGCGCGCACGTCGGGCCGACGTCTGACCTGTCTGCCTCTTCCTCTTCCCCGCTGCGCCAGGAACCCAAACCGGAGCAGATCCGCCCGTATCACATCCTGCAGGAGACCCTCGCGCAGCTCAAGAAGCGGTGGCGCGAGAAGGCGACGTACAATTGGATCTGCTCCCAGTTCAAGAGCTTACGGCAGGACCTCACCGTGCGTCCGCCCCTCCCCTCCCCTTTCCCCCCTTTCCACCCGACGCGCCTTCTCCCGCCGTGCGTTCACACCCTATTGTCTTACCCACCACCCCGCCCGCAGGTGCAGCGCATCAAGAACGAGTTCACCGTAACAGTGTACGAAATCCACGCGCGCATGGCGCTCGAAGTGGTATGTGCGCCCCCGCCCGGCGTGCCCGGCGCGCCGCGTTACGCACGGATGGTGACGCTGAGCTCACGGACGTTGTGTGGGTGCGCAGGGCGACATGGTCGAGTACAACCAGTGCCAGGCGATGCTCCGGAACCTCTACGAGCTCGGCATCCCCGGCAAAGTCGAGGAGTTCACCGCGTACCGAATACTGATGCTCCTACACGGACGCAACCGGAGTGGTACGCCCCTTCTCCCCCTTCTCTCCCCCCCTTCCTCTGACGTATCTGAACCACAATCGCATATGCGCAGACTTGAACTTGTACGTAGGTCAGCTAACAGATCGACAGAAAGGCGACGCGGCGGTACGGCACGCGCTCGCGGTGCAGCGCGCGATCGCGATGGGCAACTACCACGCGCTCTTTGACCTCTACATGGGCGCGCCGAACATGGGCGCGTACATCATGGACCACTTCATCGACAGGGAGCGCATCCGCGCGCTCATGGTCATGACAAAAGCGTGAGTACGCTCCCCTCCCCTCTTCCCCCGCCCTTCTCCCGCTCGATCTTCCCGCCCCGGCGCGGAAGAGGGTCGGGAGAAGGGGGGCCTTGCTCTCACAAGCTCCGGCGAGATGCTCGCAGGATGCAGGCGCTGACGTCCACCCCGCACGCATGCACCCTCCGATACGTCCCCGTTCACTCACCCACTCACTCGGCCCTCCAAACCCCTTTCCCTCCCTCCGCCTTCGCCCCGCCTGCAGGTACCGGACGCTCCCGCTCAGCTTCATCCAGAACGAGCTCGCGTTCGAGTCCTTGGCGGGCGCGCGCGAGTTCCTCGTCGCGCACCGCGTGGCGACCTTCCAGAACCCGAACGCGGCGGACGCGGACGCGGTGCTCGACTGCAAGCCCGCGAGCCCGCAGCTCGCGCAGATCTACGAGGAGAAGTACCGCAAGGTGCAGATCAAGGGTGCGGTATAGTCTGCGCCTCCGTCTTCGCTTTCGTTGTCGCTGTGGCCTTCGCTGTGCGAAGGGTACTAGAGAGGAGTGGGGTGGGTAGGGGCGGGGTGGTATATATTGTGTGGCTTGGATGCTATGTTACATCGCGCTAGTCGGCTTGTATGCTATGAATATACCTGTCAATATCTCCTCATCGTCCGCTGCTCGTCAAATCTGCTCTGGCATGCACACAAGCTAAGATCTGCTGTATATCGTACAGTCCTGTCAGGTCATGATGTATGTATGCTACAGTGTGTAGATCTAGTCGCGCATGCGCGCCGGGATAAACCTCCTCAGCACGACGTCCCGTACCGAATAATGCGCTAGGCACACCGGGGACGACAGAAGTTCAGGAGATATCCTCGATCGTGCAGGGATAGTCACGTAGGTGAGAATCAGCGTCTTCGAGGAATGTCAACGAAAAGTCGCTATTGACAAAGCTGGGGGCGCGCACCTTCTGGACCTGCGAGTTGACGCGGTTGACGGTGCTGAGCCATGTCCACGAGAACGTGTTCGCGTTGGGCAGGTTGAACGGGGACGATTCCTGGTCCGCCGGGTCTTCGTACACCGGTATCACCACAACTGCAAACCTAACAACGCTCCGTCAGCCTAAAACCATAGCAAATATACGCTTAGGCGCACTCAGCATGGTGGAACACAGGCCCTCGCTTGTACAGCAGGTAGTCGACGCAGAACTTGATGCCGCCTTTCACGACCCACCCGAGCGCGCGGTAGTAGTGATATGCAGCGTAGTTCACCAGGAATGGGTTGTCGAAGCGGTCCGCGTATATCAGCAGCCCTGGCGGTATGCAATGTGCGTCCTGGAAAGCTCGCCAGATTTGTTGTAGGCTCAGAGGTTCGTGCTGCACGGACGAGTCAGACGGGAGTCAGACCACGGAACGTAGGAGCGGCGTACCGTCTTTGAGTCGAGCACGGTCAGGCAGTCGAGATTCCACACGAGGAACCACGCCTCCTGAAGGGTAAGCTGCAAGTGCTCGACGTTCTCGAGGGGTTCCTCCTCTTCATCTGGCTCCCCGTCATCTTCGTCTTCTGCCGCCTCCGGCAGGGATGGCCCCTCCGAGGCCGCAGTCGGTTTCCAGGTCGCGCCAGATGGAATAACGGCGGGCGCAGCCTCGCGCCCCTCCGCGAAGGCAGCCTCAGCCTCTGCAGCGGCTCGCGCGATGGCGGCAGCACGATCCAGCTTGAATTGTTTGCGTTCCGCTCTGCGCTTTTCGCGGACCTCCTCGGAGGTCATATCTGCGCCTTCCGTTAGCAAATCTCGTGCGCGTGTGTATTTTAGACCTGCGGCGTACATTTCCCCGCCGCCTTCCTCGCATTAACCTGTCGCGCAAGCCAAGACGGCTCGCTCCTCGAGAGGTCGCCCTTCCCGAAGAAGCCCCTCCGCCACAATATACTCGAGTCCCTCTCATTCGTCACCCACACCGACCGCGTCGCGGGATCAAACACGCCCTCGCAGTGCGGGTTCTCCAGGCGCGCGGCGGAGAGGCCGAAGAGGCCGAGGAGGGAGGGCGCAGGGGCGGGGACGGCGAGCGGGAGCGGGTGGGCGTAGATCCGGTTGTTTTCTGCGCGGCGGGCGCCGGACTTTTGGCCGCCTTTGCCGCGGGCGGGGCCGATGAGCGACATCCGGGCGACGTGTTAGAGGTCGAGTACGTCGAGGTTGAGGCCGCCGTGGTCGAGATGATCGTCGGGGAGAGAGGCGCGTGAATGAATGAGTGGGACGCGTCGCGCGCTCAGACGCGCTCTCCGCGCTTCCCTCCTTCCGCCCACTACTGCTGCGGCTCACTTGCTTTCTATCCGTGCCTGTCTACCTATTGCACCTCACTTTGATACCCTGGGATGTCTGAGAAGCGGAGAGCAGAGATCGAGGCGAAGCGGGCCAAGCTCGCAGAGCTCCGCAAGGCGCGGGCAGACCGCCAGAAAGCAGACGCAGACCGCCGCACCTCCGAGGTCCGTCTCCCTCGTCTCTACACACATATCCTTGTGCTAACCTGGATACCAATCTACTCAGAGCGGCGGCCCCTCCGTAGCCCGCCGCGACGTCGACGACCTCGTCTCCTCCCTCATCGGCACTGGCGGCCGCGGCATCGACAGCGCGCTCGACTCCCCCGTCTCCTCCGTCCCCGGCACGCCCTCCCTCGGACACACAAACCTTCCTGGCCCGTCTGCACTCTCGATCTCTGGACGACTTAGCAGGCAAAGCGATGTCACGTCTGACACGCGCCTCAGCCTCGGCACGACGCTCATACAGTCGCAGAATGGGGCAACGGAGAGCGTCATGGATCGGTGCGTTGCGATGCGTGCTGAGAGTTAGTGCTGCAGGCTGAGCGTGCCTATGGTGCCAGGGAGATGACGCCGCGTATTGTACCGGACCTGATTGACATTGAGCAAGAGCTATTCGAGTTACCCCAGAAGGTGCGCACTGCAATATATCTCGGTCAATGTGTATAGCTTACACAAAGGTGACTGCAGGAACGTGTCGTGTACAACAAGGAGATCCAAACCATGGAAGTCGAGACAGAAACAGAAGCAGTGGACGAAGAGGAGATCCGGGAACGCATCCTACGCGAACGCGACGCAGCGGAGGCAGAGCGGATAGCACATGAGCAGGAGCTCGAGGCGGAGAGCAAGCAACTCGACGAAGAGATCGCCCAGGAAATTCGCGGTATGCCCCCAACCCGCTCCCCTCCGCCCAAGTGGCGCACGTACTGATACTGCCGTAGAAATGACGGAAGAGGAGAAGTCCAGCATCTTTGCGGCGCCAGAGTTCCTAGACTTCGTCGAGCAGTCGACGAAGATCATCCAGCGCGCGCTGAACGACAACTACGACTATATTCGGGACTACACCATCGGCGCGGAGAGCGGGCCGTGCGTACAGTGGCGTACCGCCGTCGTTCCATTTCAGAGCTGATGAATCTGCTAGTGAAGCGTCAGAAGGACGTATCAAAGCTGTCTGTGCATTCTACGACGAACGATACACCAAGAACCGGTCCATAACAGACATCGACTGGTCACCGAAGGTTAGCGTGCTTCGCGTATCCTGACGGTATCCTGTTGACACTGAGGTAGTACCCCGAACTCAGCTGTGCATCGTATAACAAGAACCCCGCCGCCATCAATGAACCGGATGGTATTGTAGCAGTATGGAATCTGCATCTCCTCGAGCGGCCAGAATTCGTCTTCCACTCCCAGGTAAGCGGCCAGCGGTAGGTCCCTTCTCGAGTCGAGTGCTAACCTACCGCAGTCCGACGTGCTGTCGGTAACATTCTCACCATTCCACTCGAACCTTGTCTTCGGCGGGACATACTCAGGCCAAATACTGCTGTGGGATACACGGTCAAAGCACTTGCCCGTCCTGAAGACGCCACTGTCAGCCGCAGGGCACACACATCCCGTATACGCGATGCAGATGGTCGGCACACAGAACGCGCACAACCTGATCACGAGCAGTACGGACGGCACGGTATGCAGCTGGCTCGTTGACATGCTCGCGCAGCCGCAGGTACGCGTCCTTACCGCTGTAAGTATGCACGGGGAAACTTATTTGGCCTGCAGGAAACGCTCGAGCTCGTACATGCCGGCCACAACAAGACGAGCGAGGTCGCGATCACCGCGCTCAACTTCCCCGACAACGAAACGACGACCTTCTGGGTGGGCACCGAAGAGGGCAACGTCTACCAAGCGAACCGGTACGACCGCGCGGGCGCGAAGGCGGGCCTGAACTCGTACGACGTCTACAAGGGGCACGCAGGGCCGATCATGGGCGTGCACTTCCACCCGCTCGTCGGGCCGGTCGACTTCTCGGACCTCTTCCTCTCGTGCTCCGTGGACTGGACGGTGAAGCTGTGGCGGGCGCGGTCGCTCGCGAAGCCGTCGACGGTGGTGACGCACGTCCCGCCGCTGTACTCGTTCGACGAGGCGGACGACTACGTGTACGACGTCAAGTGGCACCCGACGCACCCCGCGCTCTTTGGGACCGTCGACGGCGCGGGCAAGTTTGACATCTGGAACCTAAACCACGACACGGAGGTCCGTCTGCTCCTCTCAGGCTCGCTTCTGCCATTGATGCATACGCTGACGTGCTGCGTGATCCCCAACAGGTCCCCGTGGTCTCGACGACGGTGGGCTCCGGCCGGGCGCTGAACAAGCTGCGGTGGGAGCGCAAGGACGGGCGGCGGGCGGCGGTGGGCGGGAGCGACGGGCGGCTGTACATCTACGACATCGGGGACATGGCGCTGCCGCGGGAGTCGGAGTGGACGGACATGCAGCGCACGGTGGGCAACATGGCGAGCGGCGGCGCGCACGCGAACGGCATCGGCGACGACTCTGCGCGCGTCGTCGCCGGTCGCTAGGCGGTAGACACGTACATACCACGGCGGACGAGTAGTAATGAAGGCGTTATACCCATGCGGAAGCGGTCGTCCTTGAGTGCGAAGATAGCAAGCGCGTGTGATCCGCTGCCGCCGTGCGGGCCTCCGTGTCCTCTGCGGCTGAGGGCTTGAACGCTCTCGCCCGGATATTTCTGTGCTCTCGACTGCCCCTTCGAACAAACGCATCTGTCCTTGCGGCGATAACGACATAGCGCACGCCAGGGAGTGTACTGTAAACGCGTCAGGTGACGGATCAAATGCTCTCCCGTCGCGCTCTCCCTCTCCCCACCCGCGCTCTTGCCCTCTCCCCTCTCTCTGCTCCCACCCTCACTCGCTCTCGTTTCGCAAGGATGTCCACGTTCAAGCAGGTGTGTATTCGCAGTGAACTACCTACACGCGCGCCGCTAACCCATCGCATCGCAATGTAGGAACCGCACAAGTAGGTGTTCTGCAGATGGCGCGATGCTCTGATCTGACTCGGGCACTTCGCACATCCACCACAGGCTTCTGGTGTAAGCACTCAGTCTCCCGCTTGTATACCAAACGTACGCTAAACACCACCACAGCATCCCCGGGCCCATCGAAGTGACCGATGAAGTCCTCTACGCGAACGCGCACCCGTCCATGTCCCACGTCTCCCCCGACTTCATCCCCGTCTTCGGCGACTGCATACGCATGACCCGCGACGTCCTGTTCACCAAGGACGCCCAGCCCTTCCTCATCTCCGGCTCCGGCACCCTCGGCTGGGACCAGGTGCGTGCTCTCCCCATCCATCCCATACACCGCGCGGTGCGAATCAAGCAAATCGCGCGCCCCGCAGGTCTCCGCGAACCTCGTCGAGCCCGGCGAGAACGTGCTCGTGCTCAACAGCGGCTACTTCGGCGACAGCTTCGCAGACTGGTGAGTCGCGCGCCCATCGATGCCCGTACGCAGCACCCTCAAGGAAAGCGCGCGCGCGCGTACTTTGACAGCCTGCGCACGTATGGCGCCGAGGTCGACGAGCTCCACGCGCCCTTTGGCTCTGCGGTCGACCTGAAGACGCTCGAGGTCGCGCTCAAGAGCAAGACGTACAAGCTCGTCGCGGTCACGCACGTAGACACCTCTACCGGTGTTCTCTCAGACGCGAAGGGCGTCGCGGAGGTTGTCAAGCGGGTCTCTCCCGACACCCTGGTATAGCGCCTTCCTTCTCTCCGCGCGTCAGTGCGCTTACACCGTGGGTGACAGGTTGCGCTCGATGGCGTGTGCTCGGTCGCGAGCGAGGAGATCCAAGTGGACGCCTGGGGCCTCGACGTCGTCCTCACCGCGAGCCAAAAGGGCCTCGGCACCCCGCCGGGCCTCAGCATCCTCGTCGCGAGCCAAAAGGCCATCAAGGTCTTCGAGACGCGCAAGGCCCCCGTCACCTCGTACTACGCCAGCTGGAAGAAGTGGCTCCCGATCATGCGCGCGTACGAGTCCGGCTCGGCCGCGTACTTCGCGACGCCGCCCGTGAACCTCATTTACGCCTTCCACGCGTCGCTCACGCAGCTCACGAAGCGCTCCCCGTCGCTCGCGGACCGCTTCCGGCTGCACAGGGAGGCGAGCGCGCGCGTGAAGGCCGTCGCGGCGGAGCTCGGCTTCCGGCAGCTGCCCCTCGACCCCGCGTACGCCGCGAACGGCATGACCGCGCTGTACTTCCCCGAGGGAATCGTCGCGTCGGACCTGCTCCCGCGCCTCGCGAAGCGCGACGTCGTTGTCGCCGGCGGGCTGCACAAGGACCACAAGGGTGCGTCTCGAGCTTTTCTAGACGCTCCTTCAACTCTGTACTGACGGCATAACCTTGCGTATCTAACAGAGAAGTACTTCCGTATCGGGTACGTGCCTTTTCCCTCCATACACCCAGCCCAGCAGCCACAGAACCTAACCACTGGGCCACCTAACCAGACACATGGGCGTGTCCGTCGTCGACCCGCAGCGCGGGGACGTCGACAAGGTGATCGCCGCGCTGAAAGAAAGCCTGGCGGAGGCAAAAGCCAGCAAGAACGTGTAAGAGCCCGCGCAGCAGCAGCCCCTCCCCGTGTAATAGAATCGTATACCTTGAGCTCATCGCTTGCCGTGTCTCTTATCATGTGCCCCGTGCCCCTCTTCCACGATACACCGAACCGAAACAACGAATCGGGAATGAACGTTGAACGTTGAACGTTTGCGCCACCGTACGTGCGGTCGGGCGTACGGCCGCAATCTCGAATCTCGATGGTCCGAAATCATGCTCCCGCGAACGAACCCTCGCGCGATGGATCTCCACCGATCGACGCGTGCAGATCGCCAAGTGCGGGCACGACCGCCCCTACGCCCGCCCGCTCTACCCCCGTCGCGCGGTTGTGAGCGCGGCCGTCCGTCCGCGCACCCGCCCCGCTCGCAGGCGTGCAGGCGTGCAGGCGTGCAGGGAGAACAAAACATGTAAACGTGTTTCCGCCGATTCGCGCTCCGTGAAGGTTGCTGACGACGTTATCAGGCGAGCTCGGACGGCAGGAGGGGGACCCGCTGGGCGGGGTTCCGACGGCTGCCCGCGAAGCGTTAGCATGGTCAGTCGCCTTATCAGCCTGCCCCTTCCTCAGCCTAACGGCGATGCTTCGCGTCTTCCACAGATAGCCTCCAGCTCGCGTCGTCATTCAGATCTTGGTTCATCGGCCCGTTTCTTGGTGTAACATGTGGTAGCTCTATTAGTTGGATTCGAATGTACATTGTACAATGTGACTTGACTGCTCGTGATACTGGTACTGCGAAACGTGGAACAAACAAAACTGAAAACAAAAACCCAACCGTCGCAACCTCTCATGCCGAAACAGCGACCTCACGGTACTGACCCTCGCCGCCCATACGGTCGTACCACAGCTTGCCCTCCGTCGTCGGCGCGATGTATCCCGCCCGAATAACGAAGTCGCCAAAGTGCTCGCCCTGGTGCCGCTCCCGCGCGAAGCGCTGGATCATCGGCTTCAGGAGCGCCAGGATCTCCGGCTCCGTCACCGACTCTGCACAATTCGGTCAGCTTTCACGCCTTACAAGGGAAAGGGAGAGAGGGAGGGGGGACGCACCTCGGAAGATCTTGTTCAGCCGCTGGCCGTAGTAGCCGCCGCCGAGGAGCATAGAGTACGTGCCCGGGGCCTTGCCGACGAACGCGACCTCCGCGAGGTATGGCCGCGCACAGCCGTTGGGGCAGCCGGTCATGCGCATGACGATCGAATCGTTGCGCAGCCCGTTCTCCTCGCAGATCTTCTCGACCTTGTCGATGAGGATGGGGAGGTACTACACGCAAGCACATAGGTCAGCACTCGCCCTTCAACCGATCACCAAGCGAAGAAGACTCACCCGCTCCGACTCCGCCATCGCAAGCCCACACGTCGGGAACGCAACACACGCCGACGACGACAACCTCAAGCCCGACTGCGACACATTGTCCAGCTTATACTCCGCCAGCAGCTTCTTGATCTCCGGCAAGTCCTCCGTCGCCACGTCCGCAACAATCAAGTGCTGATTCGCCGTCAACCGGAACGTGCCCTTGTGTACCTTGGCCAGCTCCCGGAGGCCGCTCTTGAAGTCGCGCTCGGGCTCGTCCTGGATGCGCCCGTTCTCGATGAACGCCGTGAAGTGGTGCTTGCCGTCCTCGCCCGTCGTCCACCCGAAGTCGTCGATGTTCTTGTCGAACGAGAACGGCCGCGCGGGCGCGAGCTGGTACCCGAGCAGGTTCTCGACCGCCGCCTTGAAGTTCTCGAGGCCCATGCGGTCGATCGTGTACTTCAGACGCGCGTTCTTACGGCTAGAAGAAATGACCGTTAGTGGCAGAAAACCCCGCACTCAAGTCAACGCTACTCACTCGGCACGGTTACCGTTGTCCCTCTGAACAAGCATGATCTTCTCCGCAACATCGACACCCTGCGCGACCGTGCAGAAGCCGAGGACGCTGCCCGCGCGGGGGTACGTCTTCTTGTTCGCGTGCGTGACACCCATACCGCCACCGGCAGTGACGTTGAACCCAGCGAGCTCGCCGTTCTTGTCGACGATGGCGATGAAGCCGACGTCGTTCGCGAACACGTCGACGTCGTTGTTCGGCGGGATCGCGACCGCGACCTTGAACTGCACCGAGAGTTAGCTTGTGAGCGAAGACGTAGGAAGGAGTATGGTCGTACCTTGCGAGGAAGGTAGAACTCGCCGTAGAGCGGCTCGACGTCCTTCAACGCGTCACCAGCGACGAGCTTCTTGTCCAGCCAGATCTCGTGGTATGCGGTCGTGCGGGGCAGCAAGTGCTCGCTGACCTTCTTCGCGAAGTCGAAGGCCTGACGGTGAAGCTTGGAGAGCGAGGGAACCGTTGAGACAATGACATTCCTGTATAGTCATGTAAGCCTCAAAACAGGCATGAAGATAACGCAGAACGACGTACCGGTTAACATCACCGCACGCAGCGAGCGTGTCGAGCAGGGCACGGTTAATATCCTGGATGGCAGTCTTGAGGTGCCGCTTGATGACACCATGGAACTGGAACGTCTGCCGCGTCGTGACCTTGAACGTCCCATTCCCATGCTCGTCCGCAATCTGGTCCAGAATCCTCCACTGCTCCGGGGTACACACCCCTCCCGGCATGCGCACACGGATCATGAAGCTATACGCGGGCTCGACGCCCTGCGCCTGGCGCTCGTCCCTGATATCCCGGTCGTCCTGCTGGTAGATGCCATGGAACTTCGTGAGCTGCGTGTCGCTCGGCGCGAGCGCGCCCGTGCTCTCGTCCACGAGCCCCTCCGCGATCGTGCCCCGGAGGTACTGCGACGCGACCTTGATGTGCTCGTTCGTGATCGGCTCCGGCTCCTTCTCCGTCACCTCCACCGCGTCCACGCCGAGCGCCTTCCACAGCAGCGCCTCCCACGCCTTGTACCCCGTCTCCGGCCCGTCCGCGTCCTGGTCGTCGCCCAGCCCGAGCGGCACGAAGCGCTCCGCGCCCAGCTGCGCGACGCGCGCGTCGAGGTCCTTCCCCGCCTTGTTGTAGTAGTGCGCGTCCTCGGGCCGCGGCCAGTAGTGCGAGTCGCCGAGCCCAAACACCGAGAAGCGCACCGTGCTCAGCGTCTTGTCGCCCCGCGCCGCAGCCGCGTTGAGCGCCTTCGCGAGCGTGCGCCCGTTCTGCGGGAACTCGCCCTGGCCGGCGACGGAGGTCACGAATACGACGACCTCCTCCTTCGCGAGGTCGTCGACCGAGAGCGAGTCCATCGTCGCGACCGTCGTCGACAGGCCCCGCATCTTCCCGCGCGTCGCGAGCCGCTTCGCGACCTTCTCCGCGCGCCCGCCGTCCGAGCCGTAGAGCACGGTGAGCGGGGGCGCGTCGATGGCGCTGAGCAGGTCGTTGTACGACTGCTGCGCGCGCTGCTTGCGCGCCTGCTTCAGGTTCTCGCCGAGGCTGCCGACGAGCTCGGCGGCGACCTCGGGCGCGGGGCGCGTGAGCTGCGAGAGGTGGTTCTGGCGGTCGAGGAACTGCCGGAGCTCGTTCTTGACGAAGTCCGAGTCGAGCGAGAACGGCTCCTTGCCGTCGCGCTCCTTCGCGGGGTTCCAGCGGTACAGCGGCCAGTAGCCCGAGTCCACCGCCAGCTTCGTCTCCTTCAGGATCTCCAGCGCGGGTGTCTGCTCCGTGTTGTACGGGAGGTAGGCGAGGACGACACTGGGGCCGTTGTAGCGGTCCGCCTCCATGATAGCCTGCAGCACCTGAGCGTACGAGGAGTACACTGCCGTACTGGCGACGAAGACATCTCCGTGGTTCATCGCATACAGGCCGACATCCTGTTTCCTCCGGTGGGGGTCGACGGAGTTGCGCGTAGAGTAGGGGGTCGTGTCGAGAATGAGAACGTTCACGTTCAGCCGAGACGCAATCGCATGATGCAGACCAGACGCGCCAAGATCGTACGCCCATGCATCCGAACCGATGATCCACCGCGAGCGAGCAGAGAGCAGACGGCGGAGGATGAGGATCTTCTGCGCGGCAGGGCTCGAGAGCTTCTCGCCCTCGAGCGCGGTGGCGAGCTCCTCGCCGATCTGCTTGCTCTTGACACCGTCGTCCTTCGCGCCGAGCCACCGGCTGAGCAGTGAGTGGATCTCGATCGAGACGTCCGGGTCGCGGAGCAGCTCACGCACGGCCTCAACCAGCTCTCCGCGCTCCTCGAGCTCGCCACGGGCACGTCCGAGAGCGAACTCGGGCGTAGTCGCAACCTCCCCTTGCGAAGAGACGAGCTCCGGCGAGTTGAGGATGTCGAGACGTCCCGAAAAGAGGTTGGCGAGGATTTTGGTGTAAGCGGCTTCGTGCTTAGGGACATGGGGCGCGGGAGTCGAGGCCTGGGCAGAGACAGGAGAGCCGAGAGTCAAGCGCGCAGAGGGCGTCGCAGTGGCAGCCTTCTCAATGAGCGCGGTAACATCGGTCTCGGTGATCGTCTTCGCATCGCCGAGGATGCCAGACTGGACGACAGGCGTAGGGTCAAGCTCCGCTTGCTGAATCGCACTGACCACCTCGAGGTAGAGGGGTGTCCACTTCATAGACCAGTGGTGAAGCTGCTCCAGAACGATGACGCGGGTAACAGAAGGCGAGACCGTGCCGAGGATAGTAGACGGGGGCAGGGGCTTGAGGAGGGCGACATCGACGAACGAGACACCCTCCACTTCGTAGTTGAGCGCCGCCTGTCCGAGCGTGAAGAGCACGGTGTGCGGCTCGGAGGCCCCGTGCTGCGTGAGCGGCCGAAGTGCGCGGCGCACAAGGGCGACCGTCGCAAATGCAGCAGACTGGTAGACCTTGAGGAGCGCCGCGGCGTCAGTGGTAGACTTTTGCTCGCTGCCGCGCGGGGACTGCCTCTCGGCGAAGAGGAAGGGGGCGATGCGGTCGCCGTCGACCTCTTCAACGGTCTCGCTCTCGTCTCCTACATGAAAAATGTGGAGCACGGCGGTGGACTCGATGAATGCTAGTCTTGAAGCGAGCAGAGCGTGGTCATGCGCCTGCTGGGCAGTCCGCGAGTAGAGCACGAAGGGCAGAGAAGACTGGAGCACGAGTGCATCGGACAAGTCGGACGTAACGGCGACATGGAAGACAGTGGAGGTAGCGGAGAGCTCGGGGAGGTGTAGGAGAAGGTGGTTGAGGACCTGCGGGTGTGCGAGCGCGGTGTAGGAAAGCAGGCGCGCCGAGCGGTGCCTGAGGAGGGTGTCGCCTGCGTCCGCACCGAAGGGAAGGTTTGTTACGGAAGCCCTGCTGTCCGCGGAGCTGGCGAGCTTGTTGAGCGCGGCCTGGAAGGGAGAGGGGGCTGCGGGGGAGAGGGAGTTTACGACGACATCGGAGGCCAGATAGGCGATACGCGAAACCGCCGAGATAGAAGAAGATGATGCGCTCATGGTCGTCCTAGCACAAGCGCAAATGGGCGAGCACGCATTGGTCAGCGCAAGTCAAATTCAGCGGAGGAGCAAGTACGTACGGGGCGGGCTCACTGTCGAGAACGTCGAGGACGCTGTGAGAGACGGTGAGGACGCGGGGGAAGTAGCTGAGGACAAAATATATTGAGCGCGATTCGCTCAGGTCATAAGCAGCTGCGAATTCCGAATTGCCTGCCCCGTTCTCTCCCTCCGACGCACGGCTGAGCGAGCTCGTCGTCTTTTCGCCCGAGCACACCACTCCTCCGCCATCTGCTTGCCCCTGTTTGGCTTCATGGCTCCATCCGTGCCCCTACCCCGGGGTTAGGAGCACCCGCTCTGGTCAGACAGCCGCCCAGCGGAGCCTGAACCTTATCGGCGCAACTGCCTAGCTGCCCGCCCGGTATACCAAACGGCGCGCGCCTGCACAAGTCTGCAGCATCAAGACCCCCGACGCCGACACCGACACTCGCGATGGCCCCCACCAAGAAGTCCAAGGCAGCAAAGTCCTCCGAGTCCATCGCGTCTCGCCTTGCCCTCGTCGTCAAGTCGGGCAAGTACTCCCTCGGCTACAAGTCTGCCCTCAAGCAGATGCGCAACGGCAAGGGTGCGTCCCTTTCTCCCACTCTCTCTCCGGGGACTGGAGCGTGAGGCTGAGAAGGTCCCTTGTGCTAACTGCTGTCGTCCCCTCCCCGTCGTGCTTGCTTTTGCCTTGCTATCGCATCGCATCGCTGCGCCACCCACAGCCAAGCTCGTGCTTATTGCCGGCAACTGCCCCCCTCTCCGCAAGTCCGAGCTCGAGTACTACGCCATGCTCTCCAAGACGTCCGTGCACCACTTTGCGGGCACCAACGTCGCGCTCGGAACCGCTGCCGGCAAGCTCTTCCGTGTCGGGTACGTTCACCTTGCTCGTCTATTGGCGCTCGCAAATTCACTTGGGATATTTTCAGTGTCATGACCGTCTCGGACCCTGGTGACAGCGATCTCCTCACCGTCGCGGAGGCTGCCGCCCAGTAAAAACATCATACCGTACACCATGTATTGCCTCTCGCTACTAGGGTACCCACCAGGCGTTGTATGATTTATGAGCTTTGCCATGACCATCCGTTGTCTGAGCCTGTGTGAACAAACGACAACTTCACAACCCGTGCGAACGACACGAGTCCTCGAGCATTCTCCAAAGAGTAAAATACAAGCAATAAGATTACAACAACGATGGGGACATCCCCAATACAGCACGCGGACCGCGGCTCACATAGTCCGCCTTCGACACGTAGTTCTTTCCCCCCGAGTCATTGAACGACAACTGCAACAAAGACCCCGTGTGTGAGCATACGGCCCGTGTGATGATGCCCCCATGAGAACGCTCACCTTCGCCACGATGCTCGTCCCGAGGAAGCCCGCGAGGCCGTCGCCCTTGTCCCGATACTCGGCGAAGTAGTCAGGGACCCGCAGCGTCTTCACGGCCCGCGGCTGCACCTCGTTGTTCAGCACGTCCGGTGCGCTCAGGATGTACGGCGAGACTCGGGCGGAGAGCGCAGCCCCGAGACCTACAGCGGAGCGCACAGACACACACGAATGTCAGCGTCTGCATCTGCTGTGTCGCGAGAATGGCGCGAAGAGTGCATACCCTTTATGTGGTTCGTGATCGCCCCGGTCACGAACAGGCCCTGCCAGATGTAGTTGCGCTGGTCGACCTCCGTCTTGCTCACCGCCTCGCCCACCGCGTTCTGCAGCGGCCGCAGCATCTCCGCGCCGTCGCCCTCCTTCCTCCTCACGCCCGCGACGCCCTCGAGCAACGACGGGTCGAACAGCGGCTCGCAGAACCTATGGCGCTCCTTGCCCAGCGTGACCTCCCGTCCGCGGAACTCGGTCGCGACGAGGTCGAGCGCCTCCATCTCCTTCGCGCGCGCCTGCTCCGCGGGCTGCGCCTTCGCGTTCTGCCGCCGCTTCATCCCGCTCTCGATCACCGCGCGCTCCTTGCCCGCGACGACGATCGCCGCGATGTCCGTCACGCCCTCGTCCTCGAGCTCGCGCGCCGCCTCGCCCTCCGCGAGCACCTTGATCAGCCCCGCCGCCCACGCGTGCCTTGCCAGCGCCAGCAGCGCCTCCTGCAGCGCGTCCCCGTCCAGCGGCGCCTCCTGGGGGGAGAGCGCGGACATGACGGACGTGTTCGCGCGGAGGAGGTGCGCGAGGTACGCGAGGCAGTCGTGCAGGCCGACGGGCACGGACGCGCGCGCGAGGTGCACGGGCACGCCGTCCGCGATCGGCGTCACGTCCGTGTGGTCGAGGTCGATGTCGACGACGAGCCCGGAGAGCTGCATGCCAGAGATGACCGCGTAGAACTGCGCCATGGGCCGGTCGAGGATGGCGAAGCCGGCGACGTTGAACCGCTCGAAGAAGATCTGGCATATGCGCTCGTACGCGTCGCGCGAGAGGCCGGCGACGATGGAGAGCATCACGGGGGACTCCATTTGTACGCGTCGGAGTCCGAGTTGATTGAACAGGACGTGTTTCCTGGCGTCCGGGTGGTGGAATTGAGACCAAGACATAGCAGCAACATATGCTGTGTACACACCATAGGGCCTCTGCCTGCGTAAAATCACTGACGTCGCCGTCCGCAAACGGCCATGAAACGATGATGTCTTGTCCAGCTGCGAGGGCTTCGTCTAGCTGCGTGCCGACGAGGTATTCGGTCACCTTCGCCGTGCTAGGTGCTTTTGATGTCGAGGGACCTGCTAAGCGATAATATAGTCATATTCGCCTGAAATACAATACAGAACATACCATCGTCGCCATTTTGTGTAGCATTTCGCCTGAGTCCAACCCGCGCAGGTATGTCCTATGTTGAATGGTTTGCACGGTTCACGCAGCAAAGGCGCAATGACAACGTACGACGGTGGGTAGACGGAGGAGGTCGTGGAGGCCAATACCAGCTCGTATCGACGTGCGGCCGGTCTCGATAATAACGACAGTCGAGTCGCGGAAGGTGCTGCCGCTCATCTGGACGCGAGGAGGTGGTGGCAGAGACGAGGAGAGGCGCGCGTCTCAACTCGCGATCACTCCAAGACGCGTCGCGCCAAAACAGACGCCCGTATCCTCCGCTTTGGCAGAACGCGCGAGTGCATTTCAGAGCTATAACGACAGCGAAAACGACAGGAATATTATGCGAATCTAGTACCGTCCATCCCCTCCTTCCTTCCTCTCCTCCACAGTTTACAGCGAGCCCGCCGCCGCCTTCTTCACCCCCTGACCCGCCCCGACACCCGGCGCCGCCTGCGGGCCCTCGCCCGGCCTCCCCCCGCCCGTCGACATCCGCGCCTCCGCCTCCGGCCACACCCCGCGCCCATCAATGATCCCCGCCTTCTCCAGCTCCCCAAACCGCCGCGCAAACGTCGCGTACCCGATGCTCGCAGGCGGCGCCCCGGGCGTCCTCCGCGGCTCCACCCAGTGCTGCGGGCGCGACTGCTGCAGCGCCGGCTCGCGGCGCTTCCGGCGGAACACCAGGAGCTCCCCGCACGCCGGCGCCAGCGCCTCGCGCGGGTCGTACGGCGCCAGGTCCGCGAAGGGGCCCGCGGTGGCGGCGTCTTCGGGCTCCTCCTCCGGTGCTGCAGTTTGCACGTTCATGCGCTTCCAGCGCCGTGCACGTTGCGAGCTCGTGGGCGCCTTCCCATGATGTGGCTGTGCATGCCGGATGAGGGGCAGCGAAAATAGGAAGGCTGCAGCAGGCTCATCTGGGAGAGTGAGTGTGGCTCCAAGCTGGTGAGGGTGGGGCATCCGGAGTGCTTTGAGCTCAGGGGAGTAGCTCGGTACCCTTTGGTTGAGATGGGCCTTGTGGATGTCTTCGAGGTGTTCAGGAAGGCCTTGGGCATTCCTGCCAAAGGTTAAAGGGCAGTCTGGTTGCTCAGTCAGTTGCAGTGTGCACACTGGCAGCAATGTAAGCACCCACCTCGTATTGGGCAAGGGAGCAACACTCTCGAGAGGTGGCTCAAGTCCACATGGTGCTCAATGTCATCCAGAGTGCTGTGGAAGCGCCCCGAGCACTTCGGAAGTGGGCACTCCAAGAAGCCAGGCTGTATGCACTGCTATCAGCAGGTGCATCGGAAGAGGGGCCAACGAGACACTCACATTGCTGGACGTAGCAGGATTGAGCTCCCTGCAGTGTTGGTGAATGTGCTGGCAAGCATCCACCAGGATCAGTACTGCAAAAATGCGATAAAATGCGACCAAAATATGCAGGTAGTCTGTCTGAGAAGCTTGCTAGCATTGCTCCAGGTGCAACAAGCTCAGCACAGGCAGTGCAGACTCGCATAGCAGCATGGAAGCAGCTACACGCAGCTGACATTGCCAACAGCAACAGGTTGCAGCAACACCGAGGCAGTCCGAGCACATAAGGGCAAAGCATGAAGATGATGAGACACCCATCCTTTCGCATTTTCGCATTTTTGCCACTCGCCTCACAGGCCAAAGACGGGATTCTCACCCTCTATGCACACCAGCAACATCAGACAAGAGCCACTCACCTCCTGGAGTGTCTTCCAGCTGTTCAGCTCTGCGTTGCAGTGCGGCCAGTCGCACAGGAGGGGTGAGGGGTGGATCACCTCCTTTGCCACCTCGATGATGTGCTCTGCGCTGAGGACAACTTCCGTGCAGCTGTCCTGTGCAAGGTGAAGGAAGGGCAGGGACTCCATGCGTAGCAGGCAGTTCAGGAGGGTGGCAGGGCAATGAGGGCAGGAGGAGGGTGGGGAGGGGGCCCGGGAGTGGTTGTTGGCTGTTTGCCACCCAAGGTTTCGGAGCGGCACCGGTGGCTCGACGCTTCACACGCCCTATTTGGACGGTGCGCGCGACATTGTTTGCATTGTCGCCACGCTGAGCCCAGAGAAAGCAGAGGCCCGCACGCAGCGCGAATGCCGATTGGCTCGGAAGGCTTCGCGCTCACGCGGCGCTTGAATAACACGAGTTTCGATGTACGCGAACCTACGCCCATTCTCGAAAAGGCGTGGGAGTTTCGGCGCCGATCTCTTTGGAAGAAAGAGAGACGCCCACGCCGAGGATGCTTCGCGACTTCCAGGTATTGCGGGGAACTTGAGTACCGCGCGTACGCAAACTGTCTACGCTCAGCGTGCATGACGCCGGCCGATTAAAACAAATGAGAATCATGACCAGTCACTTGAATGGCATCAGCGTGCGCGAACAGTTCGCGAACTCTTCTCGCGTGCAAGTTGTGGGTCCGCGGGGCGCGCGAACTCCATTTCTGCCGCCCGAGGCTCGCAGCTTTAACACTTCTGCGTTACACGAACATCATAAAACCGCCACGAAAAAGCAATAGCGCAAGTAAGTCCACCAATTGCGAGCCAAGAGCCTAACAAAATACATCCAGCAGGTCGCGAGCCGCTCCCACCGCGGCGGCGTTGCGCAATTCAATCCGGCGCGTTGTAAGAACGTCCGGATCGCAACTTACACAGAGCCTAATGCGAAGGGCTTCGGCGACGAATGATCGGTTACAATCCACATATAGCGTTGCTTTCTATTCCCTAGTAGTCCGTTTAGCTAATACACCCGGAAATGCTCTACATGTCGGTGCCACGAGCAGTGGCTTTCTTTGTCGGACTAGGTGTGTATCGTCGTGAGCACATATAAGGGTATCCCGACATACGACAACCGTACCATATTCCTGCCGCCTCAGAGCTGGAAGATCTCCTTCAGCTGCTTCACGGTATCCTCCGGGCTCGTCACCGTATGCCCCACGACGCCCGGGTGGCTGAACAGCTCGTAGTCGTTCCCGCCCTACCGCACACACCCATTAGCCATCAGCCATCCTATCCACATCCACACCCCCGTATCCGCGCACTCGAAAACGCGCGGCGGCAGAACGCACCTTGTACGTCTTGTCCCCAAAGAAGTGGATCTCGTCAAAGGCCTCGTCCGCGACGTGGCGCAGGCAGAACGTCTTGTCCCAGCCGTTCGGGAAGACGTCGAACGAGATCTGGCCGCCGATCGAGAACGTGAGGCCGTAGTCCGCGAACTTCTCCTGCAGGACCTTGACGAACGCCGCGCGCACGTTGTGGATCTACACACGCAGTGGGAAACGCGGTTATTGTTAGGCTGGACGGGCGGGCGGGAGCGGGGGGTGGGAAGGGCGTACCTTGTCGTATGCTTGGAAGTCGAGCCGCTCCTGAATGCTGCAGTGGTGTCAGAGTGTTTGCGAGGCTGCAGGATAGCGAGCGACTTACGTAGCGTTACGGCCGATAGGGCTGACGTTGATCATGCCATTGCGGAACTCGATGAACGTCCCTCTACACAGACACGTTCAGCACCCCCATAACACACGCAAAGCACAGCATACACAGACGCACCGCTTGATCGGAATATCGAGGTCCGCAAGGTAATGCAGAATAAAGTTCGCGAGCACCTTGTACCGCTCCTCGCCGACGAACTTGATGAACGACTCCGACGGGAGCGACTTGCCGAGCTTGTACGCCGTCAACCCGTTCTCGCCAAACGTGTAGTCAAAGTAGTCCACCACTATTCACCCACCCACCCCCCACACCCACATCATCATCATCAGCATCCTCACTTTCCTCACGAAACAAACGGCCAAGGGAGAAGGGAGGCGTACCAGTGAGCCCGGAGCCGGGGACCGCGAACTGCTCCGCGATCTTGACAAAGTCGGACCCGCCGACGACGCCCGTCACGACCTTCTTGCGCAGCGCCGCGAGCGTGTCGAGCACCTCCGGGCGCACTAGCTGTGCCGCGTGAGCGCGTGCGTCCGTGCGGGCGTGAAGAGGGGGAGCGGGCGGGGCGTACCTGCCGCGCGAGCGTGAGGGTGCCGTCGACGTCGAAGAGCACGAGCTTCTTCTGCGGGCGGTCGGCGAACGGGGACGTCATTTTCGCGGATATTCCAAGGAGAGCGGACTGGGTGAGAGGTTGGCGGAGAAAGGGGGGCGGATGTCGAGGGGAGAGGAGGGGGCGGACGCGGTATAAGAGCGCGGCGCGTTCAAGCCTCATGAAGCGCGTCCTGATCAAGATCGTCGCGTAGATCTATAGCAGTCACGTGTCGCTACTGCAAGGCGGCGAACGCGAGCGCGGCCACGTCCCCTTCTCTCTCGCCATCCGTGAGGTACGTGTAACGAGTACGTGCACCGTACGTGTTTGTGCCGTCGTGTTCGTTGCGGGCGGTGATTGACACGCTTGTGCAACGTGCGACGACGCGGTCTGTTGCAGCGGACTGCTCTGTGTCAGTGCGACTGCTGCTTTCTTGCTCAGTCTATGCGATCTGGATCTTCATACGCCCCAGCATTCCGCGAGGTATATATGTGCTCGTGGCTTGTATCGCTGTCTTGAAAGGTATGTCCGCTAAGTTACTCGACCTGCAATGCGGCACTTATGACAGACCCTTTCCTAGTTATGACACACGCCCGGAGTCTCGCGTCCCATCTCAACTTGAGCCTTCCTACCGCGACACAATGTTTGGGGGAACATTCTGGCGTCGCCGTATCCCTCTGCAAGCGTCAACCAGCATCTCTCCGTGTACCATTTGATCAGACAACCGTTCTTACGAACGTGCCCAGCTAGCGCTGCTATCACGAACTCATGCGCGCTGGTCGCTAGCGCTCTGCTAGCACCCCGGCGGGCCCGCTGTGTCTTGGTTCCCTCCTCGCTGTCTATTCGTCCATTGATAACCCCCCGGCCTCTTTCTACGCCTCAAATAGTCCATCAGACTCTGTTGAAGAAGCGGAGAAGTAACCGGTCGCTCTGCAGAGCGTCAGAACGCTCATCTGCCACACCGCGCTTCAAGCGGGGAAGACGGGAGCTGTAGGATGCCGGACTGATCCCCATGACCGCTCGGACAAGATCATAGTAGCCGTGGCCTAGCCCGGAGTGTTCACACTATGGGACAGCACGAGCGATCCGTACATTCATCTGGTTGGGAGTTTAGAGCGCCATCTATGCCGCGTTCACGCGCGAGTTTGACGATGCCGAGTTCCCCGCGGAGGCGGAGGACTGGCTTCGAAGGACGTTCCGCATATGTAGCCGGAACTCGGGTCCGTTGTGTATCGGAGTACGGCACCTCGAGCGCAGGGTGGGACTAAATTTTCCGTTACAACGAGGATTCTCCGTGAGTACATCGAGGATACATATAAGGTACAAATTTCTGATACACGTTTACCGTCCTTGGAAGCCAAGCAACCTTCTCTATCCTATGTACACATGCTTGGATGCCTTTCACGCATCGACAAGGGTCTTGGTGTCGCTCTGATCGTCCGCCGCGGGCGGTTTATCCTGAGGGACGCGTTCCTGAGCACTTGGCTGGGGTGCCGCCACCGACGCCACCACGATCTACGCACCTCGCCCCCGCCCTCGATCTTGCTGAGCTCCGCCAGCTCGCCGCGGCGCGCAAGGTAGGCCGCGCCGGAGTCCGCCCAGACCTGGTAGTCCGTGACCTTCGCGTCCTGGTCAAAGTCGAGGATGTACACAAACGCCTCGTCCCAGGACTGGCCCTCGCCCGCGCCCTCCGCCCAGGTGAAGGTCGCGGAGCCCTTGACGGAGACGCGCGCGCCCTCGGCGTCGACGACGTAGGGCCCAAAGGACATGTCCTTGAAGGTGAGGTGTTTGGCGAGGAGGTCGAAGTAGGCGGGGACGGAGGCGGGGCCGGCCCGGCCTGTGAAGGGGCGGCCGAGGAAGGGGGCGAGGAGGGGAAGCCCGTGCTCGAACGCGGAAATCTGATGCGTCGACGAAAAATGCGCGAGCAGCGTGCTGCTGTCCGCCTTCGACGCGAACGCGGCGCAGAGGCCCTGCGCAGACTCGAGCAGCTCTTTGCGCGTCGGTGAGCGGGATGTCATGGCTGTTGTGGTCAATGTGAATGCGGCGCTGTCGGGGAGTCGGAGGGAGGTGATCGAGCGGGAGCACAGCCGCGCGCCGAGGACACGGGCGCCACGCTGCACGTGGAGAGGCACGAGGCAGATCGAGATTGCGGTTTTACGTAGTGGCTGCTTAATGAACTGGGCGTCTACGCAGTAGTCTAAAGCAGGCCTTGTCGCCCGCCCACTCGCTGCGCCCGCCCGCCATCCCGCCCTCCCCTCGTCCCGTCTCTCCCTCTTCTTCGTCCGCCTCCCCCCTCGGCCCTTTTATTCCGATTTTCATAGGCCCAGAGCGCAGCATAGACCGGCTTGATGTCGTCTGTGTCCACAAACGGAGAGCCCAGCCGCCGGAGCAAGAGCACAGAGAGCAGCGATCTCAGCAGCTCCCACGAACGGGACCAGAACCCCTCCTGGGAACCACGGTACGCCCTCCATCCCGCCAGCACCCCTCATGCAATGTGCTCAGCTCGCCACCAGCAACCTCTGCGTCGCCCTCGAGTCCGCGTCGAGACGAGCATCGCTGCAGGAGCGCCAGATCAAAGACCTCGAGGTCAGTCCGCCTACCAAAGATCTCCCCCTCCCATCACCTTCCGGGCAGTGTGCGTCGCCGTCCGCGCCCTCGCCCTGCCCAGCAGAGTTTACACCTGCCCTTCGCGTGTCCGTCAGCCCAGCCGTCGCTGTTCTCAGTCGCCCGCCCAACGCATCTCACGTCTGCCAGAATCACATGTGCGCCCGTCCGTGGCTGTTGGTGGAGATGCTCGAAAACTTCCTCCTATGGGCGATCTGCCCTGCTCCAGCGCGCCTTATGCGGCAGGTGCTACGCCGCATCCAATTCAGTCCCTCGTAGCGCCCGCCGGAATCATATGCACGCCCGCCCGCTCGTTGCCATCCCTTATACAATGCGGAGCCCGTCGGACGCGCAGCTAACCTCTTGCTTTCTCCCGTGCAGAGTAAGCTCGCCCTCGATCTCAGCAACTCGCGCGCCATCGAGAACCTCCTGCAAGAGGTGTTCACTAGCATAAACGTATGTCGGGCGCTCATACACGCTTTCTCAAGCTCACCTATTGTGTATGCAGCAAACGAACGAACGGGCCCGCTTTGCGACCAACAACACCGTACCTCACATAGAGCACTCCCTCGACGAGGACCTCGCCGTCTTAGAGGAACTCGAAGAGCAACTCCCGGAAGTAGGCTCTCAGATTCGTGATATCCGGAAGGTGTACGACCGCGGCAGAGACAAAGTCAGATATATCAGGCCCCACCTATGCGTATGACGTACTGACCGCTCCTTGCAGGCTTGCGAACTCATGTCGTCCCTCGAATGGCTCAACACGCCCATATCCCTCAAGCTCCGGACCATCATCTTCACCCCTAACGCTCCCGTCAGCAACCGGTGGAAGGTCGCCGTCGTAAGTCGCCGCTCGGCCCGTCTGTTCGACGCCGCTCTGATATCGTCATATCCTCCAGCGCGCCATCTTCGCTCTCGTCTTCTGCGCGTGCCTCTGGATCGCGTATATCACACTCCGGGGTGCTGTACGTGCACACCGCGAAGGCCTTATGTGGGGCGAACGCCTCATGTACTGACCTCCCGCCGCCGCGGTCTCAGCCGCCGTCCCCCGTCTTAGGCCTGGTCCTCGTTGCTCTCCTCGCACTATCTTATCGTCCGCTGTGCACGATTGCCGCTCGTTTCCATTTGCTCCCGACCCCTCATCCTCCCCATGCACGTACATATCCGCATCACCTCGGTACCCTGATCCCCCCACATTCCCCGTCCCCCTCGCACGCCTCGACTCCCTACATGCTCCACCCCGCATCTCTCCCGTGCTCCCCTCCCCTTCTCTGACGGCCTCCCCGTACTGTAAGGACTCCCTATTGCTCTCGCCCCCGTCCCCGCCCTTGCATCGTCCACAGTCCCGCCACCCCCCATCCCCCGTCTCTCCGCCTCTCCGCATTTCTCAGCCTCTCTTCTCTTTGATGGATCTTGGACCAGCCCCTGCACGGTCCGCGCTTTCTCTCCTCTCCGCCTCGATACCATCGTGTAATTTTATTGTTGTATATGAGCATAGACTTCCCTCCCGGACATCCCCCCGCGTGCGCTTCTAGTCCGCCAAGTTTAACGGCCCCGACCGCTGTGGTGTGCGCTTCGGTGTGGTTTACACAGCATGCGATCGACGGAGTACGCGTCTACGTACACGGGAGGCGATCGGGGAGTGTGCGGACGCTCCGCGACGATCGTCCGTGACGCTGTTCGTGAATTTGAATGTGAGCGTGTATCGGGCTCATCGCGCGCGCTCTGAAGTGAGTGTTCATGAATCTGACGTACGCGAGTCGTACGTATCACTGGCAGAACGCTGGTATATAAACATGTTGTTAGTAAGAGATGTTACAGTACAGTACGACGTCGCCGCCCATTACCGGCGACCAGCATATTCGTTACAAGATTTCACGACTCGGATGAACGAAGCATCCGCTTAACTCAGACTGCGAACCTTCCTCTGTGGACCTTCGCGGGTCTCGCGCGCCCTCTGGCTGCACTGACTTGGATGCTGGCGTCGGCGCCCTCTCCTCCATCTCTCCCTGGACAGACGCGTCCCCGAGAGCCTTCTCGGGGTCAGCGTCCCACCCGCTCTCGTTCGTCTCCACATCCTCCTCACCCCCAAACTCGCCCTCCTCGGTCTCATCGCTGAAGTCGAACCCATGCTCGAGCGGCGCGCCCAGCACGTCCACGAACCCCACACTCCCTCCCGCACTCCCTCCCCCGCTTGTGCTCGTCCCGCCGACGCTCGCGAACTGCATCGTCGACGCGCGCCTCCTTCCCCTTCCTCCCCTCGCCCCACTTGATGCTGAGTCGTCGTGGTGAGGCGAGGAGCGGACGAAGGACGGGGTGCTGAAGAGCGTGTCGGACGCGGAGGCGCCGGCGTCTGCGCCGCGGTGGTCGACCGCGCGGAGGTTGAGGATGAAGCGCGAGATGAGGATCGAGGTGATGCTGTACGCGAGGCACGTCAAGTCCGCCCTAACGCACGGGAGCGCGACAGGGGGCGGGAGGGGACGTACGGGTTCTCGAGGACGGTGACGTAGCTCGCTTGCTGCACGATATTGTTGGGCTGCGCGCGAGACTCAGTTCATCGTCCTCTGCAGCACAAGGGGCGATGCAGCGTACCTTGACGGTGTTAAGCGTCATGTGTACGACGTTCATCGCGATGAGGACGCTGTAGGCCCGTCAGCCACCTTGCCTCTCTGCTGCCAGCGCAGGAAATGCGTACACAAAGTAGATCGTTCCTACAGCGCGACTTCCGTCAGCCCTTTCCCAGCTTGAATACGCGACGAAGTGCACTCACCGTCGCGCAGCAAAAGCGTCCCAAACGACGCCCCGATCCCGACGTCGCGCGACGCCTTCCGGAGCCGGTACGTGCTCGCCCAAGTGACCACGATGACCAGGAAGTCAGCCGCCATCAGCGCCGCGCGCGACACGATCGTCACTGTACCCTCTCAAGTCAGCGCTATTTCCCTGGCAATGGCAGGGGAATTGAATATTCGTACGCCTGTGTATGAACGTGAGTGGATGAAAACGAAAAAGGGAAGCGGGGGAGACTCACTTTTTGCTCAGCTGGGGCGTGATGTCCGACAGCGCGGTGCAGTTTGACGGCGCGTCGAGGTTGATGAATGTGAATGTCGAGAAGAAGTACTGCAGCACGCGGGCGCGATGAGTTCGGCACGGCCAGTGGGAATCTTGCACCCAGGCGATATGCAATGATCACTCACAGCGTTCACGCCAGCTGGTACGAGCGACAGTGTGAAAATGATGATGCCGACGGCGACGGTGCGGCTACTGAGCGCATATGCTCGCAAGGCAGAGAACGCTGTACGCAGCACGAACATAGAGTAAGTCTCGCTGTCGGCCAGGCAGAACGGGGTGCACGTACTGGCCCAGATGATGTATGGGATGACCTCAAGTACAGTGATAAAGCGTCCCACCCCCGGACATCTGCAAACAGTTCAACTCGTGTCTGTCACGGTACATCTCTGAGTCCGATAAGAGACGTACGTCTGCACAGCATGGATGAGTACCGAATCAACAGCTTTACACGGGCGAAGAAGCTCACCTCAGATTTAATCGGAAACAGCGTAACAAGGTCCACGAGATACAGCACGATGATAAAATACCGGTTCAGGAGGAACAGCACTGTCGCTGCCGAGAACTTGCGCCCCCACACGAAACGCAGCTCATGGCGGAACGTCAATAGGTAGTCGTAGAGCAGAAGCGCTATATACCGCCGGTCAGTACAGCCCTCGACAGTCGTGAAATTCGCATAGGAGATCGACGCACCGAGGGCACAGCTCGTCCAGTACAAATTCGAGTCTCTGTCATTTCCAATCCGGACATATCAGCGGCATTGCCTATGAGCGAGAAGAGCTATGTACTCACGCGGCTTCGTAGAGGACGACAAGCTCTGCAACCACGTCCGCGTCGGAGGCCATCTTGCGCTCGGGCTCACGATCAGCAGCTCGGGCACTTCAGTTGGGGGCGCGGGGCCGAACACAATTCCCCCACCCCTCCATTGCCCGCATATAAATCCCTGATGGCGTGCTGGCTATCTCCAGACGCGCACCCACTTGCGCAGGCGAGCGTATCCGAGTCGACAAACGCCGACGCCCCGGAGCCTGCACTGTTCGCGCAACACCGCCGCCGAGGGACCCGCCTAGCGCGTTTTGAGCGAGGGACGTGATCACGCCCCTACCCACCCCTACGCGCTTTGCCTGATCAGGAGGCTCGGAGGACAGCATTCCGGTCGATTGCGCGTCCTATTGTGCTAGAGTTGCGCGGGCGCTGGCCCTCGGGAGCGGTGGTGGCAGTCGGACTCGGCGGGCGGCCTGATGCCTGAGAGGGCGCATCAGAGTCGCGTCGATCCGGGCGGCGTTGTGATTTGGAAATCGGCATTCTTGGCTCCGCGCTCTATGCGAGGATCCGGAATCCGCGGAGCAAGACTCGTCCCTTGAGTGAACATTGTACGGAGCAGCCAGTGCACTGGATGGTGCATCGCTCTCGTACACTATGTTTCTTGGCATACGCCTGGCTTCGTTGAGAGCATCCGATAGGCGGTCTAGCGTGGCTCACTCACCACAGAGATGCTGCATTGAGCTGAGCGACCCCTTGAATTTGTATATCGCGGTCGGGAAATAGGACTCACTAGATGGCAGTTGCAAAGAAGGGGAGAGACCAGAACCGCCGCCGGGCACTGTATTAGACGCCAGGACCAGGCACCCATCAGCTCCACGACGCTCAGTACACTGTACAGCGCCGGACTAGTTCAGCACTGCGCTGTTTCATCGACGCATCGGCGGCGGAGGACAACCCTCGTCATTCTGTGCAAAGAACAGACGATCCAGGCTTGCGAATCTGTCAGAAGCGTAAACATTGTGAGTATATAGTACATCGCGCTATCCCAACAAAAGACCTTGGACCCCATAGCAGACCAACTCGAAAGGCTACTGGTACAATCTAGTTAATTCTTCTTACCCGACCCTCAATAGATAGACTTCACTGCAAGCGACCAAAGATATCTTGAAGGCCTGATCCGCCAAAAGCTTAGCATCTACCGGGCTTCGCGTTCGCCGCCGTTGACTTCAGATTCGGAGTTAGCGTGAGGCGTCGACGCTTCAGACGGGCCACGACGAAGCCCTGACGGTCTGGATCCACGACGCAGCAGCGTCCGGGAACTACAAGACAAAGTGTCAGTCACTCAGTCGTTCCCGCGCATGAATGACGAGCATGCTCACCTCCCAAGTAGAGACACCCGCATCTATTCGCAGCCAGTTGCATCAGCGCCCTCACATCCCTGAACATATCATAACACCACTCACTCCATCCCTGCGCCTTCGCCTGCGCAACACACCCCGCGAGCGTCGCCGGCGCGATGTATCCGTTGTTCGCGTCGCCCGGCGTCGCAGGCTTGCCGATCACGAGCTTGCTCGCGGGTACGCCCGACGCGACGATCTGGAAGAGCGCCGAGTTCGGCCACGTCGAGGAAGACGTCGTCAGGAGACCGGCGCAGGTCGTGTATTCCGAGGCGCCCTCTGTCCGGGCGCAGCAGTTAGCGGCGCGGTCGCTATGAATACCCGGGCGGGACGTACGGTTATAGAACTGGACGTTGTACTGGGGAAATAGGCATCCTAAGTCAGGAATGCCATCGAACTTGGCGCATGATAACTTGAGGGCTCACCCAATCGATGAGGCTGCCAACTTGCTGGTGGACCTTGAGGTATCCTCCTCCGGGCCACTTGTTCGGGGTAAACCTACAAGCGACATGCACGTTGTCAAGCAGGAAGCACGCCCTCGAGCGTCGTATACGTACCAGGGAGCGACGGCTGTCCGCGAGCGTCAGCTGCACCATCCTCCATGAACAACTGAATGCACTTACGTGCATGAGTGATAATATAGCTCCCCGCCGGGAGCTGCGCACGGAGCTGCTTCGTGAACGCGATCAGCCAGTTCTCCGCCGTCCCCGCGTCCATCGCGTTGAAGTCCTATCACGCGGTCGCCCACAAGCTGTCAGTCCCCTCTAAAATAGCCCACGCCCCGGCGCGCGCACCTCGTAGTCGACATCGACGCCGTCGATGCCCCACTGCTTCACCCACGCCGCGATGTTGTTCGCGGTCGCGACCGGGTCCGCGTTCACGGACGTGGGCACGTCCGTAGAGCCGAACACGGACACCATCAGTTTGATGCCCGCCGCGGCGTACTGCGACTTCACCGCCGCGCGTTGGTCGGCGGTGAGCGTCGTCCACTCGTACGCCTTGTCCCACGCGCCCTCGGTGAGGAGGAACGAGAGCAAGCTGTTGTGAGATCACTGAGGTCACCTTTTGCAGCAATCATTCGACGGACATATGAGACTTACAAGGCGTTGAAGCCCTTGATCGCCGATGCGGCTGGGGGCCCAGTGGTTCCAGGAGCGTACTTATCGCCGTAGATCACGAAGTGCGGCGCAGCAGGAGTGGCTCGGGCCTCCAGGCCACGCTCATCCAAGCTCTCGAGTGGAGCCGGACTAGCTACGGCGGAGGTGACATTGAGCGCAAGGCACGCCACCACGAGAGTGACGAAGCGATAGAGGCTAGACACGAGCATGTCTGGCTGTACACAGATAGGAAGACTCTGTAGGAAGGTAGAGGTTGAGATCCTGTAGAGTCAGTCGCCCCCAGTACGAGGCGCATTTATACGCTTGAGCACCGGAACAGAGGCTGAAGGTTCCGGAAGAGCATATGTCGCCGACATACGTGCCATATGGGCAGCAGCGCCCTTGCGCAGGAGTCGCCCGCCCGATCTGCATTGCGCGCCTGCGATCACGTCTCGCGGACGTCCGCCACCAGGCAGCAGTGCACGCGGCCCCGGGTCCGTCACTAGGTCTGCATATGCATACCACATCTGGGCTGCTCGCAGGTCCGTCCAGCATGAGCCAGCATGCCGTCCAGATCGCGTGCAGGGTCGTAGCTGCGCCAAGGGCAGACCGAGATTGCCAGCTGCCTTGCGTATCGCATGGTGCACAGAGAGAGTGCAGAGTCGTCCAGTCTGAGATCAACATAGCCAGGGCAGACCAGCGGAGGAAGCAAAGAGACCATGTGTTGCGAAAGGTTGGATTGGTCGTGCGAGCTCGGGGAACTCCTCGGTGGTCGGAATATGGTTGAAGGAGAATGTTCAGCAGAATGTCCCGGCGACATCAGATGAGGTAGTCAATTGATTGAGCCTCCGAGGGAGTGTGTGCTGGGCGATAGAGATCGAGCTCCCAACTCGGGGAATTCTAGGGTAGAGGCTTCCCGATAGTGGTATCAGCCGCGCTTGCACGCCGGGCAGAACCTTGCTCAGAATACGCACCGGTATACGTCGTCATTATTGGTAGCAATGGAGACCCGCACATGGGTGACTCAGTGTACGCACTGGCAGCGATACCACTCTAGCTCGCCCTCATATATAGCTCTGACAGAGAACAGTGCATTCTGGGGTGGAGCACCCCTCAACCTACGCTTGTTCGTCAAAATCACAGCTGACCACCTTGTGAGATACGGCGGCGACAAAAGAAGACGGGCGTATCTCACCTGATAACATAGAACTCTGCACCATGTCGGCCGCTGCTTCTTTGCTAGCGCGACATGTGAGCAGAGCCCATGCGTTCGACCAGGCGGCAATCAAGAGACTGCAAACCAGGATGTACGGGTGCAGACTTTCGTGACCTTGCAATTTTCCTCGCGCGACCGATGCTTCGAGCCAATGGGGTAGCAGACGACATAGTGGTTGTATGCAAGGCGGTCGAGACAAGGTTCGTGGAAGGATGGCAGTGTCGTACGATCAGGCGCCCGGCCTCCAGCCACCACGGCGTTCAGCGTCGAGAAGCCAGTCATGAGGACAGATATTCCCGCAGGAAGTGGCAGCTCTGTCGTTTGTTGTCGTTGATAAAAGCTCATTCGTTCAATCTTGTAGTATACGAAAATGAAAACGGTGCTTCAGTCGCTTGAACACGGTCGCGAGGCGAGACGCAAGAAGAAAATAGCAGCATAAATAGTACGGAGACGTTGAGAGACTGAGAGCATGATTGGCATTGCGTGGCCAGGTCGTACGGTAGCACGTACAAGTACATCGGAGCAGGGATAGACTGAGTAAATACGTAGTGAGTACGGATAAGGAGTCCACTAATGGTACACGTATTGAAGAGCACTAGCAACAGCACAACTGTACGCCGACGTCTATATCCTCACCGCTGCTGGTCTCCACCCCAGCCGCCACGCCCGCGATTCCGGAGTGCAGGCCCACCGCGCCCGCGCGGCTTCTGCCAGCCACCTCCACGTCCGCGCGCGCCACGACCGCCACCGCCGCCCCGGAAGCCACGGTCGTACTCATACCCGTTGCCATTGTGGTACGGCCGTTCGTTGCGGTCGAACCGCTCGCCCCCATACGGCGGCTGCGCACCAGGGAACGGGCCCGGGGGCGTCTGCTGCTGTTGCTGGTACTGCTGCGGATGAGGGTGGGGGTGCTGCTGGTAGGGCACAGGGTACGGAGGCGCCGCCGGGGGGCTCGCCCACGCCTGGAGAGCGGCCTGCGGGAGGGCGATCGGCTGCGGCGGGGGAACGGGGTGCTGCTGCGTGGGCGCGTGCAGAGGGAGAGGGATGCCGTACGGCTCAGGATGCGGCTGCTGCTGCGTCGCGGGTGGAGGGGCGGCCTGCGAGGTCTTCGCGAGCGTCTGGAGCATGAGCTGGATTTGCTCGGGCGTAAGCTGGGCGACTTCGGTGGCGAGGTTCACCGGGGCGGGAGGAAGAAGGGGAGGAGGTGTGGGCTGGTGGTGTGAGGGAAGCGGTGGGACGGGCTGGGAGGGAGGCGGAGGCGGAGGAGGTTGGGTCGGCGGGGAAGGCTGGAGGAGACCGAGATGTTGCAGTTGCGCCAGGTCGACAGCAGATACAGCTGGAGCCTGGGGTACAGGTGCGGGAGGCGCAGGAGTCGGAGCAACCACTGGTGGGGCAGCGGGAGTTGGCGGAGCCGTGAGTTTGCCCTTGTTCAGCACCCAGATACCAACAAGATAGTCTATAGTCCTCGACGGCGGCAGCTGCAGCTGGTCGAGCAGCTCCATGTACTCCGGGATCGGGTCACTCGCCGGCAGCGGCACCATGTAGAGTTCCCGCCCGGGCGCGCTCGACTTCGGGTTGTGTCCCCACGGAAAGATGAGCCCATGGCGACTGTCCAAGCGTTCATCAGCATCCGCATCCACAAAAATCTCACAACAAGGAAAAATGCACGCACTTCTTCGCCAGGAGGTGGTTCTTCACTGCGTGGAAGCCCGCGGGGTCGGTCCCGGCCGCAGGCGCGAACGCGGCGGCGACGAGCTCCTTCGTCGGGTTCAGACGCACCTGCGTGATGTACTGCGCGGACTTCTCGACGGGCACGCGCCCGTCGATGCGCAGCTCCGCGGACGGGAAGAGCGTGCGCCAGAGCGGGGAGTCGCGCCCCAGCGGGCGCCCGCCCGTCTGCCGCGCGACCACGGCGACTTCTTGTGGGATCGTGGAGTCGAGCGGGATGCTCACCTGCGACGGAACGATTTGTGAGTGGGGTGCTCGATGATGATGGAGAGGAGAAAATTCAGACGTACTGTGCCAGACCAGACAATTGGCTGGTCCTCAAAGGCGACGAGTTTGGGCTCCGGGGCGGGCTCAGCGGGCTCGGACGGTGCCTCCTGCGGCTCCGCGTCCTGCTCGTTCGCGTTCAGGAACATGTCGAAGTCCTGGTCCTCCGTCTCGGGCGCGTCCTCGCCCGTAGGCTCCGTCACCATCGCGTCCTGCGGCTCGTGCTCGTGCTCGGACTCGGTGGGCGCCTGGCCCTCCATCGGTGAGTCGGCGGACGACGGCGTCCAGAGCGCGTTGAGGTCGAACGACGGGCGGTGCGCGAGCTCGGGCTGCGAGCCCTTCGCCGCGAACGGCGAGATGCCGGCCGCGGCGGGCGTGACGGGCGATGATACGGACGGGCTCTGGGGCGGCGCGCCCGCAACGAGCAGTGGGGGGATCTCGCCGAACGGCGTCGGGAGCACGTCGACGGGCGTCATCGCGACCTCGCCCGACGGCTCCTCGTCGATGTTTATCAGGTCCGCAAGGTTTAGCTCGTGCTCCACAGACCCGGAAGCACCGGCGAAGTCAGACGCGGACGGCACGAATAGCGGGCGGCCCATGTGCGAAACAGAGGGAGAGAGCTCCGCGTGCAGCGGGACGGGCGGCGGGCCGCCCCAAGTCGGGGTGTGCGGGACGACAGGGGACTCAGGCGGGGCGGAGCCCTGGGACTGGGCGCGCTGCGCCTGGAGGCGGAGGCGTGCCTCGCGCTCGCGCTCGATGCGCGCGTCCTCCTCCTCCTCCTCGGCCTCGGCCTCGCGGCGGCCGGCGCCGGTGACGTCCTCGATGTCCTGCAGGCCCTTGTGGGTGAGCTTCGCGCGGGGCACGGTCGCCTTGCGGAGGATGGAGTGCGCGAGCGCCTCGGCCTCGAGCTTGCGGATCGACTGCTGCGCCTCCTCGGAAGCGAGCGCGGTCGAGGAGAGCGTGGAGAGCTCGCGCGGGGCGATGCGCGACGCGGCGAGCCGCGTGTGCAGCACGACGCGGTCCGCTTTGCTCAGGTTGAAGGTGAGCATCCGGAAACGCTCCCTGTGGGCAGGCGGGTGGGGTGGTCAGTGGGGGTTTGGGGATAAGGGGGGGTGCGCGACTCACTTGTACTTCCCGGCGGCGATCTGCTTGCCTTGCTTGTCATGCTCAGAGTAGAGTTCGTACAGGGACTGCTCGAGATCGGTGCCATACTGTTTCGCTCTGGACTCTAGCTCTTCCTTCTCTTCAGGCGTCAGCTCTTCAGTTTTTTTATCCGGGTGTAGCTCCCCATTACGCTCGCCGTCATGCGAAGACAAGAAAGGGTACTGAGTGAAGATCCGACAGAACAGCTCGTGCAGCTTTCCAAGACAGTACTTCCGAACGGCGTCCTCTCCCGAGGTCGACTCAGAACGTGGGCGTTTTGAAGGCGGCTGAGGATGCGTAGACGTGGACTTCTTGCGTTTTGGCTGGGTGTGGAGAGCTGGAGAAGACTGCTTGGGATGCGCGGGTTCCTTCGGGGCAGAGCTGCTGTGTCGGAGACGCTTGGGACTCTTGCTTCGATGCGATACTTCCGACTCTGACTCGTCATCTGACCGGTATACTGGTCGACGAGTACGGCTCTGCGAGGAGAAAACTGTCAGAAAAACACAGCGCTGCAAAGCGAATACTGTACTCACCTTAGGAGCAGCCTCTGCTTGGGGATTGAACTCGTCGCTCTCGTCGCTGGATGGTTCCGACGCCGCCTCCACCTTCGCCGCGGTTTGCTTCCCGTTGGACCTCTTCTTGCCGTTCGGTGTCGCCGACGCCTTGCTTGCGGACGCTTCAGCCCCGAGGCTCTCTTGTACCGCCTCTGGCCCTTCCCACTCCTCTGTGAAACAGCGCATCGACAGTCAGCACCTCCGTCCTACACGGATTGTATGACGCCACGGCAAAAAGAGGCTGGGTGGAAAACGCATGTCTACTACTACGTAGCGGTATCGGTGTATGTTTCGCCAGCGGCGCTCCGATGTGCTGTTCCCTCTGAAGTCCGCCCGACGGGACAGTGGCCTGCGGGCGCCATCATAGGTTCACGCTTCGCAGCCACATGGGAGGCACTACCGCTAGCTAGCTACAGCAGCACAACATCGTACGGTCGGACACGCTGCAGCTCTAAACACACTCAGGCCTCCAGCACGAGAGATGCGTGGGACAAGTTGTTCTTGCAGGGACGAGCGGAGCGGTGCTACTACTGCTATCGTATTGTGGCTTGTACATCAAGGGGCGCCAAAGCAGAACAGGAGCGGCCGCGCAGCAGCGGCGGCGGCGGCTAGGGTGAACGGGCAAACGGACGACGGGATACTCACTTATTGTTCTGGCGCCACTCTTCTGGTGGCAGGACGGGCAGATGTACAGCTCTGTTGGGGTGTATGCGGGTCAGCTCACACGGTAAGGGGGCGATAAGCCACCGACACTTACGAATCTCTGCGGCATCCTGCTCGCTCAACTCAACGCAGCGGAAGTGAAACCTGTAGGCCTGTGTCAAAGACGAAGTGGCGATCGATGAGGGTGAAAGACTGAGTACGCACCAATCCTTGCAGCTCGCACAGTGGATCATCGGCAATCCGTCGTCAGGCTGCTTGCAGATGCAGTAGGTTTTCGACGAGCTTTTCCTCGTCACCCTCGACTTGCTCGCTGGGCCGTGCAGCTTTACGTTCTCTTTCTCCTTCTCGTCGTGCGCGGGGGACGCAGCATCGTGCGTTGTGGAGGCCTCCGCGCGGGAGGCCTGGCGTGTGCGCACTGCGGAACGGGTGGACATGGTGGTCGTGGTCAGTGCAGCGTGGGAAGGAAGATGCTCGGGCGTGGTGGCGTAAGTCCAGCTCCGCTTTTCTCGCCTCTCGGCGTTTGCCGCGTGTCCTGGAATGGAAGGTGTGGTGAAGGGCAGGCACGCGCAAAGGGCGCCTCTTTGTGTCTTTCGCCTCCTTTCTCCAAACCTCCATGATCTGTTTGCTCCATCTTTCGCCGCCAATGCAGTTTCTCGAGTTGCCGTTACCCTGAACGCCTTTACAAAACGACACGAAACGCGATTGCTTGACTATATGCGTACTCCGTGATGCGGTGAGTCCCAGCCAGCTCCAGGGCAGTCCAGTCAAACGGTGCTCAACGTGCTTTCGACGGCACTCCTAGGCGAACTCTTCTCGAACGGATTGTCGAGAACGCAGGCTGCACCAGATCCCGCCAAAGCTTGCTATCTTACGAGAAGCTTGAGAACGCCGCGATGCCGCGTACCTGGTACGGAGAACATCACGGCAGTGCCGGCACGCAGGTTCCTGCAGGCGGCTTGCCACACCACGCGACTCAGCACGTTCTCTACTCGAGTCGTGGTGTTGCCAATGGCCAATATTAGGGCCCGGAATAGGCTGGGAATATGTCCTGAACTATTCTCCTGTTCCGGAGTGGAACTCAGACAGTAGAAACCAAAGTGCCACTCTCACATGGTTTGTTACTCAGTAAGTAAATCTACTCACTGAGATTCCGGACCTGAACCAGTCTGGTAACAGGAGAACAGTTCAGGCGCTATCCCGAGCCTTTTTGAGAGCGGAATATGGGCCGATGCCCGTCGTGCAGATGTGCAATGGGCCATTCGAACGTCAAATACGTATGTCTGACTCTTGCAATTCCCACCAGATATGAGGCGTTGCTGCGTGACGCGCCTCGTGTTAACCTTCTAGTGCCTCATGGCGGACTTATCCTGCAGGGATGGAGCGTCCAAGACAGGAGGGCTTGTACTTAGACACAGGAGCTGAGGACGCCGGTCGCCCTTCTCTCCTTTCCCTTGTCGCTGGCCACACCTCGGACGATGGCTTACAAGACGTCGGGGCAATGCATGGAACCGATCGACAACCCACCGCCTAATCCTCGCCAGTAGAGGTGAGTAAGCTAATCTATGGCTCTACCCTTATCTGAGGAACTGAGCGGTGGCACAGGTTCCTAGAATGTTATGCAGATCGAGCACCCCTGTGCACTGAGGTACTACGCCCTCGAACAATGCCGGCGGGTGCCTTCCCCCTGGCGTATACTCCCATTGACTCCAAGCCCATCGTTCCTCCCGGGGAGCCCGATGCTCGACGTCGAAGGCGGAGGTAAATGTTCCTCCGAGTCCGTTGAGCTCGGCAACATTTGACCCGCTGACAGGACCATTCTTTGCGCAGGCGTATGTGCCGAGCTCGCCGATTCCGGTGCGCGCACCGCGCTTCTCCCGGCCCACGAGTGTGGAGCGGATTCCCAAGGTCAGTTTCTCTCGCGCGATGACGGCGGCGGCGCAGTCGCGGCTGACCCGTCTCACTATTAGAGTACTGGCAGCAGCACAGGCTCGGGGTGGGGGTGTCGGCGAGCGGAGGCTGGGCGTCGGCAGCCGTATCGCCGCAGGATCTGAATCGACGGCGCTGATGCCGACGACGGCCTCGAGTCGTCAGTGGCGCAGCGCGTCGACGCGGTCGCTGGGCCCGATCGCGATCGTACGTGACCGTTGCATGTGGTTAGACTCTCACGTCGAGACGCGTTTGGACGCGCCGTCCGCTCCCCAGGCGCGCTCCTCCCCCTTCCGTCGCCCCGCGCTGCGATACCACGTTCGCCATCCTCGGGAGAACTGCAGGAAGGCGTTCTGCGCGCGAAGACGCGGGGCGCGTCCGGGGCTCACCCCCCCGTCCCGTGGCCACCGAGGCGCATCGTGGCCGACTTATCAAGCTGTCGCCTACGCCCGACCTGATGAACAAGTGATGGACCGTCCGATGGACCTCTCCTTCGCGCTGGCCAAGGCCCTGTGCATGCGGGGCGGCAGAGATGCTTGCAAGACGCGCGCCGAAGGACGGGTGAGGTTCTCAGCGCGCTCTCAGCCGTCGTAACCGCGCTTGCTCATATAGAGCGTCATAGGAGGACGTCATAGGTCGCCTGGTTGCCAGAGGATGGGATGGTGTGCCTGTGGGCACAAGGATCTGTCAACTACCCTACGGTTCTCCCGGCAGCGCGCGGCAGGCCTTCCGCGCGTGCAAGAGGGCCCGAGCGCTGTGGCCGGAGACGCGAGAGAGCTCGAGCGGGCGCGCGGAGTGGCACAAGTTACAACGGAGATGGGCGGAGCCGTGGTCCGTCTCAGATAGCGCGGCGGGGAACGCGGGGGGACATGTGGGCGCACGGGCGACCAAGCCCCGGGTGGATGTGCCGTAGTTTGCATTGCTAGCTAGCTAGTTCCATTCTGGCAAGCTCCTGAGGGGGCTCCTGTAATATACGAGCCACAGCCCAAGCGGCTGATGGACGGAGTGCGAGTGAGTGGGTGAGTTTTATTACGAGCGAGCGCGGGAGGTGCTTAGACTGTTGTAGTGCCCGGCGGCTTTCCATATATCGCGTCGGCAAATCCAGACGCCCAAGCGCATGAGCCGGCTGAGGGACCCGTGTTGCACCCTCTTTGCCGCTAACGACGACCAGCGACCCGCTCCTTACTCCCGCTACTCGTCTTCCTCGTTGTTCCCGACGATCTCCTCGTCTCTCCGAGCCTGATTTTCCCTCGTTTTCCTGCCCCGCCGCCGTGTGCATGGCGCGTCCGACACGCTTCCTTGTCACCAGCTCCGCCCCGTCGCTCTGAACATCTCCCAGGCCCGAACCGCCCCCGTCTTCCTACCGGCACAAAGCCTGCAGCGGCCTGCTATATCGCCCCGTCACGCCTGTGCGAACAGGAGCGCGAACGACCCGCTGACGTGCATGCTCGCCCTTGTGGTTCGTCTTTACCTCACCCGCGACCCCCACTTCCCTTCCGCGGCCGCCTTCCCCTCCCTATCTGAATACTAGAACTCTCCGCTGTGGCATTCTGGGTACGATTATCACTTCATCTCCCCCGAAACCCCTCGCCCATCCCGGTGCGCGTTCCCATGCTCATCCGTTTCTGCCCACCCCAGAACTGCCCGAGCCCGCCGCGTCCGCCCTGCCCTGCCGTCTATTCGTGCGTGAGTGCCGTAATCACGCTCCTGTCAAGGCACCGAGTCTGACAGTCCGCCGCGTCTGTGTCCGTCTACGCCCTGCGCTGCGCCGCGCGGTAGTTCGCGGTGTCGGCGAAACGTCCTTCTCGACGCCCTCGACGAACGCGCCCACATGGCGGCAGCCGTTGCCAAACTCAACGTATCTATCTCCAAGCCGCTCCCCATGTTCTCCCAAAAGCACGCCGACGCGGGTGCGCCGCTGGCCTCCGCCGCGGCGTCCTCGTCCCGGCTGCCGTCCGCGGAGGCGCAGCCGAAGACATTCAGTCGCCTGCGCTCGTCGCTCGAACAGAGTTTGCGGACCGCGACCAAGTCCAAGGCGAAACCGCCGGCTGCAGTGGACGAGTCGGGCGTGCTCTCGCACGGAGCGGGCAAGGGCAAGGGCAGGGCGGGCGAGGAGGACGCCCCGAAGGAGAAGGAGAAGGCCAGATCGCGGATGCTATCTAAGGTTTCGTTCCGCCGGCCGGGGAGGGAGAGCTCGACGCCTTCGCCCGTGCCCGTGTCCATCCCCGCCGTGCCCTCCCTGGCCAGCGAACACGGCAGAGGTGCGCGCGCAGAGCGCGATCGGGACAAGCCCAAGGACAAGGACAAAGTTCGCGTCGCGGGCCATACCAGCTTCTTGACGCCCTCGTTGCGGCAGGCCTCCATGTCTTCCCCCACCCTGCATCTCTCCGCGCAGCCCATCCCTTCCTCCTTCACACAGCCCTTCGCGCTGCCCAGCGGCTCGACCTCCAATGTTGCTGCTCTCGTTTCACCACCTCGAGACCGTACACGAAGGTCGAGCGCCCAGCCTGCAGTAAGTCCAAAGGATATCAGCGCGCCCGCTCCCCTGGCCCCCCGGCGAGACCTCCGCTCCAATGGCACGTCCTCACCACCACCCAGGGACAGCAGCGAGCTACAGCGCCCCTCCAGGACCCGCCCGCCCCCACTCTCCTTTGCGTCTTCACCCGCCGCTCCTTCCTTGCACTCGCGCGAGCTCCACTCGCGCTCCCCACCACCGCCAGAGACCCCGACCCGCAGGTCGAGGGAGGCGACGAGATCACCTGATCTCTCCCCTCCAAGCTCGCCCTCGCCTCGAGGATACGGTGCGAGCTCCTCGAGAAGGGCTGCAGCGAGTGCCAGCCACCTGCCGCTCGGCCTAGGGTCCCCTCCAAATTCTCCGACGACCCCGCGTGCGACGACACCCACCCAGGCCCGCTCACCTTCACGCACCCCGACAACGACGCGTCGTCCGATCCCAGGCTCCTCATCGACGTCCCATCTCCCACTCTCATCTACGCCCTCGACCTCGACCCGCCGGCCGTCGTTAGACGCCGCGCGTCCTGTCAACATCCCATCGTCGCCATCACCCTCGCGCGCGGCGTCTCCCGTCACGCCTGCCCGCACGCGTGCGGTGACGCCGACGCAGCGCAACTACTCGCCGAGCTACGGGCAAGGCCGGCTGCACAACGCGTCGACGACGTCGCTCGCGTCGCCCGCGAACCCGGAGCACCGGGAGCTCATACGATCCGCGACGGCCTTCCTGTGCAGGGAGATGTTGCGGCCGCCCGCGCAGATCGGCAAATCCGCCGGCTTGGAGCCGAAGGACTGGGAAGAGGTCGAGGTGCGGCTGCGCGCGCTGGCGCGGCTTGAGCGGATATGGACAAGGAGCGGCGCGGTCGCGAGCTCGTCGCAGGTGAACGTGGCCGCGCTCGGGAACGGTGTCGCCTCCGGGAGCGAAGAGAAGGAACGGCGGCTGTTTGGGGAGGCGCTGAGGGACGGGTTTGTGCTCTGCCAGTGCGTGGTATCGGTTCTGTCGTGCGGGGTTGTCGTGCTGATCGGGGTGGGTGTGTGCGCAGGTGCCTGAACAGGCTCTTCCCGAACACGATCGCGCGTGTCGATCGGCGCGAGGACGGGTTTGTGCGGACGTCGAATGTCACGAAGTTCCTCGCGGCGTGCTCGACGGTCGGCCTGGCGTCTGACAAGCTGTTCCACCGCGACGACCTCATCGAGGGGAGCAGTGAGTGCCTCGCCCGCGTTGCGAAGACCATCATCGCGCTCTCCCAGCTCGCCGAGTTCCCTCCACAAGCGAAGGTCCTCCAGGGTGGGTCAAGGCTAGGCATGAGCCCCTACGGTCAGAACACCCGCGCTGCTGCGTCGACGCCGAACCTGAGCATGTCGCAGCTCCAGCGCTCGACGTCCCCGGTCGGCCAGAGCTCACCTGCTGCGCGTAAGCGGTGGAGCCCTCATCAGCATTTACCGACTGTGCGCTCGGATAGCCCCAACGAGGAATCCAGCGATGGCAAGACGGTGAACAACGACGACGTCTTCAGCAGCAAGTCCAGCACGCCGATTCCCAGCGCCTTCGAGCGAGATGAGGTTCCGCCGATCATGACCCCGCCCCCGCGCTCACCTCTGCGTGCCCGTCCTGTTGTCGAGCGCATCTCTATCGCCGACTCGACTCGTGCTTCTGTGGGTGACTCTGTTATGGGGTCGCTCGCGGACTCGATGGAGATGCCCGCCGCGATGAGGCAGTCCCAAGCTTCGAGCAACATGACCGACTCCACTGCCTTCTCGACTGCCTTCTCAAGCCTCTTGGATCCGCCAAGGAGCCCGACGAGCATCAACAACAAGTTCGGCACGATACGCACCGTCACTACTGAGGCAACGTCCGAGTCGCCGTCGATTACCCGCACCGAGGGTAGCTCCATCGCTCCGTCGTTCAAGGACGAGGCGCGGTACCGCGGGATGGACTCGCCTACACGCCCTTCGCGCGAGCGTCGGCCGAGCGAAACTGCCATCGTCGACCTGTCCCGTGTGGTGGAGGAGTCCGAGGACGGTATGGCGACCGCGAGGGCTGCGAGGTCCAAGGGAGAGAAGCAAGAGCCGGAGCGCGCGCGTTCGCCGCTCAGGACGCCCCCTGTCCCTATAAAGCTGGGGAAGGGGAAGTGGCCCGACGACTTCCTCGGGCTGGACACGTACCAGGCGCCGAAGTCCTCCCTGCTTGACGACGACGACTCGCTGAGTGCGTCCGTATCCGTGCACACCCCGCTCTCGGTGTCGCCGTCGCGGAGCAAGCTCGTGCTCGCGGCGCGCTCGCCGAACGAGAGCGTCGAGTCGCTCCCGCAGTTCTCGCGCCGCCCGACACACCGCTCGCGGCACAGCGTCGACGCGCCGGGGCTGCTACCCAAGGACGCGCTGCTGCGCCGGGACTCGAGCCCGGACGCGGGCGCGTCGCCCTCCCGACGGGTCGTCCTCCGGCGCAGCAGCTCCAAGGCGCCGTCTGGGAACCGCAACGGCGTGTACATCCCCCGCAAGGAGGGCTCGGCATCCCCGGACGACAGCCTCAGCGACGCGGCCGTGCCGTTCCCGCGGTCGGTCTCTGGGGAGCACTCGGCGACGCCCCCGTCGGGCGGCGGCTTCGCGTTCCCCTCTGCGTCGCCCGACGGCTCGAAGACGGACCTGAGCACGGCGGAGAGGCCGCGCTTGCCGCGCGGCCGCTTCCAGAGCGAGATCGACGCGGCGAGTGCGCGCAGGAAGCCGCGCCCGAACTCGTATGACGAGCTCGGGGCGAAGCCGAGAAGGTCGCGGTTCGAGAGCATGGTGAACCTGGGCGTGGCGTCGAGCAACGCGAGCGCGAGCGATCTGATGTCGCGGGACTCGTACGACGGGAGCGCGGTAAGGCAGACGCTGATTGTGCGGGAGGACGGCAAGGCACCGACGCAGTTCGTAAGTAGCCCATTCAGTCTTTTATATTGTGCGTGGGCTTACAGGGGATGTTCCTTTGCAGCAACTGGGCAACTGCATCGGCCGCGGGCAGTTTGGCGCGGTGTACAGGGCGCTGAACTTGAACACCGGGCAGATGGTGGCGGTCAAGCGGATCCGGCTCGAGGGCCTCAAGGAGGACGAGATCTCCCAGCTCATGAGGGAGGTCGACCTGGTCAAGAGTCTCTCGCACCCCAGTATCGTCAAGTATGAGGGCATGGCGAGGGACGACAACACCTTGAACATCGTGCTCGAGTACGTATACTCCCTCTGGCGCTTAGTGTGGGATGGGGGAAGTGCTGACGCTAGCGCCCAGGTACGCGGAGAACGGGTCATTGGGTCAGACCTTGAAAGCGTTCGGGAAGCTCAACGAGCGGCTTGTTGCCAACTATGTGGTCAAGATCCTGGAGGGCCTGCACTATCTGCATCAGAACGACGTCGTCCACTGCGACCTCAAGGCGGCGAACATCCTGACGACGAAGAACGGCAACGTCAAGTTGTCGGACTTTGGAGTTTCGCTGAACCTCCGTGCGATGGAGCGGGAGATGAAGGACGTCGCGGGTACCCCGAACTGGATGGCGCCTGAGGTCATCGAGCTCAAGGGCGCGTCGACAAAGTCCGACATCTGGTCCCTCGCGTGCACCGTCATCGAGCTGCTCACAGGCCGGCCGCCCTACGCTGACATCGCCAACAGCATGTCAGGTACGCTTATCCATTGTGTATTGTTGTATGTCCGCTAATCATGGGATGTCCAGTGATGTTCCGCATCGTGGAGGACGAGCGGCCGCCGCTGCCCGAGGAGTGCTCTGAGAACCTGCAGGACTTCCTGAAGTGGTGTTTCAATAAGGACCCTACTAAGCGGCCGAACGCCGAACAGCTTTGTGAGCACGAGTGGCTCAAGAAGCACTCTGCCGCTCACAAAGTGAGCCGAGTTCCCGCTGTAGTTCGTGTAGCAGAGCGCTCATGTCCGTTTCGCGTCTCTAGGAACTGCGCCCGCAAGACAGCATCCCGTTCTTGCGCCGCGTCAGCGCCGACATGCAGAAGTCGAAGGTCATCCGCTACCTGGCGGACGTCGACATGCCCGACTCCGACCGGTCGTCCGCGGATCATCGCCCGACCCCGCTCGAGCTACCCGGCTCCCCGCCACGGCGAAGGCTATCGAACGACCCCGAGCCAATCTCGCCGCGGGAGCACTCGTTCGTGAAGACGACGTTCGGGAAACGTACGTAATGTGGTCGTGAACGTCGGAATGCCCATTCAGTCGCTGACATCGAACCCAAACACAGCGGTCATCTGCAGGGTCTGCCTGCAGAGTGTCAAGAAGAGCGCCGTGCTCTGCGAGCAGTGCAGCCTCATCGCGCACGCGCGGTGCTCGGCCAACGCCCCGCCCACGTGCGACCTCCGCTCGCAGCTGCTGCTGTACGCACAGTACGCGGAGAACGGGAGCTCGTCGCCCATGGACATCCTCGCCGCCGCCGCGCAGGGCGGACCGCCCACCAGCCCGACCAGCCACACCTCCGACGATGGCTTCTCACGGCGTACCAGTATGGATTCTGTCCAACCACACACGCCTGGCGCCCAGGGCCACCAGGCCCATCCCCCCACGGCTTTCAAAGTCTTTGCCGCATTCAAGCGCTCCCGGTCGTCGCTGACCATAGACCAAGACCATCAGCCGACCACCTCGACTTCCATCCCCGCTTCTCCACCACCCGCTGCTACGCGCCAGGTCTCGAACAAGCGCTCGGTGCTGCAGCGCAAGAGCACGCGCGACAGCCGGGACCGGCCGCAGTCGATTTCGAGCAACAGCACGTCGCCGAACTCGGCGAGCATGCGCAGCGCGGTCACCGCGGCGGAGAGCATGTCGAGCCACAGGCACAGCAGCCATATCTCGGGCGACAAGTCGGATAGGCTCTCGCGCATGACCTCGTTCTCTGCCGTGTCGGCCGCGTCTGGCGCGGAGACGGAGCGGGACGAGCCCCGGGTCGTGGGCGGGCTGCCTCCCGTGTCTCCCCCGGGCACCCGGGACAAGCGGCGCGACCGCGAGAGCGGGTGCACCGTGCAGTGAGCGCGATTTGTGCTTGCTGCTTGCTGGAGTCGGTCGTCGTGTGTGCATTGCTTTCCTCCCACCCTACATCCTTCACCCCCTCGATTTGTGCCCATTATCTGTCTGCAGCTCATCCGTCTGACGCATCCTCCATTCACGCACGATATCCTGCCCATGTACACCAGTCAGTATTCAGTCGGTCTTCTTGATACCTTCCACGCATACACTCCGCCCATCTTTCCCGGTTCTGGACTAGGCTCACTCTGGCTGGAACTTTTGTTATTGCATATAGTGCTTATACGCGCTCTTAATCTCCTACCCCCACGAGTCCATATCTCCCTCCACGCCCCGCCCCTACCCCTACCCCTTACACTTATCCTTCCCCCATCTCGTTCTACCACTCATGTATGTTCCGCACCCTCCTCCCGAGTACGCCTCCCCCGTATACGCCGTAGCTGCCGTTGATGCCCTCCTCCCCTCTAAGCTCCTGTCTGACATCCGCATCGCTCTACGTAGTAGTCTGTCCTTGCTGTCCGCTACGTTTTGCAATCCAGTCGTTATGCATTATGGAATTCATTGTGTGAAATATCGAAGGATACCGGTCCCGGCAGTGCTAGGCGCTCACACGCAACTTGTTCTCTACCTCCATCATCTATCCACCATGCATCGCGAACTCAGGAGAAGTGCGGTATCTGAAGCTTGAAGAACGAGAAACTCAGCCGAAGATGGAGCCTATGAGCTTACTGCGGAGCATGCACCTCCCTTGCGCTTTAACTCAGAGTCCGCCGACAACGTCGCAACCGTCCCGCACCCGCATGCGCCATCTTGACCGACAGAGCCCGTTCAGGCGCAGCACCCATGTGTCTTTCTGAACATTCGCTCCGCCGCCATGTTCTGTCTATCGCCTCGGCTAGCCGGTACTCCGACGGGGCTGCTTCGTGCGGGAATATCTGGCCTCATGACTGGCTTCTCGACGCTGAACGCCGTCTCATGACAGGCTTTTGTTCGCGATACAGCGCGCGGTAAGTCACACTTGCAGCGACGCGTAAGCTTCCTCCGTCTACTTTCAGAAACATTCATGCGGGACGTCTATCAGCGTGGACTGGCCTGCAGTATGGTGGCAACATCCAGCGCTCCACTCACGCATGGACTCCGTGTGTACTTCATGATGTGCTCTTCCACAGCCCGCTTCGGGCACGTCGACTTACTGGTCGGGTCTGGCCTGTCAGGATAGGCTCGCAAGGGACGGTATCGTACCGGTCCCGGCAGAAGCGGTGGCCATTGTTCTATCAAGGCAGGGTGTATCTCTGCTTCTTCCACCCGCGTCCACCTCTCCGAGCCTGGTGGAATGCATCAACCATTAACTGTGCTCCTTCTCAATCGAGCACTATCGGCTCGCCCGCCTGACGACCACCCCGGGATCCCTAAATTACACGCCCGAGCGGACCGCATGGTATGCAGAGCGCGCCTTCCGTGTCCCTCATGGACCCTGCAGCGCGGGAAGGACACTGCGCACGGAGGGCGGAAGAACATCCGTCGCGGCATGGTATATAACCTGTGGGCCATGGCGGGCCTAGTTCTCCAGGCCTGCTCCCAGCACTCGCCCACATCCTCCCAGACCGCCGTCGACGACAGCTTTTGTGCACTGACAAGATGTTCGCGCTTTCTCTGTTCTACGTGCTGTCGTCGATGCTCCTCAGCGTGCTCGCGGCCCCCACCTGCGAACTCAGCTTGGAGTCGCGCTCCACCTCCTCCACCTCCCTTTCCAAGCGTGCTGTTCCTGCCGCGCCTCGTTTCGTGGTGTACAGCGACAAGTTTGTCCCCGGCCTCACCGGCCCTCCTCCGGTGTCCCAGATTAAGGTGCGCATCAGCTGTCTGATAATAGCCCCCGACGCAGCTAACAAATTTTCCAGGGCTTCAATGTCTTGTGAGCAATCTTCAGGTGGCAAGCTTCTACATGCCGGAATGCACGCTGATATCCGCTCAGCACGTTGTCGTTCTTGCTCATCTCGGGGCCGGCGGACAAGGCGCTCGAGTGGTCAGAGCAGATGAGCGCGTCCGACCGCGCGACCGTCAAGTCTGAGTACTCCGCCGCGGGAGTCAGCCTGATCGTCTCCGCGTTTGGAGCGACGGACGCGCCGACGTCCGCAGGGGCGGACCCCACTGCGACCGCGAACAAGATGGCGGCGTTCGTGAAGCAGTTCGACCTCGATGGCATCGATGTCGATTACGAGGCGCGTTGGCCACGTGTATCATAAGCGGACACCTGGCTGACGGATGTGGACCTGCAGGACTTCAACGCGATGGACGCGAGCGACGGCAAGGCGGAGGCCTGGATCGCGACCTTCACCCAGCAGCTGCGTACGCAGCTCCCGAAGGGCCAGTTCATTCTGTCCCACGCGCGTGAGTTCCACGATCGCCATTTGTGAGCGGGCAGCGGACTGACGGCGATCTCGGAACAGCGGTTGCTCCTTGGTGCGCTCCCACTCCACCGTGCTGCTGGTACCGGTGTTCATGTTCGGTTTTCCAGGTTCTCCGTGAACAAGCTGTTCTCGGCTGGGGCTTATTTGAAGGTCGACCAGACGGTCGGAGACCTCATTGACTGGGTAAGTCGTGCTTTCATCTCGGGGCGGAGACACGAGGCTCATGCACGGAACAGTACAACGTCCAGGTACGCGCCCTCGTCCTTGAGTTTGCTATCTTAAGCTAAGGGAGCCTTGTGGCTTGTTGCTAGTTCTATAACCGTAAGCCCTGCGGTATATTCTACCTTTGGTCGCAGTAACTCATTCAATGTTTCTCGCAGAGGGAACCACCGAGTACACGACTTGCGATGGCCTCTTGAACAAGGCGGGCGGCGACTGGCCTGGCTCATCCTTGTTCGAGATCGTTGCCTCTGGCGTCGACCTGAACAAGCTCGTCATCGGCAAGCCGGGCAACTCTGCGGGCGACGCGGACAGCGGCTTCATTGCCCCCGCTACGCTCGCCGGATGCGTCGAGCAGGCGAAGGCGAAGGGATGGGGTGAGCTTCCTCCGTTATCTGTCTGCTTCGCGCCCATGCTTACGAGTCTCTTCTTCCTGCAGATGCAGGTGTTATGGTCTGGGAGGTGCGTCTTGTATCTTATCTCTCCTCGAGATTCCGAGAAACGTTGCTAACGGGTTGCGCAACGCCTTCTAGTTCCCCGATGCGGCTGCTTCATGGATACAGACTGTGCGCTCGCAGGCGTTCCCCGAGTAGGCGAAGGCCGAAGGATTTGATCCTTGATACCAAGGGCGTCCTAACATTAACGACTATTATGACACGGGAAGCTGTGCTTCGGAGGCGCAGAGCTGCTTATTCTTATGCCTTCTGTAACAGTACCACGCTTTCATGAGACGGACAAATTGATGATCTTAACCAGGTTAGATCATATCGCTTTGAGCATGCCCAGCGTGAGGCTGCCAGTGGCTGGAGGCCGAGCGCCTGATCGTACGGCACTCTCTCTCTCCACGAACCTTGTCTCGACCGCCTTGCATACAACCACCATGTCGTCTGCTACCTCATTGGCTCGAAGCATTTGGTCGCGCGAGGAACATTACAAGGTCACGAAAGTCTGCAGTCTCTTGATCGCGTCTCGCCTCGCGCCCGTGTTCAAGCGACTGAAGCACCGTTTTTATTTTCGTATACAAGACTGAACGAGTGAGCTTTTATCAACGGCAACAAACGACAGAGTCCCATCCCCAGTTCGAGCACACGCCGCCGCGCCACACACGACCGCGGGCGGCGGGCCCATGTACAACGTATAGTACAGTTCCTCCATACAAAAGAATAAATTACACGCCCCAGCCTCCGCCTTGCACGGACGCCAAGGGCGTGCTAGCAGAAGCTGCTGTACAACAAGTAGATGCGCGCGCGCCGTGCCAGCAGAAAGAAAGGCTGGGCGCGCGTGAAACGATATGTACGAGGTACGGCGGTCACGAGCAGCGGCCGGGCGCGCGAGGCCCTGAGCCACGACCCGAACAAGTGTACGACGATCCCCGCGCCCGCGCCCGGACGGAGCGCGCTGCGCCACGAGCCGCGGGGTCGCCCGAACGGGGCCGCTCAGACGGAGTCCTTGTCCGTGACGGAGCCGGACTTGACGGCGCGCATGGCGTACATGTCCGCGCTCGCGTTGTCGGTGATCTGCGTGCGGTTGATGTCGATGCGGACCGCCTCGGAGTGCCCGCCGTAGCGGCTGGCGCTGATCGCATGGGAGGAGTTCGTCGTCGCGTGCGAGCGGGTACCGCTGTGCGTCAGGCCGAAGCCAACACGCGCAATGATAAGGAGCGGTGAGAGCGTCTGTAGCCGGCAACAAACACTAGTCAGCCGTGGCGTCCCCGAGGATATTGACAAAGGCGAGACGTACCGCGAGCTGGGAGACGGGGTTCACGCCGACGAGCGCGTCCGTGCCGGTGGAGGGGTTGATGTACAGCGCGAAGAGCACGATGGTCGCGCCGGCGAAGAGCGCGCCGGACTCGAGGATCGTGAACGCGACGCCGGCGTACGCGTTGTGGCCGCGCGCATGCACCGTCTGGCGGCCCTGCCACCAGATCTTGAACGCGATCGCGCTGGTGACGCCGATGTTGATGATGAGGTGCAGCGACCAGTTGAGGATGCCGAGCCGGCGCAGCTTCGGGTCCTCGAGGTTCGTGCCGTGGAAGAACTGGACGATGGTGTAGTACGCGGTGACTGTGGGGAGGGGAGAAGCGTTAGTGGGGAGCGTGCGAGGAGGTGTCAAATAAAACACGAACCCTGGTTCACGATCTCGAGAGCGATCTACCGAGCGTGAAGGTGATGAGTATAGCATAGGCCTCGTGGACAAGGAGACATACCGGGAGGATGGGCACTCTCCAGTCGGTGTTGAACACGGCGTACAACCTCCAGATCTATTTCGAGAGTTAGACCGGCCATCTAAGCAGGGTAAGGCCTGCGCATACCAGTACAAGGTCCTGGACGAGCACCTGCGATGGGATCGACGTTGAGCGCCTCGAGATGAGAATATTGATGCCGATCCACAATCACTCACCGCGAGAAGGTAGAGAAGCTGGCCGGCGAAGACAAGGTCGTCCGTCTGGTTCAAGAAGAACAGCGACGACCCTCCAGGCATTGACGTCACAGCCGGGTCCGTGAAGGCCTCCACCAGTTGCCGCAACGATACCGCGACATGGGCCGTCGATATCGAGAACAGCAGGACGGACGCGGCCAACAAACACCTGTTTGCGTATAAGCGGTGGCGTCCTAAAAGACAGAACTTCATGACGCGACGTACCGCTGGATGACGGAGGCCCGCTTCTCGAAGAGGACGTAAAATGCACCTCCAAAGACCACGACGCTACACAGCCGCCGTTAGCGCGAACTAAAGCCTCGGCAATGGGAAGAGCAAGTACTTTATGCCTGCAGGCGAAATGAATGGCGTCAGGGTAAGCGAGGCGAGAACGAGCAGCCGACACGCACCATAGAGCACCGTCTCGATCCAGATCGCCACGAGGCTCATTTTGTCGAGCGGAGGCAGCGCGGCAAGGATTGCAGCCGCAGCCGCAGCCGGGTCGACTGGTCCCTGGCCGGTGGACATGGTATGTACAAGCGAGTGGGGTGTAAGTGAGCGACGGGCGACGGGGAGGGTCGATCGCGGGGATTTACGCTCGACTGGGGACTTAAATCGTAAATCGGCCGGGTGCTCTAACGGGGCACTCGCACGGGGACACCGTTCGCATTCTCTTACCAACGCCGAATGAGGAGAGAAGGCGCGCGGTAGATTTCGATGGCGCACTGCGATCTAGGACCGGCCGGCGCGCTCTCACGGTGGGATCATGTTGCTGAGCGATAGGCGACTGATTCTACGTGGGGGACCGCCGGGCGCGGGCTGCCAAGTAAGGGGAAAATGCGCACCAGGGGGAGGGGGAGGGGACTTGCCGGGACGCTCGGTCGAAGTAGGACTTTGCGCGGAGGAATGACCCGTCGGAGCGGCAGCGCCTCAGGGCGTGGCAGCCGTCTCCCCCAAACTCGCGGAAGCGTCCTGGGCCCTTCTGTTGCAAGAATCATGATAGAATCCGGTGAGCACGTCTGCCAGGATCAGCTTCCTGATTGATGAGCCCACTCTTGTGCACCCCGCGGCCTCTTGGAATGAGTATCGACGCCAGGCGTGGTCGAAAGGCAGTGTGCCGAGTACACCGTCGGGTGGCTCTGTGGGCGGGTCACCGAGTCGAATCGGTTGGCTGTCAATGTGGTCAGCCCGACGGGGTTAGTGCACGGGCGGCGAGGGTCGTGGTAGATGGACGAACCGCCTGTGTGACCCTCGTGGCGCCCACGCGCAACGCCTCCTCCGCTCCCTCACCCGGATATTCACATCCACTTGGCGCGCGGACGAGCGTACGGCTCCGGGTGATTGCCCTGGCCCCCGCTCTCGCCAGGATCCCAGGCTGGACGTTCGCCACGGTTCGACAACAGAACGCGACGCGCAGCTAACAAAGTCCATCCTGACTAGAACCTGATGAATATGGACGAACCGCCGGCCGCGAGTCAGCTTGCTCACTCGGAAGTCCGACACCGCGCGCGGCAGCCAGCGGGTGCGATTATCCCCACAGCTCTGCACGGCCGCGCCCCCCGCCTCGCAGACACTGCGTGGTCTCCCAGGCTCCGTCCCGCAACTCCGCTCAGGCAGTTGAGGGCTGGCCTCAGTGTTCGCCGCCCGCCGCAGCCCTGCCTTGCGGGTACATATCAGCCTCCTCCGGCCGCGCGTCCGCGTACAGCTCGCTCTCAAAACAGGGTTTCGCGCCCTCTCATACCCCTCTCCTGCGCCCTGCGCCACCTAAGTATACCCCCGGCGGCCGCTTTCCAGCGAGGTCGGCGCGTTCCGATCCTTCTTATGTCTAGCGCAGCCGCTCATATCCCTCATATATACAGGTTTAGCCGAGAATGTGGACAAACGCTATCTCACAAGCGACTCATATGCCCACCGTACTGATCCCGCACGGGGCCACACCTTCGCCCTGGCTTCTCCTGCTCGGCGTTACCCTCCTCTTCTCGATTTTCCTGAAGGCGTACACAACGCGGAGTCGAACTGCGTTGCCACTCCCACCGGGCCCGCCTCCGCTGCCTTTCCTCGGAAATGTTCTCGATTTCCCCAAACAGCATCTCGGGCCCGAGTTCCACGCGCTCTCGCAGAAGTATGGTGCGTCTTGCGCTCGTCGCGTTCTCTATGGAGTAGGCACTCAGCGATATTCACAGGCGATGTGGTAAGCCTCAAGGTTCTTGGGCGGTCTGTCATCCTAGTGGACACCTACGAGGCCGCATGCGAGCTCCTCGAGAAGCGTTCAATGAACTACTCTCACCGTCCGCACCTCGTCATGGTTGACATGTAAGAGAGGGAGATCGGGATGTCTGACCCCACAATCGGTACTAAGCACAAAATACGTCAGGACGGAGCTGGACTGGATATTCGTGTTCAAGAGCTACAGCCCCCAGTGGCGCAAGTACCGGCGCGCACTCCAGCAGTCCTTCGCGTCCGAAGCGATCGTCCGCTACTTCCCCGTGCAGCTGGAGACCACGCGCGACCTGCTTCGAGCCCTGCTCGACAGGCCCGCCGAATTCTCGGCACATATCAAGTTGTGCGTCCCGATTCGCCACCTCTTGCACAGATGCCGGCGCGTGGAGTTCTAACCGAACTTCCCTTGCTCCTACAGTTCCTTCGCCGCGACAATCCTCCGGATCGTCTACGGGCTCGATGTGACGCCGGGGGACAACGCCTATTACACCCTCGTCGAGCGGCTCGCGACGGTTACGAACGATATCGCCACCCCTGGTCAGTTCCTGGTCGAGGCGATTCCGAGCCTGCAGCGTCTCCCGACATGGTTCCCCGGCGCGCGCTTCAAACGCATCGCCGCGGCCTGGCGCGAGGAAAGTATCGCCATTCGCGACCGCCTGTACGCGTCTGCTAAGGAGGCGATGGTACGTGCATTCTTTCGCTTTGAAAACGCGTGCAATAACATTGGCTGGCTCTCCCTCTCTTGGCAGGGCTCGCGTGGGGTAAAGGAGTCCATTATAACGCGGCTCGAGGACGGCGGCGGCGAGGAAGAGCTCGTGCGGGACGTCACGGCCACGATCTATTCCTGTGCGTGCAAAGCCCCCGCAGGGCCTCGAAGCGCCGGATGCATACTCACACTCTTCTTTGCTTCCTCACAGCCGGCGCGGACACGGTACGTCCTTCCCGGCTGCAGTAATTCTCAGCGCACTCACTGGACCCGCGTCCCCTCCCAGACGAACGCGGCCGTGCACGCGTTCGTGCTCGCGATGGCGATGTACCCGGACGTGCAGCGCAAGGCGCAGGCGGAGCTCGACCGCGTCGTCGGCCCGGACCGCCTCCCCGACTTCTCCGACCGCGCGCACCTGCCGTACGTCGCCGCGCTCGTCAAGGAGGTCCTCCGCTGGCATGTCATCGCGCCCGTCGGCGGCGCACACCGCTCAGCGGCAGACGATGAGTTCCGCGGATTCCACATCCCAGCAAACTCTCTTGTCATCCCGAACCTGTGGTAAGCAGGGGCAGCGCCCACCCTCGAATTTGTCTCGGCGATACAGTAAGCTAACGCGCTTGTACCTGCAGGGCAATGTCCCGCGACCCGGCACACTACCCTGACCCCGAGCGCCTTGATCCAGAGCGGTTTCTACGTGATGGGCAGCTAAACCCAGATGTGCGCGACCCAACTACATTCGTTTTCGGTTTTGGAAGGCGGTGCGTTCCTCCCTATCCCCTTCTGTTTTGCTCGCGCTCATCATGGTTTACCGCACGCACATAGCATCTGCCCGGGGCGCATGTTCGCCGAATCCTCCCTTTTCATCACCTGCGCGTCCGTTCTGCAGGCGCTCGACATTAGCCCCGCGCTCGACGCGTCCGGCGTGCCGCACAAGCTGGAGATGAAAGCTTCGAGTCTCGCTGTAGCGTGGGTTCCTTCTCCTATCATCTCCTCTGAGAGGAGTCGGTGGACTGACCGGCGACCTCCACAATGCAGGCATCCAGAGCCTTTCGAGTGCAACATCGTGCCGCGCAGCGCTCGCATGGAAGAGCTCGTGCGCTCAAACGACCTATAACGCCCCTACCGCCAACGACCACAATTCACGACTATTTATTCGAGGATAGCAGATGTACGCTGTCCCCCTCCGCTCACGGCCGGCCCCGGTAGATGTAAGTTCCCCACGACGCGCCCACGTATACATATGTACCGCTCTGGCTCTCCCCGCCCTCGTAACGACCATGTTGTAGATTTGTTGTATTCCAGTGACTTATTCATACCTTCCGGGTGGTTGCCTTTCCCGAGTTGGACCCCGTTGCGCGCCTCGTGCCCGCCGCGGCCGGCAGCGCAGGCGTCCATGTACACAAACACCGCAACCACGGCCGACGCCAACGCCGCCATGCTTCGCGCTTACCTTCACGTACTACATTACGCCTGCGCATTACCCAACGCAGCTGGGGCGACCCTGCGCTGTTCCCACGTTCCGCGGTCGGGCAGGTGCCTCTCCCCGTCGACCGCGGGCGTTTGGTAAAGATTTGGTGAGTGCAATGCCGTTTCCAGAGTCGTTGGCTGATGTTTCTCCCCCCCTGAGTCTGATCCTTTCACGCACCTGACACTTCGTACACACTTTCGTAAAGCCCGAGACTAGCCTTACTTGCGCGCTGCCCTGGCCGAGCTGAGGAGACGGAGATCTTGCAGCATATGCTCGGGCTGGCAGAATCAAGTGCTTCAAGGTTTTGCAGCATGGTGCTGGAAAGCCTGATGCTCTCAGCACCCTACTCGGGTCCTTCTGGACGCTAACCATTGTTGGACTTTTGGTTCCGCGAGCATTACTTCTGCTCTGGCATAGCTCATAACCAATCCTGGTGCATCTTCAGATTCTTTGACCCGCCGGCCAGAATAATGCCTCGACCGCATCATGCACTCACCGCTCGAAATCATCTGGAATCGCCAGTGCTATGTGCGCAACGCTTGGCGTACTTCAGCGTACATGTGCACTAGCTATAGACATACTACGCTGCGGGTTGCATCAGACCTCGTTCAGGGCAGGGCTGTCATTTTGTGCCGTAATACCGCAGACACGTCTCGGCGTTGTGGTCTCCAGGTCTCTCGCTCATCTTGGCTGACATCGTATGAGGTACCGCAGCTACTTCATGGATGCTCAAGAGGACTGTAGAAGGAATCAATTGACCGAGATGCGAGGTGAGTAGAGTAGATGATCACTGTAAAGTGATGGACTGATGCGCCTGTGTGGCGGTGATCCGCATCAGCAACATTGAGGAGTTCACCAAGCAGGCGCGGACTCGACCGAGGCAATTGCCCGAACATTCATTCCTCACCACATCGCTTGGCTGCTCAGGTGGACGTTGCATGTTGGCTGGTATCATCCTGACATGCATCACCAGCGCGCCCATGGGTGTATCAGAATCAGAAACGGTCGTTTCTCCGAACGAGGGTGGCCATACAGTCACCCGGATCCCAGGAAATGCTTCCAATTCGTGGTACCCACGCCCTTCGGGCGCATTGGCACCGTTCGCAGCCAGCATGGAAAGCACCCCGAACTCACAGGTTGTCTTCTCCCTCTGCGCCACACGTCAGACGCAGAGGCCTCCTTCTGCAGACGTCGGAGCTCCCCTTCTGTCCATTAGCCTCTAGCTCTAGCTCTGACTCTCACAGGAATACGACATCACATCCTGCAGCTGGCTCTCTAGGATGGCGTACTTCCTCTTCCGCTACCAGCCCTTCCAGACATTCTACTACCTCTACGTCGCCTTCTCGCTCCTCCTGGTCAAGGTGCCGTACTGGGCGATCCGCTATGCGCTCCCGTCCTCGCGCCCCGTGCCGTGGTCGCTCGGGCGCGTCATCCTCGTCAAGTGCTACCGGGACGGCATCACGACCATCTTCCGCACGACGGTGAACACGATGTGCTTCGACCCCGTCGCGGTTGAGAAGTCCGGCAAGGGCGACGCGGTCGGGCTCGTCTGGACGGAGCCCGCGCCCGACCTCATCGTGCTCGACGAGATCAAGGAGGCCGCGCGCGTAAACGACATCAAGCCCGAGCGCACCGCCGGCTACTGGTTGGGCAAGCGCGGGCCTGACGGCAAGGCGGGCCAGAAGGCGGAGCCCGATGAGAAGGTCATCTACGGCTTCCACGGTAAGTGCTACCCTGGCTTAATCCACGCCCTCGCGCGCATGCTCATTCGCGCCCTCTTCCAATGCGCAGGCGGCGGCTTCGTCGTAAGTCTCTCGCACGCACCTCCCGCGCCGCCCTTCTCGTACTCACCGTAGTCCTCCCTCCCCCTTCTCCCGCTCCGCAGATGGGCTCGGGGCACCCCGACTTCGCGACCGGCTACATCTACCGCAAGATGTTCGACTACGCACCAAAAGGATACACGCGCATCTTCCAGTGCGAGTACCGGCTCTCCTGGAGCGACCCGCTGCCCACGCAGGGCGCCTTCCCCGCCGCGCTCCTCGATGCGCTCGCCGGCTACCAATACCTCGTGCGCGACCTCGGCTTCAAGCCCGCCAACGTCCTCATCATGGGCGAGTCCGCGGGCGCGAACCTCGCCCTCCAGCTCACGCGCTACCTCTCCCAGGTCGCGCTCCCCTCCCTGGGCGTCGGCCCGGAGGTTGGCGCCGCGCGCCCGCGCGGGCAGCTCCTGCTCTCGCCCGCGTCGGACTGGGGGCACACGCAGGAGGGGCCGGGCTCGTCCTTCGAGCGCAACAAGGACAACGACATGGTGCACGGCTTCTTCGACGGCTTCCCGACGAAGTCGCTCGTCGGGCGCCTCCCCGAATCCGCCGCCTGGGAGAACTCATGGATCTCGCCCGGGTCGACGCGCCTCCCGCAACCGGAGGGTCTGTTCAAGGGCTTGCCGCCGACGTGTATCATCATCGGCGGCGGGGAGATGATGCTCGACCCGGTGCGCACGCTGCGCGACCGGATCGTCGCGGACAACGGCGAGGGCGCGCTCACGTACCTCGAGATCCCGCACGCGGCGCACGTCCCGATGACGCACACCTGGCACGAGCCCGAGAGCACGCAGGGTTACGAGGCGTCGCAGAAATTCCTCGAGTCGCTCGAGTGACGGAATGCGCCCCTCTTCGTGATTTCTGGGCTGTAGTAGGTTACCCACACTGTAATGTCTGTGTATTCTGTCGTTCTTTCTGGTGGTATACCCCTGTCGTCAATGCTGCTGTTCTCTCTCACAGGAACCTCTCTGCCTGAATCTACCGTGTATACTGCTTCGCGCGCACACGCTTGCAAGGACGAGAATCAAAGTCACGGGTGCGCCGAACGCTAGCGAATCCTGTCAGCTGCAACTCGGCCGCCGGCCTCTCATCTAGAGCGAACCGAGCTCACCTCGGTCTAGTAACGACATCCCTCCGAGCGAGGAAACCTTTGAGATCTGTGGCACCGGCTACGACGAACCACAGATGCAAAGTCTTCGTCCTCCCACTCACCCAGCCGGTGTTCAAAAACCATACCAACCATCTATGGAGCCCGCATTGTGCCCCGTGCAGCCATTCACCCTACATCACATCACAGATGTGCAGAACCGGGAAGAGCCTGAGGGCGAGCAAAGAGCACCCGGGAGCGGGGCGCGTCGCGACTCCGAGCGGGATCCCACCCGTAGCCGACGTCCCCTTGGACAGTTGGGAGCCCTGTACATCAGCGTTATGCCATCCTCCGCGTTGAGTGCTCCGAGACTCCGAGTCCACCGTCGCCGCAGATTCAGACCGTTCCTGCAATGTCTAGGCGACGCGGCATCAGTGGTGCGCAAGGCCACAGGAACAGGGACACTGGCCAGACAGACCCGTGAAATCCGTACGTACCGCACGGGGGACCGCAGCATGCAGTTGAGTCGCAGAAGCCGCCGGTCAGAACGTCCGCAACAGAACCAACCGTCCGCCGCACCCGCGCGCGGGGCCAATTTGCGTTCGCACATGGCGCAGCCCTAAAAGATGCCTGGTCGCGGCCCGCCCCTTGAGTACTCAGTCCGTGCGAAGTCAGAAGGCCGAAGTTCGAATGCCAGTATCCCGTGCTATAGCTACGCGGTGCCAGTTCGGTAGCACGCGTCTCGCCTTCGCAGGCCCCCCGCTCGCTGGACACTTGCCATTCGCCGATAACGTGTCTTTCGAAGCCACCCAGCGTGCCGTGGCGTTCTCCGAATGCGAACCCGGCGGGCCAACACTTCCTCCCCAGCAGCGGCATGGGAAAGCGAGTCGACCGCGTTCTGATCGTCCTTCCTGCGAGAGCTGGGGTCGCGATGCCAATCCATTATCAGTTAATACAGAGCTGAATTCCAGAATATATAGACACTCGAAGAAGCAACTAGTCTCGTTCGCAAAAACTGGCTCGTTCCGCACCCGAGTGGGAGAGCCCGCACCCACGTCCAAGCAACCATCGCACGTCGCTCGGGGCTCAGGCCGCATCAGTCGCCTTCGCCGCGAAGTGGAGCGTCCAGCTCGAGAGGAGCCTGCGCGCGTTAACGGAGTGTCCGTCGAGCCTACAAACCCCCGCCTAATCAGCCCACCGTCACTCGGGGATAGGAGGGAAAGGACGTACCCAGGCGTGCCGTACGTGAGCGGCGCGATGTACACGAACATGATAAACATGACGAACGCGAACGCGCCGACGACAATCGGGCCGCGCGCGCCGAGGTCTGCGTATGTCCTGACCTTCGGCGTGCGCATGCGCGGGCCCCACACCGACACGGGGTAGTTGACGGTCTCGGAGAGCGCGAAGGAGAGCACGGAGCCCGCGACGAGCGCCGAGGCGACGTGCGACGGCAGGTAGTGGTGCACGAACAGCTGGCGGCTCATCAGGAAGAACGGGAAGTAGTGCACGCCCCAGAAGAGCAGGAAGAAGCCCGTCGAGTTCAAAAGGCGGTGGCGGACGGCTACAGGCTATCGGTGAGCAAACAAGCTTTGCGTAGCGTAGGAAGAGTGCTTACGCTCCGTTAGAGGCTCGATGTCACGACGACGAGCGACGAGGTCCGCGAGCATAATGCCGGTGTACAGCGAAATGCCGATGACGCACGACCACCAGCCGATGAGGTTGCCAATGAAGTAGATCTGCTTCTGACCCTCGGTCTGCGTCCAGAAACTGATACCGCTAATGAGGAAGGGCCAGTTGATAGGACCGCTGGCGTAAGGGTGCGATGCGGTAAGACCAGCGTTGTGCTGCAACATCAGGATTTGGAGCTCGAAGAACTTCTTGAAGAAGTTGAGCGACTTGGGCTCCTTCGGAGGTGCGTCACCGACGCGATCCTTGATGTCCTCGCCGCCTATGAGAGTTATTGAGTAAATTACAGATGCTGTAGGGATAGTTCTACGCACTCTCGTCTGCGACAATCGAGTCGACAAACCAGATGGCAGTCTTATCGTTGATGTTCTTGTTCCCGTTGATCTCCTGCTGCTTGTACGCCCAGTCGGGGAGCTGCTTCGGGTGCGTCCACATCGCAACCTTCGTCGGGACGTGGACCAAACGGAAATGTCCCGACTTGGACTTCCACGCCTCGCCCTCGAACGCGTCCACGAGACGGAGCTGGAAGAGCGTGTCGTTGTACCGCGAGAGGTCGTCCTTGGGCCAGGTGGTGAACTCCTCGTTCGTCGGCATGAGCGGCGACGCAACATCGTGCGTGAGCAGGAGCGTCTGGGTGTTGACGTGGAGCAGCTGGAACACGTCGTCGTCCCGGATGACGCGTCCACGGCCGGTCTCGGGGAGCGCCTTGGTCGGGATGATCTGCCAGTTGTTGTTGGTATCGTCGTGCCCGTAGCCGGTGACCTGTTGACCTTGGCTGGAGATACGGCCGTCGTCGTACTTCAAAGGATACTTGTCGGGATGCGAGTGAAGGAACACGCGGGTGTCCTTGTGCCTAATGGTGATGGTGTCGTAGTATCGGATCTCTGTTCTGCCATTGAGCGGTATGCGAGTATCGAAAACAAATAAGACAAACCGTGGCTGTTAAGCAGGAGCTCGTTGCCGCGCAGGGTCTCCTGGAATGCGGGGCTCATGAACGTATCACCAGGACCGGAGTTGGTAAGGAGGGCCAGGTGAACCCAGAAAATCGAGAGGTAGAGGAACAGCGGGAGCACGATGAAGGCGATTGCCCTTGCAAGGAAGTGTTTCCAGAAGTACTCCTAGGAGGGGCTTCAGTATTGAGCACACATCCTCAAAGCATAGTTCTTACCAAATCGTGGCCCTTCTTGATGTCAAGAATGTCCCAGAGGTCGATGATAACCGCAAGGCCAATGGCAACCACGGTCAGGATACCGTTCACTTTGGAAGCCCAGGTGAAGGCCATGAAGGTGCCGCAAGAAAGAATCCACAGCCACCAGTCGAACGAGAAGTCACTGCAAGAGATGAGCGAGAATCGCGCATACAGTGATAGGCAAACGTACCGGTAGCGGAGCTTCTTGAACCGAATGTAGCAGTACATCGTCATGGTCATGAAGAAGATCAAGGTCGCGTCCAGCAGGATGAGGCGGTCCTGTGCAACATGTGCGTTGTCTACTCGGGAATGAGAACGACGGCGCGAGTTCGGAATCAAGGAAGCACGCACCGAAGAGAACGATGCACGCGGAGAACGTCGCAACAATGGTCGAGAAACCGCACTCCTTCATGATGGCGTAGACGACGGGAACGGTAAGACTGCCGAGAATTGCGGGTAGAGCACGCAAGCCGACGTAGGGAACATGAGCCTCAGTGTAGCTGTCGCCGATGTTCTCGAAGCCGAATGAGCCGTCATAGCCAACAAACCAGCCAGCAAGACCAAAGAGCAGTTTCGCGAGTGGAGGGTGCACGTCGAAGTAGTACTGTCGCTGGATATAATACGACGCGAACTTGCCAAAGTGCACTTCATCGAACCTGAAAGCAAAGCAGCTCGGTTATGGGTGACGCGACGGATGACACGCGTGCGCGGGAACGTACACGACTTGGTCGGGATGGTTGATTTTGAAGAAACGCAACGCGAACGCGACAGTCGTGAGCAGCGCAATCATCGCGACGTTGGCTTGTTCGGACTCGAGGGCCTTCTCCGCAGAGCTGCGATTGCGCTACTCCGCCAAGGATGCGTGAGTGGCTGAACAGACGCGGTGTACACGAGATACGTGTCACGTACCGGGTTCTGGCCATCGTTGTTGTGTTCATCGTCGTCGACGTCTGACGAGGTAGCACGAGAGAGGTCTGAGGGAGGTTTTCTGTTGCGGATCCTGCTGGAGCCTGCGCCGCCCGACTGCGACATGGCGAGGGAGGATACGTGGAGGACGGAAGGAGAGCTGGGTGAGAACGCCCACTCGCGCAGTCGCGTCTGAACCAGCGCCGGCGCTTATCTGGTGTGCGCAACCATGTACGGGCGCTTCCACGCACGCGTCTCTCTCATCCGCGCGTCCATTCGCGTCCCCGTAGGTCCCCGTCCGCCATGTCCGAGCTCACGTTCGACACCCTTCTCGACGACGGCAACTTCGCAGGCTCTGAGCGGGCGCGCCTGGAGAACCAAGTCATTCTCGATGAGCTGGAACGCAAGAAGAAGGCAAGAAACCTCGCGGTGCCCACAGATGACAACAAGGTCAAGGCAAGACTGCGCGAAATCGGGGAGCCCATAACGCTGTTCGGCGAACGTGTATGTTGCAAATGCTTTATATGCGGGGTACATGCTAAACCGCGGATAGCCGCCTGACAGGCGAGACCGTCTCATCTATGTGCTTTCGCAAATCAATGCCGCGCGCGGAGAGGATGGCATGCAAGTAGACGAGGAGAGCAGCGAAGAAAGCTCGGACGAGGAGGTGCGCCTACCCCCGGTTTGCATCCCAATTGTACGACTGACGCGACACGCAGGTCGAGGAGTTCTACTCGCCAGGCTCCCTGGAACTGTTGGAGGCACGGCGGGTTTTGGCGGAATACTCTCTTCCCAGGTTGGATTTCCGCTACCGATAGGTGGACCACCACGAATAGGTGCTTACTGCCTTCTCTTCCGCCTTTCTTGTTCCCATGTAGAGCTCAAAAACGAGTCGCCCAGCAGCGGATAGACAGCAAGATGCCACTTGGGCGAATCATAGACATTCGCAAGAAGGTCTTCGCAGAGGTGAAGGTAAGCCGACCCATGAATTATTCTTAGGGACCACCAACAGGCTTACACATCTGCAGAGCTTCGCGAACTTGGGGTCCCAGATTGGCGACGAACGACCAGTGTCATTAGTCCGGTTCTCCCCCAACAGCAAATATCTGCTTACCGGCAGTTGGGCGGGCAACGTCAAACTATGGAACGTCCCAGATTGCACGCCCGTTCGGACATATCGAGGTTTGTCCCTTCACGCGTACTGTACCGTCACGACCTTAGGCGACGTCCCCGGTCCCGAAGGGGTTGTCGCCGCCGCCTAATTGGCCAATTGTCCCTATGTCCCGAGGGGTTGGTCGCCTATGGTCCCCCCGAGACGCCGGCGCTCATCAGTAGCGGAGCGACGAGAACCATTCCGATTTTGCTCTCTCTCATAGGTTTATGCACCATGATGGGTCTCAAGGGATCCAGCATGGCTAAATCGACGATTTGGGGCTCTTGGCTCGAGGACGGTAGGCGACATGGTCGTCATTGTCCCATGTCCCGACGGCTCTGTCGCCTCCGCCCCCTCCACCGAGGGCAGGGAGCTTTGAACGGGCGCTTGGAAATGCGCGCGAAACGCGTGCCTGCAGCAATCCTGGCGGGATCATCTCATTTGGTAGGATAGCGGACAGATTAGGATGCCTTTCTGCGACCATTCACCGAAATGACACTGAAAGGCGTGTTTAGCATGCCTTTCCGTGTCAGCCAAGCCTTTCGGGGCGCAGGAAAGGCTTCCTTACCTGATTGCTCCCGGAAAGTGACTGGAAATCCACCAGATTTCTGTCCTTTCCGAGGCAACGATATCTCGGAAGAAGCGACGCGATAGGATTGCTGCAGGGCGCATTTCGTGCGCATTTTCTTGTGCCCGTTCAAGCGCCCTGCCCGTAGTGCTCCATTCTCACGATGCATTGTCGCGTCGCCTACGGTCGTGACGGTACAGTAATCCTTCGAGTGCTGCTAAAGTTACCTGGCTGTTCAGGACACACCGACCGTGTTGGCGGCGTTGCATGGCACCCACAAGCCACAAAATCCCTAAGCGAAGACGCAGTCAACTTCGTCAGTGGTGCGGCGGACCTATCTCTCCACCTGTGGTCACTCAACAGGTGCGTACACGATATATGCCCGGTGCCCACCCGTTTACGCCAGGCCGCAGTGAGACGCCACTAGCAACCTTGAAGGGCCACGCAGGCCGAGTCGCGCGAGTCGCCTTCCATCCATCCGGAAAATACGTCGCGAGCGCGAGCTTCGATACGACATGGCGGCTGTGGGACGTCGCTACAGCGAAGGAGCTGCTCCTACAGGAGGGGCACTCGAAGGAGGTCTTCTCGGTCGAGTTCCAGGATGATGGTGCTCTCTGCGCATCGGGGTCAGTCTCCATCTCCCAACACCTATCTTCATGCTTGCTTATCTTGCGCTCAGTGGGATCGACGCCATCGGCCGCGTATGGGACCTGCGCACCGGCCGAACAGCGATGGTCCTCGACGGCCACGTCCAAGCCATCTTCGGCATCTCCTTCTCACCTAACGGGTAGGTCAGCCCTCCGCGTATATCCACACCCTGAGTCTCACATCCACGAAGGTACCAGATCGCCACCGGTTCGGGCGACGACACGATCCGAATATGGGACATGCGCTCGCTCAAGGCGCTCTACACCATCCCCGCGCACATGTCCAACGTCTCCGACGTGCGCTTCTTCTACGCCGACGAGCTCCCGCCCGCGAACGCTATCCCCACTGCCGCGCCCGACGTCGTCATGCAGGATGCCATCAAGTCCGAGCCCGACCCAGATGCGAAGCCCGACCCAGACACCGCCTCCGACGCAGACAAAGCTGCCGAGGAGTGGAAGTACCGCTCGGGGCTGTACCTCGCGAGCGGCGGGTACGACGGGCTGGTGAAGCTGTGGAGCGCGGACGACTGGCAGCTGCTGCGCACGCTCCCGACGGACGGCGGGAAGGTGATGTCCGTCGACCTCGCGCACGACGGGCGCATGCTCGCCTCGGGCACGTACAACCGCAACTTCCAGATCTTCACGCCCGACGGCGGGATATAGGTGCCGCTTGGGGTGGGACGGTGGTATAATTGTATGGTTAGCTGCTCGTGGGATTATGTACGTCCTTTAACATAGCTGGCGCGTCCGTAAGAAACTGTCCAGTGTGCTGTTCCAGTCTGTCCCCAGTCGGTACTCCGAAAAACCTGGGAGGTGAGTCCTGTCCGCATGCTACCAAGGCTCGAACCCGAATCCGATGTAGTTCGGAGGCCGAGGAAACCTCACTCCATCCTAAGAGCATCCGTTCAGCACCTCACCAACGTGGGGGAGACAAGCGACTCACTGGGTCGACGAGCTGCCAGAGCGTGTCCGACTCCGCGATGTTCAGCATCGGCACCCACCGCGGCGGACGCCTGTTGCGGTCCCTCTGCGCCGCCCCCTTCCACGCATCCACAAACCCTGGTTCCTCGCCCTTCTCCTCCGCGCCGGCCTCGATACGTACCTCCACCCCAGGCGGGATCACGATATCGTCCTCCTGCTCGACCTTCGCCCCAATCCCCACGCTCTGCAGCCCCGTGAACGGCTCCAGCACCCTCCTCGTGATACACTCCTCCTTATGCGCCTCCGCCTCCCCCTCGAGCTCCTTCCCACACGTGCACCGCGGGCACCGCTCCAGCCACACCCTCTTCACGCCCGGGAGCGGGGGGAACGGCGGGAGCGGTCCGCGGCTCGCGACGCCATACACCTCCGACGCGAAGCTCGCGTGCCCGGGCACCGCGCCCGCCTCCAGGCGCACGCTCTCCAGCGAGGGCCACCACCACAGGCTCTCCGCGAGCGTCGCGTACGCGGCGACCCCCAAGGGCTCGACCGCGTCGCCCTGCAGCACCACCTTCGCGCAGTCCGGCACCGCCGCGCGCAGGTCTGCGAACCACCCGGAGAGCGCGGAGGGGCGCCGGCGCGCGAGCCAGTCGGCGTACTCGGGCGCGCGCCGCTCGGGGAAGGGGTACGTGTGCACGCCGTGTGCGCTCGCGAAGAAGTCGACGTGCACGCCGTAGACGTCGTCAGGCCGTCCTGGGGTGATGGCGTCGCAGAGCCAGCGGTCGCGGTTGTGCCAGGAGGTGTACGCGGCGTAGGTCACGTCGAGGTGCACGGTTGAGTGCCGGTAGAGGTTCGCGAGGAGCTGCTCTTGGTCCTGGTCTTCGTGTGGGTCTTGGTTTGTCGGGAGTATGTCGCCGGGGCCGTGCTGGAGGGCGAGGCATTGCTGGCCGATGCTGCGGTAGGCGGCGACGTCCATGGCGCAGTGCGAGAGCACGCGGACGTGCCGCGTCGCGACCCAGAGCGCGAGCTCCCGGAACCCGCGGCTCACGAAGGAGAGGTTCGAGAAGAGCTCCCAGCGGTCGAGCGCGTTGAAGAGGGACATGGATAGCCACGCCTCGAGGAGGATCTCTTCCACCAGCTCCATCGGCAACTCTGGAGCAGACGTGGTTAACACCAATGAACCACTTTGCGATGAATAGTTCGCACTCACGAGGACCTTGCCTGGCAGGTCTACTGTCCAGACGTGCAACCGGCCGCGGCGCCAACCGCGCCAGTTGCTTTCGAGCCACCGCTCTCATCATGTCGACCTGGTCGACCGTTCCGATATATACCAATGCTACCCCATCCATGAGCCCCCTAGTCCCACAAACCACACAAAATATAAGACCAGACGTACCTCCCATCCCGTCCCTCGCAGGGTCCACCTCCATATGCACGATCTCCAAATCCATCCCGCGGCGCGTTTCGAATTCCAGAAGGCTGCTTGGTTCTTGGTTCGTCGAGTTTTCCAGAGGCGCAGTCGGTTGAGAAGCACGGGCCAGCGTGCCGCTTCTTATACGCCCGCGATGCATTTGGAACAATTGCCGTCCGGATAGGGGCATCCTTGTTCGCGCTGCCAGCGCAGGCCACGATCGACGCGTCGGCGCGACGGCGCAGCGGCCAGCCTAAAGCATGATCGACAGCTCGCGTATGGGCCCGACATACACAAGACGTGCCGGCGGATCATAGTACTTGTTGCATTGGCCGGGCTGGGGCTACCTCGGCGGGCTTACCGGGCGTAGTCGCAATGCAGTGCACCCTTGAGTCTCGACACCTCCTTCATTCTTGTACCTCACGACGTTCGGAGCACTTAAAGTTACTGCGACGCTGGGACATAATAATAAGCGGCGACGATGCATAGTAATACAGTGATGAGCGGCCATGGGGGACGACGACACCAAAGCGAAAGCGGAAGGGGAAGAGGAGGAACACCGAGTCCGATACATACATACGCTACACCGCGCGCAGGGATATACGCCGTTTGTCCGTAACGACAGCCCGCCCGCTCAGAGTCTATATCCGCTATATCACACCATTCCGAACCTGCAGACACGGCGGTATGTAGCGTGAGCACGCCGTCAAGAAGAGCTGAACGACCACCGCGCACCTTCTGCATGAACCCAGACACCCGGCTGATATCGATCACCTGCGACTCACTCTCCATCGCAACGACCAGATTCTCCAAGAGCTGCACCAAACACAAACGCAAACACAATCACATTCAGCACACGACCCACACATACACCTGCGCGCGCCGCACCGCGAGCCGCCCACTCACCTCGTCCACCTTGTCGAGCGGCACGCCCGTGCACAGCGCGACGATCTTCTTGCACTCGTACTCCTTCTGCGCGCTCGCGCCCTCGAGCGAGCGCAGCCGCGCGTCCAGCAGCTGCTCCACGCGCGCGTACCACATCTTCAGCCGCCGCAGCCTCACCAGGCTCGCCACCGAGTCGCCCAGCGGCATCTCCGGGTCCACCTCCGCATTCTCCCCTAGGCCCGCTGCCGCAACCTCGATGTTCGGTTTGGAGCCGTTCGCACGAAACGCGGGGCCCGCGGCCGCCCCGGCGTCGGCGCCATCGAGCTCCGAGCGGCCCGTCCAGTCGAACGCGTCCTCGTCCGCGAGGGCCTTCTCGAGGTTGCGCACGCGCTGCGCGGCCTGGTCGAGCTCGCCGCAGCGGCCCTGCCACGTCTGGATCTGCTTGCGCTGCTCGGACAGCTCGCGCGTCGCCGCGCGCAGGTGCGCCTGCGTCACATCCAGCTGGTCCTGCTTCGTCTTCACCTCCGCCGAGAACTCGGCCCCGAGCCCCTGGATCATGCTGCTGATGTCTGTCGTGCGCTGAGTCCGCTGGCAGGGGCTGGCAAGGGATGAAGAGGTGCTTACCGGCTATGACATCCTGGCTCTTCTGCAGGGGAATGGACGGGCCTGAGCGCAGCGAGGATAGGATGTCCTCCGATCGGGCGCTCCCCCCAAGTTCCTGAAACGCGCAGGCGTTAAGAATGTTCTGCTAACAACAAAAGACGTGCCGCATACCTCGGTCTCAACGCCAAAGTCACCCGGCCGGAGCCCCAGTTTATTCGCGAGCAGCCGGTTGGCACCGGCGTCCAACAACGCCCTGACCAAGCCCCTATTGCCAACCCTCGCTGCAATGTTCAGCGCGGTATCGCCGTGCTCGTCCTGGATGTCGATGATCGACCGAAAGTCCGCCTTCTCATGGTTCACGATCCACAAGTTGACCTGGTCCAGGTAGTACCGCGCAGCCGTCGCGCGCCCCTTGACGCCGGCCGACGCAGCGATGTGATGAAACACGCTCCGCCGCGCGGTGTCGAGTGTGCGGATGCTCGTATGCAGCGACGCGACGAGCGTATTAAACGACTGCGTGTCAAAGCAGTGGGTCGCGAGACACGCCCGCATCAAAGGCGTCTCCCCGCTGTAGTTACCGCGATGCACATCCGCGCCAGCCGCAACGAGCGCCGTCACGGTCGTATGCCGCGCGGTGCTGGCCGCAAGGTGAAGAGCGGTATGCCCCTGCTCGTCCAAGACGAGGTCAATGTCTGACGCCAGTGCAGGGTTGTCTGGGGGAATCTCGCGGATGAGGTCGAGTACGGGCTGGGGGTCGTCCCGCGTGAATATTGCTTGCACAACGGAGGCGCGTCTGGCGTCGCGTGCTGGCGCATTCGGATCGGTGGTTCGAGAAATGGAGGGTTTGGACGCGAATCGAATGCTGAACTGAGGTGAGCCTGGTTTGCTGTCGGACGGTTTCCCGTTTGTTGCCTGCGAGCTGGACGGCCTCGAGATGCCGTTACTGGTCGCATTGGGAGGTGATGGGTGCTGGACGCCGGTTGTTGCGGGAGGCGGCATGCTTGCATGGGGTTGAACACTAGAAAGGTCGGGAGAAACGCGTGTGACACCATCAGGCAGTAGCGGTGGTTCCGTACGAGCACGTTTCGAAGGAGAAGGGCCGCCATCCGTTTGAGGGGCGGCTGAAGCCGGTCTTGAACGGTCGAGCATCTGAATGTCGGGCGATGCGGCAAGGGTGGGTGGGGCAGTCTGAGACGCTGGTGCTGACCCTATCAGGCTGAATTCATGGTCCAATTGCGAATGTGAGCGTTTGAGGGAATGGCTCAGTGGTGGTGGCGTGGGCGAGATGGGTCCGAGCGAGGGAAACCCAGCAGGGTACCCAGCTAAAACGCGTTGGCCGGGTGAAGCACCGTATAGATGGTGATAAATGGACCTACTGGAAGTGGAGGGCGTGAAGAGGCCTTGAGCACGTCCCTGGTTGAGAAGACGAAGTGCTGAGCCAGGCATGATAGGTGGTGGCGCTAGACCTCCAGACAAGATTTAGGACCCAGGCCTTAGACGTGAGGAAACAGACGGCGTACCGGGTACATTCGCTAGAGAAGCGGGCAGCGTACCCATCGGGTTGGCGTTGGGAACGAAGTCGAATAATGGGGCAAGCAATGGCGCAACGCCATACTGCAGAGCAATGTCGCGTCCCCGCTCGAGCGGTATCCTACGGCGGTCGATTCAGTATGGGAATGGGGATGCCGGATGGGATCATGCAATGTCACACACGACGCGTCGCATTCTACGTCAAGCACGCGCGCCTTGCTAGCGATATGCCTTCCAAGACGAACGGCAAAGTACTCGAGAGCTGACTTTACTCGAGTCTGCAGGTACGGCGTAGCTGCAAGAGGGCAAGACTCACCAGGTGCCCTGGTACTTTCCGTAGCCGCCTTGGACAATCTCGTGCTTTCCCGGCAGGATTTCTTTCTCAAGGATCTTGGTACGACGGCCCTTGTCTACACCCGCGACTTTGAGTATTTGTGTCGCATTCACATAGGAGTCGGCGCGTCTTCGCATGACGGCAATGCCGCGGACCATGCACTCGTACACCTGTACGCGTTACGCTTCGGCTGAGCTGACTATATGCGTCTATCTCGCTGAGAAACCGACCTGGACTGAGGAGTAGACCGCATTGTATATCTTGACGGGGGGCTGCTGGGCAGCCGTGCGAGGGGCGGACTGCATATCCGAGCTCATGGGTGGAGGGAGTACAAGGGGGATGGCGGCGGCGGGAGCGGAGGGCTGAGTCTCACGACGCGCGCCGAGACGCGCTCACAGGCGTGTGGGCGGAGCTCCAATCTCCCGCCCACATGGCCGTCACCACCGCGATCCTGTGACCGCGTCTCACGTCGCCCGTGTCACGGTCACAACGTCACACAATCACCGCCGGCGCGACGTCCTGCCCAAGCGCCCGCTGCGTCCCTGCGCCCCAGTTGACGTCGTCCTCACCGCCAGAGACGACGTGCTCGACCTCATCCCCACCACCGCCTCTATCTGAATGCTACACGCTTTGTCTCTGGGAACTCTACTCGAAGGCTGACTTACGATCTCACGACTACAACTGCTTAAGCGGTCGCCATGTTCAACGCACCTCGTCCAGTACAGGCATATGGAGGAGGCTCCTCCCAGTTCGGCGCAAGCTTCATGGCCACCGAGAACCCTCTCCTCAACTCCGTCTACGACGACGGGCTCGATCCATGGAGTGCTGCACCCAGCCCCGCGCCCCCTGCACTTCCATCGTTCGCGCCGACTGTCAACGGCTTTAGCTCCGTGATAGGTATGTAGTCGTTTGTGGCATGTGAGCGTATGTATCCATATTCATCCTACGCAGGAGACGCGACCGTACCCCCCATTTACAACCAAGCGTGGTCCGCCGTCGACCCGCACAGCACGGGCGAAACGTCCGTCAACGCCCTCTCGCGAGCTCTTGGTACCTCATCACTCCCAGCATCTACTGTGGATAAGGTGCGCCCAGCCACACTGAGCTAGAGAGGTAGTTTACTCATTCCCGTATACAGATCGTTAGCCTTGTGAGCTCACGCCCACGCGTATCGCGACTGGAGTTCTTTGTGGCCCTCGCTCTCGCAGCGCTTGCGCAGTCCGGGAAAGGTATACTGCATGGCTGTATGCGTCTGCCATCCCAATTAACCGCATTGCCACACCAGATCTCAGTGTCGAACGGGTAGCCGCACTAGCGCAACAGAATGCCCTTCCGGAGCCCTCGCTCGATGTCGAGTCTATCGCGCCGTCCTCGTCCAACTTCCATGATATCATGCGGCTACCTCCCCCCACTCGCGGGTACTCCACCGAGGACCCTTGGAATACTTCCAAGATTACCTCTCCCAACGCAGCACCCAAGCCTCCCGCTCTTGGCAGTGTCAACAACGGGACGCAGTCGAGCATAGCCGGCACCGGTCTTCCCTCTCAGTGGTGGAAGAAGCAGGAGACAATCTTTGTCAACGTCCTGGGCCACCAAGGATTTGTTCTGAACAGATACCTTGTCTATGAGGTCTCCAGTGATGTGAGTATATGCACCCACTCTGTTCAACGATATGTGGCTGAATGTCTGCCATTCAGCGTGGGCCGCCTGTACCTCGGAGATACTCCGAGTTCGTGTTCCTCTGGGATGTGCTCGTCAAGCGCTATCCCTTCCGTTTGCTCCCGGCACTACCGCCCAAGCGGATAGCTGGTAAGTCCGCCAACAACAGAGATGGCGATCATAATTTGACCTCGGTTCACAGCCGACGAGGGCTTCCTGGAACAACGAAGGTCGGTAACGAGTATCGCTTCTCTGCTTCTCGGCTCGGTATACTGACATACGACCAGACGGGGCCTGTCGCGATTCATCAACTTCGTAGTGTGAGCACCTTCGCTCCGTTCCTTGGCTAGCTGTGAAGCTCATGTTTATGTGTCCAGGAACCATCCAATAATCAAGGACGATGCTGTCCTCGCGTCGTTCCTAACGGAGCCGTCTTTCGAGGAATGGCGCAAGCACACCGCCATCTCCTACGAAGAGGAGGCGTCCAGCAAACGCGTAGACCGCGTGGAGGAGATGGGCATCCCCAGCGACCTCGACGACAAACTTGCGTACGTGCCTCCCTCCTCGTCAATACCACCTGTGCAGCCATCCTGCCCTCCCTAAACTGCCCCAGCTGGCGCCCGAGGCTGACCGCCCGCCCACAGCGTCGTGCGCGGCAAGATCAGCTTCCTCATCGAGCACTGGCAGCGCATCTGTCTCCTCACCGAACGCATCGTCAGGCGCCGCGAGGCAGCAGCGGTACGGCTCACTCCTGTCCTGCGGCCGAGCTTCTTGCCGACTCACCTGCCCTCGTTCTCGCTCGCTGCCTCGCTCTCGACCTCCGCGCTCGCCTCCTCCGCCTCGACGCGCTGGGCCTCCCACTCCGCGCCCGCCTCACCCCACCCGTCCTCCGCGGCCTCTTCGGACCGCGAATCCACGTCTTCGATCTTCTCCGGCCTTACCGGCGCGGCGCGGCGCACGACGACGCTCGACGGACAGGCGGATTTGTCGCGCCTGACGAACACGTTCAAGAGCCTCGTCGAGGTCAACGAGCGCTGCTGGCGCGGCGAAGACTGCGAGCTCTGTGCGGGCGTGCGCCAGGGCCTTGGCCACGTCTCGGACCACACACAGCGCCACGCGGATGCGCTTGAGCATAGGGTACGTGTTTCAAAACCATTGTGAATGTCGAGGCATACTCAATAGTCTATGGCAGTCGCGCACCATGCTGTACTCCACCCTGGAGGCATTGAAGGTCAGCCACCTCCCTGAAGGATACCCGCTACGCAACCCTAACAAAAGCGCACGCAGGCTCAACGCGACCTATACATCGCGATGCGCGACCTGTTCATCCGCCACGACCGGCTCTCGCCCGACCAAGTCGACCGCCTCCGCAAGCGCATCGACACAACCGGGCACAAGCTCGAGACGGTCCGGCAAGTCAAGAAGGACGGCTGGGAGCACGAGGCGGACAAGCTCACGGGCGCGATCGAGAAGGACCAGGCGACGATCGCGGCGCTGCTCGCGCGCCGCACGTTCATCCGCGCCAGGTGCGTCTCCTCTCCATTCTCCCTGTCTTCACGCCATCGTCCCCCGCCACGGGGCGCTGCGTCGCCGCTGAAGAGACGGATACTGATGGGGGCGTTGTTTCGCAGCATGTGGCACGAGCTGCGCGTGGTGCTGCACAACCGGGAGAACACGCTGCTCACGCAGGCCGTGCAGGCGTTCGCGCGCGAGGAGCACGACTTCTCCGAGGCGGCGGTCGGGAACTGGGCGTCGCTCGTCGACGCGGTCGAGGAGATGCCGTTCGAGTGAGCGCGCGCTTGCGGACATGGGTGGACGGGTGGGAGGTGGAGGTGGAGGAGTAACACGCTTTCGGAACTACCGCGAGGATCTATTCATCGGAATAATCAGATACCCCTTTCTTGCTGTCGTACTGTTGAGCGCACTGTGTGTTGTCATCGTGAGGGCTGTGGCGTATGTCCAAGCAGTGCACCTGGTCCCCGAAGCTGAGTATGATGTGTTCTGTGCCCATCTGTGTTGGTCTTCCCGCTGCGGGAGTTCCAGCAGATTCATTCCCACCCATCGTCGCACGTAACTATGATACATCATAATGGTCGTAAAACTCTCCTTCCCGCATGACCGCATTGCCTTCCTCCGTCATCTCCCGCATCACCCGCAGGGCATCCGTGGCTGAGTTGCAGTGCGCGGACCCGTCCCGTTTACTTGAAAGACTTGCCCTTCGCGGCCTTGATCCAGGCCGCGTTTGCCTCCGGGAACTGTTCACCGCTAGTCGTCAGCAACCACGCCCCTCGGACGCCTCCACTCTGCTGTGCTCACCTCGAACGCCATGATACCCGCGCTCCAGCCCTTCTTGTGCGCCTCGTCGACGCACGTGCCGAGCGTCTTGGGGTCGATGAAGCCGTTCGTGGCGTCCGCCGCGCTGCCAGGCTTGCCGATGACGAGCTTCTTGACATCGATGCCGTTCGCCTTGATCTCGAAGAGCGACGACTTGAGGAAGGGCGAGCCGGCCTTGTTCAGCAGGCCCTCGCAGTCCGTGTACAGGCCCTCTGCAATATAGGTGAGCACACTCCATCCATCCATCACTTCGCACCCGCCGCACTTACGGTTGTAGAACTGGATGTTGTACCAGTCGATGAGCGACCCGACCTTCTTGTCCACGGTCAGGTACGCGCCCGCCTTGAACTGCGCGTTCGGCGCGAGCCACGGCGCGAGCGGCGCGTGGCTCAATATGAACTGGCCCTTCGGCAGCTTCTTGCGGATCGTCTGCGTGAACGTCGCGACCCACGCCTCCGCCTTCCCGTCGCCCTTGTTCATCGCGTCCAGGTCCTCGTAGTCGACGTCGAGCCCGTCGAGCTTGTTCGTGAGCACGAACTGCGCCATCGTGTTCGCCGTCTTCGCCGGGTCCGCGCCGGACGTCGTCGGCTTGTCCGTCTCCCCGAACGCGGAGACGATGACGTTGATACCCGCTTTGGCGTATGCGGCCTTTGTCGAAGTGCGCTTCGCCGCGGGGAGTTGAGCGTATGCGGCCGCCTGGTCGCGGGGGCCCGCGAGGGTGAGGAACGAGAGCGCGACGACGTTCCAGCCCTGTAGCGCACAAGGAGTAGTCAGCAAGCTGTGCACGGAGGATGCGAGCAGTGAAACGTACAGCAAGCTGAGAAGCCGGGGGAAGTACGTCCGCGGACACGAACTTGTCCGTGTAGATGACGAACGCCGGGCTCGGGATCTTCACCTTGCGCGCCTCCAGCGAGGAAACACCGTCGGCGACGGGCACGGCGAGCACGCTGCTCACGGACACGAGCGCCAGCGCAACCGTGACGGAAGAGATCATGCGGGTGAAGGAGAACATCGCCGGGATGTGCGTGAAAAAGAAGTCGTAAATGAGAAAAGAAGGGGAAGCCGACTAGCGGACTTGAGAACGAAGGTGCGGATGGAAGAGGTGATGAACCTGAAGGCTGCCTGTTCCCCGACCCTCGACCTTGCTTAAGTACCGTCGGCGCAGACAGCGTATCGCTGAGGCACCGTCGTCCGGTAGCACATTGCACCCCGGGCGCCCGCCTGACGCCCACAAGAATGAAGGCGGTGAGTGCGACGCACTGTGTGCAGCGTTTAGCATCCGGCCGTCAACATCGCAACACAGCGACGGTGGCTTTAGGGGGAGCGCATCGTGGCGAGTCGCGCGACAAAGTTCTGTGTCCAAGGGTTACGCTTCCAGCTGCACATTGCGGCGTCGGGATACAACCTCCAGCATGCGAAAGTCTGCAATGGAGTGCCTATGAGCGTGTGGTGATGTGGGCGCCAGAGCTCGGGACGCACCATGGGCGCTGATCGCGCAAGTCAGTGATGATGCTCATCGTAAGCAGAACTTTGAAACCGATGGCATGACTGGCTGGCCTTCTCGAGACCGCGTCGGCCATGGGCATGGTTTGATGACGCGTGCATGCTGCTCACGAGCGGTCTTGTCTGATCATGGTCATTGACTCATTGTGCATTCGTACGGCAATGTACACGGCAGAAAGACCCCTGCTGTGTCGTCTTGATCTGCCAACAACCCAGCTCTCCGGGATAGCATTGCTGGTAATACCACATACTGTTCCGCGGTTTGAATGCCATGGATGCTGGGGGAACCAAACAATAAGTGCTGCGCATCTGGCATCTAGAAGTTGAATGGCTACTTACAAGACTTAACCGGACAGGCTCAAGCTTTGCTGATGCATCAGCCAACTTCTCGGACGGAGAGAAGAATTTCAACAGGGAACAGCAACAATAGGGCTGTGCTTCCCCGCCTGAACCAGTGTATGTACACTGGAGTGAGGGACAGGTGTATGATCACCGCACCGTGAAACCCGAGTGGGCGGTGGCGGTACCTACGTTCGAAGTTCCAAACCACCAACCGGATAATTGCCGGCAACTTCAAACATTGGAAATAGGCAAGACAAGTCTAACGAACGACTTGCCAGAGAAGAAGGCCTTTCCGAGGTGGAGGCCGGAAACTGTGAATGCTGAGGGACCATGTACGTTCCTCCGAAGTATGGCAACACTCACCTCGCATGCTATTATACCGCCACGGTAGCGTTGTACTGTGGCCTAACCGCGCATAGCTATGCATGCTGTCCAGGTCGTGGCGGGGAACGTATAGAACACTGGGCATGTTGGTGCCTCCGTTTCGATCTTTCAATCTCTAGATGTTGTAGCTTTGATTATAGCCATAACGTACATCGCATTACCTTGTCCATCGGCGTGTTCTTCGCCTCGTATTATTTCGTACGGGCATAAACGCTGTCAGGGCCAGCTTGCTGAGGGGATCTGATCACAGGACGCATAGCGGTGACGGTTGCGCGCAGCAAGTGCTACGGGACTCAATTTCTTACAACACCGCTCATCGGAATGCCTCTATACGTGTGTTCAGTAGCCATTCAAGACGCGCGCGCAGGAAATGGTGCAACGACATACCTTAGTACAGCTAAGCGCGATAGACGCACCGCACCCAGGGTCGTTGGAAAGCATGCGGATTATCGCAGTATCATTTCTGCCTTCCTCTAGTAGTAGTGACGACTGCAAGAGTACAGGTCCATCCTGTCACCCATGGCTCGTTTTATGGGCATGGCCTGTTATTGAAATCGGTCCGAGGTACCTGGAAGGCCTTCAATATGGGGAATATTCGTACGACACTTTGAGGTACGGCAAGTCGCTCAAGATTCGCCAATTTTCGAATGGCATCTCTCGCGCATTGAAGCAAAGCAGATAGAGCGTAGAGGAACGATATGCATTTGGGGTGGTGGCTGGTGGTGGTCGGTGGACAAGCCACTTCGGCGTCTAAACACGCGTCGCGCCCGTCCGCGTCTAGCGCTCGGCGCGTCTGCAATACCTCGACCTTGACCTCGACGTCCACTGCATTCGAACCCTCCTTTTTGCCTCCCTATCTGCTTAGTATCAGTATAGGATACTCTAGCTGGGTGATACTAGATAGCCTATACGCTTGTCCGGGCCTGACAGCACAGTAACGCTGGTGTTTACTCCTTCCGCGTCCCCTGGCTCCCAACCAACTCGTCGCGACTTCTTGATCGTACTTGCGGACTTCTGGGCTACTCGATACTATATCGCCCAAGATGAGCCAACTGGGTCGTGCTGCATGGACAAACGCGCTCCGGCCGTGTCGAGGAGCGCGTGTTGTGTCTGCAGGCCGCGCGTGCCTGTCCACCGTTGCCTCGGGCGTCGGCAGCCAGTCTAGTGTCAACCCCGACGAAATCGCGCACTTCTCAAGGCTATCTCAGCAATGGTGGGATGAACGCGGAGAGCTTGGGCTGCTGCATAAGATGAACCCAGTCCGTATGGAGTTCGTTCGTAACAAAGTGGTAAGCACGGTGGATATAGACCCTCTGTTGCCCATGACCTCACTCCGGGACGCAAGCTAGAAATGCAGAGGGAAGAAGACGAGAGTAGAGCTAATGAAGCACAGCCGCTCAAAGGCCTTGATGTCGTAGACGTCGGCTGCGGAGGTGGCCTTCTCTCCGAAGTGAGTGTCTAGATGGTCGATGTCCTTCTCGGCGACTGAATCTGTCCAGTCGCTGGCAAGGTTAGGCGGAACCACGCTGGGAATTGATGCGTCTCCATCCAACATCGCTATAGCGTCTCTGCATGCTGCGGCCGATCCAGCTCTCGCGCCGTCTTCTGCGGGGAGCAAGGCCAAAGGCAGCCTCACATACTCGCATACCTCGGTAGAAGACCTGCTCGCTGAACGGGGACCGGCTTCGTTCGACGTCGTCTGCTCCATGGAGGTCATCGAACATGTCGACAACCCGCGGACGTTCTTGGCAAACTGCGCAACCCTGGTGAAGGTCAGTGAGCTGTGGTCGTAGTAACTGCGGAATCATGGCGCTGACGGTGCCGACGAAGCCTGGTGGCCATCTCTTCCTCTCGACGATGGCCCGCACACCGCTTTCGTACCTCCTGACCATCTTCATGGCCGAACAAGTGCTCCGGCTCGTCACCCCCGGCACGCACACGCATTCAAAATACATCAACCCTGAGGAGATGACCGAGTTCTTCCTCTCGACGCCTCTGCCGCCGGATGATGTGGCATCTTTCGACACGACCCAGGCGGCGCCCCGAGCGGCGAGCCGACCATGGATCTCGCGCCTTTACGGCGGCGCGCCTCTTCGAACAGAGGCCGAAGTTCGGGGGATGGTCTACTTGCCGTGGAAGGGGGAGTGGATGCTCGTTCCCCGAGGTGCGCCCGGCGCGAGCGTTTGGGCGGAAGCCTGCAACTATCTGTTCTGGGTGCGCCGCCCCTCCGAGTAATTTTTACGATGACGAGCCCGTCAGGATGTGGTCGAGATGTAGATGGCGGCGTTTTTAACAAACAGCTTCTTAATTTGTTCGTCATCCAGAAGCCCGAACGGGGCGCAGTCCCACATCTTGCAGTACGTACCTCTCCGGGCGAACACACGACGTGGTGACCCTAGCGGCCATCCCCAAGCCGTCGTCCGTGCTACGGAAACGTTCGTAAACACGCACGCCGTGATGTCGCAGGTGAGTTCCTCCATTCAAAAGGTTCAGCCGCCTGCTACATGTGGTCGCCTCGCGCGCAGTCAGATGCCGTCCATAGCCATCATGGGCGCAGTGGCATCTGGCGTCAATTGAGGCGTGTCTCAAGGAGGATCAGTCTCGCGCTCGCCGCGCAGGACGATGGGCGGTGTCCGTGGAGGGCGTTGGTCACCCCGGATCTGGCCCGGCTTCAACGTACAGTCAGCCGGCACGGCGAGGATACTTCGTTACTATTCGAAGACGTCGGGTAAGGTGTACCAGGAGGAGTACACACATGAGCACCATCTCCGCGCCGTGCGCGTGATGGTGCAAATGTGTAGTCCCAGGGCATCCATCACAGCCACCTGTTTGTACGATGGGACTGTCTCCGACGCTTCGGCGAGTATGTCCGCATCCCGCTCTCATTTCACATTGGGATTGCAAATGCATGCCACTGTAGTCTGTTGTACCATCAACTACCTGCGGTCGTACAAGCGCTTGGTTTGGTAGAACGTGCGGGTCGAGCTGGGTCGGCACCCACCCTGTCAACTCTACACATCACTTTCGAGGCTGTGGCGGCTTACGGTATGGCTACAGATGAGATGGTAGGTTGCATACCATGCCAACACGGGGTCGAGGAGGGGCTAGGGGCCGGCATCGCGCCTGCATCGGCGCCGGGTCGGGGGCACACCATCAACCATCACTCGGGAGCAGCGCCCCCCTCGCAAGGGTGATGCGATGCCGTTGGACCTCCCGCCTTCCCAATCGGTCATCCACACCTTCGACGCCCGTGGCCTCCCCTGCGCCCTCGCAGTATAAAAGGATGCGGCCCAGCACGATGGAACTCCAGCCCCCAGGTTCATTACTTGCCTTCGTCTTCACATTCCTACTCAAGTCCGCTAGCCGGCTTTTTTACATTCACGACTTCATTTTCACGTCCTAGCGATGTTCTCCTTCACCCGCATGATCTCTTCCGTCTCTGCCGCGCTGGCGCTGGCGTCCGTGAGCAGCGTCCTCGCTGTTCCTATCAACACGAACGTCACGCCGCTCGTCGCCCGTGCTACGGCGCCGAGCCCGGCATTCGTCATCTACACGGACAAGTTCGTGTCCGCGGATGTCCTTCCCCCAGCCACTTCCCTCGCTGTGAGTATTCTGCGCCGCGTTCGAAGTTGAACATGCCTGACTGACAGTGTCCTACAGGGTTACAACGTCGTCGCCCTCTCGTTCCTCACCCTGAACGGTGCCCTCGACCAGGCCGGCGCGTACGCCGCGCTCACTGCCGACGCGCGCGCCGCTAAGAAGGCCGAGTACACTGCGGCCGGCATCAACATCATCGTCTCCGCGTTCGGCGAGACGGACAAGCCGACCACGCAGGGTGCGGACCCGACCGCGACCGCGGGCACGATGGCGCAGTTCGTGCTCACGAACCAGCTCGACGGGATCGACGTCGACTACGAGGACCTGGACGCGATGAACAAGGGCGACGGCGCGGCGGAGGCGTGGGTCTCCACCTTCACCACCGTCCTCCGCCAGACGCTGCCCAAGGGCCAGTTCATCCTCACGCACGCGCCGCTTGCGCCCTGGCTGTCGCCCAACGCGCAGTTCAAGGCCGGCGCGTACCTGACGGTGGACAAGAACGTCGGCTCGCTCATCGACTGGTACAACATCCAGTTCTACAACCGTGAGTAGCCCTACATCGCAGTGGTGGAGCTAGGTACTGATCAACCACCTGCAGAGGGCCTCTACACCGACTGCACGGGTCTGCTCACGGCCTCCGGCGGTGCCTTCCCCGGCTCGTCGGTGTTCGAGATCCAGGCGAACGGCGTCGACATCAACAAGCTCGTCATTGGCAAGCCCGGCACGGCTGCCGATGCCACCAACGGCTTCATCGACCCCGCGACCCTCGGTACCTGCGTCGACCAGGCTAAGGCGAAGGGCTGGAACGCCGGTGTCATGGCCTTCCAGGTAAGCCTCGGTGCCCCTCCCTTTCCTGCGCACTTCACTCACAGACACCTCTGCAGTTCCCTGACGCCGACGCCACCTGGATCAAGGCTGCCAAGGGCACCTCGTTCCAGTGAGCGCTGAGCAGCCCCTCGCCCCTCCGACATCCACATCCTAGATGACGACTTCACGATCCCCGGCGGAAGACCACCATCCCCATCATGCGGAGGGGAACACCTCTGAGACTCACGATGTATCATAGTAATGTGTAACGACTGTAACGTAATGAATTCTTTTTCGGGGTCATATTCTGGTGTGCAGATTGCGCTGGGCTGTTCCAACATTGAGCTCTCTGCTACTTGTTGGAGGATATATGTGAACGGGCTGTCGTTGCTCCATGGCGGGTAGCGCTGTTGTGCAAAGCATTGCTGCGGCATGTTCCGCTGGGGGTAGCAGGCGGCGCTGATGGTACATGCTCTGGTGGGGCCAGTCCGGGATGCTCGGCGTCCGTCTCGCACGCATCTCGTTGAAGTACTGAGCGTTAGCTGGTAGCGTCTGCTGTTTTATCGAGCCGTGCGATAGCAGATATCTTGTTGTAGTCTTTCAGACAGTATGCTGAAATGTGCGACGACTCGATACTACTCCTACTGTCCATACAAGAAAAGACAACACAAACGAGAAAGAGGCAAATGTCCGAGTCCTGGCACAATACATCAGAGAGTCGCAAGAGGTACCGCCCGCGGGACGGTCATAGTAATCTCCTTCCAATAAACCCCAATACTGTACGCGTCGACGTCCGGAAAGTCAACGCCATCCGCGAACCTCTTCGTGGACTTCCCAGTCTCCTGCAAATCCTCACCAGGTCCAGGTTCGGCCGGAGGCAGAAGCCCCTCGCACCGGAAGGGCTTCGCCCGCCCGCTGTACTCGCTGCAGTCGACGAGGTGCCACCGCGGAATCGCGACGAGCCCTCCCATAGCCATGTCCGAGTAGGTCTCTAGTGGCGGCTGACAGAGCGTGACCTTCGGGAAGTGAGCGAGGTTCGCTGGGATGGCGGGCAGCAAGGGTACGGGCTTGATGAGGGCCGCAAAGCATGGCTCGGAGGCGAATGTCGTGGGCGAGGTCGCCGGGAAGACGCGGACTTCGGTGGCGTCGGCGTGGTCTAGCGAAGGTGTGAACACGAACTCGGCGAGTTCACGAGGAAAGCCCCAGTTGTCCCGCCCTGGACGTGGAGTTAGCAAAGGCTTGGCGGGTTGAGCGTGTGTTCATTCTTACCACTGACAAGCGCCTCTTTACTGGAGACATAGGCTCGTGTCACGCGGTGCGATGGTTTCTGGTACGGGTTCACGAACTCGCCAGGCGCGATTGCAAGTTCCTCGAACGGTCCTGCAAACGCAGCGTAAGCGTGAGTATGGGCGACTCCATCACTTGGAATCCCTTACCGACAGGGCTCTCAGTGTAACGTATCAGCGTGATGGAACCTCTTCCGCCACGGAAAGCGTCCTGTTCTGTGCTGGCCTTATACAACTGGGTCTCCTTGCTCGGAAAGTAGCTGATAGGCAGCGTTTCCCCAGGCTCTGGCCGGTGCCCAAGGGATGTAACAAACCACCAAGCCTAGTTAAGAGCAGAAGGCAGCCACCATCCGTCAAAGCTGTCACTCGTGCCGTAAGCTCGTGTTAACTCACTTCCGCCTTGACTGCCCAAGGCGCAGGTGCTGACTTGACAGGCTCCTACCCACCGCCTGCTTCGAGGTGAGGGGCGATCTCAAGGAGCGTAGACAATGTTTATTCCGACATACCTACACGAGCGCCTATCCAGCCAAAACCATCACGTGCACACAACTCCCAACCTTATTTCCCCTCACCTCTCAGCAGCGGCTGGCACCAAACACCAGTAAATAACGGAGCTCGGTGAGCAGACGCCCGAGGTTGCCCCCGTTTGGAAGTCCATCAACCGGGGGCGCTTGTGAATTCCGCGATATTCGAGTTCTCGCACCGAGGCTGCCTCGTCGCGCGTCGTCGCGCCGTACGTGCGCGCGAGCTCGCGCTCCCTCCGTATTAGCCAGATATTCCCTATAAGCTGACCTGGATTGCTAAACGCCGTATCTTGTGCTTATGGGTGCTCATTCCTGTCTTCAAGCTTGCAGAACCCGGTGGTCACCTCGACCGTGACCAAGCCAACTCGAGCCGGACATGTTTCTGACGCGCGCGGCCGCTGTGCATGTCGCGGGCTCCCAAAGGGCTTCGCGCGAGGTGAAGCTAAGTTTGTTGGATATGCTTATATAGCTTTAAGTGGCATCAATGAACTGTTCGCTCAGCCCAGGTCCGGAGCGGCGGCGCGCGGTGCTAATATTAAGTACTAGGCTCCGAGTCTCACCACGCTGTGCATCGTGGCTGAGAGGGCGCGGTCTCTGCGTGATCACAAAGGCAGCTCATTAGAGCTCCTGTATACCCAAAATAACAAGCTTGCAAGTCCTGGCTGACCTGAAGGCTGGCAAATGCTAGTTAGAGTAACACATCGAGGTTGATTTGGCGATCACGAGAGTTTCGCAAGACCGCGCGGTGCGCGCAGTGCTCAGGTTATGGTTTCCATGATACGTTATACCTATTCGCGACCTCAAATAAAGATCAAGGGTCATCGCGGAGGGAGCGCGAGCTCGCGCGCACGCACGGCGCGACGACGCGCGACGAGGCAGCCTCGGTGCGAGAACTCGAATATCGCGGAATTCACAAGCGCCCCCGGTTGATGGACTTCCAAACGGGGGCAACCTCGGGCGTCTGCTCACCGAGCTCCGTTATTTACTGGTGTTTGGTGCCAGCCGCTGCTGAGAGGTGAGGGGAAATAAGGTTGGGAGTTGTGTGCACGTGATGGTTTTGGCTGGATAGGCGCTCGTGTAGGTATGTCGGAATAAACATTGTCTACGCTCCTTGAGATCGCCCCTCACCTCGAAGCAGGCGGTGGGTAGGAGCCTGCTGACTTGATAGTCGTAGGCGTTGCGTCGTCTGTACTCATGCTGATCTACAAGGTGGTCAAGGCACAAACTCCGATGCACGAGGTATAAGTTCAACGCTGTGCTGCTGGTGCATAGCACCCCTTGATACCCGAGCTCGGGGCCGCCGTTGCTAGCCGCGTGCACCGGCACGACGCACACAACCGCCGAGTCCTGCCCGACTCCGCACGATGGCTGGCGCCAAGGCATTCGGGCGACACGTCGAGCTGTCGAGCAAGTAATGTCGGAACGTCTGGCAGATGAGGCTCTTCTTCAGACATGGCACATGTACAGGCATTAATCCGGGATGGTTATGCATTGAGGTCCAGGACGAGCGAGCAAGTGGCGAATAGACGCTGGCAGGGGCGCGGTAAGCGCTGGATCCCCAAGGGGCCGTGTTACATAAGCTGAGGTGGCTGTTGGTACTGTACAGCTGACCCGATTCGTCCGTGCTCACTTTCAGTATACGCGAAGCACGCACGCCGCCGTACTCAACGCCCCCGACACCAAATACATCAAGATGGTGCGTACCTCACGGGCTGGAGTGCTGCTGGACGACCGGCTGACCGTTTTCCTCGTTTCTGCAGACTAAGCGTACCCGCAAGGTTGGCGTTACCGGCAAGTACGGTACTGTGAGTCGACGTCCCCGTTGGAATTTCGCGGGTTGGATCTTGGGAGAGGCTTCGGGCTGACTCTGGTGGGATATAGCGTTACGGTGCCTCCCTGCGTAAGCAGGTCAAAAAGGTGTGTGGTATGGCCTCTGTACATTTGACATCCGCTGAACATATCGCTTGTGTAGATGGAGATCACCCAGCACGCTCGCTACACCTGCACGTTCTGCGGCAAGGTCAGAAAACCTCAACGAAGCCCCGACGCTGCGCTGTATTCTGAACGTCGCTTGAATCTTGCAGGACTCCGTGAAGCGCCAGGCCGTCGGCATCTGGAAGTGCAACTCGTGCAAGAAGGTCATCGCTGGTGGCGCGTGGACTGTTTCGACAACGGCGGCGGCGACCGTTCGCAGGTGTGTTTTGTGTTCCTGTGTTCCTGCCGAATCGTCATTCATCCAATGTCTTCAGCACCGTTCGTCGGCTCCGGGAGATCACGGAGGCGTAATCTTGTCGGGTCGCGTTTCATGCTCTGCTTTCCTCTGTCCTCCACGCATATATATGTCCCACGCTATGAGCACCACCAATACAGCCTCATGCCGCCATTGTATTCTACCATGACGATGACTTCGACTGCCGCGGACGGATTCTGAAGCATTGCGTGATCCCAACGTCCACATTCAAGACTTTGAAGATGTCGCTGACATTCATTCAAGCTCGAGCCAATTACAAGATCATAGATAGACAATGAGTACAATACGCAAGAGGTACAGAACGAGCAGGGCAGCAGTAAACTACCCATGGACATCTATCTCAGCATCGTCGCTGTGGGGTTCCTGACCCTCTTCATCCGCGTCCATCTCGTCCTCCTCTCCCTCCTCGTCGTCTTCGTCATCATCTTCGTCGCTCTCCTCACTCTCACTTTCGTGGAAAGTGAGGGAGATGAACTCGTCTCCGAGCTTGCCGTCCTCGGCCGTAATCTGACGAGAGCTGGACGCACCATGAGTACCATCAGCAGTATCAGACCCAGCCGAGGCAGAGGCAGCATCCGAGGCCTGCGCGGCCGACGCGGACCCAGCAGACGTCGAGGCGGCCGCACGAGCAGTAGAGGAAGGGGCCTTGCGGCCGCGGTTCGCGCGGATGACATGCGGGAGCTTGCAGCCCTTGATCGTGCACTGGCCCTTCTCCGCAAAGTCGGGGCACTCGCGGACGTGCTGCTTGTCGCAGTCGAGGCCGCGCGCGCAGAAGCCGAGCACGGCGAAGTCGCGGCAGATGCCCTCGCGCGGGCCGACGCGCACGTGCGGGAACGGGCAGCCCGCGCGCGTGCAGCGGCCGTTGTTCGCGAAGTGCACGCACAGCGGCGTGCGCTCCGGCGTCGGGTCGTGCGAGAGCGCGCACGTCTCCGCGGTGTGCGGGCAGTTGCCCTGGAGGAAGGCCCAGCAGATGGCGATCTTGGCCGGGTCGTGCTGGTACATGCATGTCAGGCCGCGGTTGCAGGCACCTAGGGTCAGTGGGAGCATACGCAGCGTCGGGAACAATTGAACGTGAGAGGCGCTCAGGAGGGAGGGCAAATGACGTACCTGTTGAGGTGAAGCGCGGGCAGGGCTTGTCTGAGTATTTGGCCCGCTTGGCTGCCAGACGGCGAGACCTATAGACAATGGTAAATGCTGTATGACTGACGCTGTAGGGCATAGAAACAAACTGGTATGGTCTCCGGGTATTGTTCAGGGTCATGTTGCGGTTCATGGGGCGGCCCCTTGCAGAAGCTCTAGATTTGTATGGTCGAGGTCCAGTTACTAGGGTGCCAGCTTTGTTCCTAGCAAATGCAGGGTGCGTGGCTGGTGGGCGAGGGGGTCTTGCTGTAATAGTAGATGGCGGCTTCGCGGGTTTCGGCACTGTTGCATGTCTTAGTGCGTGCGCCAATTGAGCCGCATACGGTGGTCGACCGTAGAGAGCTATACATCTGTGCATGATCAAGTTACTTACAGTCTTTGCGTACCAATGTTCGCCCCGAGGATTCGAAGGCAACGCCATCGATAACCACGTCGCGAGTCTCTTGAGGAAGGGTGGGAGGGGGCCGAACAATCGGTCGAGGCGGTGGGGCAGCAACCACGGGTGGTCGAACGGCTTGTGCAGGAGGCTTATAGTTGGGGTTAACATAGACGTTGCCTCTAGGTCGTGTGGTGGCAGCGACAGGAACTGGAGCACGCGCAACCGGCCCTCCAGTCTTATGGCGATTTATCGCACCTACAAGAGGTTGAGAATGTTATATTGTAGCGTTGCAAAACATACGTACCTTTCAGACGTTCAATCTCGAGCTTGAGAGCAGCAGCAGAGGTCGAGGGCGTATCCATGGTGGTGGTCGGAGGGAGAGATGATGTAAGGAGGCCCCTGCGAGTCAGCGGCGTGCTCATGCAATCGCCCAGCCCAATTCGGGTGCTCAGCCACACCAGCTCACTCCCGCACGCACTCCTCGTCCTCGCGCACCACCAGCTCGTCTTACAGCCCTCTCAACTCCTCCGCTTCATGAGCAGAATACCGCCGTCACTGCTATATCTGACAATATACAACCCGACGCTGAAGCCCGCCCTACTCGACCCCGACGACGAGGATGCAGAGGAAGTCGCGCACATCCTGTTCCACACCGCGCGCGAGCATGCGGTGTCGCGCGACAAGATTCTGAGGCAGGTCGGCCTTGCAAAGGCCCTTGTGAACTTCTCAGAGTGAGTAAGTGTACGTACGCGGAGCGCACGGATGAAGAAGTGGTGTTAACCGTGGCTTCGGACAATAGGATGTTCAATGCGGGTGTACCATGCGAGAACGTACACTCGCAAGCGAGACGCATGATCATGCTGTCTCCTGAGCCCAACTTCTGGATACATGCTGTGAGTACTGTACCTTCAAAAGCTGAGTGCGGGCACGAATCCATGCACGAAGTCTTCGAGAACTGTGGCGAATCATGTCAGTCGTGTATATGCGTGATTGCGTTCTCGCCACTAGTCATCTATGGTCTGCAACTGCGCAGTAACTAACCCATATGTCAGTGCTACGAGGTTGCGAAGACACCGCGCCCTCCCCCTTCCACGAGTAAATCCAAGGAAGCCAAAGCCAAGGAAGCGGCAAAGAGTAAGCAGAAGGGCAAGGAGAAGGAGCAAGCGCCCCGTACCGCCGTTCAGTACGACTACCATGACGGCTCAGTACACGATGAAGCCCTACGAACACACTTCCAGCGCGGGTACGAAGGATTCAAAGTGCGTAGCTGACTCGCGAAGGACGACACTCTGGTACTAAGGCGTGCTGTGCGGCTTAGCTCCTCCATGGCTCGTTCACGTCCGTCCTATCGACGCTCGGGCAGCAAGCACTGGAACTACAACTAGAACGCTTCTTCACAATCTGGGCCTGGAAGTGGGACATCGAAGACGAGGATTTTGGCACTCATCTCGGTGTGTACGCTCTCGCCGTAACTCCACACATTGACCTGACGGAAGCCAGGGATCCCGCTTCACCCTTCGCATGCTAAGCTGACCCCGCTGCTGGAGTCGTTCGCAACCAGGTTACCACAGGAGCTCACAGCCTTCGCGCTCATTCCACCCTACGTGATACCTCCTCGGACTCCTCGATACCCCCCTGCTCTCGTCCACTACGTTCTGTCTCGTATACCGCCACCACCTACCCCAATCGCTCGCAACCACTCTTCCGGGAACGATGCTCCCTCCTCTATCGCCGCCGTTCCAGACAAGCTCGCCGCCGCCGCCTCGTCAGGGAACGTCAAACAAGAGGCAACATCTGACCTTGCCTCTACGGTGACGAACAGCCTCTTCGCTATCCCCAACAATATGCCGTCTATGAACCTGGGTCTGGACCCGAAGAACTTCAAGTGGAACTGGCCGGGCTATCTCACGTTCGGTAAATCTGGGGCCAGCTCGAAACCCCCCTCCATACCTCAGACGCCCCCCGCTGCCGCTGCCGAGATATCGGGCTCGCCGGGTGACGGCAAACAGGCGAACGAGGGCGGCCTCCGGCCTGACGTTGGAAAGAGGAGGGAAACCCTCGACGTCGACACGGTTTCCCTGCTGGAGGCGATATCTACGGAGAGTCTGGGCTCGTACACCCGAGCCGCGTCTCCCGCCCCCTCTGCTCTTTCACGGAGCTCTCAACTTGGCGAGTCCAGCACGCAGGACGCGGCGGAGAGCATATCCCCTGTGGATTCCGGGAAGTCACCGGTACATGCTAGCGGTGACGCCGCAGAGGAGAACGGTGCCGCGTCAGGGCCTTCTCTGGAGCCTCTCCAAACCGCAGCTCCTCGAGTCGCTCGCTCCTTCCTGCGATCTGCGGTATATCTTGCGAGCTCTGACGACCCACTTGCTACGGAGAGGAAGCGCATCCTGCATCTGACCGTAAGCGGCTTGTCCCTTCTACCACCAACTCTGATTCTCACCTTGAGCAGCAAGATGAATGTACCGTTGCGTTCGTGGTAGACATGGATCATGCCTTCGACCTTGACCAGCTGGCCGATGATACCGTCGAGCTGATAGAAGGGTTGCTCAAGGTCGCGGAGGATAAGAAGCTGCGGTACGCCATGTCCGCTCCTCACCCTCAACAGATTTTTGACCATTCCCACAGAGGAAAGGATTCGCATATACCGTCGGCGACCAAGATACTGCAGCCGAAGGACAAGTACATAGTTGTCAGCGATGAGTACACGACCACATCGTCGGCCGGTTTTACCTCTCGGTCCGAACACCTCTATGACGGCCAGAAGCTGCTACGAAGGTTTGTTTGTTCATGCATCTGTCATACTCTCTGTTAGGGATACGCCGCAAACTGAAGCATTTGCCTACTAGCGACCACGATGTTCTGGAAGTCTTCTCGCGTGGCCAGAACCCCCAGCACTGGTACATCGGGAAGCGCGGCTTAGGCACGGCCGCGGACGGGCGCGCGGTAGAAGGCGAAGCATATATGGAGGTCTCGCGGAAAGAGACCACGCTGACGGACGTGGACAACGAGCTTGCCGGAGTGGTGAGGCGTTTCATAGAGCATCTATAATTCTTGTCGTCTTTTTGCTTTGTTATGTACGCCTTTGTTGCTTGGACCGTGCAGATTGTGTCGTTCTTCTTGTCAAAGAGGCTTGTTTAGGCTCTGCGGCGGGCGTCTAGCAGGCGCTTCTGGAGAGTACGCGGCCGGGCACCCTCGCCTCGGATTCGTACTTTTCCTCTGCACGACCACTAATGCTATGCTGACGCCGCCATCGCCATCGACCTCTCCCTCATTGACGACGCAGGACCCGACGAACAGTCGCAAGAGACAACGCTCACTATCCATGCAATCAGACGCCTCCTCGTCCTCGCCTAAACGTTCCGCCTCCCAAGACCCCCAGTCCCTCCAGGCCAATGACGTCCCCGGCCTCTCTCTCCCAGAAAGCTCCCGCGAGATCGACGCGTACATGGCCGAGCAGGGCGAGGACCACGGCCAGGCCGTCGCCTCTGCCGCAGGGGCCGCGTGGACCTCCGCGCAGAAGCTCGAGTTCGTGGAGAACGCGGTGAAGAAACCGCTGCAGCTCGGCCAGACGTGGTATATCGTCCCTCGAAGATGGTATACGCGCTTCAAGAAGGCGATGACGGGTGAAGAGGACAAGGAGGGCCGAGTAGAGGAGAAGGACCTGGGGCCAGTGGACAACTCGCCGCTCTGCGATCAGCGAGGGCAGGCCACATCCGACTTGATCGAACATGTGGATTGCGAATTCGTGCCCGAGGAGGCTTGGGCGAAACTCACGGAGTGGTACGTGCTGTGTTCAACTCATTGTTCTGGGCTGGTGCTGCGCCGTGGCGAGTCCAAGGTGCTTTCCGGAAAAGCAAGGATTGTGCACGTACTCTGATTGTACGAGTAACGTGAACGCCATGTACGCTTCATGAGTGCGGTAAGCCTTCAGTTGCGTGCTGTATGCTTTATGCGGTGATGCACACGCTTCCTGAGGGTGTCCACTGCGGTAGCACAACATGTCCTTCATATATGCACTCGAGGCGGCCCTGCTCGCTATGGCCCGAATGTGTCCCTCCCCGCCGCTCCTTACTGACATCCTGTTGTGGTTATATCATAGGTATGGCGAACCCAAGTACCCTCTACCCCGCAAAGTCATCACGCGGGGTCTCACGCAAGAAGTCGTACTCGAACTCCGCCCACCGTCCTTCAAGGTGCATTTACTCATTCCAACCAGCATACCCGGTCAAGCTGTGCCCGCCAAGGAGGTTACGGTTTCCTCCACAGACAAAATCCGTGACGCACGCCTCGCCTTTGCCACAGCCGTCAGCGCTCAGAAGGCTACGGCAGGAAACTTCCGCGTATGGAAGATAACTGCAGAGGCGTCCTCAGATCAGCTACTATTCCCTGCTGACGTCTTGCGCACATGCGGCGCATCTCTTCTCGAAGACGGCGAGAGCACCGTGGGAGACGAGCTCGTGGACTCCAGCGAAGTCTTCGTGGTCGAGTTCAAGAACAGGGATAACTGGGTTCTCGATGCTTCGACGGTCGCCCCGCCACTCAATGGCGCACCTGTGCCAGCTGCTCCCCCGCCGCCCCCGCCCACACAACCAGGACCGCTCTTTGGCGAAGGGTCCGATTTCTTCTCCAAGCTACAGCAGATGACTCCGCCCGTGACCAACACGACTACCACATCGGCCTTCAAGGCGAGTCTTAGCAATGCTCTTACCAAGGCTGGACCATCCGCTCGACCGAAACCGCAGCGTGAACCAGGCACACTGGGTCTTGGCAACATGTACGTCGTCTCGTTTGGTAAGAACGGTGGTGTACTCACATTCGTGCAGGGGGAACACTTGCTTCATGAACTCGGCCATCCAATGTCTGGCGCACACGAGGGAGCTCATGGACTATTTCCTGACCGGGGTCTATCAGAAGGAGCTCAACCCGGACAACCCGCTCGGGATGCACGGCGCGGTCGCGCAAGCCTTCGGCGCGCTCATGTCGCGCATCTGGGATCCTGAATCTAGCATGTCCTCGTACACGCCGCGTGAATTCAAGCAGACTCTCCAGCGCTTTGCGCCGCAGTTCAGCGGTTACCAGCAGCATGACTCGCAGGAGCTCGTCGCGTTCCTGCTCGACGGCCTCCATGAGGACCTGAACCGTGTGCTGAAGAAGCCGTATGTGGAGAAGCCCGACTGGGAGGGCGGCGGCGACAAGGAGCTCGTGCAGCTCGCGAACACCTCGTGGGACGGCTACATGCAGCGCAACGACAGCGTCGTCGTCGATCTGTTCCAGGGCCAGTATCAGAGTACGCTAGTGTGCCCGGAGTGTTCGAAGGTACGGCATCCGTTTCTGACAATTCATTCCATACCTACTGACATGAACAACACAGGTTTCCATCACGTTCGATCCATTCATGTACCTCACGCTCCCTCTGCCCGTGCAGAAGAAGTGGCACCATAACGTCCTGTACATTCCCTGGGACTTGGAGAAGCCCCACGTCCGGGTATGCATTCTGTATGCAGATGTACCATGGGGTATTGACCGATCTGACTAGGTGCCAGTAGAGCTGAACCGACATTCGAGCTTCAAGGATGTCCGTCAGCTGCTAGGACGCTGGATGGGCGCCGACCCTGACAACGTAAGGCATATCCAGGTCATTTCCTATTCTCCGGAGCTAACCTGGTCGTCGGCCATGTTCAGCTGCTCACGCTCGAGGTCTTCAGTCATCAGTTCTACAAGAATCTCGATGACACCGTCGTCTGTGAAGACATGGCGGACAGCGACGTGATCGTGTGCTTCGAGCTGCCTTGCAATGCCCAGCAGAGCAGGACGTACAAACCGCACCCAGACGACCCGTTCATCGTGCCGGTCTTCCCTTGCGAGAATGCCCCTGCACGGCCTTCGTACAGGTCCGGGCCGAGTCTCTTTGGCTACCCGTTCGTCACGGTCATCAGTCAAGAGCAAGCGAAGGATCCCGAGGCGATCTACGACACCATCGTTTCGCGCTTGCAGCGCTGGACTGTTCATGCACGCGACCTCTCTACTTGGGAGGCGGGCCCGGCAGACGACATGGAGCCCGTCCACATCCCTATCTCCGGTCCTCCTGTTGTGGACTCTGTCACCGAGATCAAGGAGAACGGTGAGGTTGTGACCGTGGAGGAGGCCATTCCGGAGGAGGGCGACATCGCTGACGAGAAAGCGGCCGTCGTCCGCCAGGCCGACGAGGACGAGGACATGAGCCTGGACGAGGGCGTGCCCCGCAAGGTCGGCTTCAAGCGCGACCTCTTCACGATCCGCATCCAGAAGTGCGAGCAGGCGTACGGCGTCGGGCACAGCTCGTTCAACAACCACACGCGCTTCGAGACGTGGGAGCAGCGCGCGGGCGCGAAGAGCGGGCTGCTGCTGCGCCCGAACGACGCGTTCTTCATCGAGTTCGACGACGGCGTGAAGTCGTACTACTTCGGGGACGAGCGCAACAGCTGGGAGTACGCGCTCTGGAACCGCTGGGCGGAGTTCGTGCACCCGGAGCTCGCGGCGTCGCGCGCGTCCGCGTCCGCGCAGAAGACGAAGGGCATCACGCTGCAGGACTGCCTCGACGAGTTCACGAAGGAGGAGAAGCTCGGCGAGGACGACCTCTGGTACTGCCCGAGCTGCAAGAAGCACCAGCAGGCGACGAAGCGCTTCGACCTCTGGAAGGTGCCCGACGTGCTCGTCGTGCACCTCAAGCGCTTCAGCAACTCGCGCATGCTGCGCGACAAGATCGACACCTTCGTCGACTTCCCGATCGAGGGCCTCGACCTCACGGAGATGGTCGGCGAGCGCATCGTGGGCAAGCGGCTGCGGGAGGCGGGCGAGGATGTCAAGTCGCTGGGTCTGAACGACCTGGACGAGCCCCTGATGTACGATCTCTTCGGTGTCGACGAACACTTGGGCGGGCTCGGCGGGGGTCACTACCGCGCGTATGCTCTAAACCACGTCACGGAGAAGTGGTACCATTTCGACGACTCGTATGTGACCCAGTCAAGACCCGAGGCGGCGGTGGTAAGTGGTCGTCCATGTACTGCAGATTTCCGGAACACGCTGACACACCATTTGCAGAACTCGAACGCATATCTGCTATTCTACAGACGGCGCACTCAGAGTCGTCCGCTCGGCGGTAAGAGCCATGTTAAGATCGAACAGGCTCGTGAACTAGCCCAAGCACAGCACAACGCCGTCCATCAAGAGGACGTCCAGCTCCCCACCCCTCCCAGTGACGGGTCCCTCTCTCGTGACGAGCCGTCCCTCTCCAGCATTGCACCTACAGTCCTCGATTGGCCCACCCCGAACTCGTTAGGCGGCTCCTCTCCTGCCTCGTCACCTCTACCAATCGAGGATCGCCCTCCGAACTTCGACGACGCTCTCCTGGACCCAGTAATGCAATCTTCGCTCGGACTTGGAGAGCTCCCCCTGGTCGCAGGGGAGCTCGAGCTTCCCGATCCGCTCGCCCCCGGTTCCCCGTCCTCCGTCGACGCGGAGCCGGATCTCGAAGACATCGACGACGCGGACTCGCCGTTCTACCAGCCCGATGGTGAGGGCGACGACGAGTACAACGTCAGCCAGGACTTCTCGCAGGACTCCGTGCGGCTGCGCAACGCGGTGTTCAAGCGCGACGGGTCTGCCGAGGAGGACGACCCGGCGGACGTGCTGATGACGCCCGCCGAGTCCGAGCTGGACGAGACGGAGAGCGCTGCGCACGAGATGTCGGACGATCCCCCGACGGTGGACACAAAAGGCGCGACGGCATGAGGACGGATCCCACGTTCGTTCAGGAGAGGACAAGAGGAGAAACGTGTGTACATTGGCTGTAGATAGCTAGAGCCCGATAATCCGTACGTCGTAGAACGGCAAGCAAGCATGTAATTTCAATCGCAATCTGTAAGCATTCGCATCCTGTAGCCTTAGATCGCGGCCAGAGCGCAGGCCCCTCGGTCGGGGCAAGTCTACCTGGGGTCTCCGAGACGTTCTCATTTGAACGATAGCGTTCTTTTGCTCGCGGCTGTGTCTTCCAGCCGAGGTCGCTCTGCGAAACGAAGCTTGTGCAGCCTCTGCCTGGCAGTGCGCCTGAGTTGACGAGGCCAAATATACGACTCGTACACAGCCATGATCGCGACGCGTCTGGGCCGTCCTGCAGCCTCTCCGAACGATCCCGCGGCTCCAGGTCATCAGGGCAGGCGTGAGCTCGATGCCGGACGAGCGGCATGCCACATCCGTCGGCATACGGTTGGCTCGTCCCGCCGCTATATAGGGAAGGGCCCGGGCGACCACCACAGTCGCTGCGGTCATTCCTGGCCCTCAGAGACTATCTCTCTTACCATCACCACCACATAGAACATGTCCGTTCCATGTACGTTACCACGCTTCTCATCTGCGATTGTCAAGTCAGTCCAGCTAACACTTGGTGCAGCTAAACATTTCCTGAACAATCCGGAGACGCTCGTCGTCGACTCGCTTCACGGCCTCTGTACATTGAACCCTCAGCTCGCTTTCGATGAGGAAAACAAAGGTACAAGAACCTCCTTAATACATACATTGCAAGGCCGCTGATGTATGCATTACGCTGCGATGTGTAGTCGTGTACCTCAACTCCCAGGATCGCTCAAAGGTCGCGCTGATCTGCGGTGGCGGATCCGGCCACGAACCTGCCCACGCCGGGTTTGTAGGTAAGCTCAATGGACCCTGTGTGTGTCCCTCTTACTCGATTTTGACTATTTCATGCTTCAGGGGACGGGATCCTCACCGGTATGCAGCTCGAGAACCTGATCGTACACGCGCCCGACGGCTAATCCAAACTCGGCTGTAATCTAGCTGCCGTATGCGGAAGTATCTTCGCCTCTCCTAATGCGAGCCAGGTTCGCAGGGGCATCGATCTCGCTGAGAACGAGAAGGGGTACGTACACGTTCGCAGGAAGAGTACACGACAACTTCTGACGTGCTGATTACCTCTTAGAACCGTGATCATCGTAAAGTACGACTCTTATCTCACTGACTCCACGCCGATCCTCACGTCAGGTTAGGAATTACACCGGAGATATCCTTAATTTCGGCCTTGCGAAGGAGCAGTACGCCGCTCAGCACCCCGACAAGGCCGATCGCGTGAAGTTTGTTATCGTGGGCGAAGACGTCGCCGTTGGCAAATCACAGGGCAAGATCGTCGGTCGCCGGTAAGAACTCTGCTCTCATTCGCTGCGGACACATGGAATTGATACATCTGCAGTGGTCTCGCCGGGACGGTGCTTGTGTACAAGATCGCCGGCGCCCTGGCGAAGCGTGGTGCTAGCCTTGACGAGGTCTACTCGACTGCTCAATGGGTCGCGTCCAACGTTGGCACCATTGGCGTAGGCTTAGAACATTGCCATGTGAATTCCACTTGTGTCCCTCTACCATGCGGCGCATTCTCATATTCGGATGACCACCTTAGGTCCCGGGAACTGCTGCGGGAGAGTCCCACTTGGGCCCCTCCGAAATTGAGATCGGTATGGGCATCCACAACGAGCCTGGCCACCGCCGCCTGTCCCCTGTTCCTGCCTTGAAGGACCTCCTCCCACAACTCATTGAGTTCTTGACGGTCACAACCGACCCCGAGCGCTCTTTCCTTCCGTTCAAGAACGACGGAAGCGACCGGGTGGTGCTCCTGGTCAACAACCTCGGCGGTGTGAGCGAGCTTGAGCTGACCGGTGTCGTCGGCGAGGCTCGCCGTGCTCTCGAGGCAAAAGGCGTGAAGATCGAGAGGGTGATAGCCGGCACGTTCATGGCAAGCTTCGCCTTCTCCAGTTTTTCGAACCAGTAACTTATCTAGGTTTAGACGAGCTTGAACATGCCCGGCTTCTCGATCACGACGCTACTCCTTCCATCCGAGTCTGGATCCGGCATCCCAGACAGCTCCCTCATCCTTTCCCTCCTCGACGAGCCCTCTAACGCCCCCGGATGGAAGTGGGCATCCGGCACCGTCCCCCCAGCCGCCGACCAGATTGCCTCGGGCGCGAAGCGGCAGACAAGTGCCGTGTCGCAAGAAAACCTCGTCTCCATACGCGCAGAGAACACGCAATCGTTCAACGCCGCGGTCGAGCGCGCTTGCAACGCGCTCATCGCCGCCGAGCCCGAAATCACGCGCATGGACAACATCGCGGGAGATGGCGACTGTGGGTTGACGCTCAAGGCCGGTGCATCTGGTGCGTACACCCCTCCCTGTCCCTGTCCCGATAGAGTTTCCCCGAGCTGATCGCCGGCCGGTGCTCGATACATAGCTGTGCTCAAGGGCGTGAAGGAGGGCCGCATCTCGGGCGACGACGTCCTCAGATCCGTGATCGCCATCGCGCAGGTCGCGGAAGAGGAGATGGGCGGCACCAGCGGCGCCCTGTACTCGTGCGTCTCCTCACCCTGCATCCATCTATTCTCCCACTGACGCTCGCCCAAACCTTGCAGCATCTTCTTCTCAGCTCTCGCTCAGGGCCTGCAAGCGAACCACGGCGGGGCGTCGACGCTCACCCCCGCGCTCTGGTCCGCCGCGCTCTCCTCCGCACTGACCAAGCTCTACACATACACACGCGCGCGGCCGCCGTCACGCACGCTCGTCGACCCGCTCGCGACGTTCGTCGAAGCGCTCGCGAAGGCGCAGGGCGCGGACGTCGCGGCCGCCGCGAAGGCCGCGGGCGACGCCGCGCTCGGCACGCGCGACCTCGAGGCGAAGGCGGGCCGGAGCGCGTACGTCGAGGGCGACCGGTTGCGCGAGGAGCGCGTCCCCGACCCGGGCGCGTGGGGCGTGAAGGTCATCCTCGAGGGCCTGCTCGGGCAGTGAGCGGGCTCTGCACGTGGGTGCATGCTGTATCGTTAGAATGTGAAGATTGGATAGGAAAGCTGTTGTAGGAGTAGCCGTTGTCCTTGTAGCAGCATATGAATGTTACTGTATTGTGAATGCCTCCGGTGGTCCAGCCCATGCGTCCCCGATCTTGGTCCCTATTCAATTCCACCGAGGGCATGAGGGCCATCGGCGATCTTCGTGATGACGAGCTCGGAAACCTCGATCCTTGTTACCCCGCCGGACGTTGTAGCGAGACTAATTCCGCGATATTTCCCCGGTCAACAACTAATGCGGAATGGAATGTTCTCAGCTATGGTAGGATGGTACCGTTAGGATAGAACGTCCAATACCGTCCATTGATTCAAATTGCAAGAACACTTGTCATATATTCTCCGAGCTCTGCAACCGTGCAATACACGTAAAACGAGTAGTATTTCGAGAAGTATGGGCCTTGCTACTGGCAGCGGACCGTACGCTCACCGTCGTCCAAAGCCTGACAAACGCACCGCTCGGCCTCGGGGATCATCGCACCACCTCCTCACGCATCCCAAAGCAGCCCGGCCCCCTGAAACTTGAGTCGCACAGCCGACCGCAAGTGCATTCCCCAGCAACGGTACCAGGACCGCCGCCCGATGCGTCGCGACCCCCTCGCAGCTGACCGCCGGAGCGCGTGGGTCGCGAGGTCAGCAGGTCGCGCCGATCGACGATCGAGGCGAGCTTGTTTGCGCGCCGCTGGGTGCTGGGACGGCCTAACGGGGTATGGCTAACGCGGCGTCGGTATGCGGAGACGTCCACGGCTCGGTTCGTTGTGGTATGGTTGCCGGGCGTCGCGAGCGATCGTGGCCTCAGAGCGCGGGTGTACCGCTGGGTGCGCGGAGCGCAGTCTGGGGTTCTGGTGTGGTGTGTGGTGTGCGGTGCATTATTAGGGGTAGTCAGAGTAGCGATTCTGCGGCGATTCAGGGTGGATTCTGGGAAACGATTCTGAACACGATTCTGGTCTTAGAATCGCGATTCTGGCAGAATCGAGCAGAATCGTCGAAGCGGCTCTGGAGGAGCTTCTGCAGTCGGAATCGCGATTCTGACCGCCGCGATTCTGCGCTGCCCTCTCTCACCCCTGATTTCGGTCCACATAAGACACCTTATCTGTGCAAAACATCGACGAGAGCAGCGAGACGACCGCGGTTTTCCGCCTCCCTCGAGCGCCTCCGCGCGCGCTCACGAGCGCCGTCGGCGTTGTGCCAGGTTGTACCATCCTCTATGGCATCCCGGCTTAGAGATAGTCGGTTTCAAGTGTTTTCCCATGTACCCGCATGCTATTTGTTATGAACTGTGTCAAAGTTTCCGCAGAATCACGCGGTTGTGCTTTTTGAGGGAGTTTACAACATTTCGGAGGTTGCAGAGTGCTCCAGAATCGGGCTCAGAATCGGATTTACAGGCGGGGTGTTCAGGGTAGGGCTCGATTCTGAGACGATTCAAAATTCAGAATCTCTACTGAATCTTTGCAGAATCGATGCAGAATCGAGCACTCTGACTACCCCTATTGTCGGCCAAGCTGTAGACACTGCCCACGTCAAGTAGCTGAGCACCCCGAGCTCACTGACGGGCGATGATGGGCTGAACCTGGAGATCGGGGACCGGCACCACTAGTGCGGCGTACAAGCTATGAGACGTGCGACCACATACATAGGGGCCCATGACGGTGGTGGGTCTTCTGACCGGCGGTGGGATGAGTTCAACGGCCGCGGCGGTTACGGCGGCGGCCTCTTCTTTGTCACGGCAAGTCCTATGGTACCACGGCCGGTAGCCGATGGGGATCCACGGGGAACAGAGGGTGTTCGAAGCGGTTCGGGAGGGATGCGAGTAAGCCGGAGGAGAGCTGGAGACATGGGAATGGCGGGTACGTCGAGCCGGAGGTTGAGTGGGGACAAGTGCACCCCGACGAGTCCTCAACGTCTCAGGCTCTACGCAGCGTTTGTGAGCCAAGGCGCACCAGCGAGAAAAAACAAAACGGTCCAGACCTCCATTCAGTTTCCAGAGCAGCACTCGGTGACTCGCAGCGCACATCGCGCGGCGCACACGATCTGAGCCTCGGCCGAACACAGATCGCCCCAGACAAAAACACGTGTGACCGCGATCGGGCCCGCCACCACCACCCACCCACCGCACCCACCACGCCGTGCCTGATCGGCGCGCGCCGTATCCTGGCCCAGCGTCGGCTGAGCGAGGACCAGCGGTGTGTTGATGCGCCGCCCTCGGGCTCGGGGTGGACGGCGGCTGGCTCGTACGCTGGCAGGCACCGCAACCGTGTGGTGGCCAACCACGCCCTGTGAGTGATGGAAAATATCGTGAAGGGCGCGGCGTGCCAGGGCGAGGTGCAAACGACTCACATCGACTGGCGCGCTGAGGCTGAGGCTAAACCTGAGGAGAACGCGCCTCCGCGTTTTCTCTGGCCGCACGCCGAAGATGGAAACGCGAAAGCAAACGCGAAAGCACGATCGCGCGCCGTCGGCCTGGCAGGCCTGCGCGTGTGACCGTCGGCGACCTGACGGTGGCAGATGAGGGCGCAAAAATGCGCCGCTATGCCCGACGCGATCGTAGCATTGACAGGATGTCTCGAACTTCGACGCACCTGCGGCTGAGGAGATTTCGCCTCTGGCCAACCGCGAACGCGAGGAACGTACGACACGAACACGAACATCGGGCACGGGTTCGGTCAGCTTACGTCCTGCTCGGCACGCACAGCGCCGCATCAGCGCGGTGGGAGCGCACCAAGGTGAGGGTCAGGGCATGCCTTGCCTCATCCAGCCGCGCGCGGACGCGTTTTCAGAGCGTCGTGCCCGGAACGGAAACCGTCCACTCCCTAGGCGCGAGGGGGTCAGGACTCAGTGATGGCGATATCTGCGAAGCACGAATTCGAAGCGGGCGGACTTTGTCGTCGTTGCCACCAAAGTCTGACACTGACGGGTTGGCGAGATGGCCGTGAGTCCAATTCTCAGGGCAGGCTATGTAGGGCAGGCTAGGGACGCGCATAATCGAGATGCACAGATCCGGAGGGAGGGAGACTGCGACTGAATGGGAATGCGCGCTCAGGCGGGCTCCCACTGCTGAGTACTCAAGAGTACTCAGCGTTTACGTGACCGCCGCGTCAAGACAGGCAGCCGTCACCGACATCAGCCGGCGGGATCTGCGCTACTCAGTGCTTCGCACTGCGGAGGCGTGCGGGACCGCATGCTTCATACCCACAAGCGCGGACGCTCGTGAAAAACGAACTCTCGAAAGCCAGAACGTCGACGTATGTACGTGAGCGAAAGCACGGGCGTGGCCAATACGCAACTGATGCGTGGAGCACGGACTTCGCGCGCGGAGGCAGTAGAAGACGCATCGGGGGCGAGAAGGGGAGAGATGGCTTCGAGAAGGCGGGCGGGTGGGGATAGACGTGCAAGGGCCTTCTGTTACATGCGTCGAGCCGGCGCGGCTGCGCGTCCGGCCGTCCGAAGCCTGCGTTATCGTTGTCTACACGTTCCGGGTCTCCCATGCCCATGGGCGGAACGACATGCGAAGTTGGGCGTAGGATTGCGTCTCCGGCGGGTGGAGCCTGAGTGCGCACGCCGTTTCGGCTATGCGAGCGGACGTCGTCCGACGGAGGCCGAGATATGATGACGGCGAATGTCCCGCTGGACGTTGGGCCTGAGGATGCGCTGACGGCATGCTTACAAGCTCTTCATCATTGTCATGACGCGCCTGTGCCCCTGGAGGCGGAGGACACCACCGTGCACCTTCAAACCGACGGTCAGCGCACAAACAAACCTGGCAAACGACTGATTCAAGCTCACCGAGCGCAAACAACCACACAGCGCGCCCCGTGGGGTCGGCGGCGGGACGTCCGACAGCCTCGTCCGGGGGACCTGGGGTAACGCGCCTTCCCCGCCCGCCCGCGGGCCCCGACCCCCACCACCGGCACAAAGTCCGCCCAGCGCACGCCGCCCGGGCGCTGGCAGGCCAAGGAACGCGACCCACCTCTGGCCGCGTTCTCGCTCGCCCTCCAGAAGCCCAAGGCCGCTGCGGGGAGCCTGGGGCATCAGCACGCCCGCCGCCACGATCTCCTCGCGCCCGCCTGTCCCGTCGAATCAGGGGCGGGCGGACTGTGGGGGCGCGCTGCGAAAAGAGCGGGCGATGGCCGCGATAGGACATGGCGCGCCGAGCGACGCGCGCCGTTCCCATCGCCCATGGGGAAGAAGCTGGACTTGGAAGATGGCAGCCTGGGGTTTTGGAAATGCGGGCAGCGGATGGCGGGGGCGCCATCAACCGGGGTGTGGGCAGCGTGTTCGGCGTGCGGGGTGCGGTGCGGGGTTCGGGATCGTTACGTCTGGTGTGCACAGAGCCATCAACGGCAGCTCATTGTGCGGGTGAATGGGCGGGCGGGTGAACTCACGTCGAATTCGGATTTGCGCATGCGGGGGGCGGGTGCGCCGTTTGCGGCGATATGCAGCGGGGTGCGGCGGTGGTGGCGTTGGTTGGACACTCATCCAGGACGTCTGACAGCGCCCTCGTCGTCCGCATCCGGACGCCGTGCGGGGGACGCGTCGGCGTGATCGGGCTCTGTCACGGCCAGATGCAGACCCGCCCGGGATCGTGCCTTGCCCCGGCGCAGCGGGCCCATCGCAGCGTGCACGTCGGCCCACCGCCCGACCTCTGCATCGCGCGTTGCATGCAGCAAGCAGAAACGGAGGAGAGAGCGCACGGTCGAGGAGAAGGTCCGGGAGGCAGCGCAAGCTCGGCCGCGCCTTCGATGCGCCGGAGCGCCGGAACCGCCGGGAATGGCAGAATGCAGAATTCGAACGTCGCGGCGAGCAGTGGGCGCACGACTCGGGGCGGAGCTCGAGCGCGCACGTCGCAGTTGCTGCTCAACATTCCTGCGGAAACTCCGCCGCCGCCGATCGCCCGCATCCGGCGGCACGTCTGCGACCATCCTCGCCGCCCGCGGCCGCATCGAGCGTGCACGAACACGCCGCTCGCATCCATCTGGCGAAAGCAGACGGCAGAAGCGGGGCCGTGTATGTAAAAGAAGGAGCGAGGATCAGGGGGCGCAAAGCATCGATGAGAATGACGCAGAGGGCAAGCGCGTGTGCTTCTGCGCCGACGCGGGTGACGTCTGCTCGACGCGCGGTGGCGCTGGCGGTTGGCCGACGCTCGGTGCGCGCGTAACGCTAGAGACAGGGCCCCCGCCACACGCCACCAGCCCTTCCCACGCACGTCGGGCGCGGCGTGCCTCGTTACCCCCGTCACGCCGCGTAACACAACGTAACACCTCGGTCCCGGGCGCGCTGCGGCGGCTCGAGACTCCTTCCGCTCCCCGAGCGGCCAGGGCGATACCCAACGCTAGCTCCGTCCAGCGTTCCAGCGTCGGGCGGATGCACGCGAAACCTCCGACGACACAAAGCTCCGGCTGTCCCAATCCTCCCTTCCGCGGGGCGGTGCAGGCGAGAACGAAGCCTGCCACGGCCACGACGCCCGAGAACACTCCCTATTGTCCACCCCTCCGAGTCCGAGCCCGTTTCACTTTTCGCTTCCAGAGTGGCCCCGGAGCTCGCGCCGGCACCCGGGTCTGCCCTGGACGGCCCAGATGCACACGCCGTCGTTTCCACGCAGGCCTCCCCGGTGCGGCTAAACGGAACCCAGGCGAGTTGACAGTCGGCATTCGGGCTCGCGGTGGATGGTGATCGCGGGCTGAACCCATCCCCGGCCGCCATCCTGGGGGCGGGCAGCGCGCACGACAGCGGGTGGCGGCAAGGGCGGGGCTCGGCTTGGCACGATGGCTTTTTTTTCGAGGATCGGCCCCGCGCGCTTGCGGCCTGGGGCGGGCGCCCAGGCGGGTCGCGCAGTTCTCCCAACCTCCAGAGGCGGGCGCGGGGCGCAGCGATCGGGGCTCGGTCGGGAGGCGCCAGACACTGACAGGAACGGGGGTGCGGGTCATGTGCTGCGTCTGGCGTCGCGCCTGCCCAATCAGCGCGCTGCATTTCTGTTCCGGTCTCTCGGTTGCGCTGGAGGTTTGAAGGAGGCGGAGGCCGATGGTGAATTCGCTCGGATGCGTGCACGCGAGCGAGGACGCGGGCCCGCTGGGGGGCGAGAAGAGAAGCCTGGGATGCGTCCGGGGATGCGGGGGGAGAAGAGGCTCCCCCGGGCGGGGCTGGTTCTGTGCGGGGGCGGGGCGGGAGGGAGGCTCAGATTTTGCAGGCCCATCGCCCGCAAATGGCAGGGGGAGGGTGCCTGGCGGGCGCCTGGGCGGGGGAGATCAGATTTGGCTGATGGAGGCCGCATGGGTCGGGTGTCCGGATTAGGGCGGGGACTTGGATCACTCTCGCCCCGTCCGAGTCGCCTCGCGTATAAAATGCAGCCCCCGCCTTCGTCCATTTCCCAGTGGTCTGTTCTTCCCCACTTCCCCCCGTCCCCACCCCCGCCCCCACACGCGTTCTTCCCCGCTCTTCCCTAACGCGTATCGTCAACAATGGCCGGTGGTCCAGCTATGACCGGCGAAGGCATCGGTGCCTCCGCCCCCAAGAACAAGCTCGCGGGTATCCTCATGACCGCCTTCGCCGCCTTCGGTGGTATCCTCTTCGGTTACGACACCGGCACCATCTCCGGTATCATCCAGATGGACGACTGGCTACGGACGTTCGCCGACCCCACCACGGACCTCGACGCGCACCCCCTCGGCTACTTCCTCCCCTCCAACAAGGAGTCGCTCGTGGTCTCTATCCTCTCCGCCGGTACCTTCTTCGGTAAGCACTCCTTCTTTCTCGAGTACTCGCGCATCACGCTAACAATCCTCCAGGTGCTCTCCTCGGTGCTCCCGCTGCTGATATCCTTGGCCGTCGCCTCGGTATCATGTGCTCCTGCCTGGTCTTCTGCGTTGGTGTCGCCCTCCAAACCGGCGCGCCGAACATGGCCACCTTCGTTGTTGGCCGTGTCTTCGCTGGTCTCGGTGTCGGTCTCGTCTCCACTCTCATCCCCATGTACCAGTCCGAGTGCTCGCCCAAGTGGATCCGTGGTGCCGTCGTCTCCGGCTACCAGTGGGCCATCACCATCGGTCTCCTCCTTGCTGCCGTCATCAACAACGCGACCAAGGACCGCCAGAACCACTCGGCATGGCAGATCTCCATCGGCATTCAGTTCATCTGGGCGTTCATCCTCTGCGCCGGCATGTCCTACCTCCCCGAGGTAAGCAACGCGCTCTCCTGCTTGATTGGTCATATGCTGACAGCCTCGCGCAGTCCCCTCGTTGGTTGGTGAAGAAGGGCCGGGACACCGCGGCCGCCAAGGCTCTCGCGCGTCTCACGTCGCTCGACCCCCAGGACCCCGAGGTCGAGACTGAGCTCAACGACATCCGCGTCGCCCTCCGCGAGGAGGAGGAGCTCGGCGAGTCCTCATACCTCGACTGCTTCAAGTTCTCGCACAACAAGATCGCCCTCCGCACGCTCTCCGGCATCTTCATCCAGGCGTGGCAGCAGCTCACCGGTATCAACTTCATCTTCTACTACGGCACGACCTTCTTCAAGAACGCCGGCATCGCGGACCCCTTCCTGATCACGATCGCGACGAACATCGTCAACGTGTTCATGACCATCCCGGGCATGTGGGGCGTCGAGCGTTTCGGCCGTCGGTCTCTCCTCCTCTGGGGCGCCGCGCTCATGTGTGTCTGCGAGTTCCTCGTCGCGATCATCGGCGTCACCATCTCCGTCGAGGACCAGGCCGGCCAGAAGGCGCTCATCGCCCTCGTCTGCATCTACATCGCCGGCTTCGCGTCCACCTGGGGCCCCATTGCTTGGGTTGTCACCGGTGAGATCTTCCCGCTCGCGATCCGTGCGAAGGCCATGTCGCTCTCCGTTGCCTCCAACTGGTACGTTCTTACCTCTCACCCCGCCCGCACCCGAGCAGCTGCTGACCATCCCCTGCAGGCTCTGGAACTTCGGTATCGGTTACGCCACCCCCTACCTCGTCAACACGGGCCCGGGCAACGCCGGCCTCGGCGTCAAGGTGTTCTTCATCTGGGGTTCCACTTGCCTCGGGTGCTTCATCTTCACCTACTTCTGCATCCCCGAGACGAAGGGCCTGTCGCTCGAGCAGATCGACCTGCTCTACCAGAACTCGACGCCGATCACCTCCGCGCGCTACCGCACCGAGCTCATCGCGCAGGACCTCCACGTCTCCGACTACAAGGGCGCGACCGAGTCCCGCCACGACGACAAGGGCTCCGCCGAGAAGGTCTAAAAGCCCTCTCCCGCATACCCCCTTCCCGCTCTCCCGCCTCTTGTACTCTCCCCACCCATCCCCATCCCCATCCCTGGTCGTGCCTTCCTGTTCGACTATCTTTATCCCCCCGGGCGTTGCATGATCCCCCACACGCCGCCTGCGCCCCCCGCCCCACCCACCCCATCTCACGAACGACGACTGCGTAGTAATGTGTAATGATACTTCACGAGCGGCGGCTGTGCTCTTTCTCGATTCCACGTCTCCTCCCCGATCCCCTGCATTGGATGTCTTCCCCTCCCCCTCTCGAGTCCCCGGGCCGGTGCACCGCACCCCGCATAGCATAGCTGTCCCGCGCGCACGGACGCACTGCGCTGGTACTGTACCTCGACTAGTCGCCCGCCGGCTGCAGCGGTTATGGTATTGTACGATACGATCAATATACGGCGTTGTCTTGCTATCTCATGTGTGAGCGCGTGCGCGATCTCGTCGACAACAGCATCTGCCAGCTTCAAGGTTGTGTCCGGCGAGGTCTTCTGCTTCTTCGCCTCGCCTGGCTTTGATACCTCTACCACTCGCCCAAGCTCTTCGCGTCGCTTCAAAAGAAGCCACATCCACCGGGCGCCTCCGCGCCTTCCCGCCTTCTTTCTTAGCTCGCCGCGAGGCAAGGCCAGGCGGCAAACTCTCCTCGACGCTCGGCACCGGCGGCGGAAGCAGTACACGCACGACCCGGACACACACAGATCGCCCTGGGACCCATATGTACGCCTGTCGTTACGCGTTAAGCTCCAGGCTCAGGCTAGCGTGTGCTATATCCGTCCGTCGCTTGCCCTGGTGGCGGTTTGAAGTTTGAATAGCGCGTCTCGGGCGTCGGCCGCGGGTACCAGGTGATTCGTGGTGGGAGGGACGCAGTGGTCAGTTGGTGAGTAGTTGTAAATATGGTATGTGTGTGTCTTGACATCGGAGTGAATTGGGCAGGGATGACATGACTGATGGGATGGGCGCAGCAGTTCCTCCAGCGCTATGGCGATGATGTTGGATTCGCGCTGTCACTGACACTCCAGCCTCCTGCCATCACCCACCGGTTGGGCATGAAGACCACCGACTCAACTTGAGAAGGAACACAGCGGAGGCTACCTGACTGTCAGTACATCGTTGGTCTCCTCCGCCATCGGCTGCATCTAACCCTTGCTTCGTACAGGCACCATCGTCACAGCATGTGGCTGCTCAACACAGAAGATGGCACTTTCCATTACATCGACAGGCCGCGCGAGCACCGCTATGCGATCCTCTCGCACGTCTGGGACCTCACGGGGGAACAGTCCTTCCAGGACCTCCTCGCCCTCCAAGCGGACGCCTCCCGGAAGAAACCGCTCCTCAAACGCTGCCTATCCGCCCTCACTCCAACAACCTCCGAGGCCGGCACCGCGCTCACCCGCGCCTCCTCAAAGATCCGCGGGTGCTGCGCGCTCGCGCTCCGGCACGGCTACCGCTGGGTGTGGATCGACTCGTGCTGCATCGACAAGACGAGCAGCAGCGCGCTCTCCGAGGCGCTCAACTCGATGTACGAGTGGTACGCCGCGGCGGACGTCTGCTTCGCGTTCCTCGCGGACGTGCGCGCGGGCGACGACCCGCGCCTGCGCGACGCGCGCTTCCGGCGCAGCCGCTGGTGGACGCGCGGCTGGACGCTGCAGGAGCTCATCGCGCCCGCGACCGTCGTCTTCGTCTCGGCCGAATGGCGGCTCATCGGGACGAAGGCGAGCCTCGCGGACGTCGTGGAGGAGGTGGCGGGCGTCGAGCGCGCGGTGCTCACGCACGAGAAGTCGTTGGATGCGGTCAGCGTCGCGCAGCGCATGTCGTGGGCGGCGAAAAGGCAGACGACGCGTGTGGAGGACAAGGCGTACTCGCTCTTTGGCATCTTTGGCGTCAACATGCCGACGGTCTATGGTGAGGGCGCGAGCGCGTTCATCCGCCTGCAGGAGGAAATCCTCAAGCAGGTTCCGGACCAAAGCATCTTCGCGTGGGGACCGGTCCTCCATCACGACGCCGTCCTGTTCGAGAACTTGGTACCCGACTCTGTCAGCGACGACGGTCGCTACTGGCAGTCCAGAAATCTCTTCGCGTGGTCGCCGGACGCGTTCGTGAACTCTGGAACAATATCCTTCATCCCCCCGGAGGTCTTCGAGGAGCGAGTCGGTGTTCCCTTTGTGCTATCCGATTACTCCATCACCAGCTACGGCATGCGCTCGCGCCTTCCACTCATTCCCATCCACCACGGCTCCGCAAAAACAACGTACCTTGCGCTTCTAGGATGCGAAGACGCGGACGGCCGCGTCATCGCACTTCTACTCTATCCTCAGCCTCAAACGTCTGGTCGCTTCTTCGTCGGACACTACGTCGGACGCCCTCAGGTGCCTCCGAACTCGTACTTCCGCGCCGTCAGCTTGTCCCAGACACGTCTCGAAGAACTAGCAAGCTCTGTCGAGACCGTGGACGTATGCATCCCCTATCGCGCTTCCCTGACGGCACAACGTGCTCCTCTGTCGACTCCGTCCATACCAACCTTCAAGTGCCCGTGCGAGATAGTCGTTCCTTCATGGCTCATCACCGAGCTGGAGAAAGCGGGTTTTACGGCCTCTATGGCTAGCGGAGGGGACGTTCTACACGTCTCGGAGGTCGCCTCGCCGGACAGCCTCGCGCTTTCACTCAAGGCCGCAAACGAGACTATCCACATTCGCATGGGCAGGTGCCCATGCATCGGGCGGTTTCTTTGCGCCTCCGTTACGGGAACATCCCGGAGCACCGCACCCTCAAAGCCTTCCTCTGCGGCGACGCTACTAGGATCGATGGACTCGAAGCTTTCTCTCGAGGCTACAATGAAAGGGGAGCCACGAGACTCACCTCATCGCTGTCCCCAGAACCACGTAGCGACATGGGAAAACCATGCCAAAGCCTTCATTTGCGGAGGGAGGGTCGTCACCTTGACGTTCGACACCTGGATCGCGCGCGCAGACATATACTCCCTCACGATCGAAGTGGGCGCTCTGGATGCGAGTGATCCTTGAACGGACCTACTATCGCGCGTGTCACTTCCAAGGGCCTTCGCGCGGTGTAGGAATGGTAGCAAAGAGCGCTTCGTGCCACCAGTGCAACTCGAACGCTCTTTGGCTGTGTTGCATACGCGTCCAATGTCGTAAGTCCTTTGTCTTGTCGGTTGGATACAAGTACTGATGATGCGTTCGCCTACCAGCCAATCCTCCTCGCTTCGCGTACCCCAGAGCGCCCCGCCTGTTCCAGGAACCAGACATGGTACAGCCCCAGGGGTATATGCGGAGGTCAAACAGCAGGGGCCCTGCACGTGCCAGATCGCTCGCTCTCCCCCAAACCGGCCGTCAGAAAGTTACAAAAGGTGAGCCATCCAGCGCTCCCGGATAGTCAGTGACCTACGGATACTCATCCTCTGCAAGCGACAGCCAACCCATCCCCACCACTCCCGCCCGAAGTGTTGGAGATCATCCTCGTTCATGCGTGGCTCACCCTTCCGCCTTCAAAGCCAGGGGCCCAATGGAAGTTCTTTCGTCACATCTCCCTCGTGAACCATGGATGGTACAACGTCATGCTGCAGGTCGCGCGGAGGGATGTCGTGGTTCGTGTTCTATCCGAAGACGACCTCGCCGCCTACCGTTTCATCGCGGGCCGCTTCTCCTCGTTAGGCCTTCAGGAGCAAACCCCGGTTGACATCGTCGAGGATGAGGGCAATACGCCAGACGCACCGACCGAAGCGGCTGTGTCGCAATCCGAGCCCGACTCTCCATCCTCCCTCCCATCTCCCGAGACGTCCGTCTTCCGATATTCATCCCTCCACCTACAGTTGCCGCCATGCCACACACCCCACTATGTAGCTTCCAAGTACATGGCGCGCCTACGCGACCTCATCGGTGACTGCAAGCGGCTCACCATCAGCATGGCCCCCAACGACATGTCGTTCCTCAGCATCTTCTCACACCACCTCCTCACAACTATCGAGTTCGCGGCATCGCTGCCGTCTCTGATACACCTCGAATTCACCATCCCCCTACACAGCAAGGGGATCAGCAACAAGAGGCGCGAAGAGCCTCGCGCAAGCCTTGAACTTCCCGTCTTCCCCAACGTCCGCTTCCTCCGCTTCACGCAATACCCCTCATGCCCATGCTCTAGGGGCCAAATCAAGGAAAGGGTCGGCCACGGCCCCGGCGGTGCACGCTGCCCCGTCGTCCAGTTCATGGCCCTGTTCCCCGCTGTCGAGCACCTGCACATCGACACGCCGGTCATCCTGAAGTACACGCAGCCGCACCCCGCCCTTCACACGCTCACGCTCGAGGTGCCGTCGCGGGGCACGGGGCAGCAGTCGATCATCGAGTACAACCTCGTGGCTGCGCTCAATCGCGGGCTACTGGGAAGCCCGCGTGCGGGCTTACGGCGGACGGTGGTGTTGAACCCGCCCGGGGCGATAGAGCCGATAGGGTGGGAGATGGCTCGGGCGGCATGCGAACGTCATGGTATCGTGTTGGTGGGACGTTCGTCGAGGCGGTAACGTGTACAGCAGGGCTTCCATTTGACGTCTGTGAGATATCAGTCTTATGTCCGTAATTTCTGGAATATACGCAGTGAACGAGGATGCTCAGCACCACTGCGCCGAACCGGACCGCCTGGTGTCACGGACTCGGGCGGGGTATGGCTGCTGTTTCCGCCTGCTGAACTAATATCCAGACCGATGATCACCCATACGAACTGTAAAGATGTGCTTCCTAAGTGACGTGTACAAGGGTATACTATGCCGCAATAGGGGAGTCCGGCGGATGCTGCTGCGACTGAGGCGTAACCCGCTTCAGCAGCCCTTGCTGGTAGCTCTCCCATGCGCTAATAAGCTGCAACCACCCGTCAGCACACAGGCAATCTCAGAAGAACCATACCAAGCCGCACCTGCTTCTGCCGCGTGATCATGCCCTCGAGGAACGCCTCGAGCGCGGCCTTGAAGTCCTCGACGCGCTCGCGCTCGAAGCGCGCCGTCTCGTGCTTCACAAGCCGCGAGACGTGGTCGAACTCCTGCTTCGCGTCGAGCGCGCGCCGCTCCGCGTCCGCGACGAGCGCGAGCGAGCGGCTGAGCATCTCCGGCCCGAGCTTGCCCTGCGCGCGGTTGTTCTCGTGCGTCTGCTTCGTGCGCTTCAGGTGCGCGTCCGCAGTCTGCCACGCGCCGTACACGCGTATGCGCGAGCTGAATGCGAGCTGCCGGGAGAGCGGTCAGATGGAGATGTCCGCATGTTCGCGTGAAGTGGCACGGGAGAAGCTTACCCGCACGGAGTTGATAAGACGTGTGTACTCGTCGGCTGTGAATCAGCTGTCAATGCCGCCGTTCATGGAAGTAGCGGTATACGGGATATACGGACCTGTGCTCAGGATGGTGATCACATCGTCATTCGCCTGGGAAGACTGCAATTCTTGCGCCTTCCGCTCGACTTCCGCTAGCCCGGACAACGATGCAGATAGCTGCTTCCCGACGTCGCACGCTGCTAGATCTGCTATCGTCTGGGCAAATTCGCCCGCAGCAGCAGCCACATCTGGGTGGAGGGTGTGAGCATTTAGCCATGAAGTGCGCGAACGTAAACGAACTCACCTGAACGTTGTTTGGCTACTCCCTCGATAGCCTTGACCAATCCTCGAAGCTGTGTCTCCAGACTGTCGAGATATGACTTCTGCCTGTCGAACCACTGTCCATAGCGTCAGTACCGTACAACGCTGGTGCATAGTGTGTTAACATACCTCGTCTGTTTCGTGGAACCGGGGACCCGCAATAGTCTGGCCGATAGCCGACATGAGCCCTCCCTTCTCCTGCGCGATCTCCGCCTTCCGGTGCTTGATCTGCAATCACGACAGCTGTCAGCCTACCCCGCACGCAACAAAGACTGTAAGAGAAAGGAATACCCACATCCAGCGAGAAGGTATCGCTCTCCAAGAACAGCTTCAGGTCTGTATCCTTCTGCAGTACCGGGTGGTTGGCGATCTTCTGGATGCACTTCTCGAGCGCGAGCCGGCGCTGCTGGACGAACTCGTTGTCGAACCGGCCGAACGGGTTCTTGTCTGGGACTGGGGGCACGACTACACCGGGGTTGTTCATCGAGAGCGTTTCGTATAGCCACAGGAAGTCGGAATAGCGCCTGAGTACGGAGAAGGTGGATTTCTTGTACATTGGGGAAGTTGTCTGTGGCGGGCTGAGGAAGGTGAACGGACGTAGTAGCAGGGACGGACGTACCTTGGTATGGACGGTGTACATGGTATATGCGCGGATAGGGTCGCCAACCCTCTGCGGGTCGTCCACGGTGATCACAAACACAGGCTGTATGCCGTTCTCCTTCTTCGCCGGTGTCGAGGAACTTGCTTCGGAGGGCTATTTACCATGTTAGAGGGCAATAGTACCGGTAACCCAGCGACCGTCGACTCACCGATGTCGGTACCTGCTCACGCTCCCTAGAAGCCACCCGAGCCGCCATAGTTTGTGCAATTGGCCGGTCATCATCGTCGTCGTCATCCGACACGCTCCTCTCGCGGGTTATGCCTGAAGTCGACCCCGCTCCACCAAAGGTGTGCTGTGAGGTTTGCCATCCTCCGGAGTCTTGCCATCCACCGAGTGCCTCCCCACCTATCGAGAGGCCGGCGACGGAGTGTTCGAACGTGTGCGACGGCTGTGCAAGCGGGTTGTAGGATACAGGCGCAGTCTTGATTGACGCGACATGAGAGGAGGCCAAGGAAGCCGTCGAACCTTGCGAGGTATGACCAGGCAAGCGAGCAGTTGTTGTCGGAGGGCTTATCTTCGGTTCAAGAGGTGGCGTAGCAGCCTTAGCGGGTTGTTCTGGAGGCGGGGTGGGTTCCCTCAGCGGCGGTTTCTGCTCTTCGGGCTCTTCTACGTGCTCCTCCGAGACACTCTCGCGAAAACCACGTGCAATTGGCGAGGTAGCGTTAGTCGTTGGTGTAGAGTCTTGTGTTTCTTCGTCATGGCTGCTCTCCCGTGAGTGGAAAGCGGAATGGTCAAGAGGGTCCGGCGCATGGTCGCGGAAGTCTTGGAATCCGCCGATATCCGCGAACGCGTCGTGCCGGACCGTGTTGAATGCGCTGCTGCCAAAGGCTGCCGCCTCTTCGTTGAAGGACGGAGTGTCCTGACCGATGCTCGCCCACGGGTCTGGAGAGCCGGCCCTAGGTTTCGCGAATGGGTCCTCGAAGGGGTTCGCGAGCACGTCGCGTGAAGGGGCCAAGAGATCATCAAATCCGTCCATAGCGTGCCGGAGTCGTTAATCAGGTACGGTGCTAGCCAGTTTCAGTGTTTGGGTATGGTGCTAGCGGCGTAAGACAGCAGGACGAGAGAGTCAGCGGGTCCGAGTGCTAGAGTGAGGAACAGAGCGTTAGCTCGAGCGCCACGCTGCTTGTCGACGCGAAGTCAGTGCAATGCATACAAGAGATAAGATAAGATTATACATTGCCGATCTAATCTTTTGCGTCGAGGGTGCTTCGGTGGCAGCTCTTACTCAGTCATCCTGCCTACTACGTACAGTACCACACGTACAAAATATTCAGTTTGGGGTTTTGGTGCTCTGTTTTGCCGCAAACGGGGGTATCTGAGTGATGCTGGCATGGTGATTCACGCGTGCCCGCGCGTACCCGCCCGATGTTCTCGAAATACGGCTCGCCACTCGTCCGCATCGCCGCTCTGTGATCCATGTGCTCGACAACGCCGTCAAATAAACAAGGTTGCAGGCACAGTGGTTCACTCTGGGTGCAGCGTTGGTGACAGTCGGCGTCGGGGGCGGGCTCACCCCGCCCGTACACGAGCATCCACACTTCCGCCGCGTGTCCAAGAGGAAGCGGCCTCGGTCCCAGACTGTCTCAGGCTGATCCATTATCAGTGCAGAGGGCCAGGTGAGAGACCCAGAGGTTCCCGCGCCGCTTTCTCCCCCTCTGACACTGAGTTCGCCATGGTCTGCTGGAGCCACGGCAAGACGTATCTCGAGGTATTTGCGCTCAATCGCAGGTGAGTCTCGTGAGATGCGGACTCGAAAACGCCCTACGAGTCAGATGCTCACCCACCGAACTTGCAGGCAACCAGCCGGCGACTCAGCTAATATGCTCGAGGTCGTTTTCTCCTCGTCGCAGCTGTTGCTCCTGCTCGGGATCCTCGTCATCCTCACAGCGAGGGCATACCTGAAGAGGACGGACAAGCGCCTAGCGCTGCCGCCTGGCCCGCAGCCGCTCCCTCTCCTTGGAAACGCGCTCGACTTTCCAAAGAGCCATCTCGGGCGCGAGTTCCGCGCGCTCTCAGAGAAGTACGGTGAGTCGTTATCTCACACTTTCGCCGGCGCAACCCCGCCTAACCGACCGACACGCACCAGGTGATGTAGCCTATCTGAGCGTGCTCGGCCAGTCCGTCATCCTCATCGGTTCATACGAGGCCGCGTGCGATCTGCTCGAGAAGCGGTCGACGAATTATTCGGACCGTCCGCAGTCGGCGATGGTCAAGATGTGAGCCCGCCGCCCACCCCCCGCTTGGCACTGATCCGCCGCTAACCGCCGGGTAGGACGCACCTCGACTGGATATTCGTGTTCAAGGACTACACCGCGGAATGGCGCCGGTACCGGCGCGAGCTGCACCTCTCGTTCGTGCCGGACATGATGACCCGCTACCACTCCATCCAGCGGCGCATCACGCGGGGGCTGCTCCGCAACCTCCTCGACAGCCCAGCCGACTTCTCTGCGCACATCAAGTTGTACGTCCCGCACAACCTACCCTTGTGGCGCGGGCCTGACCCAGCTGACCGATCGCTGCCGCTCCCCAGCTCCTTCGCGGCTGTGGTTCTCCGCATTGTGTACGGCCTAGACGCCGAACAAGGCGAGCGGAAGTACTACAAGCTGGTGGAGAGGCTCGCGACGATTGCGGAGGACATCAGCACGCCCGGCCGCCACCTCGTCGAGGCGTTCCCCAGCATGCAGCAGCTCCCGTCCTGGTTCCCCGGCACGGGGTTCAAGCAGCTTGCTGCCGGCTGGAAAAAAGAGATCGCCGACATCCGGGACTACCTCTATGGTTCTGCGAAGGAGGCACTAGTAAGCACCCTCCGCACGTGTTTGCTAGACCGCGAACTGATCGGCCCGATAGAGGACTAACGGCGTCCAAGAGTCGGTCATTACTAGGCTAGTTGAAGAACATGTAGATGACGAGGTATCGAAGAATGTGACGGCTACTATCTATGCTGGTATGTCCATGTCTGCCCCAAATACGCTGCGCCGATACTAACGAAGAAGCGCGCAGCTGGAGCGGATACGGTACGTCCTATAGACCACAGACATTCCCCACCACGCGCCTGAACAGACTCATCTACAGACCAACGCCTCGGTGCACGCTTTCGTTCTTGCTATGGCTATGTTCCCCGAGGTTCAGCACAAAGCCCAGGCCGAGCTCGATGCTATCATCGGGCCCGACCGCCTTCCCGATTTTTCAGATGAGCAGTCCCTCCCCTACGTCAGCGCGCTCGTGAAGGAGGTGCTACGATGGCACGTCGTCGCACCGATCGGCGTACCACACCGCTCGGTAGAGGACGACGAGTACAACGGCCATTTCATCCCCGGCGGCTCCATTATCATCGCTAACCAGTGGTACGTACCGCCCGATTGACCCGTGTGATCTTCTCGCCTAACCGTCAGTCGATCCACCGCAGGGCTATGTCCCGAGACCCAGCGCACTATCCCGACCCCGAGCGATTTAACCCGGATCGGTTCCTGAAGGACGGAAAAGTGAACACAGACGTTAGAGATCCTGCGGATTTTGTATTTGGTTTCGGCCGGAGGTGAGTGCACTATACGCCCCTGCTTCGCGCCAGTCCGCCGGACTCAGAAGCCGCTACCTAGGATATGCCCAGGTCGCCACTTCGGCGAAGCAGCCCTTTTCATCAACTGCGCCTACATCCTGCACACCCTAAATATCGCCCCGCCTCTCGACCAACATGGCGTCCCCAGGAAGCTCGATCTGAATATCAACAACCTCGCCGTCTCGTACGTGCCCCGGCCTTCATCCCGATATTGCAACGGCGTTGCTAACTCGGGCTTTCTCCCAGACATTTGCTACCCTTCGACTGCCGGATCACCGCCCGCAACGCCCACGCAGCAGAGCTCGTGAGAGCTCACAGCGATTGATCCTATCTAGCGCAGGGGCATGATCTACCGGGCGGCGCCCCGAGGGCAGCCCATATACCACCGCAACCCCTACGGGCACGGATGCTAGTATTTCTCCCACCGGTCATATTTAACGGAGGAAAGGATCTACGCGGTACACGTCCACAATCGCCCTGTTTTCGAGTGTGATAAGCCACTGCTCGCGCGCCGGCCGCGTGATCTTTCGAGCACTGTATCGGCTCTGCCACCGCAGGTAAATCGACGCCACCACCCGCTGTACGGCCGCTTGCGGCGAGATGCTCCAGTGCCACCGGATGAGAATGATCGCGCCGTGAGGGATAAACGCGCAGGGTCCCCCCCGCCTGGTAGGAGGAGCATCTCTAGGGCGACGATGTCCGGGTCACTGAGGAATCCATGTGCTGCGCCGAAGACCTTAAATGACGGGCCGGTAACTCGCAGCGTGGCGACCGGAAATAAATGAGCAAGCGGACCGCAGGTTGTGCTCGCCGTCGTCGGTGCTGCCAAGACGGCCGCCGTCGTACTCCAACTTATATGTATCGCTGGCCACAAGCGGTCACCGGAACAATCACATCGGCTGGACCGTATGTACTACAGCATGATGGCCTCAAGACGTCCGCTACAATCGATAGCACTACCGCATAAGTCGCCATCCCCGCTCACTCCCAGTACCGCGCCTGCTTCGCATCGCCCTGCTCCGCACCCCCGATCTCCAAGAAGTCGGACGGACGGTCGCGCTTGAGCGGCCTCCGCCTATTGTTCAGCGGCAGCCGCTGGTACGCCGAGTCCTGGCCCGCCGGCTGCTGGTTCGGGAACGGGTTCGTCCACTGCCTGTACTCCTGCTGCATCCCCATGCCGCCGCCCATACCTCCACCCATACCTCCGCCCATTCCACCGCCCATTCCGCCGCCCATCCCAGGGCCCATCGGCCCGACGCCGACGCCGACGCCCGGCATGGGGAAGGACGACGCGGCGGCCATGGCGGCGACGGCCTGTGCCTGCTGGAGCTCCATCTGCAGCTGTTGGTGCTTGAGCTGCGCCTGCTGGCGGACCTGCGCGGGCAGCGCGGTGTTGTTGAGCATGACCTGCAGCTGCTGGATCTGGGCTTGGAGCTGCGGGATGCTCTGCGCGAGTACTTGGGCGACGTCCATCCCGCCCTGGTCGCCGTAGAACTCGCCATCGGCTCCGCCTTCTGCGGTGGTACCGTCGGCCGCCTTCCCGGCCGTGCTCTGCGGTTGATCGTAAGTGAGTAAATGCCGAGCAGTTGTATGAAGCAGACGGGCAACGCATACCTTGTCTCCATCCGCTGCCCCGTCCGCCTGCGCACCCGCCTTCGCCGCCGCCTCCGCGCTCTCCAGCGCCTGTCGATCCTGCCGCTCCGCCTCCTGGCGGCTGCGCTCGACCTCGGCGTCGATGAAGTCGTGCACGCGCGCGCGCGTCGGCTTGTCGACCACGAGCTTGTCCAGGCTCGGGATCTTGCGCGCGCAGTTCGGGCACAGGAAGTCGCGCTCGAGCAGATACGTTTGCACGCACTCCTCGCAGAACAGCGTCCCGCAGCACGGCGTCTTCATTGCGTCGCGGAGGAGCTTGCCGTCGATCGGGCACGCGAGCGTCGGGTCCGAGGGCGGCCGCTCGCGGATGTCGGCCTCGGTGAGGCCTTTGTGGCGCGAGACTTGCTTTTGCCATGATGCACTGGTAGAAGGCGGGATGGTTAGGCCGGAGAGCGAGTTGCGGAAGAGAGAACGTACGAGTCGGGCTGGGCCACGACGTAGCCACCCTCAGGCGTGACCATGACACCTTGGCCTAGTTGACCAGTGGTGGGGTTGTCAACCGCCTTGAGGAAGCTTCGAGGGATACCCGTGGTACGCTTGATTCGTGGCCGGTGGTCGAACTCGCGGTCGTTGTTTGTCGGGCAGTCTTGGATCCAATGTCCTGGTATGATTCGGCAATTAGCAGGTGGAAATGACAGCAAAGCTACATGGGCGCACCTTTCTGTCCACATCGGTAGCACACATAACTTGGTGGTAATGGCCGGTCAGAGTGGTGGTGTGACGGCTGGAAAGGCTTCCCTCCGCGTGGCGCGCCGCCTCGCGCGTTGTTGTTGTAGATTCGAACAGCACTGTTCCGTGGCAAACATGCGCGAAAGGACGCGAAGTAAACGGCGTTCATTAGAATATATGCTACTGTGTGGACAAAAAGGAGCGCAGGAGCGCGACACCAACTGAGACATCTTTTCCTGGGTTTCCTCCCAACTTGCCGTTTGGGCTTCGAACATAGCGGCCATCGCTGCTGCTTCATCGTCCGGGTTGTTGATCACAGGTGCCTGTCGGACATGGTCAGCATAGACAATGTCAGAAGTGACGATTTACTCACAACTGGTGGTGGTTTCTCAGCAGGCTTAGGTTCCTCTCTCACTTCCTTGTGGTTGTGGTCGAAACGTTTGGACAGGTGCCCACCCGGCCGGCCCCAGTTTCCGCCTCCAGGAGCGCCAGAGAGCTTTGAAGCCGAGTCCGAAGCACCAGAGGTCGCACCGCTGGTAGCTAAGTATCGTTGGGCTGAACCTCTTCCAGGACGTGCAGGCACACGCTTCACAATGATTGAAGATGAACGAGGAATGACTTGGGAGTCATCCTTGTATTCTGTAAACGCGTGAAAGTTAGACGAGCTGATACAAACGGAGTCGAAGAATATGTCAAGAACGCCTCGGGACGAGAGAATTGGATACAACCTATCCCGTCTCCGAGGAGGTGTGGCCCACATTGGTTTGTAGTCGATGCTCCTACTCCTCTCTGGGCTAGGGATGCGGTGCCCTACGCCATCCTCTCAGTCTGCCCAGGTTAGATAAAACGGGCCCATGATGAGACTATCCTCCACGAACTTTATGCCACACAACGATACAACGGCTCTCTAGGGCTACTGTCTCTCGCCGCACAGTGGTCTTGTATGGTTCCACCGCCCAAGTCTCGCAATCCATGAACCGAAGACTAACCTTCACCAGCATTATCCAAGACCACCAGGTCGAAGTCGTTTGCCTTGCTAAGGTTGTTCGCTAGAATGATCTCCTTCTTCAGGTCGAACACAGAGATGCCAGTGCCGTCGAAGGTGACCCGCGACTCATCCTTCTGCGACCGGAACCTATAGAACACCGAGGACGCCATCCCAGAAGGTGAGGCAGTACAGGAAAGCTACAAGACCAAACACCAGAATATGGGGACCGCAGCTGAGTGAGAAGGTGGTGGTTTGGAGACAAGCTCTGTGCAGCAGCCGCCGTTCATCTCGACTCCGAGAGCCACAGCTCGCCGCGGCAAGGGCCGGACGCCGAGACTCGGGGTCCTGACGGTCTCGGCGCGTGGAGGAGTCCCAGGGGTCCTGATCGACGCGTCCTTTGGGCGCTAGACGCGTGGCGGCAGGAGGCGGCCGTCAACAAATATCTCGAATCGACCCACAGCGGTTTGCTCGGCGTCCTCCTTCATCCCGCTCGTCGACCTCTGGCACCGAACGACATGGCAAGCGCGAACGAAGGTCTGCGGCAGCGCGCCGTCGGCACGAACGGGGATGCGAACAACCTCCAGGTCAGCCGGGTAGTCATCCCCACCGCCGAGGGCATCAAGAAGGACAAGGAGCTGGACAAGCATGTCGAGTACGTGCGCGCATATTGTGTCCAAGTTTCGATATTGACGTTGTGTTTGGCAGATTTGAGTTCGGCGGCCCATGGGGCGTCTTCGCCATCATGACTGGCTTCCCCATATTGATGTACTACCTCTGGATTTGCCTCGTATTCTACGACGGTCAGCTCGCCCACCCCACCTCTGTCGACGACATTCAGCCATTCCTATGGCGCATGTGGGAGCATATTCGTGTGGTACGTCATGTTATTCCTTGTGCTACCTAGGACACGAGACTCTGCTCGCGACTCGCAAATGTTCATGGCGCAGCGGACGCGCATTGTCAGAGCTTGGCTGCGCTACATTCGGGGGCGAGGGGCGACACAGTCAACGCGCACGCAGCTCGCACGCCGGTGACTGGCCGCAGCTGGAGAACACGCGTCGGTTAACTGGGGTCTCCCCGAAGTCTGACCAATGCTCCGATCAGTTTTCTACGAAAGAACCCATCTCTTAACGTACGTGCGCGAGGGAACATGGTCGATAGCAGTTTCGCTCAGAAGCCGGCGAGCCTGAGCCCGGTCGCGTTTGGCGCAACTGAGGGCATTTGACGAGCTGTACTGAGCCTTACGACAATCCGCTAACGCCTATGCCCACAGGATGCCAGCCCGAACCTGTACGCATGGAAAGTCTACACCGGCCTGATCGTCTACCAGCTCTTCCTCGCCTGGGTCGTCCCCGGCTACATGCAGGAAGGCCTCCCCGTGCCCTCGCTCAACTACCGCACGCTCATCTACAAGTGCAACGCGATCGGCTGCATCTACGTCACCATGATCACCGCCGCCGTCCTGCACTACACCGAGATCTTCCGCCTCACCGAAATCATCGACAACTTCGGGCACCTCATGACGGTCGCGATGATCTACGGCTTCGGCGTGTCGTTCTTCATGTACTTCCTCACCGTCGCGACCGGCAACCAGATCCGCATGTCCGGCAGCTTCATCTACGACGTCTTCATGGGCGCGTGCCTTAACCCACGCATTGGCCCCGTGGACCTCAAGATGTGGCTCGAGGTCCGCATCCCCTGGGTCATCGTCTTCTTCATGTCCGTCTCGGGCGCGTTGAAGCAGTACGAGACGTACGGCTACGTCACGCCTGTGAGTCCTTCAAACTTTGTGCCGCGAAGCTCGTGCTAACTTTTGTTTGTAGAACATGGCGTTCATGTGCCTTGCGACCTGGCTCTACCTCAACGCCTGCGGCAAGGGCGAGGAGTGCATCCCGCAGACCTGGGACATGTTCCACGAGAAGTGGGGTTTCCTCGTTATCTTCTGGAACTTCGCCGGCGTGCCCTTCGTACGTACCATCCGCTTCCCCCTTCGTTCCCCCACTCATCCTTTGCCTTCTAGTCGTACATCTACTCGGTCGTGTACATGGCCTCGCACGACCCGTCCAACTACCGCTTCTCCACCATCACCTACGTCGTCCTCTACTCGACGCTCCTCACGGCGTACTTCATCTGGGACACGTCGATGTCGCAGAAGAGCCGGTTCAAGATGCAGTCGCAGGGCATCACGACCTACCGCAAGACGTTCCCGCAGCTCCCGTGGGGCACGCTCAAGAACCCATCGTTCATCCAGACCGCGCACGGCAACCGCCTCCTCACCGACGGCTGGTGGGCGTACTCGCGCAAGCCGGTATGTCTATTTTGTGTCCTTGATGTGATAGCGTGGGCTGACGATTTGGACAGAACTACGTTGCGGACTGGATTATGAGCCTCACATGGGGTCTCTGCCAGGGGACGTGCTCCGCGATCCCGTACTTCTACTCCGTCTTCTTCATTGTCGTCCTCATCCACCGTTGCGGACGCGACTTCGAGAGGTGCGTTTCGGTTTCGCTCATGCGCTTCCATGTGCCGTTCGCTGACGGCCACCGCTTGCAGGTGCGCGATCAAGTACGGAAAAGACTGGGACAAGTACTGCTCCATCGTCAAGTACAAGTTCATCCCGGGCATCTACTGAGCTCGTTCGCTTCGTGGACGGTGGTATCTCGCGTACATCTAGGGCTTGTCCTGTATATACCCCAGTTGGCAAAAGGGGCCTTTGCGAAGGCGATGATAGACACATACTACCTGCTTTGCATCTTCCATGTCCCGGTGACCTGAGAGACGCCCTGCTCGTCAAAAACAAGTGGTAGAAGGCTCCCTCGAAGCTCAAAACATCGAAATCGGCGGTGTGTGGTGACGTCAAGCTGGGTGGGACGCAGCAGAGATAAGATAAGATTGGAGAAAGTAAAGTTCAGCGCAACATCCATGATGCGGTCGAGGAACGCGGTCGGTGGCGGAGCGGTCTCTCCTTCGCCGTTCCCTCCACCCCGCTCTGCTGCCCTCCTCGTTGCTCGTTGCTGCTGCTGTTCGCCGTACCCTAGAACATCTGGCTACTTGACTGGGCTTGCTTTGGGGCGCAGTAGGAAGGGAAGAGACGAATGAGCGCGAAGCCAGACATGGCGGACGCGACAGAAGCACCACCTGAACGCCAACCTCTGCTTCGCCCGGGAGATGTGGACGCGACTGAGGTCTATCCTATCATACAAATGATCAGACGTGTACGTGGTAGATGCTCTGTACCCTAGAGAGTTGACTGAGAGATGAGCTTAGGATGTCATGGTAACTACACCGAATGTTACTTTTGCACGGAAGGGAGTAACTCAAAGCAACGACGTCCCACTCTAGCATTTCATAGGTGCGCACGTTCCCTAACACGATTTGCGCGTGATACTAACCAAGGAGCTCAGATACTCCTCTGTCGCACGAGGCGGTGAGTACCACCCCACCTTGCTCCCGTCACCGACCGTCCCGAGGCTCGGAAGCTCCGGGACGGGGCATGCTATTTCTATACTTACACGCTTCACCTAGCTCACCGCCCCGGACCTCACCTACACGCTCATCCGGCCGCTGAACGAAAAGTACGCGACGATCCAGCGGCAGGGCAACCTCTCCGTCGTCTTCTGCCTGCTGCTCAACCGCGTGTACTTCATCCGCGACCGGCACCTCACGACGACCGCGCTCTCGAAGACGCGCGCGGACCTGTGCGAGATTCTCGCGACGCGCGCGCTGCGCGAGCACGCGCACAATATGCTTGAGCTCGCCCTCGCGCTCACGACGAGCTGGGCGGTGTATGCGGGTGCGCCCGGCGCGCTGCTCGAGCGCGCGCGCGAGGAGAACGACGATGACCTCGAGGATCATGTGGGGAATGCGATAGAAATGGCCATTCTGGGCCAGGCGAAGCGGTTCATCAAGAGCTCGGCGTGCCAGAAGGTCATCGACGGCATTTGGAGGTGCGAGTTGCGAGGGCATTGAAGTACTGTTCGTGACTGATATCTCTTTCAGCGGGAAAATTGTATACCAAGCCAGCAGCAATCGCTCAATACTCTCAGATGTGGGTAAAGTGCGACATTCGAGTTCCTTCGACTTATGACGCCTTCAGACATATAAACGGAACCCTATTCACTTTTACGACCCTCATAGAGCTCCTCTACTAGACCACTACCGGTAACAAGAAAGCTTCTATGTCGTAGGTCAACACTAACTCCATGTCCGTAGTCTCAAAGTACCCGCGATACGCTCCGTTCTAGAATACATGAAGTAGGCTTGCCACTTTCGTCCACGAGGTTCGTCCATACTAACATCCGTCCAGCTTCCTCATATTATTCGTTCTCTTCGTGTTTGCCCTCGAGTATAGCGAACTGAACAGGATCAACGTCGCCGAAATCATATTCATAATATATGCCCTGGGATTCACTCTTGAGAAGGTCGCTGCGATGCAAGAGCACGGTATCAAAGGTCAGAACCTCACCCAATACCTGCTCGCGGTGTTTGTTTATGACATGGCTACGATAGTATACTTCAAAGGCACTTGGGTATGTCTGTGTAAACCTACACGAATGTGTCTTTCCTAACAGTGCTATAGAATGGCTTCGACTTGGCTTTCGGTGAGTGAGGAAAACCTACTCTCATGAGCTATATCCTCACGTCATGCAGTTACTCTATATTGCACATATGCTGTCATGAGATGTATCGGAGTATACGAACATAGTACGTCTCTTCCGCGTGGCACTAACCGTCCAGACCTCTCATATCCTCGAAGAGCACTGGGCGAAGGAAATGGGCATCAACTGCCTCGCACTCATCGCAGTACTCATGTTCCCTCGGTATGTCGCACCACCATACTCGTCCTTTCTCGAACTTGACTTAGACCCGCTTCACTAGGCTGGCGTTTGTCACGTTCAAGAACAACGTCATGGTGCTGTCGCTGCGCGCGATGATGATGCAGTTCGTTGTCCTGATGGGCATCGCTGCTTTCTGCTTCGGAGGCTTCTTGTATGCGCTCTGGACGTGAGTGTGTCTCCAAAGGCGCCAGTTCGCTTATACTGACGACGTCTCAAGGCTTGGGAAGGACCATGCACGTGCGAGGTATGTTCTAGTGAGGCTGATATATACACCTTATGCCTTATAATGTGTCATCGCCTACCAGGTATAGCGCGGGGTACGTGTCTTCCTTGGGGAAAACCGTATCTCCCTTCGTATTGACGCAATCCTCAGAACGATTGCATGGTGGATGCTTGACCTCTGGTTCGGGCTAGACGCTAGTGGTTTCGACAACGCTAGTGCGTTTCGCTCTCCTGTCTACTGTTGAAATCGTTGCTCATATCCCGTGCATACAGCGAGGTTCCATCCGGTCTTTGGACCGTTTCTCATGATCACCTACGCGTGCTTGAGCAACACTCTGCTCCTGACAGGTACGCTACTCTATGGTCTTCGAGTATGCGCTCGTGCTGATTTGACTCCCTGCAGTGCTTGTTTCTGTGAGTGGTGGCCATTAGGAGAACGTTGAGGAAGTTTGCTGACTTTCGGGAATGCTAGATTCTCTCGCACACCTTCTCGACTATCAATGACGACGCTGCCGCCGAGGTGAGTAACGCCATGTCTAGCAGAGAATGTTCTTGTGTTAAGGCAACCCTAGGCGATGTTCCGGCGCGCAGTATCCACCATCGAAGGGTACGAAGTGTAGTGGCTCTTCACCTCCCTTGAAGATGCTGATCATTCATGTAGCGTGAAGGCGGATTCCCTCTTCTCATACCAGCCGCCCATCAACCTCGTCGCGCTTTGTATCATGTTGCCCGCCAGTTACGTTCTCAGTCCTCGCTGGTTCCACAAGGTAAGGCGTAATCCCTCAACCTGGATCGCATCACGCTAACGCTACGCATCTAGGTCAACGTCTTCATGATCAGGTACGCCGTTCAGCGAATCGGGCGCCCCTGAGATTGACGCAATGACCTTGCTACAGGCTCACGAGCTTTCCTATACTCCTCGGTATCGCGTGGTACGAGAGGCAAGCGAAACGTTCTGGCACGTTCACGTTCTATGAGACGGTTTCGGCGGCCGCGGAGAAGATCATTGACACGCTGCCTCGACACCTCAAGCGACTGAGTACGTGTGCACAACCCTGAAGACAGGAGAGTGCTCATCTGACGGCCTTGTCAGCTTTCTTCGAGGGGTTGACTGGCCCTGACGCTGATATTGACGCAGTGAGTACCAGCGCGCATGCCGTGATTATGGATATGAAGTATGCAATCTGACTATCCTCAGATTTTCGAGCTTGAAGACGACATGGAGGAAAGCGCACTTGACATGGAGGAAGCAGATGAAGTACCTCCCATCGACATCGTGCGCCAGCGCCGCCTCTCGCAAGTCTCGCGCCGGCGAGCATCACACTCCTCATCGCACCAACGCCGCCCCTCGATATCGGGCTCAACCGCTGGCCGCTCAACTCCTCCCGTGTCTTCCTCCCCTCTCAAGCCCGAGCAAGCAGACCCGTCCTCCCCCCAGAGCCAGTCGCAGCAGCCCGGCCTTGGCCACATCCCGCTCCCGCGCACCCGCGTGAACTCGGTGCTCACGCGCGGCCTCGAGCTCGCACAGAGCGCGTCGAGCCCGCTTGCGCAGATCTTCCAGCCGCTTGTCGTCGACGACGACCTCACGGATGAGCAGCCGCCCTTGGAGGGTACCTCCGGGCCGAGCCCCAGCGGCGTAGGGGCTGCGGCGATCAGCTACGGCCCCGCGACGCGCCGCCGGCTTTCGTCGATGCACGTCGCGAACGCGCATCCGCCGCGGCGCGGCCGCACGTACTCCGTCGCGACCCCTGCTCAGGGCTTAGGTGCGGGACACCGCGAAGGCGGCGCGGACGCGGGGCCGAGCATGAGCCCGGAGCGCGGGGTGCTTGGGCTGCGCAAATTCCCGACAAACAGCCCGGTAATGCGCTCGCACCTGGGACTCATCGCGGCGCAGGCACCACTCTCGGAAAGCCCTGACGAGCGGGGAGAAGCGGTAGAAGAGGCCCAGAGGGGAGTGCACTTCCCCGAACCCAGGGAGACAGCGAGTCAGGCTGAAGAAGAGGCCGAGGATGCTGCGGAGACCGGGGCGCAACCGACAGACGCTGCAGCATGGCAGGAGAGATGGGAGGGCATCGAGTCGAGGCAGCGACGTATGGAGGAGATGCTCATGGAGATTGCGGCGAGTCTGCGGGCGCAGCGGTGACGGTCTCGGCACGTTGGCTACGATGGCTCCAAGGCACTCCTGTGGGGTGGCTGTTGGCCAACTGGGGTTGTGTTGATTGGTGGGATTGTGTTCACGCTGTATCACCGTGGGGAAGAGATCCGAGATGCTCATGGAAATTGCGTCGAGCCTGCAGGCCCAGCGGTGGCCGACTCGGCGCGTTTTCTACAATGGCTACGAAGCTCTGCTACAGCCTGCAGGCGGGCTGTTAGCCAACCGGGGTTACGGTGATTGGTGGGACTGTGTTCACGCTGTTCCGCCGTGGTGCTATCGTTGCCCCAACCGGCCCAGCTCTGCGCGAGCCCTGAACCATACAGCTTCTCCGCGGACGTGTCTAGCCCGCAGGGCGTGTTCTAGAGCTCGTGTGCGTGTGCTTTGGCCAACGACTGGTTACCGAGCGCACGAACTTAGGAAGAGAACCTGATCTTCGGATGGGTCTGGGAGAGACCCATTTTCTAACACGTGGTCCTTGAGCAGATTATTTTCCCTCGTTAATCGGACTTGAACGCTTCATAAGCCATCTAGTACATCTCATAGCTGGGCGATCAATCTGCCCCCTCGGTGCCCTCGCCTTCACGCCCTCTCCCGCCAGTTTCCCGGCACAACGCCCACGCCCAAGCACGCCAGGCCGAATGGCGAGCACATACCCAGTAATAACATCAGTATTCTCATCGTTGATCCAGCTTGCTTACGATTTGTTACTCGCCGCTCCCCACGCACCCCCTGGACGCTTTCGTCGACGCTGACATTCCAGCGTCCGCGCGGCGTAGGCCTGTCGCAACTCGGGCAGCCTGTAAGTTTCACATCCGGCTTTTTTGCAGGTCGTACAGTCCGGGTAGAGCTAGAGGAGCTACAGGCCGCAGATATCGGGCGCAAGTATGCATGCACGCGATTTCTCCGCCCCCGTCCGTCTCGCCGTGAGCGACCCCACCTAAATGTTGCGGACGCGTTTGTCCCCCCTGCACTTTGAAGATATGCCCGCAAGGACAAGCGGCCTATCGACCCCCCTCCCGTCGTCTTGTGCCGCTTTGTGGAGATCCTGCATGCGACCGACGGCTCGGGGATGTATGAGCGCGAGCTTGATCCTGACACCGTGGTACGCATCATTCCCCCTCGCCTACTGGACGTTTGCTGAGCTGTCCCCCCGCTAGACACTCGGCGCGATCTGTCACGCAGACCTCTACCCCATCCCCGAAGAGTGCAGGACTGCACCAGGGCCCGGTGTACTGCCGTCGCGCCCTCAAATCACGCCCTCGCAGGGCGCTATGCTCCCGTCGCTCTCCAGCATCTACATATCCCAATCACACGGCGCATTATCCCATAGCCCTACTGCGACGTCCCCGTCTGTCCCGATGCCCTCCTTCATGCCGTTGCTCGCGCCCCTCCCTCCCATAGCTGATCGCGGCCCAAGTCTGCCAAGCTTGGCATCCATCGCGGGTGCACTTGGGCTCCCCGTCAGCGGGCCTTCGATGCCGCCACAGCTGCCTGTGTTGGACCGCGACATCATCGCGTGGATGGGGTTGCACCCCGTCCGTGAGAGCTCGGAGTGCACGAAGATGCTGTCGGGTGTGACCGTCGTCCAGGCGGAAATCGTCGACTACGAGGGCAGGAGAGTGGTCATGTTCGTCTTCTCCGTGAGTCCTCTCTCGAGAGCCGCGCGGCCGTATGTTCCGGATCTTACATCCCATTCTGTGCAACGGCTCACTGCAACACACTACAGGACCTTGCGGTAAAGAGCGAGGGCACATTCGTGCTGCGGTACCGCGTCGGGAGCGTATTCTCGCATTGCGGCACGCCGCCCCGGAGCCCGATCCTTGCCGAGTGCTTCGGCGGGCCGTTCAAGATTTACTCAACGAAGGAGTTTCCCGGTTTGAACGCCTCCACAGGCCTCACCAAGGCATGTCTCAATCGTTTGCCGCGGGTAACCCGTGCAACGCTCATGTGCTCTCACTTGTAGCTCCTTTCGCGACAGAACGTACGCGTCCATCTACGCCAGACCGACCGCAAGCGCCGCAGGAAGTCGAAGCCAGACCCAGACACACCGCCCGCCGATGGAGTGTCCGGCGCGGGGAGCGGCGAAGGGGGCTCGCATTCGTCGATGTCCTCGTCAAACCGGTCGCGGTCGCAGAAGTCTACGTCGACTCGGAATGGGGCGCACAAACGCACCACCAGCTTGCTGCGCGGCGTGGGTGCCGGCAGGTCATCTTCCGGGGACAGTAGCGAGGGCGGTGAATAAGTACGGCGGGCCCTATGGGTGGCGTCCCGGCCGCCGTATCCCATAGGTGCTACAGTGCACGCAGACGGGCGACGGTGGAAGTCGCGTTGATCTTAGCATTCTAATCTCGGACCTTTGTTCTTGTTTTAGCCCTCTCGTAGTGTCAACTTGTAGGATAGCAGGCGACGTCTTCAATGCGCAGTGGCCATGCATGCATTCTTTTACAGCAATTCGGGGGGCAAACCCTGAGGGAGACATCAAACATCTTTTCTCAGCGGCAGGTACACTCTGTAACGTGGCCACTGACAGTACCTAATACCGCACTCACCTCCCGACCAACAGCACCTCACCATGTACGCACTCGACGAGTCGACATGATGCACCCAACGATCCATGGCAGCTCGTACACCGGGGATCAGGCTCCGACTTCGGCCACCGCTGCCGACGTCGCCCGCGGGAACACAGCGCCGCCTCACGAAAACCACTGGCAGCAAGCGACTCTCCGTGGTACGTACCGGCTGTGCGCACGCTATCTTTGGCTCGCCAATACGGCAGGATTGACGTCCAGCGCAGCTGTTCGCGGCAGTCGCTCGTCAGCGTGTGCGCGAGCCGTCCGCCTGTCGGTGTTGCGACGTCTTCTTGAGCAGATCTGCGCGCGCCCGCACTACGTGCCGTTCCCACCACTGCCACTACGTCCCCTTGAACGTGGACGCCTGGCGCCCCCGCGCTTCAAAGCCTTCGGGGGGCGGGCAAGGTCTGTAAATAGGGTCGGCCGACGTCCAGCGTGCGCGGTGGGTGGCTATATGCTATGTGCAGCGCTCGTCGACATAGTAGGCACCTGCCAAGCCACATTGTGTTGCGGCGACCCGTCCTGTGTTGCGAACGTTGCGAGCATTATGCTACGTACCCCGTCGAACCCGGATCCTCAGAGAAGCGCCTTCTGAGTGCCTAGGCTTCTCCGGGAGTTGTTGAACGCCTCTTCTTCAAAAGTTGTTGGACGTCGAGTCCTGACTCTGAGCGGGACATGATGTAGTGAGTATCACATTCTCTGTTGCCAGAAGTTACTCACCGACGTCGTCTGAGGCGTTTGACCCGACCTGTCAGGAACTGCGAAGGCCTGTCGCTGTCCACCCGTCGGGACTTTGACAGTTATCACCGTGTCATAGAGGTGCCCACCAATACTGATCGCGTCGTTCAGAAGTATTCCTGTGGTACGTACCCCTGGGTACAGGCGCACACTGGCCGGAGGCGCAGAGTGCCGTCTGTGAGCAGAGGCAAGTATTGAGCTTGGGAAAGTATAAGAGCCTCTCGCGCCGCCGGAGACCTTCAAGCCAACGACTCACCACCTCTCTAACAAAATCAACAACACAAGCCCCTCCCTCCCACTACACACCCTACCCACCACAATGCGCACCACCCTCGCTTTCTTCGCGCTGGCCACCCTCAGCCAGACCGCCTACGCCGCGATCAAGAGCGCGCTCACCTCCGCGCCGCTCACCGACATCGGGAAGTCCCTCCCCGTCGTCGACATCCACGCCACCCCCGCGCAGGCGCACAAGGTGCTGAGCAGCGGGCGCGGCGCTGCGAGCCGCGTGCACGCGCGGTTCTTCGGAGCGGCCCCGCCCGGCACATTCCCCGCGACGCTCCTCCTGTGCCCGACGGCGGACTGCATCTCGTGCTTCCCGCTCGACATGAGCATCATGCCCGACAACACCTGCATGGCGGAGTCGTTCAACATCCAATCCGCCGCGATCAGCCAGCCGAGCGACCAGGGCCTGCCGGATGCCGTCTTCGTGGGGGAGCCAGGCTGCAAGAACTTCACCGCACTACCGACGGTTAACCAATGCTTCAATGTCAATGACGGCACGTCTCAGCTGACGGATATCGCGATGAACTGATCGGAGGATCATGGGGACTATGCGTCATTCGCGTACGTTCTCTGTTACGACCCAAGAGTCGCCCCTGCTAACGAGTTTCACAGGCAGCGTGTGGCCCAAGGGTGTCCCGCGGTGACGATACCTGTCGTGTTCTGTACCTGCGCTGGTTCGCAACACTCGTTTTTGCCCCTGCTTCTTGGGTCTGTAGTTTATAGGGAGGCTGTGTTACTTACCTCGGCGCTATGTAATGCATCCATGGCTGCGAATGCGTGCTAGCCAGAAAATCTTGCTATCCTGGCTTGCGCAGGATTGCACCCTCTCGGGTTGGAGAAGACTGGAATCGTAGGATCGCACTGTGCACGCATTGCTTATTGCCGTCGCCCTGGTTTGAGATACACTGAGAGTATCGAGTGCTGGACTCGGAGGTTGGCAAAGTGCGTTTCGACACAGGAAACGTTTAGATGGGAGTATTGCCAGGAAACTTGGAAGTCGATGGTTGCAAGACGCGTGCCAAGGCCACAGTTCAAGAGAACCCCGCAGGCTCCGAGAGGTACAAATGTGCTTACGTAGACTTCTCTCACGCGTACTTTTGGGCGCCTCATCCCTGCTATAAAGATTTCGTGGCTGCAGCATCGCTCTTCTTTACAGTCACCTCGGTCTCTGAAGCTGGCGATCCTGCACCTCTATGGGACGTTCGGACTATGGCTTCGTCGTAAGGCGCGGTTTCATGGCCGAGAAGAGCGATCTTGTGAGTCCGGGACTGGGCATACCGTCGACTGTTCGAAACTTCACTGGTCGCGCGGTTAATCAGTCCCTGGCACATCCTCATATCGATATCTCGTATACTGTGTCCGTCATACTCCTGTCATCCGTCTTGAAGAATCCAAATTTTACCTTCCAAAATGTTATTCTAACTCTCCGGAGGAAATCTAAGGCTACCAGTGCTCTTACAGTGCTCTAAACCTAGCCCGCGCACAAACCCGACGTCGGTGGGAGGCCAACCCCCGTATTTCGATCGGTGAGTCTGCCTACTCAGTCTAGGGCAAGTTAGGATTGCGCTGGATGTGCCGTATTGAGGGGCGGCACCTCAAATCGCCGGGGCTGTGAGTTCACATTGTCTATCTATCTGCTCCGCCACGCCTGACAGGACATGTATGTGCAGCTTCGCAACCAGCTACACTATGGTATATGCCGTGGCCAAACGGAAATACCGCCCCACGCCTCGAGCGCCGAAGCGGACTTTGCATGTCGCCCCGCTGCCCATCATTCGATCCGCGCACGTCTCGGTCGTGTTTTTTTTCATCCCATCTACGACGCCCATTCGCTTCGCATCTGCGGTGTCGACAGGTCGTGATGATAATGACACCTCGCTTCGGCCGACGTCTACGCAGGGCTCAAGGCTACATATAAGACTAAGTGACGCTGCTTCGCATTGATTGGCATGCAGCAGTTCTCACCGCCGTTGCTATCCTAAGATATCGAACTGTGCGGCCTTCTCCTAGGCACCGCCAGGAGTGACGGGTCTCACAAGCATCGCGCTCTCTTTCACCCGAACCAGCTGTTTGCCACAACTTCTCATGCCATGTCAAAGTACGACCAGGATCCCCCTTGGATTCCCATTTTCCCCGAACGCCCTGTTTCACGCCTACCAGGCTCGTGCCTGAACGTCCGACATCCACAGCGACTTCTGCAGGGCTCGTCCGGACCGAACCGCCTTCGCGACGCCATGATAGAGCACCTCCAGTGCGTGGCAGCCGGGAGAGGGCATAAAACCCACCTCTGCTCTACGATCGGAGCATCCTCCCGAGTACATCTTCCTCCTACCGCATACGTCGCACCCCCTTCACCACCACATCCTCCGTCATGTACTCGACAATCATCTCCGCCCTCACCTTCGCCGTCCTCGGTCAGGCCGCCCAGATCAAACCCCTAGGTGGGCCCACCAACATCGCCGCGAAGTTCCCCGTTCGCAACCTCAACGGCGGCGGTGGAATCCCCAACGCGACGCTTGGCCGCGGCGGCCTCCATGCGAACATTGTACCCCAGGACTTCCCCGCATTCCTCCTCCTGTGCGAAACGGTCAGCTGCATCAGCTGCTTCCAGTTCGACATGAGCGCCATCCCGCACAACGCATGCCTCTTTTCCGGACTCCAGCAGCCCATACAATCCGTCGCGATCAGTCAACCGAGCAACAGCGGTCTCGACTTCGGCGCGTTCGTTGGCCAGCCAGCGTGCAGCTCGATGGCCCAGATCCCTACGGTCAACGAATGCTTCAACGTCAATGGTCCGCCGAGCACCAACTACGCCCTCGCTTGATTTGTGGGCAAGCGGTCGAATTACCACGTAAGCCGGTCAGCCACCCGATTCGATTGCTCTGCGTAATCATAGTAATCATTGTGCTTAGGTTCTACGGTCGCCGTCAAACTCGACAACGACTTCTCGCGTGGATAGATCTCGCTTTTACGCCATGCTTTCCTTCGCCATCTTCTCCATCGCCGGGATATCGTGACGAGATTGTACTATATCTACTCGTAAAGCAAAAGCACATCCTTGACATGCCTCGTGCAAGCCCTTGACTTGTCCCTTGGGGCTCGGCGTGTTTGTCTTGTCACGACTGTTCAAGGATTTCAGCGTGAGCGCTTCTCGCGACGTACCGCTCGCTGGGCGCTTCTGCCCCTCTCGACCTGTCTTCCCCCACTACAATGTTCCTTGTCACGTCTCTCATTTCGCTCGAGTATCAGACCCTCGTGTGTATAGGTTATGACAATAAACCGCTGGTGGCGGCCGCTAATGCCTGCCAGTGGGGATCATCGTCTGGCGGTCCCTAGGAAGCCTATACAGTGACATGCCATACAGCGTACGCTAACTTGTTCTACGCTGGCATTGCGCCCGCCTTTCCCCCGTGGCCTTTGAAATCGCCTTTTCTGAGACAGGCGGACAGGGTACGCTGTTTGTCCTGCTTCAGAGTGGTGTGTCTGATTGTATACATCAGATCATTTGCTACGGCGTGAGATGCCACCAAACTCCTCAGGCTAACGAATCGAAGGGTTTCGAAGGATGGAATCGACGTGTACCGCCGCCGACGAGTGTGCGGTATAGCAAGGAACACCGTTCGGAGCATGTCCTGGTTGTAGCTTTTCGATGAGTGCTCGGCGCTCAGCCCTTCGGTACGCCGCATTAGTAACCTCGCCCTGATAGCGCAGGCACGCATGACGCTCATGATTGCTGAATGTAGCGATGTGGGTGCGCAGCCGGTTACTAACACTTATAATCGCTCATGCGCAAGGCGTCATGCTGTCACCCATCATGTCGGTTCCATTCGCAACCCTTCTGCTTGCAGTTCTGAGCGCAGGGCTTCTCCTCGTTCTCGGGAACAATCGCCGACGCCGGCGACTTGCGCTGCCTCCGGGGCCGTCGGGGATACCGATGATAGGCAATGTTTTAGATTTTCCACAGTCCCACTATGGACCCGCGTTCTCCAAGATGGCCAACGAATACGGTACGTTCTAGATTTATGTATCGTACATTCAGTTATGCTCACATTCCGCAATCTCTAGGCGACGTCGTGTACCTCGAGCTTCTCGGACAACCTGTCGTCGTGGTTAGTTCTTACGATGCGGCAATAGACCTGCTGGAGAAGAGATCGGCCAACTATTCGGACCGCCCGCGCTCGGTAATGGCTGAACTGTAAGTCTCTATGCTCCTTCGAAAGTCGGACGGTAACTAATACGACCTTACCGAGCAGCACGGAGTACGACGACTGGGTTTTCGTTCTCATGCACTACGGACAGAAGTGGCGCCAACATCGACGCATCGTATCTCAGACATTCCACCCCGACGCGCTCGAGTCAGCTCAGCCGATACTGACATCAGCCACTCATGAGCTACTCGAAGCTCTCCTTCGCACACCTAATAAGTTCTCCGACCATATCGGCTTGTGAGTGAACGCCTATAGCATCCCTCAGCCCTGGCACTAACGATGCATCTATGCAGCGCCTTGGCGAAATCTACCATGCGGCTGGTCTACGGGATCACCGTCGCCGATCCCGACGACCGCTTCTTCGAAATGGCCAACACGATAGTCAGCGTCGGCTCAGCGATGTCGGTGCCCGGAGCATTCCTCGTGGATACTCTCCCGTTCCTCCGGTATATCCCTCTATGGTTCCCTGGGGCGCAATTCCGGAGAACGGCGGAATTGTGGAGGAGACAGACGCGTTCTTACAGGGATGAGCTGTTTTCGGCTGGAAAGGCAGCATTTGTAAGTGTATGCTTCACAAACCAGTCCTCTGCTAACGACGATTCCCTTCACTGCAGGACCGCGGTGTCGTAGACTCGCTCATTGGGCGCGTTTTCGGCGACTCCGATGAAACTATCTCGTCCGAGGTGGATGTCGGACACGTCGAACAAGTGTGTCGCGGTGCGGCCGCAGCGGCATACGCGGGTAGGCTCTCCCTCCTGAGCATTTCGATTTCACGCAAGACTGATGGTAGTCTCCAGGTGGTGCAGACACGGTAAGCGATTCACTTCGTTTGCTGAGTTTTCACTCCCATCTCACGAGCTGGCTAGACCCATGCCACCGCACACGTCTTCTTCCTAGCCATGGCGATGCACAAGGACGTGCAAGAGAAGGCCCAGAGCGAGCTCGACTCCGTCGTTGGCCCTGATCGTATGCCCACGTTCGCCGACCGGGACACTCTCCCATACGTGAACGCGCTGATCAAGGAAGTCCTTCGGTGGCATGTGATCTCCCCCATTGGCGTCGCACATCGCACTGCTGCGAACGACGTGTACAACGGGTACCTGATCCCCGCCGGAACATTGGTTATCCCCAATGTGTGGTAGGTTCTTCAAATTTGACTGACGTTGCGTGATTCACGGCTCTTTCTGCTATAGGGCGATGGCGCGGGACGAGCAGGTCTTCCCCGACCCCGACAGCTTCCGTCCAGAACGCTTCCTCAGGGACGGGAGAATCAATCCCGATGTGCGCGACCCGGCAACCTTCGCGTTCGGCTTCGGGCGAAGGTGCCGCGCACCAGCTCTTGCAACCGCATGACTACTGAAGAGGTCCTCAGAATTTGTCCAGGCCTCCACTTTGTGGACACAGCGCTATTCATCACCTTCGCATCCATTCTTCACGTCTTCGACATCGGGCCCCCAGTGGACGACAACGGCGCCGCTTTGCCGCTCAAAGCGGAGTTTGTGGAGACGAGTCTCACGGCGTAAGTTTTCTCTATGGACATGAGTTCTTCAAGAAGCAGAAGCTAAACTTACACGTTTACTAGACGGCCCGAGGAGTTCGGATGCACAATCCGGGCTCGATCCACCCATGCTGCGCAGCTCATCCGTTCACTCGCAGAGGACATGTAGGGATCTGTGAACGTCTCTTCGGCTTTGCCATCGCTTCCTTGCGCCAAGCACCAAGTATACGAGCTCCTCCTCGGTCTGCTTCAAGCCATTCGATGTCGCTCAGGCATCCCCGACTGGTTATGTATACTTATCTCGTGCGTACTATGCCTTTTCTATCATATACCGGACGGTATGCCGCTACCACGCGTGGGTGGGGAAGTGTTAGCGCAAATGTTCACATCACAGAATAATCGTGTCGGATGCGAATGCTCAGGCTAAAGCTGACACTTCGCGCCACATCCTATGGGCGATACCACGGACGCCGAAGCGAAGGGCTGGATGTAGCGGCAGGGTTCTCAAGCCTCGCCACCACATTGCTGCCTCCTTCATCGTGATGAGCTTCACGGAAGCTCTCGCCGCCAATCAGTGGCCTGCAGGTGCCGAATGCACGTTCGGCGATTCCAGCCAATTGCGACCGTCCCGAAGTAAGACGTTCAGAAGCAGGTGAATTATGTGTGATTTCACCTCACATGAGATCAATTTGACTGAGTTTCCCCACCGCTTCAGGGATCCTACACGATATCACCGGTCTTGACGTCTTCTCGCCGGTGCCGAAGTTGTCCAGGCTTTCTTGTTTGGTCTACGAGCAGGCCATGTGCGGCTGTCGGTGAGAGCCACTTCAACTACACTGGCAGCATTCGCAGTGTGTGCACAACTTCGGCGTGCAGTAAGGTCCGTGGCGATCGCACAGCGGTGGACGTATATCAACTTGTCCTTCAGGGAGGCTGGAACGGCGACCAGGCAATCGCCAGTCGCATCCAAGAATCACCTACCTACAGCTCTCCACTTTGAGCCACGCCCCGACGACACGATGCACTACTCTGTCACTATCGCCTTCGCCCTCTCTCTCCTCAGCCACGCTGCCCGCGCTTCACCTATCGCCCCCGGAGCGTCGGACCTCGCCAACCCCACGCTGAGCGAGCCCCGCACTCGCCAGAACGTCACTCTCCCGGGACCGCCCATCGACTTCCCCATAAAGCTGGCGGCACGACAGGAGTTCCCCGCGACCCTGCTCCTGTGCAGCGTCGCTGGCTGCTCGAGCGGATGCGAGCAGATCAATCTCGCGGACGAGTTCGAGGAAGTCTGCCTTACAGCGGATAACCCCATCCATTCCGCCATGATCTTCCAACCGAGCGGGCAGGGCCTTCCGTTCAGCGTAGGCATCGGGCAAAAAGGATGCGGCCAGGAGTCCTTCATCTCGCGCGTCAATTCCTGCCAAGGCTTTACGGGTCAACAAGGATTCTCTCTCGTCCCTTGAGCGCTACCCGTGGCAACGGTGCGTGTTCGTGAACCTCTGAGGCTTATATTCACCGTATACTCAATACTAACTGTACTCACTAACTGTAGTCGGAATATGATACTTTCTACGGCAGCCACGGTCGAAGGGCGCTTGGGGTGGAGGTTGGGGTGGGGGTTGGGATTACTTCGGGCCTTTGGTTGGGTGGGTTGTCATGTCGAACGTGTTTGCTCATGGTATCGCTTAGTATTACGGGTTTTAACGGGCACTCGTGGGTTACGATGGCCGCAGAGAATGGCGAATTCAAGCTTTCGAGTTCCTGAAGCCGATTGATATTTACCGCGCAACTTGTGTGCATATCATCTTCATTTCAATATTTGTCCAACTCAGCTATATGTTAATCCACAGAGCTGAGATACCGTCCTATGGGGATCTGTCTTTTGATAAATAGTACTGTCTTGCCCGGGCGGCGGGGCAAACCTACTGGCGCTTGCTTCGAGTCGGCACCTGCCGGAGTGCTGCTTTCACTGAGATCATGCCAGCGCCGACACTTTGCTTCAGCTTCAACTGTCGCAACCATCTCGTTCATATCCCAGCAAGCTACTAGTATGACCCGGAAGTGATTCTAAAGCGTCGAATCTCTATCCATTCAACATGTCACTAGCTCACCTCTGCTCCCTGATATTCAGCAGCCCGACCCATACGCTGCCATCCTCATAGACGCCGCGACGGCCCAAATACGGGGACGCACTCCCCCAGAGGCAAGCTCACGACGATCATCGGCCTCTTTTCAGGCAGCTGGAGCGCTTCCAACGAGACGACCCAATTTAGCACACCCTGGAGAGTGCTAACGGCAGACCTGCCGCTCAGCGGCCCGGGAGGTATCTCACTTGATCAATGGGAGAGTACGTACGGCGTCCTAGGGGGACCCTTCCCTCGCCATCCTCCCAGGAAAGTATTGCTATACACGTTCCAGGACGACGCGTCGCGCACGGATGCTGACGCTATCCGCTTGCTCTGCGCCAAACCAGATAGCCCCGCCCGGCATAATGCGTCGCACCTCGGTGAGGTACTCCCAGGCCGTCTGGGCCGCCCGCCCCATCATAACTCATCGGATCAGCACATAGGAACGACATTTGTGCTTCATGGGACACGGGACCGCGGTGAACGTGCATCGCCAGCCCCGAAGTGTTCAATCACCCTGGGCGGGAACAAAGCCTGCTCTCTGGCTATCTTCCGGAGCGCCTGAGGGTACCATCCGACGATCCAGACGCTGTCAAGAGCATGCGGGTTCTGTCAAGCTGACTTCGCACTCCCGTTCCTATTGCCCCGAACCCAGGTACCATCGCCAATCCTCCGTGCTTTTTCAATTCTGACCCGGCTGCAATGCCCCATGCGGCGCGAAGGCAGATGAAGTGCAACTCCGACTTTGACATCTTCTTTTGACTTCGTGGTGGTCTGGCCTCGTTCGTTAAGCCGCACGGCACAGATGTAGCGCGAGCGGTGCGCGTAAGCTTCGCGTTTCACGGGCTGAAGGGTATCGCTCAAAACCCAAGTCTTGTCAAACTGAGCGACCCAGGGTCTCTCCGAGACGAATTCACCCCATACGCCTCCACGCCGCCTTCGAATACCTCAGAATGCGCTTCTCCATCATTGCCTTCGCCGCTACCCTCTTCGGACGGGCCGCCTTCGCCACCCCCGTCACTCCCGATGTCGCAGGGGTCGCCGCTTCCCTCCCCATACCCCCGCCAAGCACCCCACGCCTCGTGAATTCGAGCGTCCCCCTCGAGCTCGGGGCTTTGCGCCACGGTGTCGGACCCCTCCCCGACGAGATCGACATCGTCATGCTCCTCTGCAAGCAGACGAACTGCAACGACTGCACCTTCGTCGATCTCATGGGCCTCAACGCGGACGAGTGCTTCTCGCAGAACTTCGCGTTCGTCTCCACCGCGGTGATCCAGCCGAACGCGCCGGACCTCCCGTTCATCACCAGCGTGGGGCCCTTGGGATGCGCCCAGCTCCTCGCGCTCCCGGCACAAAACAACTGCTTCAACATCCAAGGCGCCACATTCCAGGCCTTTGACCTCGTCCTCCCGCCACGGCCGTGATTGACGTAAGCTGTACAATTTTTCGTCTTGCCTTTACTCGACATTGACGAGGTTTTGGGAACAGGTTCACACTGTAGGAGGACGCCGTTCTCCGGTCGTCTCGGGGGTTCCGTCGGGCTATCAGTAGCACTCTTCAGGAATTTGGCGGGTCTCTTAATGCGAAAGCTTTGTCAATGAATCTGCATGTTGCGCCGATATGAGACAAGTACTCTCGCTCCTCAGGGACTGAACCCGGCCTCGTTCGAGCGAGTGAGGCCATGATCCATCGTCCACCTACGTCTGGATGCGTATGCAGCGACGTTCGAATGTGAACCTGCGCTACGCAGGCGTCCGTAGTGCTTACAGCCGAGTCATCGCTAGTCGCGCTCCCGTGGCAGCGGTTTGTACGGACGCTGATGCTATGCTCCGAGGAGGGTGGAGTGACTCGATAGTGCCGGCAGCATTGAAGTTATCCGCCTCAAGATGGGGCATTCCCAAGACTTCCTGACCTGACCGGAAATACCCAGACAGCCTGTGAGAAGAGCATCGTGTCTGTCGGACCGGTCTAGTAGCTCGTCCACTCACCGCGAGGTAGAGAAAAGGCGGACGTTCGGAGATCCTCAACTCCCTCGGCACCTCCGAAAAAAGTTTCGGACGCTATGTTCGGTATTCGGGGACGGGCGCATCCTGTCAAACAGCCATCGGCTTTGCAGCTCCCATTGAGCGGAGCGAAGGAACCATCCAACGTGCTTCCTGTGCCTTTCCATTGACCAAGTCTTTGGTGTAGCGCATGCAAACCTTCTGGTCTGCCGCCGTGGTAGGCTGCGTTTGCGCTGAGCAAGCCTGGGACGCTGCTAAACTCGAAGCCGATGCCGCGAAGGCAAGAAGCGAGCCGGTCCCCGTAAGGTTCGTGTCCTCCGGGCCAATGCTGAAGATATATGTCAGAGCCGTGCAGTCCAAGGAGCCGCCAGGACTGACTCGTCTTTCCATCACATCGACAACCCGGCATACGTCCGCCTGCCTTGCCCCGAGGATTCCCCCACACGATGCATTTCTGGCTTACTTCACTCGCCGTCGCCCTCCTCGCTCGGACCGCTGTCGCCGTCCCCACCACCTCCGGCGTGACAGCGGTTACACCTCCATCCCTCGTCGAGTCTAGCGGTGCCCTCCAGCTCGGGGACGTTCGTCCAGGCGCGGGCCCTCACCCCGACGAGATCGACATCCTCCTGCTCCTCTGCAAGGCTGCGGACTGCAACGACTGCAACCTCATCGACCTCATGACGCCGGGGTTCGGCTCGAACACGTGTTTCTCGCAGAACTTCGCCTTCGTCTCCGTCGCGGTCATCCAGCCCAACGCGCCCAAGCTCCCGTTCAACACCAGCGTGGGCCCGTTTGGCTGCCCGTCGCTGCTGATGTTCCCCGCGCAGAACACGTGCTTCAACGTGAACAGCGCCACGCCGTTCGAGGCATTCGCGTTGGTCCAGGATAGGACATAGGGGGCGCTGTAAGTGCTTCTTGACCGCGAATGGCACTCACGCTCACGTTACATCGCCGTCAAAGGGATTCACACGAGGAGCAGAGATTCACGGAGATGAGAGGCTTTGGCGAGCGGTTGTCGAGGACGGTTCGGTGGAACGCAACGAGACTTGGGCTGGCATGGGATTGCTGTATGTGTCGATCGGGGCAACAAACTTCGCGTCAGACGCAGACCAGCTCGAAAAGCGAAACTATGAACCACTTACCTGTTTGAGCTCAGTCGTAGGCGTGTTTTGCTAGGAGGAGCGCAAGTCGGTGACTTGGCTGTGAGACGGCCAGATAGCTTAGAACACTGGAATATTGGCATTGGCCATCAACTTGCACCGAGTATGTGTTGTACCCGTTATATGGTGGTTGTGGAGATCTCCTCCCGCGGCACCCGAGAACATGTTGGAGCGACTAGGCGCAACTCTTGCGCCTGTCATGAATCAGTCGGAGGGGGAGTTACAGCGATGACCTCCGCGCCCCCCGCGACGCTCACGCCCTCCTCCGCCTTCTTCTCGATCCTCTCGCCCAACCCATCCAGCAACCGCTTCAGCTCTTCCGCCTCCTCAACCAGCAGCTTCACACTCGGCTCCCGCGCGCCCTCTCCCTCCGCTCCCCCCTGTGCCAGCGAAGCCTCTTTCAAGCTGCTCCTCTCGACAGCCTCGCTCACGACCTGCGTCCACGTCTTACCCTCCTTCCGGAGGAGTGCCGCGAGCTCGTCCTTGACCTCGCGGCACACGCCCGGCCCGCCATACCCGAACGCGGTGTAGAGCTGCACGGCAGCCGCGCCGGCGCGCGCGAACTCGAGCGCGTCCGCGCCCGTGGAGATCCCGCCGCAGCCGATGAGCGGGACGGAGGCGGGGAGGAGGCCGCGCAGCGTGCGCAGGGTGGCGAGCGCGTACGGCTTGAGCGGGGGCCCGGAGAGCCCGCCTTGCTCGAATTTGTTCGCTGTGAGGCGGGTCAGTGCGTGTCGGGGAGGTAGGTGTGGTGGGACGTACGGTCTGAGATGCCGGTGGGCCTCCGGATGGTCGTGTTGCTGACAATGACGCCGTCGACACCGTTCGTGGCGCGCACGGCGGCGGCGATGTCCGCCACCTCGGACTCGTCCAGGTCGGGCGCGATTTTGAGCAGGAGTTTTGGCCGGTGCTTGTGCGCTGAGGAGGTGGTGACCTCATCTCGCGCAGCCGTCACGCCAGCCAGCAGTTCCTGAAGGAGACTGCGGCTCTGCATACCACTAAGACGAGCGTAAGGAGTTGCCCGGCGCAAGCGTTGCGTGGAGAACATACCGGAGTCCTGGCGTGTTCGGGCTGGACACGTTCACGACCAACGCGTCGGCATACGGGCCAAAAGTGCGCACGCCAATGACGAAGTCCGCGATGGAATCCGGAGGAGAGGACTTGTTCTTGCCCAGGTTGACCGCAAGCATCTTGCCCGGATATAGCGAGGCGCGTTCCGCGCCATGTAGAGGGTCTTCCGTCTCGGCCGCCACGGAATACGGGAGCAGCGAGGGGAGCCGCGCGCGGAGGCGTGCAAGGAGGGCGGCGTGTCCGTCCGAAGGGAAACCATACCGGTTGATGACCGCGGCGTCGCTGGGGAGATGGAACACGCGAGGCTTGGGGTTGCCCGGCTGAGGTTTCGGCGTAACGCTGCCAATCTCGACCCACGCGAAGCCCAGGTTGAACAGGCCTACGCCCACGATTGAGCGAAGGTAAAGGCGGGCGCAAGAACTCGCTTACCATCAATAGCTTCACCGTTCTTGTCGAACCCAGCTGCCAATCCGACCGGACTCGAGAGCTCGTCGCCCCAAAGCTACAGTTTCCACCCGTATTCGTGTCACCACACTCACAATAATGTGGGACACGCACGTACCTCCACTTTCAATACCTCGTCATCCGGTAGCGGGTCCCGTGGTGAAAGCCCGGCTCCGAGAGCCCTTACAGCAAGTCGGTGGCCAACCTCCGGATCGAGCGTATAACGGATCACCGGAGTAACGATGTACTTGTGCACAGAGGCCCTGCAGTCGAGGTAGTAGACAGCAAAGAGGCCCGAAGACACGACGAACAGCGACGCATAGGCTGCTGTACGGGCGTACGAACGGGCTGGTTGTTCAGCTACGGTCGACGCAGCACGGCGAACAGCAAATCCTGAACATAGTGGTTGACGAGAAAGCGTGCGCGCAGCGGCCAGGCGAAGCATAGTGTCCAAGGCCAAGAGATGATGATATCCGGGCCAAAGACAAGCTGAAGCACGCGGCAGCGACGACGCGAGGAGGTGGAGGTGAGGGTTCAGTCGAGTGCGAGGGCAGCTCGGATCCGGCTTGCGAGAGGTGGCGCCTAGGGGCAAAACTACTCTCTGTCGGGGAGTCGAACCCCGCTTTCGCGCGCACCGCAAGGAGTGACAGGCGCGTGTACTAACCGATATACTAACAGAGACTTGTCATCGCACGCTCTGTCTCAATCCATGTTAGCACACCGGCGAAGAGCTGCCCCACTGGCACGTTTCTACTGAACTCCGGCTGCGGCGCTGCCGCCGCTCAGTCAACAGCGGCATACATAAGTACCTTCATGCTCCAGCGTCGCCGGGATCGCATTCACTGTGTGATAATCTCAGCTGCTCTGCAGTAATAACTATGTAGGAGGTCTGTGATAAAGCACATTCTCTGAATAAGGGGAGCGAGTCCTCTTTGCAAAGAGTTGTAAAAATACTGGCGGCAGCCACATCTTCCTTGCCATACGGCAAGCAAAATGATGACGAGAGTGGGATTCGAACCCACGCCCTTTCGGACCAGATGTCGTAGTACGCTGAATGCGTAACTCCTTAGTCTGGCGCCTTAGACCGCTCGGCCATCTCGCCATGTGTTCACGCATCCAAAACGCCAATGGATCGCGCCTGGATCAAGTTATGCTACTCACCTTCCAGCGCAGGTTCAAATAATCCTTAGTACTACCGGGGTCATATCCCCCTTGCTATTCTCCTTCATGCCAAGCCAGGACTACTGCTCCTGCAACTGAGGAAGACATTCTCTTTGAGCATAGCCAATGCCATCACCCCCGGCCAGTGTGGGTAGGGCGCGTGCGGCCCCGACATTCGAGAGTACTCTCTAGTTGCGCGAACTACCGATGATTGGTTGCTTGAGTCAGCTCAGTAGTGTATCTATGCAGTGGAATTAATATACCCAGTCAGCTTTCAATTATAAACCCAGAAACATATGCCAAGGCGGATGACAGGGGGTTTTCGCCAGTTGTGTAGCTCACTACTCCGACTGCCATTTTGAGCGAAGCACTGGTTCCCGGGGTTAGGGCCGAGGCCGCGGCGGCATTCCACGTGACTCGACACGCCCATGTTTTCGCGACGGTTGCCGCGCGCCCTGCGCCTCGCTCTCCCCTTTCCCTCCTCCTCCACTGCTCTCCGCCGCCCTAGTCCTAGTCGCACTCCTCCGCCTCGCGCGTAACGAGCCTCATATCGAACGCGCGGATGTCTGAACAGCCTCAATACGGGCTATTGCTCCCGCCTGATTCGAAGAGGCGCAGGGTCGAGGGAGAGGCACACGACGCGTCGCAAGCAAAAGGGGACAAGACGAAAGCTGCGCTGGATAGAGCGAAAGCTAACTATGTGCGTTGATTGACTATTGCACATTGCCTCTTGTCAATAAAGAACTATCATTACAGTATTCCGGCCAACTCCGCCTACGCCTTCAGTACGCGAGGCTGAAGGTTGAACATGGATGGGTACGTACAGCTCCTGTTCGATGCCCTGCAAATCTCACACCCATCTTAGCAAAGGCAAACGCTGAGCGAAGTTGAGAACCTGTACTTCCGGCATACGCACCTGACGCGCCCATATCCCGTCATCTCGCCTGGGGGCCGCCGAAACGGACGCACTTTGTCTTCCGCTGCTATGGCTGCTGGAACCTCCGCACAACATTCCGCGCCGCCCGTGGTAGACGGCCATCATTTGGAAACCCAGGGGCCAGAAGGCACTGCAGGTGCAAGTTCGAGTGTAGGGCCAAATGCGAGCTTGGCGAGTACTTGTGCGGTATCCCTACTCCAGTCTATCGTAGCAGACCCTCACCTTAGTCCCTGTAGCGTCCAGCTCAAGCATCGATACACCCGCAAATACTTCGATCCCGTCTACACCCATCATTGACGGCGGGCGCACCGCGACTCCCCACGCGCCACACTTAGGCTACGGCGGTGCTGCCACTCGTTACCCCGTATCCCGGTCCGACTCGACAGCGACGGTGATTATCCAGTCGGCCCCCAGCTTGCAACACTCGAAAGCGGGCCCATCGCGAACACCGCACCCGACCTCATCCTCCTCGCAACCTCCCCCCGCGTCCCCTTTCCGAGAACCCTTCGATCCGATGGAACCGACCGACCACATCGACTCGCAGCTGGCCGCGCTTCGGTCTATGATGGCCACCTCTGCCATGCCTATACCCCTCCCTCCTCCGCAGAATTCGCCTGTCGCGGTCCCTCCGATCGGTCCACCCACGACTGCGAGCCCCGGCGCGGGCGCCGGGTCGACCTACGATTCGTTCTGGTCCTCGCATTCCTCAGCAACGTCGTACCGAGCACTCGTGTCGAGCCAGGCCGGCCAGCCGAGTGCTACGCCAGGCCGTCCCCCTGCCCAGCTCCAGGCATACGCAACCGCACCCGCGGCTCTCTCTTCCTCGTCAGCGGGACCGGCAGTCCACAGCGGCTCGGTAACGTACGGTCGTTCATGACATGAGGGTCCCGAGGGTTCTATGATGTTCTTCTACGCGCACCGCTATCTCACTACACGTATCGCACATAGTAATGCATTCATTTATTGTCGGGACGTGTCGACGTACAGATGGCCCCGTGCCAGAAGGTTTACACAACAGACACGGAAGAAAAGAAGGCGGGGGAGGAGCGAGGACCAAAAGGTATGTCCCAGGCAGGATTCGAGCCTGCGTCTTCACGGACTTGCGCCGACCACAACGTGATGATCTAACCACTAATCGACAAGGACCGGAAGGTTGAGCCGATGCGTTCTTCCCGGACATCCAGGCATCCCGAGCCGACCAAGCTTAAGTAAACTCTCCGACGGTTTGCCGACGGTCGTAGAGGACTTGCAATGTTGCATTGCTACCACCAAGGCCCCGTCTCGTGGTAGACCTGGCATAGGCCCGCCTTCAAGTTTCAACGCTTTGCAGATGTATCGTGTAAATCCGAGTTCGGACAAGTTGAGTGTGGGTTGTATCTGGGGGACTGCAAAGCTGACCGTGCCCGCCTCGTCCAGTGTGATTTTGTGATTCGTTTCGATACATACAGACAGCACGAGCTTGAAAACCGTTGCCCGTCCATCTACCAGCCCAAACAAGTCCGAGGCGACCGTTTACTGCCCGCCTCCCCCAATCCCTGGCAACAACAACACGTCTGTACTCGGAAAACTGTAAGTAAACTGCTCGACTCGATAGCTTGAAACCTGAACGTACTCTCGCCGCTCAATCGAGAAGAGCGAAGGTGATGAACGGCGGCCCAGCCGGCATGATGACACACTCGCCCACCGGCGAGATGACCTGGAAATCCCCGCACCCCGCGGTGCCGACCGCGGGCGTGAACGGGAGCGCAAACCCGCTCGTCTGCACGACCCCCGCGGAGAGGATCGGCACGTTCCCCGTCGGCGCCGCAATGCAGGTGTCCACCTCCTGCCCCTCGAGGTTGAGCGCGAAGCACTGCTGGCAGTCCTGGATAGTGCAGAAGAGCATGATGGTGCCGAGGACGCCGTCGGCGTGCAGCGTCGCGTTGAGGCTGGTGTGCGCGCCGATCGTCGTTATCCCTGAGATGGTAGGAGAGGCGGCGGCGAATCCGCCGAGCACGATAGCCGCAAGTGTAGCAAAGGAGTAGTGCATGATGACAGGAGAGCGTTGCTCAAGGGGGGAATGCGGTCGGTGTCGGACTGGCGGGTGGGCTCGTCCTGGGTACTACTTGACCTCCGCCCTTATAGCTTATATGCTGTTGCTTCCAGCCCGGTGAACGCGAAGCTGACATGCGCATGCCCCGCCGCCTCCAGTGCGCTGGAAGTCAAGTTCAGCAGCGCCAGAAGCGTTACCATGCGGTCTGAGGAAGAAGATGCCAAGTCGGAGTTGTTTCCTATGCCACCGATGTGCGTACGTATGCGCTGCAGGATGGCCAGTCAGAGCTTTGGCAGAGCATGAGAAGCGCATATCAACATATTCGGATGCAGCTGAACAAGGTTGAAGAAGTCGTTCTTCGATTGGCCTGGCGTCTCTACTCCTGATTGCTTCTGGTGAGCACGGCGAGGCTCGGGTTTAAAAGCTTCTGGTGAGCTTGATTGTGCCTCTGCGTAGGCTGAAGGCTCATCACTCTGTAGGACTTGCGGATGCGACCTTTAACTTGGGGCACTCCATCGCATCCGGGCCATGGCATCAGCATCCGTGAACATCGTGCTAGTAAAGAGGACGCCCAAACTGATATCGATGTCTATGCCGAATAGACGTTGCATCTGAGTTCAGTCAGCATATATGAAGCCGCCGCTGCGGCTCGTTCCCGCGGGCGTACTAACATGTCATTGGCTTAGGCGCGAACGCAGTGCTTGAAGACAGGACGTGCGAGCAGCGAAACAGTTTCGTAACTTCTTCGTTTTTTTGTGACCGAGCTGACCGCCCTCCCGAAAGGACGTGTTCATCTTCAACCGTTTTCAACAGCGAGATAAAGAGGCGATTCCATGATCGTCATACAAGTTTGTGCAATCCGTGTAGGTCTCCAATCCCTGAGCCGTCCGTCCCTAACGCTAACGTTACAACCCTCTTCAGGAATCTGCGAGTAGAGCGCTCAGTCCGAAAACGAGAACGATAGGAAGGCCAGACGCACGCTTCTTCCTCACACGAGAAGCGCAAAGGTGTCGAACTTCGTACCAGCAGGGGCGTTCAGGTTGAAACACATGTTCGGCGCTGGTAGCCCGGCCAGCTGTGCGCAGTTGGGGGTGCCCACCGCGGGGGTGAACGGGAGCGTGACGTTGTTCGTCTGCACGGTCGCGGCGGAGAGGATCGCGGCGTTTCCGGGTGATGCGAAGCAGACATCGCTATCCAGGCCTACGACGTCGACGACATTGCAGGACTGGCAATTAGGGGAGGGGCAGAGGAGGAACACGGTGTCGAGGTCGTCGGGCAACGGTCCCATGCTCTTGTGGGCGCTGCCGCCGTGCTGGAGCGCGATGCTGGATGCATCGGTGGGTGGGCTCAGCTGTGCAATGGGGAGGGAGGCGCCAATCGTCGATAGCTCAGGCGCCGCGGGGGCGGCGATGGCGGTCTGGCTGAGGATCGCGATAGTAAGGACAGCGAAGATAGAGTGCATGGTGTGTGTGTGTGAATGGGTGGGGATGAACGGCACGAGCTGTGTCTTCCTCGAGGTCGAGTCTGCTGCGCTAATGCCATGAACTTGCAGGGACAAGGCTTTTATGCCGCGGATCTCAACCCGGGAGACACGAAGCTTACCTGCTCCTCTCCCGCTGCCTCCGCCGTGTGCATGGCCGTCGCATCCGGCAGCCCAGGCTAGACCTCCATGCTACACAAGGAAACGCCATGGGCGGAGTTGCGCTCTGCGCTACGCCGGGCCTGAACATGGGGCAGGTGAGTCAAAGAACCGACAAGGTACAAAGATCGCATTGAATGGTACCTGAGCTGGGTGCAAACGGCACGCGAAGCGCAGAATTGATTGGCAGGATGCACCCGCCCTTGACAGCTTCCGACTCTCCGGACCTGATCCCCATTCGGCCCAGTCGGAAGAGCAGGGACATCGCGGTCGCTGATCGACTTCGAGACCTCGGTGAGTACCTCCGGATCCCACTGCATATGCAAAAAGGGCTGACTTCAAGGCTATGCCGCCCCCTCTTCGCAATAGGGTACAACCTAGTCGGGGAATTTGATGTAAGAATGAGTCCTCCCACTGGCACACGCTCTTACTACCTCAAGACGTACAACGCTAGGCTTGACTGCCCATCATATCCGGAAGAAAGTATCAGCATCCGTGGACATCGCGCGGGACAGGTGTGTTCGCGCTAAGTTTGGAGTAACGGCTGCGGGAAACGTCGCATCGAGTCCGCAAGAAGCCGCATCTTCTCAGCTGCCATAGCCATCCCGGCGCTCCGACGGGGATGCAGTAGGTCCGATTCTGAACATCTGACCCATCCGCTTCCCAAAAGGTCTCCGGCGTACACCCAGGGGGTCTGGACGGCTGCGTCGTGGCATAAACATAATACCCCACATCTCTGAACTTCTAGACCGTACTCAAGTTGATACCCTATTCAAACACGAACCCCTCGTAGGCGCGCTCGTTGAGCCAGGAAAAACTTCCTTTTCGTGGCGTCGTACCCCCACAAGTTCGAATGAACATCCCACCCCTCGTAGCTCAGGAGAAGTCTGCCCTCCGGCTCAGCCGCCCCCGATGCCACGTACTCGTTCGAGCTTTCGTCCTCGCCTCTCGGGTCAAAAACCTCGATGTCCAAGGTGTATACGTTATCCCATGTAGGTGGCACCGCGTCTGAATACTGCTCTGGTGAAGGACTCAGGGTGAGCCGGACGGCTTCCACAGGATGTTGCTCGCCGACCATGTAGCGGAAGAACTCCTTGAACGCCGCGGTACACGATTCATCGTCGAGGAGCCACGTGTAGTTGTTGACATGGTCAGGATGCGCGACGTCGTGTAAAACCGTTCTATGAGGCTGAGTAGGTAGCAGTGGCGGGACCGAACCCTCTGCGGTTGAGCCGGGAGAGGATACTAGAGAGGGGCGCTGGCAGTCTGGATCCTGGAAATCGACAATGGCCCGCATCCGTCCATGCTGACTCTCCTCCGGTCCGGGGACACAAACACAGGCATCGAACTGGACACTGATGATCGCGGGGGAGTTTCCGGGTTTACGCAGCAAGAACCTGTACGTGGGTGGTGATTCTATCGGCGCCGTTGGAGCCTCGACGAGACGTTGGACGGTGTACCCGCGCTCCTCAAGCTCTCGTTTACGCCAGTCAGGTAGCAAGATGTCATACGTCGCGAAGGGGTTCAGCGAGCCGCCGTTCGAGGTTGGCGCCGGGCTCTTCATCTTCACGCGTGTCGGCAGGTACACCTCTGCGACCTGGGGAGCCCCCCATTGTGCGCGGACCTCCTTCGTGAGTAGAATCGTGCGGTAAATGGTGTCGCTGTCGCCGTCCAGAGAGGTGCCGAGATGATAGCCATTTGCCATCCAGTTTTTGTCTGCGTCTAGGAAGAGCCCTACGAGGTCACGGTCGCCTCCCATGACGGACAAGACGCCTATGTGGACGGTATGCTTCACGTCCTCAAGCGGAGGGAGGACGGGGATCCGAGTGCGGATGCCGTATCCCGTGGACGTGTACTCCGGGAATGGGACTGCAAGGTCTCCAAGCCGCGCCGATAGCGAGAGGTGTGACTCCGGCTCGACGTCTGCACAGTCAGCGAAGTCGCGCGGGGAGGATGCGAAGAGGTTCCGCTCTCTGGGTAACTCGTTGTCCATCGTGAAGTACCTCGCTTCCGGCCGTATTCCCGACGGGTGCGCTGAAGGGTTCAGCGTGGGTCCCCAGGCGAATATCGTTTGGTCTGGGGCCTGCTTCAGAATCTCCTCCTGAAGTCTTGCGAAGGCGGCCCGCCCTTCACCGTAGATCGTCGGCATCATCACACCGAAGATGCCCATAAGCGAGTACGCCTCGTCCTCCACGCGCGTCGTGACCCGCTCGGCCGCCCATGACATCCGCCGCGCCACGCTGATCGCTCGGATCGGCCTTTGGTGCAAGAGTACACCGCGCTCGATGCCCGTGACCTCCTCGATGACCGTTGCGAGGCTGCTCAGCGTCCCGAGCGGGCGCCATTCGCACGAGAGGAAGACGACCCGGAGGGGCGCGAGAAGCTCCTGGAGAGTCCAGCCGCGCGTGAACCACCTGCTCCGTCGGAATTGGGAGCCCAGCGCCCGAGGATCTTCGTCGCTCGGGACGTCGTAGAGGAAGGCGTAGCAGACAGTTGCCAGTTCGTACCACTGGTACCTGGAGTTGATCGCCTCGGACAGCTCCGCGCTGCTGGACTTGTCGATACAGCAAGAGTCGATCCAGAGGAGGTCGTACCCATTCTGGCGCGCGTATGCGCAGCAGTCCCGGATCTTCGCAGAGACGAGAGAAAGGAGCGTCGGGGAAACAGCTGGGTCGGTACTCGCGCCGGGAGCCCGTTGTACCTGCTTGTTGATTCGTAGGACGTCCTTGAAGGATTGCTCGCCTTGCACGTCCCAGACATGTGAAAGGATAGCGTATCGTACGGTCGTCGGGTCGTGGTGCCACTCGAAGGCCCCCGTATGGGTGTTCAGCAACCTCATCGATTCTACACCGGACAGAACGTATTGTCACAAGTCAGTATGAGCTTGAATATTGATGATCGTTCAGCTGACCACGTACCGCCTAACTCTCTACTACAAACCTCTCTCGATGAGAAGTACTAGACGTTGCAGACGCGCCACGAGAGTACGAAACAGGCCGTGTACACAGCCTCTTTCGAACAGAGGCTGCCGGCCGCAACAGGCGCCTTGATCGAACTCGCAGCGTCTAGTACTCAACGTTGGCGGCAGGCAACATAGCGTTATATCATGCTGACACAGACAATACTACTGTACATTGCTTCGTAGTACGCTACATCGCGATCCCAAGGGGGACGCACATCTCTATGATTCGTCACGTAACAACCAACCTCGTATCCAACTCGTAAATATCACCCACACAGGCAACGGTATTCTCACCAACATCCTCCACCTCTCAAGACTCCACATCCACATGCAGCCGCATCAGCAAGCCAACACGGCTGTGATCCACCATCCGGTCCGCGCGCTTACTCGCAGTCAGCGTCACCGCCGGTCGCAGCGTTGTCACCGCCAGCAGGGGGCGCCGCAGCGGCGCCGCCAGACGCCTTGGGCTGCTGAGTGATGTCGACGAGCTGCTTGCCGTCAGGGATCGGGCCGGCAGGGTTGGCGGGGCACGAGCCGGCGGGGCTGACAGCCGCGGTGAGGCCGAAGGGGATCGTGCCCGGGCTGCCGACCTTGACGCCGCCGACGAAGGTGTCCTGGGACGAGCCCTGGAACTGGCACTGGAAGAGGCCCTGGAGCTCAGCGTTCTTCGGTGCCTTCTGGCAGTACAGGACGGCCTGGGACGTGGGCTATATCGGGGAAGGTTATTAGCGTTTGGAATTCATTATGATAGATTGTGTCGAGGAGAGAAGGCAAGAAGGAGGGATAAGACATACCGAGTTGCGAGGCTGCTGCGCGAAGATCTGTGCGAGCCTGATCATGTCCGCGTCGTTGTTGAGCTGCTTCGCAAGATCGATCATCGCGTCCGCAGAGTCCTGCTGGGCGCACGGGTCCGCCGCGGCGAGCAGCGTGCTGAACGCGGTCACCGCGATCGGGTTGCACTTATCCGCGCCGCCAGCCGTTTTCTGTTCAGGTAGCACACGGTCAACGAAGTTTCATCCACACGAGTGATAGCACGTACGCAGGCATCCTCCCAGGGCGTAGCGGAGGCAACTGTGTCCTGAGCGATACGCTTCCTCATCGCGCCGCGCTTCTTCTTGGCAGCGCAGGTGGATGCCGGAGGCGCAGCTGCCGCCGATGACGCCTCAACAGAGGTGGCAGCAGGGGGCGCCGCCGCCGCAGATGAAGCAGCGGCAGGCGCGGAGGTCGCAGCCGGGGGCGCGGAGCCGCTCGAGCCGCCCTTGACGTTAGCAAGACCGGGGTCCTGCGTGATGTCACTGAGCTGCTGGCCGTCGGGGATGGGGCCGGTGGGGTTCGCCGGGCAGGAGCCAGCGGGCGACAGAGCAGCGGTCTGGCCAAGGGGGATGGTACCCGCGCCGCCGACCTTGACGCCACCAACGAAGGTGTCGAGCTTCGCGCCCTGGAACTGGCACTGGAACAGGCCGTTGAGCTCCGCGTTCTTCGGCGCGGTCTGGCAGTACGGCACAGACTCGCTCGAGGGCTGTGTGGTGGTACCGGACATCGTCAGCAAATAAGAGGGAAGAAATGAAATGCATCGACATACCGTGTTGCGCGGCTGCTGGGCAAAGATCTGGGCGAACTTGATCATGTCGGGGTCGTTGTTCAGCTTCTTGGCGAGATCGATCATGGCGTCCGCCGAGTTCTGCTGGTCGCAGGGCCCAGCGGCGGCGAGGAGAGTGGAGAACGCAGTAACGGAAATGTTGCTGCACTGGTCCGCACCGCCGGCCTTGTTCTGTAATCCGTTCGAGCTGCGTCAGTAGGCGAGAATAGGAGAAGAGCGACAGGGTGTACGCACACAGGCAGCCACCCACTTCTGCGTGGAGGCCGAGATCGTCTGAGCGATGCGCTTCTCGAGCGGCACCGCGCTCACCGCAACCGCGGAGAGGGCGAGAACGAGGGACGTGGAAAACTTAACCATGTTGGAGATAGGGAGTGGAGAGCCGAGAAGATACACAGTCTGAGGATGAAGAAAGTGAAGAACGAGTCCGAGCACAGCTCGAAGGAAACAAAAGTCGGAAGGAAAGACGAAGAGAGAATGAAGACCTCTGTACAGCGCAGCTCGGTGACTTATATACCAGCACAGGGTAGGTCCATCATGCGGGATCTCCTCTTTGAAACATGGCGCTGATGCTGTGCGTAGAGAGGCTGCAGGCGATCACGATCGAGCCTTGGGGAGCAAGGTTAGTTACAGCCTGATGAGAGGCGGGTGGGCTGATGGCGGTCGTCCTGAGGGCTGTGTGCAGCGCAATTTGGGTCAGATCTGCAGGGCGAACACGATCATGTGAGCGCGTACTTGCCTCCTGAAGTAACTGTCCGGTCATGCACGCCCTCGGGCGCAGCGATGCTCAGTAAAGAGAGTTCCCCCAGATCTGTTTTTACTGCGGAAGCTGTCCAGTGCGCGACGGTGGTGAGCGATGCACATGGACCCGCCGCCCGAGGTCACCGTCGTTGCCTACGCTTAATTTTGAGCATGCTGATGTGTGGGGCCGTCTGAACAAGCCTCGTTATGGTCTGACTACTACGCTGTGAGTTTCTACCGTAGCACTATTATTCTGACGACGTTTAAAACACTGATCAGTGTGAAGGGTCCGGCTAGATGTAGACAATAATTCCACTCACGAGTGACAGTGCGTTAGGTGAGGAACGAATTGATGTTCCCGCGTTGACCCATCACAGCACGCGGTTCCTTGCATCTTCCGCAACTTTGGGGGGTGCGATGTACCCGCGGACTATCCACACCGCGCCTATACATCTAAGGGGTATGTTTCCAGCAGCGACGACCAGATGCACATGATAGGTACTCGTATTTTGCCTGACAGGGAGCTCCCCGAGGGCCAATGATTGGTCAAGCGGGCTTACCGCTCATCATCACTGTTCCCGAACACAAGCTCTCCATCATCAAAGTCGTCATCGTCTGAGCCATCGGCATATCCTGCGCTGGCTGTCACGCCGCCATAGTGCCGTGGTGAGGTGAGTACGCTGTGTCTACGAACAGTACGCACGTGCGTATGCAAGTTAGCCGTAGTGACTGCAGGATGCAACGAGGACAGCACCGCGCGGCACTGAGACCGTACCTCTTGAGAAACTCCTCCAGGCCCTGTTTCGCTTCCCAGTCGACCCGCACCCACGAGTGTGCTAGCTCGCCGCCACGGTACACGAGTAGGGTTGGAAGAACGTCCGTGTCGACCTCATCGTCCTCCCACTGATCGCGGCCGCGCTCGTCGTCGTCGTCGTCTTCATCGTCATCTTCGTCGGAGCGATCGTCTCGCCTTTGCGCGCCTCGCCGTTGGGAGGAGAGACGTGATGCATTGAGCGACGAGACGTTGCCCAGGGTGGGCTTCGAGCCCGATGATGAGGCAAAGCCTATTGCACCGGCGCGCGCTCGCAGGAACTTGGTGAAGGGGTAGATCCGGGCTAGTCGGGATAGCGTTTCGTCTATCGTTGCACACCGGTCCAGCGACTGCGAACGCGTAGCAAGTCAGCGCCATGATATTTTGAACGTGCCAACAACTCAGGCATACGGTATCTAACTTACAGCCCCCTCTCGAACAGGCCTGAGCACGTCTGAGCTAACCTCATGCTACTGACCAGCTGCGCGGGGCGAGTGGCTACGGACGCTTGCACAGCTGCTCCGTATCTTGATGACACCTCGGTACACGAGCTCCAACACCAACTCTATCCAGTCATACGGACACGACAGAAATGTCGTAGAGAGGCGTATCTCAAGGCTGTTCCGGAGAAGGATACGGTACGGCACTTCGCTCTCCGCGCACAAAATAGAGAAATCACGTACCGGGTCGTAAATGTGCACGACCACCCACACATCGGGGTCCTCCTCCACTGCCTGGACGAAGCTGCGCACCCCAACTTCTCGCAAGTGGCCGAACCGACCTGCGCGCGCGGACTTGGGCACACTGGGGGCGCCCTCGAGCCTCGCGAGCTCTGCTTGCCGCTCCTTCTCCTCTTCTGCCCACGTCTTGCCACCAAGGCTAGCCTTCTCCATGGTACGGTTGAGGTCCTTGACTTCATCTGCCCGCCTCGCACGCGCGATCGACTCGGCCTCTGCGCGGTCGCGGATGACGCCCTTCACGCCCGTGCGGCCAGGGCCCATCCCGATGGAGTCTTGCTGCTGCTGCGACGCGATGTGCGCCTCAACCTCTGCACGACGCTCTGCATCGGAGTCGTAATCGAAGTCGTCCCTTTGTTCTGGCCATGGTGCATGATGGGGCGAGGGCGAGCGAGAGCGGACGGGGGAGCTCGAGCGAGAGGGAGGACTGAATAGTTTGCCGGAAAGAACGAGGTCTTCGATATCGCCAAACTGTCCAGTCACTTATATATCAGTTATTCAGTTCAGATACGTGCCATGATACGTACCATTAAGCGGGTGTTTGAGAGGATGAGAGGTAGGAGTAAGTCTGAAGTTCGCGAGATACTCGGATGGGATGTGTGGCAAAGTGATTAATATTATTTAACTATGAAATGTTTATAAGACCAACCCCGTCATCGGCCCAATGGTCTAGTAGTATGATTCGCGCTTCGGGTCTCTCGAGCTTGCGCGAGGTCCCGGGTTCAATTCCCGGTTGGGCCCACCACAGTATTGATTTTTTGCGACATCGCAGAGATATTCGGAACCTAGTTACCCATGTAGTCCGCGATTCAACGCCTGCTGAAGCTGATAGGATGATTGATCCGAGTTCCTTCAATGACAAGCGCAATACGGGACTTCCATAGGCAGGATAAGAGAGCGATATTATAGAACATGGGCGAGTAAGATACATGCTAGCGATACAGCTAAAAGACGACATTGAGGTGGATCCACAGGCAGACCAAGACAGACATGCGAGCACAAAGCTACAAGACGGAGACAAGAAATCTAGAGTGGCAGAACAAGAGAGAGCAAGGAAGAGAGGGCCCTAGACATTTTGAGCACAGAAGCTCACGCTATCTTCGCCATGCCCCTCGCGCGCGCAATGACCTCGACTTCAGCGACGAAGAGGTCCGCGCACACGTAGTTGAGAGAGCAAAGGTGCAAGTTCTTGATGTTCGACGAGAGGGAGCCCGGAGTGATCGCGTACCGGGGATCGGAGCAGGGCAGCTTCGCTGCTTTCTGTGGGCATGAGTGAGTTCCGGAGTTCACATCACATTCACATACAACGGAGAAGGCCTACCGTGATGAACTCTCGGTACGCTTCTGCAGCAATGATAGCAATCTGTCCGTTGGTCCTGCCAGCGACAGGGATCAACTCCGAAAGGTCATGTTTTTCGTATCCCGGCCACTACACAGCGCGCAGTAGGTCAATATGTGCGCCTGAGGGTAGGAAGCGCGAAGCGCCGGACGCACGGAGAACTTGAGCACGAGCGCGGGCAATCCGGTGGCGTTCAGGCTGGAGTCCGAGAACATGGGCATCTTGGCCTGCATGGTTTGGGGCGGGAGCGAGAGCATCTCGCCCATGCTCGCGCTCGCCGCGTCCACGGTCGAGAAACGGACGCGGGGCGGGGGAGCGACGCGGGGTACCGACTTGGGGCGGTAGGTCGAGACGTCGAGCTTCGCCTGCGGAATCAGACCAGACATTGCGATACTAGAATACTGTGCGGAAGATGAAGTCTAGGAATCGGTGTTGATACAGAGGCTGAGGAGGCGCGAGAGGCGCGAGAGTAGACGATGCGAGTGAGGATGAGTGGTTGGGAGACATTTTGCGCGAGCATAAGTACCAGTCGACGAGCAAGCGAGACAAAGCGGACGATAGACCAGGAAGACCAAGAGCAAGCCTAGGAAGACATCGAGCACAACAGCGAGGACAGAGCGGGGCATCCAAGAGCGAAAGAGACTTCCAAATCGCCAGCGCATTCATCAGGACGTTGCACCAAGGGGATCTATGCGTAGGGGACATGCAGGAGAGTGAGCTAGGGCTTCCATGAGGCGTCTAGCGAAGCGGCTGGTCAAAGAGTGGGGCGCATTAGCCGGAGGGTCGCACAGCGTCACGCACAGCATAGAAGTGGTCCGACTCAGCTTAGATGGTATCCTTGAAAGAGCCGTGGTGGCTTCCCGGTTCCGGATGACGATGGCCGCTCGTCACAGACCCAAGCGACGGCCGACGGTGGCGGTGGCACAATGCAAGCAGGGACACCGGCGCAATCCTACGTCGGGGGAAGGTACACGAGGCCTCTGTGGGACCTTGTGGTATCCTCGATAGATATGATTGTCACAGCAGGCCTTTCTTGTGAGTTCGTGCGAGTGGTGACCGGCATTCAGCCAGGAGACCGAGGGTTAAAGCAGCGTGGATCAAAGGAAATGCCACGTGTTGCGCGGCCGACGGGTGTCCTGCATAAGCATAGTGCTCGGAAGGCCGCCGTTGGGATGCTCGTCTTCGCCCTTTCACAGCGCTACACTGCACGTCAGGCTTCCCAAATCATGTTCTTCGTAGATGAGCTGAAAAGAGTCAGTAGGATCATAGATAGGGCGATGGAGGTTGGGCGGACTTAACGGCGTCCTACGATGCACACCCGCTTTAGGTAGCTGTTGTGTTCGTCAGCCAGCCCGACATTAGCGCCCTAGAAAGCGACGCAGAAAGTTACACGTACTCACGGCGAGACGCCTCATGGTCGGACTTCCAGGGTAGCGAACCCATGGAAGAGTAAGAAGGAGGTCGGGCATCCCGACTATGCTCTCGACCATGGCGGCGTGGGATCAGACATGGGCGTCAGCGCAATGACATTACTCACTTGTAACGGCGCTCTCGGACGCACCCACCCTTCTACTGGCTCGAATCCGTGACCTGTCGCCAGAGTTTCAGGCAAACGTGGGAGGTAAGACGCAGCTGCGCCGCCGGAGGATCGTGTAAGCACTGCTGGGACAGCGGAAGTTCAGCTTCGTCCGCCTTCTCGCCGTACCATGAGACCCAACCAGCGAGGCTTGAGGGTCAAATCCAGTAGAGACGTCAGAGAGTAAGGAGAACCACTTGCGGAGGTATCTGCGATGTGAATGCACTCACCCGTAAGCTTGACGTGTATCGCTGATGAGGATTCCGTAAACGGATGGTGAGCTACCAACACCGGAGCAGCAAAGCTCACCCGTAGAAGCAGAAGCCAAGCCGTCAACGTTTGTACGTTCTTGCCTGTAGAAAGCCGGCTTCGAGGATGCACCGGTACGTCGCTTGTTAAGTCCGAAGGGGAAATTTGTTGCGATATTTGGGCTCCGCGATCAGTCACGCTGTTTCAGCGATGCTGCAACGCACGTATTGGAGACTAGATAGTGGATGCATCTCCCACTTTGCATCGAAATCCACTGTATAACGTTTGCGTTGTTGCGTGGAATGGTGCCTTGTGCGAGGTACCCGAGGAGGTGAACGATGGCGGACCTGGAACGCCCGGCCTTGGCGGACTATACACACCTGAAAGAGAGGGAAAACTGCTCAGTACGACTTGTATCGTTAATCCGTGGCTAGTGGGCTGCCGGGAATGGAGGTGAATCTACTGAAAAGTTGAAAGCGCGAGGAGTCGTGACCGGCGGGGATAGTCTGCAGAGGCGGGTTATGTGCAGGAGTAGCGCCGGAGAAAGGAATATAAAAGATCAGCGAGAGAGCGAAGGAGCAGCAGTGAACCCATCCTCACTACTTCACAACGAACAACATGCAGCTCTCCTCTCTCTTCGTCGCCGTCGCCGCCTTGGTCACCGTCGCAGTCGCGAGCCCTGTTGTCGTGAGTCCTAGTACCACAACGTAGACAGTACGACCTACTCACCACCACCTGAGCAGCCCGTCGGAGAGGCCAACGTCAGCATCGCTTACATCCTCCAGGTTAGAGCCAAACTGACGCCACATTATTCACAGGCATCGGGCCCTATCCTCAGCGAGGCCGAGCTAGACCACTGGCTCTCCACCACGGACGCCAAGCTCTCCTTCATCGGTGCCCGCCCCAACCCGCTCGAGAAACGGTCCGCTCAGGTGTCCACCGTCACGTACTGCACCAAGCGCGTCGGCGGCATCTGCGGGGGAACGTGCAACGTGTACACCGGCGGGGCAATCTGCCTCGCTGCCCCTGGGACAGCGTGTGTGGCGGCGTCGCGCGACATAGGCTACTGCGACCAGGCCCAGTGCGACGGCGACTGTTCCATGCTCTCGACTTGCGGGACCGTCATGGGCAACGGTTTCTGTTCCACGCCTGGAACCATGTCCCTTATCGTCACTCCTCTCTAAACGCAGTGCTCACCGAACCAGTGAGTTTACAGGCACGGTCGCTACGTTGAGCTTGAGAACTCACCACATTTCAGTCGGCTAGCGGGCTCACGGGCAGCGGCTTCATTTCATCGTCGGGGTGGTGTACTGTGTAGGAGGTTTATGCGGGATCGGTGGGCTTGGGCGTTCATGGTTGAATTGTACAGCTGTAAATGGGTTCTTGAGGAATGTCATCTGTCCTTGCAAGTGAGCAACGGGTTGCTGAGACCTATGAGGAGGTAGCCAAAGTATACCGTCGGCACTAACCATGCCATATTCAGACCTCGGCGCCCCATGTAGTAGGGTCAAGAAACGGGCCCAGAGGGGTATCTATCTAGCGCCCACAAACGCGAACCGGCATTATCCGGCTCTCGTCCCCACGCCACCCCAGGAGTACTTCTCTCCTTTGGACCTCCGAGTCCTGAGGCCTGAGGCTGCTCACTCAAACGTTCACTCCTTGCCAATCCAGCACCACCACCCAAGCTTGAGCTTGTGAGCGGAAACATGCTATTTCCGATGTATAAGAATTATTCGCCCTCGTTCAATGAAGGCAAGTCGTCTTGACAGCGAGATGACGCCTGCCCTGCAACAGTAGGCCTCCTTCATTCGCGTTCGGATTGTTTACAATAACGTTTCACAGATACTATCTACCAACGGGAATGAGGCTAATTCGTGTACGTGGAACAGATGATATATCGCGGACGGGTGGGGGTACATCGAAAACCGCGTACGTGTCCTACCGTGAATCCACCCTACAAGTTTTGGTTCACATTTGCCTGAAGGCTATCTACTGATCCCCTATCTCAAGCAGATAACATAACGGCTACTGCACCACATGAGACAAGCCACGGTCAGCATCTTTACGCTTACTTCCCAAGTCTGATAAATTTACTTACCTCCGTGGTGAGATCATAGAGGCGAAACGACGATAGAATTGGTGTTTGCTGTGAGGCAGAATCCGCCGTCGAGATGGGTTCCGCACTGCGCGAGCTGATTGCAGCTGCCCGTGCAGCCCGACTTGTCGCAGAAGCCGACGTTCTTCGTCGCGCTCATGCACATCGTCTTCGGCGCGTCGATACACGACGCGCCTCCGCTGTAGACGGTACATACGCCGCCGCAGACGTTCCCCGCGCGCGAGGAGCAGTAGATGATTGTCGTAGTCTGGGCGGAGCGCGGTGCGAGGGGGTTCGGTTTGGCGCGTTCGCCGATGAATACGAGCGTCGCGCCGGTGGTCGCGAGCCAGCGATCGAGCTCAGTGTCGCTCATGATGGACGTTACGACCTAGGCACGCTCAGGTAAGTCTATGCGTGCGAGTGCCCATTCAGCCTGCTCACTTCTGTTGTCGCGTTCGTCGCCACAGGTGCGGTCTGACACAACAACCGTGAGTACCGTGCCTCAATAACGGTCGGCGAGAGCACTTACGGGCGACGGTCTACCAAATGCCGCGACGATCAGAGCGGTGATGACAAGAAGGAAGGATGCGAAGTGCTGCATAGCGAGTCCGGATACTATGGTGAGTGTTTCAACATCTAGCCCTTGCTCGCTCTTTATACCTTTCATTCCGTGTTTCGCCGGCTCTCGAGCCCGCCAAGCCTTGAGTTACATCCAGGATGCTCCAAAATTTTCGGCGCGAGCGCCGCAGAGTACGGCCCTGAGGCACAGCACTGTGCAGGTTGTCACTGCAGCCGTCCTCCTGAGGGCCGATCGCGACTGCCGCGGGAGTGTCCGTGAGGCCAGACGTGGTCCGTGGCAGATCCCCCACGGGCGGATTGACATGAGCCAGTCGTTCTGAAGCACACTTGTGAGTATGCACACTGGCAGGCGATGAGTCGCCCATTGAGATCATTGTACTGTATGTGATCTCCCCTGGAGGCTGACCGGCTCACCGCAAGCCAGAGGGCTGTCTTGTTCATTCAGTCGCTGATAGCCCACCTATCGCCGTCAGGGCAAACGCCCAGGTCTTGTACAATTCCAAGGGGTTAGAGTCGGCCGTTTCTATTCTGGCCAACCGAGGTACGCACCGTGCGAGAGCCGTCTGTAGAAAAGGTACAACCCCATCTGGATTCTGACAGTCGAAGACAGGAGTCATCAGGTTCCACCGTGCCGTCCCCCACGCTGGCCAGTATCGTCCTTGATAGAACATAGCCCCTGCGGATACATGGAGGAGCTCTCGGCAGACCTGGGTGCCGCACACGGAGCAACACAGCGGTAACATTAGACGAATTGTGGTCCGTATCGGAGCTTACGAGGTTCCCGAGTGTAGCGTATCGGAGTTTGCCTATAGCCTGCGGCGTCCGGCGGTTGTAACCGCGGGAGTCGCAGCGGTCTGCACTCGAAGAACACACTCGCGGGCCTGTCTCCTGATAGAGCTCTTTCGCTGTGAGCGTTCGCCTCTCCCTGCTTCATACTGCGCGGACTTCTGATCCCCACCCCAGGCCTCTTTGTTCCGACCCCATTCATCGGCACATACTCAACCACGGGGCGCTAGAGCTGCTATCATCGAACGTGACCCCGGTCCGGTGTCGAGGACAGGGCGGGCTTACAGCCTACTCGAGGATGCTCAGGCCCAGGGCGGTTTCATACGGCGGCGTACCCCCTCGATCCTCAGAGACCGAATTCCCGACCCCGACGCCGGCTTCAGGACTCGGGGGCGTGCGACCCACGACGCAGGCGATGAGCTACACGCTCAGAGCGACGCCTTGCGACGACGCGTATAAAAGGTGAGCGAACGCGTTGTCAAACGACAGTGAATTCCAACCTCACTAGCCAATCTTGCAAACGACGTCGCCGCCACAACCCTCAGACATGCAATTCTCCACCGTCTTCGTCGCCATCGCTGCCCTGGCCACTGCCGCCATCGCTAGCCCCGCCGGGGTGAGTAGCGCTGAGACTGCCATTTCAATGCGTACTGACATGCTCCCGCAGATGGTCGATACCCGCGATGTATGCCTCGACGCTCAAGCCTACAACGTTCCGCACTGATATACACATAACTCAGGTTGCCAGCTCCATCGTCTCCGAGGCCGAGATGGCGCACTTCCTCGCCACCACCGACGCCGAGCTCATCTTCATCGGCGAGCCGCTGAACCCGCTCGCGAAGCGCGCCGCGCAGGCGACCACGGTCACCTTCTGCACCAAGCGCATCGGCAACATCTGCGGCGGCACCTGCACCGTGTACAACGGTGGGGCCACCTGCCTCGACGCCGCCAACACTACGTGCATGTCCGCCACCCAGGACGTCGGCTTCTGCGACGAGGCCGGGTGCAACGGGAACTGCAACACTATGTCGCAGTGCGGGACCCAGATGGGCAACGGGTTCTGCTTCACCCCGAACACCCAGTCCATTCTGGTGTCGTCCCTCTAGGCGCCAATACTGGGTGAGTGGATGCGGGTGTGAATGGATGGGTGGCCTTCCTAACGCTTTTCTTACTAGATTAACGTGATCAACGGCAGGAAACATGGTCTGGGGTTTTCGGGTTTCTTCTCTGGGTGTATCAGTGGGGTTTCGGAACGTGTCTAAGCTCCTGTGTACTTTGTGTCCGAGTGATAACTATGCGCGATTGTATCTGTTCGCGACGGAATGCGCTTCGGAAGCCAGACAACCACGAAATCGCCTCCCGGGGTCTGAAAGCTAATGTCAACTCTGCGAAAACGTCGTCTCCATCGTTGTCCGGTAGCTCTGCTATGTTCTCGGGCAGAATCTACGAACACCCCATTCTCCACCTCCGAGACACAAATGTTTTTCGCCGGGAAGGGCACGGATAACGGGGAGGCAAACGCGTTTCCCAGAAGTGTCAGCCACAACTAGTAGTGTTGTAGCCACCTAGACTATGCGAAGGACTTCGAAAGCCCGGACGTGGGCGAAGGCGAGATGCAAGACGCTTCTAATTACAAAGTTTGGCGGTAAGGGAGCATGTGGAGCGACCTAAGCCAGCTCGGGAGCTCGGGACAGAAGCTGTCTACCTCGGACCTGGCGAAGATTGAGGAACAACATCCGTATGCTTAACTGGCGGCGCCGCTTCCGGGTCCATTCCGCAAGGACGTGGTGCTATCCAGCAGGGTATAGACATCGGCAAGCGGGGTGGGGACCGACAGAAGAAGCAGAGCATCGCATGCCGAATTCGGACGCCGCGATGAGACCGGAGTGGAGGGGCTGGATGCGGGTCCTAAGTCCGCTGCAGGTCAGCCGCCGACAACATGGGAATAGCTTGAACGAGCGAAGTGCATACCGGAATAGAGTGGAGTACGGCAATGCTGTCGAACGGCTGGGATACACAGCGGAGTGGCCACACGCGCGGGGGGGTGGTAAGTCATCGGCACGAGTCGCATTCCGACATGGCATGTTTGAACTCGCGAGATGTGTGGAGCGGTGTGCATTCCCGGGATGCACCCAGCAGTTTCACCCACAAGAGCCTGCGAGTTTGAGGGGAGACTATGCGGGTGCGGCGCTGGTTCTACGCGCAAATATCCTAGCCCACGATGTTCGGGTCGAACATGGACGATTGACACGGTCCCTGAACACCGTACATAGAAGCACCGCCCAAACGCAGAAGCAACACTCAACTTGGGCCCGGGCCAAGGCACCTTCACCGGCCAACGGAAGTCTCGCTCGGACTTTGCTGTCAACCTGTCATGCGCATGGGTGCGGTTATGTGTTGAATACCAGGACTCTTCACGAAAGAATTATACATGGAAAGCAACTGCTGGAGCAACGAGTATAAAGAGGTGAGCAGAATGGCGATGGGACGACAGCGAACTCACCACCGCACTCCTCTCACAACACCACTCCTACAACAACTTTCTCAGACAATGCAGTTCTCCACCCTCTTCACCGCCATCGTCGCCCTCGCCACGATCGCCACTGCGAGCCCTGTTGCAGTCAGTTGATATTCGCGTTCATACCGAGAGCCTGACTCACATTCTTGCTACGTACGCAGCCCGCCGCCGAGGTGTCGAGCTCCATCGTCTCCGAGGCCGAGATGGATCACTTCCTCGCCACCACCGACGCCGAGCTCATCTTCATCGGCGATCGCCCCAACCCTCTCGCTAAGCGCTCCGCTCAGACCACGAGCGTGACCTTCTGCACGAAGCGTGTCGGCGGAATTTGCGGCGGTACTTGTACCGTCTACAACGGCGGCGCGACGTGCCTCGACGCCGCCGGCACGACCTGCATCTCCTCGACCAAGGATGTCGGTTTCTGCGACCAGACCGGCTGCAACGGCAACTGTCAGGCGATGTCGCAGTGCGGAACGCAGATGGGCAACGGATTCTGCTTCACGCCGAACACCCAGTCTATCTTGGTCTCGTCTCTCTAGGTAAGAGTCGTAAGACCTCGAGCTGAGAATAGAGACTCACAATATTCGGCGAAAGGGACCATGCAAGTACATAGCGTCTGCTCAGGGTTCTGGAAATGTTTTTTAGGGCGGATAGGGATGCAATGGGTTCCTAGGGTAGACGGGCTTTTCCTAGCCAGTTATCGAGTACCGGTGAACGCAGAATGATACGAGTTATTCGAAAAACCATACGCATCTACTGTTGGCACGGTGCAAGGTCGAGGGCGGATTTGAGGGCGGAATAAGTCAATAAGCGCTATACTAACGCGAGCGATGGCTCACAATAAGATCGACAACTTGAACAAGCTTTGCGCCTGGCTGTCATAATCAGCAACAAACAATCACATACCTCTGAAGAGTCCCCGTATCGTGATGACACTCGGGCAAGGAATACTCCCCCGGCCTGAGAAGAAGTTGCCGCCAGTTGATTGGGATCTGCGAGCTACTTCGGGAGATTCGCAGACATGTTCTTATTGTGGCCTAGGCGCGGCGAAGGAAAGATCCTAAACGCGGTTGATTTCAGAGTTTCGCGCCCCGCCTATCGAGAGCAACAAGAACCCGGCAGCAAGGAAGTCGGGGCGAGACAAAGGCGCAGGATGTAGAGGCCGAAGCACAAGCTATCGAGGGGCCGAAGATGGCCCGGCTGCTTGTCTGACGGCCTCCTGCGCGGTAGCTAGTTGCAGGCGGGCCTATCCTGGTTCGTCTGTCGAGTGGTATGAGGCACGAGAACGAATGCCGCCGAGCTGCACAATCCTGCCGTGCCGCTGTGAGACCGGGAGGTGGGGCTAGATGCGGCGCCGAGCGAGAGGAACATACGGGCAAGCTGAAGATATGGACGGTCAGCTATAGAGCGGAGTGAGGAGCAGACACAACTCTAACCTTCCATCACTTCAGACACCGCGCAAGCCCACGGGACTTTCGCGGGAAGCACGCTGGAGAGTGATCCGGGACACGAATAGACCCGTCAGAGGCGCGACATGTGAGATGCCGATGCTTCGCGGAAAGTTGTTCTACGGACATACGGGGTTCTGTCCGAGGGCGCCGACAGTGTCGCAGGGGGTGTACCACTCCCGAGGAAAGATTCCCGCGGAAAGTGGCTTAGCCAGTAGGAATTCCAGCCACGATGGTCGTGGACGGCCAAGGAAGATCGGCTGTTCTGTTCCTAGGTGAAGATTGCATGGGCGGAGCTGGCGTATAACATACTAAGAACACCCGACTTGGGCCGCGGCCAGGGCGCGATAGCGACTCACTGTTGAACCACCCTGTGCTCTAGAACGAACATTGAATGTCGGGAGCCGCAAACAGAGCATTTTTCGACCATGATATGCTGATTGGGTACGTTGCATTCCGGTTGGCTGTGAGCTGCCGCAGGAGAGGCGTATAAAGGGTGAGCCACCGGACGGTTGAACGACAGCGCAAACATCCTCACCAGCTTCCCAGCACACCACTCCTACCAAGCTCGTAACCTCACCTCCATAACCAACTCCTCCAACCATGCAGTTCTTCACTCTCCCCGCCATCCTCGTCGCTTTCTCCGTTGTCGCGATTGCTAGCCCTGTCGCGGTAAGTGGTGATGAACCCTTACACTGGGCTGGCCACTCACATGCACACCGGGTACGCAGCCCGTCGCCGAGGTTTCGAGCTCCATCGTCTCAGAGGCCGAGATGGCCCACTTCCTCGCCACCACCGACGCCGAGCTCACCTTCATCGGTGATCGCCCCAACCCCCTCGCCAAACGCTCCGCCCAGACCACTAGCGTAACCTTCTGCACCAAGCGTGTCGGCGGCATCTGCGGCGGCTCTTGCACGGTTTACACCGGCGGCGCGACCTGCCTCGATGCCGCGGGTACGACCTGCATGTCCTCTACCAAGGACGTCGGTTTCTGCGACCAAGCCGGCTGCAACGGGAACTGCAACGCGATGTCGCAGTGCGGCACGCAGATGGGCAACGGGTTCTGCTTCACGCCGAACACCCAATCTATCCTGGTGTCGTCCCTCTAAGCTGCTTTACTAGGTGAGAATTTGAGCTTTGGCGGGAAAATCACAGTCACTTACTGTTTTCCTTGAACGTCAGGAAGTTGCTGAGCCTATGGCGTGCGTTAGTACTCAATATCTGCGATGGTTTTCTTTCGGGTTCTCTGCAGGAGTGGTTGATTTGTAGGGTAGACGGAATGTGGAGTCAAATCTAGGACCCGTTATTACGTCGGTTGCGTGGCAATAGCGTGCGACCTCTGCTGGTGGCAAGCACAGTTATCGCCCCGTTACTTGAGCTAGGACGCCCGATTCACTCCGGCGCTGGTATCGAGCTGACGGGATAAAATGCATACAATCCGACAATAGCAGCCATTCAAGGCGAGCGAGCTGATGGGGTACCCACGCAGGGTTCACTGTATGAAAATGAGAAGCATTTGTTAACTTCACGACAAGAGATTGAACTGGGCAAAATGGTTGTCCGTCTCACCGGAACAATCGCCTATAAGGCCAGTAATGGCATTTTCATCATAACTTCCACGTATGAATCTCTGCTCCAATTGCATTTGCGTCGTTGTCAGGTCCTTGTCGACGTTGTGGTATTAGTACCTGGTACTGGCTCGAAGGCGCACGCGTACGCGCGTAGTCATTCCGAACGCGAGGAGAGTAGCTAACAGAGATTTGAGCAACGAATGAGAGCCGAAAGTTTGCAAGCATTCCATTGCAGAACTGTCACGCTCGAGGGACGCGTACACGAGGAGCAGAGACAAGGTGCGTCCCGCGAAATCGTGGCGTTCGAGCGACGCCCGTTTAGGCACGGTCACGTGCCGCTGTTGTTTATCGCTATGGGCGACAATTGTTCTGCCGCCCCTGACTGCAGCCACACTTGACTGCTCTCTACTTTCCGCTCTACTCGCTGTGTCTGTGGCTCGAATGCTCTGCTTGGAATACTATCTGCTTGTACTACCTATCGGCTACCCTTGTACAATCTCGTAATCTGCCTCTAAACTCACTTTTGGATGGGTCCTGGAGTAAAGCCCAGGCGGGATACCGCCCCTGACTCGGACGTTCCCCAACATGCACAGGTGTGTTGCCTTATGAGCTGCCTGTAATGGCCCGTTGTAGGAGTTAAGTCAACGTTTAACGCTCATAGATCGTCCGGCTTCGCGACGAATTGGATACTTGCGCCATGAAGGTAGCACAACTTCAAGCGCGCCTCATAGCGACTCAGGACGAACGCGACCAGCAGCGCAGTGCGCACCAACGCGAGCTGAAGTCGGAGAGGCGCGCCAAGGAGAAGCTCAGCCAGACGCTGGATAGGTACCTGGATGAGGTCAAGAGGGCGGAGAGGGAGCGGGATGACTTGCGCGAACTCGTCTCCATACTGGTCGACAAGGGTGGGTGTTCACGCATACTAGCTGGTTGTGGAGGATGGGCGCGAATTATACCCTTCTCAGCACTCATGTCATTACCCTCGACCGGTACACAGTTGAAAGCTGCAGTAACTTCGCTGCTTGGCCATGCTCACGGCTTAATCTGCCTTCACCCCTCGGTCCGTCCCCGACTTCCCTACGGCACACGTGCCTCTTCTTACCAGCTCTACCCTGCTGCTCCTGCTGTGCATAGCACCACTCTCGGAGCAGCGCTCTCTAGACCCCCTGCATGAGACCAGGGATTCCATTGAAGTTGCGATCGCGGCACTCCTGCGCCAACAGCTCACAGAAGAGAAAAAGGCGCACGCGCGTACAAAGCAAGAGACGGATGCAGAGATTCTTCGGCTCCGGGCAATGATTGCTCGCAGAGACGCAGAACTGGAGGCTTGTGCCGTTCACGACGCCCACCGCATCCTGCTCTCTTCCTCGGCCCCGAGCGACGGCCCGTCGACGTCGGGAGCGTGCACCCGGCCCAACTGCGTGCATGGACGGGCGACCCATCACCATCCGCCGGCCCCCGGTAGCGAGCTCCCGGATGCAGATGGCGTCCTTGCTCGGGCGAAGTCGCGCAATCGCATGCTGGAGCGGGAGGTCGAGATCCTCCGCCAGACAGTACGTTCCAATGTATCGGTCCGGTCAATTACACTCACACCCTTCTCAGGTACACCAGGTCCAGCATTCGCAGTTTTCGGGAGCGAACACACTCGATGCGCGGAGCAGTCGCGTGCGCACTCCCGAGAAACGTCACATCTCCGTGAAGGTGCAGACGAGCGACCCGGCCCTGGTGAACGAGGCTCAGTACCCGCTTCCGCCAAGCCCGGAGCTCCTCCCGTACACCATGCCGTCGCCTCCCTCGCCGTATGCCCTGACACCTCAGTATGCTCGCAGTCCGGCGCAGACGCAGGCGCCGATGCAGTTCAATGTGGCCCGTGACTGGCAGGGTGCCCCGCCCCACAGTGTCGATATTCAGCATCTCAAGAGAGACGTCGACGTACTCTCCGTGGAGATCGACGGTTTTCTGGTGGAGCGCGCCGCAGTAAAGGCCATGCTTGCACACGAGATGCCTCAGGTATGCCCGGCCCTCATTCATGTCTTAAGCCGGCGATATAAACATTTCATTTTACAGCCCTCCTTAGAGCCGCCGCGCAGCTCCAGCCACAAAGCCTCGCCAGCCGCGTCTGGCCCACACGTCATAGATGAGTGCATCAGGTACGTCCTCCTTCATTACCGCTGCGGAAATCTCATTACTAACGTCACCCCCAAACCCGTTAGAGAGCGACAGGAGCTGCGCGACCGGCTGCGCACCATTACCAGCGAGCGCGCACGCCGCGAGCGGGAGCTCGAGGCCGAGATAACGTCCTTGCGGCACGCCCTCCAAGACCTCCGCCGCGATCTCGCTGCACGACCATCATTACAGCAACAATCTAATGGCCCGGCGGGAGAGCTCAGAGTGCCGGCGGCGGCCCTGTCACCCCGCGTCTCCCCCACGCTCGTCCCTGCAGACGCGCGCGCCCTCCCCATGGAGAAAGCGCAGGGAGATGCGGCGGGCGCCTCGCAGCGCGAGCACCCGCACCATGTCTGGGAAGGCGCGGGCGACCATCAGCGCATCAGCAGCAGTAGCAGTCCCGAGGTGCCCGAGGAGGGCGACCAGGATGAGCTCGGCGAGCAGTCGATGGAGCTCGCGACGCCCCTCCAGACGACGACCATCCTCTCATTGCGGGAAGACGACTGGCCGATGCCCCCGAGCGACTACCCCGCCATCTCAGCGCGCGCGCCCGCCGCGGCCGAGCTCGAGCTCGAGCCCGCGGACATTCCCCTCCCTACGTCCCCGGACACCGAACCTATCCCCGCGGCGTCATCTCCCGCCCTCTCTCCAGTGCTAGTTCCCTCCTCGCCGTCCCCGCCCCCGCTCTACGTCGCCCCTCCGCACGTCCCCGCGGACCTCCTCGCGCGCATCGAGAGCGCGACTAGTGAGCGCGTCGCAACGATCGAGCGCGAGATTGCCGCCACCGCGCGCGAGCTCGAGGAGAAGGAGGCCGCGCTTATGGGTCTGCACTACGAACTCGATAGGCGCCCGACAGACGCGCGGGAGCCAGGACGCTGAGGCCCTCGCCCCCTCCCTTTCCCCATGGCTACTAGGCGGCGCCGCGCTTGAAGCCATCGAATTGGCACTTCGCAGGATACTCGAGGCGCCAAAACCCGAGGATGCGTGTCCCACCCGACGCGTTTACCGTTACGGGGCGTACCTTCATTGTGCGCCTCCCTGCACAACCCCCGTGCGGCGCGATGTTCAACTTCGGCGGTACCCAGGCCTGGCCCCCAGGCCCCCAGACTACGCACTGTTCTTCGGTGCACGCCGTCAAGCCCTTTCGAGGGCTACAACGAAAAGAGGGTATTGCTGCGATGCGCACAGCTTGTGGTATGACGGCCGCCCGGGCTGTCCGCTGCCCAGGCTGTGACCCTCGATGGCTTACCTGGGATCCGGGGGCACGCACAGCAACCTATGCAGACGCATCCTTGCACACCTCCCCATTGCGGCTCGCATCAGCCGCCCTCGCGCCTATCCCCTCGTTCGGACAATGTTGTAGTCGGACGGATCACCCCTCTCTGTTGCTCTAGCTCTCGCTGATATGCTGTATGTATCGATCTCGCGGTGTCGTATCTACGTAGAGTTCGACGTCTACACGTCCGCACGTCTCCCCCTATTGCTTCTTGCTGTTAATCACGCTCTCAGACTCACGGCTCGCAGATACGCTACTCGTCTTGCTGTTCCCCTCTCGCGCTGTCTCGGCCGCGTCCTGTACGATCACACCTATCTGTCCCGCGCTGTGCTCGTGCGCATCATCATCAGCAATGCTATGTCTCGCTCTGTTGTTGTTCGCTGTATCTTACGCGCTGTTTGAACTTTAACATTGTACGCGCCTTCGCCGCCACCCTGCATCTGCATCAGCACCGAAGGCTGCAGGGCTGGGGCGGCATGGGAGACGCTGTACAGCGGTATTCGTGAAGCGGGCGGGTGCTGTGTCGCGCGCATAACCGGCGGTCTGCTTCTCAGCTTCGGTATGCGCGAAGATGGCGACGGTGCTGTACGCGTGTGAGGCGCATAGCACTATACATGCACAACATGATGCACGGACGGCAGCCGTGGGGCGCGAGATTCACGTCGTGGCCGCAGAGCGGTGGATCTGTCCAGAGGGAGCATGCACGGCCCAGCCGAGGGGCATGACGATCAATGTTAGGAAGGGCGGGTGATGCTAGCGAGGACAGACAGGGGCGACGTGGATAACGGCAGCCGTGACTGAAGCCTGCTTGGGGATCTCGACAGACCAGCAGCGCGGATGCTGGGAGGGCCTGTCTGCGTCGATTAGAGTGCACTCGTGAGCGATCCGCCACCTGCGAATCTGTCAGTGCCCATTCATTGTGCAGACAAGGCAGGGGCTTCACCAATTCATCCTCGAGACGGCGGAACATAGGTGACGTTAAGCCCGCGATTGTTCGCCCACGGCCTGTGCGAGGTCGGACCGGGCAAGCAGACTACCTCCGTCGGAGGTGCGGGGACGCGTGTGTGTTCGGGCTCCGCCTCCTTGGCGACCTTCTCCGCCGACGCCGTCCTCGAGACGGCCGGCGGGGTGAATGCCGACACCTTCACCTTCCGTGTCTTCGAATCCAGCGAAAGTACCTTGTGGGTCTGGTTCACCGGGTGGTCGGAGGCTGGCCCGGGAGTACCTGCGCGCGAGGCCGAGGCTGAGAGCGTCGGGAACGCGCCCTCGGCATTGCGCGCCTGCTGGATGACGCGCTCCCGCTCTTCCTCCTCTTTCGCAAGCGTTTCGGCGATTTTGGCCTCCAGTGACTCGACGAGGCTCTCTTTCGCTGCCGGGGTGAGGAGCGCCGCGCTACAGTGCGGGCAGGCGTAGTTCGGCAGATTTAGTTCGCACAGGATGAGGCCGCACCCGCGACATATAGGGGTGTACGTCGACAACGCGTGCATTCTCGCTGTCGAGGCCGCACGATCAGTTCAGGTTTGTTTGTCGAGTCAAGGTGCAACAGACCCTGGCAAAAGCAGCCGCCTCTGTGGTCCTGGTCGTGCCCCGTGGCCCTACGGAGATCGTCTCGCAACTTCTCAAGCCTGCGAACCTCTTTGCTCTTCGGCGGCGTACTATCCTTTTGCTTCCCTTTTGCCTTGGAGGCGGCCGGGGCGGGCTGTGATTGAACCTTGGGCGGGATCCTGTCGGACGGCAGGGAAGAGCCTTTCTTGGTCCAGGCGGTGTGGTGCATTGTTCTTGTGCTTGCTCCAACACGAAGCAGCTGGGTAAGCCTCTGCCGCCATCACTTTCAAGCTACGTCTGGATGTTTACCTGGCTGAGTGCGGTGGCTTATGCTCCCAGGGGCGGTGATGGTGGTATATGTTCACGAGGGCGACATGCCGGATTAGGCGCCGCGATCAGTGCGATCGGAGCGATCACCCGCGTGGCCCGGCGCAGCGTCCACAACTTGCCCCCGTCCCACATCCCGCAGCCATGCTGTGCACCACCTTGTTCTACAATCCCACTAGCTCCAAGTTCTGTGGATGGCGGGAAGGATGAGGTGGATACGCAAGCAGGACATCCTGATTGGCGAGGGACGTGCGGCTGGATCGCCCATGCTGATGACAGCGGATAATAGGCCAGCGTATTCAGCGCAGTCAGTTCAGCTCCTTGGAGAAGCGGCAGGGCATCAAGGCGGTGAATGAAAACGTCCACCTTCCAAGTACGTACCCCGGGGACGCCCGTGTACCTCGCTCCCCCGCTGCTATCTGAACTAACGCAGGCAGGGACGTCGCAGCATCACGCTGTCAATGATAGCTGTACCGCCGCGACACGGCCCTGCCCATCGACCGCGACACCATGTGGCCAGACTGAGGTACGTACACTTCCGCAGAACATCAATTGCGGCACGGCGCCTACCACACGCCATCATGAGACCGCATTCAGCGACGTGCGTCCCCGCGTCCGCACGCCCCGCGGGCGGAGTTGCATCCAGATATTCGAAATCACGCACACGGCGGCTTCTAGCTCGCGGGGGGACTGGTCCCGACGTACATGCACCGGGAGTGACGTCGGCGACGGTATCGCTCCCGCTGACCGCAGGCTCCTCGTATTCCAGTGATCCCCCTTCAGGCCAGGTGCGTGCGTGCGTCGCCGCCATAGGATAAATGATCTGTCCGCTGATGCCCAACTTACCGCCAGCCCGAGCAATATCAACAATTTTGCGCCTTTTCTCTCATAGCGAAGCAACATTCATTCCGCCCCGCTGTCCGACCCGCACTCCGTCCCGTGGACGGAGGCATGGCCGTCCACTCTCCGGGCGCCGCCGCCTCCTTGGGTTCTATCAGCGGCCGACGCTTCTCCCGGCTTCGTCGGCGGAAACATCAGCACTGATAGGCCAGCCCCCTCAGGGTCGCGTTCCCTTTACGAACCACGCGGCGCCGCGGGCGCGAGCGCGCTATCCCCCCTCTACAGGTGTGCGTGCCCAGGGGCCAATCTATGTGTCGGGAGCGCCAGCAGACATGTGGCGTTACGTTGCTCGCTGGCGCAAGGCCCACCCCCCGGTAGCGAGCTGCGAGACGTCTAGCGTGAGACGCTCCGCCGGTGAGCGGAGGTTGAGGTCAGATCAGAGTTTAGACCTGCAGGTAGCCCAGGCAGGAGCGGCAAGCTCCAGGGTATACCGTTCGGTAGTGATGCATGGTCCACTCCTGCGTATACGACATACCTACAAGCACGATGTTCTACCGCAGAAGCGCACGGGCGCCGCCCGGAGTCAGCCGCTGCCTCCTCCGGACTATGCTTCTGTGACGCGCCCACAGGGAAAGCTAGCGCGCGCTTCAGAGACGAAACCTAGGCTCCAAGCTCCCATGCGCCTGAGGTTGTGATCGTGAGCGCGGGGAGTATCCCGGGCACGCAGGAAAAACTTTATTGGACGTCGACACGACCTGCAGGTATGGCGTATTCATCCGGCGTGGATAGCACCGTGAGGTCACCGCTGATGCGGCAGCATTAGACATCCCGCCCGAAGAAATTTTTGTGGGTGACTCAGGGGCTCCTCGCAGAAGGCCAGCGCGAGCGCGCGGCTGGCCTGAAGCAAGGATTCCTAGCAGCGGCCGTGAGGAGGCCCTCACTCAGCGGTGCGACATGTCCGTCTCGGAAGGGGCTCGGACGAGTAGTCAGCGAACAAACGAGACAACTTCCAGGCATTTCAACTCGCCTGAACGCGCCCACACCCGCGCTGAAGGAGACGACGGCACCCGGCGTATAAACCGAGACCCGGTAATGCGCTCCGCTTCAGCGCCGGGGTGGTCGGAAACCGTCTACCACCCAGTGATCGAGCCCGACGGACGTTTCGCCGAGGCCCCTCGTGTGGCGTCTCTGTAGAGGCCGTGAAAATGAGTTTCGGGGGCATTTGCAGAGGTGTGAGGCTCCTCACCGCGTCGCGCTGCTCTCATTCTCCATCTTCACCGTAGCCCTCTAGCTCTTACGCGATCCCGGCGAGACCGCAGCGTGCCTCGCGCAGGACGCGCGCGGATGCAGAAGGCTTGATACACCAACGGTTCAACGGCCTTGCGACGCATCATCGAGTACACAACAATACTGGCGACACTCACCTCGACCTTCGAACGCCACTGCATCTGTACAAACGGGTCCGTGGTCAACGGAATTGGCGTTCGTCCGCACAGCCCCTCCTCCTCGCCCCGTTTCGTCGTCGACACTTTCCGCCACAACATCAAGATGCAGCGAGCGGTTCAACGCGGGGGCGAGCGGTTTAACGCGGGGGCGCCCTGCGTGGGTTTGGCGAGCGGCCGACGTTGGCGGTCGTGCTCCAAGGATCGTGGTCGTCGGCTTCAAGTTCATCGCAGGGCGAGCTGGTGGCTCGCGTCGGCCTGGTCGGTGGAGCGGTGGAGTCGTCGGTGAGTCGGTTTGGAATCTGTCGAGTATGTGGTATCAAGCAGATGCCTGGTAGGAAACCTTCCTCAGTGCCAGTTGTCGCGGGCCAGAGCTAAGCCTGGTGGCGTCGGAAAGGGGTCGTGGGGGAGCCTGATGAGCCGACGGAGGAATGGGTTCAAGTTGTATGTCGAGCCTGTGAGCAGTAGGTTGAGCTGTTGTGTGCTGGGTGTACCTGTGGGGAAGAATGGACCACGCTGTTGTTGAACGCCGCAGCTGACGTGCCGCCAAGGTGTTCACGGCCTGTCCGTGCGGTAGACAATACGAGGGCTATCCCAAGGACGGAGCGATGTCGATGTCGACCACAACTTGGTGCGCTGGGGATGACGGCGGTGGGTGACGGTGGGATGGAGGTCCTGGGGGGAGAAGACCAGAGGCGTACGTGGCCCTGCCTCTGCGGGTAACCCCAATCCCCGTCAGGATGTGTCTCACCGGCGGGCCCCGTAGGGTCCTCATCCACACTGCGCTCTTCTGCGTCTACGCCCGGAGGGCTTGCGTCCGCCCATCTTTCTGCAAGCGCCACATCGCCTTCTCCGCCGACGGTGACGGCGGCGGCGACGCAGCTGACTGTCTCTAACTCGGGATAGAACTCCAGCCGCCTGACGAGGTCCCGACTCGCTGCCTTGAACGAACGGACCCAGCGCACCACAAGCTTCCGCCGACGGTTTCAAGTAGAACGTTGAACATCTATCTCAGTCTCCAAGGCGGGCGAACGAGCGCCGCGGCCGCAGCCGGCCAGACAGGCAGTCGCATCGGGTGACAGCCTGCCACCGCGTCCGTTAGCCGACGTCGAGCCAGCAGCAGCCGGCTCCCACTCCTTGTGGGACGTTGTGGGCGGCGCGCACAATACGCAATTATTCTTTTTCGCCCGGCGCTCCGCGCGCCTGTCCCATGGGCCCAGCTGTGGTACGCGCCGCACTATTAGTCTTTCTCCGCCGCTTGGCCTATTCCGATTTTAGGCCCTCCCATGGCCCCCGGACCCTTTCGTGCGGCCACGAAGGGCCGCGGCGGATCCACCGCGCTGCGGCACACCCCCAGGTCTCGTAAGAATCTTACATTCCAGACGCTGCACCTGCGGCAGGTGGTGCGAGCACCCTCGCAAAGTCGCTATATGCCCGTCTGTCCCCCGCAAGCAAGCCTGCGATCGCGAGGGACGGGCGGGCCGACGGATCTTGCAGCTGCGAGAGTTTGGGCCGCGAGCGAGCGCACAGGCGTTTCACCGTGACAAGCTGTGAGAGCGCCGGCGCGGCAGGAAGCCTCGGGGGCGAGCGCGGGCGTCGTCCGCGCACGGTCTTCCAGAAGGATGGCACGAGGGCGTGCCGCGGCCGCATGGAGACAGCAAGGGTCCCGCCGCGCAGAATTTGTCGCGAGCCGCGGCTGGAGCTACATCTGCGAGCTCCCCGTTCCCGGACGCGCTTTTTTTAGTGGCGAAGGGAAGGTGGAAATATGCAACGGTGCAGGGCCGAGGATACTCTGAGCCAGTCCCTGCCGCGCCTGAAGCAGCGAATCCGCAGATTCAGGCAAATGCCATCTCTCCCTTAAGCATGGTGGGGGTCTGGGAGAGATACGACCGCGTCTGACCCACCCAGTCCGCCGTCTGGTGTAAGATTGGGCTCGATCAACCGTGTACACGAGGTTATCGCGCGGCCGCCGATATTTTGTCCACGATGAGATGGATTCTGGGGTGATGCGTACCGAAATAAAATATTAGCGCGGCGGAGCGTCCTGCAGGCCGCCGCGCGGCCATGCCCGCAGGAGCCCAGCCGACCTGAGGGCAGGGCGCGACCTGCCGCCCATCACGCGCACGCCGCCGCGGCGCTGCAACGTCCTGCGTTAGGCAATAGCCCCAGATTGATGCGTAGAACATTGACGGGCGCGTACGCGATGGTGCGCAATCGCCATCCGCGCGGTGGGGAGCTGCGGGATGGGATGGGGGATTGTGGATGCAGATGCATTGCCTATCGACCGGGCGCGGCGAGCGAAGATCTGTGGAGGTGCAGTGTCGGTCAGTGTGCTCGGCAACACAAGAACAACGCTGCAAACAACATTTATTTCGCGCTCCGCGACAATACGGGCGTACGACCGCATTGCGTCTAGTCTCCGTAGAACCTCGGCGCGTCCACATCTCGACATCGACACCGCCGACCCCGAGCGGTGCACATCGCTCCATCCCGCGGCTGACAATGCACAGATGCAGAAGTCGCGCCTCCCGTTCCGTCCCTTATCGCACAATTACGAAGGGCCAGCCCTGACTGCACTTCTCCGCCGGTCGGACGACTGCACGCCGGCATACGAGAACGGCTGCCTGTCGCACCACAGAAGCCCCCAGGAATTAATGTATTTTGTCAGACGGGCGACGGCCCGCGGACGTGCGGCGACGCGCGCGCGAAGCAGCCCCCGCCACACAACCTAGCACGTTCCGCCGCCGCCGACGGCTTCGTGGCGTCCGCCGCTGACGCATTCGGTCACCCCGGGGGACGTGCCGCCGCCGCCTGCCGCTCGCCCGGGCAGCCAGACAGCGTCCCCGGGGCGGCGGCTCGCGCCGTGACGAGAGCAGGGCGTGGGACGGAGGGGCTGATTGCATCCCCCCATCATCGCCCTGCCTGCGGGGGCATCAGGGCGAACCAAGGCGGGCTGCGTGCGCGTTCGTATCAGCCAGCGGAGAAGCGGGCGGGCGCGATGGGGGGCGGCGGCACACGCGCGATTGTCGTCGCCGCTCCCGCGCGCGGGGGTGTGGCGGGCGGAACCAGATGCGACGAAGGGGATGGTGGGCGACGGAGGGCTCGCGGGCTCTCACCTTTGTCCGCTGGGGCGTTCTTTCCCGTTCTTGCGCCGCACCGACACGTCCGGCGGGCGATGTGTGATGTTCGACGTCCTGTGTTCTGCGTTCTTTGTTCGCTGTTCGACGTCGTGTGTTCCCGCCGTCGCTGGTGGTGCTCCCGCGGCGGGGGCACCGTGATCATCGTGGGGTTCTCTGTGCGCTCGTCAGCGTTGCATCTGTCTGCTCGCCGGTGCCTCCGTCCGCGAACTGTTGCACGGGCGTGGAGCAGCGCTTCGCTGATAGGATGTGCGATGGGCACAGTTTAGCTCTGTCCAGCATCACTTTGCGCCAGTGGGCACCCTGCGCCACTGTCGACGGTCGCCCTTCCATCGTGAGCTCGGGGACCAGAGCCCGTCCGGACGCAAACAAACTCTCGGCGCGGCCGCACCAAGAGTCCATAAGCAGGAATCCGCTCGATGCGCTCGCCACTCCATCGCGCAACGAACAGCCGCCGGTGCCGCTTCTCCTGCTTCCCGCCCCGTCTCGGAAAGGCAATGCATGCGTACGCGCCCTGAGCACCACGAACGAACAATGTGGCGAGGAACGAACCGCTCCAGGCTGGGTTGTTCATCACCCATCGTTCATCCGTGCTGCCTCGCTACGAGCAGCCCCGAGACGAAGATACGGCATATTTGTTCTTCCAGCATATGCGGACTCACGCCGCCCAGGCTCGAAAAGGGGCGAGGACTCTACGGCGAGGGTGAGCCTAGACGCCGGAGGGAGCTCCCCCCGCGTTGGTGCAAAGCATAGGCGGCGACTGTGCGAAGAAAAGAGACGGCGCCCAGGCAGCCATCTTCAGCGGGCACGCGAAAATGAAGGGGCAATCACGCTCGAATTCGATGACCCGCCGTTTTGCGTGCTTCTCGCCCGCCCGCCGTCTGGGGAGACGTATTCGCCAACACCGGGATCAGACACTCCTGGAGCGTCGACTGAATGGCGGACGCGTGGTGCGTGAGGCACCCGGAGTGCTGGACGACGTCTCCCGCGGGAGCTGGCGGTGAAACAGCCCTGATTTGCCGGGGACGCACCTGGAAGGAAAACGGCTGCCCGTGGGCGCCGCGTCTGCGTCACGCTGTCGCCCGTGCTTGTCGCGGGTGCGCGCCCGTCAGCTCGAGCCCGCGCGGGCGATGCGTCCATCACGAGGGAAGCCGTCTGGCCACCCCGCACGCAACAAGAAGTCGATGGCGCGGCGCTCACCGTACGTGCGGCTCGATTCCGGTAGCCATGCGCGCTGCGAGCTGCGAGGGGCACCGCGCTCCGGCTGGAGTCATTTGCATCAGGGGGCGACGGCGCGCCCGCGAACCTTGTCCGCGCGCAAGCAAGCGGTGCAGGGCTTGCCGGGCGCGTGGCGGGTTCCATGATCCATCGACGTCCACGGTCGCGAGCGCCTCGGGCTGCGCCGACGTAAGGCGACGTGCTGGATCTGGCTAGGGCGGTGATGCGGGCGTGGCGCATGGGGAGGATATGCAGCTGTGAGAAACATTCTGGCGGCTGGCGTCCGTGGGGGAGCGGGGGGACGCGATCGATGCGATCAGACAGGAAACGCAGTGGGGGGGGGGGGGACGGTTTGGTCTATTTGCACAGTGCTACGAGAACTAAGTATGGGTCTAGGTAGCTACTTAAATAACCACGAGCACCCGCGTAGATAACGCTCCCACTTCCGCTTGCCTGGCTCAGTAGCTCGGCGTGTAACATACCCCCGTCCCCTACTTAGAGACTAGTCACCCCGGCGCTCTAGGCGCAGGCATTGTATGGAAACCCCAGGAAAAATCTTAAAAACCTGTAAGGAGAGGGCCGGCAGTCATCGCCGCCGAGCCATCGTAACCCATACAACACCAGATGAATAGCACTCGACAGTCTGGTACATGAAGTCCATTACACACTCCGCGAGCAGGAGAACGAGCATGTGCCACATTCAGTACCCTAAGCACAGGCACCTATCTGTGACACCCCTCAGGTCAGTCCACTGACATTGTCCCCCATGGGGCTGAAGGCACGCACCGTTGTCCAGCAAGGTTCGGTGTTCACATCATCCTACGGATGGTCGCAACAGGCACCGACCGTGTCAAGGGTCGAGTGCGGCAAATGCGTCGTCGTCGACGAGCAACAGGGGCACCTCCGCGCATAGGTCGAAGACGTCGGCGACGTAGGACGCGAATGCAGGGAGTGTCTTCTCCCTGCCCAGGAATGTGTCGAGGAGCGCGGCCGTCGCCATCCTCTCGGACATCCGTCGTAGGGCGGGGATGAGGGAGTGTGCTTCAGCCATGAAGGGCTCCCGTAGGGCGACGATGGGTGCCGCGTCGCACTGAAGGAGTACGTGTGCCTCGTCCTCCACCGCTCCGCGTCGTCGGCAGAAGCGGCACACACGCCTCTCGCGTGGGACGGGGTGCGGTCGCGTTCGTCGGAGCGCCTCGATTGCTAGCGGGTGTTCCGAGCATAGCAGGCGGATGATCGCCTCCCGCTGTCGTCGGCGCGGTAGCGTGAGGTACGTGCGTTTGGCGCAGATGTCGGCGAGCTCCACGCCTTCGAGGCGTAGGGTGCGCGTGCGTAGTAGCGGCAGGCGCTGTGAGGCCAGGGTCTCCGACCTGAGGTGCATCGCGAGCGACTTGGACACTGCGCCCAAGACAGCGGCAATGCTGTCCTGCGTAGGGAACCGGTCCATAGGCAGGTCCACGGGCACGGGTAGGTTCGCGAGTGTGTAGTGTAGGTCCCCCCACCATGAGGTGTGCGCGTCGCCGGCGCCGCGCGTAGCCCGCGTCGCGAGGTCCCAGGCGGTGCACAGTGCTGCGTACGGGTATGCGGGGCGGTCGCGGAGGAGGTACTGCAGGTACGTGAGCGCGAGGTGCACGCGGCGGTAGCGTATAGGCCATATCCCCGTCTCTGTGAAGAGCGGGGCCAATTGGCAGAAGGGCCCCAGGTGCAGGGCCCGGCGGAGGAACGCGTGCTGGATGCGTTCCAGTTGCGCGACACTAGCCGTTGCGACGTCCAGTGCCACCTCGCAGCCGAATGTGAGGTGTGGGTCTACCGTCGCACGGTACAGGTCGCAGGCCATGGGCGTCGGTATAGGGCCGATGTAGCTTTCCAGCGAATACGCCGCGTTGGAGAGCTTCCGCGCCGCCAGAGCTTTCTTCTGGTACTGCTCTGCGAAGATATCGCGCGCCGTGGACGAGAAGGTCATTCCGACGTATGTGGCCTCCGAGACCCAGGTCAGGCTTTCCCCGTACAGGCGCAGTGTGGGCATGGGGTTCGGTAGGGGTCCGTGGATCGTCGCAAGGGTCTTCAACACGTTGACCGTGAGGAAGCTCGAGCCGCAGTAGCGCTCGAACTGCTCGAGCTTGAGTTGCATGCCCGCTGGCGACAGTGATAGGAAGGCGATGTCATCGGCCAGTTCGAGTTTGGGCACACTGACGCCGTCTCCCAGGACAACGTCGTCCGCGTGCGGTTCGAGTGCGAAGTCCGCGAGGAACAGGTCCCATAGGATGGGCGACGCCGGATCCCCAATGAGGATGCCTGCGAGCGCCCTGAACGCGTCTGTGTGGTCTCCGTCGAAGCGCACCGTATACTCGAGGTTCCTATACAGCATCTTCAGCCAGTCTATGAGGGGCCCCGTGGCGCCTTTGTCCGCAAGCTTAAGCCAGAGTGTGGATTGGTTCACGGAGGGGAACGCGTTTGCGAGGTCGGCGAAGACGACGTAAAGGGGCTTCCCAAGTGCACGAGCCTTCTCGATGGCTGTCCGGAGGACGTATGCATTGTTCCCCGTCCGGTGCCCTCGGCGGAAGCCGCTCTGCGAGTCCGGTAGCAGCCCTTCTGTCTCCGCCCACTCCCGGATGCGACGGTCGATGAGTAGCGTCATCGTCTTCAGGAGGCAGCTTTCAAGGCCGATAGTGCGGTAGCTGTCTGGGTTCTTGCCGTCCTTGCCCGGCTTCTTGACCGCTGCCACAATCGCTGTGAGCCACGCCGAGGGTGCCTCACCAGCCGTGACACAGTCGTTGAAGAGGGTGAGTAGGTCCTCGGACGAGATCTGGAGCACGTCATCGTAGCTGATCTTGTCCAGTCCTCGAGCTGATCCCTTGCCGTGCGCGCGGATGTGCGCCTTGACGCCGTCGACCTCCTCCAGTGTGAAGGGACGCGAGAAGAACTGGCCCGCAGTGTGGTCCGCAGTGCGCAGAGGCATGGCGTTCGCCGCGGCTGAGTCGACCAAGTGCGCGAGTCTGTCAAAGCGCTCCGGGAGCACCACTGGGGGGTTCATGCGAGCGCGAAAGACGTCTCGTAGTTGCAGTGCAGTCACCCCCGCCGGGCGCGCCTTCGCCCGCGTGAGCTCTCGAAATGCTCTCCAGAAGGAGTTGTCGGTTGCCGCGTTCACGAGGCGATGCAGCGTTTCACGCCGCGTCGCCAGCACGGGGACAGGCTCGTAGCCCGACGCATCCCATCTCAGCTCGTCTAGGGCCGACGCCGCGTCCGCACGGAGCGCCGGTTCCGAGAAGCGGGACTGGGGCTTGAGGGGTGTTCGGACCTTCGCGCGAGCATCGCTCTCTATGTCGGGGTCGTCCGGGGAAGGCTCGACCGCAGGTCGGTCTTCCTGCCATGTCTCGGGTGGGCGGAGCACCGAGAGGTCTAGGAGGCACTGTCCGTCAACGAGCGCAGCATCCGCATACGCCGCCGCGTGCACAGAGTGTTGGTTGTTGCTTCGTGCCTTTTCGAGGTAGAAGGACACCGGCGCAGGGCGTTCGCGGAGGAGCGTGTCGAGTCGTTGGAGGAGGTCTCCGTGCGGGCAGGACCAGCCACTCTTCGCGTTCTCGGGGGCCCAGTGGCATACCGAGCGCACAAGAAACTCCGAGTCTGTGGTGATGCGAAGTTCCCTGTGGTGGTCCGCGACCAGGACCGCCATCGCCGCCGCGGCTACAGATACGCGTGCAGCTGACTGCTCGCCTCCCACTGTCACGGACGCGTTCGCTGCATTGTCCGGTCCCCAGTACAGTCCCGCACCTGCCGCTGAGGTAGGGTCCTCTTCCGAGGCCTTTCTTTCCGCGGTCGCGAGGTAGAGGTGGATCGGGGGTCCTGCCTCTTGAAACGGGCCGTAGTGTGTCGCGACACGATTGTTCCTGTTCTTCAGGGGACGCAGGATCGCCTTTAAGGCGTGATCCAGCTTGGCTCTTACGCCGGAGCGTTCACGCGCTTTCGGACGCGTCACCTTCGTCTTGCGCGTCGGTGGGTTCGGTCGCGGGTATTCCGCGGGGACGTTGAGCGTCACCGACAGCGCCGCGTGGTCGGACCAGTCCTCCACATACGGGCATACCTCCAGCTCCTCCAGGTATCCCGCGTCGAGCAGGGATGTCGATGCGAGGGCGAGGTCGATCACGGTGGAGCCGTTGTGTTGAAAGGACGTGTATGCGGCTCGGGACGCGGCCGTTTGTATCGCCGTGCCGTTCACGCATTGTAGGTCCAGATCCTCGCAGATCGCCAGGACATTCCTCCCACGTGTGTTCACAACCGCGTCTGGCGACGATCGCGGTAGCGCCGTCTGTAGCCCTCCAATCCGCGCGTTGAAGTCTCCGAGTAGGAGTAGCGCAGTGTCATTTGCGTGGTGTGGTATCAAGCACTCGAGCAGGTGCTGTTCTGCCGTGGTCGGAGAGCCAGCCAGCCAGGGGGAAGATACCGGCGGGAGGTAGACATTTGCGATGAGTATGTCTGCTATGCGCACGAGCTGTATGTCGCGCTCCGAATCCGGAGAGACAACGACGGCAGGGATGGAGTCGCGGTGTAGGACGAGCAGGCCTCCACCCTGCTGACCAAGCGCAGCCGAGTTCTCACGGGATAGGGCTGCACACGCGAACCCTGTGGGCAGCTCGAGCTGATCCTCTTGGCCTGGTCGCAGGTGCGTCTCCTGTAGTAGCACCACATCCCAGTCGCCGAGGGTCTCGCGGAACGCGTTTGACCTCATCTTCGACGCAAGGTTCCCATGAACATTCCACGACAGAATACGCAACGCGTGACATTTTGGACCGTCGCTATGTAATACAGGACAGGCGGGTAGCTCTCAGTAGAGCCTTTTTTGGGGTAGGGTACGTATGCCTACAGTACGTGAGCCTGCGCCCGCTTATGCTTCGGGGTCAGGTGCTTGTTCTGGATCCACGCGTCGACGAAGGACTGGGCCAGCAACAAGGACGGGAACTCGATGAGTACGTGTCCGGTGCTGGACTCGTCGAGCGAGATGTCCGTCACGGTCTCGAAGACGTCGGGCAGGACCTCCCAGGCCGCGCGCGCCGTTGCCCGCACCTCCTGGCGGAGTGTCGCGCGGTTCGCGCTCCAGTTCGCGGTGCCGAAGCGCACGGTCGCGCGGTTCGTGGATGCCCTGGCGGAACCCGCTGAGCTAGGCCCTGCGGTCGCGTTGGGCTGGCGCTGCGTGCGTTGGCGCTTGTTCGCGCGTGTGTCCGGGTTCGGCTCCGCACGGTCAAGGGCAGCACGCAAGCGCTTCGAGGGCGTCGTGGGTGGGGCGGTAGCGTCGCGGTGGGTCACCGGCGCGCCGTTGTGCATAGGGGACGCCGAGCGAGCGCGCGCATTGGCGTCGCGCGCGTTGGTGTTCCCCCGTCTGGGGGTGGATGCCGAGGGGCGCGGTGCTTGCGGTGTGCCAAGGCCCTCCTGACGGTAGCCCTGGAGGTCCTGTGAGAGTTCGGCCACCGCGCCGCGGATGGTGTCGAGGCCCGAGATGACTTGGAGCATCTCCGTGGACAGCGCCGTGCTGGAGCACACCGCCTCGCGGCTGTCGTTTTCAACGTCCACGAGGCGGCGTTCGAGGTCGTCGATCTCGCGCTCGACCTGGTCTTCTGAGGTTTCGGACGCCTGTGCCATCCGTTCGACTCGGTCCGCGAGCAGCTGTAGGGCGCCCTGGTCGGAGTTGGCGATGGCCGCCGTTGCGGCTCCGCGTAGGGCTTCCAAGGCCTGAGTGATGCGGAGGAGGTTGCCCGTTACACGGCGGCTCTCCTGTGCTTGCGATCTCTCGATGCGGTCGAGCGCGTCTGCGAGCTTTTCCACGTCGCTTTTGAGTGCGGGGATGTTCGTTTTTGCGGTGTTGTCGGTCGCGAGACGAGACGACTGCAGAGAGTCCCTCGTCGTCAGCGAGGCGGCTGTGACCGCGGGGCTGTCGCCGGTTGGGGACGGCGTGGAGGGACGTGCGCGTGTCTTCCCTTTCAACGGGCTCGGGGAGGGCGTGCCCGGGGCGGGTGTCTCCGGTGCGGCGGTGGCCCTCGGGGTCTCGATTGCCTGCCTTGTCAGGCGCGTGAAAGACGCCGACGTCTGCCGATATAGGCTTCGTTTGTGGGAGGGGGGAGGCGCTAGTGGGCACTGTGTACTCACAGACTGGCGGGGTGCTCCCAGAGCCTGGCCCGTTCTCGTCGAAGTCGGCGGCTCCGTCCTGGTGGCACGCTGTCCTTCCGTGGGGGGAGCGGGCAGAGCAGGAGGTCCCGCTGCAGGGGTGGGGCTCGGGCTGCGCCCGTCCAGGTCGGTGGTGTGTTCCGTGTCCTGGCTCATGGGCTCGGGTGTGATGTCAAGCAGCGCCGGGGTGCGGAGAGATCTCGGGCTGCTAAGCAAGCAGCTTCCAGTGCATCGCTACCTCCCGGTATGTTTTTATATGTCTCCCCCATTTTGGGGCTGTATAGTTGCTTACATACTCCTCCAGCCCGTTTCGGGCAGAGTTTCAGCCACCCGCAATTTTCGGCGTAGGCGTAGGCGCCGGCGAGGACGCAGTCGTAGGCGTTGGTGGGCCTGGCTGAGGTCACCGTTTGTTGCAGCCTTTCGCGTTCCCGGGGCGGGCTGTAGTATCTGCTGCCGGAGTGCGTGTGGTACGTGTTCGTCCCCTCGGAGGCGTTTCGTAGCCATGAGGCATCACTTCGCAGCTTCGCGTATCAGAGATGTGACCATACAGGGCATAGTGCTCCCAAGCGTCATCCGATTTGGCTTCGTGCCATCCATCCTCTCCGGCACGGTTTCCGAGTACTTCCACCACACCGCGGGTTGCGGTGGGTATTGGGAAGGTCCTGGGCGTTGCCTACTAGGTACAGCCAATGTCCGTGGTAGCATAGGGCCACTTGGCCTCGTTCTGCGCCACCCTCCGGATCAGTCTATGACTCCGGGCATCTGCGACACCCTCGCGGGTGTCGTAGGCATCCTAGCGTCCTCCAGAGGCCCTCCTGCGGCACCTCGAGACCGTCCTAGGGCATCGCAGCCCGTACGCGCTAGCAGGCATCCCATGGGAGAATAGAGATCCCATGCTGCGAAGTCCTCTAAGATGTGAGAGATATTTATCGGCCTCTTAGGCCGAGGAATTCGAGCACGCTGATTGGAATCAGGCGGGTCGGCCACCGGTGCTGTACCGGGCACACAGCGCTGTGCGGTTTAGAGTTCGATCCCTGCCAGTGGCAGGTGGCCGCTGGGAACGCGGAAGGCGGCGTACGTCGATGATGCGTACAACTATTGTCGTCCGCGGGAGATGCGCCGGCTGCTGTGTCCAGCCCAGCGGAGACCGGTCGACCGCGCGTCCGCTCGTCTGGGGCGACGCGGACGAGGCCTCAGCGTATTTTTGCTGCGAGTTCTACCCCTGCACGGTCGGAGGAACCGAGCGAAGGGAATAGGGCATTCGAAACAGGATGTGCTGACGGACGTGAGGCTGAGGAGGGCTGCGGAGGTGATTGAGTTCTGGATCAGACGCGACGGGGGACGGTAGGGCGTCATGTCGGCGGACGGAGGGGAAGTGGATTGCTGGGACGGGCGGGCGGAGGCTGCGCGCGGGAGGCGAACACGAACAGGGAGGGGAAGAGGCCATCTGAGATCGGAGGCGACATGGAGCCTCGGACGGAATCTTGCCATCAGCTGGGAGCGGGAATATCAGGTACGATAACTCATTACTCCGGCCACAGCTTATCACAGCGACCCTGACCGGCCCTTGGGGGCGGGCGCCTCCGGTGAGAACGATCACTGAGCGGGCTCCTGACTGCTCCTGATGGCTGATGCGCGCGGCCGAGAATGTGCCGGCTCCTATCCCCACACGGCACACGCCGAGTTGTGAAAGTGCCATGTATTGACTTTGCTGGAATAGAAGAACAGGGCGGCGACGGCTGAAACGGCTTTCCCTGCAGCGGCCATGCGCGCGATGGCGCCCGGGGGCGGGATCCCCGAAGACGTCGAGGCGAGCGGCCGGGCGGGGACCGGGGGATCGGCAGAACGCGCGGAGCTGGGGAGTTGGGGCGGAGATGGAAAGAGAGGGCGTGTGATGGGGGTGATGGGGTGACCGGATTTGGGAGGCGGAGGATTTGACGGGGTGAAATTGTTTTGACTCTGGACGCGACTGATGATATGCGTGTGCTGGTGTCGAGAAACGGTGAGCGCCGTCGTTTGGAGAGGACCTTCCTCTTTCCCATTCCCATTTCTCTGCTTTCCCGCCTCGTCTGTCTTCTCGTCCTTCCTGATCTCTGCGTTCTCATCACTTCCCATCGTCTTCCCGCACAGCTCCCCCAGGCCCCGGACAGCCTTCCACGTCCAGCGCGTCCGCCATGGACAGGCCGTGCGTGTCTCCTCGTATATATACCGCTACAATCACCCCTCAACATCATCATATCAACAGCCACTCACCTCTCCCCGACGCTCCGTCCCGCGACCTCCTCCAGCCCAGATCCCCATCTCCGCCCGCGCAGCAGCACTACCACCAGCACACCCACCTCCCGCCCGCGCACGCCTTCCCCCAGCAGCAGGCCCCGTCCCAGCACGTCTTCCACGCGTACCAGGACTACCCACGCCCTGACAGTCGCCTCTCCGACTCGCGCCTTCTGCCGCCGCCGTCAGCCCTCCCGGCCAGGCACCACGCGCCGCCCGCAAACGGAGAGCAAGGCACGCCGCCCGCGTCCCCGCCGCACAAGCGGTTCAAGCCCGAGAACGCGCCCCCGCCCGCGAACTCGCTCCCGCCACCGTACCCTTGTCACGTCGATCAGCGCTGGGTCAGTACCCGTCATTGCTGATTGCATTCTTGTGCTCACGGCCCATCTCCGATCACCTGTTCTGGCCCCGTCCGCCCGGTTGCGTTTGGGTGCTTGACGCGGTCTGCAGCATTACTCCCACGCACCCTATCCCCAATCCTTCTATCCATATCCGTATCATCATCAAAACATGCCCCATCGCGTCGAGGACATGAGTGTCGACCGGTCAATAAGGTTCGCATCGCCCCCGTTCGTGTATAAGAACGCCCGTCAACTATAACACTCCCACAGCCATCGCTCTGACGGCCACACCCAGTATCAGTTCATGCCCTCCCACCCCACCCCGCCCCCCATCGCCACCCTCCATCACTCGCCCGCTTTGTCCGCCTCGTCCCTCGAGAGCCACTCCATCTCCCCCTCCCCGCCGGTACGCCCCCAGCCGCCCGCGTCTGATTGCGTTCCCACCCATTGACGCCTGTCTGTCCTTATAGATCACGCAGCCCTCCACCCCCTACTACTCGCACCCGGTCCAGGCACACACCATGAACCAAGCCCCGCCCTACCCGTACCAGCCCAACGGCAGCATGCCCCGCTACGCGGAGGACCCGAACGCGGCTGCGTATGGTGCTCCGTCTCACGTCCCGCTCTCGACGCGCACTATCCGCCCGACGATTGTCGCGACCCAGCCGTACCCCGGCCAGGCGAACTACATCATCCACACGGACGACGCCAACACGAAGCTGAGCGACCGCGTCCGCCGAAAATGCTTCAACTGCCGCACGACCGACACCTCGACCTGGCGGCGGTCGAGCCTGACCCCCGGCAAGGTGGTACGTACCGTCCCCTAGCATTTCAAGCGCTACTTTTCACGCTGCTTATTTTTCTTTGTCCTGCAGCTGTGCAACAAGTGCGGTCTGTTTGAGCGGACGCACTCGAAGCCGCGCCCTGAACAGTTCCCGCCAAAGAGGGGCCCTGTCGTCCCCGTCAATCAGTTCAAGCAGCACCGCAACCCGACCCCGCCGTCGCACCCGGGCCAGCAGCAGCAACAGCAGCAACGACTGCCCCCCATGTCCTCGCAGATGCTGCCGCCCCACCACTACTCTCACCCTTCGCTCTCGCCGCTGATGGCCGCGCGCTCCGCCGACCCGCAACAGTACCGCGCCGGCGGCGTGACCGAGATCGGTGCACTGCTCAACGGCCCTGGGGAGAGCCAGGCGAATGGCAGCGCTGGCCCGTCGTCGGGTGCGCCCTCTGCCGTGGGATCCCCCCAGTTGGGACATCAGCAGCCGCCTCAGCAACAGGAGCAGCAGCAGCAACCACAGCAGCCGCAGAGCCTGAAGCGACCGGCGTCCCCGCTGGAAAGGCAGCACCAACCCCCGCCGCCCCCGCAGATGCAGCCGGAGACCATCCAGCAGCACCAGCAACAGCAACAGCAACAACAGCAGCAACAGCAGTCGGCGCACTCGTCCCCGCAGATCCCCCCAGCGGGTGTCGGCGCGAGCGACAGCCCAAAGAACAGCCCGCGGATCGGCGTCGAGCGGCGGGACGCGCCGACGTACCGCGCGAGCAACTAGGGCGGTGAACGGAATCCGAGGTTCTTGAGGGCCCGTCGGCGACGTCGACGTCGGACGCCGCGGTCGTTCTGCTGTATTTATCGTGTATTTTTTGTTCTCGCGCCTGCACCGCGCTGCACCCTAGATTCGACACGCTCCCGCCCCTTGCCGTACGTGTATCCCTTACCGCCGTTCGCGTCCACGTCCCCCTCGTCCCCGTCCGTTCATCGTCGTTCCCCTTCCCAGTCGCCGGCCGTCTGCCATCCCCGCCCTTTTTTGGGCGTTTGTGAGGCTCACCGCGCCGCAGGTACCTGCGGAGGGGCATAGCACGGCGGTCGGCCGCAGCCCGCCCGTCGTTCTCCTTCGCATGTCGGCCCCGCCTCCGCTGCCGGTGACTCTGTGGGCTGCACCCGTGGTGCCCCCCGCTCTGGAGCGGGCTCGCGGTGGCTCTGTACTTAGGGAACGAATGGCGTGCTCTCCCTTCTGGACCACTAGTACTCTCGTACCCCGTCTACCTGTACATCCACCCCCACCGGTACCGCCGCCTGTCGCTTCCCCGCGTCGTTGTCTGCTGCAGACTGTATCGCTCCACATCTTGCTTTCTTGGTTCACCTGCTGCTTTTTATCTCTCCTCCTCTCTTCCACTTCCAGCGCGGCCTCTAGTCTATAATGCTTATGCGTGTCTCTACCTCTGTCTCTCTACCTACTCCATATCGTCCCACCCCCGCCGTATATTGCCACTCCGCTCGAGCTCCTAAGCTATCTCTCTAGTACCCTACGCTACGTGTCTCTCCTCTCGCATCTCGAATCGAACTCATCTTCGGACTATCTCCCCGCGCCCGGTCTGCTGTGCTATGCTGCTATCTTTCGCGCCGACGAGGCGACCGCGCCCGTCGCGCCCGCACGGCGCCAACGCTCGGCGGCTGTGCCCCCGCGCGGCCTGTCAATGTCGCCTTGCTGCTTTGCAATCGCCCCGCATGCATCATGCACTGGCACACACGCACCCCATACCTGGGAGCCTGACTCACTCCACCCGCCCTGGCTGCGCTGCCATCTCGCCGTTTTGTCAACGGCGCTCGGGCTCTCGGGGTGGCCTCCTCGTACTCCTCAGCGGCGCCGACTCCGAGGGGCTCTTGCGGCGCCAGAATGCGCCTTCTCGAACCTGCTTGGGCGCGTCTGCTCACGGTCCAGCGCCCAGCGCCCAACGCCCGGGGTGACGTCGAGACACTCGCAGCGCCCGCCGCCCGAGGAGTCACTAGTCAAGCACGGACGGTCGCGCGCGCCGATGCTGAGGGGCCCACTCCTCGCCTCGGCATCTGCACGCATCCGGCGGTCCGCATCAACGCTCCTGACGGACGGGCGGGAAAGCTGAGAAGAGAAGACACGCTGGGCCAGGCCGCGGCCTTCGCACGAAGCGGCGACGCAGCCCTGCAGCTTCTCTGAATATTGCGCGCTGCGGACGCTGCCCCTCCCGTCTCGCCTCGTCGACAGGAGAGCCCCCCCCTGAGCTCGTGCGCCATACCACGCTCGGTGATTGGCTCTGGGTACGTCTCCCCCTTCGTGGGGCACTTCGGACGGCGGCCAGCGGGGGAACGCCTGCGTTCGAAAATTTCGAAGCTGATGCGCATATACGGGTTTTTCTAGCGGCCATTCCTCGCTCCTCTGATGGCGAGTGCCGCTGGATATGGCTGCTCGCGCATGATGCGGCGGTGAGGAACGCGCCGCACGGCGGCGTGGCTGCTTTGCGGTAAGCGGACGCCACAACGGCGCCGGAGGACACCGCGGCCGCGCGCCGCGGTCTCCGGCGCTGCATGCAGTGGCGGCAGAGCGGCGCGGAGCCCGCCCAACGGCGGGGCCCGGAACGCGTCCTGCGCACCGTTCTGCCTGGGCTGCTCGAACGGTCCGTGCTAACAGCAAACTTTTTTCGCCGCAGGAGGGGTCGTAAGCTCGCTGCGGGCGTTCCGGCATTTTGATCCTTTTTCTTTCCTGCGACTCCAGCCCCCCGCTCTCCATATGCCGCACGCTCACGCTGTCTTGCTCTTCCAGGCATGGACGCACGGTCAGGGTCTCCTGTGGGGCGTCGCGAGCCCAGAAGGACACGCAGTGAATTTGTGCGCAGCGGGGGCGTGCCTGCGCCCGTGCGGACGCCGCTGCTTATGGGCGCCGGCGCGCGGCGGTCCTTCGTGCTTCTTGGTCCGGCCGGTGCCCATTCTGTTGATGGCCGCTCCCGCCAATGGCGTACACCGGTGGCGACCCGCTGCGTGCCAGTGGCGTCCACGTCCGAGGCTTGTCTCGTTTCCGACCTCTCCTCGACCCTCTCCAGGACCTAGGCACCGCCCGCCGTGACGCACTGGACTCAATGACACGGGCGCAAGTGAATGCCCGCCCCTGAACATCGCTCGCCGCGTTCTATCGGCGGCTTCTAGGCTTCCGCGACGGAGGGCCCCATGCATGTCGACGCGAGCTTCGCGGCCGCGGGGTGGCAGGACGTGCGGCATGCGGTACGCCATTGTACGTCTTCAGCAGCGCGCCTCCCGAGCGGACGACCGCAGATCCTCCCGAGCGGGCAACAGCTGCAACAAGCCCCGTCGCGCCCGCGCCCCGCCATTGGCCTGGCAGGTATTTGCGGCGACAGCCCGCGCGCATGCCTGACGTACCCTCCGAACAGATCCGTCGAATCTCGGGCAGTGAGTGCATTATTGCCTCGCAGGGCCATCAGCGTACTCATGCCTATCACGACTGCCTGGCGTCCGTTCAGCCACGCGTCCACGCGCTCAGGCCGGCGAGCTGGCGTCCGTCGTGGGCTCGGAGGCTTCTAGCGGGACGTCAGCGTGTGGCGGCTCTCTGGGCGCGCGCTCGCGACGTGTATGTCCGCTAGCCTCAAGAGAGATCCGTTCTCGGTGCCGTGCATCCGTGTGCACTCTGGCACGCATGATGCTGCTGACCCAGGGCTCCGCTCCAGAACAGGAAACGCGCCTCTCGTGTCACCGGCGTGTCGCGTTCTCCTTCAAAATACGGTCATGGCGCAGCGGACAGCGCTTGAAGGTGGATATGGGATGGTTCTGGAGGTGCGCCGCTCACGACATGCTGTCTCATGTATCCTGCGTTCACATCTCGTCTCACGAGACCGACACCTGTTCAACGGCCTGCCGTGAATAACGTAGGTTTGTCCATGCCGTTAACGGAGTCAAAGTGGGCCCTCAGCTGATATCATCTCCCGATGTAGGTTTCAACGCCCCGCTTCCCGCTTGATACCGTCCGCGTCAATGCGTTCTGGAGCAAAGCGACTTATTGCGGTCTACCTGAGTCAACGTCCGTGCTGAGATTCTATACTAGACACAGATATCACCTGGTCTAAAATACCCTTGTCTGCATTTCACATTTCCCCGCCCATGGAGTGCGACCGGCACTGGATTCGAGTCTCCTGTCCTTGGCCGACGGTGAGGGACGGTCACTGGTGTCCCGCATCCGCATTAATTGCAACACATCCACAAGCCCCTCAGTCTCTCCGTCTCATGCTGGGGCATCGGCGGACTGGCGGAGGCATGGGCAGAGCTAGGTTTACGCGCCCGCAGACCCGGCACGGCGGCGCCTTCTCTTCTACTCAGGCTCAGGGTCTCCGGACGGGTCAATATCTCAGGCGACGTCGTCTGCGTCCACGGCGCGTCTCGGGCGGCGCCTTCCCGCCCAAAGCAGGCAAAAAGTGCCGGCGCCGTGCGAGGAGCCATCAGCGAAGGCGAGGAAGCCCCGCGCGCACTCAGGGTCGATGGGCTGTGTATGGTCAGATGGCGCGCCGCGCTGCAGCACCCTCCGGACGTCTGCCGCATGCTCCCCTCGCGCGTCCTAGTGCGGCACTGTCCTGCCTGCGATGGCTCGAATATCACACATGTACAGGCGAGCGGAGGTCGGAGGCGCTCTGGGGCTTCGCCGCATCGATGTGTTCTTTCATTAAGCAGGTCTCCACGGAGGTCCGATAGGCTCTGGGATTGCGCAAAGGAGGCAAGCGGCCTGCTCCCGCGGGAACGCCCGCGTCGAGGTTCCTGGGCTGGGACGTAATCAGGAGCACGCACGGAGGCATGTGCTCGTGCCGCGGCCCAGCGCCCGCGTGCAGCGCCCGGGCCACCATTCACATCGATCAGTGCGCGCGCACGAGTGCAGCACAACGCAGACCATTCTCGGAGGGCTGTCGTACGTGTTCCGCTGATGCGCCCCAAGCAGCCCGCGCGCATCCCCCGCGCACCCACGCCGACACGACGGCGAACCCCGAGCTCGGTGTTCCGGCTTCCCGCTCGCCCCCGCAGGTGCGCGCAACTGCTCCCGCCCGCGCACCGGCCAGGCCCGCACGTCGAACTTGGACCTAACGATGATTCCAGCTCAGTCACGCGGCGACTTGGCGCGATCAATGCATCACTCCGCGGTGGGACACACACCTCCCGAATGCGGCATGTCTAAATGAACCTCGATCGCCCCGCCGCGGTGGCGCGGCCGCTGCGGACGAGGCCTCGTCCAGTGATCGCACCGACAAGTTCGAGTCCTCAAACAACGTACAACGCTGGAGATCGCACCGCAGCAGTCAGCATCACCTGCAATCAAGGCTTGGAGCAAGACGACATCGCGCGCGGGCGGCAAGTTGACAACCAGACGGCGTCGCCCGAGGGTACAAGTTTCGAACGTTAACTCTGGACACGATAATAACTGAGAAGGCCGCGTCGCCGTGGCGACCCGCACACGGCCTGGTTCTGCACTGATCGCAGGCTCGACGCAGACCAGTGGGAGAAGCGCGTGGGGTGGGCGAATGGGGGCATTCGGGGGCGCGTTGATGGTGCCCGCGGTGTGAACGCGTCGGGCGAAGCCTGGCAGGCATACCCGGCCGCTGCACGGCCGCGCCCGAGGGTGCTCGCCGCCGCCGAATCGCGTCCGTCGCCGGGCGCTGCAAATAGCCCTTGTTCTCACTCGACACACGGATGAATGGATCAGAAACGACGGAACCTTAGCGTGGCGCGACCCGAGGACGTCGCGGCCCATGATTGACTTCACGAGCCCAGGCGTCGAACGCGCCCTTGACTGATGGAGGCGCATTCGAGGCTGATATCCGTTAAGCATGGAGGAGTCGACCCGGGTAAGGCATGCGTGCACCCGTCGCCCGCACCATCCCCTCCCGTGAACACCACCTACATACTCGCCGTTGGAGCCGCTGTCGCCCGTCGTGCCAGATACCGAACACCGTGGGCGACGCCGTGCCAGGGTCGGTTGCGCGTGCGTGCCAGTGCGCGGGCGCGATCCCGAGTCGCCCCCGCACGCCATCAGATCTCGGACGCGGGGCGGCATCAGAGCCATCAGAGCCGTGCGAAGTGATCTGCACGCCGGGGCGTGGGAGCGGGCGCCCGCGCGCACGCTCCCTCCGACGTGCATGTTTGAGCTCCGGAGAGCCCTTCGGGCGGGCAGTCGGTAGGAGGCACGGCGGTCGCGAGGTCGCGCGATAGGGTTACGTAGTGCACGTCAAAATGTGGTTTGACGGCTGGAACGGGGTGCTTCCGTACGAGGGCCGCCTGTATCTGGCAAGCCATCAGAAGTCTGCGCAAAACAAACAGATGGGACATGCAAAATGAATGACGGACGGCGCGCAAATATCGCGCAGATGGACATCGAGTTCGCGAGAGGCCCTGTCTTCCCCAAGAGCACCGCGAGAACCGTTTCTGCTTCCGTCTTGGTCAGACCGCAGCCTGCAAATGAACGAGAATTTCGTGCAATTTTCTTAGAGGGAAGACCCGCTTCAGCGTCTCAGAGATACGGTGACGCCTACGTGATCAATGAGTGGTTCGTCGTACGCCACGAGGATACAATATCGACGTACATGATAAGGATGTTGCCTGCAAGAGCTAGCCGCTTGCTTGGCCTTCCACATGTGAATTTACGGCCACGCCCCGTGCAAAAAATCGGTGCGCCCGCCTCTCATCAGGTACAGCACACGGCGACCTCGGGCTGCCTAGGGAATACCCAGAAGGGTACCTGCACCGGCATCAAAAACGTTCAATAGCTTGCATGTGGCGAAAGGAACCGTCTGATGCGACCCAAGGCAACCTACTGCATCCAGCATTCGTTGACCGTATGGCGAGACCCTGAGCGAGGGAACGACCTCGGGACAACGGATGAAGAGCAGGGAGCGGCCGCATTGTGGCGGCGAGGCGGTGGCCGCGCACGACAGGCGTCGGCGACGCCCTCTCTGATGGAAGCAATTCGGTGAGAGCGTGCGGAACAGTTCTTCTGCTCTGCCGTACACCGTCGAGCGATGTTCCGCGCCCCACTGGCAACTGCATGCAACGCAGCCGCCTGCAAGGATCGTCGCCATCGCGCGTGGCTTCGAAATCAAAATGTGGCATGCCACTCACCGATGGTCCTCGCCCGCCCTCCGCGTTTCGACCCCGGTCGAAGCCTGCAGGGCCCCGGTCCCACACCGGGCGCAGAGCGGGTACGGTACAATCACAGGTATCGCCCCACGACGCCTGCGCCATCGCCGCCGCGCACCCCAATGCGGCCAGGAAGACGGGGCACGGCCGCGCCATCATCGCGAAGCTGGAGCGGGCGTGAGGGTCGCGCCGCCATAGGGAGCAAGAGCGCACCAGACTCGCTGAGGGGGCTGCGCGTTCCGTAAGGCGGCCACGCCGCTGCGCGCGGCGGATGCAATGTCCATTTTGGCCGCGCGCGGCGGCGTGGCTGGGGCTGCTGGGAGAACGTGGATGGACGTGATCCGACGGCTGATGCGCCGGGCGAGCGGTACACACGCTGCGCCGCTGGTGGCGCAGGGCGTGTCGCCGCGGGATGATGCCGTGCACGTCTCGCATTACGGTAATGATTCGTGCTGATGGAGACGAAGCTGCTTGGACGGGCGGAATTGACAGTGGTGATTGCGGGGATGCTTCGAGGGAGGGCGGTGGCACCTGTACAGTGTGAGGCACCATCCGAGACCGACGGAGTATCGGGGGATTACGAGACGGAAAGCCTGACATGGGCGATGTCAGGAGAAAGGGCCGCAGGGGCAGATGGGATGGCGAACGTGAGCCCGGGTGCCGGGTGACAGCTCCTCGATTTGGTTGTTGAGAGGCTGCTGTTCGCATGTCGCGAATAACCTCGTGATAGTGTTGCTGTTCAGGCAATCAGACTGACGGTGATGGATAGAGTGGTCTTTGAGGGGCGCACCATTGGTGTAGGCACACGAGCTTTGACAGCCGGGAAACTTTCCTGCGGGAGAGCTACCGTTCGAGGCTAGCGTAATGTGAAGCCCTAGGACAAGTTAGAGTAAGGACATTTTGCTACTAAACAACATGTTTTGGGCGAGTATACCACGGCGAACCAAAGACGAACTTGCCGTACACGCTCTCGAGTTGCTGTCCATCCCGCAGCGTGGCACATACGCCCGGAGGGGTGGAGACGAAACCCACGGCTGGTTATCGGATGTCTCCCTCGTCCACTCATGACATTGTTCCTCTGGCAAACTCTCGGGATGGAGGCAATAAACATTCCATTACAAGTGTATACGAAGCACGTACTAAGACGAAGTACAAAGAGAATGTGCCCAAGACTGATTAACCGCGCGACCAGTGAAAGTAAAGACAGCCGACGGTATGCCCAGTCCGGGGCTCGCGAGATCGCTCTTCTCGGCCCATGAACCGCGCCCTGAGACGAAGCCCAAGGTATAACGTCCCACACGAGAGTCGAAACGCCAGCTTCAGAGACCGAGGTGACTGTAAAGAAGAGAGCGAAGACGCGCGCGAGGGTTTTATGGGAGATGCGAAGCGCCCGTGGTCCGTGCGCGGGAACGGCGCTAGCCGCCTAGTATATAAAGGCAAGCTGGGCGACGAGAACTCTCTATCGAAAGTTTCACCTTGCGGATATTTGGGGCTCTCTCTCGGCCGTCGCTCGCGGCGTGCACACGGGAGGGTCTTGAACCTTTCGCGAGGGAGAACGACTTCTCCATCTCAAGATCGTGCCGAGCTCACTTGTGTCGGATGGCGACCCGTGTTGGAGATACATCTCCGTATGTACTTCGAGTCTTTCTTGAATAAATGCTCTTTCCTTGTCTCCTTCGTTCTGTGTGCACGGTTTGTTAGGTTGATACACGATATGAATGCGGCCATTTGGTTGCAGTTCCGGTGCGGTAGGCATCGTATTCGTGGCGAGAAATACGGAACACAGACTGACACCTGTTTTTCAGAGTACTCTAGGAGTGTTCGCCTCTCTAGGAGAGCCAAGTAATCCACTTCTCCGACTTCCTGTGGATTGTATCCGACATGATTTCTGCGAGCTTACGGTCGGCTTGCTCGGAAGGATGCAACTCGTCGAACCTGTCGTACGGCTGTTAGCTCTCGTACACGTTGCACTCTCGCATGTCCATTGTCCACGCACCAGAGGAAGCTGTCGCGGTCCGTGCCGACAGCGTCGGTGCACACGCCCGGGTCACCTGTCGACTCGCCCTCCTTGAACACGCACGCGTGCACGGCGCCCGTGACGTTCAGCGGCGCGGTGCCGTTGAGGTACAGCTGGGGACGGTCGAGCATGTCCGTGAAGAGCGCATGCGAGTCGAACAGACCTGGACAACAGCGCAGAATAATGGTCAGTGACTTTCTTGTCCGAAGCACAGCATGCTCGCTCACCGAGATGCGCGCCGTGCAGTTTGGGCGTGAGTGCCCTTAACAGCCCGTCCGCGATCGCATTGCCCGACTTGGTCAGTTCGGCCATGAAGACGCTCCACTCCGTCGTGTTGCGCGGACCCGTCCAGTACCGGTTGGGGTATGAATTTGCCGAGTACAGCGGAGAGCGCTCGAGGGGAATCATCTACGCAATACAGTCAGCATCCACTAGCTCGACGCGACGAGGGCACACGGTGCTTACGTTTTGGAATATGAAGTTCCGCGCACCTGCCGCGTACAGCACCTTCACCCAGTTCACCGCACAAGTCACCGTGTCGACGATGCTAACTCCCGGGGCCTGAGAGCCCGTCAGGAGCGCGCCCGCGCCCACATCGTTCGTCCCGATCCACAGCGTGTAGATCGTGTCCTCGGGGTTGAGCCGGAGCGAGCCGTTTTTCCTCTCCGCGAAGAAGAGCGGCAGCTGGCTCTCGAAGACGGAAGGGAACGGGCGGTCAGTGAGGTTATTCGAGCAGGTCGCGCCGGACTTCGCGAACGGGAAGAGATTGAAGTGGCCGTCTTGCGCCGCGTATACGGGCCAGACGATGCCTCCGTCTGCGTGTCCGTTCTAACGACGTCAATGGGTAAGCGTGCCGCGTTACACAATTGTTTAGGTACTCACCACATCTGTGTAGGAGTCGCCAAAAGTGACGAGATTCTTGATCTGGCCGGGGAAGGGGCCCGCCGCGAACGCGGAGGACAAGCCGCCAGCAATCAGGACAGAGGTAAGCAAACCCTTAACCATTTTCTGAGAGCCTTCGCAGACGTGAATCAGAGCGATGCTGACGGAGACGATGATCAGCTCACCTCGCAGCCCTCCTTATACCTCCAACGCCATCTATTTTCTCCCAGAAACGAACGCGGAGTTCATCGAACACACCACCTGACCGCGTCTGCTGGCGTCGCGGCGTCCCGCAGAAGAGGGGGAAGGCGGCCTCCTCGCGCACACCGCGCAGCGTGATCGCGCACGCCCTGCCCTTACGGCCCCGCTGATGGCGCGGCCGCCGCGCGTGCGCACGCATGACCAGCGCGCGCGGACCGCCGTTGGGCGAGCGACAGCGTCCGGGGGCGTGTCCCCGAAGATTCGCCTGCTTCTCCGAAGACGCGTCCGTCACGGAAGGCGTGATCTCACGTAACGTGAATGGGCTGCAGGGGCGGGAGAAGGGGGAGCGCGGAACACGTGCGAGTATGAATGTATACATCCTTCGCGGCGATTCTCTCCGTGATCATCGCGACGAGTCTTCAAGCGCATCGGAATGAACGAGAACGTTCACCAGAAGAGCCTTCGGGGTGAGCAGGCGGCGCACTTCACTCGTAATATTCTGGGCTAACAAGTCTTAGCTCCAGGAGGTACGGATAACACCAAATGCATGGGGAATTCATGCTCGTCGGTCGTGCTAAGATCGGCCCCAAGCTAGCCTCTCTTTCGAACGTGCGCTTGACGAACCACAAGCTTCGCTTCCCAGCGTAGTACGTAGGCACGTCTTCACGCTCGAGAAGACAGCAACGTCGCCATATATGATATTCGCTCGAAATGAGCAAGAAGCCTGTGTACCCTGAATCGACCACCCCTGCGGAAACCCCCAAAAAGATTTTCAGCCTAGACAATGTTGAGCCCCTGATTCGTAGCGCGGCAGCCTGGTCCTACCATACGGTCCGGTCGGTAAGAGATCCATTTGCCAGTGTGACAGCTCAGTACACTCACCGAATGATGTCGATGAAATCTAGAGAGACGAGACCAAGATAGACTGGGTGTTCGGCGTGAAGCAGAATCCGTTGCCCATCTGCGTGCCGCACTGTGACATCGCGTTGCAGTTCCCGTTGCAGCCCGCTTGGTCGCAGAAGCCGACGTCCTCGGTAGAGGACATGCAGGTCGTGCCCGCGGCATCGAGGCAAGTCGCGCCGCCGGTGTAGACGGTGCAGGAGCCGCCACAGATGCCGCCGACGCGCTTTGTGCAGAAGGTGACGCTGGTGGTTTGGGCGGAGCGCTTGGCAAGGGGGTTGGGGCGATCACCGATGAAGGTGAGCTCGGCGTCGGTGGTGGCGAGGAAGTGGGCCATCTCGGCCTCGGAGACGATGGAGCTCGACACCTCAGCGACGGGCTGCGTTCGTGGAGCGAATGTGAGTTTTTATACCAGCACAGGTGTATGGTTCGACTAACCGCAACAGGGCTCGCAACAGCGATGGTGGCGAAAGCGACGAGGACAGCGGAGAGGGTGAAGAACTGCATGTTGGATAGGTGTTGTGGAAGTGGAGCCGGGTGTATGATTGGAGTGGGGTGCTGGTGAGCTGGTGAGGATGTTTTCACTGTCGTCCTATAGCTTCACCGCTCACCTTTTATACGTATTTCCTGCAGCCGTCGCCTTCACCCGACGACCTCCAGTGTACCCGGTCTCAAGCTGAAGGATGAAAATCGGTCAGCTTCCGTGCGTTGGCCAGGGCGACACTCGCTCTAGAGCACAGGGAGGTTCAACAATTCGTCGCTATCACGCCCTGGCCGCGGCCCATGTCGGACGCTCCCGGTGTGTTCTTCACCAGTTGCACACATGCAATCCTCTGCGAGTAACACGGAGGCTGATTGCCCTGAGCCATCCGCGACCATCGTGGCTGGCGTTCCTGCTAGCAATGTCAGACCTCCTCTCGGCGCTCTCGGACCTCTCGTAGAGAGGATTGTATGCTGTCAGAATAACTGACCGCGAATTGTCGGCGACTCACATGCCGCGGTTTTGACAGTCTAAACGTGTCTCAAACCAGCCTTGAGCGTACTTGCCGCGGGACTTTGGTGAAGATGCGCGGCGTTTGAAGTTGGCGAAGGTTAGAGTTGTTTGTCGCTCCACTCTATCCTTGTCTGTTCTTCTCACATCGTGTGTAGGCCCCTCTCCCTCGGTGCCGTATTCAGCTCCATAGCCCGGTCTCATAGCGGCGACAACGGCTGGAACACCCCCCTCGGCAGCTTTTAATCTCGTGGTCGCACCTCCATTTACCCGCCGGACGAGCGAAGATCAGTCTGTATGCGGCACAGAAGGCTGCCCAACGAGCAGCCGGACGTTCAGTCGTGCACAAACTGTCTTTGCGCTGTCGACGGCTTGTGCTTCTCCCTCCTAGGCCTTGTACTTCCCCTCCTGGATTCCTCCCCTTCGTCCTTCTCTTCTTCCGCGTCGGTCTCATGGCGGCGTCGCGATCTGGTGAGCGGTGCTCAGCGCTCAGCTTCTACGCCCAGCCCGTGCTCCACATGGCTATGTCTGTCCTTTGCAACCTGCCCTGGGTATCTGCCGAATGCAGCCGGAAGCGGCGCCGCCAAACAAGCATCCGGACGCTTTCCCGCCATCTTCTCGAATCCCGAGTCTAGTCCTGTTCGACGGTTTGTGTCCTGAGGTACCTCGGTTGGAGAGAAGTTCTCCAGAGTGGCGCGTCCGAACCCGGGAGCTACCAGGGCGGCAGTGTCTCGCCTCGCGCCTTCTTGGACCTATGTGCCGCTCGCAGCTATTCTCAACGTGCCCGCGTGGCTTGGGTTGATGTCTCCTTCTTATCGCAATACATGTAAGAGTCGCATGGCCTGTCCCAATGAATAACAACCGTAGATCGCACTGAGAGGGCGTCAGTTGCGGCTTGATAGTGAGGTACTAAGAGGACGTCTGCGCGAGCCCGACGTATAAACGTATAAGCCGAGCTATAGATGCGATATATTCTTTGGAGGACTAACTCCACATGTCCTGATCCCCCCCAGATGAGAGCATTCTAACAATAGACGAGGACCCCTCTAGTGCGATGCATGAGTGTATAGGCTTTGTGCGGGACCTTATTCAACCTATGGCCGTGACGAGCAGTATGCCACATCCACTTCAAAGAGACGCTTCGAAAACCCGACTAGTCTTATTGCTCCTAGTTGTCTGCACGCGTAACGGTAGGCAGATGAAGCCATGCATTTACCAATCGCCCAAACGATTCACAAAAGAGCATAGCTATATTCCCTTGCCAGTAACCCCACAGATGTACCCAAAGAAATACCCGAATTCCCCCGATTCCCTAATGTTATGACCTGATCGATCCTAAAGGGAAGTATGTAGTTAGTGACGGAGTCCATGCATTCACTCGCACATATACTCACTCACGATCTACGTCTAAAGAGACGAAACAAGGATGGACTCGGTGTTGGGGGTGAAGCAGAACCCGTTGCCCATCTGCGTGCCGCACTGCGACATCGCGTTGCAGTTCCCGTTGCAGCCCGTCTCGTCGCAGAAGCCGACGTCCTTCGTCGCGGACATGCAGGTCGTGCCCGCGGCATCGAGGCACGTCGCGCCGCCGTTGTAGACCGTGCACGAGCCGCCGCAGATGTTCCCGACGCGCTTCGTGCAGAAGGTGACCGTGGTCGACTGCGCGGCGCGCTTCGCGAGCGGGTTGAGGGGCTCGCCGATGAAGGTGAGCTCGGCGTCGGTGGTGGCGAGGAAGTGGGCCATCTCGGCCTCGGAGACGATGGAGCTGGAGACCTGCGGAGTGACCGTTGTCAGTGTGGGCGATCACCCTGAGGAACAGTGAGACTAACACCGCTCTCGGCGACGATCTGTGAAGAGATATGAGTATGCATCGCGGTTATGAGGTCCCAGAGAGACTCACACCGGCGGGGGTGGCGATGGCAGCAGAGGCCAAAGCAGCGAGGGCGATGAAGATGGCGGAGAACTGCATATTTGAGGAGAGCTGTGGCGGGCTGGTGTTCGCAAGGTTGGATAGTGAGCTGAGTGCACTGTCGTTCGTCGACGCGTTCGCTCGTCTCTTATACCCGTCCCCTCGTCCCCAACCAATACTCTGCCCTGGCAATATGCGGTCTCCCCTGAGCTGTGGGACTGTCCGCACATCGTGCCACACCCTGCGCTCGCGTCCGGGGTCGGACTTTCGGTGTCTGAGTGTCACTGCAGTGAGCGGCCGTAGAGGGCTGCCCTGAACCTGAAAGGCCTCGGGCGCGCCGTTCGTCTCGTCTGCAGCCGTTTGCATGGTCGGACTCGTGAAACGTATCTGCCGTGGTTCTCGTGGGTCGTGCAAAGACGAGTGCCTAGGCCGGTGAATGTAGAGAATGAAGCGCAAGAGTCTCGACTGACGGTCACAGGGTGCCGCAAAGGCCGGTATCAGATGGTTGTGCGCAGAGAGTGTTCCTGGTGATAAGTGCTGCTTGCGTCCTATCAGCAACAACATACACATTCACAACGCAGGGTTTCGCAGCACTCACGCCACGGGTACCCTCCACACACGGCAGGATACGAGTCCCCACCGTCTTCAACGTACGTTGCAGCGGCTTCCGCGGCCGCAAGAGCCGAGCCACGGCAGCTTTAGGCAGTCCCCGGAGCGCCTCTATCGGGACCTTCGTAAGCTCCGACTCGGAGGAGTGGGCTGTCTAATGTTACCGCTATGTCGCTCCGCGAGCCGCACCGAAGATCTCTCCAGCGCTTCTTCGGTCTGTCGGGGTTACCGCCGTCCTGGCCGAGCTCGCGGCCTGCGTCTAGCCCCCGCGCGACACACGCAGCGGGTCTTCGCCGGTGCGGGGTAGCACAGGCTGTCTCTTCCTCTTGATGGCCATTCAGCCCGAGTGGCGTTCCTGGACTGTTGGGCAGGGGTCGGACGTTGTCAGAGGTATTCATCGGGAGAGGGATTCCTTCTTTGCTACGGCCTAGACGGCGCTTGCCCACATCGTGCATCCGGCAGGAACGACGCGAACCTGTATCAGGTAGACGGTGAATCATTTAGCAAAGGCAGCCAATGCAGGTGGTCTCACGCCTGTTCCTGAACCTCGGGCGCTCCTCTTCGATTGCTTTTGTATCGTTGCCGTACTGGAAGACCGATCTAGCCCCGTCGCGGGTGTAAGCCGCCTGTCGGCGAGCGATCCTCGCCGTTTGCAGAGAAGATGTCGGGCATACACAGACGAATCCTAGAATTGGCACAGTTAGTGATAGCAGCGAATATATAAGAAATCGACGCACATGAGGCCCTGAAGCTCAGCACTCCAGGTCCAACATGCAGTTCATCACTTCGTTCCTCCTCGTTATCACCGTTCTGGTCAGCACCGTGTGCAGTCGGCCCTCCCCAGTCACTCCCGAGGCAAGTATGCTTCTCACGAGACATTCCCATAGCTCGCTGACACATCGTTGTGGGGTAGGACACGACCTCGGACTTCCTCATGAGCGACGCCGAGCTGGAGCACTGGCTCGCCACGACGGACGCGGAACTCATCTTCGTCGGCGAACGCCCGACCTTCAACCCGTTCGCGCGGCGGGCCGCCCAGACCACTATCGTCACCTACTGCACAAAGCGCTCGGGAAACACCTGCACGGGGACCTGTACGGTGTACAACGGCGGCGCGGCGTGCATCGACTCCGACCCGGACACGCAGTGCATCGCCGCGAACAAGGACGTCGGGTTCTGCAGCAAGGATGGATGCGACGGCACCTGCAGCTCGCTGTCGCTCTGCGGAACGCACCTCAACAACGGCTTCTGCTTCACGCCCGAGACAAAATCCATCGTAGTCTCGCCTCTGTAGACTTGTTAGCGACGAGTGTGAGTTCTCAGAGAATCTATCAGACAACGTACTTGACTGATAGGTAGGCTTTCAGAGATTGCGTTACGTTCGCTATCTCGGGGGGCGGTCATATGCCGACGACGGAAACGCGGGAGGGGGACTTAGCGAGCTGTACTTACATGAAGGATTCCTGCATATAATCCCGTCCAAACCATCTTCTTCGAGTCGTGTGCACACACTTCCATTGCATCTACGCTCACCTTCCCCTGTTTCCCTCATAACGTTGCGTAACTCGCACGTTTGGCTGGAAAAACGTGCGGTACCCAGCACGGGCGTAGGCGTCCGGCGGCTACACTGATACGTGCCTGAGTCGCGGCCTTAACGCGCGAAAGACTTATCTCCAGTTGGAGCTGAGCCACATAACATGTGTACAGGGTCGTTCAGCAGCGTCTCGCCAGATGAGTTGAGAGATATATCGCGTTGAAGTAGGATGAAGTGCAGCGGTCGTGGTGCAAGACGGACTGCTAGACGCTCAGCATATACTTGCCTCTCGGCAAACGCCGCGCCGGTCATCCAAAAGAGCGCTCGCTCGCTCCGATCGAGTCCTGGCCAGGCACCATGCCATGAGCTGCCTTGACTGAGTTGATTTCCTCTTGACTTCGTGGCAATGTCGACTTATCTTCTATCCTCACCTGGTTTTAACCTCTATTCCGCAAAGCACGACTCTTGAGGGGTCCGGCACACTGGTAGGATAGAGCGACGGTCCCTTCCAGTCATAGTGAACAAGTTCGTGCCAGTAGCATCTGGCACACTGGCATCGAACACGGCGACCTCTTGGATGACATGCATAATGTTCAAACGTGCTGAATATATATTCCCATGTAACAGATGAACAACAAGAGAGCTGCCCTCTCTTCGTACCCAGTAGAAATCGACAAGTTGAACCAACGGCCCAGGAAACAAACATGCGCAGTGCGCACGTGAAGCTACTACTAGAATCAGCGTGAGTGTCCTTGGCTTGGTCTCATATGGACAATGAAGCTTACCTCCGGTGAATGCACTTAGAAAGTGCTCACCAAGATAGACTTGGTGTTGGGCGTGAAGCAGAACCCGCTCCCCATCTGGGTCCCGCACTCCGACATCACGCCGCAGTTTCCATCGCATCCCGCCACGTCGCAGAAACCGACGTCTTGGGTCGCCGCGATGCAGGTCGTGCCCGCGGCGTCGAGACAAGTGGCGCCTCCGTTGTACACGGTGCAGGTGCCGCCGCAGATGCTCGCGACGCGTTTGTTGCAGTAGGTGACCCTGGTCGTTTGGGCGGAACGCGGAGCAAGAGGGTTGGGGCGCTCGCCGATGAAGGTGAGCTCGGCGTCGGTGGTGGCGAGCCAGTGCTCGAACTCGACATCGCTGATGATGGACGAGGAGACCTAGGAGGCGCGTTTATCAGCGCCGGCTTTCGAGAATGAAGACAGCTGAGCTTACCCCGTTGCTCTCGTTAGCGATAGGGCTACCGACAACAACGGCGGCCAAGGCGATGATGGAGGTGAAAGCGGCGAAGAATTGCATCGTGTTCAACGTGAAGGAGGCGAGCGTACGATGTAGCGGCGAGTGGAAGGTGAGGATGTTGCTGCTGTCCAGCTCGACGTTCGCTTGGCTTATAAACGTATTGCTCATCGTACTGTCGTATCCCGCTTTCAAGTCCCAGGTATTTCCATAGATTTCTTTCGACCAACGTCGACAATACCCGGCAGCTGACCGGGCCTGCTGTGCCTCCCTCTACCGTCTGTCCCTGTTTCGTGTGCGATAGTGCCTGCACGCTGAACGCCACCGTCACCAGCATGTAGAAGCATCCAATCCAACTCAAGTCCGGACTTCCACTCGCGCACGCTCGGTCTGACCTGCTGTCTGCCTTACAGGCAACTGTCATGTCCTGCTACCTAGAGTTCGTCCCCGGTAATGATGCGATTACGCACTACTGGGGTGGGCCGACCTGTCCTCCCGGTGCGTATATCCCGTGCGGCCTACCCAGATGCTTACCTGTATACACCCTTAACGTAGAACGACAATATCTTCGAGAAGTCTCTGTCCACTTGGCACGGGGACGGACGGTAGATACCTGGATATTATCCCCTTGGTGCCTCTCACACGGCGTTCTGCCTTTGTTCTTACGGTACGTCCTTCTCCGTTTTCTGCTTTAATCTCAGCGCTCAGCGCATGCTCAAGGAAGAGCCGTATTTGGCCCTACAGGACTGCTGTTCAGATCCATGTCTACTTATGTCTGTCAAACACCGATGATTTGTTGGTTTGCCGACGTTTGACACGACACCTCCCCTCAAGTTGACCCGAAATTTCAATCGTGATTCACGTCCGTCCACTGCGTTCTTGCCTTACTCGCGCCCACCGTCCTGAACGTCCACCTCTCTACCCACCGTAGAACTCGGCGCACAGGTCAACGTGCGTCCTGCCCTCGATAGTGGTCACGCTTCAGCCGGAACGACAGGCCGGACGTTGTACATCAGGGTTCCGCCGTCCGTCTGCCCCCACGGCGCCTCATACACCCCGCAATATCCCCGCCCACCCAAGCATCTCAGTCTTCGCCGCAGCCTGCCTCGCTCTCACTTCGATGGACGCACCGCGGCAAAGGGGCAACTGCCCGTTTAGCTCCGGAACTGCCATTCACGATCGCTCACGCAGACTTCTTAGCTGCAGACTGATGTCGAGATGCTATATCAAGCCCGTCATGCGACGCGAAGGCCCGCACCCGACCGCGGAGCAGGCCGAGGAAGCATATAAAGGCCCAGGGGCGAGCGTTTGCTCGTGCGCTTCTGGTTCGAGATGCACCTCTTCGCCCTGGTTTGCGCCGTCGCAGCGCTCATAGCAGCCGCATGCGCCAGCCCCGCTGCTATCCACGTGAGTCGAAGCCTTCACTTTGGATAGAGGCGCGACGTGTTCACGCTCTTTGCCTCAGGTCATCCCCGATGACTTCGCGGCTTCGCCGGACGCTGTGAGCACCCCCGCGGCCCCACTGCGAGTCCATAGCCACGCCTCCTGATCCCCACACTGTGCAGGGTACAGGCGTCTTCATGAGCGACTCCCAGCTCGCCCACTGGCTTGCGACGACCGACGCGAAGCTCACCTTCGTGGGCGGCCGGCCTGACCTCACCCCCTTAGCGCGACGTGCCGCACAGAACACCATCGTCACGTACTGCAGCACGCGGATCGGTCCCCTCTGCACTGGGGAGTGTACGGTGTACAACGGCGGGCCGGAGTGCGTCGACGTTCCGCACACGGAGTGCATGGCCGCGACGAAGGACGTGGGGTACTGCGACAAGAAGGGGTGTAAGGGGAACTGCAACGAGCTCGCTGCGTGCGGGACGAAGATGCTGAACGGATTTTGCTTCACGTATGGCACGAAATCGATCGTAGTGTCGACTTTGTAGTCTCTATTAGTGCGTTCCCGCCACATCTTCTATTAGGTTGCCCATTGCGGACATTGATATCGACGGACTTCTACTAGGCTGCCTATAGACATAGACGAGTCGTGCACATGCTGCACGCTGTACCGCGACGCCAGAAAACAGCTTCCGCGAGGAGGCAGTACCTCCCGATGTAGCTTGGTGAAAGAGGCTCTGCGGTGAGTACGGAAGAACAAGCAAAGTAGAGTTCGACCCGTCGGGAGAACAGTGGAGCGGTGGAAGGACGTAACTTTACCTCATGGCCAATCACCGCCTGTGCGACTCGTAGCACAGTCCACCCTTCAGTAAAGACTACGCTATACTCGATTTGAAGAGGCGGCATCGAGTGCCGGCTGAGTATGGCCGCATGGGCCGTGGATTTCCCGACCCTAAGCGTTTGGCGTGCGACAGGCGTGAAGATGGGCTGGATGCATTCGTCCATTGAGTCGATTGCCAGGTTGGGGCTAACGCTCAACGAAACCGAGTGCATTCCTCAACTCGCGCTTGTCAATGTCAAGTGTAAATACGAGGGCTATCGAGATCAGTAGGCACTCACGGGGTACAGGCTTTGGAGACATGAGTGGAGCACCATGCCTGATGTTTACGGGGCAACCGCCCGCGCGAGCTCCACGAGCAACGGGGGTCTGCCGGTTCGGCCAGAGGCGCCTCAGGCCGCGAAGCCGTGCCAAAACGCTCGAAGTCGACAGAGAAGAGTGTCCACATATCGGGCCGCGAACCACCGAAGGGGAAGAATCGGACGAGGCAGTTGCTTGCTTGACCGCGAAGGAGCCCGCCCTATGATGAGACAGACAGCCGGCGACACCGCAGAGCGACGCCCAGGCCTTGCTTCACAGGTACTACGCCGCACGAGTTGCAGAGGAAGGCACAGAGAGGTAGGTCAGGAGGTCCAGGTCTGCGGATACAGAAGTCGGATGGCAGGAAGAGGTGCAGCCTTAGGGCGGCCAGGGTTGACAGTGTGGCCGGCCTTGTCGGTAGGTGAATGTCAGGACGGCAGTTGCAAAGTCTTCACGAACCCAAGTCTTGAGCTCAGCAATTCGGAATTCCAGGTAGTTGAGTCGGGCGACTATATCGGTGTATAAAAGGTGAGCAAACCGGCGAGGAGAGGGCAGAGCAAACATCACCTCCTCACTCACAATTTTCCAACGACCTTCGAGAACCATGCAGTTCACCGCCATCTTCACTACCATTGCTGCTTTCGCCGCGATCGTCGTCGCTACACCTGTTGCTAACGAGGTCAGCACAATCACCTACAGTCACATCCACTCACGACTAACCCGCCATCCTCACAGGTCTCCGCCGCCATCGTCTCTGAAGCCGAGATGGTGCACTTCCTCGCCACCACCGACGCCGAGCTCACCTTCATCGGCGAGCCCCTCAACCCACTCGCCGCGCGCACCGCCGAGACCGGCACGATCGTCACCTTCTGCACGAAGCGCGTCGGGTCCATCTGCGGCGGCTCCTGCTCCGTGTACAACGGCGGCGCGACGTGCCTCGACGCGGCGGGCACGGCGTGCATGTCCTCGACGCGCGACGTCGGCTTCTGCGACCAGACGGGGTGCAACGGGAACTGCAACATCATGTCGCAGTGCGGGACGCCGATGGGGAGCGGGTTCTGCTTCACGCCCAACACCGAGTCTATCATCGTCGGTTTCTAGATTTTACAGCGCCTCGGGCGAGGTGAGTTTTCCAGAAGCGGGTCGAGGAAACGGTATACTGACACACCTGTACAGGACTTGGGCTCGTCCGGTAGTCGGGTGGTCACATTGGCAAATATTCGTTCAAGGGGGTTTCCATGGTGTGAATTCAATGGGGTTCAGGGTGGCGACATGGTTCAGCACGTACTAGTACTAACATCCTGGGAAATGTCAACGGCGATGCCTTACTTTTGCGCAAAGCGAGAGAGGGGGGCCTGAAAGATGCATACAGAAGCGTACATACGCAGCAACTCAGGCCTCCGAGTCCGGGCGATACACTTGGCCGGGGATCGCGGCCAGGTCATGGCCCCTCCACTAACTGGGAACGATGTAGCGGACGCTACCTGAAAGACATCACGTCGACCGCTACGTTATGCGCTCTTTCTGATTCAAAACCTGGGCCATGCAGAGAAAGCAATACGGCGTCGTAGTCGGTAGATGAGGGAGGGGAGGAAAGTGAGCTTAGTTGGTGGCGGTGACTCTGACACATCGGACAATGCCGGGCCGATACTATGTTCGCCCTCCAGTTCGGATACCGGAAGTTTCAAGATCTAGCGTTCGACGCCTCACGAGGTTCCACCACGAGCGCAAGGTCTACGTTCAATATCCGAGTCCATGCTTTCCGACGCCACCTAAGCCACCTTCAGAACTCGTCGTGTCAGGCCATCGCAGTCGATGACACGTTGCCCAGCACGACCCCCTCCCCGTTTTCGAGCGCCTTCCACGCGCTCTCGAGGGCATACACCTCCACGCTCACGGTCGCGCTCTCCGACAGCCCCGCGGTCGCGATATTCAACATCGTGAGCGGCTGCGTCGCGTAGAACGTTGTCGTCGCGCTCGCCGCGCCGCGGTCGCCAAACACCTCCAGCATGCTCCGGTCGATCACGCCCTCGAGCGTCCACGAGCCGTCCGCGCGCAGGGGAGAGGACGTCGTGAACTCGGCAGTGAAGAGCGAGTTGTTGAACCCGCGCGTGTGCCCGCGGTCGACGAAGAACGCGTTGTCGTCCCCGAAGGAGTACCCGCCGCTCACGCTCTCGCCCGAGACCGGGCTGCTGAAAGTGAAGTTGAGCGTCGGCGCGCCGTCCGCGCCCACGACCCCGGTCGCGTTCGCGCGGAAGTAGACCGCGTTGCTCTCGACTGCGCTGTAGTCGACCACGAGCGCGGTGTTCGCGAGATTGGGACTCGACGCGAGCTTCTTTCCGAGCACGGGTGTCAGGTCGTACGGGAGCGAGATGAGGTCCCAGCCGATGCGCGTCACGTTCGCGAGGAAGTTGCGGCGCGGGAGCGACATCGCGCTCCGCCAGCCCTCCTGCCCAGTCGGGACGTCTTGAGTATACTGCCAGTTCGACGCCCACGCAATCGAGACCGTGTCCTGGCCCTCCGGGATGCCATAGAAGAACTGGCCCGCATAGTTGTCCTTCCCAAAGTCCTCGATCCGCGGCGTGCTGTCGACAGCGGTGAAGTGCGTCCCGTTGAACGTGCCGGGGAAGTACTCGGTGATCGAGCCGCCGAGCGGCGCGCCTGGGTTGATACTGATGGCGAGGACGTACTGGCCCTCGTCGCTGCCCTCGACGGGCATCTTCACGAGGTTCGGGCACTCGTACTGGACACCGCGAGGGCCGGGATGGGTGAAGTTGGACGCGTGTGACCAGGTCTTGAGATCGGGGGAGGTGTAGAAGCCGATGGTGAAGTCCTGGGAGAACGCGACGGCCATGACCCAGTGGTCCTCGTACCAAATCACCTTCGGGTCGCGGAACTGCGTCGAGGTGCTGCTGATGACCGGGTTCTGCGCGTAGGGGGTGAAGGTGTAGCCGCCGTCATGGGAGTACGAGATCGCCTGGACTTGCGCCGCGGGCGTGTTCAGGGTGTAGATTGCGACGACGCCATTGTCCTGGTCCGGGAAGAAGCCCGAGGTGTTGTTGACGTCGACGACCGCGGATCCGCTGTAGACCTGGGAGTCGTTGGTCGGAGGGGAGATGGTGATGGGCTGGTTCACCCAGTGGTAGAGGTCTCGGCTCGTTGCGTGGCCCCAGTGCTGGTTCCCGGCAACGTCCGCCGTGGGGTTGTCTGCGATGAGTGTCGGGTAGTTAGACCACGAAATTCAAGTCAGGGAAACAGCGTACATTGGTAGTACAGGTGATAGGTTCCGCTGGCGTCCAGGAACATCCCGTTCGGGTCGTTCATAAAATGCTGAGCGGGCCATCAATTGTGTATACCCGTAGCGCGACGCATAGACTTACCTGGGGAGGCGAGAAGTGTACCTGCGGCCTATACGCGCCATTGTAGTTTCCTTGAATCGGGAGTGCAGGTTCCGTCGCGTCGTGAGCGAATACGAAGCCGAGAAGAGCCGCTGCCACGTCCGCTGCTGTTGGGAGCTTCATTTCGGCGGTAGGGGAGCAGGTGGTCGATATTTCCTGCCAGAAACGCCGCGTGTATGTGGGATTCAATCGCGAGTCGCCAGTGGCAATGTTGTCTCCTTCAGGCAGACGAGGGTGGTCTACTCGAGGGGGGAGGGCGATGACCTACGTGACGAGGCAATGCAGTACTGGCCTGCGTTATGTACGACGGTCGAGCGCCATCGGGGCGCTGTCAAAAGCATGATCAGATCCCAGACGTCAAACCTTCGTCCCGACTTGAACTTCACATACTGGGAAGTAACAGTTCCCTGGGAAGCAGGTTTCGAGGCCGTTCTGTATGTCGTTACATCTCGCCTCGTCGCAGATGCGACTCGCTAACCAGGGCCTGTAACTTCAGTCAGCGAGCACAACAAGGTAACTGGACAGATGAGATATCTGCATACGAGTCACTCACAGAGGTGTAAGACCGTACGAGCTGTTGTGATAGTAGTCTTCGGGAGCTCGTACATAGTCCGGCACGCCTGTACATACATATTCCCACGGCTGTATCCTCTTCTCCACCACGACCTCGAGCGTCGCTCGGTTGCTTTCACTACAGGTTATGAGCCCTGCTCGCGCTATCTAACCTCTGGCGACATCGACGGCGCTTACTCCGCATGCACATCGCGCCGAGGGCTTGCCGCCACTCTCGAGAAGACTCCCCGCACGTCTGGGCCGCGCGCGCCCTCCTGCTCTCCATAGCCGGACGTCGAGGCGAGGTCTTTCCAGCGAAAAGGGCTTCACTGAACGGCAGTGCACGGCCGCTTTGGTGATGACACTTGGGCCGGGGGCCTGGACCGGTTAATTCCAGCACGAAATCGCGAACTTACGACGATCACGACTTGAACCCCAGGCGGGGTACGCTCGGCATGTACAACACGGCGCATACACCCCGCGCTCATGACAATCACGACTCGAGTCTCGGGCCCCAGGCGGGGCACGCTCTACCACGACAAGGCGCATACACCTGGCACCTACGACAATCACGACCCTGGTCTTCCTGTACAACTACCACGACTCTACAACACGCCTCTGAGACCAGCACGCTCCACCTCAAGACACCATGATCAACACCTGTACATCCCGCTTGGAATGTCGTCGCTTTCGGGCACGCACGGCACCTCTGCGCTACCCTCGGAGACCCGCGCTTCCCCGCTACACTCAGACACGACGCCTCTTCCGGTGGGCCGCTACGCTCGGACCAACTCTGCGCATACACCCACTCTTGGACTCACAACATTCACGACCGAGGCGTTCGGGCACGCTCCATCATACGACACTACGGCTAGTACACATGCAATCTGGTCAGAGTCCACTGGGGCACGCTCTTCCCTCACACTCAACAATCACGGCAACTCTCACGCCTACGCCCTTCGGCTTTCCCAAACAACATCACGGGGGACGCCCCGTTCTGCCTTTTCCTCCTTGTTGCGATATCCCTCCTCCAAGTTCCTGTCCGCCGCCCTGTCTTGGTCTCGCCCTCACCGCCTTTGCCTGCACTCATTACCACTCGGAATCCTCTGGGGCCCAGCTCTCACCAAATGACATGCATATAACCTGTCCTAGGCGAAGCACCGACTCTGATTTACGCATACACCCCGCTCCCGCTGCCAGGTACACGCATACATCCGTTCTGGGTGGAGCGTCCGCACTGTATCTGGGTGACACTCCGGCAATCCTGTCCCTCTCCCGATCAGCCCTCTCGCGCAGGATGCACCGCGAACACCGCTTTGGGCAAGGAACGCTGGCGTACACACTGGGCCGGGCCGAGCTGAAGAGTCTCCGAACACCAGTTCTTCGTTGAACGCACCCGCACCTCCGTTTGGACAATACGCATTCACAAACGCAGAGGTGGCTCCACTACGATCATCTTGTCTGGTCACTCGACCGTCCTCTGAGTCTACTTTCCGCCCACTCACTCGATTCCTCGTCACCATCTCCTCTCTGGCACCGGGCCGAATCCCGGACCCACGCTCAGAAACCTGGATGCCGGCGGGACGACGGCGACGTTGGGCTGCTCGGAGCTGTTGTAGGGGCTGTCACGGTTATCTGGCTCCCTCGACTACGGGGGGATGTTGTGATAGTAGTCTTCGGGAGCTCGTACATAGTCCGGCACGCCTGTACATACATATTCCCACGGCTGTATCCTCTTCTCCACCACGACCTCGAGCGTCGCTCGGTTGCTTTCACTACACGAGCCCCACCCCGCGTTATTGAACGGAGTATATGGGCCGGGTTGTGACCTTGACCGGCGCATGAAATTGATGTGGCCGAACTTACTAGCCTGGTCCCATATGTATGGTGTTTATCGTAGTCTCACTGAAGCGTGCATCATCTGCGTTTAACGTTGAAGGCGAGTCTGTTCCGTGTAGACAAAGCGAAAGGGCGTTGACGGTAGTCCTCAAGCCTCTCGGAGAAGAAGGTGTGCAGTGTTGTTGACGTTAACCAACGTTGAACGCTGTAGGTGGCGGTGACTCCGATGCGCCGGACAATGCCGGCGCTACGTGCGCCCCAGATCTCGGGTAATAGATACATCGAACGCTTGACACTTCACGACGTTCAGCGATAACCTGAAAAACCAGTACTCATCCACTTGCTATATCTGCAGACTGTGTCTCGTAGCTGTCACTGAGCGGCCAAGCCCTAGCAAGGGACTCCCCAAGCAGGTCTGACGTCTCCCGCCAAGCACAGAAAGGCATACAGTCCTTCAAATTGCTCACACGAGCTACAAGTACACACAAGGGTAGGTGACGTTCAGCCTGTTCGCATGACCATCGGCGCTTAGGCACCGGTGACCTTCTTCCACGACGCGCGGGAGGAGATGTCCTTCCACCAGCTGATGATAGTACTCCGTCAGACACATTCCACGAGATAATTGAGGCGGGATGCTTACCGGGTTACGTTCGGCCACCGGCCGGAGACGAGGAAGTCGATGCTCTGCTTCTCGAGGAGGGCACCGTAGGGGAGGTGGAACAGATCGGCGAGGGTGAGCTCCTGTAATACCGTCACGAGTCAGTGCGTGATCTGCACACGAAAGTCTAGATACGTACATCACCGGCGAGGTACTTGGTCTTGCCGAGGATCACGTCGTACGCAGCCAACTTGCCCTCGAGGGTGGTCGTGAGGCGCTCCACGGTCGCGGGGTCAGGCTTGCCACCGTGGAAGCTAAGGGCACGGAAATCGCAGTAAGTAAAAATCTCAGAGGTAGACAACGCGCAGACTATGCGCACCCCTTAAAGATGTTCTCGAACGCGAGGCCGGACGCGGACGGGTCGAAGTTGCTGATCTCGACGCTGGCCGCCTGCTCGAAGAGCGCGGTCTTCTGCACGTCGCTCGCGGCGGGGATGAGCTTGCCGACGCCGCCGTACTTGAGCGCGATGTAGCGCGCGATCGCGCGGCTCTCGTACAGCTTGAAGCCGTCGTCGTCGATGTACGGGACCTGGCCAAACGGCTGCACCGCGACGAACGCGGGCGCCTTGTGCTCGCCCTTGGCGAAGTCGACGCTCACGAACTCGTACGGCACGCTGAGCTCCTCGAGCACCGTCTTCACGCGCTGCGTGCACGTCGAGTGGGGGTTGCCGTGGAGAGTGAGGACCATGGTGGATCAGATGCTGAGGGTGGCTGAGGGTGGCTGGAGGTTGTGAGTGAGAGGGAGTGGCTGGCTGCAGACTCCCCGCGATCGCGTCCGCCTTATATCGATCGATGTCCTGGATTCGCGCGGGGCTGCATCTGGCAGCTGCTCATCGAAGGCGCGCGAAGGGTCTGCGACCATCGCAGGTGCCGCTTCCCTTCCTACGCTGCATACAGTCGCGCATATGGTTTGTTGCACCTTTCTTGTTTCTCACTTGCCTGGGATGGAACGGTTTTTCCATGCGGTGCCCCAGCCCGCGGTATCTTGCCCCGTGCTTGATAATCTGGCGTCGATCGCGTCAGCACCATCTCGTCACCAACCGAGGTTGCGATCGTACGGTAGTTCGCCATCGCGGCGTCCTGAAGGTATGATTATGCATGGCTGCCATCGCTTGAAGCAACAGCGTCCTTGAACTCGCGATTCTGACCTCCCAGAGCGCAATGGCGTTTGCATTGAAGACATATCATGGGAACGAAAACGGCGAGAGCACGGCGGCCGCTACGAGCCCAGCTTATCAAGCTTTGGTTGCCGTTGGTCATGGGAGGCTGTGAGGACCGCACGAGTGGAGGAGGAGAGGACTCTGCGTGCACCCCACAAAACCATCAGGCACGTTCGCCGTAAGGATCGAGATGAAATCGATCGGCTCGGCAGATTCCAGACCGCGAAGATCTCCGGTGTCTGATCAGATCCGAGCTACTCAACGCCAGTGGTCTTTCGACATGGCAACCTTGTGAGAGAACGTACAGCCAGTGACATTCATCTGACAAAGACTACAGGCATGCTGTGGGTGCTGACATGCACCTGCTTATTTACCCGCGGCCCGGGTGCTATCTGTACTCTGAACGTTCGCAGTTCAATACAGTATGATGTCCTTAGAGCAGACGTCGGAAAATGAAATCTGGACGCCAGTACGGTATTGAAAGGGTGCAAAACAAAACAGCTTGACGAGAGTGGGATTCGAACCCACGCCCTTTCGGACCAGATATCGCAGCACTCGATGTGAGAACTCCTTAGTCTGGCGCCTTAGACCGCTCGGCCATCTCGCCTTGAGTTAGATGTTCTTGCCAGTATCCTACTCGTAGGTAGCTACGGGTCTACAAGATACCAACAGGCGCGCAGAAATAGTCCGGAACTTTGACTGTAGTTGATGGGTCGTGTACAACTCAAGCGGAGCTTCCTAATGGTAAGTATAAGTGAGTACTTAGCATCGTCTGTGGCGGCATGCCGGGCACAGCCACTTGCACCATGTAGCGTTTTGCGCGCCTACTACACACCGCCGCACGGTATTTGCGGCGCCTCCAGACGTCCCCACACCATCGCCCCACCCCATTGTTTCAAAAAAGACCCCACCAAGTAGGTTCCGAGGTGAGCCGGAAGTTGTATGCCGGGATAGAAGGCTATACTTGGTATACCACGCGCGATGGATGCTACGGGGAACACAACCCGTATGGCCCAATGGTCTAGTAGTATGATTCGCGCTTCGGGCCGTTCCGGTGTGATTGCGCGAGGTCCCGGGTTCAATTCCCGGTTGGGCCCTACCTTTTTCGTCAGTTCACCACCAACCTTGCCTCCCACCCTTTCGGACCGTGCATGCATTTGCCATGCATGTGTTCTCGGCCTCACAGTTCCTGATAACCGCCATCATGTCATGAACCTGCACCATGTCGAACAGCAAGGCTTACGGCTTGTAAAGTGCTGTAACTCTAAGGCGGTGAGTGCCTGCTGTATTACCGGCAGTTCAGCTGTGTTTTTATTCATAAAACCACCCGCTCCAGAGATTAATCGCAGCCGTCCTCGTTGTGACCTCGTGGCGCGGGGCTATTCTAGAGCCTCCGGGTATACGCCAGCACCAGCCTATTCGCGCTGCGCTGAGCGATTTGCCTTCTCGCCACCATGTCCGACTACAACGACTCCGGAGCGTACAGGGACACTCCACACAACAGCTTCTATCCCGAATCTCTCCAGGGGCGGCCTCAGAGCGGGTATCCACCGTCGACAGCAGGCCGCAGGGCGCCGCGGTATAGCCGACCATCGAACCCGAGCTGGGTCTCCAATGGTATCCTGTCCCCGCCCCCATTCGCAGGCCCGCCCTCGACGACGGGCTCGCGGCCGCTTCCTGCGCCCTCCCCACCGCCTTCGAGGGGCACCGTCATGTCTGGCATGTCGGAGTTCCGCCCGCAGTACCCACCGCCGTCCGAGCTTGGAGACGAACCGCCGCGGTCGTACAGGAGCGGCCCCGCCGAGGCAGAGCCTGAAGAGTGGGACCCGGAGACGGAGAGGATGACGATTGGGGCGGCGAGCGCCGAAGATGCGTACGAGTACGGGGGTTACCCGAACGGGCCTGCGCAGATGGCCCCGGATTACGAGTCTCAAGGGCACGGCTACGAGCAGCAGCCTCAGGGACAAGGACACCAGCAATACGACCAGCGGCAACAGGGCTACCAGTACGACCAGCGGGGCCCAGAGCCTCACGCTCAGCAGGTGCACGACTCCTTCTACGACCCGATAGCGGTGGACGAACCAGCGCCGAAGAAGAAGAGCACTTTCGTAGGCGGGTTTGTCGCTCAGCTTCGCAAGATCCCCAAGGCAATGGTCAAAAGTCACCTGAATGACCGCAAGTCGACGAGGAAGGGAGCGCCCGGGACGGAACAGGCTGCAGGCCAGTCACATTACCTTCCAGCCTACGACGATCCAGGAGTAACGGTCACCGACCCCGCAAGCGTCCTGCACGTTGAGGGCGTTGGGATGCCCATGAGCCCCCGGTCGACCTCCCAAGTCTCGTACGCCAACCCCAGTCGCCCTCAAAGCGGTGTACGCTCGGCGCACCGCCACAGCTCCCAATCCAACCCACACTCGCACTCAGCCGTGCGCCCCACCAGCCCGCCCCGCATCCTCACAACACCGCCCATGTCCCCCGTGCTCGTGAGCCCGCACCCGGCGAGCGACTACGCGAAGATGGACTCGCCCGTGCGCTTCGCGGCGCCGGACGACTCGTTCAGCGCGCACGTCACACGCGTGAAGGACTTCGTGCACGAGCTCGCGGCGCTGCCCTGGACGTCCTCGCGCGTCGCGCTCGACTACCTGCCCGCGGCCTCGCCGCGCGCGCGCGTCGGGAAGGCGAAGCAGGCCGGCTCGTGGTACTCGGCCGTGCAGCACCAGGACATCGACCTGCTGGGCTCCGCGCGGCCCGCGCCGCGCCGCCTCCGCAGCGAGGACGGCATCGCGATCGCGCACGACGGGCGCACGCCCGCGAGCTTCGTCACCTCGCCCGGGCTCATGCCGTCCCCGGGCATGTCCTCGCACGGCCAGGGCCAGCAGGGCGTGTCGTACAGCTACTACTTCTCCCCGCCGCAGCCGCTGTACGTCTATCAGTCGCCGATGACGGCCCCCGCGCCCGGCCGGCCGCTCACCGACTCTCCTGGATCGTCGTCGTCGTCGTCTCGCAGGCGCGAGGTTGCTCAGGCTGTTCCGGTGTATATGATGGCTGGCCCTCCGCCGGGATTGATCCCCTCTCCCCCTCCTGCCGCGCATCTCCCTGGCTCGCCGAATCCGCCTCCACCTGGGCTACCTGCCTCGCAAGTGCCCAGCCACCATTCGCATCCCCCATCACAATGACTTTCACGACTCGAACTCTGTGATCTGGCTGTGTAGTGCATTATGGCCTATGTGCCTTCTCCGGCCACTGTGCATGAGGAGGCGTCTGTTGTATGTTATGGGTACCCTGACATGACCGTAACGACTTTCCCGGTTTGTATCGTAATACCGGCGCATTACGACCGGTGTCCGCCGCTTCTCAACTTCTCAAGATCGGTCGCCCGCTTCTCGCGAGTAGAGGCGAACAGTAGTCCGCACTCGAATTCACGCGCGATATAGCCTGCGCACTCGCCTCTCCCCTCCCCTTACCCCGCCCCTCGTCTATTGCTTTCACCCGCTCCACCTTTGCCCCGCTCTCGCTCTCTAGGATGTCCTCTCCCGCCACCTACGCTGCGCCCGCGCTCCGCAACTACACGACCACCGACTTCTGGTTCGCCGACGGCAACATCGTCCTCTTCGCCGGGAACGTCGCATTCAAGGTCCACCGCGGGCAGCTCGTGCGCCACTCCGACGTCTTCCATGACATGTTTTCGCTGCCGCAACCCGCTGCCGAGGAAGGGGGCCAGGGCCTGATCGACGGCTGCCCGTGGGTCGAACTCTACGACGACCCTTCCGACGTCCTCCACCTCTTGAGGGCACTGTACGACGGACTGTGAGTTTTGAAATCGCGTTACTTGCACTGCTGTACAACACTAAGACGTCACACAGGTACTTCACCAAACCCACTGCGGGAGACTTCTGCTCCGTCTCTGCGGTGCTGCGGCTGTCCAACAAGTACCTCATCGAACATCTCCGCCAACGCTGCCTCATCCGCCTCGAGGCTGACTGGCCGACGACCCTTCTCGGCTGGGACAAGCGCGAACAGCAAGCCACCGTCGACGGGAAGTACAACCCACGCGAACACTACGCGCACCCCATCCTCGTCATCCAACTCGCCGAGGAGCTCAACCTCGAAGAGATCCTCGCCTCCGCCTTCTACGACTTGTCGCGCTACGGCCCGCGCAAGATCGCCGCCGGCGCGACGAACATGCCGCACCTCCTCCCCTCCACGCTCGCCAAGTTCAAGGCACGCGCAGGCGGCGCGAGCGGGCCCGCGGACGCTCTTCGGCTCACGCGCGGCGATCTCGGCGCGACGTTCGTCGGGCGCGAGACGAGCCAGCGGTTCCTGGCGCGCTTCATCGAGCGCGAGCTGGCCGGGCGCGCGATCTCCGCGGGGTGCGCGAACCGCGCGCACGCGGGCGGGCACCACTGCCGCGAGTCGTACTACTTCATCATGCTGAACCTGCTCCGGAGCGTGAGCGGGATCGCGAGCGGGCGCGACGCGGACCCGCTCTTCTCGCTCTCGCAGGCGGTCGAGATGCTCTCGCGCACGGACTTCTCGGACGGGACGAAGCAGTGCGGGCTGCGGATCTGCGCGTCGTGCAAGGAGGACTTTGCGGCGAGCGTGGCGAAGGCGCGGCAGGAGGCCTGGGAGCAGATCCCGGTGTGGTTTGGGCTGAAGAGCGAGGGTGCGCCGGTATTGAAGACTGAGGCGTAACCCTCTCCCTCTGCTATGTTATTCTCCGCGCTCTGTTTTCTATCATCATCCGGACATTAGGTTTACGCTGCTGCCATTTGTTATACTATCATCCATCCATACCCCATCACGACCACACTGTATTCCATAACACCCCACACATACACGCTTCATCCTCTCTACCGACCGAGATTGAATCATGAACACACCCCTATATATACGGCGACTCGCTGTTGCGTCTCCGGTCCACGTATGTGTGCGAGTGAGCCGGCAAGTGTGATTCTGGTCCCGAAGAGGCCGGAGAGAGGGAACTGCGGGGAAACCATAACCCCAGAGCGTCCCGGAGAGGGCAAGTGCGGGGTAGAAATCACATGCGGAGCGCCGGCAAGTGCGCCCACGGCCGAGAAGAGAGTCTGGTGATCATGACGCCTCGGACGACGCGACGTCCTTAAAGTCGGCTCGCCTCCTCCCCTTCCCCTCTCTCCCCACCACCTCCCCCGCATCCTCGCCGCCATGTCCACCATCACCCAGCGCATCCAAAACCTCACCGGTACCTCGCCCAAGGCCCGGGCTCTTGCCCAGAACGACGACGACGTGGTCATCGTCGCCGCCGTCCGCTCAGCTATTACCAAGGTGCGTTCGTCTTTCTAAGCACAGCTGGAGGCAGGCGCTCTGGAAAAGCGTGTCTTACACCGGTGTCCTCCGCATACAACCATCTGACTCGCATGATATAGGCGAAGAAGGGTGGCTTCAAGGACACGCGTCCCGAGGAGATCCTCTCTGGCGTCCTGCGCGCCGTCTACACCAAGGCAGGCGTCAACCCCGCGCTCATTGGCGACATCAGCGTTGGCAACGTCCTCCCCGCCGGTGGAGGTGCGAGCGCGGCCCGCATGGCCGCCCTCCACTCCGGCATCCCCAACACCGTCCCCATCAGCACCACGAACCGTCAGTGCGCGTCCGGCCTCCAGGCAGTGAACATCATTGCGAACCAGATCGCGTCGGGGCAGATCGACATCGGTATTGGTGCGTCACTTCCCAGCTCAAACGCGTGTTTCATCGTCCTTACCCTGCTACGTCAGGTGCTGGTGTCGAGTCCATGACCTTCGGCTACGGCGGCGGCGCGATGCCCGACGGCTTCTCCGACGTCGTCCTCTCCAACAAGGAGGCGGAGGACTGCCTGCTGCCGATGGGGATCACCTCGGAGAACGTCGCCGCCGACTATGGCATCTCGCGCCAGGTGCAGGACGAGTTCGCGGCGAAGTCGTTCCAGAAGGCCGCCGCCGCGCAGAAGGCGGGCAAGTTCAAGGACGAGATCGTGCCGCTCAAGGTGAAGTGGGTCGACCCGAAGACGGAGGAGGAGAAGGAGATCGTCGTCGCCAACGACGACGGCGTCCGGGACGGCGTCACCGCCGAGTCCCTTGGCAAGCTCAAGCCCGCGTTCAAGAAGGACGGCTCGACACACGCAGGTATGCCTCCCTTCGCCCCCTTCATCACACTCGGAGCACTCAACATCACGCACAGGTAACGCCTCGCAAGTGTCGGACGGCGCCGCTGCGGTCCTCCTCGCGCGCCGCTCTGCCGCGAAGAAGCTCGGGCTGCCGATCGTCGGCAAGTTTGTGTCCGCGGCGTACGTCGGCGTGCCGCCGCGCATCATGGGCGTCGGCCCCGCGTACGCGATCCCGAAGGTGCTCGAGGTGACCGGCCTCGCCCAGGACGACGTCGACTTCTTCGAGATCAACGAGGCGTTCGCGAGCCAGGCCGTCTTCTCCGTCCAGAAGCTCGGCATCCCGCTCGAGAAGGTCAACGTGCACGGCGGCGCGATCGCTATCGGCCACCCGCTCGGCTGCAGTACGTATCGCGTCCCATTTGCGCCCATTTGACAGAAGTCTGACATAGTTTCTTCCTTGCAGCGGGCTCGCGGCAGGTTGCGACTGGTCTGAACATCGCGAAGCAGACGGGCAAGAAGATCTTCGTGACGAGCATGTGCATCGGCTCCGGCATGGGTATGGCGGCGGTGTTCGTCAGCGAGCAGTGAGCTGCGCCCGCGGGGCTTTGGATATTTATCTCGCACAGGGTCTTGTACCGCATGTATCTCTAATCCATATTCTTATACCTCCTAGCATTGGTGCGATTCAAGATGTTGTCCCCAACGAAGAATGACGCGCATATATGCCCCTCAACCCTTAGCCCTCCTTAGCGTTTGACTACGACGGCTTGTGGCGGTGTTCATTCCTCCCTCTCTCCTGTACCATCTTCACGAAGACACCAGACAACTATGCCGAATGCACGCTCAGTGAACACTCAGGCATACCATGGTGAAGTAGAGGCTTGTATCACCCTCTGCAACAACCACAAAAAAGCAAGGCTAGTACTTCTCTTCTCTCACCCCTCTCGCCCTCAACGCCTCATGCCATCGTCCCCGCTCGCTCAGTTGGACTCCTAGGATCCAGGCAGCAGGCATTCCCTGCCACAGGGGACGCTCAAAATTGAATACTAGGTCACTCAGGAGAGCTACAAACGCCGTATTAGTAGATATTTCTCGGACGCAGACGCTGCGATTATCCCCTAGGCCCCGGTCACTTTCTTCCAAGACGGCCGAGACGAAATGTCCTTCCACCAGCTGATATGCACGTCTCATCAGTCACCCAAGCTCCATGAAAGGAGAGTTCGAAGAGCCCTTACCGTGTCACGTTGGGCCACCTTCCGGAAACGAGGAAGTCGACGCCCTGCCCTTCAAGGAGCGCGCCATAGGGGAGGTGGAACAAGTCGGCCAGAGTAAGTTCCTGATATCCCGGGTCAGCCCAAAGTTCACGGCACCGTACTGACTCGTATGCTCAGGCACTCACATCGCCGGCGAGGTACTTGGTCTTGCCCAGGATAACATCGTACGCGGCCAGCTTTCCCTCAAACTGGGTCTTCAGGCGCTCCACGGTCGCCTCGTCTGGCTTGCCGCCCTGGAATCTGCGATCACCAGCACCGTAATCAGCGGCCCGCAATGCACCACGGGTAGGCGATGCGGCGCGCGGAGCACACGTACGGCTTGAAGAGGTTCTCCACCGCGAGCCCATACGCGAACGGGTCGAAGTTGCTCGTCTCGATGCTCGCCGCCTGCTCGAACAGCGCCGTCTTGCGCACGTCGCTCGGGTCCGGGATGAGCGTCCCGACACCGCCGTACTTGAGCGCGACGTAGCGCGCGATCGCGCGGCTCTCGTACACCTTGAAGCCGTCGTCGTCGAGGACGGGGACCTGCCCGAACGGCTGGATCGCGAGGAACGCGGGCGCCTTGTGCGCGCGGGTCTTGTAGTCGACGAGCACGAACTCGTACGGGAGGCCGAGCTCCTCGAGCACGGTGCGCACGCGCTTCGTGCAGGTCGAGTCGTAGACGCCGTGGAGAGTGAGGACCATTGTGAGCGGTGTGGAGGGGGTTGCTGGTGCTGTGGTTGACTGCTTGGTGTTTGCGAGGGGGTTGCGATGCTGGCGACACCCACCCCAGTGCTACCGTCTTTTATACACCATTCTACTCGTCCTCACAGTCCTCCACGTCGACACAACCCAGTATACCGTCGTCTACAGGCATTGTCTGCTTAGAGCTTGGTAATATTGCATGGTCCCCGATACAACCGGGGATCACTTGGATGGATTCAGTGTTGATGTGGCGACTGGACCTACACTTATTCAGCTGCTGCGCGGTAACCGGTAAGGACTGGGCGGGAAGCATTGCAGCCGGCCGTGCCGAGCTCAAAAAGCTTCCTGGGAGAGCCGACTTCGCAGCAGCAGGGTGCGTATGCATGTTGCGCCGGGTATGCATGCGACATACCCGACTGTTGCTTGACATCACGCGAGACACAATGGGGGGACACGCTGTGGGTATTTGACCAGAAACCAGAATCAACATAGTCTAGATGCATCAGTAATGTGTACGTAGGGAATGGGTACCGTATGGGGGAGACAATGACGGGGAAGGAGGGGGAGGAGGATCCGATAGCGTTGCACAACATCAATCATTAGGGGAAGCAGGCCCGGGGGCGAGGAAAACACAACATGGACGTTCCGACTTCTTCTTTCGTGCGACCTTCTGCGCCGTTCGTTTTTATTCTTCACTACTCTCCGCGCTCGGCATCTACTGCCCGGGGACGAACGGGGTGAGGCCGGCGGCCTGGACCTTCGCGGGCTCCTCGCGATTGAGCACGCCGAGGAGGCCGATGAGCTCCCCGCGGATCTCGTCGCCGACCATGTCGGGGCCAGTGGGGTCGAGCACGAACGCGAACACGTTCAGGAGCTTGTCGAGGTACGGCGCAAGCACGGCGGGCTGCGTCTTGAACAGGTGGAAGATCGCGCGGAACACGGGCCGGTTCTCGAGGTAGTCGTTCCGGAGCGGGAGCGCGTCGAAGAACACCGGCAAGACCTGGTCGAGCGGGAGCGCCGCGGTGTTCTTGACGAGCATGCGGCCAACGGCACCGACGGCGTTGTCGCGCGCGTTGAGCTTCGCGGCGGGCGCGTCGGGCGCCACGACAAAGAGCGGGCGGAGGGCGGCGAGGAGGTGGAGGTATTGGGGGGAGAGGTCGACGTCGGAGTGCTCGATGAGGAGACCGGAGGCGAAGGCGGCGTTGCACTGCACTTCGTGCTCGTCGTCACTCAGCGCACGGTAGAAGAGCTCCATAAGGGGCTCGGTCCAGGGCGTGATCGCGCTCTTCATGCCACCAATGATCTCCGAGAGGCACCCAATAGCAGAGGAGCGGTCGCTCAGTGACCGGCTCTTTTTCTACACCGAAAGTCAGCAAATGCCCGGGCGCGAACGGCAGGTCGTCATCAATACTCACGTAGTACTTCGAGATCAAGGGGAAGAACTTCTCGAAGCCGCTCGCGAAGTCGCCGCCGAGAGCGGTGGCGAGGGAAGCCACAAGGTCACCCGCAGCCGAGATGAGGATGGAGTCGTACTCTGCAGAGTCTTCAGGCGCATCTTCCTCCTCGTCCTGATCGGGGTCCTGCTGGCAGATAGCCTTCTGCTCGAGGACCTGGATGGCGATGTTCGCGAAGTGCTCAAGGCCTGCAACGAGACGTAAACGAAGTGTCTTGCAACAAGATGGTAGCAGGACTTACGGCCTTCCAAGAAGGCGGGGCCGAGCTTGGTGGTCGTCTCCGCGAGACCTACGCACAGGCTGGATACGACCTTCCTGCAAACAGACACGTCGTCAGTTATTATGTTCCACCAGGATCCGGGTAATAGAGATAGAAATCCGTGGAAAGATAGCAGAAATCGTTCACCCTCAGGGGTTCCAGGATATGGCGGTTCGTCCCGTGGGACATACACCTGAACAGCAGCAAACTGAATGTGATACGCACTTGTTATCCTCAGACTCGTACATCTCCATCAGAGGAGGGATGACGTGGCCAATGAGCTCCTTAACGCGCTGGTCGAGGGGCACGATGTTCTAAACCATATGGTCAGTCGATATATCACACCAGGTAGATAGGACACTCACGGAGAAGCCGGGCGTCCACTCCTGGGGCTCGCTGAGCTCGTAGAACGTGCGCACGATCTCGAGGAGCGAGTCCGTCGCGCTCTTGCGGATGCCGTCGTAGTAGTGCGGGAGCAGACCAACGAGCTCGATCGTGCACTGCTCGACGAACGGCAGGAAGTGGCGGCGCGTCGCCGCGAAGATCGTGCCGATCGTGTCCGCCGCGATCTCCTTCTCGATGCAGATGGTGCTGTTCACGTCGAGCAGCTTGTCCATGTCGAGGGTGTCGTCGTCGTCGATGCTGACGGCGGTCTCGTCGGTCACCGCAATCGCGTTCGCGGGCGACAGGCCCGACGCGAAGTTCGCCGCGACCTCGGGGTTCGAGATCGTGAGGCGCTCCTCCTCGCCGTGCTCCGCCTGCTTGCAGCTCGCGATGAGGGACGGCACGACGTTCGGCAGGTACGGCGCGAAGTCGTCCGCGAACACGCGCGACATGACGCCGAAGAACAGGAAGCTGCACTCGCGGAGGCGCGCGCTCCCGAGCTCGATCCCCGCGAACGCCTGCTGCATCATGTCTGCGAAGTACGGGCTGAAGACGTCCTTGCCGACAGCCTCGGCGAACGTGCCGACGGCGTCCATCGTGATCCCGCGGAGCTCCTGCTCCTCACCCTCGCCAGTCAGCACGAGGAAGTGCTTGAAGCGGTCCATCGTGGGCGCGAAGTAAGGGAGGAACTTCTCCTTCGACGCGTGCGCCGCGCTGCCGATGGCGCCGATGACGACCGACTTCACGGGGATGGGAGCGGTGTCAAGGAGGCCAACGAGACGCTCCATGATGAGGTTGAGGTACTGGTCGATCACTTCGTGCATGATCTCGAGCAGGGCGTCGAGTGCCGTGCACGCTGAGCGCTGGGTGATCGGGTCGTTGACGAGCTGCATCATCGTGGGCACGAGGAACGAGTGCTTCGCAGCGCACTCTTCCTCGAGCCACTCGCACAGGCAGCTGACGGCGACGCAAGACGCCTTGCGCACGGTGCCGTCCTGATCCTGGAGACCAGCCTCGATGATCGGCCACACCTGGCTCATGAGCGGCGTCATGAACTCGCTGCAGCCCTCGACGGAGACACCGAGCGCGAGCATGGCGCCACGGCGGTGAGCGGAGTCGCCCGAGGAGAAGTACTGCTGGATGAGCTGGCGGAGGGCGGGGAAGACCTGGGTGGGGGGCAGGCTCGTCGCGAGGCAGTCGATGATGCGGAGGGCAGAGCGCGAAGGAGCATCGTCGTCGATGTCCTCGGGCTCCTCCTCAGTCGTGATGGGCATAAGGCCCTCGAGGATGGCGGGGGCAAGGTTGTGGGACTGAACCTTGGACTTTTTGCTGTTCGCGAGCACCAGTTAGCACGGTGCCACCACCAATGAGACTGAATGAACTGACTATTGCACGGTCCAGTTGAGCGCGTTAAGCGCGAGGACACGGAGCTCGGGGTCGTAGTTGCGGTTGGCACCACATGTGAGGAGGAATTGCGCTAACTGGGGGATGTGCTGGCCGAGGAGGGGAACCTCGAGGATGAGGAGGGTCTCGAGAACATCGAAGAGTTGACGCGCGCCAGTCTCGTTGCCGCTCTCCACGCTCTGGCCGATGACCTGGATCATTCCGGGGAGCAGGTCTTGGAACGATTTCTGCGGTGAGTTAGCACACTGTGCGCGTTTAGCAACGACACGCCAAGCTCACGATATCGGCCTTGTCGTCCGAGTCGATGTACTGCGCCACAACACCAAGGGCTCTGCGCAGACGTTAGAAGCCGCGCAGCATAGCATCCGCAATCTTAGGAACTCACCGAACGGTCGTGATGCGGACTTCGGCGCTCTCAGGGTCGTTCAGGAGGGTCGCGAAGAGCTTGAAGAAGTTTTGCAAATGCGACTCGAAGCCGTCGACGATGTTCTCGAGCACGGTGTAAAGAATGTAGATGCCGACATCCCGATGCGCGGCCTGTGCCGACATGCACGTCTGCTCGAGGAAGGGCAGCAGCTGTGGCCAGGTGCCGAGGGGCATCTCGATGTATGCGATCGCGGCGATCACACGCGCGGTAGAGTGGCGAACAAGGTTGCTAATGGGCGTTGAGTTCTTTGTTGAGCACAGGCGACAGACAGGGACGTACTTGGTTTCCGAGAGAACGAGCTCGGGGAGCTTGTTCTTGATCTCTTCGCGCTGTTCACTCGCGAGCTGGAGCCAAAGGTCTCCGCTGTTTTGGGAAATTCGTTTCCGGAGCTCGACGGCCGCGAGTTGGCGAACCTATGCGAACAATGATGAGTACCGAGAATCGCATTATAAAGACCGGCAGGTTGCAGATGTTGCATCGGGCTTCGTGTCGGTAGACCACTAAAATTTTACGCTGCTCAGAGGTCCTTGGGGCGGTCCGCCCCCATCTGGTAGGTCGAGCCACCTCGTATCACGAGGTATCATGGTCTCGCAGCTCTCACTGGCGTTTACTGAGGCAGTCGGGCAAGGACGTCGCCCTCGACCCGAGACTACTTGGGCCCCGCGTGAACTTCATTGCGGGCGACTAGCACCTGGTCGGAACACTATAGGGGAGGTGCAACAAGACACCTGACAGCACCTTTCATATCGATAGACCCCTTGGGGTTTACGCTACTCAGAGATCTCTGGAGCGATTCTCTCCCATTTGATAGGTTGAGCCACCTCGCACCGTGCTCGCGCAGGCGTACGCTGTGGCAGTCGGGCAGAGTTGGCGTCTTCGATACCCTCGACCTGGTCAGTCCACTGATCGCGCGCCAAGCACAGACTGCGATGAGGGCTAACCAGGCCGATATCCTTCAACGTGCAGTTCACCTAACTCAGCTTCGACTCCGAGCATGGACAGCAAATACTCTTCGCGAGTTGTGCGGTACTGTGGAACATGTGTTCTCGGGGCGCTCGGACGATCCCAGCACCACGAGCAACGCAAAATCCAAACGGTCTATCAATACGAAAGGTGATGAAACGTTCAGGGCCCAATGCAGCATATAAGCGGAGGACGCCACCCTGAACGGGATGAAGGCTTGGATATCCGGATGAACCACGGCCGCGAGCGACTTCAAACGTCTCGCGCTCATCGGCACGATACGAGTGGATCCGCAGGGCGAGCCGCAGACAAGCAGAGCTGGAGTAGATCTTCGGGTGTTGTGCACTGATGAGTGCGGGGCCCTGCCACCTTGATTGACATCCTTCCGGCCCATGGAAACGCGACAAGCCCCCATAGTGGTCTTGCGCTCACCATGGCACCTCGAGATGCCATGGAACACCGCATATACGCGAGAAAATGCGAGAACGAAGGTTGATTACTTACCGCTTGCTCTGGCGAGCTCGCGATGATGCTCGCGAGCGCGGCAATGCATACCGGGTTCTTGTAGTACTCCCGGTTGAGCTGGGCGGTTGCCTACGCGTGCCCCCGCGTCAGTAAGCCCCCTCCGAGGATGATCGGCCGAGGTGGGGGACATACCGCCTTCAGCTGCACGGTATCATTGGAAGTCGATTGGACCAGGAGATTGTGCAGGTTCTGCACGAAGGTGGGCTGTGATGGCGAGATCAGGACGCGTTTTCGGGCAGATCGGTGCTTCAGAACGTACATCCATCGCTGAAAAAGACCAGGCGAGGGAGAGAGGGGGAGGGAGAGGGAGGGAGGAGGAGGAGGAGAGATGGGTTTTTGGAGAAGCGCCGGGGACTTGGTCAAAAATTTGGCTTTGATCTGCAGGTGCTTATATCGGCCACGTGCTTATCAGCATCTCTGATTTAGTCGGCCGTTTCCTCTCTCCTCCGACACGTTTATCCTCCTCTCCCCGTCTGCCGGGGCTCCGTCTGCGCTGCATGTGGTCTGAGGATATTCTGTCTGGTCTGGCTCGATCTTTTTCTGTGGCCTGAGCTTGGCTTGGCGACTCGCTGTGAAGTTGCTTGCTGGATATCGGTATGCTGGCCTCAATCTCGCTGGGCCTGCAGTCGTACACGGGACACGCTCGGCTCGTAAGTTATACCCTCTGACCTATTTACCCAACATACAGGTAAAGGTCCCCTCCGAAAACACATGGCCGCTCGTCTCTGATTGGGTGGTGCGGTAGGGAGCGCGATGGCACCGAGGGTGGCAAGTACGTTGTCTCTTGCTTTCTTCCGACCTCCGGCGTAGCAAGTTCGCGCAGGGGCCCACCCCCGCACCAATCATTGTCCTACTTCCTCCCTGCGCTCTGCGGCGCCACGACTTGCTCTAGACTACCGATGTGGTTCCGGACCACTGCTCGCTGTCTTTGTCTCTAGCCTGGTGGTCATTATGCAAGAAATGTGGACCGCAATGGCACCCTCAACGATCGCGCTAGCACTCGTCTCTTTGTTCTCGCACTTTATAGGCGAATCCGGTTCGCATGGATATCCACCCGGCTTGCCTATCCAGCCTTCTCAACTTTCGCGACATCCATCCAACGCGGCGCGAGATGTCCACCAACGCCACCCGTCGATTCTCAGCCGGATTCAATCTCTCCCGACCGTCTCATATCGCCTCGCGGTCTACTTTCTCCATGAAGCCAATGACAAGCTCTTTACAAACGGATGAAGGAGAGACCGCTGGGTTAATCCACTACGACGAGGCTGCATGGCGGGAGATACTCCAGTCGCAAGTTCAAACCCATGCTCCTCTGGATCCTCCGTCGTGCGTCTGCTGTCCCTATGCACCATTCATTCGTGCCGCTAACTACAAAAATCCCCGCTCGCGCTCAGACCGAAACGGCGTCGCTTGCGCAAGCGGCGAGGTCGCGAAACGCGACATACACTCCGCCGTGCATTTATCAAGGCGTGGAAGCGCGTCACGGCACCCTTTCACAGACGCAAAGCCGAGCGCGACACCAACATCCTGGACGACTTCATCCTGGTTGAATGGGACGAATCCCCACCCACCCCTTCGACGACGACATGACTTCGCTGCTTCAGTGCATAGAAGATTGTGGTTGCAATTTGTGTCCTGCTGCACCATGGCGCTATAGTGTAGTGGTTATCACTTGGGATTCTGAAGAGTGTTCCCAAAACCCAGGTTCGAGCCCTGGTAGCGCCTGTATCGCAGCTTCTTTTTGTATGTACTAGTAATCCAGTACTGTACCTGCCGTTCCGTAAGTTTTGAGTCGAGTACGAGAGTATGTCATCAGCCCGCTGTGAACATCAAAATCGGCTGCCAGCCGTTGGTCCACTTTCAACCTATTCCGTCTATCTCTTTCTCGGGTGTACCCTTGTGCTGTTACGTTCACGAACTTGTTCGACCTGGCCAGCGATGGCTAGGCTCGGACGTTCGGATTTGCCCCGAAGGACATCGAATGCTACGCATGACGCATCGGACGGTAGCGAGGATAATCACATGGGACCCCACCGGAAGGCGTAGATAAAGTTCATGACGCCCAAAGCTGTGCCTGCGCTCATCGTCCGCACTCGCTCCGGCGCGCACCACGCGTTCTGGGCTCTCTGATTTTGCTGTTTCCCATCCCTTCTTTCAGCATTTTCGCGCCTTGCACTCTGACCATCGCCAGCACATCCTCCGAGGAGGGTGAGTGCAGCACCCCTCCAGCCCACGCCGCGAGCATGAGCACTGACGAGCCCGATCTACGCGCCCAGGAACCTCGATCACCCGCAGACACCTACAACGCGCGCCCCGATGGCAGTCAAGGCAAACGGCCATCTCCACGTCCCCGACGGCAGTCCCGACACGCCCGCGTCCTACTACTATGGAGAGGACGACAACCACCCTCCTGTTCCCGAGGACATCGAGGACAAGCTGCGCAAACTCGGCCCCGCGAGCGATGTCGCGTCCCGGGTTACGAACCTTATTGCGCGCGAGACCGCTGAGCGGAAGGAGATGATTGGTGGTGTGGACCACATGTGGGTCATGCTCTCGGACGTGGCCGACTTCAACCCGGTGAGTACTGCAAGCACTTGTACCTGCCCTCGTTCACTTACTGAATGCGGTGGAAGGCATGCACCTCCGTGTTCACGCTCCGTAATCGCATAACGCTCGAGATGCTGGCCGACCAGCTGACGAAGCAGGGCGAGAAGTTCCCTCGGTATCACCAGAAACTCGAAGGCACTGGCCGGCTTCTTCACGGTGCAACGTTTGTGGACGATCCCGATTTCAACGTCCTGGATCATATCCGCGTTAGACGTCTCCCCGAGCCTGCCGGCAAGCACGAGCTCGATGCGTTGGTGCGTGAACATCGTTTACTTGCACCAATTGGCGACTCATTGACCTTGATTGTGCACCAGGTTGGCGAGGTCATCGCAGAGCCATGGGATCTCAGCCAGCAGTTGTTCGATGCGGTCCTAGTTGAGAACTACCACGATGATGACGGCGCCGTATGTGCGGTCATTGCGAGGGGGTGAGTACCTAAGGATGTAAGCGCCGCACACTGCCTGACATGAACGACTTAGACACCACACCCTTGCCGACGGTCAAGGATTCGTGATCAGCCAGCTGTACATGACCTCCTACTACGACGACCTCCGCGAAATGATGGACGGCGCCGCCACCAAGCTCAGCAAAGCCAAGCGCGGCCTCCTCCTCCCCTCCGAATACAGCAAATCCCTCAAGCCGCTCGACCGCTACTCGACCTCCCACCCCGTAGCACCACTCATTCACCTCTTTCTCGGTCTTCTCTTCTGGCTATCGCTCGCACTCTCCACGCTCGTCTCCGTCTTCTGGAGCACGATCCAGGCGCTGCGCCTCGCCACGCTCTTCCTCTTCACCTTCTGGCGCATCGAGATGGTCGTCGACGAACAGCCTGGCCAGCGCACGGAGCAGCGCGAGGCGGCCAGCTCGCGCGTGTTCCGCATGCAGGACGTCAAGCTCTGCCAGCAGGCGTTCTCCGGGCGGCGCCCTGGCGCGGCCGTCGCGGGCGTGCCGAAGGACCAGCGCAAGAACGTGCGGAGCCGGGAGAAGCATGTGACGCTGAACGACGTCGTTTGTTCAATCATGGTCGACGTGCTCGCGGCGGAGATCGCGGCGAAGCCTGCGCCGCGGAGTACTTGGGGGAAGGTCAGGCGCGCAGTGAACCGCGTCCTGCCGTCCCCTGTTCCGTTATTCATGTACGTCCCTCCCTCATGCATTCTATCGAGAGAATCGCTGACGCCCCGCACAGCCCGATCAGCATCCGCGCCCCAGGCGACTGGTCGATGCGCAACCTTTCGACAGGCTCGAACGTGTATCTCTACCCCTCGCACGACCCGAGCAGCACGGACGCGTCCGTGCGCGAGCTGTACGCGCACATCCACCGCTGCCGGCACGAGCTCGCGCTCTTCAAGCACAGCGCGTGGCCGAAGGCGTGCTTCCACGTCCTGCAGCTCTCCGGCCAGGCGCCCGTGCTCTTCCCGCTCTCGTGGTTCCCCGCGCGCAAGGAGCACCTGTGGCCGGTGAGGCTCATGCGCCGGTGGGTGCTGAAGCCGATTGCGGATGCGTGTTTGCAGTCTTGTAAGCCCCCCTTCCGTTATCTCCCCCTCGCGTACACTGACTCACCTTGGGCTGCAGTCACTGGGATTCTCACAAAGTATGTGCCCTTCACTGATTCGACGTGTATGCAGCTGACCACATCCCCACAGCATCCCCGGCCCTTCGAAGAAACCAATCACGATGGCGGGCGTCGAGGTCGCGCGCTGGGCCGCGCTCCCGCCGCAGGCCGGCGCGGGCACCGTCGCGCTCGGTATCATCTCATACGCCGGCGGGCTCTCGATCGCGGTCTCCGCGGACGCGGTGCCCGGCTCGGCGGGGGTCGCGCGGCGCATCTGCGAGAGCTTCGAGCGCCGGTTCGAGCTGTATGTCCGACGTGCGCGGGAGGTGCTCGAGCATCAGGATTGAGGATAGTCAGGGAAGGACGGAAGGAAGATGGGAGAGGGAGGTGTAAGACTCGTGGAACGTTCGTGGACACACTCGCCACTACTAATTCTTCATGTTCGTAGAGATACCATAATACCCACACGATATACGCTGTAATGGGATGTTGTGCATTGGCATAAAACTTCTTATCCCGACAGGAGACGTCTGAACGTACCTGGCTAACAAGATAATAGGCCAAAAGGTGAGCAAAAACATACGCTTGACGAGAGTGGGATTCGAACCCACGCCCTTTCGGACCAGATGTCGTAGCACTCTATGTGAGAACTCCTTAGTCTGGCGCCTTAGACCGCTCGGCCATCTCGCCCTGAAGACCGACAGCCACCATGCATCCACGACTGCGCAGCCGCCTGTCAGGGGGCTACCCTTGAATGCCGAGTTGGATTGCCCAAAGCTGCTGTTCCGCCGCATACCTCCGCGAGTGTCCTGCCATGATATTCGCTTGTTTTGGAATTCTTTTCCCCCTGAGATTCGGCCGCGCACATTCCAATAGACGGTGGCTGTCGGCCTTCAAGGCGAGATGGCCGAGCGGTCTAAGGCGCCAGACTAAGGAGTTCTCACATAGAGTGCTACGACATCTGGTCCGAAAGGGCGTGGGTTCGAATCCCACTCTCGTCAAGCGTATGTTTTTGTCCTTGGACCCGTGCTCTTTTCCACCGTGTCGTTGCACGCGTTGAACAGAACTCGGGCTCTACGCCCACATATCATGAGTCCCTTTATACCAAAACCTCTGCAAGCGTTGAATAAAACGTTTTACGCCAAGTGTACCTGGTGGCTGTGTCGGACCGCCCACCTAATTTAGCGTTCGAGCCGTATGGAGATGGCCTCCTCCATCAACTGGTTTCTGGCACCGTCTTTTTCTACGCCGGAGCCGCTGGAGGATTCCCTCCGGTCGCTACCTGGGAGGCATCCATCAACCGTAAAGGGTGGCGTCCACACTTGTCCACCGCAGAAGTGTGGGATCAACCACTCGAAGCCCGAGGATTGATTCTAGTCAGGAACCGTGACAGCGCGCGCAGGAGCACCGAGCGAGTCGGACTTCCCTCGCCCGGATCGTGTGGTACATAATTCAAAAGTGCTCGGCTAGCACTGCTTCTGACCTTACTGATCTTGATTCTGGATTTACCGCTACAGGTGCACCGGGGCTGTGAAAGCCTCACGAGGATCCCTAGAAATATAGTATGCCAGGCACCCAACACTGTGGCCGGGCTACTCTTTTGATTCCCCGACATCCCTCCCAGAGGCTCACTCGCACTCTTCTCCACTATTCTGCTAGCTGTGGCCACTCTGGACTCCTCGACTTCTTACAAGATCTAACCTCTGGCAGGCGATCATCAACCTTGACTTCGCATACACACCTTAATGGCTCCACGTGCGAGCGCAGCCAGCGGTTCCTCCTGGTACCCGCCGGTCGTCAGACTCGGTAGCGAAGACCCCATACCGCCGCAGCCTGCGCAGTGGAACCCGCCAAGGGCGGAGCCCAGTCGTCGGGTGGACACCTCCGACCTGGGCAACCGCAGCAAGCTTCGGAAGGTCGAGCGCGCGTGCGACTACTGTCGCAAGCGCAAGTCTAAATGCGACGGTCCGCATAGGAAGGATCATATCTGTAGCTCCTGCGAGGCAAACGCAAGGACGTGTACGTACCTGTAGGTGGTCCGATTCGTTTGATTATGCGCAGTGCTGACGCATTCATGGCAGAGAGGACTCTAAACCTCGTGGACCGTCGAAGGCGTACGCCCTCTGCTTTCCGTTCGAGGGCCCGGGCGTTGATGTCTTTTTAGCTATATCTCTGCCCTGGTGGACCGCATAGAGAGGGCGGAAACTCTACTCAGACGAGTGGGTGCTCTGCGTTTGCACAACTACCTTTATATTGACCCGCGCGTTTAGTTGCGACCCGAGTTGGACCTCGCCGCGGAGCTCGGGCCTTCCCCTCTCCGCACTGACACAGGCTCCTCACGTCCTTCCAAATCATCAAGACCCTCCGCTAGCCTCGGGATGGTGCCATTGGCCACAGATAATGAGTCGTCAGACTCCGATTTTGAGGGACCCTGCTCTGAAGGCCTGAGGCTGACGGCCAGAGGCCTCGAGTCCTCGTCTGCTCAATCCCCAAACGACCACCAACTCCGGTTCCAGGGCAAGAGCAGCTCCCTCAATCTCATCTCGACCACTATGGAACTCATTCAACGCGAGCTCGCGGCCATGCGCATCGCCGATGACGGTCAGCCCCCGGACGGCTCTGCCCCGGGTATTCAGTTTCCCTCGAAACCCGAAAGCCTCGAGCTGTACCATCTGCTCCCGGTGGGTCCAATGTCCATTATGTACCGCGGGGTGCTATGACGATGTGCCTGACCTGTCCGCCAAACAGTGGGAAAAACGCCTCGGAAGTGTCTACGATGTCACCAACATCCCAGCCACCATCCTGGCAGCATTCCCTCCGGACGATTTGGCAGAAGAGTTGATCCGCCTGTTCTTCCAGCACGAGCACGTAACCTTCCCCGTGCGCTCCCTTCCCTCTCCCTGTGTACCCCTGCATCATTCTGACAGCGCATGGTGGCTGTAGCTCCTGCATCGCCCGACGTTCGAGCGCCAATGGCGCGACAAGCTGCACCTCCGCAGCGTCTGGTTCACCTGCGAGTGCATGGCCGTCTTCGGCCTCGCCTCCCGCTGGACCTCAACCACGGTCCCGACCCGAAACAGCGGCTCCCCCACCCCCGCACCCGGGGGCAGCGGAGCCGGCGCTCTCACGTCGCTCCCGGGGTGGCAGTACATCTCCGTCACGATCAGTGCGTGCCGCCTTGCCCTTCTCCCGCTGTACACCGGCGCTGACAGGCGTCAATGATGCGTGGCGTTATTCGGGACGTTCGTCTGTAGTGGCTTGCGCAGAGATCACGGAGACGCAGGGCAGCCTGCTCGTCCCCCTGGAGCTCTGCGAGATCCAAACGCATGTGGTACGTCTCCCCTTCTTCACCACAAACCAATCGATCGTCGCTCACCCTTGTCGATGCACAGCTCCTGAGCCAGTACCTGCGCGGGACGGTCGCGGCGGACACGGCGTGGTTCTGGCTGAGCGCAGGGCTGATGAAGACGCAGGACATGGGCCTGCACCGGCGGCAGACGTACGGTCACGGACGCGGCGCGCCGACGGTCGAGGACGAGCTGTGGAAGCGCGCGTATTGGCACCTCGTCGCGCTCGACCGCTTCGGGAGCGTGCTCCTCGGGAAGCCGTATTATGCACGTGAAGAAGAGTGCGTATGAGTCCTCTTGTTTTGTTCGTGTTGTAGTGTCAGGTTGGGCTGACGCGAGGGTAGCTTGGACCTGGACTTGCCGCTGGAGGTGGACGACGAATACTGGGAGAACGGAAGCTCCGAGGGCGCTTTTCACCAGCGCGAGGACCGGCCATCTCTGACGACGGGTGTTGTGCATTGGATCAAATTGAGCCACATTGCGGCAACAATACACAAGACCCTCGTAAGCTTTGTGCACACGAACTCCCACAACATGAGCACTCACAGCGCGTGTCTCTAGTACAGCCCGCGGAGGCCACAAGGCGTGTCCGCCAACACAGACGTGCCATGGCGCGAGGCGGTCGCCGAGGAGTTGAACGGGATGCTCCTCGCATGGATCGACGAGCTTCCTAAGCATCGTACGTCTCTCATCCTCCCCATGCTGATACTCGGTCTCACGATCAACTGCAGTGCGCTGGAGGCCTAACCTGGACGACACGCCCTTCGCATCCCAGGCGGCCAGCTTGTTCGCAACATACCAACTCCTGCAGGCGCTCATTCAGCGGCCATTCCTTCAATCCCTCAAGTCCCGCGGTTCTGCTCCATCAGCAGACCCGCAGAAGGCACTCGCGCTCTGTCTGAACGCCTCCCGAGCAGGCGCAGAGATTGCACACGCGCAACTGCGCCATGGCACCGGCGACATTGTGACTTTACTGCACGTCCTGTTCTCCGCATCCGGCATCCTGCTCGTGCAGTTGTGGGGCCTGGTCGGGATCTGGGGCGAGGGTGAGGGTGCTGGGGACAACGGCGCTGCGATAGGAGAACAGATGTCGGCGCTGCTGGACGAGATCGGCGGGCACCTCGAGCTATTGGAGACGCTTGCGCCGAAATGGGAGCTGGCACGGTCGATGCTGTGAGTGCCGTTTCTCCTCTGCCCGGTGCACAAGCCTCAATGAATTGACGACGTGTCGAACAGTGACGATATTCGGAAGGCGCTGCCAATCACCTCGCCTGGTGGGACAACGGAGGGCTTACCAGGCGGTGAACCTTTCTACCGGCAACGCACGCCTCCCACCCACTTTCCCGCCGATACCCTGACAGTCCCCGGACCACCATGCGTTATCCCTGGTTTCGGTGACGGGAGCACCCCTGCACGCGGTCACTTCGACCTGGGGCTATTCCAAGAGGGAGACCACTTGCACCCAGCCTCTGGGCCGCTGGGGGGCTGGCACTAGGGCCTCTCTTCTCCAAGGCTCGCCGTGAGCAGGCCGTCGGAACTCGGGAGCGGCCGTAGTGCTGAGAATGCACAGCCTCCCCACCACGATCCTTTGTCACGCCCTGCCCAGAGCCCCCCGGCGGGTTCGCAGAAACGCAAATTCACCTCGCCTGAGGCCCACAGGTGTGCGGCGGGTACTGTGGGGAGGCTTGTCCTGTTCTATCGTTGGATCCGTTCACACCCTATACCCCACACACGGACATCAATCTTTCACCGTATCACATTTGCTTTCCACGCACCTATATCGCTTTCTTTGTCCTGCTGTAGTACCGCTGAGAATCTAGAATACCTGTTGTTTGTCTGTTACCGTATACCGTGCTCGAGTCTTGTGATGCTGGGTGTGGCCGCACCGCGGTGCGGCGACCTCACCCGAAGCTGAAGCAAACTCACCACGCTCAGACCCACACCTGCGCCGTCCAAAGCGATAAGCACGAGACAAAGCAAACTGGTATAACGCCGAAAACACGAAAGCAATCCGAGCGACCCCACCAACCCCGGGCCCGGCCGAGGACACCGTCATGTGCGGTCCATGACCCACTCGCGGACCGCCTGGCAGCCGCCCATCTCGGGGTGCAGCAGGATTGCGGCGAGCCAGTGCTGGAGCAGCCGCCGGCGCCGGTCGAGGAACGCGGGCCGGAACTTCGCGAGGGGCGCTTTTGGCGGGAGGGAGGGGATGTATGACTGCTGGCTTGCCTGTGTATTCGTACACGTCGCGCGTATGCGTGTAAGCAGTATGCTTGGGAACAGGGAATGGAGGGAAGAGGGAATGCATAGGAGGGAGGGAAGGAGACTGACTGGGAGTGTGGCGCGCAGGCGGGCGTACAGCTGCGCGAACGCGCTGTATCGCTTGAGCGCGTGTATGACGAGTCCTTCCTTCGTCGTGATCACGCAGTCGTACACTGCGGCGAAGCTCTCAGGGCGAGCGCAGCGTTAGGCAGCTCAGACGGACTCACCGACGTACGCGCCACCGCGCCTGTCCCCGACACTCGTCCAGCCCGCGATCTCGACGTTGCGCGCGAATGCGTGGCTCTCGCCTGAGTTGTCCCCGAGCCAGATATCGTGCGAAAACACAGACTGTGCCTCGTGCGGCGAGAGAGGCGGAGAGTCGTCCTGGCCATACGGGTAGTCGCCCTCGACCGTGCTCGCGCTCTGTCCCAAAGGATGAGTAAGCCCTAGACCGGCGCGACGGCGAGGGCGCGCGGGTACTCACGTCAACGATGTCGTCGTAGAACTGCGCCTCCTCTTCGACGTTGATCCTGTCCGGGAGGAGGACGAGGAGGCCCTTGTTCGCGGCTCCGCGTCCCGGGGCGGGCTCGGAGGCGGAAGACTCGGCAGAATGAGAGGAAGCCATGGTGCTCCACGTTTCCGTTGCAATATGATTCGAAGGGTGAAGGGTAAGTTCAAGAAGAGATAAGGAGCGACTGGGTGAGATTCAGGAGGTCATCTGCAGAGGGCGAGGGGAGTGGGAACGGAGCTTGCGCGCGGGGCGTTAGCGTTTGGGAAAGGTATGGTCTCCGAGTCCTCCGGCCGGTAAAGCTCCCGCGCGCACTGCTCCGGCTATGTTGCCGAATTCAAGGATTACTGCGGGATCGACAAGACTCTCGCCAAAATCAACCTTCTTGCTCTAATTCATATTTCGTGCTATCATGGCTCGTCGTAGAGGCTCGGAAGTGCTCGGAGGAGGTCCAGAGAACTTGTACGCATTCGCGGCAGGCGCTATGACGAAAGAGGCGCCTCCCCTGCGAGGTCAGCAGCGAATGTCAGGATTCATCCTATTGTTGCGCGACCAATATTTGGTAGGACGCAGCGAGGAATCTGGCAGTTCGCATGGCTACCGAGAGAACTCCCAAGGATTATATATAGCCAGTCCAGGTAAGTAATATAACACCAGGTACATATACATCACCCATCCTTCTCATGCACCGCCCAGCAATGGTGCCCACACCCCGCCGCGCACGGCTGGCCGAGTACCGTGCTCGCGGACGACACCATCACGAGCCCGCGCGCGCTCCCGTAACTCCCCGTCGTCCCCTGCACGCTCGCGCCATCGTCCGAGTCCCCGCCGTCGCCCGTCAGCGTCGAGCCCGTGCGCGAGAGCGCGCGCCCGCGCGGCGGGTTCGCATCGGCGCTGCGGCCTGTGCGCTGCGAGGCGGGGCCGGAGTACGTGGTTGGTGGGGAGATCTCGTCGGCTGGGCGTCGGCCGTAGTATGCGCGGTAGCACTCTTGGTGGCCGCCGTGCAGGCATGTCGGGCATTGGAACAGTAGAGCGCGCACAGGGAGATGGCTACACCCGAGTTAGCTCGAGGAAGAATGAAGGTGAGCTCCGGGGCGTACCAGATGGAACACTTTGTCGCGTTCGGCTTGCAGCTATTACAGTAGGCATAGCTCCCCGAGGGTTTGCCACCGCGCGTCAGAGGCCCAGCGGGCTGGAGGATCGCCTTGCGGCATTTCGCACACGCAACGTAAATGGTCGTGTGTAGCTGTTATAACGCGTCAGCACAATGCGAGGCAGCCAATATCAGGCAGAGCTTACACCAGTAGTGGCGCGTACGTCCTCGACGGGCGCGAATTTGCGCAGGTACGCTGCGCAAGTATGCAGGCGCAGCCGACTCAAGATTTCTGCGCATCACTTCAGCGCCAGACTTCAACAGCTGCCCGCCAGAACACTCACCGATGTACGACTCGACGAACCGCGCGACCCGAGCCTTGGAGACCTTCAGCTCGTCGGGTACCACCAGTGCCATCACAGCACACATAATGAAGTCACCCTAGTTCACCGTCAGTGCCACCTTCATGGAAGAGCACCCCCAAGGACTCCCGCAGGCCCACATACCTGATCAGCGTACTGCTCAAACCGCTCGCGCACCGTCTCCCAACCAATCTGGCGCATCTTCTCCTCTGCCTCTCGAATAGCGGCTCTCGTCTGGTCGCTACATGTCCTTGCCGCGCTCAGCGGAGTCTCCATGCCGCCCTCCGCGCCCATCCCACTCTCCAGCAGGAGGTCGTGCGAGGGCGCGCGCGCGTGCCGAAGCGACCCCGCGCGCCCACCCGACAGCTCGCGCACGGTCTCGTCCCGCCGCAGGCCGCCGTCCGCTACGCCAGGCGCGACGTCTGCTGTCACCGTACGGATCGTGCTCGACGACTCTTGGCGCGCGACTGAACGGCGCCCGCTTGGCATCTGCGGCGACGGCGGCGGCGCGGGTATGCCAGGGCCCGGGGACGCGCGTGCGGGCGTCGAGGTAGAGGTAGGGGGCGCAGAGGGCGGGGGCGCGACGGCGAGGGAGGCGACGGTCGAGCTCCGGCTGCGCGTCTTGCTCCGCCCGGAGCCGCGCCGCGGCATGCGCACCATCGAGCTGCGGCGCGAGGGGAACGCGGAGGCGGAGGCGGACATGAACGCGAGCGCGTGCTCGTCCCCGCTCGTCTCGTACTCGTCCTCCTCCTCGCCGCCGGACGACTCGGACGTGGACGCGGGCGAGGGCGAGTCTTCGTCTTCCTTCTCGTCTTCCGTCCATGTCTGCTTCCCTGCGACGCGCGAGAGCGGACTTGGGTGCGCGGTCGTGGTCCGATGGAGGAAGGCCGCGCTCACGCTGGGGGTTCGCGAGGACGACGACCCCGACATGCCTGAGGCGGGTGTGACGGGCGTCGTAGGCTCTTCGTGGTCGCTGTGGTTCTGCTGCTCGTCCCCGCCCTCGGTGCCGTTCGGGTCGCTGGCGCTCTCGGACGAGTCCGAATCGTCTAGCGCGCCCTCTCCGACGTGCCGTAGGCTATTGCGGAGGCTTTCGGCGCTTGGGCTCTCGCTGTGCCCGCTTAAGATGCTCTGCGTGCCGAAAGATTGTCGGCGGAACGAGGACGGCAGGCGAGGGCGCATTGGAGGCGGAAGTCCCGCCCCAGACTCGCGTCGCGCAAAGATCGCTGCGGGAACGGTGGGCAGTCCAGTGCTACCCTTTCGTGGAGATGAAGCGGTAGATGACGTTGGGGTCCCCTTGTGAGGTGAGCGCTGGCCAGAGGTTGAACGACTATATCTCTCGTCGCTGTACTTCGAGCGTGAGCCTGGGCTACTGTCCTTCTGTTTGGACAGGAGGGACGGGTCGACCGTCATTGACCGTTGAGGTGGTGGCGGCTGACATGGCGCCACTGAGCTGATTGTCGGGATCGCGGCGGGAGCAGACGTAGAGTGGGGTAGGGGAGCCTTGGACATGGGCAAAGGCGAGAGGGGCGGAGTGGGAGGTGTTGTCAACTCAGTGAGAAGGGACTCGAGGAGCAGCCATGTCTGGGCGGCCTCGTGAGCGCCAACATCGAGAGCGACCTGCCGAACATTAGCAACGTGATCCGCTTTCGTGAAGGTGAACAGAAGATATACCTCGGCATTGTGAGCGCATATGAGTCGCTTCTCCTTCCCCTCATAGATGTACCCTCGCGCCAGCTTCTCGATGACGTCTTGCTCTTCCTCGACACCCTCGGGAATGAACGCGCCGACGTTCTGCGTGGTTGGCCGGTACGATACATCGCCCAGGCCCTTCGTCAGGGCTTTGTCCTTGACGCTCTCAGGATCACTGTGTAGTACAGTGAGTATACGTTAGACGTTTGGATCAGACTGTCTCCTCACATATCATCATACGGAACCTCCCATCGCTTCGGGCGATCGGTCACGAACGCAATAGATCCCGTTGTATTCCAGGAGATTGCTGAACGTGGGATCGCGTCGAGGGGTTTCCGAGATTGACGCAGATCCAACTGAGAGAACGTCCCGGACTGGTGGACGGCCCACAGCGCATGCGAGTCTCCAAAGTCAATGTCTGTGTGCATACGTTAGATTATCCCGGCCAATTCGGTATCACCCGAAGACGGACCTGTAACACCTCCCTCCACCGCGGACCCGTTGACGACCCACTTCGCAATGTATCCCCGTCGGACGTCCCATATCTCGATAGGATCACTTCCATCCGACCTCGTCAAAGACTTAGCCCTCTCTTCCGGTGTTCCGGGTGATTCAGTACCACCGAGATGCGCAGACTGGAGTCGTGGACTAGACAAAGCAGTCGCAAGTCCAGAGCCAAGTCCAACACTGGCAGAGGATGGCCCGGTAGGCAGCGAGCCGTGTCCGAAGTCCGTGCCAGTGCCGAAGTCAGCATTCGAGACCACTGCGAGCTCGCACTCGTATCCTGGACGCCAGAGAACTCGGCGCACAGGGAATGACGTATGGAGTGTGTAAGTAGGCTGGTGTGCGGTACGCGACCGAGATGTGGGCGTTGTCAGGTCCCACACCTGAATAACAAACCAGCGTTAGCTAGTAGGGGGGCGGAAGCTACGTGTTTTGCTGACCTTGACGCAGCGGTCCATGCCTCCGCTGATAATCCACCCAGGACTGGAGCTTTCAGCTTCGGCTGCAGAAGCCGAGCCAGCAATGGGAGCTGACGGTAAGATCTCTTCGATTGCTCCTCCGTACCAGGTGCTAGAGGTCGACTGGCGCGTCGAAGGGAGATTGGTTGGAGGTGCGGAAGTGGGTGGAACCCAGTCCAGCGACAAAATAGGCCCGGAGTGTGCGACAGGTATGCGGTCTAGCTGTCCACGCTGACCCATGTTCAGGTCCCATCTGTAGATGCTGCCGTTGTCCAATGCAGCCACGACGTGTCGTGATTGCGATGATACTGGGGAGAAGGCGACCGCTCGGACGGCAGCAGGATGGTGTATTCGCATGATCGACCTGGTAAGGTCGCGTATGTCCTGTGCATGGCTTTGGCACCCTGAATGCGATGAACGGAGCGGGCGTACTCACCCATATTCGAAGATCACCATCCGCAGAGCCGGTCATGCAATAGGACTGCAAGATGGGGGAGTAGTGCAAGACGTGGATTGACCGTGCGTGGTCCCTCGTTCTCCGCTCTGCGCATACAGGTGTTTAGGGGATGTATGCGCCACGCTGAGCGAGTAGACATGTTTTACCGTACTTGGAGAGGCCATTCTTGTTCAGATCCCACATTATGAGCTCGCCATTGCGAGCACTCGTGAGTATCTTGTTACTGAACGCTTGCATGCACAGTCAGGAGTGGACCTGAAATACTGCGAAGACTCCACATACATCCATGGCACCAAGCGACATCCGTGCTCGAGCTATCCACCTTCAGCCCGCTCGAGTCCCAGAAGTTGCGGGAAGCCTCTATCCGGTGCCCGCCACGTCCGGTCACCGACTTGTGATCAGAGGATGTCGACGTCCCGGTGTTCGACGCCTCAGACATCCGGAGGATACGGAGGGCTGGGGAACGGATTGGCTACCTTCCGCTTTCCTCTGTCGCAGGATGGGTACTCACATTCTCTACCCGCGACCACACACCTCACGCCATCCTCGCTCTTGGCAATAGACCCCCCGCCATGTGAGGTAGCCCTCGGAAGGCGTACGTGACGCGTCGGGCCACTGTACCCATGCTCACGCGAGTCGGAGTATACGTCTGGCAGAGTCAGGTTGAACAGAGTGGGGACTGCGTTGGTGGCTGAGTTGTTGACGGAGGGACGGCGGTTCGAGAGGGGTAACATTCAGCCGAGGAGACGTCCGTAAAGCTCCCCTAGACCAAGCAAGTCTGTGATGTTGTATCTGAAAGTTGAAGCAGCTTAGACCCTGACGGATGGACGTTTGAGTGTCTGGCCGGCGAGTTATCTTCTCTGCAGCATAGTAGCGCAGAACAGAGTCAAGTCCGGTCAAACAAAGACAAATCCCAACAGAACTGTCACGGTTTCTGGTCAAGCTTAGAAACAGTCAAGGGTTCGGAGTGGAGGAGGTCAAGCAAGGGTTCAGAAGCGCCGTGCTCGCGTCGACGCGTCGAGAGTCGACCGGTCCGAGTCTCCGACATAACGGTGGGCCTCCCGCCCTCATCGACTCGTGCGGTGGTAAGCCACGCTTTCAGCCATTCGGAAAGTGTACATTGAAGTATTCTACTGAACATGAAAGAGCAGGGGAGGGTGATCTATACTAACACATACACACCGGCTCGGAGGGAAGTGAGGCAACGTTCGGAAGCTCAGGGCACGAATTCAGCCTACAGGTAGGTCGAGCAGTAGCATCTAACCACCCGTTTGTTGCTGGGCGCCGCTCATCGTGTTGAAGTACGCGTCCCAGTCCTGCCACCTGAAGACCCGAGGTAACCTTCAGCATCACGCCCGGTCCGCCACACGAGGAAACACTCACCCGAACGTCGCCGGTGCATTCGACCACATCGTCATCGTGTCGTCCACAAACGCGCAGTCGGGTAACCCAAAGTCATTACCCCCGAATCCCGACAAGTCCATCGGAAGCTCGCCCCCGCCGTCCCCGAAGCCAAACCCGCCAAACGAAGCGGGGTTTGAGGGAGCTGCGTTCAGGTTGCTCGACGGCGCAGCCATGCTCTGGCCTGAGGCCCCGAAACTGGTTCCTGCGCCGCTGCCCCAGGCCTGCGACGACGGGTCGAGGGGCGGGAAGTTGAAGCTGGGCATGCTCGTGCTCTGGCTCGTCGAAGAGGATGACGACGGCTGAGCGCTTTGCTCAGGGTCGGGCTGCCAACTCGCTGGAGGCGTCCAACTTGGGGGAAGAGGGTTGTCAGGAAGGCGCGGGAAGCTCGGGTTATGCGGCGGAGTGAAGGTGAACGTGCTGGTGCTAGGGTAGGGTTGCACATTGGAGCCGCTAGGCCCGCTCGAAGAAGATGTGGGTTGGAATGATTGCTGCGATGATGGCCCCGCGAATGGAGAGGAGAGGAGGTCGGGAGCGGGGGCCTGGGTCGGTGCGCTTGGGCCCTCTGCGCGGGCCGTATCTCCTCCATCTGAGTCTCTGGAGTTGATCGTTGCAGCGCCGGCGTCCGAGCCTGTCCCAGGGTCGCTCTGAGAGTCTGCTTGCGGGCGACTCGGAGAACCCGGCTGCGGATTTCGAGGCAGGTCAACGGTCATGAAGTTTTGTAGCATGTCCCTGGAAAGGAGGCAAATCAGCGGCGCTACAGCTGCGTAAAGGGAAGACGCACCCTAGCCGCGACGACACATTAGCCCTATGGAATACAAGTTAGTCTCGTGAGCGCAGCAAGAGTTCATAGTACGTACTGCCGCCCGATGGAATTCAGCATCTCAACGGCTTTCCGGATCCACTCCTCGTCTCTGTCCGCACCGGAATTGCGGCCTGACCGTTTCTGCCCCCACATACTGATGAGCAGCACGATGCCCGCGTTGAACAGCGCCCCCTATGAGGCGGATAAGCCTTCTGATTGACGCGGATCACTCGACTAGACCCACCGAATTCCGCGCGAGCGGCGTGCCTATGCGCTCGTAAAGCTCATAGAGCACCTTAACGCAACTTCGGGCGGCGTTCGTGCAGATGATGAGCGACGCCAGAGCTTGCGGAGAACCACGCCGCGAGGTGATGGACGACCGGTGGACCGTGAGCTGGACTTGGTAGAAGAGCGCGTATAGGGTAGCGGATTGTCGCAGCCATAGCCCGTCTTCGCGCTTCGGGTCCCATTTCACTGCGGACTGCGGCGTCAGCATCGAATGTGAGGGGGCGGGAGCGGTACTGACAGTGCTGTGGGACGGTATCGGCCCATCGGTTGAGCTCAGAGTCGAGCTCTGCGACGATGCGGTCCTCCCACTGATTGTCTCCGTTGTCCATCTGCGCTCTAGACTTTCGAATGGAGAACTAGCAGAGACGAGATTAGATCGAGCCTTCTGCATGGGAGTATGGCACTCTTCGCAAACGATACGCACGATAGTCCTCGTCACATATGCGACTATCTTCCAAAGCCGTAAGGAGCAGATCCAGAAGGTGACCTTCGACGGCTTGCCGGGCGGCTGCTTGAACGCCAGATCGGGGTCCTCGTTGACCCAGTACTCGTCGTCGCAATCTGTCGGGAGAGTGACGTCGTATCTGAGAAGAGATGGGATGAGTAGCTGCGCGACGCTGTCGACAATCTGCCTCACTCTTCCTCGTGTATGCAGGGTGGACGTCCAAGGCCGTAGCTGCCGCCCCACTCGCACGCAAGGAGCGCCCTGTAACCCTGTTAGTGAAGTGGGCAGCAAAGACAAGGAGAGACTGACCAGAAGGCGCGTCGCCACAACTCGTCTTCTACCGTCGGCTTGACCTTGTACATGCTCTTGCGATGGGAGCCCACGTCCATGGCTCTCCGGAGGCCCAGTCCGACCGTGATCCAGCTGCAATGCGGCAGGGTGGTCGTGTATACGTAAAAGGTCGCTAACTACGCAGAAAATTTCCAGTATGGTCAGTCGCCGTACTGGAGGGCTTATGCGAGGAAGGCATACCGCGCATATTTGCACATCGTACACGTGCACGGGGGCTAGCATGGACTTGTGCATTTCGTCCACCCGCTGGAACCACTTCCAGCCCGCGGACTGCCACATCTCCGTGCCGGGGAGCAGAACGCGCCGGTCGGAGCTATGTCGCGCACCGAGAGCGCAGGCGAGGAGGACGGTCGCGCCGAACCCCGGGACGTGCAGGTGCATTCCCTCTTTGATATTCTGGAAGAAACTCGGCTCGTGCAGTAGAGGCGCATAGTCGTTGCTGTGCCGGAAATAGTTCTTCACGAGCGTGTCTATGAGGTCGGCAGGAGGGAAATCTTCCGGGGATAGGAGTCGCCATTGGAGCGGACGCTCGATCCACTGGAGGGCGATGGCACGTCAGGAAAACGAAGGTTATGATGAGCAGAGTATATATACGTACGGGCTGACGGTCATACGTCTTGCCGCCTGGGTTGCGGTTATAGATGAATTCGGGTGGTCCAGACGCTGGCGCCGCTTCGCGGATGTATTCTTGACGGAAGCTCTCTGCCGCCTGTATGAAGACCCAGCCACTCGACTTGCCGTGATATCGCAGGCTGGCGGGCTGCAGAGTCAGTCTGGACATGCCGTTGACGATCTCCTTCCGCATCACCTCGTCGTGGTCGCTGAACTCGTCCTCATCGTCCAAGGACTCGGGGCTGGATGGGGCGATGGAGACGGGAGGGACTCGTAGGGAAGATGGAGAAGCGGCTGAGCTTGGCGATGGCGCGTTTTCGGACGGCGACTTGTGCGATGAGTCGCGCCCGGTCTCGCCGCCGAGCGTCTTGAGCACTTCGGCATCGGGATTCAACTATATGCGCATCAATATGCCACCACCAAGTGTGAAGTACATTCAATTCGTACCTTGCTGAGGACTTCTTCCATCCGTTGTAAACGCCGTTCCAAGTTCTCCACATAGCTGTAGATGCAAACGCGATACATGAGATCTCCGTGAGAACGATTCTGGGAGTATCCCACCTATCAGGATAACGCGGTTTCTGAGGGTAATCATAGTGAGTGTCGGATATATAGCAGTATACGCAATCCTGACTCACATTGAACGGTTCAACGTATGTGCATTCGGCGCGTAGCGAAACACATTTTGAACAGCGCTTGTTCGGCATCCGTGGGCCGTCGCCTAACCATGATTGAGATGAGCATAAAGTTCAGTAGTAGTGGCACCGACGTCATAAGAGAAGACCTGGCATGTCAGGAAGCGACAGCAATACTCAGAAGCTTATGCCTCCTCACGCTCCCGAGACCGTCCCACCAGTACATGCTAGTGCACATAGCCTCGGGACAGGGGCCAACAAAACTGTCTCGAAGAGAACCCCGCGCGCGGTATATGGGGGGATGACTACCGCTGGGCATGCGATTGGACGGCTTACATTTGACTGCAGAATTCAAGTCAGCGACTAGCCATTTTCGTGAGCACGAACACGCGATCAAACGTACTCTTTTTGCGTCGGCAGTAGTCGCAGGCGCGCTGCAGCACCTTGCGCCTCTTCGCGCCGCCTCGCTGAGCGTCGGTCGGCGCATCTTCGTCAGGTGAGGACATGACGTTGGTTCGTGGTATGAGAGGGTATGCGGGTATGCCGGCGATGAGTACGGAGGCAAAGAGCGCGCTGAGCTTATAATCGCGAACTGCCCATCCCTTGCGCAGACCGGCACAGCCACGTTCGATCATAACTTCACTCCCCCACGGGCGCTTACGTCCTCGGTCCGAGGACATTTGAGCGGCAACACAGCCTTGTCTTCTAGACTCCCTCCCTTTGTTTCTGCTTAGCTCCCTAGCCGAGGCTGCATATGCTAGGAACGCTGTTGAACCGCTGCGCAATGGCATGCGACGCAATGCGCAGCACCAGGGGGACCTACGAGATGTACAGCCTCGTACTCTATCGGCGTGCGGTTGGCCTGTCTGCGCCGACGGACAGTTCTTTCCTACCGCTCATGGCCATCGTCGCGGCCATCTCGAGCCGCATCGCGATATGAGGGCGACCATCGGTAGGCCACACATTCACGTCATAGTGCAATAAACTGAACGCAGGGGCCCTCTTCCGCAGCAACTTCTGGCAAAGCAGGTTGGTGTGGCAGGACACAACAACTTCTTCACTGCGCCGCGGTATCGTCCATAAAGCACAGCGTGTACTGATTGACACGCGTGGGACGCCTTCTGGCCGCGCAGCCCGTGGGTGCTCCTAGGAGTGTACGCCGAAACCTGCAAACAGGCCGCGGCCATGCCACCTTTAACGGCACCATGCTTCCGACGTTCCGAAATTCAAAGGCGGCCACCCCGAGGTTCACCCAGACTGCGCGATGTTGGGAGCTTCCCGCGGCCGCACCTCGCGTAGAGCATGCGGAAACATGGGGAGCATCGTGTCGTGAATTCATAGCTGGTGTTAACGTACACGCTCATGCACACTCGTAGCCCGCCCGACTAGCAGGGGGTCGTATCCTCGCTCATGCTCTACATCTCCCATCCCAAACGACTGCTCTAGAGGTCCTTAGCCCAGCGCACGGTACGCTTGCCGGCGGACTTCTGTGCCGCCTACAGGTCGAAGCTGTCAGCTGCGGATCCACGATTGACAAGTGCAAGATGAGAAGACGTACGTTGAGCTTCTCCTCGATCTCCTTCTTCAGCTCCTCAAACTCCTTCAAGAGCTCGGCGTCGATCTGGCTCGGCGTCTCGGTCTGCGAGGAGTCGGACGCCGAAGAGGACGCGGTCACTGCGACCGAGGTGGTCGCAGCCGGGTCCGTAGCAATAGAGGTGACGGTCGAAATAGTAGCAGCCGCAGATGAGGCGACGTCCGCGACCGAGCTCGACGCAGCCGCAGTCGTACCAGTGGCCGCCGAAGCAATGGAGGTGACAGTCGAGACAGTAGCGTCCGCAGACGAAGACACGTCCGCGGCAGAGCTCGCGGCGGTCACAGTGGCACTGGCAGTGGCGGCCGCGGAAGCCGTGGCCGCAGCGGTCTTGGTCTGTTTACCGCCCTTGCCCTTGGTCTGGGTTTTGCCATCGCCCTTGCTCTGTGCCTGGGTGGTCTGCTGGCCCTTGCTCGCAGCGCCCGCAGCCTGCTGGACAACGACGCAGTTGCCGAACCCGCCCGCAGTGGTGAACGAGACGAGGCACTTGTCCTTCGACGCCCCTCCTGCGCACGTGGTGCCCTTGGGGAGTTGCACGACGAGCTGCTGGGAGCCGGTGCCGTTCGGGTTCTACACGTGCAAGTGAGTACCAAGCCCTCGCGCGCGGAACAAGGTCCCAAACTGACCTTGTCGCCATTCTGCAAAACGTCTGCGGAGACGAACGACTTGCCCGTACCCGTAGGGTCAACGAGCGCAGTCACCTGGCGGGATCCGTCAATGCCACTGTGCACCCGCGATTAGCTGCTGCGCCTCCCCCATCCCTGCGGAACGCGCTCACCCGTTGAAGTTCGTGATGGTGGCCGCAAAGGAGCCGTTCGCGGCCGCCTGCACCGCCTGCGAGGAGTCGAAGGTCTGCGCGATGTCGAACTTGCCGCACTCCTTGCCCTTCTTCGGGCGCTGCGCGTCATTCCGCACGGGGGCACCGTTGATGCCGAGCGCGGGCGCGATCGCCGCGTGCGCGTGCGCCTCCAGCGCGAGTCCGAGGAACAGCGCGGCGGCCGCGATGACGTTCTTGTTGAAGATCATATCTGCCTGTCGTTAAGAAGCGTCGGAGGACGTGTGGATGAAAGAGCGTAGAGGAGAGCGGAGGAGCGAGGGGAGAATGCCAGCAGACTACGGGTGTGAAGAGGATCCTGCCTCAGTACGTCGATACAGCCAGAGTGCACGATGGGGGCTCCCCCTCGCGCACCCGTCTATTTATCAAGGGCGCGTGGCGCCACAATGAGAGCGATGCGTTTCCAGGAGGCCGCGGGGGCCTATGCACTGGCAGGGCAGGGCGCCCCGCCACCGGAACCAGTGCAGCCGCCCGCGCGGTGCGCGCGCGCTGGGTTGCCACGGGCACGGTGCAACTGTTTGCTCGCGCAATTGTGCAAAGCTCAGGGCGCGCGCACCCGCGCGAACCCGGAAATCGCAGAGCTCGCTCGGGCCTCTTGCGGCGCGCGCTGATGAGGAGCCGTGTCCGGGGCTGTCGGATTGGACGGTAAACCTGGACGTCCTGCGCGCGCCTACGGAGGGCCATTGTCTGGCGCACAATTGTGCGGGTGTCAGATGGTGATGAGATGGTCCCGCCGCAAGTTGTTAGGGAACACGCCTGCTCGAGTCTGACGTGCGTAGTGTGAGACTACTCGACAGCTCGATGGTTCTTGCAAACGAACAATAGCGTGGGTCTTGTTTGTGCAGTCTTGCGTGGCAAAAGAGCAGGTGGTACTTGTGTCGCGACCTCTTCTCGTCGGAGCTCGGAGGCTTGCGTGTCATGAAAGATGGCGAACATCTGCGTGCCGCCCACGCATCAGGATAGAGAGATAGAGGCAGAACAGGCCAGAGCAGGTCATGATGGTGGTTGTTTGAAACAAACGCTGACAGACGCCGGCGGCTCTCGTGCTCCCGCCACTTCCCGCCACCGTTGTGTGGGCAGGGCTCGCTTGCTCGCCGTTCGGCATTTGCAAACCTTCAGCGATCAGCAAAAATCGGCCTTTGTATATTTCATCAACTCGTAGGCACGTTCATCCTGTTGAAATCGTGTCTAGTAGAGTCATCACCGCGAACAGGACATCAGGCATATATCCATGTCAGGCGCCGGTGCAGAGTAGCAGCGCGCTGCGCGCAGACTGAGCGCAGACGCAAGATTTGCCGCGGATCCATGTCGATACTAAGTACGCCGTTTCGAACCTACCTATCCCCGACCTCGGAGCGCACCAACGCGCTACACCCACCGCTCGCGTTCCGAAAGCGAAACAGCCACACCGAGGTGTCTTTTGGTACAGCCCTATAAGTACGTATAATGACACAAGGTTCCCGCATAAGTTAAAACGCGTTACTACACATCCGCCCACCAGGACGCCGCCAGATAGAGAGAGAGGGTCGGAGAGGGGGTATCGGCGGAGGAGGGACGCGGCCCCCGCTACTTGTACTCCTGCATGTGCAGGCTGCCACCCTCGAGGCCGTCCTCTACCCGGTCCACGTCCCGCTTGACGTGGATATCGATGTGCGTCGGCTTCGAGATCACGCCGCCGCCCATCTACAGCTCACTCAGCTCACAGCTCTGAGCGGGTGAGCAGGAGCGATGCACTTACCCGCAAAGTGCTGATGTGGGTGGATTGCCCGCGGGAGCCGCCGCTCGAGCCGGGGAAGCCGTCGCCCTCCAACGTGTTGAGCTCGAACCCGCCCAGGTTCTTGTCGTTGAGCGCCTTTCGCGAGTTTAGCCTGTGCGTACTGTGTGAGGACCGGCGTGTCAAATGAAGAAGGTATGAGAACGTACACTGCGAGAACCGAGTTGATATATACTGCGGAACGTCCCAGGGTAGACCGTTAGCGAGAGTAAGAGGCAGAATTTAACGCTACTGACATTTCGCGCCGAATAGGCTGACGCCAATATAGATCAGGTTGTTCGGCATCACCAACGCCTGCGGGAATGATTAACAGATGACGTCGGGGTACCCGGAGTAATACTCACAAATATGAAAACAAGCAGGCCAAAAATGCTGAAGAAAGGAGCCATCCAGGCGTCAGTGAGGTGCAACGATGTGGCGGCAGGGGTATCCTTACCCCGTCAGAAGGCCTGTACGAAAAAATCAGCACATCGCCCGCATACGCATAGGCATGTCTGCGTACCGGTATTGATCGTGTAGAGAACGATGACTTGAATGAGTGAATCCGTGCTGGACAAACTGTGAGCCCGTGATCGAGACAAACAAATATCATGCCACACGCACCCCTTGAACCCTGTCCTCTTCTGGAGCAGCACCCACGTAAGACTCCCGGTGAGGAGGACGTCCGTGAATACAGTCACGCCGTACACGACTGATACCAGCCACTGTATGCGCCAGAAGAACGTTCAGACAGGATCGCCCAGCGTTAATCAGGAGTCGTAGACATACGGCGAACTTGCGGTACTCGGCGAGCGTCACGAGGATGAAACTGGGGAAATGCGTTAGCGATTCCTGTCATACCGTGAAGAGGCCCGCGGTTCACGCACCCCTCTGCAGTGGCAGCTAGACAGTTTCGAATTGCACGTCAGCCTCGGCGTAGCGTCTCGTAGGAACATAACAGACTCACCGCCGATGAAGCCTTCGAATGGATGTCGAGGGTAAGTCTCGGGAATATACCCACGCCGCGATACTACGCACCTATCTCCACGATGATGAGAAGGACCTGAGTTTGAAAGATGAGCAACACTAGCGCGCTATGAGCCTCATGAAGACGTACCGCAACGGCGACGAGGAACCTCCATCCTTCGCCGACTACGCAGACATGAGACCTCCGACTGAGCTGCGGCGCCGTACATGGAACATACCTCCGTAGACTCGTCGAGCATAGAAGCTAAGGGCGAAAAGTATGAGGTCGGACATTATCTACTGCGACTCAGGGTCGACGCACCCTTGGGAGAGGACGATCGCGAGACCCTATCGTGCGGGCATGCCATGTCAGTCTGCAGTAAGCGCTCGTAGGGAAACGCGTTGCTCACCGAAACCCATGTCAGCGTCTGCAAGAATGATCGGACGCTCTCAGATATCCTCCACCCTGACAGAAGCTTGAGTACTCACTCGTAGTGACCTATAGAACGCGTCAGCAGGCTCCCTATACCGTGGAGGTATCCTTGTGCTCACCAGACATCGTTCTGCAGCTCCACGGGGTTGAAGTAGTTGGTGACCAGATAATGGTATCTGGTGGACGACGCTCCGGACTCTGTCCATATCGAAAGACAGGCTGAGGACGTACATTACGTGCATAGTGCATATGGAATGTAGAGTCTCGACAACGCTGCATGCAGGTGAGTACATTATCATCGATGGTCAAGATGTCGAACTCACAAAGCGATAGCAACCTGGAGGCACCCGCAGCCAATCAGCCAAAATCCGACATTGCATATACACGTCCACGCACGAATGACTTGTGAAAAGTTGAATCGGTGCGGTACGTCCGGAAGTACCGGTACACCTGGTTGCACGTAAGGCCATACATACTGCAGCGCAGTCTAGGTTAGCCTTGCGCCTTGATCACAGCACGGCCCAGAACCAGCGGAGCAGCACACGCACATCAAACCGAAGCACGTCCCGAGATACAGCGCCCCGAAGGTGTTGTCCAGCGTGGGCAGGGCAGGCAGGGGGGCGCCTGCGGCCGGGAGGCCTGCGTCGCCCGCGGGGGTGGCCGTCTGGTTCGTGGACGCCATGGTCGAGGTGCGGTGCGGGGCGTGCGCGGCGACGCTGCGATCCGCACATATATAATGGCGCCTCGCGAGTCGCCGGGCGGGCGATCCTGAGCGGGATGATGTGCACTCCGGAATCAGCCCCTTGATGGCAATGCGCATGGCGGCTCGCGTCTCGCCGCTTCACCACCGTGTACGTGAAGGCGTGGGGGCCCATCGACGTGCTGGGCCCGCCGGGCGGGCGTTGTGTTGTGATGAGGCCGCCGCGGAAGGGTCAGAGGAAGGCCGTTTGATGCCCAGCTCTTCCACGCCTGTAATGCAGTGTTAGCAATCAAAAGCAAAATGAAGGCCTGCGCACGCTGTAGTGGCCCTGTCTGCGCATACAGTAGTTCGAACTTGGCAGCATCTTGCCTGAATCGTTCACGACTCGAGCAGCAACTGTACATGTTGCGTGCGGGGAACTCGACACAACGCGAAGCAACTTGCGAAAACAGAAATGTTCTGTTGGATGGGGCTCATTTGCAAACCAGATATCAAAGATCAGCAGTGACGTCCTATGAACACTGCCGCCCATCTTTGCCTTGTTCTTTCCAGGGCGAACAACGGCGTAAAAGGCGGTCTAGCCGAAGTTATTGCTGCCTACGGGACGGAGGCTGCTAGGCTCAATCCAGCACGATCTGTAAGTACATGTCAACAATCCGAGGATTCCGAACTCGTCGGGTCCCAGTTAGGAAAAGCACGCACAGTACCGCCGCGCGCCCCGATCCCGAGAACCCCGTCGGCAGTTGCGCCGCAACGCTCTCATACGGTAGTCGAGAGCGCTCATCCGACCCATTAGTGCCGGGATGCTTCTGAGGTGATGTTCGTAGAAAGATGGTATCTGCACTGAGTGAGTCAGCAGTTGCTAAGAGGCACTCGCGAATGGAGGTATCAGTGTGCGCGTTGTCACAGAAGTCAGGTCAAGACAGCGGACAACTATACGGAAAACATATGCGGGCGTCACGTTAATCGATGGGGAGACCAGTAGCCATTTGCCCGGCCGATTCTGCTCTCTGAGGGATCAGTGAAGATATCAGACCATTCACATAGCTAGTAGCTAAACCCTGTAGAGACATCGTGCATACATCAGCTAATACGGGCACTCCACCTTGATGCTCTCGAACGTCGCGGTCATCCTCCGTGGGGCACTCTCCCAGTCGATCGGACCCCGCGCCCACTCAGAGGTTCCCGCAGGCGCACTTGCGTCCCAGATGCCGAGCTGCAGGCGCGCCGGGTGCGAAGGATAATGCAGCGCGCCGTTCTTCTTTGTGTCCGCTGCCAACCTCCGTAAGTCCCGGGGATAGTCAAGGAAGTAGCGGTTGAACGAACCTTTGCGTAGGGTCCTAACCTCGGTGCCGTCGACACTCCACTGGACGCGGTCCGCATTCCAGTCGATCGTGTACGAGTGGATTGCTCTAACGCTCTTTTGACCGTGCGGGTAGTCTTCGATCTCGCCGAAAGCGCCATAAAGCGGCTGGTCGTCGTGCGGAGCGGGGGCGAAGACGTTCGTCTGCCAGTGCGGCTGGTCGCCACCGAGCAGCTCGATGTCGATCTCGTCGTGCTGGTCGGCGATGAGGATGGCTGCGGTGACGACACCGGCAATACCGGGGCTATAGAATGTATATGTGACCTTGCCATGTCTGCCAAGACGTGAGAGGCACCGCTAGAAGGCAGAAGGAGTGGCTCACGTACAGTAATGTGAAGGTAGAGTTGATTGTTGCGCCGTCAGCGATCTTGTTGTTGACGTTCCCTTTCGTGGTGATCTTCCCCTGCGGCTTGTCCAGAAAGAGATGGAGACCGTCCGAGTCCAGTGCATACGTTCCAGGGGGACTTATCGGGACAAAAGATCTATCGACTTCGGCAGCCGGAGAGGACTTGAAAGATATGGTAAGAGGCTCGCATTCTGAGATAGCCCCACGAGAGTCCAGCTGTCGCGAGCCGTCGCCAGAGTTCAGAGAACCAGCGTAGCTAGATGCCCCAGCGAAGCTCCAGCTTGCGAGAGACGACAAGCCCAGGGAAAGAAGTGCAGTGAGTTTCATCGAGAACGCCTGAGTGGAATAGCTGAGGGGGGTCTATTATAACAGGTACCAGTAGGATGTACGAGAGGTGGTGGTGGTGGTGGTGGTAGAGAACAAAGTGACAACGCAGGGCAAGTTCGTCTACTTACCTGAATCCGGGACCCGGGCCGAACCGACAGCGCGCTCCCGTGACCAGTGGACGCGTTCTGGGTTCGGCAAAGTCCGGATTACTCCTGCTGCAGCGGAAGCGCCCATAACGCCCTCCCTCCATTAATATTACTCCCCCGTCCGACTCCTGCCTAGAACTACTCACCTCTAACGCGACAAACGACGACGACATGACCGACACCCAACACTACACGCCATCTCCCTCCTCGTCTCCCTCATTGGCCCCAATTGACTCTTCCCCGCCATCGTCTCCAAGCCCCCTCTCGATCTGCACACCGCCGGCATCCCCTGGTGCCAAAGACCCTTTCGCGGGCTCGACCAAGTCGAGCAAACGCCCTCGCATCTACGAGAGGGATGACGCGAAGAGAGCCGCGGCGCGCATCCAGCCATACACACCAGGCCATGGGAGGTTGGGGGATGCGCTCGCACGAGCCCTCGACTCCGACGACCCGACTCCAACACGCGTCGTTGATCCATTCTCGGGCTCGGCGAAGCGGGCATGGAGGCCGCCAACATACGAGAAGAAGAAGGAACGCGTCTTGTCTACAGACAGCGTAGCTACCGCGTCTTCTTCGGCTTCATACGCGTATGGGACGAAGAGGGGAGTATCACCCACTCCAATCAGTCGAGGGATCGACATATCGCTCGATGACCCCTATGATGACCTCATTCTGACCGACGACGAACTGGAGAAACCCAAAGCACAGCTACATCCGAAGACAACGACCGCCGAGCTCGAGCACAAGCTGTGGGATGAAGCGATCACTGCGGCCATTGACAAAGTGAACGGGATCATCGACCTCGCGTGCGTAGTGTTATCCCTTTCTGGGCTTGGTCGCTGACTATATGCACTTTCGTATACAGAGGGACGAGTTTGCGGAAGGGTCCCATCTCGCACATTCCACCAACGATCGCAGACCTCGAAGGCTTCGTCGTCCTTCCTCCAACCCACATCCCATCAAGCGCACCATCGTCCCCGAAACAATCCCCCAAGCCCCTTCCGCCGCATGAATCATCCCCGGACCATGCAGTGTCATCATACCGACCGTTTACGCGCGCTACGACACTTCCCGCGGCAGCCTTCCACGAGAACTTCTTCCTCCGCTCGAAGGATGGCGAACGGCTGAAGGGTACGCCTGCGGCGCGTGCGGCGTCAATGCAGACTGTTCCCCCACCAGCTTCGAGCCCCATTCGACGGCGCGAAATTCAACTATTCCTCGCCAACAACACCATTACGCGCCTACCTGCCGAATTGTTCCGTGTGACGTCTCTCACCGTTCTCAGCCTACGTGCGTTCCCGCTTTCTACTACGAGCGAAATGAAGGAGCTAATATGGATGTATGCATCACGCTAGGCTCCAATGCCCTTACCACTATCCCGCCGCAAATTACGCAGCTCACCTCGCTCCAAGAGCTCAATGTCGCGCAGAACAGACTCCGTTGGCTACCGGCTGAGATGCTCACTATGCGCTTGACGAAGTTGGTCGCCACCGGCAATCCCTGGATGCTCCCGCCCATGTCCCAGACTGAAGCCGTGCAGTCCCAGCCATCACGAGCCGACGAGGTGTCCGACTCTCCGCATTCGAGGCCAGTCTCCGAGACAGAAGTGCACTACACCATCCCCTCCTTAACAGAGACATGCTTTCGCGTGCTCCTTGCACCCTATGTCCCACATCCTCCATCCTTCCATCACGTCACCCCAGCGCATACATCCACAGACCCATCATCCTCCCACATCCTCCCACAATCTACTTCCACCCTCGCGCCCGCAGCATCAGGATCATCTACCGACCCCGCCCCAGCCGCAGATCCCCCACCTCCCCGACCACTCACAGTCCTCGAAGCCGCATACGCGCTGCCCCTCACCGAGGATCTGGGGCTCGGGCCCGCCGTCCTCGCTACCTTCCGCGCATGCGTCCCCGCGGCCGTCGCCAAGCCCACAGCCGCCGCGCACCTCCCCGGCCCCTCGAAGGTCCGGCGCGACGAAGGCCAGCGGGACGTCCACTCCCAGCCGGCAGACGACGACCCCTTCGGCAGCTCGTACCCGCGCCGTGCGTCCCTCCCTCCAGAAGGCTCGCATGGACCTCACGACGACGAGATAGCCATCAGCGTCTGCCCCTCGCCTGCACACCATGGCGAGACGCGCACCCGAGTGTTCGTGCACCCCGCGGAGGAGCGCTTCTCGTGGGAAGAGGTCGTCGCGGGTGTTCGTGTGGGCGGGGACGGGATCGGCGGCGTCGGCGTCCCCGTGCGATGGCGCGGCTGCGCACGCGGGTGTCTTGCGTTCTTGGACCCTCCGCCCGCGCCCGCACCTGTCACACCTCCGCCGGAGGAAGGCGCCGCGCGCACGAGCGACATCGAGCTCGACATCCCGGTGGATGCTGACGCTGACGCGGACGTGGAGATGGCGATGAGCGACGGCGGGAGCGAGGTCGACATGCAGGAGGTGCGCTTCGAGGGCGGGCTGGCCGACCCAGAGGACTTCGAGGATGCGTTCTAGGGGTGTCCGCGGGCGGGCGCTGGGCGCTGGAGTGTAGGACCACCGGATTGGGAGCGGATGTGTTGGTTGCACGGAAGTGAATCTGATCACACATATGTACACTACCATGAGCCTGTAGCTGTCCGCAACATGTTCTAGCCATTTGTATCCCCTGGTGACTTCATGGTCACATATGTACACTACCAAGAGTGAGTGAGTGAGTGAGTGAGTGAGTTTTATTTCACTTGAACGCGAGCGTGCAAGCGCTGCCTGAGTGGCTGTCCTGTTGAATTACAGCAGTCAAGCGCCCACGCACCTTTCACACCGACTTCCATCATCGTCTCGCCTGCAATACGAACTCGCCTGCGTTTGCTGTAGACTCGCTCGTATGCCTACGGGTGGAAACTATCACGGCGTCTCGAGGAAGAGCAAGGTTTTCCCGGGGCGCTGTGCGAAGGAGGGTAACGTTCCGGAGTCATGGAGGAGATGCGCTTCATAGCGTTAACGCCGGCTCCGATCGGAGTCCCCGCGCTCGAGTGACTACCTCAATAGCCAAAGAGCCTTGGCAAGTGTGCAGTAAGTACGGCTCTATACCGGTCCTGTAGTCAAATGGAGGACTGACCTCTGGACATTATAGGAGCGTCTGTTGATACTGCCATGCTCTCTCTTCTTGCGGCTGAGCGACGTGACCAGCGAAGCGGCGTCAGAGGTCGTCGGGCGCGGTCGCGCACCCTCCCCGCAAAGCTGTGATGGGAAGCGTTACGCGCCTTCGGACCCCACTTCTACTAGTCATGCGAACGGAACCGCGCAGGTTCTTGCGTGCATCCTCGGTGCCGCAACTCGGCCAGAGTCTCCAATATAAGATCACGATGGGCGTGCAGCTTGAATCAGCACGCAGCACCTTCTCGTCCCTCTATGGCTCCCCTATTCAACCTACTAATACTTTGTGCGGTCTCTGCCGTATGTGCAGCAGCGTCATCGCCCACTGTGACTCTCGACAAAGCTACAATCGTTGGAACCAGCGACGGCTTCGTTACCCAGTTCCTCGGCATACCTTTCGCCCAGCCTCCGTAAGTGCCTTGTCCGAGAATTCAGCGCGTATCCTACAAGATGCTAAACTTGCTCGACTGCAGGGTTGGAAAGCTGCGGCTACGGTTGCCCGAACCAGTATCACCATACAGTGGCCACATCAACGCTACCGCCCCCGGGAACCAATGCTTTCAGCAAAGAATACCTATGCCCCCCGTACCGGAAGGCGCTCCACCTGAGCTCGAGCAATTCTTGGTCGCTATTGAGGCGAGCCAAGGGCAAGGCCCCTCTCAGAGCGAAGACTGTGAGTTCGAGGGTAGCGGGAGCTGTGTACCCAGGGTATCGACAGTTTATTCGTTCACCAGGCCTGAACATCAATGTACTCGTGCCTGCAGGCACGAAGGCGGATGATAAACTACCAGTCGCGGCCGTAAGTCTCTTCCGTTAGGTTTCAATCTCCCCCGCTGACCGCTCGCGAATAGTGGATATACGGGGGTGAGCGTGGCGTTTTCTGTATATTTGATGTAAACAGAGTATTTACAAGGCTGTCTTGCAGGCGGGTTCCAGGTGGGGTCCAACGTCTTGTAAGTCGCGTTTACCGGGAACGGCGAGTGATAGCACTGACTCGCGGTGGGCACGCTAAAGGGAACCTGGCGCGAACATCGTCAACCGCTCCATCGCTGTGGATCAGCCAGTGATATTCGTTTCCATGAACTACCGGTGCGTACGGACAATCTTCTTGCCTGCGTACTACCTTTCTCACTCCTCGTGTAGACTGAGCGGTAATCTCCGTCCCGTTTTCCCTTCATTTTCAGCCTCTGATTCACCTGTAGCATTCGGATTCCTGGGCGGTAAGCAAATCAAGGAGGCCGGAGTAGGGAACCTTGGACTACAAGACCGTAAGCGTATTCCCCCTCTGGGGATGCTCTTCACTGAACATTGCGTCCGCCGTCAGAGCGCGAAGCTCTCCGCTGGATCCAGAAGTACATCTCTGCATTCGGAGGAGACCCGGCCAAAGTCACCATGTAAGCACTTCTTGCCCTCAATATCACGTCAGGCACTGACAACGTCTCGCGAACGTATAGCTTCGGAGAAAGCGCAGGCGCGCTATCCGTCGCACAGCAGATGGTCGCCAATGGTGGGGACACCGAGGGCCTCTTCCGCGGCGCATGGATGGACTCCGGCTCGGTATTCGCGGGTGGCGACGTCGCCGAGCTGCAGCCGACGTTCGACTTCATTGTGTCTGAGGTCGGGTGTTCACCCGGAGAGGGCGCACTTGAGTGTCTTCGCGGGGTGCCTGCGGAGTCAATCAAGAACGCTATGGATAAGACGCCGAATATCTTCGTCTTCGAGGTGCGTAGCTTGACGGTTGTGTTTTGAGGTTGTAGGGCGTGGGGGCTAATGCGCGTGTAGTCTCTGAACACCCCTTACTTCCCCCACGTCGACGGCGTGTTCCTCAAAGACAACTCGGAAAGACTCGTCGCTAAGGGTAGGGTCGCTAACGTACCTTTCGTCGCTGGTGAGAAACTTGTCCCTGGACACCACGGGACTCGACTGACACCCCGCGCAAAGGCACCAACGAGGACGAAGGGACGCTGTTCTCGCTCTCCTCTCTCAACATCACGTATGTTCTCTCGTGGGCGATTGTGTTTCTGTGAATTAATTTCTCGTTCTGTAGCACCGAGGAAGAGGTCGCAGGTTACATCAAGAGCAACTACTTCCCCCGCGCCTCCAACGCGACCATCGCTCGCATCCTGGAGCTGTACCCCTCCAACCCCGCGGCCGGCTCGCCCTTCGGCACGGGCGACGAGTTCGCATTCACGCCGCAGTTCAAGCGGATCTCCGCGTTCCAGGGCGACCTCATCTTCGAGTCAACGCGCCGGTTCCTTCTCGAACAGCGTTCCGACAAGCAGGTCGCGCGGTCGTTCTGTAAGCGATCCTCTATCCCTGTGCTTCTATGATGGTGTCCTGACGCTCCCGCGATAGTGAGTAAGCGGAGCAAGATCCCCGGCCTCGGCGCGGTGAGCTAGAGATTTTCGCTTACAGCGCCAGCCACTCTACTGACGCGCGCGTTGTATCCCCAGGCGCACTCTACGGAGCTCGGCAACCTCTTCGGTCCTGGGGACATGACCGACTACTTCGTCCGCTTCGTACACACTCTCGACCCGAACGGCCTCTCGGGGAAGCTGCACTGGCCAGAGTATACCCTAGAGTCGCCGAGGTCGCTCGCGTTCGTCGATGGGAACAGGTCGTTGGAGGTCGTCCCGGACACGTTCCGCAAGGAAGGGATTGAGTTCTTAACGCGACTCAGTCTCGCGCAGCCATTCTAGCTTAAGCAAGATACCAATGTGACCTTCCAACTTATGGATCTATTACCACATGCCGTATCGTACGTGGGGCTGGGTGTTGGACATGCGATGCTCAGCACACAGAACTTTCCAAAGAATGGACCCTGCCGGGATCGAACGTTCGAACCCTTACAGACGCGTCTTGGACGCGTCTGGGGGAAGTAGCCGCCGGCGGTTACTGGTTACTTGCGAGCTCTTGTTCAACGGGTCCCGCTTGGGCGCGCCCTGCCTTGAACTTGTCTACGTACTGTACGTCCCAGACGTTAGGCGATGTGATGTAACCCTAGATTAGGGCGTGGGAAGCGGGAGGTTAGGCGATGGGTGGCCGGGGACAGGGGGACAAGCGCCCAAGTAGGCGATGCGATTGGCCGGAGCAGGTTTTGGCGCCCATGACTCAGCAGAATTCCCATATTGGGTGGAGGGAGGTTAGGCGATGGAGGCCCCGGGACAGGGGGACAAGCGCCCATATAGGCGAGGCGATGGGGGCCTGGGGACAGGGGACATCGCCTAACGTCTGGGACGTACAGTATACGATACTGCCACCAAGTAGCCCATGAGTTACGCCTGTTCGTCTCAACGAAGAATTACGAAGCCGGTAGGAAGCGTTAACCTCAGGAATACTCAGCCAATGTGCTGTGCAACGTCGGCATCGCTCGGAACGTTCAGTCGGCAGTACCAGTCTCCGACCTCAGGCCTCAGGCTCTGCATCGCGAGGCTGATCACCGCTGAAGGGCTCGAGTGGTTTAGATGAACCCACGGTACGTTCTGCTTACAAACAGTGTTCATCCATCTTTCACAGGTTTATCGCGGACGGCAGAGACGTCGAAGAGAGTGCACGGGATCGTTTTTTTGTGGATTATCAGACGCCCCGTCGTGGGTGTCTGGCCTTCTCGACACACATGTACTCGCGCTCGTGCTCTGGACACACCACAAATAAATGCGAGAAGGTAACCTTCCTAGAAGAAGCGGAGGCCATCTGACCTATTCCTATTCCCCGAAGGGCCAGCGCAGCAATGTCGTGAGAGGCGTACCTGACAACTCGGGTCCCCGCTCTTGCTCCAACACTCGATGTGCAGTCGGCCGCGCGAACTGCCTCCACACTATCAAACCGAAATGCATGCGGCACTCGGGGATAGTAGATGAGCAAGAGGACGGCATAGCTGCCTTGCGCCCTGCTTTCAACCCCCATAGGTCACCATGATCGTCTGGCTCAGCGCGATCCTCATCCTAGCATGCATCATAATCTCGCGTCGCAGGAAACCTGGCCTACCCTACCCGCCGGGCCCTCCCGGCCTGCCCTTGATTGGCAATGCTCTGGATTTCCCAAAGTCCAATTATGCGCGTGCGTTACACGAGATCGCCGCTCGTTACGGTGCGCGTCCTCAGTTCCGCTTTGTATCAGGCAAGGCTAACGCAACTGAGTCCCGCAGGCAGCGTGACGCGCTTTAGCGTACTGGGTCGCACCCTCATCGTGATAGACTCTTACGAGGCTGCATGTGGACTACTGGACAAAAAGGCGAAGAACTATTCGGACCGTCCTCAGTCAGTCGTGGCCAGACTGTACGTAACGAATGGAGATCTACGCTGACGTTGTCTAATGAAATCCGACAAACTGCTTCAGAACGTCGCTGCCGGACTTCAACTTGCCCCTGATACCATACGGACCGAAGTGGCGCCGTCATCGACGCATCTACCATCAAACATTGCAGCTCAGTGTGGTCAACAAATGCTATCATTCTAACCTACGACAAGTCACGCAGGGTTTCCTCCAGAATCTACTAGATAAGCCCGAGGATTTTTGGCGTCACATCAGCCAGTGAGTGCAGATCTCCCTAACGCTCGTTCACTCTTCCTAACGGTATGAAATGTAAGCGTCTTTGTGGCCTCAGTACTCAGCGTGGGATATGGCATCAAGATCCCCAATGACGACGATTACTATGGGAATCTATTGCACCATATCCTGAGGATCATGGAGGGCCTTGTGATCCCTGGAAAGTATCTAGTGGAACTGTTACCGGCCCTGGAGCGCCTACCAAGGTGGTTCCCTGGTGCTCGCTTCAAGAAGGATGCGGATGTCGTGCGCGAGGGAGTGACGTATGCTCGTCGCTTACTCTACGAAGAGGGCAAAAGAACTCTGGTAGGTGTTCCGAAGGCCTGCCAACGTTCTCTCTACTGCTGAATGATGCCCCGTCACAGCGCTCTGGAACTACTGGAGATAGTATGCTCGCTATAATGCACCAACGCGTGGCAGCGCTCGACGGTGAGGCTGCAGAAGACGAAGAAGAAGAGTGCACGGGTGCACTAATAGGAACGTACATGGGTCAGTCGAGTCTATCATACACCGTCGGCTCTGCACGACATTCTGACGAGCTTCGCTATACAGCGGGCTCCGACACAGTCAGTGTGAAATTTCCTCTGCATCGACTCCTCGTGAGCGCCTTCGTCCCCTCACTAATCAAATTCGCACCCAGACAATAGCCTCTCTCCAAGCCCTGTTCCTCGCCATGGCAATGTACCCCGAGGTGCAGAGGAAGGCACAAGCAGAGCTTGACAGAGTCGTTGGGCATGCACGCCTTCCCGACTTCGACGACCGCGACAATCTCCCATACATCAATGCAGTCCTGAAAGAGCTCACACGATGGAACGTTGTCGCGCCCACTGCGCTCCCCCATACCGCCCTTGAAGATGACGAATACGACGGATACCACATCCCGCGGGGCGCATTCATCATACCGAATCTCTGGTGAGGCCTGCACCTGGCTGTATGCGGTCGCGTATACTAAAGATATGCTAACCAAGTCCTCTAGGGCCATCTCTCGCGACACCGACGTGTACCCCGATCCCGAAACTTTCATTCCCGATCGCTTCCTCAAGGACGGCCAACTCTATCCCGGCGCGCGAGACCCTTACTCATTCATCTTCGGATTCGGGAGACGGTGCGTCACCCGCAACATGTCCTATGATGCGAATTCTTACAAGAAAACAGCAATTGTCCCGGGCGCCATCTAGCAGATGCCTCGTTGTTTCTGACGTGTGCGTCTATATTACACACATTCAACATCTCGCCGCCATTGGACGACAACGGGCATCCTATGAAGCTCGAAGCACGTATCGACACCGACGGCGTCATAGCGTATGCTGTTTCGTGCTTCACTCTCAACCATTAGCAACGTCTGACGAGTTTATGCAGGCATCCGAAGCAGTTCGATTGCATCGTCGAGCCTCGGTGGGCAGGTGTTGCCGATCTCATTAGAGCGTAGATCAGCCTCTATGCAGGCCGACGGCTTATGCACATATATATTGACCCAACCTGAATCCACCTTATCCCAGCTCCCTCCGCATACTGCTCTCGTCACCTTCACAGCACCTCTCGAACTCCCGCCGCCGTCGACACATTCCCGACCACGATCTCGTCTCCGTTCTTGAGCGCCTTCCACGCGCCCTCGAGCGCCTACACCGCCACGCTCACCGATGGACCCCCGCAATCGAGAGCGATACTAGTAGCAGCGTAAGCGGCTGCGCAGCGAAGAACGTCGTCGAGCTCCCCGCGGCGCCGTTGCCGAAAACCGTCAGGATGCTCCGGCCGATCACCACAGGCTCGAGCTTCCGCGGGCCGCCGGGGCGCAGGAGAGAGGACGTCGCAGACTTGTCTGTGCAGAGCGAGTTGTCGCGCCCGCGCGGGTGGGCGCGGAAGACCGCTGGCGTTGCCCGAGACACGCCGGGCAACCGTTCTTGATATGTCACGCCGGGGGTGCAGGCGCTATACTGTGGATCCATGGTACGCTCTGTTTGCTCCTTATATTTCAGAAAATGTCAAACAATACTCATCCGTCCTTGGTAGGTGTACCACCTCCGAGACGCCGAGGAGAGCACACAAACCCTCAATATTACTGCTGGTGGGTTACCTGATGCCCCGGCTTACGAATATGGCGGTCTCGGCATATCGACGTTTCGGTCGTGCTAGTGCCTCCGATTATCCATAACCGCATGTGAGAAGGTAGCACCCCGGATCCTTTAGCCCATGTTCACCGCCCGATCGAAAGGCCATCGCAGTAATGCCGTGATCGGAGGCGCATCTGACAGCTCCTCTCTCCGTTCTTCCTCCACGATCTGACGCACTGCTGTCCCCCATGTCATCGGACCAAATATCACCGACGCTCGAGTACAGTATATGAGCAAGAAGATGTCGTCGTCTTGCACGCCGCACCCCCTTCCGCCCCCGACAGCACCGTATGATCGTGTGGTTGAGCGTCATCCTCATCCTAGCGGGATTCGTGATCCTGCGCCGCAGGAAACCTCATCTGCCCTTTCCGCCTGGTCCACCCGGTCTTCCCTTGGTCGGTAATGTTCTGAATTTCCCTATGTCCGACTTTGGGCGTGCGTTCCACGCCCTCGCGACTCGCTATGGTCCGTCCTCTTAGTTTTTGCTTTACGCGTCCACGTCAGGCTGATTCAACGTCCTGCAGGCGGGCTGATTTCCTTACGCGTACTCGGTCGAGTCATCATCGTGATAGATTCTTACGATGCGGCTTGCGAAATGCTTGACAAGAGATCGAAGAACTACGCTGGCCGACCCGACTCCGCCATGGCGAACCTGTAAGTCATGCATCCTCACATGTAAACCGACGCTGAAGGTGTTTCATGCACAACCCTATCGTTGCAAGATCATCGCTTTCCGACTTCAGTGTATCGTTTATACCGTACGGGGCGAAATGGCGTCACCACCGACGCATCTTTCATCAGACTCTGCAGCTCAGCGCAGTCAACACGCACTATCGTCCTCGCGTGCGGCAGGTCACGCAGGACCTGCTGTTGAATCTACTGGATAACCCAGGGGCCTTTTGGCGTCATCTAAACCAGTGAGTGCTAGTCGCCACTCGTTAGCGCGCTCTGTTGACGGCGTCCGATGGAAGCGTGTTCGTAGCGTCGATACTCAGTGTCGGATATGGCATCAAGATACCCCGTGACGACGACGACTACGGGAATATGCTGAACCATACACTGAGGATCATAGAGGCCCTGTTGCTACCAGGAAGATACCTGGTGGAGCTGTTTCCGGCGCTGCAGTACCTACCAAGCTGGTTTCCTGGCACTCGCTTCAGGAAGGATGCAAGCATTGTGCAGAAGAGGGCGGCGGACGCGGGTCGCATGCTCTACGAGGAGGGCCAGAGCGCTCTGGTAGGTGTCGGCAGAAGGGCCCGCTGACGCCGTGCACTCAATCAACAGCTCATGCTTTATTTCAGGGCTCTGAGAATACCGGAGACAGCATGCTCGCTATGATGCTCCAACGTGTAGCGGCTCTCGAGGGTGCTGCTGCTAACGACGAAGAAGAGCAATCTATGGGTGCCCTGATAAGTGCGTTTATAGGTAAGTCGGTGGGTTCTGTACTCCGCTGGCTCGTGCGAGACATTGACGCAACCTACCGCACAGCGGGTTCGGATACTGTGAGTGTTCAATCTGCTCTGTCATCACACCGTATCTACGCTTTCTCGCGATAGTGCTAACGATGCTTTCAGACCGTGACCGCCCTACAAGTCTTCTTCCTCATCATGGCAATATACCCTGATGTCCAGAGGAAGGCGCAAGAGGAGCTCGACAAAGTCATCGGACGGACACGCCTTCCTGACTTCGACGATCGCGAGAACCTCCCGTACGTTAACGCGCTCATAACGGAGCTTGCCCGCTGGAATGCCGTCGTTCCGATGGGGCTCCCTCATACGACCTTGGAAGACGATGAGTACAATGGCTATTTCATCCCGAAGGGGTCGATTATCATGGCGAACATGTGGTGAGGCTGCCGCTGGATTGTATGCTACTCCAAGCATTGGGATTCTGCTTACCAGGTATTGCAGGGCCTTCTCGCGCGACCCTGAGGTGTATCCCGACCCAGAGACGTTCAACCCGGATCGTTTCCTCAAGGACGGGAAGGTCTACCCTGGCGCCCGGGACCCGAACTCGTACATTTTCGGGTTTGGAAGGCGGTGCGTCATGTTCAACACGACGGCTAGGGTGTCTACGGTGCGGGTGGCTGACACGCGACCAGGATCTGTCCCGGCCGCCACCTTGCAGACGCTTCGCTGTTCCTGGCATGTGCGTCCCTATTACACGTATTCAGGATTGCACCGCCGCTGGGCGAGGATGGGCTTCCGACGAAGCTCGAGGCGCGGATCAACACCGACGGCGTCATAGCGTATGCTGTCTCGTCCTGACGTCTCAGCTATCACCGATGTCTGACGCCTTTATTCAGGCATCCGAAGCAGTTCGACTGTATCATCGAGCCTCGGTGGGGAGGTGCTGCAGAGCTCATCCGAGCATAGGCAACCACGCGCTCTGTATGCTAGCGATTTATCGAATGATCTCTTGGGTTGGGCGAATTCATATACACCGCCCTCTGCCGTAGCAGCCAAGCGTGCACTCAACCCTACTCGACCTCCACTCATTGCCCGCTCGGCCGTTGATCTTCGCGAACGTCGACGTCGTAGACATCACGATGAGGTTCTCCAGTCCCGCTCTCCGAGGAGCCCATGGCTCTCAAGAACGCTTTCACGCTCGCGGTGCCTCTCCCTACTGGCCGTTTCGTACGACTCCGCCTCGGCAGTACCCCGTCGCAATCGCCATTGTGAGAGATGCCCTACCCTGAGAGACACCATACGCACGCTCCCAGTCTTCATCTCACACGTACGCCGAATATTGCGAGGCATCGCGACGTGAAGCATTCAGGAAAACCGTGGCTAATTCTAATCAAACTTAGCCATCGTCGGTGCATTGGATCCGAGGCGTGCATACGTTAAGACATTATCACGCAAGTCACGTAGACATACAACAAAGTTCCCTATTCGAGCTCAAGTCCAAACCCCCCTTCACAGCTCGTCGCGCCGGGCCGCCGCGGACGTCGACACATTACCGAGCACGATCCCCTCCCCGTTCTCCAGCGCCTTCCACGCGCTCTCGAGCGCATACACCGCCACGCTGACCGACGCGTTCGCGGGGAGCTGCGCAGTCGAGAGCGTCAGCAGCGTCAGAGGCTGCGTCGCGAAGAACGTGGTGGTCGCGCTCGCGGCGCCGCCGTCAACGAAAACCTCAAGAATGCTCCGGTCAATGACACCCGAGAGCGTCCAGGTGCCGTCCGCGCGGAGGACAGAGGAGGTGGAGAACTTGTCGGTGAAGAAGGGGTCGTCGAACCCGCGCGTACGGCCACGGTCCACGAAGAACGGGTTGTCGCCGCCGAAGTAGTACCCACCGCGCACGCTCTCGCCGGACACGGGGCTGATGAAGGTGAAGTTGAGCGTCGCCGCGCTGCTCGCGCCCGACACCCCGGTGACGTTCGCCTGGAAGTAGAGCGCGTTGCTCTGGACCGCGCTGTAGTCGACCGCGAGCGTGGTGTTCACGAGCGAGTCGCTGGACGCGAGCTGCTTGCCGAGCACGGGCTTGAGGTCGTACGGGAGCGAGATGAGGTCCCAGCCGATGCGCGTCACGTTCGCGAGGAAGTTGCGGCGCGGGAGCGACATCGCGCTGCGCCAGCCCTCCTGGCCGGTCGGGACGACCTGCGTGTACTGCCAGTTCGACGCCCATGCGATCGACACCGCGTCCTGGCCCTCCGGAGTGCCATAGAAGAACTGGCCCGCGTAGTTGTCCTTCCCGAAGTCCGCGATGCGAGCGGCACCGTCGACCGCGGTGAAGTGCGTGCCGTTGAACGAGCCGAGGAAGTACTCGGTGATCGAGCCGCCGAGGGGCGCGCCGGGGTTGATGCTGATCGTGAGGACGTACTTGCCCTCGTCGCTGCCCTCGACGGGCATCTTCACGAGGTTCGGGCACTCGTACTGGAGACCGAGGAGGCCATGGTGGGTGAAGTTGGACGCGTGCTGCCAGGTCTTGAGATCGGGGGAGGTGTAGATGCCGATCGCGAACTCCTGCGAGTACGAGATGACCATCACCCAGTGGTCCTCGTACCAGATCACCTTCGGGTCGCGGAACTGCGTCGAGGTGCTGTTGATGACCGGGTTCTGCGCGTAGGGGGTGAAGGTGTAGCCTCCGTCATGCGAGTACGAGATCGCCTGGATCTGCGCCGTGGGCGTGTTCAGGGTGTAGATCGCGACGACGCCGTTGTTCTGGTCGGGGAAGAAGCCCGAGGTGTTGTTGACGTCGACGACCGCGGACCCGCTGAAGACCTGCGAGTCGTTGGTGGGAGGGAAGATGGCGATCGGCTGGTTGGTCCAGTGGTAGAGATCCTGGCTCGTGGCGTGACCCCAGTGCTGGTTTCCGGCAACGTCGGCCGTGGGGTTGTCTGCAATCGTCGTCAGATGGCTAGATCGCATCCGTGAAGTAAGGGAATGGAGCATACACTGGTAGTACAAGTGGTAGGTCCCGTTGGCATCCACGAACATGCCGTTCGGGTCGTTCATGAAGTGCTGAGAGGGGTCGTCAGTCCCGTGTATTCGTAGCACCACGCATGAACTTACCTGAGGGGGCGAGAAGTGGACCTGCGGCCTGTGCGCGCCATTGTAGTCTCCGGGGATGGGGGTGCCAGTCGGGACAGCAGGTACAGTGGTGGTGGTGTCCTGCGCGACGGCGAGGCTGACGAGGGTGGCTGCAAGACCTACTGCTGCTGGGAACTTCATTGCGGTGGTAGATGAGCAAATGGGAGAACGAAGTCCACGACGACCAGAGCGTTGCCCGAAGCCTTATATACTGCGACCAAGCAGCCAAGGGCGTCCGACGTCAAGGACGCCGCCCACGGGCGGGACTCAGGAGAGCGGGGGGGGGGGCCGAGCGGCAAAACAGTATAAACATTTCCCCGCGGGGCCGGGGGCGGGGATCGGCGGGGTAAATGTGGGCGGCAGCAGCGTTCCTCGCTGTTCCTCGCTGGCGGATCGACGCTGAGCGACGCACGCACGGCGCCCGACGCTCTCATTGGCGGTCCCGGTCCGAGCCCCTGCGGCAGTCGCGTGGGCCCAGGGGGTCTCCGTCAGGATTGAACTGTTTGCCCACGCCTCTCGATGGTCTCGCCCGTCCGCCGTCGCTCGATGAGCAGGCCAGGCGACCACAGCGTTCGCATGGTTGGTCGGCCTCTGCGCCGGCACGCGCTGATTAAAATGACGTGCATATATGCGTGAGGTTGGCCGACGCCGAGCCGATGAGTCGCAGTGGGAGGTGCCCATCGCTTCCTCATCAAATGGCCGCAGCAGTCGAGAACTGAAGACTGGGTCGTCTGCATTGAACAAGTCATTGGACCGTTGTGCGTTTTACTGCGCTGGCGTAGGTGAGGAGGTGTGGTCTCGTCGTCGACAACGGCCCGCACACACCTGCACGTCCCTGTGTGCCTTTCAACTCCTTCTCGGCGCCATTTCTCTTGCGTCTCGCCGGTTCGAACCGTCGCCTACATAGGAGTCCCGTCATTGCGCAGCTACGCAGGACGTTCGATGCGGTGTAGAGGCAGAGTGCTCGTGGTGGGAAGAGACAAGCGCAGCAGCGCGCGGCTTGCAGCCCCCGCCACCGCTTTCATTCTTGAACGTCTCCGAGATGCTAGTCGCTGCCACCACCCCCTCACTTCTCTTTCCATCCGTCTTGAGCATCACAGGCCTCCATAGGAGAACGCGATGAGCTTGGATCAGAATCTTTTCACGCTGAATGTCTCGACTCGCGCGGACGATAACACCACCCTCGATCTCATCGACCCGAAGGGCGTTGTGCACTACACGAAGAGACGGTTACCTGGGACAGATTATACGATTGAGATGTTAGGTGCGTAGAGTTGCTTGCAACGATGTTGGATACGGAAGGTGTTGAAAGTGGGCGGAAACTGCAGACCCGCTCTCGGAGAGCGTTCTCGCGACGGTGACCGCCCCGAGCCCCACGAGCAAACACAAGACTCTGCAGTTATACAACCCAGATCTTGTCGTCGAGCTCAAATACACCGGGACGATTCACTTCAAATGGGGGTTCAAGTGGGAAGAGTGAGTACGGATGTCGTGGTCGCTCAGGGTACACTGCTGAAGGCACTACGTACTCTAGCCATGAATTCGAGTGGCGGCGAGAAGAATGCTATATGCTCCGCAAGCCCGACCCCGCCGTACTCGTCGCTATCACGAAGGAACCCCCAGGACGACTGCAAACGCGTTCTATCCAAGTGCTGGACTATAATCTCAATCGGTACGTGACTATATGCGAATCGAAGTGTACCCAGGGTGTGCTTGACCTGGTCGGACCATAGTCCGAACAGGCTTGACCCCATCCGGACCCAAAACGGCCTGATATTGGGGCGAGGTCAGCGCAAGAAAGGGTGGAAATATGGGCGACCATGATCAAGGAGCCAAGCTCTGGCTCGCGTACCTCTGAAGTATACTCATGCTCACGAAATCTGCCAGGTTCGATATCGACGACCGTAAAGGACTCGAAATCGTCATTCTAACCGCGCTACTCACATTCCAAGACCTAAACGAAACGTACCATACCCCCTCTCCACCCGCCACCACTCCCTCCGAGAACACCCACTCCTTGGCTGCTGCGCCACCACCCGGCCTAGCAGGTCGTCTCGGTCTGAGTCGACAACCTTCTCAAATCCTTCCTCCTACACCACCCGCCGTCCCGCCAAAGCCGGAGCCGCGCACTGGGGCCGATCGTGTTGCGGAGCTGCACGCAGTACGGACTGCGCAGGGCGAGGGGGATGCGAACGAGATTGAGGTCGGGGAGGAGTGCTCGGTGGACGACTACGCGGGGTATGCGGAGCGCTTGTTGAACGTGAGTGCGCAAATGTCCGTCGCGCCATGCCAAGCTGACCTTTGAGCGGGGGCTTGGCAGGATGAGGCGATGTTGTTTGTGACCGTGCGCTCCGCAACAGCCGCACAGGTCCCGAAGGTGCTGCGCGTAGTCGAGGAGACGAAGCGCCTGCGGCATAAGTCCGGTTGGTGTCTTCTACGTTTACCACCCGGTGGCTGCTGACGATGGACGACCCCAGGCATTGCGGAGGACGAGGAGCTATACCAGTATGTCATCTACGATACCCACCAGGGTTCGCCGAAGCGCAAAGGCCCTAAACGCATCAACCTGAACGATCCCGACCCGAAGGGCAAGGGCCGAGACCCGGACAAGTACGCGCCTCCTACGAGCTTGACAGTCCACCTGAGCAAGATCGACATGCCGGAGCTGCAGCCCAAAGCCGACCTGGGGAGCATGCGTCGATCGTCCGGGTCAGCGGTGGCCAGTGCACCGGCAGCAACGCCGCAGTTGTCCGAGAAGGAGCGCAAGAAAGCGGAGAAGGAGAGCAGGAAGGCCGCGCAGGCGAGCAAGAAGCCGGGGAAGAAGGAAAAGAGCGAGTCCTCCAACGCGTCCACCTGCCCTCTGTGCTGACATCTGGCCTCTTCCTAGATCCACAGCCAGCCGCTGCCCCGCCCGCCCCGAATAAGCTCACCAGGCCATCCGCTAGCTATAGCGGGCCTCCGCTTCCTGAACGGCCACCCCATCCTTCGTCATTCTTTGGTCAGCATGTGCCCGCGCATCAGACGCACCCGTACCAGCCGTCGCCGTCGCCTTCTCAGCTGAACAACCCCATGATATACACCGCCCCCCCTCCGCCTCCGCCAGGCATGGGTATGCCGCGGTACCCGTCCGCGCCCGCGCCGGGTCCTATGGCTTTCCCATCACCGGACGTAGGGTCGAGGCAATCCTTCTACGGCTCAGCGGTGGGGACGGGTTACGGCGCCATGCCTCCACCAGGTGTGGGCTTGAGGCCTGGGAACGGCTCTGCGCCAGGCTCGTCGCGGCCAAGCTCGTATCATCCGTCCTCGTCGGGAGAGGGACCGGTGACATCTCTGCTGAAGATGTGGTCGAAGCACTAGCCTCGGCGTCTAATGATGACAGATGGGTGGACGGAGGTGGGTGCAGCATGCGTTCCAGCAGAGCGCGGAGGACTGACTGCTTGCAGGTTGCTAGCTATCAGGTTGGGCTACGCTGCGCAATGTACAGTACATATATGTATCGGAGGATCGTGCAGACCTAGACCAGGGCATGACGCGGGCACTCAACTACTCTGAGAGGACGAGTCTTGGGTGATGCCAAGTCGCGGGCGACCCCACCGACCCGTCCCAGTCTGCACCTTGAACTTTGTTGAAGCGATAACGCCCCAGCCCAGCGGGTCCAGGACGGCTTTCATGAGCGCATCACGAGCACGGTGTGTCATGATCCATAAAAAGTCACGTTGATAGCTTACTATGGGCTGAACGATGTACCCCCGGTAGTACGCCATCATGGCTGTACGCTTTCATGCCGCCGAAAGCCTGCCTCCACAGCCTTTGACACATTCCGGTCTACAACATTGGCCTGGCAACTGCGTGCCCACTCCAATCAGCGCGCGATACGCATGCCTGCATTGTACTCCGCGAGCCCGCATTCCGAATTCACCTCTGACCCGCGCCCGGCGGTGGACGGTTCTCCATCAACTGGAGCACCCCTCGACGTGTCCGGTTGACAGCCGACTCTGTTGGGTTGTTTGATTCTGTCCGAGAGGGTGCGTTCCATCTCAATTGGTTGCCGCTAGGTCCGGAGCTGATTGAAGGCGTCAGCCTACATGGCCGCCGTCGGACATAATCTATCAAGGTTCAGTCCCGCCTTCGAGTAGGTAGACGTCCGAGCTTAAGCCTTGAAGTTGCCGCGACAGCTCGCGGTGCTTCTTGCTAACTCAAGAGGCTAGTCCATCGTCAAAGACTTGTCGCCAATGTAGGGTGTCCTCCCCAAGCATAGCGTAACTACAGCCCAGAATACGCAGCAGAGGGCGTAACTCGATCGAGGCAAACTGCGGCTAAGCATTGGATGATTGGGCAAGCATCTCGCAACATGCCTACAATCAAAGCTGATCAGGATCTGCCGCAGAGCCCCGTCTGGAAGATGTGCCTGCATCTGCCGCCCGCGCATCTGCCGCCCACCCATTCGCGCACAACGCACGCATGGGCACTCTTTGGCCGTTGTTTGCACAGCGGCGCCAGTATGATTTTTTTGCGCGCAACACCAATCGCTGGTGCGGCTTTGGGGAATGTCTCGGCGCATCGCCCATTGTTCCATCAATCGGCATCTATTCCTGCCGCGGCATTTTTGTGGCGGCGGTGGAGGACAAGGGGCTCCCCTATAAAGACCCAGCGCCGCGCCCTTTCGTTCCTCGTCCGGTTCCTCCCACCGCACGTCCCTCCTTTCCTTCTAACGATCAGGGATCGTTCAGAGTTCATCGACTTCTTTGCCAAGTGACCCAGTGTCCACCTCCGACCAGCCCCTCCTTTGAAGCGTAGATCGCCTGCTACTCTTACGACCCAGATATGAAGTTCTCCACCGCCTTCGTCGCTCTCTCCCTCTCCGCCGCCGTCTCGGCCGGCCCTGCGTTTGTCCGCCGCGCGGCATTCACGGAGCAGAATGGCAAGGACGCCATCGCGCTCAAGTGAGTCGATTTGTTTCGTGAATGTTCGGCGGGTGGCTAATTGGCGCCCATGTTCAACAGCAACAAGTTCAAGGCGCTGAACGCGAACAGCGCCTGCCAGGCCGGCGAGAACGCGTGTGTTGACAACAAGTTCGCCCAGTGCGTCGGCGGCAAGTTCGTCCTCCAGCCGTGCGCTAGTACCCTGATGTGAGCATCAATCTTGGGGATCCGTTGTGATCGAATGTCTCACCTCTATCCGCAGCTGTGCTGCCCTGCCCCTTGTCAACTCCCCGGGCACGAGCATCACTTGCACGACCGAGGCCGACCGTGACGCGCGCATTGCCGCGACTGGCGCGACTGCTGCGGGCTCCGCGGCTGGCGGCAAGGCCGCCCCCGCTGCCAGCGCGACCGCCGCCCAGAACAACGCCGCGGCCGGTAACGCTGCCGCCACCACCACGGCTGCGGCTGCTGCTGCCACGTCCGCCGCCGCCGGTGACAACAGCGACCCTCAGAAGTCGCTCACCCTCGTCCAGTCCGTGATCGCGACCGGGTTCGAGAACGACGGCCAGGACCAGCCCACGGCCGGCCAGGTCAAGTCGCTCACGTCGTCGAACAACTTCATCAACTTCTGCGCGACGGTGCCGGACAAGCCGATCACCAACGGCAAGCAGATCCAGACGGGCTCCTGCAACCCCGCGCCGATGGGTGTCATCGCGTCGACGGCGAACATGCCGTCGGGCAAGTTCGTGAACCCGAAGAACGGCGCGACGCTCCCCGCGAACAAGGACTTCACGATCCAGTTCGCCGTCAAGCACCTCGAGACCGGCCACTTCACGAACGCGCAGCAGAACTACTTCGCCGCGCCGCAGGTCGTGAACGCCGCGGGCGACGTCCAGGGCCACTCGCACTTCGTCATCGAGCAGCTCACCTCGCTCGACCAGACCACGCCCACCGACCCCTCCAAGTTCGCCTTCTTCAAGGGCGCGAACGACCCCGCTAAGGATGGCATCATGTCCGTCGCCGTTGCGGGCGGTCTCCCTGCTGGTGTTTACCGCATTGCGTCCATCAACGCCGCTGCCAACCACCAGCCTATCCTTGTCGCCATCGCCCAGCACGGCTCTCTCGACGACATGGCTTAGTAAGTCCCCCACTTCCATCAGCATGCTATGATGGTACTGACCGTCCTCCCCCAGCTTCACCGTCGCCTAAGCGGATCACACGACCTCTCATATCTGTCGTATTTATTGGGGTTGTAATTGGTTGTGATTGGATACCCTAGACTGGTGCTATCTGTCCCGTATTCTGTATCCGTAGACACTGGTATTGTCACAAGAACGTCGATGTTCTCTCCGCCATTGCAAGCGTGCTGTGTGATTTCGTGAATCTCTTGGTCTCCGCTTTGAAGAGCCTTGTTTTATGCGTCGAGCCGTTGAGACCGCGTGCGACATGCTGGGCAAGTCTAGGTAAGTCAGTAGTGATCTTCCGGAAGTGTTCCTGGAGAGGAACACGCCGTCTCGAGTACGCCGGGGAGTTATAGATTGAATAGAACGGCGGCGACGTTTGGTATATTCCCAAGCCAAATAGATATACAATGAGGTAGCGGTCGTCGTATCGCTACGACTCGTATCCAATAGGAGAAGTTCGTAATCACAACGGTGGCAGAGGTCGACGGCACTGCGGGCAGATATTCTAGAGCGACACCGTCAGAAAGTGAAGCAGGCGGAAAAGATGGATCATGCACACCTTGATCGCGAGCCACTGCACACGACGAAAGGCACGGTCAGTAAAAAAAGCGGATGTAGGCAGCACAAGGCTTACCCTTTCTAGACACGCGGTGTGCTATAGTTCATCAACATCAGTTACCTCTCCACCTCGACGTGAACCTGTAAGGAGAGCGGCTTACGAAGAGATGGTGGCACGGCGCAAGGCTGTAGGTCTTCCTCGCCGCGTTGACCTTGCCCAGAATGCCGCCCGTGCGACCAAGCACAGGGCGCTCCTTCCCGTCGTTCGACTTCGACCGACGCAGCGACGGGTCGACGAGGATTGCGTCCATACAGATCGCGCAGTCGCCGAGCGTCTGCTCTGGCGCCTCGGGGTCCGGTAGTGGCATAGGCGGATGGTAGTCGTACGTCTGCACGCGGGACATCTGCACAGGGCGCAAGAACGGTCAGGCGCTACACGACAAGCGACCACGCATCGAGGGCGGGTGATGGGTAGGGAACGCACCCGCTTCGGGAGGAAGAACGCAGGACCGGCGCGTTCCTGCAAGAAGATGACCGACACCTGCACAAACATCAGCAACGCCACGGCGTAGATCCATCCTGCGCCCGCCGCCGAAGAGATATTATTAGAACTGTTGACACGATCTGCCAACGCTAACTGTGGACGCACTGCGCGGCTCGACGTCGAGGATGTTCTTCGGGCAGCCGAGGAAGTCTGCGCAGTGATGGTCAGGATGCAGTCCGGCGACATCACGTCACTGGACGGAAACTTACAGCATGCGAAAAATAGCCGGCCGAGCGTCGTACCCACGAGGTACTCCGTCGACAGCCCGCTCGCGCGCGTGCGTCGCGCGGAGCGGTAGATCTGCATCAGCCACATGGACGAGTAGAGCGACCCGATGAAGAAGAGCGGCAGTGACAACGCGATGACGATGCGGAACACAACAATGAGCGAAAGTGAGAGCAGTGTCCCTGCGGGGGTGGAGGTCAGTACTCGTGCATGCACGTACACCGACGTTCCACACACATAGTCTGGCTGCCGGGTCGGTTCGAAGGTGATTCCAGAGGAATTGCAGGAATGATGGCCGAGCTGGTGGGACTGGCACCGCAGGAGCTGCCGGGGTCGGAGTTGTCTGAGCCGGCGCAACTGGACCATTTTCTCCAGTAGGGGTCGGCCGGTCTGTAGTCGCTTCCTGTGGCACCGGAGCGGGTGTTGGGGCTACCGCCGGGGCTGGGGCTGGTGTTGGAGGAGTCGTCTGTGCAGGAGCGTCTTCCGGAGCTTGGATTGAACCGATGAGAACTGCCATTTGCTGAGAATGATCATTAAGGGCATCATAAGCGTAGGGTGGGTCCAACTCACCGCCTCGTATACGAAAAGCAGGCATGCTAGGCCAGCCGGCGCGAGTACAGAAAGCGAAGGGCGTCCCTCCGCCAAGATACCGAGCGTGATATGCTAGCGCATATAGTTAGCCCCTACAACCCACGCTCTACAACGATGGAACGTACACCGATGAACGAGATGGCGTCGATGAGACTCTGGATCAAGAACGTATATCGAGATACGCGGGACAGGCCGATGGCGGAGCTGCTCTGTGCTGCTTGCTTTCGGAACAGCCCAAGGAGAAGCAAGTTGACCACAGTCGCAATGCCAGAGTCTAAATACATATGTTAGTAAGAGTCCCACGTACGTGCGAAGGGGTCTTACATGTCGTAATCTTCCTGTACAGTCTCTGTGACCTAGTTGAACCGTCAATAAGTCGTTAGTCTCCTGAGTCGCTTCAACGTACTGAACGCCGACTGTATGCTTGATCTCGTACAGTATACCGCAGCTTTGGCTGATGAGCACACCCTCCGCGACCATCTCGGGTGCCTTTACTGTCGTGATGCCCGTAGGCTCGTCTATCTCCTTCTCAAGCTCGTCCATCAACTCCTTCGGGACATGGGTCGGCTCGAGCTGGGCGAACAGCCGGAATGGGCACTTCGTCTTCGGGCTGTCATCGGCGTCCGAAGATTCCTGCTCGAAGGAACCGGCCTCTATACGTTCTTTGAGCTTTGATATGCGAGTTGTCAGCTCGAGTTCGACCGCGCGCGCGCTCGCGTTCCTGAACTCCTCTGGGACGAGAGCAGGTAGTTCACGCAGATCCATGCTGCGCCTATCACACAGGGCGTGTAAGCACCAGGCGCCCTGGAGAATTACAGATGTACTTGCCCCGTGGACTCAGCTACGGCGTAGACAGATCCGGTCGACACGATGTGAATACCCTCGAAGTCGAGCCTAAGCTCTTCTGAGCTGTCGGGGTCGGACAGATCGATCTTTCCCTGTATACACTCGGTGAATCAGCGAGTGGAGTCATACTTCACGTCAAGCTCACATGTATTATGGCAATGTTCTTGACCTCGGTGCCCTCGCGCTCGAACGGGATGAGCTTGTCCCCGACGCTCAGTGAGAGTTTGATCGATCCCGTCCAATTCCAAGGTCCCAGAAGGTCCGGGATCGCGGTAACGTTGGCCGAGAGCATGAACTGCTCCGAAAGATGGCGCCAAGGAGCCACAGCTTCAGACGCGTTGAGAGAAGTGAGGTTGTGCGACTGCAGGTCGCCGTGCCAGAAGCCAGTCAGGTTCGAGTAGTAAGACCCGTAGTTCGGCTCAATCTCAGACCCAAAGGTCAGAAATGCGTCTACCAATGGCATCATGTTCGGGTCCTCTACAGGCTGCATAGCCGAGAACCAATGTAAGCTCAAACGCCCAAAGGAGAACCTATCCGTACTAACGAGTGTAAAATTCGACTCCGTGCCGTTCAGCCAGGCACTGTAGTTCGAAAGCTGGTAGTTCAGCGATTGCAAGCCTTTGAGGTAGTGGTCCCGTGTCAAGGACACCTCATCCCCGCGGCCGCTTGTGAGCATGAACAGCACGAAGGTGATGAAGAGGAACGACGGAACAGAGCTCCGTTGTTGTCGTGGAGCATCGCCGGTCCCATTCTCCAGGTCTTGCGGCTCGTCGTTTGGCGTGCTCATGCTATCCCGCGGGGGAGGCAGTCGGCTCGCGACTCCTCAAGAACGTGGCGGTCGAGGTGGAAGAGGTGTAGTGGCAGTGCAATGTGGCTGCTGCAGCGTCGCAGCAAGGTCCAGCGTTAGCGGAGTCGGAGCCACGTGTCGCTGTCCCAACCTTCGCGGTACCTGCGACTAGAACGCGTCAGGAATAGCAGGTTTCTAACAAATCAGGGCGGTAGCAGGTATGTAGTCTCATTTCATAGGAGAGGACGGATATGACCCAGCATCGGCTATTCACTATTTACATATATAAAGGTAAGTTAGCCCCATGTCCACAAGGCCTGGTGGTCTAGTAGTATGATTCCTTCTTAGGGCGATTCGCAATCTGGAGGAGGTCCCGGGTTCAATTCCCGGCCAGGCCCTTTTGTCCTATCCCCCCTCCCTTTTATCACCGTCCCTCCGAGTGAACTGGAATATTCAGGCGTTCATACGACAGGCTGCCGCTCTCTCGACCGATCTTCCTCACTCGTTTTCCATTCTCGTACTCGCAAGACAGGATACACACTTTCCGGTCATACTAGATAGGCTGCTCGAGGCTCAGCTGTACCAAGAACTCGTTCGCCTCCTTGCGGAACGTGTCGGGGATAGTCTCCAAAGACCGCTTCCCGTTGGCGAAGACTAGGAGCTGCGGCGACTTGTTCGTATAGGCCGGCCAGTGAACCTCGTGACCGCCGCCGTTGGGGTCGAGGGTGTGCACGAAGCGGACCAGGAAGTCAGTCATGTCACCGCCGCCGAACACGTTCGCGAGTTCGGTCGTGTGCGTCTGATAAGTGGGGTGAGTACGATATAAGGGTATACGCGATAACGGCGAGCACGTACGGCACCCATCCCGGTGATCTTGTTACGCTCGCTCACTGGTGTTACAGACGCGCGTCAGCGAACCACAACCACGATGAGCCGAAGGAGAGCGACTCACGGAAAGACCTCACGACCTGCTTCCCCGCACGCTGCTGGAGGAGCAGACGGCGCGTCGCCTGAAAGAAGAAGTCGCCGTGGAAGGCCGAAAGACGCTTGTACTGAGGGGAGAACTCGAACTCGCGCCCAGTCCCGAACGGAGAGCCGAGCGCGGGGTTGGAGGGGTACAGGTCGAGGAGCCGCGTGATGTTCTCCTTCGGGGCGTTCGGGAAGTAATTGCTAGACAGGTACGCCGCAACCTCGTTTTGGGTGCTGTAAAGGGATAGCTGATGAGTTGTGTGCGTCTCTACCATAGCCGCAGTACTGACGTGAGGTTAAGTGAGACAAGGGAAAAGAGCGTCCCCTCGTCCTCGCAAGAACCTGTGGGTGCAAAGGGTATGTCAGCAGACCTCGACGCGGGCATGCGATGTACTGACCGATTACAAAGGGGATATCGGCGATCTTCCCTTCTAGTAAGAGACGCTGCGGGTTGTCCGTAATGAACAGCCCATCCGCATGTGGCATCCACGGAGTGTTGAGAGCCTACAAGGGTGTAAGTCTTACCTCCCAAGCTAGCCACGAAAAGACCGTACCTGGAAAGACAGGTAGGTCGCCGTCTTGTCCATCGCAGCTTGGATGGCACTCGCCGGGACCTCCCGGAGACACTCGAGGATATCGATCTCGTCCGCGCAGCCGGTCTCCGATGCGATGAAGTCGAAGTTGGGCTGGACCTTGGAGACGTTGCCGGCAGGCGAGATCGCACCCGACTCCAGCCACGCCGCACGGAACAGGCCCTCCGTGTTTCCGCCGTTAGTGAGCATCTGGAATGTCACGGACTGGCTGCCTGCGCTCTCGCCCCAGCTACAGCGAAGACGTGTGGGGGTCGTGAGTACCGTAGAGGGGCAGGGTGCGAGAGGAGTATTCACATGGTCACTTTCTTCGGATCGCCGCCGAACGCGCTGATGTGCCGCTGTATCCAACGCAAGGACTCTCGTTCTATGGGTCGTCGCGTGAGCAGCTAAATAATGAGTGGTATATGTGCGAACAGACTCACGGTCTTGAAGCCCCAGATTTCCTCGACCTGCGTTCGCTATCTCGCGGCCTCCCAGGAAACCAAAAGCTACGCCATGGTAAGCATATGCGGCGCTTTACAGCGCAAGGATGCGTACCGCTCAACCTGTTGCGCATTAGAGTGAGCGTGTTTACATCCAGGGTTGAAGAAATGGACGTACCGATAGTTCATCGAGACGTATATGACGGGGTGTCCGATCTCAATCGACCGGTTCACCACCACCTGTCCCGGCCGTCTATGGGTACGTCAGTGTGTTGCTTGAGGATGTATACTGCCTGAAGAGACGTACACAGCGTTTGAACCGATCTGATAGCCACCTGGGAACTCGTCAGCATGTTGCAGAGGAGGTGATCAAAGTACAGCTGACCCCCGAAGATCCACTACACGGAACATGAGTCAGAGCAAGCGGGCGCGGGTTGAGAAACTGGGGTACATACAACAGCGACAGGTAACTTATCTCCAGGCTTCGTGCCCTCCGGTACGATGACGTTGAGGTTCAAGCCTATGCGGGCGGTCAGCGACAGGTGCACGCATTCGTATCGAACGGCACTCACAGTCTTCGCTCTGAGGAACGGGAGGAGGTACCCCCATGGCTGCGACGAAAGGCGCGATCTCCGGCGGGAGCACGGTACGGTTCGGGAAGTTGGCAGCTGGGATGGTCTGCTGCAGGCACTGGTTTCCGAACGCCGTCGCGTCGATGACCCCGCTGTATCCGCGAACGGGTACCGGGAGCTGCAGGCGCTGCTTTCCGACGCTGCCGAGGCGATGGCGATTAGCACGATCTAGGAGAGGGCAGGGTCCATGTCGACTCACGGAGGTTCGGCGAACGGGATGCCTAGGAATTGAGCGACCCTGCCGTCGCTCGTCCCGACGACGGTCGCCCTGTCGAGCGTGACCGTGGCTAGCTTAGCCGCGGCGCCCGCCACGGCGGCGGCACAAAGAAGGAAATTGAGCAGCATCGCGTAGGAGGAGAGCGCGCTCGAGTCTCCGCTCGACTGTGTAGATCGAGCGTGCACAGCGTCCGCTTATATGTGAATGGTATACACAGACTGCGAGGGTGAACTTGAGTCCGGCTCCCCCACCAGGGCCTAGCTCTCGCGGCCGCCGAGGTCCAAGCAATTCTGCGAACGGTGATCAACGGTCTCATCACATAATACACGGGACGGGTGTTACATACCTGCTAACTCTTCGACGTATGCGGCGCGCGGTCACTTACGAAGGAGGTATACAGACCACCGTAGCCGCGAAGAGAAGGGCATACGTGAGGCTGATCAGCAGGGCAGCGAAGTCGATGTTGATTGATCCTGTCAGCCAATGGCTCGGGGACGGCATCTCTCGCAATGCTTAATGGACGGGATGCCGCCGAGGGGAAGCTGTGGAGAGCGGATGCTAACAGCGAGCAGCGGGAGGCACTGCGGGTGTAGAAGCGCTCTTGGGGTCATGGGCTCCTCGGAGAGCGGGACGGGCGAATCCCGTCGCGATATCTATGACGCCCATGGGAAAATCAACGGCCGAGCGGGCCATCGACAGAGGTCAAGTGTGCGCTTGGCTGTCTGTCTGTCGAGAAGGGAAGATTGAAGGTCAGAGCGTTCATATTCGTACAATATCGATGTGCATAAGTCATGGATCTTCGCCTAGGCCCTGATGAGCTCTGCGGCACCCGCCCATCGAGGCTCGATGATGCAGTCGAACTCCTTCGGATGCCTATTCGTAGACGTCAGATACTCCACGCCGGTGAAAGATTTGGTACGAGACGCCATACGCTATGACGTTGTCGGTGTTCACTCGTGCTTCGAGCTTCACTGGATTCCCGTCGTCGCCTAGAGGCGGTAATATCTTGAATACGTGTAAGATGGACGCGCACGCCGAAAACAGCGAGGCATCTGCAAGGTGGCGGCCGGGACAGACTCTACTGTCTTGTCAGTATTCGCGCTCCAGGTGCTCCGATTGGCTGCGCTCGGGACTTGACTCACCGTCTCCCGAACCCGAAGATGTACGAGTACGGGTCCCGCGTGCCCGGGTAGACCTTCCCATCCTTGAGGAAACGGTCCGGGTTGAACGTCTCCGGGTCGAGATACACCTCGGGGTCGCGCGAGAAGGCCCTGAAACTCTCGGTAAGTGGAGTCCCAGTACCGAGAGGAGCATAGAGTTTAGCGGGTGCTCACCAGAGGTTCGGCATGATGATCGATCCTTTCGGAATGTGGTAGCCATCGTACTCATCGTCTTCTACGGCCGCATGAGGGAGCGCCAAGGGTGCGACGACGTTCCAGCGAGTAAGCTCCATGACGACCGCATTCATGTACGGCAGGCTTTCACGATGGTCGGGGTCAGGGAGGCTGGTGCGCCCAACGACTCTGTCGAGCTCCTCTTGCGCCTTCGCTTGGACATCGGGGAACATCGCCATCGCGAGGAAAAAGGCTTGTAAAGAGGACACGGTCTGAGGAAATATTCAGCGAAACCAAAGAAAGACAGAGATGCGCTCTGAACGCGGAGATATAGTACTGACGGTATCCGAACCCGCTGTATGACCGGGTGCGTCAATTCGTACCGGCTGGATGGGTCATAATGATCGACTGACCCATGTACGTTCCTATCAGAGCACCCGTGGATTGTTCTTCTTCGCCTTCAGCGGCATCACCGTCGAGTGCCGCAACACGCTGGAGCATCATGGCGAGCATGCTGTCTCCAGTGTCCTCAGACGGCTAAAGTGGAGCATAGCTCGTCAATCAAGTGCACGCAAACACGTACTCCGGGTTCTTACCAGAGCACTTTTTCCCTCTTCGTAGAGTATGCGGCGCGCGTGCATTACCCTCTCCCGCACGATGCTTGCGTCCTTTTTGAAGCGAGCGCCAGGAAACCAGCTCGGTAGGTACTGCAGCATAGGGAGCAACTCTACCAGATATTTCCCGGGTTGCACGACGTCCTCTATGATCTTCAGTGTATGCCGTAGCATACTCCCGTAGTCGTCGTCGTCATTGGAGATATTGATGCCGTATCCGACGCTGAGTACCGATGCTACGAATGTGCTTTTATGCCGTGAACAAAGTGCAAACAAGCAGTTCGGCGATAGGAACTCACTGGCTTATATGACGCCAAAAAGCCCTTGGCCTATCCAGTAGGTTCAGCAGAAGCCCTTGCGTAACCCGTTGAATCCTGGGACGATATTGCGTATCCACTGTGCCCGGTTGTAGGGTCTGATGGTAGATGCGTCGGTGGTGACGCCATCTTGGTCCGTACGGTATGAACGGCAGATTGAATTCCGTCAGCGATGTTCTATCATGATCGTATGGGTCTTTAGACAGCTTCAACGCTGGTCTGATTGCAAGACGTACAGTCTCATCATGACGGAGTCGGGCCGGTTAGAGTAGTTCCTCGATCTCTTATCTAGCAGTTCACATGCGGCGTCGTGAGAGTCGAGCACGATGATTGTTCGGCCCAGTATGCGAAAGGTTAACAGCTTGCCTGCAGTACAACGCACTTAGCATCATAAATAGCAAGATTGAGAGGACGGACCGTAGCGAGTCGCGAGAGCGTGGAAGGCACGCCCAAAATCCGATGTGGGGAAGTCCAGAGCATTACCGATCACGGGAAGGCCAGGCGGACCGGGTGGGTAGGGTAGACCAGGTTTTCTGCGGCGTAGAAACACGACAATCAGGACGAGGATCGCGCTCAGCCAGACGATCATGAAGAGTTATCAAGGCTGGGTACCAGTTATAAAACGACGATGCGTTCTTGCTCATATACTGTCCCCGAGCGCCACAGACAATCCGATTTGATGACGCGGAGGTAGTCTGCGCGGCCACCTGCACGTCGAATGCTGGAGCAAGAGGGGAAAAACGGGCATATCAGGTACGTCTCTCACGAGATTGCTGCGCTGGTCATTCAGACAGTGAATACGTGTCAGATGATACCGGAATTTCCCAGGAAGAATACCTTCTTGCATATACTTGTGGCGTGTCGGGAGAACTAAAACGACTGAACACGATGGTATGCCGAGAACGTCGAGAATATATGCCGGAGCGTCGGATAACCCATCAAGAGGAATAGTGGCGCGTGCTCTCTTCGCAATCACTGCGGATAGTGGTATGTCTGTCGAGAATGGATGAGCACTATCTGGCATTTCCTGAGAACCAGCGGAACGTACCATGGGTGCATGCTAGTAAGCAATATGTTCTGGGCGACGCCGCCATTGCCGTTACCACACATTAGCGAAGCCGTCTCCCGCACGATCCCACTTACGCGTCTGCGAGTCATAGCCAGCCTTCCGTATACAGTATGCGAGACGACTGAGATGTGCCAATAGCCAGTCGCACCGACAAGTCTAGTGGTCTCGGAACACTTCAGAGTTAAGGCGGGACGTAGGCTAGACTAAGAATGTGCGAGAGGAGGGCCAGGTCCCCGTGGGAACGTCTGAGTTTGAACGCGCCGAGCGGCACCTACCAAGGCGCTCGCTGCGCAGAGTCGAGGACCTGAAAGAACTCGTTCAGTGGTATCGTACTAGGCTCGTAACCCAGCCTCACGTTCGGGGGTGGAAGACAATCGTTCCTCCCGAAGGGAGGCTGGAACGATGTGTGAGAGGGGGTGCAGAGGTCCCCCGTGGGAACTGCGGAGTTTGAACCCCCCTCTGGCCCCTCGCGAGTCCGCTCGATGTGTGCACAGAAACTCCTCAGAAAGTTGCCAGGGATTTATGGATGGATTACACACTCTTCGTGTAACTCTCAGCATAGGTGGAGGCCGTGAGCAGGTATTGGGCTCGCAGCATCGGCGAGGCCATAGCCACAGGTCGAGCGCCCGCCACCCCGTTCGCGATTTGCCCCTGAAATTGGAACTCCGGCGTTCCCACGGGGGACCTCTGCACCCCCTCTCACACATCGTTCTAGCCTAGTACCGTACTATCCCTGTCATACGACATGTATATGTCAACACGCTCCATACTAGTATGTGAGGGCATAAAATATTTTGTCTCTCAACACTTCATTGTTGACGTTGAAGATTTCAGGCTTGGCAGCCCCGCTACTCGTACACACTCAACTGAAACCCGAGGCGCGCTGGATGGCGTTTTGTCTCAAAATACAGCACAGTACTACGCGACGTTGGATTTGGCATCAGCTTGCGCATTGCGACCGTCAATAATCCCTGGACACTCCATGAAGCCGAGCGATATTCTTTCGTCCCGCTTGAGGGATGTATTGGCACCCTTCGCTTCGCTCGACTTCTCGTGCTCCCTCCGATGGCGTTTAGGCTCCAAGTCGCCTCGAATCCGTTCACATTTCCCGCCCGCAGAATATGAAGAGAAGGGAGCAACAGAGTGTGCACACCCAGGCGCGTGCTTAGCAGTGCACATACGCGCGACGCGAAACCTGAGGCCTGAAGGCTGTTGAGGCAGGTCGAGGCGCGCACGCCGCAAGTTGGAACATCGGCATTCCCACCAAGACTTCTACACCCCCTCTCACACGATAATCCAGCCTTCCTCCGGGCATTCGGAAGGAACGATTGTCTCCCGCTCTCGAACGTAAGGCTATTTCACGATCCTAGCACACCGGTTACTTTCTGGACATACCTATTGACTCTGGAGATCCTGCCGAACCGTCTCTGCAACAGATCGTGAAAGTTCTGCCCCTGGGATACTATTACTTGCAACCATCAACAGCTCCTCGACCTCCTATCCACTGGTAATCCTCATGAATCTGGCACGGTCGTGGTACGACCTATAGCACGCTGAAACAGTGCCAATTTTCTTACAGGAAGCCACGAATTTGCCCATAGTAACAAAGCGGAGCTCAGAGCCTAGATCACTTCGTGTAAGGCACGCGCGATATTCGAAATCGAATGCACTGACGATCAAATCGGAAGGCACGCTGGCCCCGGCCGGCATGAAAGGTTAGGTATCCTACGACGCAGGATCATGGCGCACGCGAAGACAAGGATTGCGCCCGGCCAGCGGCTAGACATTGACAATCATGAGGAGCTCTACGCGGCCCCGCGGTCATCTGATGATGAGGCAACAGGTACCGCCCACATTCTTGCGATACATCGGCGTACTCGCCACCCGCTGGCCTGCTCATCGCCGGACGGCGGGCGGTGGGCAAACAATCCGATAGAACTTCCCCTGAGCTTCGCCTACTCAGTCCACGGGACCGCCGTGAGCACGCGGACCGGAACTGATAGAAGGGCTAGATGTCGTGCGCAATCGCGCGCACATCGCTCTGCGTCGGCCCGCCTGCGGGGAACGCTGCCGCCGACCACCTTTACTAAGTACGTCGCCGATGCCCGACCCCCGACCGACGGGGAACGACCATACTGCCCCGCCGCTCGAGCCTGTCCTCCTGACTCTCCTCCGCGCGGAACACACCCTCGACGTCGCACGCCCTAGGATGCCTGGTCGCGGTATAAAAGGTTGAAGGGTTAGTCGCAAGCGTTGTTGCGGATCTCCTCCTTCACTCACACATCTGCTGTCAGAATGAAGTTCCTGGTTGTAGCGGGCCTAGCAGCGACGCTCGTCGGCAGCGTAGTTGCTCAGGACCCTACTATTGCTGCGATCCCCACTGGCACCCCGATTCCTGGAGACTACAATGGCGGGTATAGGCCTCAGATCCATTTCTCGCCTCCCCAGGTGAGCTTATACGTCAGGCCACGAATGTGCACAGCTAACCATCCCTCCCAGAACTTCATGAACGATCCGAATGGGATGTTCCTGGACGCCAACGGAACCTACCATCTGTATTACCAATGTGCGGGCGGTCTCGTCTACTTATGCGTCTAGCTACTGACGATGGTGATAGACAACCCCACGGCGGTTGTTGCGGGGAACCAGCACTGGGGTCACGCTACGAGCCGGGATCTCTACCACTGGATCAACCAGCCCATTGCCATCTTTCCGCCCACCGACGACTCCCAGGTCTTCAGCGGATCCGCGGTTGTCGACGTCAACAACACCTCGGGCTTCTTCCCCGACCAGGATAACGGCGTTGTCGCGATCTACACCCTGAATACGCCCACGGCGCAGGTCCAGGCGCTCTCGTACTCTCACGACGGCGGCTACACCTTCACGCCCTACGCGCAGAACCCGGTCATCAACAGCACCTCGACGCAGTTCCGCGACCCGAAGGTGATCTGGTTCGAGGACCACTGGGTGCTGGTCGTCGCGTTCTCTCAGGACTTCACTGTCGGCATCTACACGTCTCCCGATCTCAAGACGTGGTCGCACGCGTCCAACTTCTCTCACCATGGCCTGCTTGGTCTCCAGTACGAGTGCCCGAACCTCGTGAAGATGCCCGTCGAGGGCAGCGACGAGGGCCAGTGGGTGCTCACGATCAGCATCAACCCGGGCGCACCCCTCGGCGGTTCGATTACCCAGTACTTCCCGGGCACGTTCGACGGCACCCAGTTCACCGCGGTCGACGGCGCGGCGCGGATCGCGGACTTTGCGAAGGACAACTACGCGGGCCAGTTCTTCTACGGCACACCGGACGGGCAGGACGCAGTCTCGATCGCGTGGGCGTCAAATTGGCAGTACACAGGGCTTGTTCCGACCGGACAGGAGGGTTGGCGCAGCACGATGTCGCTCCCGCGCCGCAATCGCCTCGCGCACCTCACGCGCGTCGGCTGGGACCTGGTCTCGCTCCCGTACGACCTGAAGCCCGTGATCGGGACGCAGCTCGCGGCGAACCCCAACCTCGCGAACGCCGCGCTCGAGGTCGACTACAGCGCGGTGCAGAGCAATGCGCTCTACTTCCGCGTGAACGCGTCGGGGATGGCAGGCGCGGGCGGCGACGCGGCGCTCAACTTCGTCTTCTCCAGCCCCGCGTCGGGCGAGAGCGTGCGCGGCGGGTACCTCTTCGGGGCGGACAACGCGTTCTTCCTCGACCGCGGGAACACGCACGGCTTCGACAACCCGTTCTTCACGGACAAGTTCGCGACGTCCTCCCTCCTGCGCCCCGACGGCACGTGGACGCTCGAGGTCGTGATCGACCGGAGCATCCTCGAGGTGTTTGGCGACAGCGGCGCGGCGAGCGCGACGACCACGTTCTACGCGACGCAGCCGCTCACGCTGCTGACTCTTTCGACCACGGGGTTGTCTGACAGCGCGACTGTGAGCGTGGCGGTGTTTGAACTCGAGAGTGCGTGGAAGGCGCTCGAGAATGGGGATGGGATCGTTCTCGGAAACGTGTCCACGGCCGCGAGTGCTTGATGCGACGAGTTGCGAAGGTGGGGTTTGGTTGCGTCGGGCTTGAAGCTCGGACTCGGATACGGAACGTCGATCATACAACTCGAGGAACCATGTGATATGTTTGCGGCTTGCACAACAATATTAAACGTCGGGTCCTGGCTCTCTAATAAGCGTCAATGAGCAAAGCCTTGCCCGTATCAGTGTGACATCGTTTGACTGACACGCCTCCCTTGTGCCTCGAGGACGAGAGAGAGACAGGGGGTATCGTTCCGCTGACCTCGATTACGATCTCGCCATTGGCGATTGCTGTAGGCCGCACTCAAGACACAACATGACATGCGTGAAAGGCTATACAGAGCTGTATACTCTACGGCGTAGCATCGCGTATGTCCGTCCGAATCATTCTAAAATGGCTGCTCGAGACTCAACTGCTTCAAGAACTCGATCTCCTGCGCGCGGAACGTGTCCGGGACAACCGCCAGGGGCTCGTCCCCGTCCATAAACGCGAGCAACTGCCGCGACTCCGGCGTGTACTCCGGCCAGTCCAGCTTCCCCGGGAGCCCGTTCGGGTCGAGCGTGTTGACGAAGCGGACGAAGTAGTCGGTCAGGTCCCCAGGGCCGAACGTGTTGCTGAGCTCTGTGGAGTGGGTCTAGAAGTACACGCAGCGGTCAGCACCGCGCGAACGACAGATATAAAGGATAGGTATTGGCTCACCGCGCCGAGACCAGGGACCTTGTTCCGCTGGCTCACTGCCGCGATTACGATGTCAGGGGCCATCATGCAACCACATGGAAAGAGAACGCTCACAGAATGACCGCGCGACCTGCTTTCCAGCACGCTGTTCGAGGAGGAACCGGCGCGGCGACTGGAAGACGAGGTCTCCAAGGAATGCTCCGAGCCTCTTGTACTGCGGAGTGAAGGCGAACTCGTCGCCTGTGCCGAATGGCGACCCGGCAGCAGGGTCGGCGGGGTAGAGTTCCAGGATACGTGTCAGGTTCGCATCGGATGCACGAGGGAAGTAGTTGCTTTTGATGTAGCCGGATAGCTCTTCCTCGGTACTGCAAAGCAAGGCGTTAGTTTAAGGCGGTAGAATTTCCGACGAGAGGGCGTACGTCATGTTGATGGACATCAATGCGAACATACTTCCTTCGTCTTCAGTCACGCCTGCAGGCGAGAGTGAGCGAAACTCGTATCTGGGAAAACGGGATATGAGTTGCTCACCGACAACGAAGGGTACGTTCGCTATCGTACCCTTACGGATGAGTTCTTCGGTACTGTCCTTCAGGAACACCCCGTCGATGTGAGGGAAGTAAGGGATATTGAGAGCCTGCGCGTATATCAGCCCCCATGCGTCGCGTGCTCGTAGTGAGTGCTACTACGTACCCCAAAGCCGAATATATTCGGCGTCTTGTCCATCGCATTCTTGATAAACTCCACAGGAACCTCGCGGAGGCACTCGAGCGCGCCTTCTCCGGGTGCGCAACCGACTTCAGAGACAACGAAGTCGAATGTCGACTGGACTTCTGCGATGTCGCCGTTGGAGTACACGGAGCCGGACTCCATCCAGGCGGCATGATAGAGGCCCTCTGTGCCGCCGTTGTTGGCAACCATGTGGTGCGCGACTGAGATTCCTCCCGCGCTCTGGCCCCAGCTGCACGATGAAGAAACGCGCTCAAAGTCCAGATCAAGGGAGGCGTGGAGAATGAGACTCACATCGTGACCTTCGTCGGGTCACCCCCAAATGACGAAATATACTTCTGAATCCAGCGGAGTGCCTCGCGCTCTGATGTTTGACGCGAGTGTCAGTATGATGGATCGCTATGTGAATGAATTGCTCACGGTCTTGCAAGCCGAGATTGCCCACCCCGGCCTCCTTAACTTCCTTACCTCCAAGGAAGCCGAACGCTACGTCGACATCAGCGACGAAGAAAGCAGGGATTGTTGTTAAATAATTTACCGCTCAGCCTGCATGAGGTGTCAGACAGCGCAAATGGACACGACGACGGGACATACCGGTAGTTCATCGCAACAAATATCACGGGCTCTCCCAGCTCAATGGAGCGGTTCACGATGGCCGCGCCCGGCTCCCTACGGTGTGTGCGCAACGAATGAGCGCGAGGGCGAAACAATTTGGCGGGATGCACCACTCACAAAACGTTGGATCCCAGCTGGAAACCACCTACATACATCGTTGTGAGCATTACTTACCCCACATACTTCGGATAGCACCCTTACCACCGAAGATCCACTACAAGGAGACCGTCAGCGGCGACAACACTAACTTGAGAGAAGCACGTACAGCTGCAACAGGTAGCTTCGCGCCGGGCTTTGTTCCCGCAGGGACGAGAACATTAAGGTTGAGGCCTCGAGAAAGACGTTAGGTCTGGCTATCACAGCGCTGCCTCCGTGGCGGAAACTCACAATCCTCGCTTTGAGGGGGACCGGCTCCTGGGCTATCGCTCGCCTGAATGGCGTCCATATACTGTTTCAACTCCGGTGGGGCACCGTTTGAGATCGGGACCATCGACAATACTTGCTGGAAGCACTGGTCACCGGGTATGGTCGCGTTGATCGTGCCGCTGTACGGCGATACAGGCTGGGGTAACTGCAGCCGCAGCTTCCCAACGCTGCCATAGAACAAAGTTAAGTATCACGAGGCGCGAATAGTCGGGTGTAGGCGGCAAGACTCACGGAGGCTGGGCAAAGGGAACACCCAGGAATTGGGTGACGAAGCCGTCACTCGTCCCAACGACGGTGGCTCTGTCAAGACTGACCGTGGGCGCCGAGCTCACGGCCGCTGTCGCATGAGCGAAGGACATGACATATTGGGTCAAGAGATTGAGTAGAGGAGCCATCGAGAGACGAGGTGTCGTGGTCAAGGTGTTGTCTGATCTGCGTTGTGTCGCTCATAGCGACTTAAATACCAGGAGGATGTTGGACCAATTCATCGCGGCACCGAGGCTCCACGAAGCTCGCGGTTCCGTTTGTATGACTGCCAATTCCATTTTGGGACGGCGTGTGTGTTCTCCCATACCGCGTAGCAGGATGGGCGGTGAGGTCACGGCAACTTTGACAGCGTGCCGAGTTCTAGAGCGACAGGTTTGCCGGCCCACTGAGTATGACCACCTTCACAAGGATACATAGCATATACGTGCATCCCTAGTACCTATAGCTTGCACGCTACCGCAACGTTAGTAGTGCATGTTATACAAGTGCAGGCGTTTGCTTACCCGACAATGTGTGGAGGGCTTCACTTGGGCTTCCGCCGATCGGAGCCGGTCTTAGCGTGGCGAAGTCCACTTTTACTCCTTGATCCCGGAAGATCTGTGGCTTCTGGCGCATAGAGCTGCGAACAGATTGTCGTCGACTCTCGCATGCCGTACAAATGGCCAAGTCATGGTGATTCACTCTGGACGAAGATGGAAGTCGGATACAAACGAGCGTCGGCGCTAAACCTGTAAAATCTGTCCGACTCGTAGCGCCGTGGCACTCAGGAAGTTGACAACGCGAACCCGGGAAATGCATGCTAAGCTACTACCAGCATGTGCCCAGAGAAAGGAAGATACTGTCAGCCATAGATCCTGACGGTGCTGTGGAAAGGCGGGTATCCTCGTCGCCGAGTAGTAGAACATCGGGTTGAGTACTACTAGCCTTACAAGCCTCCGAAGGGCGCCCGAGGCTAGAGGTAGATTCCGATGTGTGCTAAGGTACTAGAGACTAGTGTACAGTATAGTAACAAGTAGTTTAAGACGTACGGTCGAGCAAAGCTGATCCCATGTCCCCCGCCCTCCACCACATCTATATTGCGGAGCTTCGACACCACACCCGTACACCCCCGCCGTGCTCACGGGCGGTCCGACTCGGACTCGCGCCTGACTCGTCCAAGAGTCCGCAGCTCGTTGGCTTCCCAGATCGATGCTTCTTGGCCGTCCGGCAGCAGATGCGTTTCATGGTACGACGCGTGCGTAGCATCACTGCTTGGGCCCGACACGGAGGATCCCATAGATCCGACGGCCCATTCAAGGCCGAGTGTGGCGCTCTGTGTGAGGTCGGCCGACGGCGACGACTTCTGGTTGTACTGGTTGACCTGTTGCAGGTCGAGGAGGAAGCGCGAGACGAGGACTGCGGTGATGCTGAGAATGCGACGAGTCATTCAAGGTTGGGCGTCACGACGCGACAGCCGTGACGAGAAGACTTACGGCTCGGTGAACGTCGTGAAGTAGCTGACTTGCGAGAGGGAGTCGTTGGTGATCTGCCAGAGGAGGATCAGACATATGAGGACGTCATCTGTGAGAGGACGACTTACAGAGAGCATCGTGAAGGTTAGGTGGAGGGTGTTCAGTATGAGTAGTATTCTGTGCCATCGAAGTTAGCAAGATCGTTAGGCTCAAACCGCCCCGAACGAGCTTACACAAAGTATACGGTTCCTGTTCATTCAACTCCGAGGTCAGTCATCGCTTCAGATGTATGCGTGCAGGTTGCTTACCGTCTCGTAGCAGCATTCGCGCAAAGGTGGGTCTATCCTTCAGCACCGCCGTGGTCAGGCGGATCGTTCCAAGCGTTGACCGCCAAGTGACCAGTAGGACAATCACGTCCGCCGCCATCAAACACGTACGCGAGGCAATCGTTACTGCCCCAAGCTAGATTAGCAGACATTTTGCTGCGTCGTCGAGCCCCGAGGCTTACATCTACACTCGATATCAGCGAACTGCGGGGACCATGGCCGGGCTCATAAACTACCTTTTCGCAATGTCGAGCGTAATTGTACTGCTCTTGTTACACCCAAGCGTCGGGTCGTTCACGACAACGAGCCAATGATATTGCGACTATTGCAGGGGGTTAGCGTACGGCCCGTCGGCGAGGGAGAATGTAGACATACGAAGTTGATGCCGATAGGCACCATGGAGAGCAGAAAGACCGTCGTCATGACGGCCCAGTTTCGCCCACTGAGCGCAAACGTACGCAACGCCGAGAAAGCTGAGAGGTGCACGCTAAGTGTGTGCAGTAGCGTAGACGCGGATGCACATACCGGCCCAGGGAAAGTACTGGAGAAGCTGGATCGTCTGCAGCGCTTTGACGTATGCGTCGCAACTTCATATAGCCGGGATCAGCCGTGCAGCTATCGTCGTCGCAGGAGACATTACCTCTGTGAAAATTCTGGTAAGTACTGTGAACGCAGCACTAGGGAGAACGGAGGCGACTTACCGCGTCCGTCATCCGCGCATCGCTCGTAAGGTTGAGGATTTGGACCAATATGGGCAGATATCGGTTGATGAGGAAGAGGAAGGACGCCCCCGTGAACTTGCGGCGCCAAAAGAGCTCGACCTCGCGGTCGAACGTGATGAGGCACTCATACGTGAGGAAAGCTGTGCCGCAGAAGACAAAATCAACTCAGTCCTCGCAAGGCCGCTAACCGGGCGAAGAACGAACGCACTCAACACTGCAATGGGCAGGCAGCTGTTGATGAACCTGCGGGATGCCCTAATCAACTTCGGACCCTTCAGGGAGCATAGAAGGACCTACAAGCTTTGGTAAAAGGCGATGAGCTCTGCAACCTCCGAGTCGTCGCTCGAGGCCATGGCACGAACATGGGGCGGAGAAGAGAGAAAGAGGGAGGCTGCCTCGCGACGGCCAGCGCGACTTTGACAGCCTGAAGGTGGGAACTATGTGGACAGAAGACCCTGAGCTAGCGGGAGCCCGGACGGCGGAGAGGCTTGCTTGCGGTCGAGCGGAGCATATATTTATCGCAAGCGAGATTTGCCGCAGGACCCTGGGGCCTGGAGGATCTGCTGTCCAGCCTCCAGGGCGTCCTCCGTGATAGCAGGAGCTCGGAGCCCTTCGTGAGCGAGGACGGGGCGTTCTGGTGCGTTGCATCAGACTGCGCCCTGTCATGTATGATGGCAGCGGACTGCCGCCAAGCCTCGCTATCGCACAAGCGAGTAATCCCGGGTGTCCAACGGTGCGTTCTGTGTCTCGTGTCAGCTCAGAAAGAGCACGCTGCTAGAGCTGTTGGACTACTCTGACTCGCGCATGCCTGCTCTTTCGAAGGGAGCGAAGTTGAGTTGATAGCAAGTTGGAAGTTGGGAACGCTTTCGCGAGCGCCCATCAGGATCTGCGTAGCGGCGAAATGAGACACGACGACTTTGATCCCGCAAACCGCGGAGAACCAGGGAGAACCTTCATACCTTTTCAGCAGTGCCGAGAGCATGCGCAATTCCGGCCGCCGGGCGCGCGCATATATAGCTGTGCACAAGCTGTGTTCGCACCAGAACGCAGAGGATCGTGGTATCGACTGGTATCGACCAGCATGCACAACATGAGTGGTGGGGTATGTCCGTGGTACTCTATTAACGAGAAGCGAGCATCGACTGTATAACATACGGCGAGGAGAACGCATCGTAACGACTGCACACACGCCACCCGCCTCCCTCCCTTGTCCACCCAAGCGCGCGCGGAGCAGGCCGCGCTTACTTGCCGCCCGTCGTGCCCATGCCCATCGCGGTCTTGAAGCTGTCGTAGATCCACCACTGGAAGCCGGTGAGCGTACCGATCATGAGCACACGCGTGCCAAGGCCCTTGGTGGCGAGCGCGACGAGGCCGGTCTCCGACGCGATCTGGCCGAGCGCCTTGCCCTTGTTCGCAGGCTTGCCCATGAGCGAGACGAGCGAGTCGGCGGGGTGCGAGACGAGCGCGCAGACGACACCGGCGAGGTAGCCGGACGCGAAGGTGACGCCGAGCTGCGTGCCCTTGCCGTACGAGTCCTTGGGCGCGGTGAAGACGTGGTTGTAGAAGAGACCGACGATGTACTCGAAGAAGAAGAACTTCGCCATGGTGTAGGGGATCTTTGGAGGCTAAGTCAGTACGTGAGGGGAATGCTCTCAGGACCGAACGCACCTGGCGCGACCACAGGGGGACGAGCGAACCGAAGGGGTAGCGGGTCTCCGCCTTGAGCTTGCTCATCTCGGAGAGAGCAGCGAACATGGGGACGGGGAACGAGCCAGCGGGGCTGGTCTGGATCTTGACCTTGGTCATCTCCAGGGGGCAGAGCGCGATGTCGGCGAAGAACTCCGCGGACGCGGAGCCCGCGAGCCAGATGGCACCCTTGTACTTGGCGGACGCCTCCTCACCGGCGAGGTTCGAGTACTGGTCCTTGAAGAGCTCATAGAGACCGTACTTGAACATGCCCTGGAGGGAGTAGCCGACGAAGGTGGGGCCGAAGCCCTTCCAGAGACCCTTGCTGCCCTCCTCGGCAACAATGGTACGGAGACCAGGGAGGAGACCCTTGAACTTCGTGGGGTTGACCTAACCGAACATGTGGTGTTAGTTAGGCATTGAGGGAGGAGGTCGAGATAAGATAAGACGCAGGTTCAATAGAAGTATATGAAGGTAATAACGGGGTAAGCTCGGCGCACGGTAAGAGAAAGGAACGTGCGTGCAACACGAAGACGCCGTGTGCGTTGCGACCGATGACGCGCCAATAGTTGATGCGCGGTTCTCGGGTTTGCAATGCCGACGACGCACCGAGCACAGGAGAGACGTGCCAGCGCACAACGAGTAGCACGCGCCCCTCCGTGTTCCTCAGGCGACCAACAAAGCAGCGGAAGGCGCAAACATGGGGGGGAGTGTTCGACAAGGCGCGTACGGGGACGCGACTGGAGGATGAGACAAACGCGCACATACCTGCATGTTACATTTTGTTACGTCCAGGGGGGTAATGCCGGCGTGGGTGAAGCCACACGCGAGGGCACCACCGAGCATGCACTTGGCATAGTAGCTCGTGTCGTGGGGGACGGGGCCGAGGTAGCTGTGTGCGGTAATTGGTGAGTGCTGGCGGACGCGACGGCGACACGTCGACGAGCACTGACCGGGCGTCCCACTTGCCTGCGGGTGCGAGGTGGGCCATTGGGATTATCTAGGGTCGTGAGGGGTAGAGTAGGGTCTAGAGGCTTGACTGGAGGGCCTGTCCGAGTCGAAGCGGGCGACGGCGCTGGCGGATGGTGGGAGGAGGAGAGTGATGACACCGGCGCACGAGGTCCCGTATAAATTTTGGACGCGGCGTCCTTCGGCGCGGTCGGCTCCGGTCCTCACCGAGCCCATTCCGTCCCTATCGGCCTTAGCAGTTCCGCCCTGCAGCACTTCCTCCCACTCGGTCTGCGCGAGCGATGTTTCGTCGGGGCGCACCGTGAAATGCGGTCGCTGTGCGCAAGGACAGGGGATATATCGCCGCTGTTAATAGGAACACGTTCGAGTCAGTTCAAACAAAATTCCCTGCACTGGCCGAGCTATCACGAAACCCGAGCTCGTAATCACGCGTACTCTTACTCACTCCCGCTCGAGTGTCCCGCTACTGCCGGCACTCCTGAATAACCACCATGTACATAACTCTTGCACCGACCTCCATCTCAAACGTCTACCCTCCGTGCCTCCCTCAGCCTCCGTAGTTTCACGTTCTAGTGCCACAAGAAGTCCTATGGCGCCGGCTGCAGTATCCGAACGCTCGGAGTCATCTGTCTCTCACCCGTCCTCCGTGCTCAAAATGAGTACCGCTCCGACCGACTTCCCCCTGGTCCCATCGACGGCATCCTCGTCGCGGCCGCAGGAGCTCCTCGATGGACCTATCCGAGCAGAGTTCACATTCGACCCCATCGAAGATGCGTTGGAGGCGTTCGGGCGCGGCGAGTTCCTCGTCGTAATGGACGACGAGGGGCGGGAGAACGAGGGGGACCTGATCATCGCAGCCAGCGCGATATCCACCCAGAAGATGGCGTGGATGATCAAGCACTCGAGGTGAGCACCATGTTCATTGCACGGCACCATGTCTCTCGGCATGCACACCCGAGTGCCGGCTCGGCGAGTGCGCAAGCCTCCGCTGAGGACGGCTTCGGGTGCAGATGCTGCGTTCGCAAAACCTCGCGTTCGCGTTCGCCCCTTTACCGCCGCGCAGGCTGCACCCTTCATGCGAGCTGCTATGATGTGTCTGGTTTCTGCCATATCTTTTCATGTCGCATGGTGCGGTGCCGAGAGCTATTACCCTAGAAGGGCTGCGACCTACATATCAAGGGCGACGTGATCATCGCAGTGAGCGCGGTATCAACCCAGAAACTGGCGTGGATAAGCAAGCATTGGAGGTGAGCACCATGGCCATTCCACGGCACCATGTGTCTCTTGGGCATGCACACTCGAGTGCGGATGAATACGATGCACAAGTCTCCGCTGAGGTCGCTTTCGGGCGCAGTTAGCAAAACTCATGGACGTATCTGCCCCATCACGGTCGCGCAGAGAGCACCTTTCTATTAGGTGCTTTGATGGGTCCGGGATGTAGTGCCATATCTTTCCGTGTCGCATGGCGCGCGATCGAGAGCTACCAACCTACATGGCACAGCGGGCACCCTTGAATATGGGACCGGAAAGGGTTGTCTCGTAGTCGAACGGAGATTTTGACCATGTGCCAAACCAAGGACTACTACGCGGCTATGTGCTCAAACGGCCCCGCGTGCTTGTCACCAGAAGTCCTCTGACACGACTTTCGTCCGGTCTAATGTTCGAGGACTCTGCCCGTTGTATGGGCTGCGACCTACACTTTGTCACGGGGATATCATATTTGCACGTTACGACCCTCGTGAAAATATCCTAACACGCCTTTGTAGCGGCTACATCTGCATAGCGCTCCCCGGCGACCGCCTCGAGGCCCTCCAAATCCCCATGATGGTCCCGGAGAACGAAGACCCGCACCGCACCGCGTACACCGTCACCGTCGACTATAAACACGGCACGACCACCGGCATCTCCGCGCACGACCGCGCCCTCACCGCGCGCGCGCTCGCGTCGCCCACCACCTCCCCCGCGTCCTTCTCCCGCCCCGGGCATATGGTTCCCCTCCGTGCACGCGAGGGCGGCGTGCTCACGCGCCGCGGACATACGGAGTCCGCGCTCGACCTGTGCGCGATCGCGGGGCTGCCACAGGCGGGCGTGCTGTGCGAGCTCGTGGAGGATAACGAGGAGGGGAGCATGATGCGCCGGGACGCGTGCAGGCGGTTCGCGGACCGCTGGGGGATCAAGATGGTCAGCGTGGAGATGCTCGCGCGCTGGAGGGAGGAGCACAAGACCGGTGCGCCTTGAGTGCTGGGATGTGAACGAACGAACAAGCAGGGCAGTAAAGGGACTCTAGAGGGTCATGTATCAGTAGATAACATCTTGGTCTGCATCACCACTCATCACTGTTTCTTTCGCATCTGAGCCTACCTTCATGACAGCACGGAGAGAAACAGCCTTGCAGCATTCTGTGAGAGATGTAAAAGAACGTGATATTGTAGGGTACGTAGGTATAAAGATATGAATGCAAGATGCCATGCGAGAGCGATGCGTGCGTGCGTGACTAGTGATACAGTGGACGCGACATAACCAGCAAGAACACAAAATAACCTCGGCGGCTCCCAGAGCCGCCGTCGCGCGCACATGCGCACGCACCCATCGTCAGATGCCCTGGTCGAGGTCGAGGTCGACGCTCAGTCGCTGCCGGTGATGCCGCCGGTCGCGCCCGCCGCGGCCATGCGCGCGGACGCGTCGGTCTCGGTCGTGCACGCGAGCGAAGTGCCGGCCTTGTTGACGAGCGGGAGCGCGAAGCACTTGGTCGTCGCCGCGCAGCCCATGCTCACGAACTTGCCACCGACGCACTGCGCGAAGCCGCCGTCAATGCAGGCCTGGTCGCCATCTGCATCAATGGGGTCAGCATCTGCGTGTCAAGTGAAGATGAACAAGACTGACCGTTGCAGGTGGCGTCGGCGGCAAGCGATGCGAACTTGGCGTTGAGGGCCTGCGCGTCCTTGGCGTTCTGGAGCTGGAACGAGCCGCTCGACGAACCCGAGGAAGCAGCAGCGGTGGTGGCAGACGCGGCAGCCGCAGTGGTGGTAGCAGCCGCCTCGGTCGACGTCGCGGCAGCCTCAGTGCTGGTGGCGGTGTCGTCGTCGGAGGTACCCTCGTCACTCGAGCCGGAGTCGTCGCTAGAGCCGGAGCCCGACGAGCCAACGCCGGAGTCGGACACGATGTCCGTCAGCTGCGCGCCATCGGGGACGGGGCCGTCGGGGTGCGCCACGCAAGAGCCGAGCGGGTTGAGGGGCGCGCTCTTGCCGAAGGGGATGGTGCCGGGCGCGCCGACCGCGAGCCCGCCGACGAACGACTTCTGGTTCGCGCCCTCGAACTGGCACTGGAAGAGGCCGTCGAGCTCCGCGTTCTTCGGCGCCTGCTGGCAGTAAGGCACGGCGACGGAGTTCGGCTACGTCAAACAGAGTGCGTGTGAGCGCGCATGTTCGAAACTCAACCACAATGCGTCATGGGAGGCACGAACCGTGTTCCGGGGCTGCTGCGCGAAGATCTGGGCGAACTTGATCATGTCCGCGTCGTTGTTGAGCGTCTTCGCGAGGTCGACCATCGCGTCCGCCGAGTCCTGCTGCTCGCAGGGCCCGGCCGCGGCGAGGAGCGTCGTGAACGCGGTGACCGAGACGGGGTTGCACTTCTCGGCGCCGCCTGCCGCGAGCTGTGGGGTAAGTTCGCAGTGAGCTTCTGACAGATCCCTTCAGGGGCAGGGGACGTACGCAGGCCTTCTCCCACTTCGCGGTCGAGTCCGCGATGACCTGCGCGATGCGCTTGTTGAGCGGCGCGCCCTGCGCGTTCATGGCGAGCGCCGAGAGGGCGACGAAGAGAGCGGAGGTGAGCTGGACCATGGTGTAGACTGGCTAGGTGTGGTGTAAGGATTGGAAAGCGTCGAGCTTCGTGTAGAAAATGAGAGAAGGCGGTCCGAGCACAGCTCCGGGGTCACGGTCGTGAAGGAGGAGAAGGTGGGGAGGTGGGTGAGGAGAGCTGCTGCTCCCGGAGGGATTTATATTCCTTGAACCTCGGGATGTTCATCTTTGCTGGGAAAGGCTAAAGCGGGAGGAACAATTGTGCCGGAAAGGGACCGCCGAGCGAAGCGCTGCCGGCTCGGGGAAGATGCCGTCAGCGTAACTACCAGACAATGGCGGCTTTTTCTGCCTCCAAACAAGGGGCTTTGGCTGTGCTTTGCATTTGTTCTGGTTCATGTTGTATGTAGCCGGACGCGTAACATGCCATCCCCGCCGCTTCGTGCAAGCTTTGCATGAGGAACCCGGCTGGGTGAGGTAGTACAAAAGTACTACGTTCCAAATTTGGCAATGCACTTTTGCGCTTGCAACCTCGGCGCTTAGCCGCTCCCTGTAACTTTTCAATGCCTCGCACCCTCGCAACGTCTTTTTACTGATGCATCTCGGAAGAACCATATGCAAGACTCGCATGGGCGCGGAATATCACCAAATCAAACACTCCAGGCTGCCCCACACAGGAGCAGGTGATGATCGCTGCCTCGAAGCCATCGAGCAGGTCGCCGCGCCCGAGGCGTTACCCCTGGATCTCTCTACATCCCAACCGTTCACGATCGAGAAACCTTTCATGTCACGATGTGGATGCGAGGAACTCCTCTCCGGCGGCCAACCACTCAACAAACTCTCGTTCGTCACCTTGGCACCTTGCATCCTTCATGCGACCCCCCAGGCGCTGCGTTCTCAAGATGCCCATGCGCTGACCTGAGCCACCATTTCTCCTGTCTTCCGCGGCGTCCACTACCCTATCAAACGCTTGTTGCTACGGAGCGCACACTGCACAGCGACCCTTGGCGCAGTTGAACGGACGCATGAACCTCCGAGACCCATCTGGCTACAGCTGTGCAGCTGGAGCGGTGAGTATGTGCTTGGCGCCAGCGCTGTGTTGCTGCGCGGCGATGATGAACGTGGAGTGAACATCTTCAGACGGTGAGTGGGCCAAGCGATGCGGTGTGCACTGCGATGTGAGGCAGCGCACTTTGTGTGCGGCAAATGGTTGAGCATTTGTTCAGCGAACGCAGGCGAACGCACGCCGACCGCTGACCATCATGCTCGGGGAGGCGCATGCCAGGCGGGCATGTGCGCGCGACTGGACTCGGATGCGACCCCAACTGCTCTGGTTCTGTGGTAACTGCGCTTCCGCCTGTCATGATCGCCCGCTTTCTTCATCCTTTCGCCTGGCCATGTCGATGCACTCCAGCGTCTCCGCTACTCGCTGAACCCATGCATTTTATGTCGCCCAGGCCCCGAGCGATGGTCCAAGAGAACGCCGCTTAGACAGATCATCCGGGTGCAGGTCAAATGGCGAAGTATCTTCACGCTCGGCGGTTCAAATACGACGCCGATAGGTTTGGCGTCCCCAGCCTGAGAGCACTGTCGTCGCGATCCGCATGCCGGTGCTCACTTCGCCCCTGGCTTCCGGTGGAGATACTCAGTCAAGTGCACAGCGCAGCGCAGATCGCCGTCCAAAATCTGGTGAGAGCCTGGTTCATGTTCTCTTCTGAGTGCATTGATTTACGGCCGTTGCGTTGTGCAGAGTCTCTCACGGGCGTCAATAATAACGCAACGGAGCTCCTCGGGCTTGTCTCATGACTATCTCATGACCCCTGCGCACGTACGAGATTCTTTCTCTCCGCACGGCGTTCGCTTCCGTACGCTTTCGATGTGAGTTTGGCCATTCTACACGGGCGCCGCAGCCTCCTGCAATTGGACAACGTGATAGATAGAGCGAATTATGGATCTGCTGACGATGCTCGCGCCCGCCAGTGACTGCGTCCTAGTCCTCGCAGATCGGCCATGTAAGAAGACATCCAGCGATGTCCGATCTTCTCACAGCGTTGGGTCGCGGCGTATAAGACGGTGCCCACCTTTCCCTGTGCCATGCAGTAGCCGGTCGAAAGGACAGCTCCACAAGAAACGATGGCTCGCCTTTCCAAGCTCCTAGTCTGTGTGGCCGCCATCGTCGGTGTATCTGCTAAGCTTGCGACGGTCAAGCTCGACGACGCGACCGTCGTCGGGACAAGCGACGGCGTCGTGGCCCAGTTCCTCGGCATCCCGTTCGCTCAGCCTCCGTACGCGCACCTCTTAACTTCTGCTACGCATCTCGCTGAGCGTCTTCTAGAGTTGGAAAGCACCGCCTGCAGCTCCCGCAGCCGATTCCCCGGTTCACCGGGACGATCAATGCGACGACCTTCGGGAACCAGTGCATCCAGCAGAACGTCACCCCGCCGGCGATACCGCCCGGCCTACCAGACGCGATATCGACCTTCCTCGGGATCGGGCATCCTAATAAGGACAGCATACAGGCAATCCCTCAGAGCGAGGATTGTGAGTGTCTCTAAAGTTTCAGCGTTCATGTTGCTGAGGATATGTGCAGGTTTGAACATCAATGTTATTGTGCCGGCTGGGACGAAGCCCGGGGACAAACTCCCCATCGCGGCTGTAAGTCAGGCATCCAGCGTTTGAAACACGTATGGCTGACAGCGCATTCAGTGGATCTATGGAGGTATCTGGATACTCATTACGAGTATCTCGGCGGGGCGTTGACGGAATCTTCTTAGGCGGATACCAGGCTGGCTCTAACGCAGTGTAAGCCGAGTCCTATTACCTGGTAACACGCACAGCTGACCTCGTTTTCCAGACAACCGGGCGCTGTTGTCGTCAACCGGTCTATCGAACTCGGCCAGCCCATTATCTTTGTGGCCATGAACTATCGGTACGCTGTGCGTTGTAGTACAGAAGTTTATGATGGATTAGCTGCTCGCTATGCTCAACAGGCTCAGCGGTAAGAACAACTGTCTATCAAGAAGTGCACCCTTGACACGTATCTGTAGCGTTTGGATTCTTGGGAGGCCGGGAAATCCAGAAGGCCGGGCTTGGGAACCTAGGCCTTCAGGATCGTACGTCTCAGGATCGGACTCCGCAGCTCGTGCATGCACTCACCGCCTTGGCGCTAGAACGGGAGGCGCTGCGATGGGTGCAAAAGCACATCTCCGCGTTCGGTGGGGACCCGACCAAAGTGACTATGTAAGTGGCTTCCAGTAGCCTGGGTTCTGTCCCACACATTCACGCTCGTGGTCGTGATCAGATGGGGCGAAAGCGCGGGTAGCCAGTCGGTCGCCTTCCAAATGCTCACCAACGGCGGCAACACGGAGGGCCTCTTCCGCGCAGGCTGGATGGAGTCCGGCTCGGCCCTCCCCTCGGGCGACTTCTCTAAGCTGCAGCCGACGTTCGACTTCATCGCGTCAGAGACCGGGTGCGCCAAAGCGCGCGACGCGCTCGAGTGCTTGCGTGGGGTTCCCGCTGAGGCTATCACGGCCGCGATGGACAAGACGCCGACGTTCCTGCAGTTCGCGGTGCGTGGCGCGCTGTTGAGGCGCATCGCATGTCGCGTCCGAGTTTCTGACGCTCTATTAGGCACTCAACACCGCATTCATGCCTCACGCCGACGGGGTCTTCTTACGAGACGGCCCGCAGAAGCTCGTACTGGAGGGAAGCGTTGCTGATGTACCCTTCGTGATCGGTGCGTCTCCGGTTGAGTGGTAGCTACGCGATGGGACGGCGCTCATGCTGCTTGTGCAGGCTCGAATGAGGACGAGGGAACCTTATTCTCCCTGGCGTCGCTCAATCTCACGTACGTCGCTTAGGCTAGCTGGGCAGTCCGTTCTGAACTCACTTCTGTATAGTACCGAGAGGGAGCTAACCGCCTACCTAAAGAGCAACTACTTCCCTAACGCGACTGACGCCACCATCGATCGCCTTCTGGAGCTCTACCCTGCCAATCCCGCGGCCGGTTCTCCATTCGGTACCGGCAGGAACTTCACGTTCACGCCGGTTTACAAGAGACTCGCGGCTTTCCAGGGAGACTTCATCTTCCAAGCTACGCGGCGCTTCATGCTCGATCAGCGCTCCGGCAAGCAGGTTGTGCGCTCGTTCTGTGAGTGGTTGCGTTGTGCTTCCACCGGCGCGCGGACGACTGATACTAGTTTCACTCCTCATAGTGAGCGAGAGGAACAAGGTTACTGGCCTCGGAGCTGTGAGTACTCTTTCTGCTCTCACTATATGGCAGTCGTATGGGACTCTGACGTGCGATCAGGCGCATTCCACGGAGCTCGCGATCATATTCGGCGGCCAGGATATGACCGACTTCCTGGTCCGGTTCGTCAACACCCTCGACCCAAACGGAGGGCCGCAGATTCACTGGCCGGCGTACACGAAGGAGTCGCCGCAGCTGCTCGCGTTCGTCGACGGGGCGAAGCCGCTGGAGGTGATCCCTGACACGTTCCGCAAGGAACCCATGGACTTCCTCACGCAGCTGGGTCTGGCGCAGCCTATCTAGCTGTCGCGACTTCTTAAATACAGTCCGAAGGTATTCTCAAATGAGATTCAAGTCTGATGCGTCGGACTGCGAGCGTAGCTTCGTGTCTTCAACTGGCTTCGCGGCCGTGAGTCGACCTATACTGGAGTGGGAGGCGCTGAGGTAGCTCTAGGAACACATCTTGAGCACGGCGTTCGGCGAGGGCACGACACCGATGACTATGTGAGTAGTTGAAACTGTTCGGGCTGCCACTGCTTACAAGACTGGTGCCGCCACCGTTAGGTGCAGATGGGGACAAAGTCCGGGCAGCTGATCCGCCGCTCTACAGATAGTCACGAACGGTGGCAACACCCGCGCAGCTCGGATGGAGTCTGGGTCGATCCGTCGTCCCCTCGGAGTCTCGGACAACTCCTCTAAGCTGCAACCTAAGCACTTTGAGTAATGTACCTGCGTCACAGACCGGATATGCTTCCGTGCGCGGCGTGCTGAAGTGCCTGCGCCCAGTGCCTGCTGATGCGATCAACGCCGCGATGGGCCAAACACCGACGTTCGTCGAGTTCCAAGTGAGTGGCGCCGCGGGATCAAAACATGCCAAGGATGTATTTCTGACGCCTCCCCAGGCTGAGGCTCTCAATACGACGCAGTACCCGCATACGGGTAGAGCCTTCCTGCACCGCGACAGGCAGAAGTCAGTTTTAGAGAGAATTCTCACTGCCATACCAATCGGAATTAGTGCGTTCCCGGACGACTGGTAGCTGTATTCTTCCCGCTCACAACCTCTGTTCAGGGTGCAGCGAAGACGAAGGGACACTGGTCTCCCTGCCGTCGTCGCACCTCGTGTACGATCATACTATATCCTGCCGCTGAGTGTGTTCTCACGCCGCCTGGATACTACTATTCAGCGTCGAGAGTGATTCGACTGCCTACCTGAAGGGTCACTATCTTGCTGACGCGACCCGTGCAGCCACTCTGCGGCATCTTGAGCTGTACCCGCTGACCCTGTGGCCGGTTCGCCCTTCGGGGAACCGGAAACGATTCATACTCACGCCAGTATGAAAGCCGTTAGCAGCCTTTCAGAGAGAATACCTATTCCAAGTTACTCGTTTTCTGCTTCAACATCTAGGAAGGCTCGTTCTGTCAATGGCTATGTCTCGCCTCAATCAGCCCGACCTTAATATGCTGACAGCGTTCTGACCGCTCTCAGCGAGTGAGAGGAACGGGGCCATGGGCATGGGAGCGGTGAGCAATTCTTTCTGAGCAGAAGTCAGATGATCTCCTGACCTGCACTGCCATGGCAACTAGGCGCATTCTACAGAACTCGCCATAATCTCTGGAGGGCAGGACACGACCGACTTCCTGGTCCACTTCGTCCACACTCTGGACCCGAACGGAGGCCCGGAGATCCATTGACCGGCTTACACGACAGATTTGCCCAAGCTTCTAGCGTTCGTCGATGGGGAAAACCCCTTAAAAGTGATCCCCGACTCTTACGATCCGCATGGAGGCTACGGACGTCGCAACGCAGCTGAGTCCTGCGCAGCCCATTCAGCATCTACCGACGTTCTGCGTGTGGTCGGTCGCTGGCCGGCAAAGGGATGTATGGAATTGGGATGACGTGCATCATGATCCGCGGGCGGGGACTACGCTGCAAGGGGACAAGACGATCTTTAACCTGAGGCCCGGACGACGCTGAGGTACACATTGATCAACCCCAGGTTCCAACTGTCAGCGGCTCGGCCAAGCGTTGCGTAGCACGCTAACATCACTGCGGGGCCGGCGGGCTGCGCGTCGCTGTTCTCGCAACCGCGTCGGCGTGCGCATGCTCAAAGAGCACCTGCGGCCCGATTCTCATGCCCGCTCGCCGAAGGTCTTTGATAATCAGTGAGTATTCCTTCAATGATGGAGCATTTGGTGTTCCATTGCTTCGAAATTCCCATGCGACCCAAGCCAATGTGGCTGCAGGCACTACGTGAGTCCGCCGCCCATCTGACATTGCGCGATACCGTGGAAGGCTAATCACGTTCGGCGGCATCAGTAGGCCAAATCGCCTACAGATCTTTCAAGAACCGCGGCGGGTTTTCGTGCTATAAGATGGGCGAGCGCGTTGGACGACGGGGCATAAGGCCGCAGTCCGCATCACTGCAGCGCACCCGCTATGATCTCGCTGCCCGCCCTCCTGCTGTCCGCGACCGTGCTCGCCGGCGTCTCTGTGGCCTCGCCAGTCGCTTCCGGGACGCCGACGGTGAAGCTCAGCAAAGCTACGGTCGTCGGGTCGGGCAATGGGGTAGTGTCACAGTTCCTTGGGATTCCGTATGCCCAGCCTCCGTGAGTACTACTGTGTTGTATACGTTTGTGCAATGCTTATAGCTGATAAATGACCTTTGGCAGAGTGGGGAAGCTCCGGTTTCAGCTCCCCAAGGCGGTTACGTCTTACAAGGGCACTCTGAATGCAACGACCTTCGGCAACCAATGCGTTCAGCAGTCGCTTGACCTCCCAAGCCTACCGGACAACGTTCCGCCCGCTATCCCAGCTACGTTGTCAGCCCTGGTCTCCGTTCAGCTTCAGGGGCCTCCCCAGAGTGAAGACTGTGAGCGTTCTGTTGCTCTAAGGCTAGCACAAACCTAATTCTCTCGACAGGTTTGAACCTCAACGTCATTACGCCGGCTGGGGTCACCCCATCGTCCAAGCTCCCGGTTGTCTTCGTATGTGAAGTCCCGTACTTTCTCCAGGCCAGCTTCTGATACAATCCCGTTCTTGCCACTGACAGTGGATCCACGGAGGTAAGTCGGTCGACACGATTTCCGAGAGCGACTTATCGACCCATCCCAGGCGGGTTCCAGGTTGGCTCGAACTCCATGTACGTATCACCCACGTTGGTGTTCTTTTCCATACGTTAGCGAAGTATTCTCACGATTACAATCAATAGCGAACCCGGAGACGTGGTGGTCAACAGGTCAATCGCCCTTGGGAAACCGATCATTTTCGTGGCTACGAACTACAGGTATGCCGTTTCGCCGTCCAGCCATTGAACCTCGCCGTTCTCATCATGCGTCAACAGGCTCAGCGGTGAGCCATAGAAGCGGAATTTCCTCTGACAATTAACCTAAATCCGGCCTAGCGTTCGGATTCTTGGGAGGAAACCAGATCAAGAACGCCGGCCTGGGTAACCTTGGGCTCCAGGACCGTATGTCGTCCCATTCAACGAAAAGTGGCGTGTCCCGCTAACACCATGCGCTCGGTAGAACGGCTCGCGCTTCAATGGGTGCAGAAGAACATCGCCGCCTTCGGCGGGGACCCCACCAAAGTCACGATGTACGGGCCTTCCGCTATCGCGTCCATCATGTGCTAACGGAGACATTCGTCCACGAATAGCTGGGGAGAAAGCGCAGGAAGCATCTCCGTCGCCTCACACATGATCGCGAACGGCGGCAGCACAGGTGGCCTCTTCCGCGCGGCGTGGATGGAGTCGGGCTCCGCGTTCCCGTCCGGCGATATCTCGAAGCTGCAGCCCACATTCGACTTCGTGTCTTCTGAGGTCGGCTGCGCGTCGGCGACGGACGTCCTCGCATGCCTCCGCGGGGTCTCTACGGAGGCTATTCAGGCGGCGATGAACAAGACGCCCACGGTCATCTCGAAGGAGGTGCGCAATGCGGCGCCCCACTCGAAGTCGTGGCGCGGGCTTCTGACGTTCGTTTAGGCTCTCAATATCCCCTATTGGCCGCGCGCAGATGGTGTTTTCCTGAAGGCCCCCCCTCAGAAGCTTGTCCAGCAGGGCAGCGTGGCCAAGGTCCCATTCGTTGCCGGTCAGTACCACGATGCCTTGTAGTAGTCTGTGCGAGACATTAACTTCTCTTTGTCAAGGTTCGAACGAGGATGAGGGGACGCTCTTCTCCCTCTCAACTCTCAACCTGAAGTATGATTTTACCTCACAGCCCTATCTTCGCCGCGCTTATGCACCGTTCCATAGCACCACGGATGAGTTCGCCAGCTACGTCAAGACCAACTACTTCCCCGCTGCGTCGAACGCGACCATCAAGAGCCTGCTTGCGCACTACCCCGAGAACCCGTCGACCGGCTCGCCGTTTGGTACCGGTGACGAGTTCGCCATTACCCAGGTGTACAAGCGGCTCGCCGCGTTCCAAGGAGACCTCATCTTCCAAGCTCCGCGTCGCTTCTTCCTCAGCCAGCGTTGCGCGCAGCAGCCCGCATGGTCCTTCTGTAAGTGTTTCTGTATCGTTTCGTGCGCGCGTCCCCGCTGAGATCACATTCCCGCGCGCAGTCAGCCAGCGCAACAAGATCGATGGTCTGGGAGCCGTGAGTCGTTTCCGCTGGACGCGCCAGGTAATTCGTGCTGACGGCTGGCCTCCCACCAGATCCACTCCTCGGAGCTCTCTGTCATCTTCGGCGGAGGGGACATGACGGACTACCTCGTCCGCTTCGTGACCGGCCTCAACCCGAATGGCGGCAACCAGCTCTTCTGGCCGAACTACACGCCCACCCGCGCCCAGTCGCTCGCGTTTGTCGACGGGGACACGCCACTGCAGCTCGTCAAGGACACGTTCCGCAAGAACGCGACGGACTTCCTGACGCAGCTTAGCCTCGCGCAGCCGTTCTGATTGACGGCCCCGGTGCAGCCTCTCGTTTCCTCTCTCCTCTCTCGCTCCACTCGCACACTCGTTTCGTGGATTTCGTATCTGACATGTATGTACTTGGCTGGAGTACGAGTACTGTTGTACATTACGAGCGTCGTCCGGGCATAATAAGGCGTTAGTTCTTACTTGTTACAACTTCGTTGGCTCTTCCGGGGCTCCCTTGCCCCCAGATCGACACCTGCGGGTATCGCTTAGGCTATAGAGCATCGGCCGATAGCCAACTTGCGCGAGCGTTGGTAGGGGAGAGTCAGGAAAACATCTTGAGGGTGAGGATCGTGATTTTCTGGTTCGGAGGAGACTTGAGAGGAGGAGACTACGAAAGGAGGGGGACTATGGCGCGGCGCGGGGTGAGGAAGGAGCCACGCAGGCTTACGAGGCTGCTAGTATCGTCAGCCAACTCGCGCCACTGCTCGGCATGTACCACACGCACTTACACGCTGTTGATAGCCCTAGGTCTAATCGTCGTCCATCTGGATATCGACCCGCACACCCGCTTTCAGGAAGGGCGCGAACATCGGGCGCAAGAGCACCCGTCCATCCGTGGTCTGCTCGTACTGCGCACGTTGAGCGTCGTAGACGACATTGTCATCGTCCCCAGACGTCGCGGGACGCACTACCGCAGGCATCGCTTGCACCCTCAGCTCCGAAAACGCCGGGTAGCGCCACGACGCCCGTGCCCCCTCCACATATCTGGGGCCGTCTGACCCGACGAGGGCGGCCGCGAGCCGGCCGAACGCCTCTCCGCAGTTGAGCACGCGGTCGACGCGGGCCCTGAACAAGATTGAGAGCCGCTCGAGGTCTGGGAAGGGGACGGGGGAGCCGGACGCGCCAGAGAGAAGATCTGCGAGTTTCTCGAGGAAGAAGGGGAAGATTGGCGGCGGTGCCCACCCGGTAGAAGTCGGCCCCGAGCAAACACCATTGCCGTCGTACTGGATGGACAGGGAGCGCAATGTGCGGCAGTGAGGAAGTGCTGCATAGAGTTCTTTGATGTGCTCTCCTGTAGAGGAAGCAGCATACGCATCGTCAGGATCGACAGCGAACCGATGAGAGTAGGATGGAGTGCTCACGATCCTCGAGAGACACGCTTCCGTTGTAAGCCATGTCCTTGATGGTAAAGCCGAAATGACGCAGGGAAGAGCCGAAGGACGGGACGAGTGCTCGGGACAACGCTTCCGAGGAGTGAAGGTAAGGCCTACGTGAGCGCAGGATCTCGAACGACTCCAGGCAGAGGACGTCCTTCGACCGCTCGAGGAAGGCGGTCAGGGCCAGTAGCTCGGACGCCGTCGTGGGTACAATGGTCAGGATTGACAACGCTCTCAAAGCCCACGGCTTGGAGCCCGGACAGACTTGGACATTCGTAAGAGATGCGTCCGACGGCCATGCTGTATTGATGGTCGAAAGGACGGTGTCAATCAGAACCAGTCTTCGCAGGGTTGGAATAGTGCGGGCCATGGCCAGCACGCGATACGTGCCATCCGTGCAGAGTAGATCGAGGCTCAGCGTCTCCAGCATCGGAAAGTTGGGGAACAGGCCTCCGAATGTCGAGTCTAGGTTCCCGGACTCGGGATTAAGGATGAGGACGCCATGGTGGATTGCCAAGGAGCGAACATGAGGTCCGATGTCAGCGTCGTCTTCCAAAAGATCGAGGAACCTCACTGTGCGGAGAGTTGGAAGGGATCGGAGATCGTAGGAGAGATAGACCGTTTTCCAGAGATGGGGGCGACACCGGGCGAGCAAGTGACGGCAGGCGAGCGAGCAGTTTGCGAGCGCGGACGTATCTGCTTCTAGACACTGAATGACTTTTTCCACAAGCTCAGCGGGGAGGTTGAAGAGAGACATGGTGCGCCAGAATCCGCTCTGGGCCGCGGTTTGGGGATAATGTCGCAGTAGGTGTTACTGCGATATTGCGAGCGTCTCCGAGAGCCTCAACTTGATCAAGGACACGACGCCTGGAGGTTGATACCGTCAGAGGCGTGCGGATGTAGTAGAGTATGCAAGAAAGTGTGTGTATTGTACCCACTTTAAGTATACGCTTCAACTTGATGCCACTGGCTGTTCGACGCCGAGTCCCCGACAGGCCTCTGGTTCATAGGCCGCTCACTCCAAACGGTGTCACTACTACTACCAGTCGGAAGCAAGGAGGACCCAAAGCGCCGTGAAAGCCTGCTGACGGTATGCCCCAACCTCACTCGTAGGTCATCAAGCTCCCTCAACCCAACGACAGTCTTTAAGCGGCGCTACGGGAAGAAGCTAAACTGATCATCTTACCTCTCGTCAGTGCAGCTTTCGCTTAGCGGCAACACACGTCTCTTAGCGAGATGGAGGGGCTTTCGAGGCAACTTGCAGCTTGCTACCCTCGGTACCTACTAGAGGTCGACGTGGTGGTCTGAGAGATTGAGGAGGTCGGGGCGGCGCATACGCAAGCTGCCGTCGCCGCCGCTCGCGAGGTGGCTTCTATGTGGCGCCATCGCGTAATATGCGTTACGATATTATTTAGGGCAGAGGAAGGGTACGCGCGCAAGGCACTAACAGCCTTTCTATGAAGTTTGAACGTGAACTTCAACTCGGATCCGCCTGAACGACCATGCATAAAATAGCCTGTAGAAAACGCGCAGGCATCGGCGATGCTGTTGATCACCTGCGCATCCGATAGGCTCCCTTCTTAGTTTACACTGCGGATTTGAGCCATAGCTTCATTCGTCCGAAGCATGTGTTCTTCGTCTATACAGGACAGGCAGAGGTGTAAGCGTGCGTCGACCACTTCTGAGTCCAGTGAACATCACATACCTACTGCGCCTACAACGGCAAGATGTTTCACTCGCACGCAACCTCGACACACACTCCCGCGCGTACGAATCCCGCGAGCATCGGTAGCAGGAGGACCTCGCCGTCTATCTTCTGCTTCTTCCGCTGCGCATTCATCATCTCATGGCCCCACATAAACCTGACCAGTTCCAGCGTGTCCGTGCGGACTTCCAAGCGGGAGAAACGCGGGTACCTCCTCTCCCCCGGAACCTCGCCCGCAGCGGTCCCACTGTCGGCGTCACCGACGAGCACCTTCGCGAGGCGAGCGAAAGACGCCTCAAAACCCCCGAGCCAACCTGGCGGGGTGCTGGTAAAGACGAGCGAGAGGCTTTCGAGGTGAGGGAACGGCGGCGGGCCGGGCGCGGAGAGGACGTCCACAAGCAGATCCAAGAAGAACGGCATAGGCATGGACTCCGCGGGCGGCAGCTCTAGCATCTGAAACACGTGCGCGCTCAATTCCTGCAGTGGGTGCGCCGTGTGGTGCTGGTACGAGAGGCGTAACGACCGGAGGGAGGCGCAGAGGGACAAGCCTGGGACGATACGTTGCATGTGCAGGCCTGTGTGGACAAATCGGTGTGAGTACTGGTGTGCGGATCGCGTGCCAAATGGAGTGGTGTGGGAGGTATGGGACTTACGGCCTGCGTTGCCCAGGGCGGTCTCAGAGACGTCACAGAGAGCTATTCCAAAGTGCCGCAGAGATGGCCCGAAGGAGGGAATTTCAGGGAAGGCGGTGGGCGCCGCGATGTCCTCGAGCGTCGAGCCTACCGAGCAGAGGTCGAGCGCGTCCAGTGTCGGTGCATGAACCAGCATTCGTCCGAGAAACAGTAACAGCTCTTGAAGCTCCGCGCAGACTCGGCCTCCGGTAATCGACAGAGTGCGCAAGGCCCAGGACATTCGCCCGCTGGTAGCGATCGTGGTAGAGTCGGCCGCCGGGCGAGGCCATGGTTGCACCTCGCCATAGTTGAGGGCGGTGCTGACCTCTTCAAGGTAGATCGCTTCCAGCGTGGGCCGCTCCAATGCGAGCGACAGCACTTCGTACAGCGACCGCACGCAGAAGAGACGGATGCGCATCGAGCGAAGTGCGGGTAGTTGTGCGCTCAGTTCCTCGCAGGTCGATCGACTGAAACGCACCGTCCCAAGTGACCTAGACCCAAGCGGATACACCACAAGCGAGCGGACGTGGGGCGCGATGGAGGGGCTGCTGTTCAGCACTCCGAGGAAAGCCGTACTACGCGAACCTGGTGAACCGTCCCTTTGTAGGGGCAGCCCGACTTCATACCACAGTACAGAGCGGCACGCGGGAAGCAGCGTAGAGCAAGTGAGTGAGCAGGCTGCGAGTGAGGGAATGTCGCCGCGCAGGAACCCGACGGTGTGTTCGATGATCTCCACCGGAAGTGTTGGCGACATGGTGGGGAGAAGTAATGCGCGGCGATGGCTTGGTGAATTCGCTTTTTCGAGGCCAGAATGTCAGGAGTCCAGAAAGATGTGCACGTCGTGTATGTCGAAAGTGTTTACAAACTTGAGCTGCTACATGAACGTAAGTTACGAGGAGAAGAGTAGGCGCGAGGAAAAGCGCCCGGTAGCGTCAGTCTGGGATCGGCCCGACTTCCGGCGACTCCTGCATACTACATCCGCACCAACCTCAGTCCAGCGTTGTCTGGTAAGTACATCTGCGTCAAGATAGTCACGGTATTCGCATAAAGTCTCCGGTACCGTGGGTTCGCCTCACAGCCTGCAAGCTGAAACTGTCCAATAAACCCGTGAAAAGTAAGACAAACTGCGCGGGCCTTGCACCTGCCGGACACCCAAATGCGGCACACAGCTTGGGTCACCCCGCCGACCCACTCTCACGTCGCGCTACACAGAACCTCGACATGCACCCCAGCCCGGACAAAACGCACTAGCATAGGCAGCACCAGCGTCTCTTTTTCCGTCTCCAACGCCTCAGGTTCCTCCTCCACCTTCCTGCCCCCGAGCCACTGGTTGAACATCGCGAGGGAGGATGTCCGCACCTCCAGCTGGGAGAACCGCGGATACCTTTTCACCGCATCCTCCCGCGCGCCATCCGAGCCATCCACCGCGTCTCCGACCAGCGCATCCGCGAGGCGATTGAACGCTGCCTCGAAACCTACGAGCCACGTCGGAGGGCTGAGGAAGTCCAAGGTCAGGCTCTCGAGGAGCGGGAGTGACGGCCTGTCTGAGATGGATAGCACATCCGCAAGGAGCTCGAGGAAGAATGGCGTCGGGGTGTGCTCGGGAGGCGTGCTGGAGCCTTGGGCACGGAACGCGCTCATCAAGTACGCGGTGCGTCGATCGTACTGGAGGCATAACGATCGCAGAGACGCGCTATATCGCGGCAAGGCTCCGATGGTGCGATGTGTGTGCTCTCCTGTTAGCAAACAAGGTAGATCAGCCACTGAACGCGTGCGCACGCATACGCGCAGGGAGGTGGAAGAACTCACGGCCTTCCTGGACGATGTCCTGGTCGTAGATGTCGGTCAGCGTGATCCCGAGATAGCGGAGCGGGACTGCGACAGGAACCCTCGGAAAGTCGCCTGGCAACGCAGGGTCGCAGGGCTTTATGGTGCAGCGGAGGTCGAGCGACTGTAGCGGCGTATACTGGCTTGCTTTCTCCAGGAACAGCGCCAACCGTGAGACCTCCGCGCCGGGCATCGTTCCTCCGACAATGGACAGCTTGCGCAGCGCCCACACCGGTGGTGGGCCGTATGCGCCCGCAGGCCCTGCAACCATTTGGGTTGGCGGATGGGGCCACGCGGGCGCCTCGTTGAACCCCATGGAGACTTGCTCGAGGAAGAGTGACTCCAGCGCCGGCCGAGCGCGGATGATGGATACCACGTCGTACAGGGAGCGGATGTCGAAGTTCCGTAAGTGCAGCGAACGGAGCAAAGGGAACGGTGCGCTCAACGTGTACCAGGCTGCGCTCTCGAGGTACGGGTGATCCCGCTTGTCGGTGGAACGCGGACGTAGCACGAGAGAGCGGACGTAGCGTACAAGGGCGGGGCTGTGGGCGAGTAGGTCTAGAAGCGCGATGGTGCGCGCACTGGGCGAACAGTCTTGTTCGACGGAGAGCGCAACCTCATGCCAGAGTTCGGCGCGAGCGATGGGCAGCAGTGCATGGCCGGCGAGAGAACAAGCGGCGAGGGAGGGGACGTCCTCGCGCAGGAAACTGATGATGTGTTCGACGGCTTCTACAGGAAGGTTTGGTGGGGGCATGATTGGGGGTCAGCGCTCAGCTTCAGCACGACTGCGGCGCCTCAGACCGGTCCTATATATATATGGCTCTCAGGACTTCCTCCTCCTCAACGAATATTCCTACTTGCCTGTAGGCACGGCAACGAGGGGCGAGGAGAGCATCGGACAGCGGCGAAGCGAGCATCGCTCTGAGATTCTGCACTCTATAAGGGGGAAGGCCGAAGAGCGAGATCCATCCTCCTTGTATGGACTTTCCATCCACTTCGCAGCGCGCGCACGAGGCGGTACCGTGCAACGCCACCCTAAGTACAATTCAATAAGAAGTACCACATGATAGGTGGCGCACGTACCAATCACCCTCGAAGACTTCGCAAAGAACGGCTCCAAGCACCCGAACGCTCAGTCGCAGACGACCTCGACGTGTACCCCCGCACGGACGAAACGGTCGAACATGGGAAGCAGCAGAGTCTCCCTCTCTACGCTCTGCTTCGCGCGGTACTCCTCCATCCCGTCGTTGTCCCACACGCTCTCTGTGTCGCTCGCGAATGTGGTCCGCACGTCGAGACGGCTGAAGAGCGGGTGCCCCCTCGCGACGCCGGTAGGGGCGTTCCCGACCAGCGCGTCCGCGAGTCGAGCGAAAGCCGCCCCGTAGGCGACGAGCCAGTGGGCCGGGCACTTGAAGTCCAAAGAGAGACGCTCGAGGAGAAGGAGCGGTGAGGCGAAGAGGGTATCGGCGAGCAGCTCGAGGAAGAAGGGAGCGGGGGTGTGGCCCCATGCATATGGGCGGCGCATGAGCTGGAACGTCGTGATTGAGAGGCTTGTTATGTCGTCGTAGTCGATACACAGAGATCGTAGTGACCTGCATGTATGCAGCGCGGATAACACACGCCGTATATGAGCACCTGTAAATCGTCAAACAGGTCAGCCGGGTTGCAGAGCAGTGCTCAGAGATGCAAGGCAACTTACGACCTTCGGGGACGATCGCGAACTCGCCGCCGACGTCGTTGAACGTGATCGCGAAATGGCGGAGTGTTGCGCCAAAGGCAGGGAGCCCCGGACGGATGAGGAACCTAGGGTCCTGGTACGTCCCTGCGTATGGAACTCGCCACTTCAGGTCGAGCGACTCGAGGCATATGTAGTCCGTCGATTGCTCGAGAAACGACACCAGTTGTGAGAGCTCAGAGCAGGGGACGATCGCGTTCACGACCGAAAGCGTGCGCAATCCCCACTGGGTGGATTGGCTATGCTTCGCTCCTGCACTAGGTCGCGCGCGCGTAGTGGGCCATACGGGTCGGGGAGGTGCGAGGATGCCATAACGATCGTCGATCCAAGGCATGTTCAGATAGAGTGCCTCCAACGTTGGACATTCACCCGCAATCGAGACGAGGTCGTAGAGACAGTCCGCGCCGAAATTTCGCATGCGCAGTGTGCGGAGCGAAGGGAATCGGCCGAGCAGCACGCGCCAGGAAATGCGATCTTCGGGCAGAAACTTGAAATCGTAGTCGCCGATTGCGGCTTGGCGTAGAGCAAGCGATTTTACGCAGTGCGGAATGGCAAGGTTATCTTGCAGAAGCTCCAGAAACGCTACAGTCTCCCCGAACCGAAAAGGGCTAGAGTAGCCCACGCGCAACTCGACGTGACGCCAGAGGTAGACGCGGCAGATAGGAAGGAGGGCACGGCAAGTGAGGGAGCAGGCTCCAAGAGAGGTGACGTCTCCGTCCAAGAGGCTGACAGCATGGTCGAGCATCTCGATGGGGAGAGTGAGCAGCATGGCGGGAAGGTAGAAGCCGGTGGTGAGTGCGCTGGGGGGGATGGGGTCGGGGGGTGAGTGCGGAGGGAAGATGCGAGTAGTGCCGCAAGAGCATCCCAGCTGTGCAGGCGGCGCTTTTTAAGTAGCCACAGACGCTTCGTCGCAGGCAGGGAATCCACGATCGACTATTTGCTTCCTTGACTCGGTAGGGAGGAGAGGTTCGGGCATCTTGACTACCGTTCTGATAGTGCTGGGACTTGACGATGGCGCTTCGTGGGTGGAGCGTACCGACACGGTGCTAGCCTGAGTACGGCGTTGTCGTCTCGTTCGGTGTGGGCCTGTCCTCGCGGTCTCTTTGACCTCTTCGCAGACCTGGCCCTAATCAGAAAAGCGTGTTCATGGTGTACAGGGATTACGTACCTCCTAAGCCCTAGAAGCGCGTGAACATCAATCGCACGTAATCTCGACGGCTACCCCCGCCTGTACAAATGGCGCAAACACGGACTGTAGGAGGCGCTTCCTTTCCGTTTCCTGCTGCTGCCGTTCTTCCGCCAGCTTGTTGTCGCCCCAGAAGATCGCGATGAGCTCTAGGGAGACCGTGCGCACTTCCAAGCGGGAGAACCGCGGATACCTCTGCCCCGGAGCTCCCCGCACACCCGTTAGGCCATTGGCATCCCCGAGTAGTGCTGAGGCGAGGCGAGCGAAAGCTGCCTGGAAACAAATGAGCCACGCCGGGTGGCAACAGGAGAATACCAAGGAGAGTATTTGGAGGTGTGGAAGCGGCGCGGGACCGGGCGTGGATAGCACGTCGGCGAGGAGCTCCAGAAAGAATGGCATGGGCATGCTATCGGGACGTGACCGCACCCTAGATATTACTCGCTCCTCTAACCCGGCTATAACTGACGGGGTACGATGCTCGTACCAGAGGCGTAGCGACCTCAGGGAGCTGCATGACGGCAATCTTTGGATGACACGTTGAATATGTTCGCCTGTGTAAGAGGTGAGCCTGTTGGTGGATGGCAAAGACATGCTGGGACCGGGGTGCAGGTTGAGACTTACGGGCTCCATTCGTCACAGCTACGCCATGATGAGAGACATCGGTGAGCAGAATTCCAAGATGGCGCAGAGACGCCGCAAAAGGAGGCAGTTCAGGAAAATGCCAGCGGTCGACCGAATCGTCCTGGAGGGACGTGCCCAAGGACGAGCAGAGGTCGAGCGCCTCCAGTACCGGGCCGTATACTTGCGCGCGATCCAGGAACAGCACCAGCTGTGAGAGCTCCGCGCCATTCACTGACCCCCCGATTATTGACAGCGTGCGTAGAGCCAACCCTTCCAGTAGTTGGGATGGGGTATGGGGCCATGGAGTTACTTCCCTGGTCATCGTGGAGGTATCGATGTCTTCCAAGTAGAGCGCTTCGAGTGTGGGTCGTTGGTGGACTAGCGTAATCACGTCGTATAGGCGGCGCAGTCTGAAAAGTCGAAGGCGGATCGAGCGAACCGCTGGGAGCCGGGTGCCGAGCAGATCCCAAGGAATCCGGTCGAAATTTACATTTGTGCCGACGTTGGATTTGTGTGGATGTATCACGAGCGACCGAACATAAGGCGCAATGGCGGAGTTTTTGTCGCAGATTTTCAAAAAGGCTGCGACTCGTGCATTTGCCGGCCCGTCTGATTCGCCAATAGGCAGCTCGACCTCATCCCAGATCCCAGTGCGAGAGGCAGGCAGTAGTGCGCGGCAGGTGAGCGAGCAGGCGGCGAGCGAGGGAATGTCGCCGCGCAGGAAAATGATGCAGTGTTCAATGATCTCCACCGGCAGAGTTGGCGACATGGTAGGGTTCTACTAGGAAAGACCTTCCAGATTTCGCATGCCGGGAAGTTGGAATGGTACTCACAGAGTGTACCTGCAAGGTGAGTGTACGGAGACAAGATCGGAGGAGACGCGAAAAGAGTTAGCGCCGAACATGTACAGCTTCACTCGCAGTCGCCGAGCACAGGTCGCAGTAACGTTCATTACGGAGCCGTGCACTGACGATATTGTGACGGGATGACTGTGTAGCAAATAAGTGCATTCACACAAGAGTATACATGGAGGATTGTTCATGATAGGTCGTATACATTATTCTCCGAGTCTACTTGATACTAATACACTGGTAAAGCCCCCGGCAACGTGCTCAGGCTACAGCTGCTCGAGAGCTCGAGAGCTCGGCAAGCGCAGCAAACTCGTGCGTACCCCTATTATGAAGCAAAGAGCGCAAACCCTGCACCTGCGCTGCCCACACCGAGCGCCCAAGCTCGACCAGCCGGTCGAGGTACCCCCCGCCGTCGAGGATCTCCTCCGCGGTGACCACGAAGTCGAAGTCGTTCTCGATCAACCAGCGTCCACCCCCCGCGCGCAGCTCGAGCCACAGCTCCCGGAGGTCCGCGAGGTACCGGTCCTTGAGCGCGGCGCGGTCCCCAGCCCCGACGCCCTTTGCGACGGTGTAGAAGGACGCGCGAGACATGTGCATCGTGCGCGGCTTGTGCACGACCAGGGTGTCCGAGATCGTGTCGAGCATGTACAAGATCTGCGCGGCGGGCGAGCACTCGAGGTGCGACAGCCGCAAGACAAGCGTGCCGCCGGCCTCCACGGTGGCGAGCGCGATGATGAGTTGGGTGATGAGTAGGATGCTGCCGGGGGCCTGGTACGCCAACGGCTGCTCCGTCGCGTTCTCCGAGGGGTGATAGGTGCGTAGGGCGTTTACATCAAGAAGGACGAGCTGGAAGCGGCCGAGGAAGGCGTCGGGAAGAGTGTGAGTGAGGTTGGATGGTGGCGTCGACTCCGAGTCCGAAGAAAGGTCGTACTCGAGCAGGTCCTGTTCGACGTACTCGTAGCGAGGCGCGTACTCCGGCGGGAGGAGGAGCGGGTGCCCGCCCTGCGATTCGGGGAGAGATATGCCGAGGCCTCGCGCATGCGGGTTCGTTCGGAGGAGGTGTGTACTGAATCCGCCAGGTGCGCATCTGAAGGGCTGGTCAGACATGCTCCATAAGAGACACAGCGAGATAAATCTTCGTACCCGATGTCAAGGAACTCGAAGGGGCCTGAGGTGGGTATGAACGCGGCGGCGGCGTCGAGTTCCCGCAGGATGCCGATCATCCCCTCGAACCAGAAGTTCTGGGCCTCGATGGGAGCCGCGTCGGAACGTTGGCGCTGCGATTTGAAGTGGGCGTCGATTCCCTCGTCTTGCCAGCCCTGTTCAAACATTAGCAGATTGGCAGGGGAAGAAGTGTACATTGTGGAACGTACCAAGGCGCGCAGCAGCCGCAGTTCCTTGAGCACCTTCACCTCGCATCGTGTCAGTATGGCGAGAGCGGAGAGCTGGTTTCGTTGGAAGACGGCATATCGGTTGGAGCGTATAACACGTCCGGGCATGCTGAGATAGTGATATTGAGGAGGGTGGTACAAGTGCGTGAGGGAAGAGTTCTCGATGGTGGGCGGATGAGGCGAAGGTGTGTTGCCTCCTCGTCGGAAAGTGCTCCATTTAAATACCTCGTCGTCGCCGTGCTGCAGCCCGAAGAGCTGCAGTCGCAGAGGGCGGCTGCGTCGCGCGTACCCGCCTCGGTGGGCGGCGCGACTCGAGCTGCAGCACCCGAATGTCACGTGCGGATGCACCTCTCGTTCGGGTTACAGCGCGATACCAAGGGAGCACCGATTCAGTCTCTGAACGGTGCTTCATTCGATCGACTGACTCACTCCTAACCTCAGTCGCGCCAGCGCACCAATGTAAGCGCCCGCACGTGGAGGCCGAAACCCTAACTTGGGGTATCAGAGGCGCCCGTGGACTTAGACATAAAATCCACATCGCGCCCGCTCATATCCGTCTGTACGGTCGCGAAACTCTTCGCGCGCGCACCTGCGAGGTATTCGGGAGCCACTAGGAGCATTAGAGCCGTGTATTAATGCGTATTACAGTAACACCGAGACTGAACGACGGTAGAGTAGTGCTACTCCTCCTCCCCCTCCTCCTCCTCCTCTCCAACATCGCGCTCCGCGAGCAGCGGGGTAATAGAAAGATACTGCAAACCGTTGTATGTAACAAGCATTTGAGGGGGGCATGGGCCGAGGGCGAGGCTGTCGAATAGGCGGAAAAGGATTTGCTGGCCGCTCGCCTCTGGGGACACTGGCGTCCTGCCGTCAGCGTGATCGTCGCTGCCTATAGAAGCTACGAAGCAATCCTGAGCGTGATTATCAGAAGAGAGCGCGCCGACACTTACCTGCTTCCCCGCGCGATGAGGTGGCCGGTTCGCTTGAACCGGTCTCGACGACAATGGTGCGCTTGTGGAGCATTTCGGCGAAAGCGAGGTACTCCATGGCGTACTCCTCGCCTGTCGACCGGTGGAGAACCATTTGCTGGTATAGCTGGCTCACAGCGCTGAGGAATATCGTGGGGTTGAATTTCTTCCCCTCCTCGAAGATCCCGGCCGGTTGCGGCCACGGTGGCAGTTCTTCTGTGAATGTCAGGGTTTCGCCGCTCGGTGTCTTCTTGCTGGCCTGGGCATTCATGCGCACACCGTCGGAGCAGCACGAACGCTTGTGGTTCGCGCTGCTGCCCTTCGGGCCCGGCCACATGATCGCCTTGCACCGCGTGCAGGTGTTGATCTTGCGCTGTACAGTTCGTTAGTCATATACAACTCAGATCGCGGGAGGACAGCCAAGGATATTACTCACCTTCTTGCCATAGTCCTGTGCACCCGTCATCAAGGGCACGGCGTGGCAATGCTTCCGCCAGAACTCCTCCCTGCCCGATTCCTTTGCTATAGATTTGTGTCAGCCGACGTCTTAGAACCCGGTATACCTTCCTCGACTTACACACGTAATCGCCAGTCGCCAGCCGCCGCACAACCATGGGTTCGACTTCGCCCAACTTGTCCATTAGGGCGCGTGGCGTCTTCCACGCGGTCCAGTCCCCACGGAAGCGTCCAAGACGGCGACCAAGCTTCTCAAGCTCGGTGTTGTAGAGCGCGGCCGCCTCCACCCATTTCTGAGGCGTCATTCTATGCGACACCCACTTGTGCTCTGCGCGAAGATCCATGAATAAGAAGAACTCGTCGCCGCTGGAGACGGCGAGAGAGAGAGGGTTTAGCCCCGTCGCGATGGAGAAAAGGCGCTGCGACGGGGTGAGACCAGTGATCTCGACCTTCGGAAGTTTGGAGCCATACGAGGCTGGCCTGGACGAGCTCGCCGGCGTGTCGCGAGCACCAAAGAAGTTCTTGATATCAGAGTTGCGGCTAGTCAGAGCCGTTGTCTCGCGGCTGCTGGTGTGTGCAGCCGCGGAGGTCGTCAGCGGAGACTTTGCAGTGGCGCCCGGGGTGCGCGAAGATGACGCGGTCAGCGCGGGCGGGGACGGAGCGGTCGGAGCGGGCGTGGATGGTGAGGTCGGGGTGCGCGAAAATGACGCGGTCGGGGCGCGCGAAGATGACGCGGTCGGGGCGCGCGAAGATGACGCAGCCTGGGCGCGCGAAGACGACGCAGCCTGGGCGCGCGAAGACGACGCAGTCGGGCCAGGGGAGGATGGCGTGCGCGAGGTGCGGGAGGACAACGTGGCCGGAGCGCGCGAGGATGTCGCGCGCTGTGTCGCGGAGGCGTGCACTGTAGGCGGAGGCGCGGAGGCGGCCTCGGTGCACGGCGTCTGCTGATCGACTTGTGGAACAGACACGACCTGGGCTTGGCCGCTACATGGCGACTCGGCAATGCGCGTCCAAGTCGGCGAAGCATCTTGACCTTCGCATGGCGACTCGACGGTGTGTGTCGCAGCTACGACCACTCTGGTGGACGTAGTAGTTGTGTGTGCTATGGACGCAGGGTCAGTTGAGTGGCACTACGATGAGAGTGGTGTATAGACGCACCCGGAGACACGTCCCGCACGTCGTCCGTAGATGCGGGGCCGCGGGCTATGGCGAGCGCGCACATCGCGACGGAAATCTTGTGCTCCCCCGCCTCTTCTTGCAAGAGCCGGTCGGACGCTTGTGTAGCGGTGCCTACGGTCGAGGATGCTGACGGGCCTTCAACTGCGGCGAGCGTAAGATACGAGAACACTTGCCAAAATAGCGAGAAACCCGGGTGCTCACCAAGGCTTCCTCCCGTCGCTTTCACCTTCTTGGAGGTGTGCTGATGTTCTTGATCGATGACGTACATGCCCGGGACATCGTCGCTCGGCGGCGTCTTGCGTTTGAGCGGCTGGAAGCGGACTTCCGGAGAGGGCGCGAACGAGGCGGCGTTGGGTGTGTCGCCTGACGCGGGCGACGGAGTGCTGACTTCGTTTGATATCTCGCCCAGTCCAGCTGCGAGAAGTGAGTAGGGTTAGCGCAGGCTGCCGCTGCAATCCAGTCCTCCCGGCATACCTCTCTTGGGCGTCTTCACATCCTTGGCTGTGACCGCATCCGTCGGCGCTGCAGCACCGCTGTCGTCCAGCGCATAGCGTAGACTAGGGGGCATTGAGACATCACCATCCATAGACGCAATCGGCATTGCGAGGGGCCGCGAGAGGAGGACCGGGTCGAGATTCATACTAGCCAAAAGCCGCCGTGAAAAGTCTTGCGCCTGTGAAGACAGCCCGAGGAAGTCGATGTCGTCTTCGGTCTCTTCAGTCTTGACGTCGAGGAGGTATTGATATCCCGCAGCGAACTGGGACTGGACGATACCGAAGGCCTCCCGGGTGTCCACGGACTGGAAAACGGGGGTCTCTTGCAGGCCGGCGAAGAGGCGTTCATGCTTCGCGTCGGACGCGCGAAGGAGCGAGTTCCAGAGACGCGCAGTGTGGTTGATGAGACGAATATGATGCGAGCCGTATGTCGACAGGGAGAAGGGTGTCGGAGTATCGGACTGGAGGTCGAGGCGGTGGTTGCGGCGGAGGACGAAGTCGTGCGACAGCATTGTAAGCATCTCGAGCCCGCTCGCGTGGGAGCGCTGCAGGCCGTTCCACCCCTTGTGCGATCCTTCGATACGACTGCCGTCGGAACGGACGTCGTTCCGCGGGCGTGTGAGGCAGCCCTTGCGTACATGCTTCATTTGTTCCTGGTGGGTCTAGGTCATATTTACGACGTCAGGCCATGCTCGTTGGGGCGAGAACGTAAGGGATCGTGGATGTGCTTACCTTTGCAGCGGCCGCATTCCACGCTCCTTGCGCCGCCCACTTCTTAAACGCTTGGTCGAGGCGTTTAACCTGCTCTTCAAGCGGCCAGTAGACTGCAGGGTTGAACTTATCCGCTCGTGTCTTCAGGATCGCGCTGACAATGTCGTTGCTGATATCTGATCGCGAGGGGCTCCCGGCACCACCGAGGATGCACGCGCTGTAGCTGTTTCAGGGATCGCACCATGTCAGTTAGTAGCGTGTAATAAATCTGGGCTGCAACGAGAAGGACATACCGCCTGAGTAGATGCCAAACGTCCAGAGCAACGTGCGCGTTGGGGAACGCGTTCTTGATCGCCTTGCGTACATGACAACAATTGTCTGCAACTACTATGTCGGGTTCCGGGACGGAGAGAAGAGAGAACCGTCTCTTGAGGCCTTGAAGGAGTTCTGTGATCTCAGCATTTGCTTGGGTCTGACAGAATTGCTGGTTGGTTGAATCGGGTGGTGGTGGGCGTGTAGAAGTGAGCCAGCGTCTTGCGAAGTAGTAGGCGCGCACGAAGCACTCACCCACGCGAGCGTCTGCCCACGCTCGTTCAATGCGCTCAGAATCCCCCCTCCCCACCGCTTCTCGTGTTTGTGCGACGCGGTCACCATCTTCGCTTTCCCCGCCGCTCTGAACGTCTGGTCTATTGAGATCGTCACAGCTGTAGCATCGCCAAGGGCTTTCGGTCAGTACTCGAGTGCTCTCTCCTAACCCTAGCTCAGCGGAAAGCACACATACCGGTCAACGTACGAAGGTACTCATTAGATTCTTCCACGCGCGTAGACTTACTGAACTTCAAGTAGATGTCGGATATCATATCGTCGGTGATCGAAATATCGCAGTATCCACCAAGGTCGTCGGGCTTCGAGAAGCGGCGGAGGGGCACCCGCGCAATGCTCACGACACTCCGCTTGCTGTTGATGAATTGCGCTTCAAAGGTCGACAGATACGCAAGACGTTCCTGGTGGTAGCGGCGGAGGTGAAGCTCTGAAGTGAACGGTAAGTTGGAGGTAGGAGAGCGTTTTGGGTCAATGGAAACCTACGCCTGATGTGCTCCGCCATCCCCGCAGACGTCATGGACGGGCGAAACTCGACGACAAGATTGAACAAATCTCGAGTTAAAGCACACCGTTTCGTGAAGAACGGCACGCCGGCTGTTACAAGCCCCTACCAGTGAGCAGACTCATCCTTTCATAGCTCTCAATGTATTACTCACCCGGAACCTCCCAGTGCTCACGACGCTTCCAGAACACATGGTTTGTGGTGGCAAAACAGTGGGTTCCCTCCCCGTTCTTGCTAGACTCCGTCTCGCTGCCCGCACAGCGCTTGCAGCGCAGTTGGTATCCGAGTGCCGTCTCCTCGCGATCCAACCCGTGGACTTCGCAGTGTCCCGTCGTTGTCCAGCCACCCCAGCTCACCTCATCGCCGGTTGCATCGCACCTGGGACACTTCGCGAGGCTGTCGAAGTAGAGGGGGTGAATCACCGTAAGTGCCTTCATGTACGCCGTTTCCGGATGGATCTCGGGGACTGAACGACGCCGTTGATTGTGCCAGTAGGTCGGGGGGAGGAAGCGAGGTCCTAACAGGGGGAACTCCGCTCTGACCGGGGCCAGGCCGCTCTTCGACTTCGCCGAGTTGTACGCCCAACTGACGTACTCGACTATGTGCGACTCCCACTCAAGCTGGGACACATATTGTGACTGGGAAGTGCGTCGGCTTTGCCACGCTTTCCACCGTTTCTCCACCTAATCGGTCGCCGGCGGCGCCCACTCAGCACACCTGAAGAGTATAAGGAAATATGTACGTACCCTATCTCGCCACTTCTGCTCAAATTCCTTCTGCTCTTCTCGGGTTCCGCCATTCACGAGCTTTACGAGTGCGAGGACGTGGTCGGGCTCGAAGGTGGACATGGTGGGAAGGGATGGGCAACTCAGGGGGCTGCGAAATTGAGCGGCCTCTACGACGTCTTGTATCCCGTACGCGCCGCGCTTAGAATGGCAATCTACCTTGGCCGTTGAGCCGATGTTTCAAGCAGTCTGCGAGCCTTCGGCTAATGCCTGCACGAATATATTTGGGCCCCAGCGTGGGGCAACGCTCGATTCGGAACACCAGCACACGAGAGAAGCGAAACGAATACAAAATCACGGTGCATACACCATCGTTAGAGGGGCTAATATACATGAAACGAAGCACAGGCGCGTCCAAGTGTCCACATTCGCACGAAATGTCCGGTGTTTACGAAGGGCTCTCAGATAGTATCTAAGGTAATCAAATCGGCGTAGAGGTACTGCTTACCGCCCTCGCGAACGTATTCAAAGGTAAATGTCGCGCGGAACGGCGTATCGAGCGGGACCTCGTCGACGGTCTTCGGAACGCGGCGTACGACCTTGTTGTCGATGATGTGGAAGAAGGGAAGGGTATCCTTCAGGAGCTAGACATCATTCAGTGACGGTCACAACACGAGCAGTCGAGCGCAACTCGCAGAACGCACCTTGCCTCTATCCGGGGAGAATCTGACGCGCAGCTGCACCGCGCGGTCATTGGGTGCGAAACGGAGGACACGCGAAGTGTCTAGGGTGCCGGCAACCGCGCTCGATGCGACGCGCTCGATTGCCGATGGGAGCTGGCGCCACTCGACACAAGAGTCCCGGTCCGGACGGGACTCGAGCCAGCAGCTCGCGACAGGTCCGTCGCGGACGTGGTCGGGGCGATCGCCGCGCTCGTCCCCCGTCGACGTCAAGAAACAATCTTCGGGGGCAATCTGCCCGATGACGGTGAATACGAGTGGGAGAGCGTCGATTTCGGAGTTGTCGTTGGGGATAGTCTCGGGGGGATCCAGTGGGATGCAACAGATGAAGCGATCCTCCGAGTCGACTGTGGGCGCGAAGAACAAGTCGACCGTGCTGCGTTTCTTGTCCGGATCGCTGCATATAGCGCAATGCAACGGCCAGGTACACCGCTGATGAAGGGCGTTGAGCGGATTCTCGATCGCGTCGCGCGCGTAGTGACGCCGGCTCATGGTGGTCGTAGAGTCGAGAGGAGAGCGGGGTCGGAGGGGCGTACATCGCTCAACCCGGGAGAATAAATCGGAAAACCTGTCGGGTCTTGTGAGCGAGCATTGCGCGCGCTGCGTCACTGCATTAGCGGAAGAACAAAACGAGAAGCGTACCACTAAGCTTGATCGCGGGAGTATACTAGCCCAAGTCGCGGACCCCTGTAGCCTGTGAGTATCTCGCCTGTGTACCTTGGTGTACTTCGGCAAGCCAGCCTGTGTAAAAGAAGCGCTGTTGTTGCCTGATAGGGTAAGTACGTTCATGCTCCTTAGTAGGTTCGCGCGAGTGCTGTTCTTACGGGCTCGCGCGAGGGCCCGAGGCAGAACACTTCATTCATTGCGCTCGATACCGACGAGAGGCACACGGTGGAGTACAAGGAATGGAGAGCAAGTGCTAGGCGCTTGTTACCATCCTGAGGCTGACCCTAGCCTGGGTGCCATTTTCGGAACCCCGCCGGGACATCCTGGCCGGGCGTTCCGCCCGCCTTCGGCGGGCGGGATCCCTTGGTATGACTAATTTGCCCTCGTTCGCACAGTGAAGTTGTGGAGCACTCGCCCCGGCGGCCTAGAGTATCGTGAAGTTCTCCAGCACGCCGTCATAGCTGTCGCCGTGTTGAGAGCCAGGTCTTTGTTGATGGCCAGAACGCGCCGCAAGTCCTTGAGCCTCGTAAACGCGCGGTATGTTATCCGGGCCACCTCAAAATTGAGCAACCAGCAGAGAGTTACGAGATGATATGCATGCCAGCAACTACAGGATCGTTGAGTTCGGCCAGGCGCGCAACGCGGGAGGTAGACACCTGTGAGGTGAGGAAGCGCTAGAGATGGAGTAGACCCAGGGCAGAGTTCTGGCAAAGCATCGGGCAGACTCCCCACAGACACCGATCCAAGCAAGACAGAGTTCCACACGCAGAAAGCCGGAGGCAACTTGTACAGTCGCGCGAAGGTCAACCCGAGGTTCTTGAGGGAGTCGTACGAGCAGCAATCCACAGCCATGGGGATCTAGCATCGAAGACCGGTGAACGCATGCGACGCGAAAGCAGAAGACGTCGCAGACTCACGAGGTGAACAGAACGCCCGTCTTCCTATAACCTCCATCGGTGCACCCACGCCCGTCGCGTCGCAGAAGCAGAAGCAAAGATAGACGCGGCGGCGCGGGCGCATCCAACGAGTAGCGCCATTGTGGCGCTGCCCGGTTGGCGGTCTAGAGCAGGCGGCGTTCAGCGCGCAGCGAATCCTAGGATGCGTCGTAGTCTTGCACGCGCTTTTGTGGGGGACTTCGGACCCCGCATGACAGTGCGCCGTCGGATTTTGTCAGCAGCAGCCGTCTCGATAGATGCATGCTGTCCTGAACCAGCCAGTGCCGCGGCCGTGTGTTGGGGCGCCGTGCGGTCTATAAATTCCGTGCGCACCATCTATCTTCTGCGATGCACGAGGCGGCGCCCGTGTCAGAACGAGCGCCGACACCCACACAGCGAGGAGATCTGACGGAAGCGGGGCGTAAACGAACGCGTTCTGACTGGCGAGTACTTACCAGTGGCCGGAGGCATTCTCAGAGCGCGACATGGCATCATTTGCGCGCGACAGTGATTTTGGATGTACCTGCAGTCGGTCGACTAGAAGAAAGGGGCAGAGCAGAGCACGCCTGAGAGTCCGGCTTCCGCGGATCCTACGTGAATGTGGGCGTGTGTACGCACGGCGCTGTGCCGCGCCGTAGATGGACGTCGGGCGCTCGAGTTGGAAGCGCGACATCGCGCACTGCACCGTACTCCCCGGCTTGTACGAGTTCCTGCTTGCCGGAGGGCGAAGATTGGAGGGCACCGCACCTGCGCAATCACGGCCGATTCTGTGGGCAGATCATCAGTCAGTGCATGCAGGAGGCGCAAGATGGTGTATTCGCCTCATCAAGCCGCATACGGCGAAGGCCTGGACCGGACGCGGCACGCTGGGATAGCGGAGTGGCTGGGAGGAGACGCCTTTAGCTGGTACCGCCATCAATAGCCTACGAACGCGGTGTGGTACGCACCGGCGGCAGGTGCGTGCGAACGTCAGCCACCGTCCTCCGCTGCACGAGGGTGTTGATTCTTTCCTATCGTAGAAGCCACGATTCAACCTACCACAGACAATCCACAGGAACCTATTGAGGTACCGATATTACGCCTGGGGGCGCGCAGACGTCCCGCCGGCCGTCGCGAGCTTGGAAACGGGGTCATACCGTGACACTAACACTGACCGAATAAATCGCCACGCTCACCTCAGCACTATATGTCGCGCCGCGTCGCCCGCCGTCCAATGCGCCGGTGCTGCATAGGCTGACGGAATCAGCGTTCATGTCGTCCGCAAGCTGATTGCGTATGCGGACAGATTTAGCGACACTGAAGTCTGACAGAACAAATCCACTCGCGCACCTGGACGTCCCGCCGCCGGCGCCACCCGCTCGGGCGCAGTGGCGGCAGAAGGAGCATTCCTCGCGTCTCCACGGTGACGGGACAGCGTCCGCGCGCGAGCACATCTGCAGCAGAACGCCGACTCTATCAGCACGCCGCTCCGGAGAACCGCCGCGCCGGGGCACGCCCCCACCCCGGAGTCCCGTCCAGACGCGCGCCGCGAATGCAGGTTGGCCACGTCGATGACCTCCCCGCCCCGCCGCCTTCGAAGCTCGCGCGCATGCAGGCACGCCAAAGAGTCTATCTCGGGCGCACTTGCTCCACAACGTCTGCGTGCTTATCGCTCCACAGCGCAGGACGTCCATGCCTTCGCCCGAGGTGCTCCCTAGGTCTTCGCGAGCTTGTCATTCTGGGTGTTCGCCTAGCGACGGCGCGCTCCACATCGACGGCGGTGACGATATCGCGCAGTACTCCCCGAAGGACTGACAAACGCGTGCGCGTGAGGGTACTGCACGGGACGCGGGCGCACAAGGTCAGGGAGTAATTAATGGCGCTGCACATCGTGCTTACCCGATGCTGATCCGGGTCGCGAGTGACGTCGGGCGCGCAGTCCGCCGGGCAGGGTCGGCGGGAGCTTCGAAGCCCACGGGACCCGCGCTGACGACCGAAATTCATCGAGCGAGGACGAGGAGGGCGGACGGGCGGGATCGCGCCAGGGAGGGCGGGATGGAGAGATGTCCGGGCGTGATGCGTGCTCCTCGGAGTGCTAGTTTCGGATTCCTTTTCGGCATTGCGAGGGGCCTCCCGCCGTCCAGCCTCGAGGCTGAGCTCGCAACTCCCAGGGCTGTAGCCTGTTCAAGCTAAGTTAACAGGGCGTGATGTGATCGGGGACTCGCCCGCCCGGGACCCACAATTCGAGTCAGCTAGCGTGCGTCGTGCGCCCGCGCAGCATTCATGTGTCGTGCGCGATTGCTCGAATGCGCGCCGAGGCCCCACGCTGGATCCTGTGCATCTGCGATGAATATGGCGAACAGAGTTAGCAAGAACCCCGAAGTCCCACCTCGGCCCTCCGGTCGTCAGGCAACGAGCCCTGCACATACTTGGCCCGCCGCTCGAGGTCAGGCGGGGGCGCGCCTCGAGGGCGCGGTGGAGGCAGATCGGCGTTGGTCGCCGTCGGCGCATTTACGCAGTGGTCAGACGGCGCGTTGACATACGAGCGTCCACATTGTTATCGTCATACGTGAGCCGTTTGCCGCAGCGTGTCTTCGTCGGCCAGGCGCGCCCACACTGTACTTTGCGCTTCCACCTCGATCAGGCCGCGCCGCCCATAGGTGTGGAAGTGGGGATATGACTGCGATCGGTCGGAGTGTAGTTCCACTACCACGACTTCCCGGGGGCAATGCATGCTTTCAATTATCCTGGATGAGATCCGGAAGGCCCGGGCGGGCCCATGAGGTCTGCGCCAGCCCGAGGCTGAAGAGCTTCGAGTCATGACGGGTGCTCCTGGCCTTCGGAGACTTTCAGACGTGGACATGTGGGACGACGTACCGAATACCGACGGGGAGGTGTGCGCCGATGACTGTCCGAGGTCGGAGGCCCGACGCGGCTTTCGAGGCTTTCGAGCCGTAAAGGGCTGCGGTGGCTGCGACTGCGACCTAGCAAAACGAACCGCAGGCAGGAAAACAATCAGTCAAACACCGCACGAGGCCCGCCACTGAAAGGCTCTTGTGAATATGATCCCAGCGAGACCGACCTCCCCGCGCGGGCAGTGGAGGAAAAGCGGAGCGAAAAGTGGTTCGATAGCTACGCGCGAGCTTCGAATGTACACCTACGTACACACGCCGCGGTCGACGAATCTTCGAGCTGGAGAATGCTTGAGCGCGGAACATTGTCTGCGAGAAGAAGAAGCCGGAGTGATGCCTCGAGGGGGGAGCGTGGTGGATGCACGCGCCGACGCGCACTGCGTCGCCTGGCGGTCTCCATCGTCTCACCACGTCGCGACGATGTGGATGGCCTCCTCGAGGACCCGGCGCATCAAAAGTACGCGCGACGCGCCGTGCACTCGCGAACTCCTCGCGAGATCCTCGAGGACGACGCTGTCAACGTTAACGTTAACGTTGCGCGCGCGTACCGCGATGTCCAGGCGCGCGCGAGAACGCGGGCGTGACGCGCGTGCCGCCGGCGATCCTCCGTGGCGAATTTTTCGTGTCACTCCTCCGTGACGCACCGGAGCTTGTGCCGGAACACGCCCGCCGGGAGCCAATGAGGAGCGCGCGGCGAGCGGGCCTGCGAGCCTGAACAGCTGAAACGGCGGCGGGAGGGCGGGGTGACGACGCAAAGGGAGCCGATGCGCCGACGTCCCGCAGCGCCGGGTCCTCCGCCCCGATCGTGTTTCGCGTGGACCTCGAGCCACGCTCCTGGGCGTGGATACGCCGATACGACCGACAGGTTCCCGCAGGTTCCCGCCGGCCCCTCGCACGAACGTTTGCCGCGCGTACGTTCTCCCGCCCCACGCGACTTTTCTTGTCTTGTACGACGGACGGCGTGAGTGCGGTGCGCTCGCGAAGCAGGAAACAATAGGAAGACGAGTGGCACAAGGGCGGGCGGCGCGATTCGCGAAGTGTGCAATGATGGGCGGGGCGTCTCACCTCTTTTGTCTCACAGCGAGCGTGCGAGCGAGCAAGCGAACAAGCTCGGGAGGTCGCCGAGTCGGAGACAAGGCACTGGCGCGATGGCGCTCGTCCCGACCTGCCGACATTCACCCAGATTAGGCAGGCATTGCTCCATATCGGGATAGCGTTGTTGACTCGCGCCGCCAGGGCGGCACGACGCCACCACTGCGCCCAGGCGGGCGGGAAGAAACACATGTTCAGCAAAGAGCTATCGCAATGGTGCTATGTTGCGTCGAGGCAGTCTTGGCTCAGATTCATATGCGCAGTGGCGGATGCAAATGCATCTATCCTGTGATGCGGGTGCAATCAATGTACGTACATTGCACTACAATAACGCACGAAGAAGGAACACAAACGCCTTCAAATGATCGCCCATAGTAGTCGTGAAGACGACTGGAGAAGGTGGAGATACAGTGGGGGAGTTACTGAGATGAGGCGAGAAGGTAGCAACGGTGGCGTTTGCACTCTTCTGACCAGGATCATCGTGCTAGGAACGGCACCACAGCTGCTCCTATACACCATGACAAACAACGCGGTGTGAGGACTGCGGTGCCTAATCGAGACGCCGAGTCAACTTGTGCGCAGCCGGAATTGCGAAGAGGGTGTCGGAGCTGTTCCTGAGGATAAGTAACAGGGCGGCGGAGGGACAGTATTAGCATCTGGGGTATGCGGCGAAGACGGACCGGCGTAGAGCGATTGCGGAGAGGTTGACATGCAAACACGCCCGGGACCGAACGCGAGGAAGGAAGTGAGCAACAGGGCGACCGGGCTGGTGGAGACCGGGCGTCGGTGTGCCTGCGCGGTCGGTCGTGCGATCACGCAGAGGAGGAGCGCGTCCCGCCGCGGCGAGCGACGGTGAAGTCATGGCTTTCGAAAACAGTGGAGCAGCTGCGGGGAGCGTCTGCACGCCAGGGCGGGGGCAGCAGACTCACATTCATGACGGGCGGTCTGTCCAGCTGGCCGCTCGCGCCGGAGCATGAGCGGCGGGAGGTCCGGCGAGGGGGACGTGTGCATCCCAAATTGGGTAGATGGCTGATTGTGGCACGGATAGCGGACAGCGAGCGCCGAGCGGCGGGCAGCGCAGAGCCTTCCTCCGAACTCCCCTGCTGTCGATTGATTGCAATCGCTGAGCACGACGCGCCCCAGTGCAGAAGCGCGGCGCGCGTTCTGGTGGAACGGTCCGAAATGAAGATCAATGGCAGCGAAGGGCGCGCGTTGGGCGTGGAGAGACGCCCCGACGGCGGACGGTGGCAGCTGGGATCGAGCCGGGGAATGTGACGCACCGAAGAGGATGGGAAGCGGGTGACGGGCTGTGAAGGGAGCGGCACCCCACGTTGCAGCTGTGCGGGCGACAGGCGCCAGGCCCACCGATCCAGATTCGCTACCGATCGATCTGGTCGCCGCTGCTAGGCGGCCACGTGTGTCAATTATCCTCCCCAAACGCGACGCCATATATTACGCCCTCCGTCCCGGGCCTCCTCCCCCTCACCCGCCTGTCCTCGCCGTTCCCCTCGTCCCCGGCGACGGCTCCCCCCTCCTTGACGCCTTTTGCTCGCGTCTTCTGCTCTTGCTTTGCTCACGCCATCATGTTCGCCCAGTACTCTCCCCTCTTCACCTCTGGTCTGCTCTCTGAGAGCAACACCCCCTCCTCGTCCCGCCGGCCTTCTCTTGAGCTTCATGACAAGACGCCAAGAGATAGCCTCCCGGTCGACGCGAACATGGACAGCTTCTACGAGACTACCACCTCCGAGGACGATGCCGTCTTCCTCACTCTGATGCCTCGCCGTCGTCGTGCGGAGGCCGGCAACTCTTTCCTCTCCCTGGACCTCGCCGAGAGTCGCTCAATGCGGTCTATGAGCCTCCGCCGGAAAGACACCGTGACCAGCCGCGCGACCACACATTTCGGTCGCTCCGTGCCCACTTCCCCTGACCTCCGCCCAGTACCCATGTCGTGCGTTATTTTTTCCTGGCTGAGCTATACTCGGTTTCTCTAAACAGCTTCACAGTCCGACGATGCCTCTGAGCTTCTCGCACTTCGGCCCCGCGCCTCTGCCACACAGGCCTATAGTCCGCCATTCGTCACGCGAAGGCCTCCCAGGAGCGAAGCCCGTCCCGTCCTCCCAGCTTCCAGCACCCCCCGCTGCGTTGCGGCGGCCTCGTCCTTCTGACCTCACCATCACCCTGTCGACGTGTCTCGCCGCTGAAGTTGGTAGTAACTCCCCCTCACTGCACCGGGCAACACACTCCGAGCCCTCAATCATATCTCCGATCTCCCCCCTCATTTCGCCCAACGAGCGTTCGTACTTCACGTTCTCTCCTCCGACCACGCCCCCCGCTTCTTCCGCCTTCGGTTCGCCGTTCGAAGTCGCTCAGCGCGGCACGCCCTCATCTGCCCCTGCCGCGATGCCTCTACAGGCACGCCCATCCATGCGGTCTACTGCTTCGTTCCTGACGCGTCAAGTGAACCGTTCCGCTGCGCTCGCGGCGCTGGAGGGTCGTTCCGGATCGAAGTCGCACTCTCGGCAACGCTCCCGGCCGCGGAACTTCATGAGCATGAGCGATGACGAGGACGAGGGGGAGACAGATGAAACCGAGAACCACCTTCCTCCCGCGTCGGCTCCAGCCAGCGGCCCTTCCGAGACCTCTCTTCTGGCGGTCCTTCGGGAGGAGGAAGATGTCGTTGTCCCTGTGGCCAAGCCCCAGAAGCGTCTGTCCTCTTCGACCCCAGCGTCGAGGAAGAGCAGAAGTCGCCGAGGCACCATCGAAAGCCTCCTCTCCCCCCTCACGAACTTCATCGACTTCCGGGACGACGAAGGTTCAACACGAAGCTGGCGAAGCTTCGTCGAGATCTCGTGAACCCCGCCTCCCTCATCACCCTCGACCACGCCATCGGCTCCCGACGTCGCATTGGGGTGTTTGTCATGCGCACCATGCGTGTGGCTTTCTCTCGCAAAACCTTCATGCGGCGTCGATTCCGCCGCTCTCGCGTTGACTCGCTCTATCTATGACGCTATGCTACTGCACCTACTCGCCTACCCTCCCTTCGCCTAATCTGCTCTCTACGCTGTCGCCCACGTCGCACTCCCACTCTGTACAGCATTGCCACGTCTCCCCAGCCTGTACAACTCGCATACTGCACGAATCACTTCATCGCATCCCAGTGATGGTCAGCCCTCCCGTTTGATTTCGTTCGGTTCCGCAGTGTTCCATCATCGGTATCAATATGTGCGACGCCCTGCGCCGTCTAATCCTTCCTTTGCTCCCCACATCTTTTCAGCCTTTTGCATTGTACCATCCGAGCTTCTTTTCATCTTCAAACTGTGCATTCCGTCTTCCACTTCTTCATCTCTGCATTGCATGCCTGCGCACCATCTGCATCACTTCTACAGCATCTCGAGCCTGTTCCCCTTCATCTTCTCCCACATCGCATCTGGATCGCGGCCCCCATCTTTGAACTTTGCAACCTTCCATTGTCGACATCGCTCGTCCCCCTCAACTCCAGTCTCCTCCCCATCCCACGGACTCTCAGCCTGACCGAGCTAATCTACCCGTACGTGTACATCCGTAGTCTACCGCTCTTTTACGTACTGCCCCTCTGTGTGTACACTGTACGTGGCCCCGCCGTTACTCTTGCAATGCTGCATCGCGCCATTGCTGTTCCACCATGCCGCCGCGTGATAGCCTGATGCGTGCGCCGCCGCCTCCGAGGTATCCGTCTATTCCCGCACACGATATCCGTTCACAGGCCTTCACTGCAAGCTCCAGCCTCGGCCACCGCTGTTGGTGAGTTCGCTCTTCCTGCTGTGGCGTGGCGTGGTTCGACGGCGGCCGCGGGCGCAGGACTGGACAGCTCTAGACGGATAGATCCAGGTTAGTGCAGAGCTGTACACCTTCGCGCGATCTACCCTCGCTGACGGCCACGGCGTATGTGCACCGCAGACCACAGCGCGATACCCGCCCGGGGCTGGCCAGACCGACCGGCGACCACAGCGTGTGTGCGCTCGACGCTCGGGTGGCCGTAGACCGGGACGCCCACACGCCCTCGTCCTCGATCGAATTCACCGTCAGCGCCAGCGCGCTACGAAGTATCCCGCGCGTCCGAGTGCTGGTGATAGCGAACCGCCTCGCGTGCCTGTGTGAGTAGGTTCGCTATCCATCCCACCGGGCAGCTACTAGTGGGCGCCATGCACGCACTGCGCGTCATCTGTCGTCTATCGTCCAGCGCCCTTTCATAGCCACGCGCGCGGGTGCAAATCCACGGAAGACGACTCGCCGGTGCTTCAGCTCGTGACGGCGATCTCAGCGGCAGCGGCGAGCGCACGCATGACATTGGCCCACGCACCGAGCGCACGGGCCCCGCGTCGCTGGGCCTCCACGCTCCTGGGCGCGTTCCCGGGCGTGCGGGAGCGCGGCGCGCGGGGCTGGTAACGCGCCCCACCCCGTGTTTGCACTTAAGCTCGTGCGGGCTTGTTTTGAGGGTTATTTCTGGCGGGTGTGCGGGTTTGGGTGCGAGTTCTCATGGTGGTCGTGCTGAACGCTTGCGGAGCTGGCGCCGGCCTAGTCTGCGTTCGGCCGTCGGCTGGCGGGGTGTGACGCGTTTGTGAGCGCGACGTCCTGAGATTGAGGATTGGCTTCTATGATCGCGGAAACGCCAAGCACCCCTAGTGGGATTGTACGTTCGTTTCTCGGATCCACCAAGAGGCGTATCTTGACATGCGTACTCAGCAAGACTTTCAAGCACAGTCCTCGGTAAGTTTCCACACGTATTCAGAGTACTTATAGATTGGCATAGGGCCATTCTTCAGGAGGCCCGAGGCACGCAGCCTGCATACGCTATGCCCGTCCGGATTCCATCAGCAGCGCTGAAACGATAGGAATGGTCATTCTGACAACTTGTTCGCGCCCTACGTCATGCCCAGAAGACCGGGAGCGGGCGGTACGTTGAAGCGAGCGCACTCTGTGGGTGTAGTGTGCGACGACGTTCTTAGGGACACGATGACCGCATCGCGCGTTCTCGGCCACCCGCGGGGCGTGTGCATGGCTTCGAGCGTAGTGCTGGTCCCTCGGGCGGCGCCAGCGTCTGCATGACAGGGATTCATGCTCTGGTGAGGGGATCGTAATCCGCAGGCTGGAGACCGAGACAAATTGTGATGCTTGAAAGCACTGAAGGTGTGTACCCCGCCGCATGCACGCAAATCATTGCTGACGATGGCGCCAGCGCATAGCAGGCCTCCTACCTGCGATCTTGGCAAGCACGCTCATCGCACTCGCTCGTGCGCGCCCGGTCTGCGCCCTTGCCGAACGCGGCGTAATGTAGTGAGTACGTCCGGTGCGTTTCTAGCGTGTACTGACAGATCATTTGCCCGAAGAACGGACTGCGATCTCGCAAGCTCAACAGGGTCAATCTTCGCTCTTCGGCAAGGATGAACTCGTACACTCCGGGGAGTACGGTACAGCGCGCGGCAACGATATGATGTTTTCCGTTCGAGCGCCCAGCTGCCCATCTTCGGCGTGCCATAACGCCGTACGCACACACGCCCACACTCACACAGGATCCGCGTAAGGCGGACTCCCAGGCATGTTCTGTCCCTCTGCCTTAGTCGCGCTGCTCAGGTCAGCCGCAGATCTATTCCGAATTCGCTGTCGCGCGGGGGTGATGCGACGTCACGCTCGTGCACCGTCCTGCATTCACTGGTGAGTCCTTACCAAGCAAAAGACGTCTGTTCACAGTCCGCTGCTGTCAAGTCTCTTCGTGCTGTATGCGTCGGCGCTCGCCCTGGCGCGGCCGCCGCCTCGTGCATCGCAGAAGATGGAAGGCGCACACGGAATTCATAGACTGCCAATGTACAGTGCGCTACACCGTAGCGCGGCTGTGGCACTCACTGATGCACGACAGCATGCATCTATCAACATAGCAGCTGCTGACGAACCCCGAACGCGCTCGCCATTTAGCTCCGCCATGCGCGCCGCGGTAGACCTTCGCGAGGGTGCACGCAAGACGACTACACGCCTTGGGATTTACGACACGCGGAGCGCCGCCAGTAGCTGAAGTTGCGAACGGAACGGTGCCGCGACGGCGCTACGGACGGAGCGTACTGTTTCAACATTCTTGTTCTGCCTTCCGCTGTCGTGTGCGAACTCCCGCGCTGGGTATCTGCACCTTCTGCTCGGTGTGTTTGTCTCTACTTGTGCGACGGGCGTGGGTAGACCAAAGGAGTAGGAAGACGGTGGGTTCTATTCGCCTCGGAAGTCTGCGATGTGTTCCGCTGCCGTGTCGGGCGTGTTTATATATCTTCGATGCTAGATTTCCGCGGACCCCTGCGCGAAACACTTGCTTCCCAAGCTCTTGTCTGCGAGTCGCTGCAAGTGTACCACCCTGGTACGATAAAATTGTTGTAGTTGTAATACTCTTCCGGTTTTCCTCATGTCATAGGCATGTAGACAGAGGTTCGAATGCGCCATGTTCTGGTGAACCCATGCTCCTTCTTGACGGCCTGCGTCAGGAGTGAGCGGTGCATAAGTACTTCAGTAGGGTCGCCCGGAAGTCGGACCGACCATGAACTGCAGCTACTTACTTGCTCGGCGCCTCTCGTTACACGCTATCTTGTCTCCGTACACTCGAGTCGAGTCATCTCACAGTTTTGTCTTGCCATCAGCTTTCAACGAATACGCGGTGCGCGTGCGTCTTCGTTCGAGTGCTAACCCTCACAAATATGTCGCCAATCCTCCCGGTGGAGATCGTTGAACGCACCATCGGTTTCCTACGCGGCGACATTCCATCGCTCGCAGCCTGCTCGCTCACTTGCCACGCCCTCCTGCCCGTAACCCGCGTCGAACTCTGGTATGAAGTCGAACTGCCCGTGACAACGCTATTTGGCGGCTCGCGAGACCCGCGTACTACAGCGTTCCTCAAAATCCTCAAGAATGACCCCGCTATCGCGCCCTACGTCCGCTCGCTCGTACTGTACCCGCTGCGACTCGGATTCACCCCAGAAACGCCCTTCAACAAAGCAGAATGGCACACGCTGAGCGCACGACTCCCTGCGCTCCGCTCGTTACGCCTCCGCGATTTCACCATGTGGTCTCTGTATTTGGCGGTCTCTCTCGCCCTCGAACGGCCGTCGCTCGAAGCGCTCTACCTCGAAGACATCAGATGCACTACCACTCCGCTTCATGAAAAAACATCGTGGCCTCACCCCTCTGCGCAGCCTTCCACGGATGCTGCCGGCGAGCCCCTGTCAGGGTGGACACTGCGCACACTATCAATCATCGGAGGTGAAGTCGACGGCGAGGAGCTTTCGCGGCTGGTACGGTATCTGGAACGAGCGATGATTTACAGCCCAGCAGTAATCAAATCGCTTGACCTCTGCTCGTACATCGGCACATCGTTCGAGGCCCCCGAAATCCCGTCTTTCGGTGCTTCTCTGCGACATTTTGGCATCGGACTCCGTGATATCGATGTCTCTATCCAAGGCCAAAGAATATCTGGTCGTAAGTCTGACTACTCTCCACATACACGTTCCGTCCGGACGCGCTAATACGCCCACCCCGTTCATAGGCGATCATATCCGACGTGTCATCTCGGGCCTGCCGCAATGCGGCTCTCTAAGATCGCTGCGCCTCTGTTACGAGTATAACCCTGGGCTTGGTTCAACCACATGGAACCCCTACGCCTCAGGGTCTTCGCGTCAAGATGGCACTGCGCCTACGCCATTCTTCCTGGAGCTCCTTGCTGACGTCCTTTCCGCGCCTGGTCCGGCCCCGCTCCCTTACCTCGAACACCTCTCGCTAGTCTTTTTCGGACCCCCTATAACGTCTGTCGGCTTCGATGCGGCGTTCTCTCGTCTCGCAACGGTGCTCGTCGGGGACCCTGGTGGCTCGATGGGCATGGAGGATGGTACGGTCAGCAGGTATCCGCAGTTCTCCTCCCTGGACGTGCGCATAGTCCCCACGGGCATTGCGAGGATCATTTTCGGCGAAAAGTGGATGGAGGAGGAGCGGGAAAGGCAGAGGATAGACAGGGAGCGTTTCTTCCTGACCATGCTCGCGCCGTTCGTACGGGCGGGAGTGGCTGTTCATGTGCATTACGATTGAAGCGTGCACTGTTGTGAGCTGCCGGAGGTATGTGGTAACACGTATTGGCGAATATGCGCTGATGACGCTGTTCTCAGTAGAGACGATGTAGCTCAGTAACCAGGAGCGGCCGACGATGCCTGGCTTGTATGATCGCGATGTTGAGCGGCCGTTTGTCTCGATTAGCAGCTTCGCCAGCACGGATACCTGATGGGCTGACACCTACTACAATTTCTGCTACAGGCTGTGCCGAACCAATGTTTTCCTATTCTACCAGCGCTCTCGTACCAGGCCAGGCGGACCTAGCGGCGAAATGAGGCAGCCTTATTCCCTTGAGGTATGTACGACTTCCGTCAGTGCTACCAAAGAAGTGGCCCGTGAACGGCGGCACATGATCCCGGGTGCTGCGGTAGACGTGAGCCCCCCTATAATCTCGCCGCAGCTCAGCGACGGCCAGAGCCATACGAATCCCGAGTCTCCCCATGCAAGAAGAGTCTATCCTAGCATTTCCCCCCGACGACCCCCAATACAAGCTCGGCGCGGCGGCTATCCTGGCGCGGCGGCATGTGGAGGAGCTCCAAGAGTTGATGGAGCTGAGGCAGAAGGTGAATCGTATCCAGATCTCGCACATCCATGTTCGTATACTGACCGCGGCGCACCAGGGCTGGGAGGTAGATGAGCTGAACGACCACTTCAAGGCTACACGTCAAGTGGCGGATAAGCAAGACGACGCTGCGACGCGCTATTGGTACAAAGCCATGAAGCCCGTTCTGAGCGAGCTTAACGACGCGGCGCGCTTTATCACTACCATCGGCCGTCTAGACTTTCTCGATATCGGGTACGTGCTCGATGCCGAATGCTCAGCCGCGCGCTTCGTTCATGGTTATTGTCTCATAGGTGCTCTCCGGGCGGGTTCAGCGCGCGCGTGCTCGAGAGGAACCGCCACGCGTCCGGAGTAGGCATCTCTCTACCCCCGTCTATGGGCGGCTACGAGTTCGCGCTCGAGCCTCGCCTGCGTCCGCGCTACCAGCTCATCGAGCAGGACATTCTCTCCTACGACATCCACCAACCCGGCCCGCTCGACTCGAACTCGGACGCGGGCGCGAGAAACCCCTTCCCACCCGACCTCTGCGCGCGGTTCGGCCTGGTGATCCTCGACGGCCACGCCCTCCGGAGCTACCCCACTGCGGGAGACACGCCCGCAGAGCTGAAGCGCGCGCAGGCGGCGTACCGCGATGCGCTGCTCATCGCGCAGTTCGTCATCGCGCTCGACACGGTGCGTGCGGGCGGGACGGTCGTCGCGAAGCTCTCGCACCTCGAGTGCGCGCCCGCGGCGCACCTTGTGTACATGCTCGACGGGCTCGCGGAGACGCTCGTGCTGCACAAGCCCGCGGTTATGCACTCGAACCGGGGGACGTTCTATGCGATCGCGAAGGGCGTCGGGAGGGGGCGGCGCGCGGAGATGAGGGGCGCGTACCTGGATGGACTGAGGGAGCTCTGGCGCGAGTTGAGGTTTGGTGGGGCGGAGGGTAAGGGGAGGTACCTCGTCCCTACAGACCTCGAGTTCGTGATTACTGCCGACGCGATCCTCGAGGACTACGTGGATCGTTTGATAGAGCTGGGACGCGGTGTGTGGTACACGCAGGTCGAGGGACTGCGGTACTTCTTCAGGAAGAAGGGCATCGAGGCATGAATGTATGTATGCACATAATCTCACCGTTCTAGGCTGCGAATACGTATCAGGCTTGTAGATGTACGGCCCTGGCTACGACACTGTCGGGTGTGGGATTGCATATTCCGAGCACTTGAATCTTTCTCCGGATGGTCAGCTGAGCCTCGAAGTTCTTCAAGCAGCAGTGCTCGCCTCGCGGTCGCTCGACTTGCTACGTGAGCCCGAAGGCCCTGGGACATTGCTGGGGCCGCAGAGCGTGACAATGAGGCTGATCATGAGCGAGACATGGCCTCTAGAGTCAAGCCCCAAAGTCGTTTGCGACGCGCGTGCCCAAGAGGTGCCCGCCGGAAGATGCCGAGACCGGGGGTAGGGGGAGGGGGGGGTGCCGGGGGGGCTTATGTCGATTGGTGTAGGCCGTCTACCTCCACCCGTTCTACGAGCTCCCGAGGGTGTCTGGACCAAGTTCCTGCTTCCAAACGGCCACAGGGGCGATATTACATGTATGTAAAGTGTAAAAATCCAGTTAGGATGTCCTCAAGTCGCCCCAACCGCGAGTGTCGTGCCCAAGGTGTATGATGGGACATAGGTTAGGGTTACCGTTGGTCCTAGGACCTGCGGGAAGTTGCTGCTCAACGACGAGTCAGGAACTCCGGAACTACTCTCAGAACGGACCTTTTTGACCGCTGGGCGACTCTGCATCTAAACGCCTATTTTTTGCGCATGTATCATATGTCTGCCAAAATATGGGCGCTTACAATTCCCATTTCGAGACAAATGTCAAGAACATATGCGGAAAATTACCCGATATGGGGGGAGGGGGGGGGAGGGGGGTGCCGGCGCGAGGCTTATGTCGATAGCACGACCCCGGTCACTAAGTCGATTCCTGGACCCCTCTTGCGCGTGCCTCAGCATGATCAACATGGACTCCCAAGTCGAGCCCCCACGTGAACCTTTACGAAGACAGCAGCACGAATCACACCAGAAGCACGCAGCAGAGATTCGAGGAGAGCACCGAGAACCACAGCCAAACATCAATTGCACGATACAAAGCCCAGACACAACACGAGACAAAACACGAGACGAGAGACAGCACGAGCGCAGATACAAATACATCGACAGCAACAGGACGACAACACGACAGCGGCAGATCTAGAGATACAAGTCCACAACACAACGATACAGCGATACAGCAACGACACGCAGATGCACTTCAAAACCAATTTCAGAACAACAAACTAGGGAACCAGCGGCTAAGCACCACCAGGCAGACGACCGGAACAACCAGAGTGTACGTGGGCGAGATGCCGCTGCTGGGAAGATCCGCATGCTCGGCCACACGCTCAGCCGGGGGAGCTCCCGTACCAGTCGGTTGTGTAGTGGTAGCGTTCGGCGGGCTATGCGGCGATGAGGGCATCGATGAAGACAGGTCCGACGAGTCTGAGTCGGACAGATACCTGGGCGCGGCGAACCGGCCGGGACGCGGGGCTTCGGGGCGCCTGGAGGAGCGGATCAGCTGGCGACGGGCGCGAGGGCCCGGATCCTGCGAGTGGAAGGACGACTCCTTGGGCTGGGAAGTGCGAGGCTTCGAGCCACCCGTAGGCCGCTTAGGCTTCTCCTCCTCCTTGGAAGTGCGCGGCTTCTCCTCGGTGGCCCGTGCCTTTCCCTTCCTAGCGGGATCGGCCTTGCACATGTATTCCTTCTCTGCGTCCGCCGCCTGGAGAATATCCCAATCAGCAACCGGAGAATGGCAAAACGCGCACCTCTGGAGCAACACCCCGTGTGCGATTTGTGGGAGGAGGGCGGTGCAACCTGGGCGGCTCTCGCGCCCTCTCCGGAGTCGCGGCAGTGGCACCCTCGGTAGGGATGGCGTCGGTCGGACACGAGAAGTCGCGCCGAGTAAGCTGAGGAGACCTTGAGTGCGACACATGCCGGCGCACAGTCTCAACCGGAGGGGCCGTTGGCACCTCATTGACGAAGTCATTTTGCGTCGCTCGCTCCATGCGGTGGACCCTCTCAAGGATCGGCACAGGGACTATTTCCTCGCTCTGATGAGAAAATATGGGTTAGAACGTGACGGAGATCTACTTGAGTAACCTGAACGTACGATCTGCGCCTCGAAGTCTGATGCGATTCCAGCAACCACGGCCCAAGGGAGGTTCTTGACCATATCCCGCCGCGCCTGACGAGCAGGCTCCGTCTGCGCGATGCGCTCTCTCCTGGTGCGCTTGACGTACGGCGCGATGAGCATGTACCTAGGAGGGCGCGGCCCTCCACGGATGAACCGCATCGCCAGCTCCCTCGAGAGTGCGTCCTCGCGGCTGTGGGACTCCAAAGCAGATCTCTCGGGGGAAGAGGTTGCCTGGGTCGGGCTCACGGGAATCACGGCTGCGGGTGCCAGGGGCGGTATAGCCTCCAGCGGTGTGAACAAATCAATGAGGTCGCCCTCGGATGCCTGCTCGAGCGAAGCAGAAGGTGGCGTGGATTGAGCGATGGTCTCCTCTTCCTGGACCGCAGTGACTACGTCCCGTGCCTCGACTGACTGCGGGGGTGTGTCGTCCTCGGTAGAGGAGGAAACAGCTTCCTGAGCGAGGCCTAGATTCGACGTTGGAGATGGGAGGAGCGCGAGGGAGGAGACAGAGCTTCGCGTGATATCCTCGGGCCCGAGTTCAGCGACCGCGGGACTGCTATCAGGCGATGCGGGTGCTTGCTCGCCCGTGGCAGCAGCTGTGGCGAGGGTGTCCTCGACGACAGAGACAGTGGGCTGTTCAACTGGAGGAGTCGGGAGAAGCAGAGGGGACTCTTCCACGCCTTCACTACCCCGTTTGACGGGCGGCTCAGCAATGCTGTGCGTAGCTTCTTCAACTTCCGCGACGATGCGCTCGGGCGAAGGCGCGCAGATTGGATCGACGGCGGCAGGCGGCAAATTTCGATCCGACGGCGGCAGGCGGCAAATTTCGATCCGACGTTAGGACCACTGTGGATGAGGTGGAAGGTGCGACTGGGTAAGGGAGGTACTCCAGGTCCTCCTCGACCTGTTGCATCCGAGCATCGGTATCCTGGCCTCCCGTGTTAACGTCCAACTCGACGACAGCTTGGGTGATGACAATGTCTTCGTCCTCAGCGGGGGCGGCAAGCATGTGCTTGACTACCTCAGGCTCAACCAGGGCCACGGGGAACACCCCTGTCTGCGGCCGCTGACGGTCACCAAGCTCCGTGGGTACGGATGCCATCATCTCGCTATCCCCTTGTTCTAAGTCAAATGATATGATCAATAGGTGTTCGTAGGCTTGTAGCCAGCGTGCTACTCACCGACGAGCGGGGGCGCAGCGAGAAACTCCATCGTAAACGACTCGGCCTCCTTGAGGGCGGCGTCGAGCTCCGAAATGGTCTCCAATTGTGCAGGCGAGAGGGCGAACACAGGCTCGACCATCATCTCTGCCGCCACCGCCAAATCAGTCATGTCAATGTCTTGGCTGGTCTCCGCGACATCTCTCGATAGCGGAGCAATGTCTTCGTCAACTACGATCTTCTCACTGGCAGGCAACACAGCCTGACTGGGGCAGGATGGGAGGGTGATAGCGGCTGACACAGAGACGGCGTCAGAAAGCCCGACCGTCGCAGGCATTGTCACCTTGCTCTGAGGAGCGTCATCCATCGGAGCGGCGGACGCGGGTTGCTCTTCCCTGGTGTGGGTAGACAGTACGGCCGGAGAAGTGTGTGTCGCCGAGCCAAGCAACAGCAGACCGGAGACTGCGTCTTCTTCTCGTCTAGTGTCCATCTTCACGACTGGTTGCGTCGACGAGGCGACAAGAGCCTGGGCCTCTTCGGCTGCCTGTGCCAAGGCATTGAGCGCATCGAATGCTCCGTCGGCTGGCGATGCGACTGCATGCGAGGTTCCGCCCGTGGTCACGGCCGCTGGTGCTGGGACCCGAGGCTGACTGGGCACCATCGCATCTCCGAGGGCGCCAGCAAGAGACGACCACGGCGAGATGATGGGCACGGGAGGCTTTGGGAGCTCGCTCCGCTTTGGTAAGGGGCGCACTGGGAGTTTGTTGTTGGGGCGCCTCCACACGGGCTCCGGGAAGTCCTCCGAGTCGGAATCAGAATCCTTGGAAGCTGAATCCCCAGATCCTGAAGATTTTGTGGGCGGTGCGGCGGCGGAGGCGGCGGCAGGGGGTGCGGGAGGCGCAGAGCGAGTCGCGCTGTCCGGAAGAGAAGCAACCGGAGGTCTCTCGGGACTAGGTGGAGTCACCTCGATGGTCGGGATTGTGATGGGACTGTAAGGCATGTTTGTCAGTGGCGGAGGTCACGGCCTTCGAACAAAAACGTACTCGGACGTGGCCTTGACGGGACCGAGGGAGGGTGTGAGCGGCTTCTGCCACGTCCCGGGATCAGAGGAACCCATGGGCTCATTATCCCAGTCGAGGGGATTGCCGGACGTCACGCCGCCCGCAGCGGGCTCCGAAGAAGCGACAGGAGTGTCGACGTCCATGAGGATGACTTCGTGGCTCTCTTCACGCGAAGGTCTGCGAGCGTCGTCAGAGTCCACACCCGCTCACACGCGTAATCAACGGTAAACAACGCACAAGGCCGTCGCGTGGTGTTCGGATGCGCCCTTTGCGACCGCAGGCGAGCCGTGCGGCTTGACGGTGCGGCTTGACTCGCCGGGTTTGTCCAGCTGTACGGGCTTTTTCAGCTCTGCGGGGCGAACATCCCGTTGTCCTGGTGTGAAACTGGCCCACATGGCCGGGTCCTGGTTCAGAGCGATCTCCTCATCAGTCAGCATGCCCATGACCCACTGGGGGGCAAGGGCAGGATCAGTCCCTGGTGCTGTATCGTCCTGCTGCTCCGGCGTTTCCACTTCATCAGGAGGATCGACGGCCCTGCCCTTGCCTTTGTCGCAGCGCGGAATCCGCGGCGCCTCCTCCGAGTCTTGCTCGATGACTTGTGCTGCTGGCGTTGGCCTGGCAATTACGGTGCCGACAGCGGCCGGCGCGGTTGGTGGCGGGGCGGTACGCGACCCAGCCTCCACTCGAGGGCTCGCGCTTTCTGCCTTCTTCTCGTTACTGGGGTAATTAGAATGTCAGTCCCTGCTGGCGGGACATCCGGGTGTAGCACACATACTTGCTGGAGGCCTTCGCTTTTTCGATGACCTTCCTGCGCCGCTCGGCCGCCGTCGCCAGCGCGAGTCTCCTCAACTCCGACGGCGCGACACCGCCGCGCTTGGTGGGGGTGGCAGTGCTGGTGCTCTGGGCGAGCGCACGCAGCGCTGCAGCCCGCTCTTTGGGATGGATTTGCGTTGAGGCCGCCGTCGGTGCTCTGGCCTCCACGGCCAGGCTCGAGGAGGCTGGCTTCGGTTGTGTCGCTGCGGTGGTGTTCAAGTTGTTGCCCCGTTGAACGGGTTTAGCCTCGGTGGGCTCCGGCGCCGGGGTGGCCGCTCTAGGAAGAGGAGCGATGACAACTTCCCACTGGGAGGGATCGTCGTCCTCGTCATCGCCACCTGGTGCGTCGCTGGCAACTTCCGCGTTGTCTGGAGGTGGCGACGAGATGTAGGTGAGGATAGGCGCTGCTACAGCGACTACCGGCGGAGGCACAGGAGCTGGGGTGGCGGCGGAAATGACCTCTATGGGAGCGGGGGTGGTGTCCGAGACTGGTTCAGGGGCAGCAGCGGGGAGAAGAGCAGGGGAGTCCTGCGTGGGCATGCCTCCGGGAACGAGGGCACTGCTCGAGGTCGGCGTGGTGGCGAGGGGAGGTGTGGCGAGGCTGGGGGCAGCAACTTCCATGGAAGGCGCTGGAGCGGGGGGTGCTTGCACTGTCCAAGGCGCAGAGGTGGCGGGTGCGGGAAGCTGCCGGGGCTCGAACACAGGAGGTGCACTGGGGGCCGCTACCAATTCCCCCGGTGAGTCGGACAAAACGATGTCCTCCTCGGGCATCGGGGGCACATCGCGGCTCGCCACGCTCAGGGCGCCGAATATTGCTGGGCGGGCAGACCTGGAGAAGCGCACGGAGCCGCCCTCCATCTCGAGGTCACCGTCGCTGTCGTAGTCGTACTGATCCAGGTGGTCAGTGACAAGCATTGCATCGTCTGCGCTCGCTGCCGCCACGGCCCAGCCCGAGCGCCGCCGCGCCTTGTGCTTCGTGACGCATGCGCGGATGCGCCGCCTGTTCGCACGGGCAACGTGCTGGTGGATGGCGCGCTGCGTCGCCCGGACAGCAGAGCGTCGCTGCGTGCGGGCGCACCTCGGATATGCACCGGCACTGGCACTGGCGGCGGGGCGCGAGCGCGAGCGCACGAAGTGCGGCAGCAGCCGCGGTGGGGTGGGGCGGCGGTTGTTGACGAGGTGGTGCTGGACGATGGGGCGCTGCCGCCACACTTGGCGGCAACACAGTGAGGGAAGCACGGGGGCCGAAGCCGGAGGGGAGGTGTCCATCTGCACGTCGGCCACGTTGTTCTCGGACACATCCATGGCGATGTCCGAGACGTGGAACACGACAGTAGGGGGAGGGGGGGCGAAGGTAGGAAGGCGGGGGTGATGTGGGTAAGCAGAGACATTCATCTTCTGCGGGAAGGCAGTGGGATGGGAAGGGGGAGGGGGAGGGAGGGGGGCAGATGGGGACGACGCTCCGCAGGAGGGGGCCTACATAAGGATCGCGGGAGCGGACCGTGAATAGGAGTTCAAGTCGCTGTATACAGATGTGGATCCACATACCTCGTGCTTAGCTGAGTGGTCGCCACCACCAGGCGTCTGGATGGGTACTCTTGCTGAGTTAGGTTGCGGCTGCTTCTCGGCCGTGGCCGGAGGGAGGGTGCGCGCCAAGCTCGCCAGGCTCCAGGCGTCGCTCTTAGACTCCTGGAGTGTCTGGGGCTGCTTGAGAAGGGCGCCGGGAAGACGAGGAGGGGAGGGAGGCGGGGGAGGCGCCACCACCTCCTTCGGAGTCGCGCATGACTTCGCATGCGCATCCGAGGAGGGAGGGGGTGTGCGGATGGTGAGCCCACGCACGTCGAGCTCGTCAACCGAGCTGACCGCTGGTGCATTCTTCGAGGTGGGTGGGGATAGGATTGGCGGAGGTGGCGCAGCACGCTGGGGCGTCGGCATCCGAATCTCGGGCTGCTCTGACGGTCCGTACAGGTGCGCCTCATCGAGCGCCTCGGCGATCAGTTCGATCGCCTGTTGCGCTAGAACTTTGGGGTCGGGAGGAGGTGGGAGGTGCCGGGGCGCGAGCTCAGGGCTGTTCGGTTCGGTGTCGCCACCGTTGAACAGCTGCTCTGAGAGTGATTTGGCGGAAGAGGGATGGAGGATGAGTTGTGGGCTGTTCGGCTGCGTCTGGACGTCGTCGCCATCGCGAGCAGGGGGCTCTTCCGGCGCGCTGAGATAGTCCCAGAGCTTCTTCGAGAGCTCCGGCTCGTCCGACCACTCGAACGTCTCGGGGACGCCGTCGTCCTCCAAGAGCGGGTCGGCGGGCGGAAGACGCACGGTCACCCGCTGCGGGGCATCCATCTCCGAGGGAACAAATGCACGCTCCTCCGCGATCGCCTCGTACGGCGGCAGGTCGTAGCTGCTGAGAGCGGAGTCGGTGGGGGAGGCGAAGAGAAGCGCCTGCGGTGGTGGTGGCGCTGGGGTCGGCGGGCGCGGTGGTGTCCACGCGTCCTCGAGAATCTCGCCCTCCTCGAGCTCCTCCGAGCTCATGTTGCACCCGTCGTCATCCTCCGCAAGGTGTGCCTGCCAAACGGACGGATCAGAGGGAGGGAGGGCGATGGGGCCGAGAGTCGTCGGGGTATTTGGCTCCGTCGGGACGAGAACAGGCTCTAGACGAGGGGACCTGCGTGCACTACGGCCTCCGACGCGTTTCAGGCCGTCGATTATCTTGCGGGTGCCGCTGCGGGCCAAGTCGAGGATGGGGGAGGAGGAGCGCCCGGGTACCGGGGCTGGTGGCGTTGACGACGACGGCCGGTTTTCCCGGCTGTCGCTCGCAGGACGTGCGATGGGGTTGGTGCGGGCATGTTTCCGCGAGAGTTTCTTTGTCTTCTTGTGGCCACCACTGGGGAAAGGCGTCAGTGCACGTCGGTGGCGAGGTGGTGGTGTCGAACACATACGAGTCGGACTCCGGGCTCTGCGACCTACGACCGAGACTGAGGCCCGAAATGAGCTCGTCGAGGCTCCTTGAGGGCCGTTCGACCCTGGGGGCGGGCAGCAATGCGTTAGCAGGCCGTTGATGGGGCAGGCGCGGGGCGGACAAACATACATTATATTACCGTTGTGATATTTCCAAGAGTGCGTGGGCTTGCCGCCGATCTTCAGGCGGTATCAGATGGGCTTGGATGGAGGGGGTGGAGGAGGAGGCGGGCTATTGGACATCGGGTGGGGGAGATGGTGGCGGGGGCTGGAGAGAGAGGTGAGGGGGCACTCGGACGCGGCGGCGGGGGAAGTCTAGCGGCACCGCCACCCATCTCCGACGGGGGAAGTGCTTCTCTGCAGACGAGTGGCGTGCGCACGGGTCCGGGAGGACAAGGGCACGCGCGCGCTGGCGCCCGTGCGTTATTCCGCTTATTGTGTCGCAAGCGGGCAGCAACTGTGCGCGCGACACCGGATATGGGCCCCATTATCGGCTCCCAAGTATCACGCTCGCGCGGGGTCAGGCACGGCACACTCGAGAGGCAGGCAGCGGCGAAATTGGGCGAGCCGAAGGGGCAGGTGGCTCCCGCGTGAGGAGGGCGAGAAGGGGTGGGTTTGTCGCGCTCGCTCTGATCTTCGGGCGCTGCACTGCCACCCTGGGCCCCTCTGGACCGTCCCCTCGCTGCGCTCTTCTCCCATGCCTGGTATCCGCCCTTGTCTTAACTGGCCTGCTGATCTTCCAGCTGCTTCGCATTTCAGCGAGTACGGCATGACGGACGTACCTGCGGATGGAGGTCATTCAAAATTGCACCCTTATTGACTCGGGTTCTCAGGCGCGGCCCGCTGCTATGGTGTCGACGCATTGGCCCACGCGCTGCATGGTACGTGCGTTGCGAGTGCCGGCACAATGACGAGGGGTGGGCACCCGTCGTCGGACAGAATCTCCGCCGTCTTCCTGGGCACGGACAGCCCCGCACCTCCTTATCGTCGTCGGCACCTAATACCTTAACTCGTCAATCCCCCAGTTATTGAATCATCTCACGCCCGCACAGATTCGGCTGGAATGACTCGACTCACCCTTCCGAACATCCCAGGCCCGGTGCTGGGATACGCCCCATTCTCGCGCCCCGGGCGGTAAGCCTCCTGATTCGCCAGGCCGGCCCAAGGGCAGCCAACGACTCCGCCCCTTCCTCCCGCTAGAACCGCGCGGGGCCTCGCGGTGCGCGGCAGGCGCTGGGAACATCGGCAGGTGTCGCCTGCCTGTTACAATTTCATCCTCGGTTCCCAATACGGCCAATGACTCGACCTGACTCACTCTGACTCAGCCTCTATATTTAGTCCATATGACTCGTCCTGACTCCTCATGACTCATCCTGACTGCGGTGTACTATACTTAGCCCAGACCTGACTCATACTGACTGCGGACGTGCTGCAGCAGTGCTGCGCTTTACTGTGGATCTGCTGCGCAGATCCTTCCCCCACAGTATATAAGGACCCCCTATCTCCCTCTCTTTTCCCCAGTTTCGATCTCCTGTTTCATCCTGTAACAACCAATACTCTTGACTCATCAATCTACTTGTTATTTATAACTCTTTGAGTGCGCTCGAACGCCACTTCAAGTGTTATCTTAACATTAGATCGAAACTCTGGATCCCTCACCTCGTAGCGGTGTAAGGGCTCAACTTCGTAGGCGTGTAACCCGAGCGTTACTAGCCCCACTCCGTCGACTCCACAACTCGCCCACCACGTCGTCACCATCCGAAACATCTGTCCGTTCCGGACTATTCTCAAGTCCTCTCCACGAGGAAGAAGAACTTCACGTGTGGAGTCCCCAGCCAATCCGACCAGCATCTCCGTACTGGTACCATCAAGAATTACCTCCGCGTCCGCACACCATCGCGACCCTCGAAGAGGCCGCTGAACGTCCAGAGCACGTCCCAGGCTTCAACTACGACCAACTCGACATCAGGAACGTCCAGTTCTCTGACGAAGAACTCGCTCGATCAATCGACGAATACGTTAACAACTCAGTCATCGAAGAACCGGAATCATCACCCGACCCCGCGAACGACGAAGAAGAACTCGCCTTTGACCCACGCATCTTCGAATCACAACTCGTTGGCGCACTCAACGCAGCAGTATACTTCCACGACCCTATCCAATACAGGCCCGAAGTAGACCCGCTTATTTCGCGCCATCTACAAGACGCTACATTCCATTACCGAGAGGCACTTCGAATCTTCCGCGGCGAACCACCGGTTAGTCGAGACAACGACTATATTCTCAACAACTTCGGGATCTACCTGGAAGAAGAAATCCGACAAAACCATAGCCGTTGGACGAATCTTCTGTCTACGGACCCAATCTATCCCGTCGTACTCAACTCAGGACAAGCTCTATTCACGGCCAAGAACATCTACCTCCAGTGGGTCGCAACGAGGAACGTGTATAGCCACACCCCATACACCCAATACTAGTCATACCCGAGTGTATGACCACGGACATCATCCCGAAGGATCGACTCCCTTGCAAGACCAGAGACCACTACTTCAACGACAAAACCAAAAAAGACATTCACTGGGCTCCTAAAGAAAAGGATTTCCAACTCTGCAAATACCAACCTTGTCCTCATCGACTGAACAAAAAAGTCGTTAGCAAGTCAGGATTCTTCGCTTGTTCCAACACAGACAAAGTCATCACAGGAGAAGGCGAGAGATACATCGAAACCAAACCTTCCACCTCGACAGCCCCTACTCCCTCTCCTAGACCATCGACTCATCGACGGACAAGCGCAATATCCCCAAGGACCCCAGTCGCAGAAACACCAGCCCCATCTCCTCTGGTAGGAGTTGAATATCTCAGAAACCCGAACACGCCGATCAGTGATCCCGAGCGATCGCCGGCATCTGCATCCGAACCAGCCACAGAAGAAGAAGACTTCGGCGGAGAAGACACTTCTCAAGAAAGACAAGCCAGTCCCGAACCGGATAACCTACGAACCATCAGACCCACAACGCCAATTGGGGTCAGAATACCCGCACGAGAATTCACGGAAACTCTCAAGCGCGTCGAGGATACAATGACATCAGTATCAACAATCACGCAACCTGCTCAGACAGCAAGCACGGCAGCGCCGTTCGCGACGGCCGTAAGGGCTGGACGAGGAACAACATCACGAGCCCCTCAACCACCAGAGGATGACAACAATCCTCGAGGAGGTGGCGGACCACCAGGAGGAGAACCTCCCGGTGGAGGAGGAGGAGGCAGACCTGAAGACGAAGACGACAACGATCCATATGGAGAAAGAGCGCGAGACGGAGGGCCACCAGGTGGAGGACCTCCAGGAGGAGAAGGACCACCAGGCAGCGGAGGACCAGGCAGCGGACCACCAGGAGGAGGAGGCGGAGGAGGACCACCCGGCGGTGGACAACCGGGAGCGAATGCACAAGGTAACGCTCCAGGACAAGTCAACCCAGGACACAAGAGCAAGGTCAAAGAACCCGAGGTCTTCATGGGAGATCGCTCAAAGGCCAACGAATTCCTCACGGACCTTCAACTCTTATTCCTCAGTTGCCCCCAAGACTATCCTAACGACACATCAAAGATCGTTTCAGCACTGTCATACATGCGAGGCGATACCCATTGGTGGGCCGAAGCCAAGGTCGACGCGGCAAATGGAGAAGACGAGCATGGCGCTCCACTAGGATTCGGAACTTGGAGACAATGGGCTGCCGATTTTCGCCTGGTCTTTGGCAAAATAGACCCTCAAGGCAAAGCTTCAGTCGAACTAGCCACCCTGAAATACAACCCGAAGGAAGATCTCTTCAAGTTCAACTCGAAATTCTTCGACCTATGCGTTCGGGCCAGAATCAACGACGATCACGCCCAACAAACCATGTACAACACCAAGCTGCCGCAATACTTCCGCACCAAGCTCGCCCTCATATACCCCGCTCCTACCACGATGCACGAACTCATTGACAGAGTTATACACATCGAGAGGGGATGGAGGACGAACCGCGAAGTGGACGAATATCAAGGTCTAAAGACCAACTTCAAGAAACGAGGGGACAATCCGAAAGTTCGCGCAATCAATACCAACACGCGAATGGATCCGAAGACTCGACAACAACTCCTGAAGGAGAACAAATGCTTCTACTGTCGAGAACCTGGACATCGTGCAGCGAACTGCCCCAAGAAGAAAGGTCCTACCACCAAGACACGTGCTATCAAGGAAGACGAATCGGACGATGCCGAAGAAATGGAAATCGGTGTCGTAGCCCTAGGAGATAACAATGACGAAGAAGACGGCTTGGATTTTTAGGAGGACAAACGGACCCGGCGCCCGTCTCGTCCTGTAGCTGGGACTACACCATCTCATTTGTAACCATCGGCCAGCAGCGCAGAAATGCATATCTGCTATCCGGATATGTTGAGTGTGGACCCAAAGTCGTCGGAATCCGAGCCCTATTCGACTCAGGCGCGGATGCAACAATCCTCAACCGTCGCATCGTCAATCAATATAATCTCCCTACGGTCAAATTACCAAAACCAATCCGATTCTGAAACGCGGATGACAGCATTAACACCATTGGAGAAGTCACCCACCGAGTAGAATCCAACTTCGTGGTCCGAGGACACGAACTACCCACTAGAGCAGAGCATAGGTCCAGGTCATGCTTAGGTTAACCCATGTGTGACCTGTGGGAAAGCCTGTAGGTTCAGGTCATGTAGGTCCAGGTACCGGGGACACAGGTCAGGCACAGTTCTAGGTTTGGCCTTGCAAATATCATGACCTGGACTAGGTAACCTGTATAGGTTCAGACCTGTGTGGGTCACCATTCAAGTCCAGGTCAACCTGTAAGGTACAGGTTATTGGCCCAAGAAATGCCGGAATATAGTGCACACAGTCATAATCACACATATCACACAGGCTGATGACGCCGGAGGGTACTTGGCATAGGTGTGCATGGCATAAGAAACTGCATAAGATGCTACAAGGGCATGTAAGGCATTGTAGTAGCCGAGCATAGACACAACAGTAGACAAGCATAGACATAGGGTTAGACGAACATAGGCCGCAGTCATTTGGGGTACAGAGGAGTATAAGCTACTCGTAATCGGAGCCTGAATAGTAAGTCCACAAGCTCGGACAGCTATCATCGTCTGAAACATCACCATCAGATACATCACTAGTATCTACTAAGCCGTCATGGGCGACTCCGGCGGCAGCAAGCACAGCCTCCGCATGGTCAAGCCCTGCATCAAGCCCCAGCGCGACGTTGGGGACGTCATGCGCGAGGTCCATCGGGGCAAGCACAGCGTCAGGGACATCAAGCGCGACATCGGCGAGGTCGTGCGCGAGGTCCGTGTGGGTGAGCGCGAGGTCCGTGTGGGTGAGCGCGAGGTCCGTGTGGGTGAGCGCGAGGTCCGTGTGGGCGAGCGCGAGGTCCGTGACGTCATGCGCGAGGTCAGCCTGAGCGAGCGTGACATTGAGGACGTCGTGCGTGAGGCCGGTGTGGTCGTGCGTGTGGTCAGTGTCGCCGTGCGCGACGTTGGGAAGGTCGGGCGCGACGGCGGTGTGGGCGAGCGTGAGGTACGCTGGGGCAAGCACGGAGTCGGGGATGTCGTGCTCGAGCTCCGGCTGAGCGAGCGCGACGTGGGCGTGTGCGCGTACAGCGTTGCCGTCATCTTGCGCGATGTCGGCGGGTTGGGGGGTGACGTCGGCGGGTTTGAGCGCAACATCGGCGGGTTTGAGCGCGACGTTGGCGTGTTCGAGCGCAAGGCGGGCTGAGGCGAGCGTGGCGTCGGCCTGTTCGAGTGCGAGGCGCGCCGAGGCGAGCGTGATGTCGGCGTGTTCGAGCGCGACGTTGGCGCGTTCCGGCGCGACATTGGCGGGTTCGAGCGCGAGGTGCGCAGAGGCGGCCGTTACGTCGGGGTGCTCGAGCGCGACGCGAAGGTGCGTGTCGGCCGCGGAGGTGTCGCCGGGAACACCCCACTCTTCCGTAGGCGGTTCGAACGTCTCGATACTGTTGGCAGGAGAGAATATGTCCTGGACAGTCGGTTAGCAGTGTGGAGTGTCCAAAGGAGGACGTACTCACCTCAGGCAGTTGGCGTTCGAGGTAGTCGAGACACTCGCGAAGGGCGGTGTCCGCCCGCTCACGAGGCCCCAATGTCTCGGCACTGCGCGCGAGTAGAGCCGCGAAGCCCAAGTAGTCGTTCACAGGCGTAGCGACATGCATGGTCGCGTTCACGTACGCACGTACTCCAAGCGCGATCTTCAGGAGCAAGAGGTGTTGGGCTCGACTGAGATAAACCCTGTGCGCGTACAGGTTCTCGACGCGGGAGACGATCCCGTTGTAGATCGCCGGCCGGAGTTGGGCAACCGAGCGCACGGGTAGCTGGATCTGAGAGTGCAGCAACGTCAGCGCAATGAGGGCGAGGTGTAAAGCGTAGGGGACGTACCTCGCGATATTCCCAGGGGCGCATTACATGCTCCACCACGATAAACACCTTCAGAGGGCGTGAATCGCGGCGCGCACGCTCGAGGCGTAAGAACAGGTTCGCCTCGCGAGGCGGGCGGAGGGCGTCGAAAGCCCCGGTGATGCCGTATGGGCGACCGAAGGCGCGGACGATTCGAAGCGTGTCCGCCGTGGCGGAGGCGTGGTCTTCATCGGACATGGCGCGTGTGGCGGAGATCTGCGTGGTGTAGCTGCGAGGGTGATTGGGGCGTGCGGAGGGGTGCGCGTTGCCGGCCGTGGGTATAAGTGAGACGCGAGCTGAGCCGTCTGTTGAGGTCGCGGACAAGTGCGCACGCTTCTGCTTGGGTGAGCGGCCGTGCGTTGATGTGTTCCATGCTGGCTACGCCGCCTGCAGGCAGACTTGGAAGGGGCTATCCAGCCTTGGATGTTCGACCTGGAAGAAAAAGATGAGCAATCTCAAGGCGAGTACAACGTGCTTGCCTGGTATGTAGTAGCGGCTTTGCGAGCACGAATGGCACAGCCACAGAGCACATGTACGAGATGAGGGCGATTGTCGAACATCGGTGAGGCGGAACGGCGCAGAGCCTTGCGCAGAGAGGGAGGTTGGGATATGGAAGGTTGTCGAGGACGTCTCCAGTGCGCAACAGTGACGCTGGGCCCGTGCGTGGGTCCCTCAGAGCGAGCTTCGCCGTGAGAGGGAACCTGTCGAAGTAGGCGCCCAAGCGCCCACAGACGACTTGGTTCACGCCGTAGGCTACCTCTCTGCCAGCACGCTCGGTCGCCCGCAAGTATGTGCCGTTCGCCCAGGTCTCCCTATCTGTCGGTGAGCAGATGGATCCTATCTCGCCGGTTTTTGCTGACAAGAGCAACCTCAGCAGATCACGCTCTCTGCCTGGTACCACCACGCAGGCCATCGCGCCGAAGATGCCGCTACACGTACAGTGCACGCAAAGGACAATGAGGCGACCCCCACCACATGCGACTGTAGATACGGACAGTCAGGTGCGACCGACGCCATTTCCGAGAGGGAAGGTGTTTGCAAACGGTCAGTCCACCATAGGGTCAAGCACGGCAGACCGACATATCTGCGGACGACGGTGCGTGATACGGCTCACTCAGCCATGGATCTTGGCATCCGATAGCTGACTGTTGGACAGCTCGCACTACAACACGCCCGCGCTCGGGCTGCAAATCGAGCGGGGCCTCATCTGGCCTCTGGCAGTATAAGTACAGTGAGGCACGTCCCGATTTCCATCCCCAACCCACTCCCATCCTCACGCATCCGCGACAACCACAGCCCCATACATGTCAGCTTCTGCCCGGTCGAAACACCCTCGCGCAGAGACCGAATCCGCGGGCAGTGATGCTCGTGGACTCTCCGTCTCGACCACCACAGCCGCCGGGTCCCCGTCGGCCAAGCCCCCTCCCGGAAAGCGCGCCAAGGACGCTTTCCCGTCGTCCTCGTCGGACGACGACGACGACGCGTTCCCCGGCGCAGCGACTGAGCCCGAGGAAGGCCCCGCGACCTCCAGCGACGACGACGAAGACGACGAAGGCCGCGGCGTCGAGGGGCTCGCCAAGCGTACTGCGCAGAAGCTCGGCCGGAGCGGTTCTTCCACCCTGAAGGCTGCAGACAAGCGGGCGCGGTTCAGTGCACGCTACGCCGGTAAATCGAACGAAGAAGTGCTCGGTAAGCTCTCTGCAGTACATGAACTGCTCAGGACACCACAACTCACACACTTTCAGAGTCACTCATGAAAGGCTGGCGGTCGAAATACTACAAGCACTTTCACGACCCGAAGATCGTGAAAGTTACCAAAGGCGACGGGCAGACCGCGATCATGCACCGGTTCGTTTGCAAGAGGTGCGTGCTTGCGACGGTCCGAGGCTTTCCCCCTAGCTGATTTCTTTTAGGTACCCCTCGAAGCACGTCGACCGGGGCGACTACGAGGACTCGACGAGCAACCTCAAACGTCACGTTGAGGGCTGCGACCCCGCGGATACCGCGGAAGTCGAAGTCATCACCGCGTACGCTCACGGCGTCAACTACAGTGCCGCGCGGTTCCGCTTCTTGCTCGCGATGTGGTGCGCCAGGCGCCACCGGCCTTTCCGTCTCATCGAGGACCCAGAGCTGTGCGCCATTTTGCGCATGCTCTACGACAAGATCGACATACCGTCGCGTTGGACGATATCGCGCGATGTGCGCCTCCTCGAAGCAGACTCGCGCGCGCGGGTGATTGTATACCTCCGTGTAAGTCTTTGACGATATGCTTACCCACCGTCCGGCGTGCTCACCTGCTTCTCAGAATCTCCCCGGCAAGGTGCATCTCTGCGTCGACGGATGGAACGTGATCTCCTTCTTGGGGATCACGGTGCACTGGTTCTTCGACGGCGTGGTCTGGCACATCATCCTCGATTTCCTGAGGTACGTCGCTCGTCTCCTGCGCGAGGTCACCGCCGCTGACGTACACACGACAGGCTCTTCCAGGCGCATACGGGGGCGTACCTCGCGGAGATGTTGGCTGCATGCCTCAAGAGCTACGGCATCGAGGACAAGGTCCTCGCAATCACCTGCGATAACGCCGAAAATAATACAACGATGATGAAGCACCTCGAGGCTCTCGTGCCGTCCATCCGCGGCACGACCGTGCGCGTCCGGTGCCTCGCCCACATCATGAACCTGGTCGTGAAGGTAAGGCACCGCAGTGTACTAGTGTTATCGCCACATGCTGATTGCCATCGATGTAGGCGATCCTTTCTCAATTCGATGCGGAACGCCGCCGCCGCCGTCGGAACACCGCCGTTCAAGCTGACGAACCCGCTGATGCGGCCATCGCTGCGCTCGAGGACGAGGACGATTTGGACGAGGACGACGAAGAGGACGCGGAGGATGGCCTCGAGACGGACGTCGCCCGCGATGCGGCCGATGAAGATGATATCGACGAGTACGAGGACCAGGAAGAGGAGGCTATCACCCCTGCGGAAGCACGCGAGGGGCATATTGCCATCAAGAAGGTGCGCACCGCATTCTCGTAGCATGTACTCATGCAAACTGATTGGGTGTACGATTAGGTCACCCAGCTGTCTAAGAAGGTCTGGAACAGCCCCGCGGTGCGCGGAGAGCTCGCGCGGCTCGCCAAAGAAGCAGGCCTGTCGACGACGGTGCTCATCCGGCCGGTCAAGACGCGCTGGAACACCATGACAGAGGTGCTCAAGCGCGTCCTCGACATGCGCGAGGTCCTCGGCCACCTGTGCAACACCATGGCCTTCAACAAGCCGCAGGGTGTGCGCCTGCGCCGCTTTGAGCTCTCCGATACGGAGTGGAAGATCATTAGCCAATTGCATGAGCTCCTCGAGGTATGTGAAGTTCTCAACATTAGTATCCGTATAACACGCTCACGCGCTCTGATAGCCGTTCCTCTACGCGACCAATGAGATCTCCAAGAGCGGGCGAGCCCTCGTTCACGGAGTCATCCCCTACATCGACGTCCTTACGGAACACGTCGATCGCGTACACAAGGACCCCAAGCTCGCCCCTTCCGTGCGCGCCGCGGCCAAGCGCGGGCGTGCTATGCTTGACAAGTACTATTCCTACACTGACGACAGCATAATCTATCGCATCGCCATGAGTATGTATCCCCTTCGCGTTCGCACTCGCCATTAGCTGACCCCATACTTTGCAGTCCTTCACCCGCGCTACAAGAAGGAGTATTTCCGTCGACTCGAATGGCCCGCCGAGTGGATTGACGCCGCCGTCGAGCTCGTGCGCGACGAGTGGAACACGTCCTACAAGCCCGAGGCTGAAGCACCTGCGGCGTCTCGGGCTACAGGTGCCTCAAAGGGACGGCGCAGCGCTCAGGCGAGCGCGGGCGAGGTTAGTGCCTTCTTATGTCCTACTATTCACTGTGCTGACAAGATGTTAGCCACCCGCCACCTCTTCGGCTGCGCGCGACCTCTTCGCGTCGATCAACGCCGGCCCAGCCGCCGAAGACGTCGACGCGCTGGAGGCCTACCTCAGCTCACCGCCGCTCAGCAACGTCAAGGACCCCCTCGCGCACTGGGAGGTCGTATACAAGTCCGCGTCGAACGCCGACGCCCCGCGCCCCGGAGAACAAGCCCTCGCGCGCATGGCGCTGGATTTCCTATCTGCGCAAGGTACGTCCACGCACAGTCTAACTTATTCTATCACTGATACACTTCTTTTTCTCACCAGCGGCGTCCACCGATGCCGAGCGGGGCTTTTCGCGTGGGGGCCTCACCGTGTCTAAGTACAGACACGGTCTCGCCGACGATTCGGTCCGCGCGAGCACGCTCCTGGGCTCCTGGGCGAACGTCGACGCCCTTGTGCCGGAGGGCGCCGCGGTCGAGACGCTGCGCGCGTCCATGCGCAAGCAAGACACCGGCGCGCACCCCGAGGACGACGACGCCAACGCATCTCAGAACGCGGGCTCATCGAGCGCGGCCGCGCCGGTCAAGAGCGCGAAGGCGAAGGCGAAGACGGCGCGCAACAAGGACGCGGGCACATCATCGGCCTCCGTGTCATCCAAGAAGGGCAAGGGGGTTGCAAAGGCCAAGGTAATCGAGCTCGACTAGATCCATAGGTGCATACAGTAACATTAGAATTGCGAACACGCTGAATACATACGCGCATCCCCTCCGACGCCCTCTCCCTACGCTCACCCCCCTCAGTAGTATACCAGGCGCGTCTCTGTTATACGGGCGTGCGCGTGCGCGCCTGCCACTGTACATGTCCGCGCCCGCCGCGCCCGCCGCACCCGTGTCCGCGCCCATGTCCGCGCCCGCCACTGTACACGTCCGCGCCCGCCGCACCCGCCGCGCCCGCCGCACCCGCCGCGCCCGCCGCACCCGCCGCGCCCGCCGCACCCGCCGCACCCGTGTCCGCGCCCATGTCCGCGCCCGCCACTGTACACGTCCGCGCCCACCGCGCCCGTGTCCGCGCCCGCCACTGTACACGTCCGCGCCCGCCGCGCCCGCCGCGCCCGTGTCCGCGCCCATGTCCGCGCCCATGTCCGCGCCCATGTCCGCGCCCGCCACCGCCCGCCGCGGTGCATGTCCACGCGCTGCTGTACATGCCACACGCGCCGCTGTACATGCACGCGCGTGCGGGTGTACATATTTGTCTGTGTCCGTCCGTGTCCGTGCGCGTGCATCGGACATCCGTCTGTGCGCGTGTGCGTCTTGTCCGTGTGTCTCCGTACGCGGACCTCATACGTACATGTCAGCGCGTCCGTAGACGGACGTCCGTTTGTCCGTTTGCCGTACGTGTACTTATGCGTGCGCGTTCGTGCGTGTTCGTTCGTGTCCGTGTGCATTGCGCGTACGTGCGCGTCTGTACACCTCACGGGGATGCGCGCGGCTGTACGGGCGCATCATAGGCATGCGTACATACACATTTGTAGTCTGTATATACCAGCCTGTGTTTCTGTCCATGTGCGCGCGCCTGTACACGCGCGCAGATGCGCATACGCGTCCGTACGTGCATCTCTCATGTCCACGCAGTCCGCGCGTGTAGTAACCCACTATGTAGTATGCCTATGTGAATACAAGTGCTTCCGGGACACCTAACGGTCCTGTACTGTGCGATAATTGTGTAAAATTGGTACAACCTGTGAATGATTTGGACATACCTGTACTGACCTGGATATGTTATCAGGTTCGGATCGTGCAGTAGGTTGACCTGTATCATCCAGGTCCGGGTCTCTAGGTCCGGGTCGACCTATGTCCAGGTCAATCCCGGATCTAGGTCATGGCCTGGTGAATCCAAAAACCTATAGGTTCGGTTCCGGATAACCCGTAGGTTGACCTATGCTCTGCTCTACTACCCACGAACTTCTACGTCGCCGACCTAGGACGGGACGACGCCATCCTAGGCATTCCATGGATCCGACGATACAATCCAAAGGTCAATTGGGACTCGGGACATTTCGAGTTTGACCCAAAGATTATCAAAAAACAACAACTCCGTCGAGAATACCAGCAACATCACGACCCCCCACCAGGAGTCCCAATGTGGGGACTACCACGAACGACAACAGCAGACCCAGAAGGGGTCCATCAATTCATCAGGAGAACCTCGGAAGATCTAGAAGACGACGATACTTGGAACGTCCAGGCCAATACGATCTTGAGTTCTCTCAGACAACAATCCAAAGACCTCACTATCGGACGAGCAACAATGTCAACCAATCTAGCAATCAAGGCGCACGAAGGGCAAAAGGTCAAGACACTCGAAGAACTACTGCCAGAATATTTGTTGGACCTACGAGACGTTTTTGACAAGAAATCCGCGGAGCGCATGCCCATTACAAGACCATGGGACCATGACATCAAGCTAAAGGCAGAATTTGTACCCCGAGACTGCAAGATTATTCCATTATCCCCAGCAGAACGAGGAGAACTCGACAAGTTCGTAGACGAAAACCTCGCCAAAGGTTACATACGACCCTCCAAATCACCAATGGCATCACCATTCTTTTTCGTCAAAAAGAAGGATGGCTCGCTACGACCAGTCCAAGACTACCGATACCTCAATGATGGAACGATCAAGGACGCAGGACCTCTACCATTAATATCCGACCTATTCGACAAGCTAGGCGGAGCAAAATACTTCACCAAACTCGATGTTCGAGCTGGATACAACAACGTTCGTATCAAAGAAGGCGATCAATGGAAGGCAGCGTTCAAAACCCCTCGAGGACTATTCGAACCAACAGTCATGTTCTTTGGACTCTGCAACGCTCCTGCAACCTTCCAAACCATGATGAACGCCATCTTCCACGACTATCTATCCGAAGGATGGCTAGTAATCTATATGGACGACATCCTACTCTTTTCCGACAACCTTGAAGATCTACGCAAACACACGCGGCTAGTAATTGAACGACTACGCGACAACGATCTGTACCTCAAGGCAGAGAAATGCGAGTTTGAAGTTCAACGGGTAGAATTCCTAGGAGCAATCGTGTCGCCAGAACAAGTATCAATGGACCCAGTCAAGCTCGACGGACTAAAAGACTGGCCTACTCCAACAACAGTCAAACAAGTCCAAAGCTTCCTGGGATTTGCGAACTTCTACCGGAGGTTCATACGAGGATTCGCCGACCTAGCAAGACCCCTGAACGACTTAACTCGGAAGGATAACCCATGGAAGTGGACCCCCGCATGCGAACAAGCATTCCAAGACATCAAGAAGTGCTTCATCGAGGAGCCTATTTTGCTTCAACCGGACGTATCAAAACCGTTCCAAATCGAATGCGACGCGTCCAAAGTCGCCACCGGGGCGGTGTTGAGGCAAAAAGGGGAGGAAGGGATATGGCACCCCTGTGCATATCTATCAAAATCCTTTACCGAAACCGAACACAACTACCAAATCTACGATCGCGAACTACTCGCCATCATCCGAGCACTGGAAACATGGAGACACTACATCGAGGGCGCCAAACAACCCGTAGAAATCCTGTCAGATCACAAGAACTTGACATATTGGCGCAGTGCTAGAAAACTCAATCGAAGACAAGCACGATGGAGCAACTTCTTATCCGAATTCAACTACGTCATCAGACATCTACCAGGAAAAAGCCTGGTCCAAGCCGACGCTCTATCCAGAAGACCGGACCACGACCCAGGAGACCACGATAACGAAGAAGTCACTATGATCCCGGGAGATCTATTCGCCAAGGCAGTCCACGTTGACCTCCAGGAATTAATCCGCAGCACCACTTCTCGTGACAAATCAGTCATGGACTCAACCAATGGAGCATGGCACCTCAAGAAGGAACCTATCTTTGGAACCAAGACCGACTGGCGCATGGACGACGGCATTGTTCTCTTCAAAGGGAAAGTCTATGTCCCACCCGAAGATAACATCCGCCGAGAAGTAGTCCGCCTACACCACGAACCAGCGGTCATGGGACACCCCGGAATCCAAAAAACCTTCGAACTTGTCAGCCGAGAATACTGGTGGCCAGGCATGCGACACTTCATCACCCAATACGTCAAAGGATGCGCAACATGCCAAACCGCCAAAGTCAACACACATCCCACCAAACCCGGAATAATGCCTATTCCACATAGCGGATCAACAAGACCATTCGGCACAATAACCATGGACTATGTCACCGGACTCCCTTTATCCAACGGGTTCGACGCAATCCAAGTGGTTGTTGACCACGACGAATCCAAGGCTATTGTTCTCTCGGAATGTACAAAGGAAACCAACGCCATGGACACCGCACATCTCCTCGTGAGAGATGTTTACTCCCGATTTGGACTTCCGGACCGCATCATATCCGACCGAGGCCCGCAATTCATCTCACACGCATACCAAGAAATGAACAAACTCCTCGGGATTGGCCAATCGCTCAGCACGTCTCACCACCCTCAAACCGACGGACAATCAGAACGGACCATTCAAGAAATCGAAGTCGCACTGCGGATCTATTGTGGGAACTACCCCGACACGTGGAGCACCCTCTTGCCGCAATTTGAATTTGCGCACAATCACCGGACTCATTCAGTCACTGGGAAAAGCCCCTTCGAACTTCTGATGGGATATCAACCACGAGCTATAGGCACCGTACACCCTAAGCCCAAGCATCCCAGCACGGAAGAACGATTGAATCACCTCAAGGAACTCCGAGAAAACGCCATCGCCTCCCACGCAAAGGCCGCCGCCGCCATGGCCAAGAGACAGGCAGCAGGCAATGTGACCTTCCAGAAGGGAGATAAGGTGTTCCTAGAATCCACGAACCTCAAGTTGCCCTATCCCAACCGGAAACTCGCACCAAAAAGAGAAGGTCCCTTTGTCATCGACGAAGTCATGGGACCTACCACCGTGAAACTCCGACTCCCAAAGGCATGGAAGATTCACCCAGTATTTCACACCGCCTTGATCACGCACTACCGAACCACCCCAGAACACGGTCCGAATTATGTGTCACCACCACCGGATACAATTGACGGAGAAGAGGAGTGGGAAATCGAAGCAATTATCAATCACAGGAAGCCAGCCCGTGGAGGAATCCAGTATCTAGTCACATGGAAAGGCCGTCCGCAGCACGAGAATGAGTGGCTGCGTGAGAAGGACCTCAAACACGCACAAGCAACTCTTCAACGCTATAAAAAGCTGCACAAGATGGCCTGAAATCCCCAGACCCTGCCCACTCTGGATTCCCTCAACCCCCTCGCACTACTCCTCCTCGACTTCGACAGCCTCAGCTTCGACAATGGCCCGCAACCACCGCTCTCGCCGCCAACACCGCACTCGCTCCTCGAACTCCCCCTCTCCGATCAATCGACTCCAAGCCCCCGTCCTGGGACGCCTCGTCCCTCCTGCACCCTCCTTTGTGAAGGGGGTGAACCCGACCTACGACCATCTCCCTCGCCTCCCCACTGCGTCCTATTCCAATGGGACTCTGCCCGACTAAGGCTGGCCACGGGTCCGGGTCCGTGACCAGGTTAACCTGTCCGAACCTGGAACCGCACCCACAGGTCCGGCTCGTACGGGTCCGGTTCACCTAGACGCCCGGATAGGTGCGGATCTAGGTGCCACCTCCCGACCTGCACAGATCCGGCCCGGGTTAGGGGTTCGGAAACAATATCAAGGACGGCGGATTCTCCCTTGTAGGCACTCAGGAGTTCAGTCAGGACTAGTAGCATTCAAACACATTCATTTGCAACCTAAGGACACATAAAACACTTGTTTATGACATGGAGAGGTCGAGTCTACCGCTACTTAAGCTCTACAGTCAGTCATCAAAGTCACTGAACTCCTCTTCGCTCGTGAACTCCCCGACGGGGTCCTCGGACTCCGATATGGTCTCCAGGGATGGGAGTGAACCATCGTCGGAGTCACTCGCCAAGTCCTCCGGAGTTGCAGGCGGCGGGGTGGCCGGCGACGATGATGCAGTCGTCGTGCCGCGCGCAGAGCGCGCGCGCGCCCCGCGAGCCTGGGTAGTGGCGCGTCCGCCGCGTGGCCTCGTGCTACTGATTGTGCGCTCTGATGGACGATCAGCATGATAGTCAATAGAGCATGAAGGAGAGCTCGCACCGATGCGCGCGCGCAGGTCCTCGATGCCTTCGCGTCCACGCGAGCCAGCGACCTCGTTGCGCGTGTCGTCCGCGTCGGTTGCGATGGTCGTGCTGCGAGCACGCGCGCGAGCACCATCGTCGGCACGCGCGGCGTGTGCGGCGGCCGACGTGTCGACGGTGGGAGTGGCTGCACTGGGGGCAGACGCGGGCGTGACCGCATCGTCATGCAGGAGGGGAGAGGCGGCGCGGGGCGCACGCGGGTGCGTCGCAGCAGGGCGCGGCGCAGCATCGTCGGGGGTGAGTCGCTGGAGGGCGCGCATCACTGCCTGAGGTACGGTGAACGGCGCCAGTGGAGTGCTGTGCAGTTCTTGCGCCGTGTTCGCGTAGTCAGCCCGCAGCTCAATACAGTCGTAGATATCCTAAAAGTGGTAGATGAGCGTTCTACCCCGCAAGAAACTGCGACCGTGCGTACCGCAGGCATGTTCACATGCAACCAGCCGAAGAACTCCTGGAGTTCGTCGTCTGCTCCTTCGAGGGGGTGAGCGTCCGAGGCGGCCTGGATCAGGCGATCCGAGAACGCGATGAAGTCGCGCGGTCCGAGGAGCGGGTGGCCGGTGACGAACGCGCGATAGGTGAGCGCGACGTCCATGAGCAGCTCGAACTGCTCCTCGGAGCCCTCGCACTGGCTGCGGAACGGCCCATGCAGGAGCGAGATCCATGAATTGACGTGCTCCAGACGGAGATCTTGTATATCGTCCGTCGGGAGCAAGATCTATAAGAGAAGTCAGGTGTCAGACATGCCAGATCTCGCGGTAGCATTACTGTTGTGGCTCACCGTGAGCGCGTAGGTCGGCCCGTACACCAGTAGAGTCACCGCGGGCATGGGCTCATCGTGGAGTAGGTAGCGCGTAATGCGGGAGGAGTCGACGCGCAGGAATATGTCGGCTCTGTCGAGGGAGAAGTCGATCATTGTGAAGAGGTTCGGGTGTGGGACTCTGGCGTGCGGGTTGTGCGGGATGAATGCGAGAACGCGCTGCAGCGAGCAAAGCAGCTCACCAGTAGATATGTCGGCCACAACGGGTCGGCCAGGCTCTCGTATCGGGCCATCCGGTGTGTCGCAGAACGCGCGATAAAGGCCCTTCCTGCGCAATTTCGCTGCGAGCTCTCGTGCCTCGTTATCGGCACTGATCGTCTGCTGCGGGTGAAGGCCAAGCGTGTGGTCGTCGAGAATGGCGATGCACGGGAATGCGTGCAGCAAGGCGTGGTGTTCGAAGAAAGATCAGATCGGTAGCTCCAGGACGAACTAGTAAGAACACGTTCAGCGCGTGTGTTGATCGAAATCTGGAACTGTACTGGCACACCGGCGTGTGCTCCCAGAGGTATTGTGCTCAAGGAGGCAGCTGCATGCGATGCGTAGGCGGGCGCGCGGCAGCTGGAGGGTCTGTGCGTGGGTGGTTGTCCCATTACGGTCTGTGGGAGTACCGGATCCCAAACTGCGCGGCGCAGAGGTCGGTTGCAACCGCCGTCTCTACGCTGCCACGTCCTCACACTCCTCCGCCCACTCCCTGGAACGATAATCGAGTCCCCGCTTGTCTCAGGTGAGATGGAACCTCCATTGGTCTTGGCACTGGGCTGACTGTAGATAACTTGGGCTGTCCTCTGGCCCTCGCACGTTTTCTGATATTGCAGCAGCAATTGTCGCCTCATGGCCGATACCCTGGGGCCTCTCAGCTCGAGAACGTCCTCGCCGACGATGTGAGGCCTTCAAGAGGCCCTCTCAGAGGTTCCTCAATTTTTTACCCGCTATGTCATTGGCCAACAGTGCAATCTCGAGCAGGTTTGCGTTCGGGCTAGAGGTGGCTCTCCCTCATGGTCTGGAGCCAACAGCGATGTGCTGCACCTTGGCACCATGTGCTACGAACTCACTGCAGGGTGAGTACGGTACCGGACTTCCGCTATCGCATTCCATCGCTGACGCAACGGTACCCTGTAGCTCCTCGAGGATGCTTCGCGTCCGGCGTTGCCGCACACACCTGAGAGCCATAAGAGCTGCCCGGAAAGTCCTACCAAAACAGCGGTGAGCCCCACCTCCCATTCATCGCTACTGCCACCTGAGCACTCCCCCTCCATAGCTACTCGTCCTCTCATGTCCCAACCCGCGCCTGCTCCAACCAAACGCACCCGCGACGCTGACGGCGGCGGTGCGCGTCAGGCTGCGCAACCCTCGCGCCAGGCGCGTACCTCCGACGTTCGTAGCCCACCCAAGAAGCGTCACAAAGACGCGGGTTCTACGGGCGGAACGGGCTCCCCGTCAGCGTCTGACGATGACGAGGAGACTCGCCAGAACGCCGCCCCAGACGCCTCCCAGCCCTCTGTCGACCCCACCCCTAGTGACGACGGGGCGGACGCGACCGACGGCGGTGTTGCTGCGGTCGCCGCGCGGGTCAGCCGTGCGCGCCGCACGGTTCTCTCCGCGGTGAACAAGCGCGTCCGCTTTCAAGAGAGGTACAAGGGCATGACGCCGGAAGCGACCCTCGGTATGTCGCGCTTCAGGCCCTTCATAACGTGGGCTTTAAGGCTAACGCGTGTCCCAGCCGCCGTCTCCAAGGGCTGGCGGTCCAGCGTCTACAACCATTTCCACCCGCCCACCATAGTCGCCGGACCGAATGGCACTTCTATATATCGGTTTGTTTGCAAACGGTGAGGTTGACTACATGTCTCGCTGTCGCCCTTATGCTGACGTACTCGCTTCCGCTTGCAGCCACCCGTCCAAGCACGTCGACCGAACCGACTACGAGGACTCTACCGGAAACCTCAAGCGTCACGTCGACGCTTGTGAGCCTGACGCCACCCCGGAGGTTGAGCTCCTCACGACGTACGCCAGCGGCGTATCCTACTCGCCCGCGCGCCTCCGCGTTCTCTTAGCGCTGTGGTGCGCGCGTCGTCACCGCCCGTTCGCGCTTGTCGAGGACGCGGAGTTCGCCCAGATCCTCCGCATGCTATATGTCAAGGTGAAGATCCCCTCGCGCAAGACCGTCTCGCGCGACGTCCAGACGATCTTCAAGCATGCGAAGGCCAACATGAAGAAGCTGCTCGCTGTACGTCCCTTGTGTCTAATGTACCCTGCCTGCACTAGTGTGCTGATTCGTCTGCTGGTTCTAACAGGAGTTACCCGGCAAAATCCACATCTGCGTGGACGGCTGGACCTCTCCCAACGTCCTGGCGTTTTTGGGTGTCACCGCCCACTGGCACCAGGACGGAGAGATCCAGCACGTCATATTGGACTTCGTCAGGTTCGTCTGCAATTGTGTGCCATGCCACGGGTGTTTCCAGAACAAGCTAACGACTTATTGGACAGGCTCACGAAGGCGCATACGGGGGCATATCTCGCCGAAGCCCTGGTGGAGTGCCTGAACGATTACGGCATCGCGGAGAAGGTGCGGTGTGCGCGTGCGTACGCAAACATGGGCTCTAATCGTTCAAGTATACAGATACACGTCCTAACATGCGATAACGCGGAAAACAACACTGTTATGCTCAAGAAAATGGCGGAACTAATCCCCGGCTACCGCGGGACGGAGCTACGCGTTCGTTGCTTCGGACACGTCCTCAATCTGGTAGTGAAGGTAAGCTGTTCAGGGCGTAATGCAGAAGCGGCCGTGCGCTGACATCAGCTGTCTACAGGCAATCCTGTCCCAGTTCGGTCGCCGTAAGCGTGCGTCAGACGAGGACGCGGAAGCGGGCAGCGAGGAACTGCCCGAAGCGGTCGCGGAGCTGGACGATGGAGATGTGGACGACGAGGAGGTGCAGGCGACTCGTGAGGCCGATGAGGACCGCGAGGCCGCTGATTCGGAGCTCCTCGACAACCTCGACGATGAGAACCCGGAGCTCATACTCACCCGGGATGAGATCACTGCCGGGCAGCTCGCGCTCGAAAAGGTGCGCATTCGTCTCTCAGTTTGTCCTCAGCGCGCGTGGGGCTCGCGATCGAGATCATCGACGCGCGCGACCGAATTCTCGATGGCGCGTGGTGTCCGCTAGGTTTCGCACATACTGCTCGTGCCGCGGCGCGTGCGCGCATGCCTCTATGGTGTCATTTCACGAGCTAACTGCCATTCACTTGCACAGATCTTGAAGCTGTCTCGCAAAGTATGGAATAGCCCTTCTGTCCGGGCTGAGCTCGCGCAGCTCGCCGCGGACGCGGAGCTCAATAGCTCGGTCCTCATCCGGTCCGTCAAGACCCGCTGGAACACGGTGACGGAGGTCATCCGGCGCGCTCTCGAGATGCGCTCCGTCCTCACGGAGCTGTGCGACAAGGCGGCCTTCAACAAGAAGGGTGGCGTGCGCTTGCGCCGCTTCATCATCGCCAACCCCGAATGGGACATCCTCGATCATCTATTCGAGCTGCTGGATGTAAGTGCTAGGTGCTGTAAAACTTGTGCCCCTCGCTGACGACTCCTTCGCAGCCGTTCCTTTTCGCCACCAACCAGATCTCCACGAGCTCGCGGGCACTCGTACACAAAATCATTCCCTACACCGACGTCCTGACTCGTCATGTCGACGAGTTCGCGAACAACGAGAAGCTCGAGCCCTGCGTCCGCGCAGCCGCGAAGCGCGGGCGGGCAATCCTGGATAAGTATTACCAGCTCACGGACGAATCCGTGGTGTATCGGATCTCCATGAGTACGTCCGCTTTGTTTGGCGCGGGTGCCATTACATGGCTGACTCCTGTGCTATCACTCTACAGTCCTTCATCCGGCATATAAGACCGATTACTTTGCTCAGCAGGACTGGCCTAAAGAATGGATTGAGGAGGCCGTCGCGCTCATCACGACCGAATGGCGCGAGAACTACAAGCCCGCCGCCAGTGCTGCGGCCCCGGATGCGCGCCCAGCAGACGGTGCTACCGGTACGTCCAGCGCGCGCGTCTGATACTCTTCCTCACAGGCATGCACAGCTCACCCATTCGTTTCAGAAGGTACCTCGGCCTCGCGCGCCCCACCGCGTCCCAGGCCGGTGAACAAGGGAAAGCAGCGAGCGGATGCGGGCCCTTCGACTGCTCCGGCGTCGCGCCAAACACCTGGCCGCATGAGCGCGCAGGCAGCTTCGACCGGCGTGAGTACAGTGCGCTATTGGAATGCCGCGCCGCCATGCTGACCATTCCGCTAGGGAACCAACGCGAGCCGTCTTTTCTCCACCATATCCAAGAAGAACAAGCCCGCCGTCGATGCGCTCCAGACGTACCTCGAGACGCCTCCGCTGACGACCGTGGAAGACCCCCTCAAGTACTGGGACTTGATCTCCAAGAGTACCAGCAACAACGGCGCCACCTCCGAGCATGCTCTCGCCCAAATGGCGTTGGACTTCTTGTCCGCGCCCGGTACGTACCATTGTCTGCAATCAATAGTCCACTATCTAACGAATCTGTAGGATCCTCTACGGACGCCGAGCGGGCCTTCTCGCGCGGACACCTTACTGTGTCCCGCCTGCGTCATTCTTTGAGTGACGAGTCCGTCCGCAGCGGCACCGTCTTGGGGTCCTGGGCGCGCATTCCCGGAGTCGTCGATGAAGAGGAGCTCGAGAAGGTCCTCGCGTCGAACGCCCCGCGCAGGAAGGCGGCCGCTGATGACGCGAACGGCGAGGCTGCCGCCCCGGAGGTGATTGTACTCGATTAGTTGCAGCCCAGCCCTTGTATTCCCGCTTTGCCCTCACAATGTCCGCAGCGCGCGTCGCTCGTAGTCTACCTGCACGCCGTGTCTACCCGCTCCCTGTCCGAGTCTCCGCGCGCGCACAGCTGAGACTATGCGCGCGCACCGCGAGCTGTCTGCGCGCGCTGCTGCGCACGTCCCAGTCTCCGCGCACGTATGTCCCTGCCTTCGCGCGCACACCATCAAGTCTCTGCGCGCGCGTCGGATTCTCCGCACGCACGCACATGTGTTGCAGCGCGAACCCTTGTCTTCGCAGCATACAAGACTCCGCGCCTTCCATCTGGTTCCGTGGCGCGCGACTTCAAGACTTCGCGCGTTCCATCGGGCCTGAAGTTGAGGCTCGCTGACCTCTTTGCGCTCGCATGACCCGGTCGTGCTTGCGAGAGGCTCTTCCGCTTGCTGATCAGCAATGTGCACACTCTGCACGCCCCACAGGACGCATGATCGCGCGTGCGCGCACAGTGCAGGGCTTAAACCTCAAGCACTCATGTGTCCTCCGACTTATTGCGCTCCGCTGAGCCCGCGCTCGTGCTGCATGCTCGCGCGCACGTCGCATGGCTGTGTAGGAACCGCGCGCTTGAATTTACAACGCGCGCGCGGAGTTCGCGGAGCAATGAGTCAAGTCACAGATGAACAGAGGCTGGGCGTCTATGACAGGATACTGACATTGCACGGAGCACCATGAGAGATTAGAGTACTACCTGTCCTCACCGGCGTCAGGGCATGTTTTTGAGATGTTTAGGCACGTCCTGAGCAATTTTGATGTGTTTCCAACCGTAGGAAAGCGCGGAGACACCTCCTCTTCCTGCTCCCCCTTCCTGGCAGTCTTCTCCTCATATCTTTCCCAAACTTGCTGCTTTTGTTCTATAACGTTGGGATACTGCTCACAGCGATGCTATGTACGTTTCCACAAGTTTTCAGCTCAATCGGAGAAGGGCCTGCATCCCGGATCGATTTGCAGGTAACCTACGGGTTCCAGGTCCGGGTAGCCCGGATCCGGGTCATCCGGGGTCCGGGTCCTGTCCGGGTCTAGGTGGGACCTCTGGAACCGGTCAATACCTACGGGTTCGGATCCGGATGAGCTGTAGGTAGATCCGGGGCCAGCCTTAAGGCGATCCCACGCTACCGCATGACGCTAGGCGAGATCATCACCGATTTCCACCGGTCCAAGGCACCATCGCTCTCATACACCCAGGAGGCGATGAAGCGCGCGTGGGAGCGCCTCGAGAAGGTCCCAGTCCGAGGCGAGTACGACACGGACGTCCGCACATGGACCTGCAGCTGCGGAAACCAGAAATATCATTCTCACCTCCTCTGCAAGCATCTGGTGCATGAAATTGGCCATCCCGACAAAGACTGGTGGCCCGAAGCGACTCGGTACCACGTCCCGCCCTTCTACACGGTACCTGTCGATGGTACCGTTGCCGAGCCCCCGGAAAAGATGCGCGACGGTGATTGGACCGCGCGCATGCGCTCAAAGCGCTCGGCCATCGTTCCGCGCACCACCGCGCGTCCTCAAACACCGAGTGGGACCGCAGACTGCGATTCTGATGTGGAGATTCCCGATGTAGATGGAGTCCGGACCCGGTCGTCATCGGTACAGACAAACCATTCCGCAGACCGTTCAATATTCTCATTATATCGCAGATCTCATCTTCGCCTGCCAGCGAGAGGGCACCGGCCACTGGCCGAGATGGTGTATTCCGTATGGGTGCCGGTGGCGGCGCGGGTTACGAGGTCAGTAATGTCTGCTTATATTGCAGCTTATACTGATGTTAACTACGCAATTTCCCGTCACAGCTGGACGATGAAGAAGACCTTGAACTCGACCAAATGGAGAAATCGCTCGGCCACGCCATTGATATCCTCCGCGATCAGACCGAAAACCCGGACAGCCGGTTCATCAAAACGGCCTGCGAACGAGTCCGCGGCACGTTGCGCTGGGTCGCCGAGCTCGAGAGTGATGTTCTGCCCGAGCCCGACGGCCTCTCCGTTGATGACGTCTGCGCGCGCATTGCTCGCGCGATCACCCACTTTCAAGCAGCGCGCAGCCGTTCGGACTCACATCAGCTACTCCAGGCGAAACGGCGCATTCGAGACACTCTGGTTTGGGTGCGCGCGGTCGAGCGCGCGGAGAGTCGGCGCACAATGGCTCTCACAAACGTGCGCGGGCGCGGGGATGCGGACCCGGGTCTTACGCGCTACTACCGGTACCGAGAGCGGTCACTCTAATACTACAAAATGCGTGTAAAATGTTTTATTAGTGTATGGGTCCAGTTGCCACGTGCTATGTGGAGGGAAACAAGGTATATACATGCGCAAACAAAGCGCGCGCGATGCCGACGCTCGCGCGCGCGGTGCGCGCGACGTCGCGCGACGTCGAACGCGGTCGCGCACTCTAAGCGCCCGTCGCGCGGGGCCGCGCGCAACATATGAACAGACGCCGGGTCTCCGCTGTGGCGCGAATTGATGCAGCCACAGCGGAGTTTGAATACCCGAGCAAACGCAGTGGGTGATTAACCTGACGTGCGCTCTGTGAAGACACACCCCCTATTCCGACGCGCGTGCTCTCCGTTGTATTTAGGCGAGCATCGTACGCGTATCGAGTTACGCCGTGCCTCTACCCGGAACTTGAGGCTCTTGAAGCTTGAAGCGCGGATGCAGACGACGAGATGTGCGTAGTACAACGTTCGCCTGCCTACATGGTGCTAATTATAACCCTTTCGAGAAATCGTGGTACCCAGATTATCTCGTGCCAGAAGACGATCGGCGTCACCGAGAAAGGCCGCGTATACACAGATGGAGCGCGCTGTAGGCTATAGCGCACTTCGTGTCAAAGTGAACTTTGCCACAGCTCGGAGCAGAAGAAGCGCTCCGCATCGCGAGATGACAGCACCGCTTCCGCGTCCGGCAGGTGTTGTGGATCGAGCAGCAGCGGATCGACGATGTCGTCCCGCGTCGACACCGCGTCACCCCTGCGTCATTCACTCTTCACTTCCGCGCGTCGACTAAGCCTGAGGGTATATAAGCATGGCGGATTGTGCGACGTTCCTCAAACCAACGTACTCACAACCACCCACCAACTCACACCCATCACCCGAACTTCTATCTCACCATGTCTCTCCCCACCCGTCAAATTGGAGGCCACAAGGTTTGTCCACTCCTTCCGTGCGCACCCAGCGCTCACCAACACTCCCTCACAGGCTGCTATCAACAACCCCAACGTCTCCGATGAGGCGAAGGAGCACTCTCGTCAGGCCATCGAAGAGCTCGAGGCGCAGCCCGAGACTCAGGAGGTCCGCGCCGGCTACGAGGAGGACAAGGACGAGGTCCGCGTGAACGCCGGCTACAAGGCTACGCTGAAGAGTAAGCTATTATATCACAACCTCAACCTCTATGAGCTCGACTAACGAGACGTCGCAGACCCCAATGTCAGCGAGGAAGCCAAGGAGCATGCCCAGCAGGTGTTGGAGGAGCGGGATGCTATCTAATTCCATAAGTCAGCGTGGAATCCTGCATACGAGATTGTAACGAACCTGTAGTATATCTTGTACTTGTAACCTACCTGCCTCCAAGTCATGCGTTAGTTCACCTCGACGTTTCGAAGTATTGCTTGCATGCTTTGCGGCGCTCCGTGTCTGCGACAGCTCCGACATGTCCTGCTATGAAGTCAGAACCGGGCATTACAAGATGTAAACCGGCCGCGCAATGTTCAACTGACCAGTTCTCCTAGGCCTACGTCTTGCTCTCCAATATGAGCTTGCTTGCGCCGACGTTGAACGCACGACCAGTCCGCCCAGAACTTCAACTCGCTGTGTAAGTGTTCGAGGCGCAGGTGTCGGAGGACTGTGATCCGCTGTACCGTACCATGTACGTGTTGGCAGGCCGGCCTCAGTGGTGTACCCATGCCATCGGCCCAGACATGGGATTTGGCGACGTAGGGGAGTCCGCGGGCAGGGCGACACGGAGGGTCTGATCGTAGACCCTCGCCTGGACTACCCCGCTGGAAAGTAACGTTTAGACCTTATCTAGTGGAGGCAGAATGTATGGACAGTCGGCGCAAGCTGGATCGGCGTGGCAAGGAGCGTACGCGTCCGCGTTGGTAGTGACACAGAACGCGCACGCAGACTGCGTGCCTTGTGTTCGTCGCGGGACGCCCTGACGTACGGACTCCGGAGAAAACCGTCACGGTCGCGCCAGGTTCGAAGACACTGGCACGATCGGTACGCCCCAGCGCGTAGACACGAAGCTGCTCAAGGGTGTGCTCGGGCAGCACCCCGCGCAGATTGTCCTCTTGCACGAGGTGAGCACCGGTACCGCCGTGTAGAACGTACCCTTCGTCGAGCGCCTGACGCGCTCTATCGGAGAGTCGTGCGATAGCGCGACGGCGCGGCCGTGCTCGAGGTGAGCCTCTGGGGTGCTATTTTGAAAGGTTTCAGAAGTGCTGCGACATTACAGCGAGGCCGTCTCCGCCGTTGGCCATACTCTGGTAAACAAGTGAACACTGAAACCGTACCCTACGCCTCTCACCTTACTTGCGCTCGCCCTGGTGTATGAACTCCCAACACGCCTTCCCGGGCTCGACGCCCAGGATCTCCTGCACCTGCGCCAAGCTGAGCTCACACAGCTCGCGCACGCTCCCCACGCGGCCCATCACATGCTTCACGTTCTTCGCGCTCACGCCGGGGAGCGCGCGCAGGAGCTCCTCGGCCGCGGCGTTCACGCCCGCACCCGCGTCCGGGTCCTCCTCCGCGCCGACGAGCACGGCCTTGGCCGGGTCCGGCTGCGGCGCGTGCGCCTTGAGGTCGTTGAAGACCTCGGCCGTCGCGTACGGCGAGGAGGACCAGAGGATGCGCACGCGCGGGAAGGCGAGCGTGAGCAGGACGAGCTTGGACTGGATCGAGTGCGCGGCGGTCGGCGCGGTGGTGGGCGCGGTGGCGCCGGGTTTAGTCTTGGGTGGGAACTTGGACTTGGCGTAGGACTTGACGTCGGCGACTGCCTGGGGGTGGATGGGGTGAGAGGTTATGTGCATAGAGGGGGCGGGAGGCGCACCTCGAGCGAGAAGGACTTGTGCTCTTCGAACTCGATGAGCAGGATGGGCTGCTTGTAGTGCGCCGACATGAGCTCGCACTGGGTGTATCTGGGTATCTGTCAGCGACTCGACACCAAGCTTCGAGATGGGAGAGCACGTACAAGCGACCGCTGTTGAAACTCGATACCAGATCTGGTATGCTCTTACGCTCCACGCAGATCTCGGGCGTTAGGATGTAGTCGCCGACGGTGAGCGTCAAAGGAAGCACGAGTAGTCCAGAGGCGTGCAGCAGAGACGGGAGCGAGGAGCGGAACTCGCGCATATCGACGATGACCTGGGGATGCGTGTCAGAAGACAGGACGGAGACGGGGGTGCAGCTGTGGAACGTACGCGCGCTGGCTCTGTGCTGACTTCCTTCCGCCCGCCCGCTATGCGCGTTGAGATCGTCTTGATCAGCGCCTCGCCAGCCGCGGAAGTACGGTCCTCCAAGATCGGCAGTAGCATAGACTACGCTTGTGGTTCAACACATGACAGCACAAGACGACGGAAGACAGGTGCTCACCCCGCGCTCCCTGATTAATCTCTCGAACGACTCCTTTTCTCGCCGCAGGCCGGTGAGGTACTTACCCTCCTCGCAGCTTACCTTGTACATCATGAAGTACACGCGCACGCCGAGCCCGGGATTTGAGTTCCTGTACACCTCAATGCGCCGGATGAACTCGAGGTTGGGCTCGTACATGACGATGAAGCGCGGCTTGATCTCCTGCAGGACTTGGTCGTCCGTGTCGTCCGCGTACGCACGCACGAGGACTGTTTGTTCTGGCGCGAGAAGCCCGTAGTGCGCGTCGAAGTCGTCGTCCATCGTGAATAGCGGTAGGTCGGACGATAGCGCTTCCGTCCCTACGTCCACGCCTTGCGTAGACAGGCTGTATGCGCGTGTCAGTTAAGCGTTGGAGCATAAGAATACGGATTCTAGGGGGGGCGTACAAGTCTGCGATATCGTCCGCCTCCTGCTTGACCTCGACTTCACCACCAAGCGGCCCATTCGCAGTCCGATCCCTCGACGGCGCGGGCGCAACAGGCGCGCCACCACGCACCCGTCTCCGGCTCATCGCGCGCTCCTGGCGCTCCCGGTCCTTGCGCTTCAGCGCCTCGCTCACGCCGTCGTCCGCCTTCGGGGTGACCTTGTCCTTGCCCTTGGGCAACGCGAAGTGGCCGCGGCCGTCGGCGCGGCGCTCGGAGAGCTTGCCCTTCCACCAGAGGTACAGCCGGAGCTTATCCTCCATCATGCGCCGGCCTTGCGAGCCGCGCGGGGCGGAGGCGTCCATCGTGGAGAGGAAGTCTTTGATGAGCGTGCAGGTGTGCAGGGAGGAGGCCATGATGAGCACTGTGTTCGTCCCAGGAGATTCTACAGAGCGCGTTAAGTAGGATCATGAGATGCAGGGTGAGACTGCTTACGGGAGCTGAGAAGAGGCGCGAGCCGGATTGTCTCCTCCTCGATTTCGTGCAGGATATCGCCGAGGAGGTACCACTTCGGGAGCTCCTCGAGGACGGGCTCCATGCCTTCGGGCAGCCACTTTTTCCGAGGCTGCGCCTTCTCCTTCCCCTTGTTGCTCGGACCTGGCTGGCCCGTCGCCGCGGATTCCATCTCGTCAAGCGCCGCCCACGCCTCCTCGTCCTCATCATCCGCGAGGTTGATCACCTGCGCCGGCCGCGCGGCCGCCTTCGGGACGGGGTTCATCACGTAGCAGCGGCGCTTCGCGTACGTGAAGATCGTGTGCGCGGCGTCGGTGAGCATCCACGGCGACTGATGCTGGCGCGCGGCGCCCGAGTCCGCGGTGGTGTTCGCGGCGATGAGCGTCTCGAGGTACGCGTGGAAGGCGAGCGCGTCGTACGCGAGCAGGTACGTGAGCAGCCGCCGGAGCGTCGCGAGGTCGCCGACGAGCTGCTTCGTGCGCGGGCCAACTTTGTGCCAGACGGGGTCGAGCATGCGGCGGACGACCATGTCGAAAGAGCGGAAGTACGCGTTGTCGATTGAGAGGTCGTCGAGGTCCAGCTGGGGGTATGACGGGCTCAGTGCAAGTGGATCCGGGAGAGGTGAGTGGTGCTGACCGTACTGTTAGCGCGCTTAAGCTCGGCGAGCGTCGTGGTCATGCACTGCACAATTCCGTGGTGGATCTCGGACATGGCCTCCGTCATGTCCTGATGCAGTTCGACAATATCGGGGGTCTTGCGGTCGAGAGACTCCTTTATCTCCGCGTGAAAGCTACACTTTGTGAGGACGCCATGCTCAACAAATATCTGCTTTGCCGGGCTTACCGGGGGTAGATATGAACTGTACGGAGCTGCAGTTCCTTCATGATGGTCCGTAGGGGTGACAGTCCGCTAGTTATGTGCTCAGGCTGGTCAGAGAATGCCTTCAGGAAGCCATTCTTGTTCTTCTCGCGATACAGGCGAACTATAAAGGCCTCGGCCGATGTAGGCGTTACTCTGCAACGGGCATGAGCACTCGTCAAGTGACTACATGCGCCCTAGAACAGTACCTCTCCGCGTGTAGGACGAGTATTCCAGTAATGAGGTGAGTGGGAATGTCGGATGTGAGCATGTCGACAGTGAATATCTGTGAGGTTATGGACACCAGCCCGCCCTTCTTGTATAGATCCTGCCTGCATTCTGCCATGAGTAACAACATCCTCCAGGCGTACGGTGTAACACAGAACGCGTCTGTCAACGCATTGGCAGACAGCTGTTGCGGCTGCTACCCGCAGAGTACACTATGCGGTAGAGGAGTGAAACAGCATACTCACCTGTCTTTCTTGCCCGTCTCGAAGCCAACGATACGGAGGCCAGGGTTCCTGCACCCCATGATCCCGAGCTCCTCGCCAATGGCGGCCTCTTCCTCCTGGGTGGCATTCACGAGGAGAATGAGGTTGTTGGGGGAATCATATATCTGCAATAGCTTGCAGACAATCCGCCGCAGCCCGAGGCCCCGTGCGATGAGGACGAGTTCGGATGTTGCGGGGTCATGGATCTTCTCTAGGATAGACTTGTGGAACGGGAGGAGGACCGACATCTTGAGGTGGTACTGGTAGAGTATTTGAAGCTTTCTTGTTCATCGCACACTGGCATACGAGTGATCTATACGCTGAGCTTGACGTCGATGCATCAAGACATGAAAGAGGGAGAGAGAGCAACAGCCTGGGGACCTCGCGAAAGGTCGTGGTAGGATTACAAAGTACAGCGTAAGGCGTTAATCCGCCGGTCAAGGAAACAGTAGAATGCAATCATAGTGTGGCTTATCACCCTTTAAATTCCGGCGGCGATGCTAGTTTTACGTAAGCCCGTACATAGCTCGCCATCTGCGCTCGCGTCCATGATGAGCTCAGTCTCGACCACGACTTCTGGCTTGAGCTCGTCGTCGACAATAGCTTTCTCTTTCTCCTCTGGCGCTGTTTAATTTGGCTTTCTGATCCCCTAATATCCACCGATGTCCGCCGCAACCGCGACAAGGCAGGCCTCACACCCCTCACGGCGCACGAACCAATCTGTCTCGTCCAACGCTTCTGCTTCATCTTCTCGGAGCGAGAGATCACGACCACCACCAAACGTGAGTACTGACTTTGTGTGGAGCTTCCTGTTGGTTGGCCGTGTTTCGGGAGTGTTGGAATCGTTTGGACCCGAGGGGGAAGCCGTCGGACAATATGCGCAGCTCACGAGATATCCAACGGCTGCTGGTTCCCTGCAGCTCATGATATTCCCCACAAGCCTCGGTAGCCTCGGTCGAATGAGAGAATAATATCTAGAACATCCAACGATCCTTGCGTCACTAACGGGGCGGCACGAAAACGGACGCGCCCAGCGTAGGACCATCTAGGTTGATTGCAGTTGGACTGTACCACAGCAGTTCAACGTACTCCTTTCACAATGTCAGATTTTGCTCTGAACCCTACCTTCCTTTCATATTGGCATCTACGTATCATGTTTTGCGCCGTTCTGACATCGCTCGCAGCCGGCCGTCGAGTCCGCCGTTACACGGCTCCTCGTTTCGATCAAGGTTCTCCTCGAGTCCCTCACACAATGGAGCAAGCAAATCGTGGACGAGGTCTACGTCAGCGACGTCTATGTTCGTCTCGGGAACGACTTCAACTCGGCAGTGGCGGCCTTCGGAGCATTCGGGATCGATATGAAGTGAGTGACACCGATTCCCACCGCCCCTCCATCCAATTCACATCGCACCAGCGAGCTCGCATCCGTCCCGGACGACCTCCGCGAAATCCTCGAAGCCTGTCTCTCCGAAGACGCCAACCCGGAGAACCTCGAGAAGTTCCTGCCCCGGGTGCGCAAAATCATCACCCAGCTCCTGCAGGGCCTGCGGGCGAAGCAGTCGATATACCGGCGCATCGTGCAAGATCACAAGCAGCGCTCCGACGGGGGCAGTGACCGGGACTCGCGCTCGTCGCGGTCGGAGCGCGTCCGGGAAGAGCCCTCGCAGTCTCGCCCGTCCTCCCGCGGCCCGAACGACGCCCCGGCCCGCAGCAAGACGCCCTCGTCAAGACGGAAGCCGTCCAGCTCAGAAAACACGCTCCCGCCCATCCCGAACGGGTCCGCGGAGCAACCCTTCGTGGGCGGGTTCACCTCCCCGGCTATCGCGAACGCACTTAGTGCGGACAGTGAGAACGTCCGCCAGCGGTCTTCGACGCCCGCGCAGGCACGCCCGTCATTAGGACAGGCGAATAGCTTCCCGACGCCGCGCGCGTACTCTACCTCCTCTGCAGACCCTAATTTCCCTCGCGACCCACGACAGCAAACGAATGGCTTCGCTTCTCCTTCTCCGGAGCCTACTCTACCACGACCACCATCAGTACAGGCTCCAGTTCCGGGGCACGTTAAGCGCTTCTCTCTCGTGGACGGACCTGTCCCACCACCCCCTGCGGTACTCGTCAATGACGCAACGCCGGTATCTCCTCCCCCTGCTGAAGATATCTCGGTCCCTGGCACGCCATCAACAGAGTCGACCCCGATGGAGCCGCCCCCGCCCGCGGTGCAGAACTCGCTCGCGGCACTCAAGAAGGCGGAGGCGCTCGAGCGGCGCGCGAGCAAACGCTTCTCGACGTACAACATCTCGAAGATGACGGGCATGCGCGCTGGGGGTGGCGGTGGCAGTACCAGTGGCGGAGGGAACCGCCGCTCGCTGATCGCTGCGAACGGGGCGCTCACTCCTGGAGACCTCGCGGCGCTGGCGGAGGAGGGCGACAATGCCAGCCCACGGAAGAACCGCGATAGGAATCGGAGTCAGCGCGGGCGCGGGCCATCGCCGATCGTCGAGGGAGAGGAGCCCCCGCCTGTGCCTCCATTACCGCCGAAGTCGACTTCACCACAGCCTGGCGCCGAGGCTGAAGCACCAGGACGGTCGACGCCCCAGCTACCTGAGAGCAGTGATGCTGCACGGGCGGCCGCCTCGACCCCGGATGTGCGCGTCTCTCCAGCCGAGTCCGTTGAGAGCGCCGCGGATGCAGGGAACAAGCCGTTCCCGGTATTCCTGCAAGTCGGGCGGGAAGTCAAGAAGGTGGTGATCGAGCCTGGGATGTCGCTGACGAACTTGCGGCTGCTGTTCGTGGACAAGTTCTCGTATAGTCCTGGGCAGGACAACTTCCCGGCGATCTACATCCGGGATCCGTCAAGCGGAGTGCAGTACGAGCTGGAGGATGTCGACGAGGTGAAGGAGAAGGTCATGCTCTCTCTGAACATCGAACGTAAGTTTCCTCGCAGTGTTCGAAGACGACGAGGCTGATCATACCTTATCCAGCGCTGGACCAGATCAAGCAGCATATCGATGTGCAGATATCGTCATTGCAGCAGGACATCAAGGATCTGCGGACGGCCGTCGTGAACAACCGCCGAACGTCTACCATCATCGCTCAGCCGCTCGCAGAGAGCACGCCCATCGCGCCTCGGCCCTCAGAGCAGCGCTTCCGCGACGTCGCGCGCCGGATATCCCGCCTCATCCCCGAGAACACCGCGGCGCCCATCGTGGGCCGCGAGCCGAGTCCCGCGCCGATCGAGCCGCAGTGGACGGGCTCGACGCTGCAGATGCAGCACACGGGGTCGACGCTGCAGCCGCAGATGACGGGCGCGTCCGAGTACACGACGCGGGTGGTGACGGACCTGAAGACGCAGTTCGACGAGGTGCAGAACCTGCGGCGGGACCTGGGGATCATGCGGCAGCTGTACACGGAGTTCATGAAGCAGACGAAGGACAGCCTAGGGACGCTGCGCGCGCAGACGCAGACGGTGAAGCAGCTGTCGACGCAGCAGGTCGGCGGTGCGCGCGCGTACATCGACACGGGCAAGGCGAAGCTCGACACGCGCTCGCAGAACGTGCTCACGCGCATGGAGGAGCTGCAGGACACGGTCGAGGGCATCAAGGACGACGTGCTGAAGCGGAACGTGTCCCCCAAGGCGTTCCTGCTCCGGAACGTCAAGGGCGACATCGACGCGGTCGCGGGCGAGCTGCAGAGCCTCAAGGACCACATCCAGACGATCAAGCCGATGTGGAAGAAGACGTGGGAGGAGGAGCTGCAGAACATCGTCGAGGAGCAGCAGTTCCTGCAGCACCAGGAGGAGTTCCTCGAGGACCTCTTCGAGGACCACAAGGCCGTGCTCGAGGTGTTCGGCCACGTCGAGAAGGTCATCTCGCTGCGCGGCGCGTCGTCGACGAAGCGCCGCGCGCCGACGTTCCGGCCCGCGCCCGCGGAGGAGGCGCAGGGCGGGCTGAACAACGTGATGCTCGAGATCCGGAGCGCGGCGGTCGACCCGGAGCGGCGGCTGAAGGCGATTGCGGCGAACGAGAAGAACCGGGAGCGCGAGATGGCGACGCGGACGGACGAGTTCCAGAACGAGCTGAACGGGTTCGTCGCGGGCAAGAAGCTGCGCATGACGGGCGGCGCGGAGGAGGCGGAGCGCGTGCGCAAGCGCAAGGACGAGCTCACGCTCAAGGCGATGTTCACCGGGGGCGGCGGGCCTGTTGGGGCGGGCCCGGCGTCGCCGCTCGTGGGCTCGAGCTCCGGGCTGCCGTCTCCCCGCGCTACGTCGCCAGGGCTGCCGGCGGGAGAAGGAGAGGCGGGCGACGCCTCGGCGGCGGGTGAGACGTCGTGATGCATACCTCTGCGCGTTTGAACGATACCCTCCTTCGAACTACTTATATGTTTATTTGATGGACGTGCTCGTGTACAGGTCTCCGGCCGTCATATGTGCGTGTGCAGTGCCACGTACGCAGCACGCTGCTTGCTGCGAATTCGTCGTTCCTTGTCATCATTATGCGCTTCAGCTTCGCCCACATTCACTCGTGTCATTCTAAGACTGCAGACCTTCCTGTAGATTAGTGAACCCACCATCTACGCATGGCAATAATTTTTTTTCCCATCTCGTAAGAAGTCGAGAAGATACTGTTGACTTTGACCGTCCGTTCTAAGGTAAGTACGTTGCACCGAGCTCTACATCTCTGACGGTGCCGAGGTGTTTCTCGTTTGATCGGTGGGGCGGGCGCCTACCGCACGTGGCGGCGTTGAGTTGGTTGTTTGGCGGGATTTGAGTTGGCTTGTTCCTTCTCTCCTCCCTCTTCGTCTCCCTCATCGTTCTCGACGACCTGCGAGTTGCTGGCCTCGACGCCGACGCCTGTCTCTACGCGATACCTCACTCTCTCCTTGCTTGGTTGATCTGAGGTCGCTGGTCGACTCCCGTCGCGTGCCCCAGCGTTTACCGTTCATCGACATCACTATGCTCCCCATTCGTTACCTCCCTCTCCTCCTCTCCGTGCTCCTGGTAAACGCGTCGCCCTCTGTCTTGGTCTCCTACAAGCTCGACGACCAGCTCCCGCCCATCGCGCGCATCCACACTCCTTACACATGGACAATACCTAACAACACCTTCCTTTCGGCCGCGAACGAGACGCTGACCTACTCGGCGTCCGCCCTGCCCGCCTGGCTCTCTTTTGACTCAGGCACTCACACCTTCCACGGTACCCCCGACGCGGACGACGAGGGCTCGCCACGGATCACCGTTACCGCTAGCGACCCCAAGTCCTCCGAGTCCGCGTCGTCCTCTGTTACGCTCTGCGTGACGCCCTATCCCCCGCCGGAGTTGCACATCCCCATCCAAGACCAGTTCACGGAGAAGAATCCCTCGCTGTCCTCCGTCTTCTTGGTGCCCAACAACTCCGCGCTCTACAACTCCAGGCCCGCTCTCCGCGTCCCGCCGAAGTGGTCGTACAGCATCGGCTTCCAGTACAACACCTTCGTTGCGTCGAACAGCCTGTACTACGCCGCCACTCAGGCGGATGGCTCCCCTCTGCCGGACTGGATCAAGTTCAACGAGCGCGCCATGACCTTTGGCGGTGTCACGCCTCGGCCCGAGGAGCTTACTGGGCCCCATACCGTCTCTCTAGTCCTGCATGCGTCTGACCAGGAAGGCTACTCTGCTGCGTCTCTGCCCTTCGATCTGGTGGTGGCTGCTCACGATATGACTTTGGCGACCCTCTCGCTGCCGACGATCAACGTCACGGCGGACGCTCCGTTCCAACTGATGCTGAACTCGGCGGCGGACTTCTCTGGGGTGCTCATCGACGGACAGCCTCTTGCGCCCGGGAACATTACTGATCTGGATATCGACACGTCTGACCTCGAGAGCTGGCTGCAGTACAACGCGACCAGCAAGACGCTCAGCGGGCATCCTCCGTCGGATTTCACGAGCGGGATCTTGCCCGTCACTCTGACATCCTCAGTCAACCAGACTCTTACGACGAACGTGGCTATTGCTGCTGTGCCGTCGTTCTTTTCGACACCTGACTTGCAGCCTATCCTGGTCAACCCTGGCAGCGCGTTCTCCTTTGACCTGGTGCAGTTCTACTCCAACAGCAGCGGGCTTGGCAGCCAGAACTCGAACGTGAACCTCACTGCTACGTTCGACCCTGCGGAAGCTGGCGGCTACCTGAACTTCGACTCGAGCTCTGGGCAGATGTCCGGCACGATCCCGTCGGGCATCCCGTACAACCATATCTCGGTTACTTTCACGGCCTACTCGCGCCTCACACACTCTACGTCGCACACCAACCTGCCACTCTCGCTATCGACGTCCGACTACGCGCATCAGCACAACAAAGCTGGCGGTCTTTCTGCGGTCTCGCGCGCGAAGCTGGTGCTTGGGCTGAAGATTGCGTTCGGCATCATCAGCGCGTTCGCGGCCATCGCCATCTCGTTCGCGATCCTGCGTCGGTGCACGCACGTACCCGACTCTGCTGTCGTTGGCGAGGAGGCACAGCGGGCATACACGGATGCGGAGATGAAGTGGTACGGGATTGGCATCGAGGTCGACGGCGAGCAGTACGGCGGGCCCAAGGGTGAAGAAGGATACGGTTGGAGCGAGAAAGCCGGGCCCTCTTCCCCTGGCAAGGAGGCTGCCGGCTTCGGTACGACGCTCTCTCGCGTCCTCACCCGCACACTGTCGAACACCGCGGCCGCAATCAACGTCCGGTCCCCACTGAGCCCCGCCAGCCTGCCGCAGAGCCCCGGAGTTATGAAGAAGGTCGAGTTCCTGGGCAAGATCCGCAACACGGCGCGCATCGTGAGCGACAAGTACCGGCGCGTCGTGAGCGGGCCCAAGCGGCCCGTCATCGGGAAGCCGACGCTGATCATGACGAGTGACACGCGCGCGAGCGCGATGGCGGGCATCGACGGGCTCCCCGTCACCACGGACAGCATCCCGGACCTGCCGCACTTCAACCCCGGGCACTATGCGCAGAGCGGGCTCACGTCGCTCGTCGACTCGCCCTCATCCTCAACCGACGCGCGCTCCGTCCCGCGACGCCGTGCGGACTTCGCCGCCCCGCGCGCCCCGCCCCTGGCGAGGGAGAAGCGGCAGTCGGCGCGCTCGGAGGCGTCGTCGTTCGTGACGAGCTCGAGCACGCGCACACACGAGGAGGAGGCGGTGATCACGCACGCGACGCGCGCGATGAGCGTGCGGAGCGCGGCGAGCGCGCTCTCGTTCGGGACCACGCAGGACGGCGGGCGGCCGCGGCTCGTCCCGTTCACGAGCGCGGCGCGCGTGCCGGTGCCCAAGCTGCCCTCGTCGTTCTTCTCGCCCGACCCGAACGAGCCTGTCCCTGGGGCTGCGGCGTCGGGGAGCGGGAGCGGGGGCGGGGGCCCGAAGCGGGTGGCGAGTCAGATGGCGAAGGTGTTCAGGGGCGTGCAGCAGCAGCAGCAGCCCCCGGCGGAGAGCGCGGACGAGCTGAGGGCGGGCATCGAGTATGTGCGCGCGTTGGGGGATGATGGCCGGAGCTTGGCCTCTAGACGTGCGTCCCCTACTTATTGCGGTCAGAGATGAAGTGCTGACTGGTTTGATAGTGACGGTCGAGGCATCCCCCGTCCCCTCGTTCTCCTCGCTCGAGTCGTCGCAGCACGGCCATGACGGCGGCGCGCCCGCGTCCATGCCCACGCCGCGCATGCTCGCGCGCGTCGGGGAGCGCTTCCGGTACCGCGTCACGACGTCCGTCCCCGCGGGCAAGCCCGCACTACTGGAAGTGCGGCTGGTGTCGGGCAAGGTCATGCCGCGGTTCGTGCGCGCGAACGTGGACGCGGTGCCGAGCGGGATGGGGACGCGCGCGGAGCGGAGGGTCGTGGAGCTGTCGGGGACGCCGGCGGGCGTGGACGTGGGCGAGGTCGAGGTGGGGGTGTATGTGAGGGCGAGCGGGGAGTGTGTGGGACGGGTCGTCGTGGAGGTCGTTGACCGGAAGGCGGGCTGAGCGCGGGAGGGGTTTGGGAGAGGGGAGGGGAAGGGGGGGGGAGGCCTCGTTGCGTTGACGCAGAGGCCGGTTTGCGGTGTGCCAGGTTTTGTTGTGTATCCTAGTTGATGTTGTACAACACTATAGAAACATGTCTAGATCTCCGTGCAGGTGTCCGAGGGCAACCTATCTGTCACATTCAATACCGAGTCTCGTCGACACTCACCGTATTGATACTAGAAAGAGACTCTACACAGTGAGAACTTTATAGGTGGCGGAGCCGCGAAAGTATATACAGCTGAAGTTGGAGGCGCTTACCGCGCTGGAGAGATGCACGCACGCCGAGGGCGTTCCGAACTATTGCGTGCCGGCCGCGGTGTCTTACCTTTCGTAAGACACACATGCAAGCAGGCGATGCCGAGGTGAAGAGAGCGGGCTGGATATGGCAGGGGGGGAGAGGGAGGAGGGGAGGCGAGAGATGATCGGAATAGGCGGCACGCGGTATCTGATAAGATATCACGCCGCGGCCTAGCACGCATCGAGCACTCTGATTCCCTCTCTCCTCCGCTCCCGGGCCTGTCCACTTAACTCTACCCTCCCTCCCATGGCGCCCTGCCCCGCTCTCTCTCTCACCACCGCCCACTAGCTGACCCCCGCACCCTGCCGCTGCCATGACGCGCCGCGGGTACTCGCTCGTGCCCCAGTCGCCCTCCCCCGGTCAGCGCACGCGTCCTCGCTCTTCCGGTTCCGAAGCTGACTCTGCGCTGCGCGTGCGACAGTGGGCGACCGCAGGAGCCGCTCCGTCCTCACTGCGTCTACGATCACCACCCTCGCGCCGGAGATTGTTGAGGAGATCGAGGCTGAGGAGGATGCGCACGCTGGTGTGAGGGCCGTGGAGGCCGCGAAGCACGTCTTTGGCCGTACCTCGCGGTGGTCGCTCTTCATTGGGTACGTCCGCTTTGCATGCGCGCTCTTGGGTGAACGGGGTGTGTTGACGAGAGGGCGGGCGCGTGCAGGATTGCGCTTGCGTCCTATGTGTACTCGCTAGACAACCAGACGACGTCCAATTACCTCGCCTTCGCGACCTCCTACTTTGGCGCGCATAGCCTTATATCCTCTCTCCAGGTTGCTCAGTCTATCCTCGGTACGCATCTATGACAATGTGGCTGCATGCGTGCGTTTGACGGCTCATTGGGGGAACAGTTGCGTGCGGGAAACCTGTAATAGCCAAGGTGGCAGACGTCACCTCTCGTGGAACTGCCTATGTAGTTGTCCGTAAGTGCATCCAATCTGTGGATATGCGTTCATTCGCTGACCTCTACGTGCCCATAGTTGTTTTCTATGTTCTCGGTATGTCTAAGGTGGTTCGCGCCTCATTGGGATAGCTCAGCTCATCTGGCACAGGATATATCGTTATTGCTCTCGCCCCCAACATCGGTGCTGTCGCCGCCGGCATCATCCTCTACGCTATGTACGTTGGCTCTCGTCGTGCACCGTATCAGAGTTTCAACGCTGACGACACGCGGCTCCCGCAGCGGCTACACGTGTGTCCTCTCCTTCACAGTCCACACGCGCGCGTGCTAAACATACCTAAACCTTAGAGGACTCCAGCTGCTCACGTCCGTAATCATCGCTGACATCACCACCCTCCAATGGCGCGGGATCGTGGCGGGCATGACCTCCCTCCCGTTCCTCGTCAACGCCTTCGTCGGCGCGAACCTCTCCAACTTCTTCCTTGAGCATCTGAACTGGCGGTGGGGCTGTATGCGCGTCTCTCCTTGACATTCGTGGCGCGATGTACTCACGCCTGCCAACTTGACAGATGCTATGTTTGCCATCCTGGTGCCTATGGCGCTCTCGCCTCTGATTGTCACCCTGTTCTGGGGCGAGCGCAAGGCGAAACAGCTGGGTCTCGTTGATGCGCCCTCACACAACGAACTCGCGCCGCAGGTAAAGGTCGGCGCGCTGCAGCGCGCGTGGCTGTTTGCGGAGCAGCTCGACCTCGTCGGCCTCATCCTGCTCGGCGGCGCTGTGGCACTCATCCTGTTGCCCATGACGCTCGCGCAGCGGGCGAAGGGCCAGTGGAGCAGTCGTAAGCCCTCTTCACGCGATTTCTTCTTCCTGCGAACCGCACATGTCAATCACTGTATCTCACAGCCTATATGCTCACCATGTTCGTGGCGGGCTGGATCCTGCTCCCGGTGTTCGTGCTCTGGGACATCCGCTACGCGAAGCGGCCTGTGATTGCGCGGCGGTTCCTCGCGAATCGGACGGTCGTCTGCGCCGCTTGGATCGGCTTCTTCGACTTCGTGCGTCATCCTTCGTCTTCTATGCGCGTTTCCGCGGATCGGCAAGCTGACGCGCCTCCTCCCGCGAAGCTGTCGTACTTCCTGACGTACACCTACCTCTCCTCCTTCGTCCTCGTGACCAAGCCCTGGTACGCGGCTCCCCCCCTCTAGAACACCGGAATGCAGGCGCTGATGATGCATGATGGGATGTACAGGTCGATGACGAGCGTGTTCTACTTCGGCCAGGTGCAGACGCTCGGCCTGACGTTCTTTGGCATCATCGCGGGCATCCTCATGCGCTTCCTGCACCGCTACAAGGTAGGCTACTCCTCGGGACGTACAGCGTACGTACACGCCTGCTCACGGTGCCTTTCTTCCCAGTGGATCCTCTTCGTCGGGCTCTGTATCCGCCTAGTGTACGTCGATCTCGCTTAGATCCCTCCCTCCTCCCACTCAATCTAATCCCCCCTTCTCCCCTTTCCTGCCTGCAGCGGCGTCGCGCTCATGATCCACTCGCGCGGCGCAGACGGGTCCGACGCCGAGCTCGTCTGGACGCAAGTGCTCCAAGGCATGGGCGGCGGCTTCGCGGCGATCTGCTCGGGCATCGGCGCGCAGGCGTCCGTCCCGCACGCCGACGTCGCGATGATCACCGCCCTCGTCCTCCTCTGGACGGAGATCGGCGCGGGCGTCGGCGGGAGCATCGCCGGCGCGATCTGGAGCGGGGCGATGCCCGCGGCGCTCAGAGAGCACTTGCCCGGGCTGAGTGAGGGGGAGAGGGAGGTGCTGTTTGGGAGCATTACGGATGTGAGGGCGCGCCCGCTTGGGGACCCGGTTAGGCAGGGGGTTATTGCTGGTGCGTCTCCCTCCCTTCCTCTCCTTTCTTCGTCTTCGCGTTTGGTTTTGGTTTCTGTGTGAAGGCAAGGCAGGGACGCTGATGCGACTGGGGCGGGATGATAGCATACAGCGACACGATGAAGACGATGCTGATCGTCGCGACGGCGCTGAGCGTCGTGCCCGTCGGCCTCGCGCTGCTCATGCCGGACTGGTACCTCGGCGACCAGCAGAACGCGGTGTACGAGAGCGAGCGCGCGGGCGTGAGGAGGTCGTATGCCGGCGAGGAGGGCGTGGACGAGGTCGTGAGCGATGACGATGGGGAGAGTGACGGGGAGGAAGAGGGGGAGAGGAGGGGGCGGTAGGTTGGAGGTGGAGGGGGAAACGGACTGGATGGATAGAGGAAGGAAGGGGGAGGGGGAAGGGGGATGGGGTGCTTGATATCCGGATGTAGATCTACGTGTATACCAGGCGGAGGCGCTTCTTGTGTTCGGATGGGACTCCTAATAACATACCACCGTGCTGTGCTTTCTCTCAAAATCTCTGTGGGCCCACACTTTCGAAGGATCATGAAGGTAAGCCATCATGCCAATGGTAGCATATAGCGATATGCCGGGAGCATGTGTCCCGTAAGCCCGACGATTACGATAGTAGGTTCATTAAGAGATACATGCTTGGGGTTCACTGCGCAATCTGCCCCCGCTCGCAATGGCCAGCACCCGCGCAACCGATAATGTATACCTTTACATAACCTCACTACCCGCCCTGTGCACTTCCCGAGCCGCCGGCCACCACCCGGGCTTCTCAAGGCATCGCACGTCCAGAGGGCTCTCGGTCGGCGCAGTGCGTGGACTTGCCCCCATTCGAGGGCCTCGGGCTCGGGGGCGTGATGATGACCACGGGCGGGGGCGGTGGGCGGGGGACTTCATATGCGGCGTATGGGATGTATGCGCCCAGGCGGAGCCGTTTCGGCGGCGGAGGGTGGGCGGGCTCGGCTGGGGTGAGAGGCGTCAGCGGCGTTGCTGCCTGTGATGTGCGGGGACTCGGTGAGCGGTAGAAGGGTGTGCGTGCTCGAGGGCGCACCTTGCGTTTTGCGGGTACCGTGGGGGGCCTGCGGGGTGGGGAAATGGAGGTCAGTACGGACGTGACGATAGCGCGGGAGAGTGGGTGAGGAGCGGACGACCTACGTCAGGAGTGGCGAGCGCAGCTCTGAGACTCCTCGCCACATGGGCATGAGTGGCCGAGCGAAGAGGGTGTGCAGCCTGAGCAGTCTTTGTGTCGGACAGGGCGCCGGTGAGTGCTCAGCGCTCAACGTTCACCCGCCGGGCACGGACAACGTACGCGTAGAGGCGGCTCTGCGTGTGCGGTGTGGTCAGCATCAGCTCCGACATCTCGACACAGCGAAGTGGGCGCGGGTGGATGGGTGAGTGGGCAAAGAGAGGAAGGAGACGTACGGGTGGTGCCAGTCTAGCCACGGAGACCGAGGTGATATATAGGCGTGGCGGAGCGCGGGCACCTGGCTATCCCTGCATTGCCTGAAGAGTCGGGTAAGTGGAACGCCGAGTCTTCAGAGTGATCAAAGGGGGCATTGGCTAGATGAGCCGGCTGGATAGTCTGCGCCCGTGAGCTGCATACCGGGATATCTCGGGTACCGGCGCGTCGACGTCGCTGCCGAGGGCGAAGGATAGTTTATCCCAGATATCGATACCACCGAGTCAAAGTGAGCACTCTGGATACAGCGGGGCATTCAATTGAACATTGAAGAGATATACGATGCCAGTTCGATATCAGTCAGGCTGGTCTTCGAGACGTGTATATGGTCGCCCTGTGGAACTGCCGTCCTCGTCTCCGCCAGCGAGGTCTGGCCTGACGGTTGTCCCGTTAGTTTGGGCAGCACACACACGAAGAGGAGTCACATACCAAGAGTCGTCTAGAGAGAAGCTGCACAGCATGGAGCCTAGGCGGGAGGCCGCTTGGCCGTAGCCATCTGCGGTATGGCGACGCACACGCCGGCGTCGCATCCCGGGCGCCAGCTCACCGTAAGACGTGGCAGAGACCTGCTCGGGGCGTGCAAGGAGCGGAGACCCGGAGTGCGAACTCCCCAGTGAGTCGTCTGAACGAGCATCGTCCGCATCGGAGTCGTCGTCAATGGTATGCTCGCCAAGGGCCTTGTCGCCGTCGCTTTCGCCATCGACATTTCCAGGGTCGTCGCTGTCGCTCTGGCTGTCGTCGTTGCCTGCGCTGCCGCTCGTGCGGGCGGAAGGATCAGCGGCGACGGCTGTCGTCGGGTCATAGGCGGAACGCAGGTTGGCGAGGAATGCTGCTACACGGGGGCTCAACTCCGCCAGGAGGAAGTCTGTTCTGAGGGTGGTGAATGCGCGAGGGTTGTGACGTACCAAGTCTAAGGGGTTGCCTTCGAACGCGAAGTTTCTCCCCGGGCCCTTCCTAAGGGTATGAAGGTGAGACGAGACTGGAAGCTCGACGACTAAGGCAAACCTTACGCCTGAGCCGCCCGGGACGCTTGGCGGGCTCTCGGTGGGAGTGTCCGCCCTCCCACTGCAAGCTCATCTCGCACCGGCAAAGAGCTTGGACTTGAAGCCACTTAGCTCAGGTTAGCAAAACGGGGACGAACAGACGCACGGTGCGAGTTGTGTTAGGGATTCAGGCTCTGCCGTCATCATAGGCTCGGGTACATTCGAGCCCAGACCGTAGATCCCTGTGTTATAGTTGAGCATGAGGCCAGTGATAGTCAAGGATGCGTCTCCAGCAGGCGTCACTCACAGGCGTCTTCATCTGCGGAGGATGGTTCATACTCAGCGAACTGTACGGGGTCCGGAAAACCGGGCGGCGATGACGCATTCGCAAACATAGCTGCAGTGGTTGGGGGAGCAGTGTGCCTGCGTCTAGGGCGGATATTTGGAATAGTACGCCAGCCCGAGGGGTGGGGGTTAGCAGCAGCTCCGAGTCTCCTGAAGAGCAGGACAGAATCGATGAATGGTCTCCATTCGTCCGCGCAGGAGTGATGGGCTAGGCGTACTCAAGAATCGCGAGCCGTTCCTGCTCGAGCCGCTGTGCCCCGGGTAGAGACTGGTTGACTGTGACGAAGAGGTGCTCTTGATTGATATATATCCCGAGTTGCCGGGGTTGCTTCATCAACGCACATGAGTTGTTGAGTTGGCATCGGGGGAGAACATTCAGCGACGTACAGGTGATTGCATAGCTGAACCGCCATCCAGTCGACGACGGAAGGATTGTAGCACTGCGAGGGCTATCAGCGTCACTTGACACCGCTAGGGGTTTGGGCGGCGTACAGGCTCCCATATCGACGTTGCGCGGCTCACGTCGAGCAGGTTCTTTATGACGGCGGTCAGGGGGGTTGATGGCGTTTGCCATTAAGGGTCCAGCTCCGTTCTGCGGCTGCATAAGGGGCAGTGCCGTACCGGAGGGGTCAACGCAAAGGAGACTGTGCCGAGGTCGAGGGGCAGGAGTGGCCAGCCGAGCCGGCGCTGTTATGTGAGGCGTGTCAGATGTCCGAATTGTCAATATCCCAGGGGTTTATATATCCATCCATTCCACTCCATCGAAGGGGGCACTGCGGTGGTATGCAGGAGGCGTTGTCGGCGGGCCAGCTACGTATTACATCGCCGGATATTGCTCCTTGGGTGAATTCAGGCGTGAGGCGATACTGAGATAGTGGTGGAACGTATGCTAGCCAGATAGGAAGTACTACCACACAACTATGGGTGCACTGTGCCCAGGTTATCGTGGCGTTACGCGGTGCTAAAGTTTGAGTGTGGGGCCAGTATCCTCAGGACGCTAGAAGCTCACAGATGTGGCGTCATACGGGGGGTGTGAAAGGCATGTATAGGTGTCGCCGGCGGTATTCTGAAGCGTCCGTCACGGTAGAGATGCTGCTACGAGCACTCGGAATCTTACCGTACAAATGGGGACGTATTTGGGGTTGCCGCACGCAGCACTGGCCAGGCCTTCCAGACTTCTCGTCTCGAAAAGCTAGCACGAACGACCAGGGGCGCCATAAAGTAGGGACAAGAGCCAGCAGGAGAAGGGTGGCGAGTACGATGGTGGGGGGCGAGAACGTCGAAGTGACGGTTTAGAAGAGAAGGAGTCGTCGCCTGCCGCGCGCCACCAGCCTTACTGAATCTAGGCGCTCACGTTGTGGCGTTGTGGCAGCTTGACCCTCGTCTGCCACCAACATGCCCCACGTGGGCGATAGGTTGGGCGGTGGGCGGTGGAGCGTGGAGGTGGAAGGGAAAACGGACTGGATGGATAGAGAGGCGGTAAAGGGGGGATGGGAGGGAGGGGAGGAGGGTGCTTGATAGATGACTCCTACGTGTATACTACCAGGCGGAGGCGCTTCTTGTGTTCGAACGGGACTCCGAATAACATACCACCGTGCTGTGCTCTCCATCGACACGATCCCGGACGTTGGTCGAGCGCATTAAGTACTGGCATTAAGCGGGAACGATACATCACATTTGAGTGCTACATATAATAGGGCAAGGCCGACGACGGCCCAGGGACGGTACAACCAAACATCATGATACATAACAATTAACGTTAACGCGGCCGTTTGTGTCCTCGTCCCCGCTCTCGTCGGGCGGGGCGTACACTCGAGCGGCTTCCTCCGCTGGCGGGGGGCGGCGTCGGCGGGATGACGATGACTACTGGCGGGGGTAGGGGGTTCGGCCGCGGACCTGACTGTACGCTGTACTCGTGTCGCGTCATGTCGGTGCGTTTTTGCGGTTGGGCGGAGAGGGTTGAGGTTGAGGCGGGGGTGGCCTATGAGAGGTGACGGCACGGGCCTTTAGTAGCTGGGCGAACGCTTCGAGCGCAGCGTGGTCAGGACGTCAGAGGATGCCTACCTTTCGTTTTACAGGGATCACACGCTCTCTGCGAAGCGTGGCTATGAGCGTCCGGTGATCTCCCCAGAAGGGGGTCGGGGACGTACGAGGTGGTAGAGAGGCGTCGGTTTTCCGTCCTGTTTTCGCCCTTCCGGAGCCCGAACAAGTTCATTATCTTGTTTAGAGGCCTGTGGAAGGGGTGCATGGCGGTGTGAGTGTGCTTTGACGACGCGAGAGGCGGCAAGAGGGGGGCGTACGCGATGCAGAGCATGGGCTATCAGGGAAAGGCTCGGAGAAGGGCGGAAGGGGTAGGTGTGGCTAAACGGCCGGGTGGAAGGGCGGACGAGAGGGGAGGGAGGAGACGTACGAGGTCAAGAGGCGTGAGGAGCTGCTTGCCCGCGAGGGGCTATCTATACTGCACAAACGAGTCAGCGTTGACTGGATATCTGGGGGTATGCGCGACGGATCTGATGTTTCCATCGCGCGGCAGGGTGCAGCGAGGCGTATAGCGGGGTAGCGTGGGGGATATGAACTGTTCATTCAACTTGAAGCGTGCGTGCGCAGGGGCGGAGGTCGAGACGCGAGGTTCGATATCGGGATGTTAGTCATACGGGGCGACAGATGATACAAGTTCCTACGCAAAGGAAGCCCAGGGAGTTAACGACGGCATGTGTAGCGTGACCGTACTGTCTGCGGGCAGCGGGATGCATCGACAACGGCAGCACTACCATGAATCACGCGAGAAGAGGCACATCTTCAGGTTCTGGCGGTATAACGTCTGGTTCGGCACAGTATGCATGCGACGTTGTAGGATCTGGGAGCAAAATGTTGAGTCGAAGTCAGTAGCCAGGGCATGCGACTCAGCACACTCACCGAAAAAGTTTCTGGATGACTCTGCCATGGGCTGATCGTCGTCTTGTGTTAATTGCCTCACATGCGCGCGAAGGGCTTCCGAGTCCTGGGAATCTTGCAGGCCGAACGTTCTCCTGCAAGGGGGCGTTGCGCGCTGTACATGCGACTCGTGACTCGGATGATGGCGCTCCCGCCACGCTGACCTGGTGTTCGCTCTGGACGGCGGCAGCGACAGCTTGTTTGGGTTCTCCAACCCCATCTTGACTAACTCACCCAAGATAAGGTCTTTGGCTTTGTCTGGACTGCAGGGCGTAGAGTTAACGTGGCCGCTCGCGCGCGTCAGTAAGGCAGGAACGCGTACTCGTTCAGCGCTGTTACAAACTCTTCTAGTGCTACCCTGAGCTTCTTCCGAAGCGCTTCATGGTGTTTAATGGCTCCGTTTTGTGGCTCAGTCGTCTGAAATTGTGGAAGAATGACCTGAGGCGCCAAGACGGGTGCAGATTAGCAGGGAGGGACAGTTGGTACGGGGGAGCGACCCACTGCTCGTGTGTCTTCTGTAATTGTGTCGAGTATGGAGGGGGGATCTGGCACGAGTCTGAGTATATTCTCAAGATACGGAAGTGAGAGGAGAAATTGACATACCCTCATCGTCCACCACATATTTCGGGGGAGGCTCTTCGTCCGGGGGCATATAAGCCTCGACGGGAAACAGAGGCTGGAGCTTGGGATCATCTAACGGCTGCGACATGAGATAACCCGGGATAAGTGTGAAACTAACAGAGTAATGCTGAGGGGGGTGTCGATATAGAGCGCGGATAGAGAAGTGTGTGTGCTGGACTCGGATGGGTGCTGGGTGCGAGGTGTCGGAGTAGCGTGCTTATATAGGGGACCAAAACATATCGCCACGAAGGTGGCGGTAACGGATTTGGGGTCGTTGGTTGCCATGCTCCCACAGTCGCCACTGGGGGATCGTGGCGGAGACGCGTGGATCTGGAGGTTTGAGATGCAACTTTTATTATGAATCAATAGCAGAGTGGCGTTGGATAGACTTGCCAATTGTGGTGACGCCCCCGTCTTTTGCTACCTCCGGGCGTATTCAGAAGATTAGGACGGCTGGCGAGTCGCTCCCTTTAGTCAGAGCGTGTTGACGAATACAGGAGAGCCGACAAGAATTGGTGAACAGTGCGAAACCGCCTCGTTGGCCATGACGTCTTGTTGTCGCGAGAATAATAGACCGTGAGATCCAGATCTAGTCGCTACTACGACGGAGTGTATAACGCGATACGCCATTGGAACGATATAGGGACTGGTGAGGGTATGCGCATTCCAATATTCACTGTTAGTAAAGCCCTGCCAGCGGGTGCTTTCGGTCGGCTACCACTGCGTCGTTACCAAAAGACCTGCAGAACTTTTGGTATAACGTCAAAAAGAAATTTGTGAATGCTAGAGGTGAAGCTTTGAAGACGGGGGCGGTGAGCGAGGCTGAGTGACGGTCCTCCGGAGATGGTGTATTCGGCTACCCTGGCAGTACTCGCCGGCGCTTCCTGGCCGGCGCCTTCTTGGCCAGGTTGGCGCGCGTGTTCAGCGTTGTGGCGCGGCCAAGCCTTTTCCTCCTTGCCTCCTCCCTCTACCACACCCGTCAACGTTTCAACACTCAAATCGAATATTCTATTGAATTTCCTGGATAGGATTGTCAACGTGCGCTCGGTACGCTGCCGTCCGTGACGTCAATCAACGCTCGTTATTGGTAACGTTCCGAGGGTCATCTAGTAGCATGGCGTTCTATGGACAGCACGAGCAAAGTATGAGGTCCACATTTTGCAACGCTGAATATGTGGCATGTTTACGAGTTACATCGCGGCGTTTGCCACCGAATAACTCAGACCGTCTGCTGCAGACGTGACACGGCAGGTAGTGCCACAATGATGGTCGCGGCCGCTCGCATGGTACGTTGCATTAAGAATTACGCTTTCGCGAGCTGGGCGCTGATTGAGCGCGCTCCAGGGATGAGGACGGGTTGCGCCTCTGTGAAGTATTGCATCGTTGCAGGGGTATGACTCAATGACGCCAGACGGAAGAGAAGTGCCACAGCGTTCACCATGGCCTCCCACATGCAATGTCGCACCCCGGCAACCAACCGGCGCCTCGACTGGACTGCGCGTGTATGTTCACCCCCTACATGTTGAAAGCGGACTGTTCTCACTGACTTTGGGGGTCCGGACGTACAGAACCCTGCAAAGTTTTCAGCCTTCTCGTCCCACGGATTGCGCCTTCCATCTTTCGTAACCTGCTGTAGCGCCAGGACTAGGCCCCGCCCGTTCATTCCACACGGATAAGAAGGAAAAGATGATCACTCCGGTCGGACACTGCGCGGTTGCAACGACGAACCCGAGACTCTCAGCCCGAGACTCTCAGACGACGCCCACTACCCGCTCTCTATTCCTGATTACGGGAGGATACATCAATGCAGACAGGTCGCTTACGCTGCCGCCACCTTTCTGGGGAGCTCTTCCTAAGGCCCTCCCTTCGCGGCTTGCTCTTCGTCGGTGCTCTTCGTTCTAAGTCCTCTGATCAAGTATCTGTGGAAGAGCCGACGACTACGGAGCTCGGATGCTATCCCGCTAGTGTCAGCGGTACCCGCGGGGCGGATAACCTGGACACCCGGCTGCACCCACTCCGGACTGCTGCTTCGATCTGTCACTACATTGACACCCTGTCGGAGCCAGTCGGACCCTCTATCTTCTCGTCTTGGACGTCGCGTCTACGCCCACAGGCAGCCACGCATGAGCTAACAGGCGTTCGGCGGTTTCAATAGGGTGGGTTGACGCGAACTTTTTCCGCGAACAAGTCGGCGCCTCCATGGTCTTCACCGCGAAGACAGTACCGGGGAGCCTGGACCGTAGCTCTCTAGACACCAACACCCGCTATCCACGCGCGCATTCGCTCTCTCCTACCCTTCCAACGCCTGACATAACTTCAGCAGAACGAGTTTTCAAGATCAATTTCCTCGACCTCGAGTCTGCCCTTTGCGGCCTGGCTCTAGTCACGCGATGAAATCATCCGCTAGCGGGATCTCGAGCTCTCGGCCAACTCCCGGCTCCCTCTACTAATCCCGTGGCGTCGATGCGTCGTCGCCCTCATCACGAGAGCGTTCACCGTTGATCGTTCTTCGAATGGCTCTTCCGGAAGCCGCGCCCGAGCCAAGCTCATGATAAGCGGCCCCGTCGCATTGCCAACATCATGCAGCCAATTCGCTCACGCAGCCATCAAACGTTCAAGATCTGTATCGCTCGAGGTGCGCCAGATCTCAATCGTGTAGCTCTTCTCTTCGCTGGAAGACTTCTGAAATCTTCGTGCAGCCTATCTATTCGCCTTCCGGTCGGATGTGTTATGGAGCACCGCAATCCGCCATACGCTCACCCTGCCAAGTTCGTATGGTTGCCCTTCCCAATGCTATGTTCCGAGCAGCGCCAGATATCTCTCCGGCATACTGGCGCTTCAGATTGAGCGTTCGGCATGCGATGGCTGGCGTCCGGAGGTCCCAATCGCCTCGGCAGTGGCTCGAAACCCCCGGAGCCGCAGAGAGCGAGCCTCGAAGACCTAGCCGCCTCGGTCCCACCAGGGCCCTTCTGTCGCCATCCAGGACACAGAACAGGTGATGACCCATAGCTCCTACGCGCCGCGTTCCTGGCGACATCGCATTCCTATCACCCCTCCCAAACCTTCCCAGGACGAAGCTTCCCCGCAGAGCACATGCTCCGCCCCTGCTTATCCCGCCCGCCCCGCGTGCCTGGATATATTCGCACGTCCGCTGCACATTGCGACATCGTCGCTTCTCTGGGCAGGCGCCGACTCCATGCCGTACGCCCTCGCCCCGAGCTCAATATAAGGCCCCGGAAGGTTGATAACGGCTCTCCGGAGGACCCTGCTCTCTCTTTCGACGCCCTCTCTGCCGTAGGCTCCCCCCTACGCCGTAGTGCTCTCCCTCGGACATGGCTACCGTCGAGCGCAGGGCCTCTGAAGGCTCCATCGTGGACGAGAAGGTGTTGGTTCCCGATTCGCCTCTGAACGAGAAGGCGGATCCGCACGACGCCCCGGACCTCACTAAGGCCGATCCTGGAGATGTGAGTACACTCCCTGCCGTCGCCCACGTCCCCTTTCCCCCAATACCGTCAACAGTTGCTCACAATGACCCCGCGTAGGTCTCCGAAGATGTCCGTGCCATTGATCTCGACGCCTCGGGTCACGAGCGTCCGATCGAGACGGACGAAGATTACGCGCTTCGTCTCGTCTCTCTCGACGACGACCCTAGCCTGCCCATTCACACCTTCCGCACCTGGTTCCTTGGACTCGGCCTTGCATGTTTCGCGGCCGTCCTCGGAGAGCTCTTCGTGAGTCCCGCCCGCGCTCCTGTCAGCGTGGCCGCGTGATCTGACGTGCTCGACGAACCATGTGTGCTTCTGCATCCGCGCGGCAATCCGTCTTCCATCTTGTAGTATTTCCGTCCCCAGACTGTGCAGGTCTCCGGACTATTCCTGCAAGTCTTCGCATTCATCCTCGGACGCGGCCTGGAGTTCCTTCCGGGTCCGTTCCACCCTCAGCCGAGGTTCCGCACGCGCAACAACTGGTTCTGGCGGTTCATCAACCCCGGTCCCTTCAGTACGTGGCTGTCTTGCTAAAGTTTGAACTATAGCGCTGATGAAAAACTGCGCACTCTTTTATAGACATCAAGGAGCATGTCGCGATTAGCATCATGTCGACGACAGCGTCCGACCAGGCCATCGCTATCTCGGTCTTCGCAGCACAAGACCTCTATTACCACGTCACCGTCAATCCCGCAATCGCCATCTTCACGTGCGTTTTGCCTTGAGCTTCTCACGAGAACCCACTAACTCCGCCCGTTTGCTTTCGCGCTCATGTGGATGCTTGTGTCCGTGGATCCGCTTCGACGAATCGCGCTTCGTGGATTCCAGCCTGATCGCATCGCAGCTCATTGGCTATGGACTCACGGGGCTCGCGCGCGATTACCTCGTCTACCCGACGTGGGCCGTGTACCCGTTCCTCATGCCGCAGGTCCAGCTCTTCGACGCGATGCACCGCGCGAAGGGTGTGTTCCTCCAGCGCAAGCGGCGAGTGTTCTTCTGGGCTATCCTCGTCGGGATCTTCGTTTGGGAGTGGTTCCCGGAGTATATCGCGACGTGCGTATTCCGGGCAGTCTCTTTGAGTTCCGCAGCTAATTCGGAGGTTTGCGGGTAGAACGCTCACTGGAATCTCCATCGTCTGTCTCGCGGCGCAAAAGAGCCCATGGGTCACGCGTATCTTCGGTGGTGCTGCGGGTAACGAAGGTCTCGGCCTCTTCGCGATCAGCTTGGACTGGAACTACGTCGGCTCGGGCGGTCTTGCTATCGGCTCGCTCTTCACTCCTCTCTCGACGCAGCTGTCTCTCTACGCTGGCGTCTTCGTCTGCATGTAAGTACCTCACCTGACAGCCATAACTTCGGGACATATGCTAACTGAACGTTGCCCTATTCCAGCATCGCGTTCTGCGCCTGCTACGCACGCAACGTGTGGCACGCGCAGAACTTCCCGTTCCTGTCGCAGCTCATCTTCAACGAGGACGGGACGGAGTACCAGCAGCTCCAGATCCTGAACCCCGACTTCACGCTCAACAACACGCTCCTCGAGCAGCAGGGCCTGCCGTACTACGCCGCGTCGCAGACGCTCTTCCAGATCTCGCGCACGGCGTACATCGGCGCCGCGATCACGCACTTCTTCATCTGGCACTTCAAGGACGTGTGGAACATCGTGCGCAACGTGCGCACGCAGGAGTGCCAGGACGTGCACTACCAGAAGATGAAGGTGTACAAGGAGGTCCCCGTCTGGTGGTTCCTCATCATGTTCGTCGTCACGTTCGCGCTCGGCCTCGGGCTGACATACGCCGCGGACTCGGGCCTCCCGTGGTGGGCGTTCATCATTGCGCTCATCTTCTCGGCCGCGTTCGTTCCGATCCTGGGCACGCTCTACGCAACGGTCGGGTACCAGCCCTCGCTCCAGTTCCTCATCCAGATGGTCGGCGGCGCGCTCGTTCCCGGCAAGCCCGTCGCGAACATGTACTTCACGCTCTGTACGTCCATTCCCCCTAACATACGAGCGGTGCTTATCGTATACCCCAACTAGATGGCTACCAGACGTACCAGCTCACGCTGAACCTGCTCCGTGACCTCAAACTCGGGCAGTACACGAAGCTCCCGCCGCGCTCGACGTTCGTCATGCAGACCGTCGGCGGCATCATTGGCGGCATCCTCAACTACGTCGTCATGAAGTCCGTCATCCAGGGCAACCGGCCGCTGCTGCTCGCCGTGCAGGGCTCGAACGTGTGGTCCGGGCAGCAGGTGCAGTCGTACAACTCCGCCGCGATCACCTGGGGCGCGCTCTCGAAGCCGCTCTACGCGCCCGGCGCGCGCTACGGCTTCATCCCCTGGATGCTCCTCGCCGGGCTCGTGGTTCCGATCCCGTTCTGGCTCGCGCACCGCCGCTGGCCGCGCCTGGGCTTCAACTACGTGTTCACGCCCGTGCTCGTCGCCGAGCTCGGCTTCCTCGCGGTCGGCATCAACTCGTCGTGGATGACGTCGCTCGCGCTCGCGATCTTCTCGCAGTGGTACCTCCGCAAGCACCGCCCAAGGTGGTTCCGCAAGTACAACTTCCTGCTCTCGGCTGCGCTCGACGGCGGCACGCAGATCATGGTGTTCGTGTACTCGTTCGCGGTTGGCGGCGCGTCGGGCACGGCGCGGCCGTTCCCGAACTGGGCGCTGAACCCGAAGGGTAACCCGGACTACTGCATGCGCTTGAGCGACTAGTAGCAGATACGGCGCGCCCTCACTCTTTACGGTCTGCATACTCGCCGGATGCCGTTGTATCATATGTAGTAGTAGGTTCAATGGTCGTCCAGACTCCTTCCCATCCACTCTACCCAGTGGTCTCTGTCCGGACTGTTTACCGAGCAAGTGGGTACCCTGACTCGCGACTCTTGAAACCGACAACGTCAAGGGCTTACACCGCGAGCAGAAGGCAAGGAAGGCAGGCACTCCACAAGATCACGGCGCCGGGTGCAAAGCACAGAGCTCCACTTTCTACGATACGCATATGGCGCATCCAAGATTTCTCAGCTTTGACGGCGGGATTGATGGGGCAGGGTAGTGCAAAATAGCGCCGTGATAAGCAGAAACCGCGCAAACGTCATGGATGGACCTGCATAGGTTATCGTACAATTCTGCGCTGGATCGCATTCGGGCTACAAGGACAGACGAGAGAGCTACGGGGCGTAAGCTTGTCCACGCTACCAGATTGATAGCGGTCGTAAGGGAAGCTACTCAGGCGTCGGGTCGTCTTCAGTCTCCTCGCGCTTGACCTGTCGTCGGCTGCGATCCTCGTCCTCCAGAGATCTACCCCGTTTCTGTTGGTCATCTACCTCCGGATCGCCAACCCTGCCACCATTCTTTGAAGGTGCTGTTCCTCCGTCGGGACTGCACGAGAAAGTTGATATGCGTCAGTATCTCCGCAAGTATGCGAAGGATTAGTGCTCGATACGTACGCCGGACCTTGGGGAGGGGTTGGGCTAGTAGTGGATGCCGAGGACCGATCCTGTCGTCGGTGCGCGTCGTCCATCAAGGAAGCCGCACCCTGACTCCCATTACTGTTGTCGTTACGGCCGGCAAGATCCTTCGCGGGTGCTCGGGGTTGCTGAATACTAGGATGGAATGGCGCTGGAAAGGGAAGTGAGCACAACCTCGGGGTAGCGACATTCCGGGACAACGCACAATTCACATCGGAATGAGGGGGCCTGCCCGAGGCCGGGAGAGGACCCCTGAAGCTACGGGGAATCGCGCGCTCGCCGCACTTGTTTGCCTCTGGACGTACGAGGCGGACGCTGTCGAAATATAAGAGAATTACACGGGGAATTCGAAGTTGACAGAGCTTACGGCGAGGGATCGGACTCGCTGTCGTCCGACTCTTCAGACGACGTTTCGGTTTTTCGGAAGGCCTCTGTATGATGAAAGTCCCAAGGAGACGGCATGGATTTGTAAGAAATTCGTGGTCGCTTGGTGAAGAAGGGCTGTAGCAGTAGAAGGGATACGTTGAGTGAGGCTGCGATTCCTACCAGAAGCGTGCTTATATACCGAAGATGTGTCGGTCGTGGCGTCCATCGCCTCCTGTTCACGAGGCGGACGCCATTCAGAAGTGGCTGGCGTAAAGACTGTGGCGGGATAATAGCAGGAGGCGACCTAGAGAGCTGAGCGGAAAGTCAGTTATGAGGCGAAGAAACCGATACGCTGAATACGCCCCTTTCCCATGCCATACGAATACAGCTTTGAACCCGGGAGAGTAACCACAGTGTATCCAAACGTGTAGGGTGAGAGTAGGTCAGCATATAGGGGGCCGTGGAATAGGCATCCCATATCTTCACTCGTCAACGCGTGAAAAGCGCCACTGGGGCGACGGGGGTGGCGATCCATGAGCTACATGCGTTGGAGCTAGTAAATGAGCGGCAAGTACAATACGAAGGAGCAGCGCCCCTCCGGCACGCCAGCCAAATTTTGAATCACTAATGATTCAGCGCATTGTGGAGGATCGAGGGTGTAAGCAGCAGACACAGCGTGGCCCGGGTTTGATTGAACTCCCCGCCGCCGCCCGGTTCGAGTGCCCGGCGCGGGCATTGGGCGCTGTGAGTTGGCAACGAGACGAAGTGTTTCAATAGCAGTTCGAGTGCCAACAGCGAGAAAGCCTCAAGCAAAATGCCCTAGACTAGGAGCTTGCTTCAGTGAGGGCGAGAGAGAAGAGTAACCGGGACTGCCGCCGGCGTGAGGCGACGAGAACGCAGCAAGCGCCCATGTGGCACAGAAAAGTAAGCTCACAGCGTCACGGTAGTAAAGTCGACGACGCCGGCACAACTACGGATGTATATATATCAGGATCCCGCCAGCTGTACATATTCCGCCCATGAAATGATCGTCGGTGTCACGCAAAGCCGCAGCGGGAAAATCTCGCGCTGCCGCCCAAGTACTCAAGGCATATGAAGTGTGATAACTTTTAGAAGGTAGCGCCTCCACGTCTAACTGACCGTACGAAGGTCGCATTTCGCCTGCGAGGGGTATCGAGCATTTCGCGCTAAAGACATCTAGTGGATGTATAAGGGTACTAAGCGAACCGATTACAGGAAATGCTAGGCGACTTGCGCCTAGCGGGATGATCCTAGGGGTGCCATGCTTGAACACCGTACACCGAGGCGAGGCGCAGGCTGCGCGAAGAGGCTGTGAATACGTACCGAAGGGCTTTCCCGCCGGGACCGCTGGATTCAACGCGGAAGTGCGTGGGATGTCGCAGACGTTGCATCGAGAGAGGGAGGGCGCGGAACGGGCTCGGTTTGCCCGTCTTCAGCGGTGTGGTACTCATCAGATTGCTCGTCTTCAGCCTGAGAGTCGCCAGCATCTGCTCCATCGACCTCCCTCTCTTCTTTGTCGACCTTGCTAGTTTGGGCCGGGTCCTGATGGTGAGCCCCTTCAGCCCAACTTAACTCATCAGAAGCGGACGTGCGGCGCCCGGGTTCGCGGAGGAGCCCTAACGGAGGCAATCAACATGGGCCAGTGTACGCCTGGATGAGAAAATCGTACAATATGTAAAGTCGGTAGGCGGCGTATAGTGGTTTATAGACTGCCGCTCAGAGTTGAGCCTAACAACGCTTAGATACAGTAGGATTGCATAGACATACCTGCTTTGGTACGTCTCGAGTCGGGCTTTGCCGCGCGGGCTGTCCTACTGAATTCTTCTTCGCGAGCTCGGGGGTAGGGGCAGAGGCGGCGCGTACAGGCGCTAAGTGGCGCAACGTCGTCGCAAATCTGCGGTTCGAGGGATCGGTCGAGGAGCGAGAGCCGGGGGAGGTGTTGGAAGATGTGGCTGGGGTCGGCAATGCCGGTAGACTCTTCTCCTTCCCCGAGGGCCGCTTCTTTTTCCCGAGAGCTAACATGATCACCGAGATAGAGAAGGATGAAGTAATGGAGAGGGGTGAAGAGCAGTCGAGAGGGCGTTATCTGTGGCAGACAGTCAGCGTGAGCTAGCACATTATATACTGACATCGCATGTGGCGGCGGTTGAGGCGTCCTCTGCATAAGGGCGCTTGAAGACGTGTCACGTATAGGGCACTGTGGCGCGTTTCTGAATAGTAAGAGGCACAACGGCTATTGAAGACGCTATTGAAGACGTGTTGCGATACATCGGCTGCGGTAATAGGAATAGCGCCTTGGATGAAGCGCGTCAGGAGTTCAGAAGAGGCGGAACCCCGAGAAGAGAATACAGATGTTTGCGCACTAAGTACTCTCCCTGGCAGGCGTACTCGAGCATTCAAGTGCTCGCATATGCAAAATACCGTCCATAAGGTGCGCTGTAAACTGTATCAGCGAGTAGTAGCCGAGGTGAGTGAGCGTGGCACGTACCTCGGCGCGGCCAAAAGAGCAAATCTCCAGTGTCGCGGTGAGGTAGACGTATACTCCTAGGATATATAGGACGTTGTGAGATTGCGTACGAGTCTTCCACAGCTGTAGTAGACTGTCGAGGCGGTCGTATAGGCAGCGCGAGGGCGATGGTGGCGCGTTACGGCGGTACGGCATCGCAAGCGCAGGTTGAAAACATCGCTCCGAGCCGGTAACGCAGCTGTACGTGCCAAGTGCCTCATTTCGTTTGGAGAGACGAGATATCTCGTACGCATCAAACCATAGACGAAAAATTGCCGCACGATCTCTCGATGGAGGCGATTCTGGAGCTGACTCGGAAGTTGCAGTGAGTGCCATTCAACGCCTGGACGTTCAACGTCGAGTTACGATTCACGTACATGAGCGATATGGATTCCTTATGCAAGCTCGCGCCGATGGCGAAGCGCACCGACTCAGCTACAAACGTGTATGGAAGGAGCAATGAACGCGCACTGAGCGGACACTTCATAGTCCCCGGCGCGTAGTCGCGAATGCAAGCCCCAAGCCGCGTAGTCACGATCCGCCGGTATATCTTCATATTTTAGGCCCCTTGAATAACACACTCAGGAGAGCGGTTGGCTAGAGAGCCGAACGCAGAATAACGAGAGTGAAGAGTGAATGGATGATGGTGGTAGCGGCGAGAGAGCTCCCTGGGATGAAGCGCCCAGCAGCGCCCTGCCAAAAGCGAACGCGCCCTTGAACGAACTTAAATAGGGCAGCCACAACGTCGCGCGAGTATCGAGGAACGGTGGTGTCGCTTCGCCAAAAAGTCGATAGATACTATAGTTGTTTTGCAATTCCGCTCATATGCCGAACAAATTGGTGGCACGCGCTGGGTCCCACTGCTGCCTTCGTCCCGCCTGGCGCGTGAGTCTTGGCACTCTGCACTTCTATACAAGCTGTTCATTGGCGGCGACGCCGGGCCCGCGCATGCGCTACAAGCAGAAAGAGTGTAGTACGAGTTCTAGGCACGCTTCGTGCCACTCAGGTCGACAGCGGTGTCGAATCGTGTCCTCCCGGCGGCACGGTCGTCGGTGATATTTATTTTGAGGTCTATCTCGGAATGAGGAGAGCTGATTCGCTCGCGCCGCGCAGGTATCCCGGGTGCAAAGGGACTCACGCAAGACGGCCACCAGCGGCAAATCATGCGCCTAGCTGAGACTGAGTACGACATGGTGCTTGCCCTCTGGGACTGGAGACAGGGTCACGGTGCGGATCGCGAGCTCACGTCTCCGCGGCCGCGCGGCGTCGACACGCAACCTCGATCCTGGCAACTCGTAGGGACCAGTGATTATACTCAGAGAATGCAGTCTACTCACCTCAGTAAACAAGACCTGGACCATGGAGCGCTCACGCTGAAATAGTAGTTTCCCGCGGGAGTCGTCGCGGAATTTCTGCTACCTGGGAGAGAGGCTATGTATACTACACGGTGGACAGCAGATACAAACAGAGCCAACATGGAGGTGGTTGAGTGCTACGGGTACTCAATCGGCGTGACTTGCACGGGTGTCCGCAACATTAGAGGACTGCTGCACCGAAGGGGCTCCATCCTCAGAGGCAACACAGTAGTCCTCGTCGTTGCGACAGGCCTCGTGCTCCTTAAGAATCGTTTCTTCCGTGGCCGTCTTGGAGACAACCCTTGGGGAAGACGAACGCGATATCTTGGCTACTATGATGCCGGAGCGTCGATTGAGGTAGATGTGAGCATTTACGTCGGCTCCTTCTTCAGGAAGGGGCTGTAAAGAAGTGAGAGTATTCCTATTAATCAGCACACGGTGGCGTGTGGGGGACATGCGGAGACTGACCTCCGATCCTCCAGTAGGTGGCGTCCCCAGCAACATACGGGCTAGGCGGGCAAAATCTCTAGCGCACGACCAGAAAGCATGTCAGGGGTGGCGGTGATGCGGTGCGCTAGTACTAGGTCACTCACTCTGCGCGGGAGTCACGCTCAGGCTGTATCCCCTTCCGTTCGTCCGCCAGGCACGCTTCGCCATCCGCGGATGGGGTTTTGGGAGTGGCTGGAGACGATTGGTCGTTCGCGGGCTGCTCCAGGATTTCGTCGATTCGCGCCATATAGTTCGAACAGATCGAGGTTTGAAGGGAAGCGGGTAGGCGCGTGGAAGTAGTGGGGAATGTTTGTAGTGAGATGCGAGGCCTTGGCCTTGCGCGAGCTTTTTATATACTTGGAAGCAAGGGATGCAGGGCAGATGTGGAAGGGGGCGTCTGTATGGGGCATCTGGTATACGAGGCGTCAGGCGTATGGGACGAACAAAAGACAGAACGTCGAAAAGCAGACCACATAAAACGACCGCGGCGCGCTTCAAGGGGTAGCTTGGGAGCTTCATAGTGCCGAAGTTAGTAGTTGAATAACGCGCGAGGATAACAATACGGCGTACACGAAAAACGAGCCTGAGTGGGGCACAGAGAAGGCATAATAAGTTCTCTCATACCGCAACGGGGCTCGCATTATGTACGTGTTTCATTGAAACGACGTATAGTGCGTGGTTCGTGGTAACGGCGACGTATTCTTGAACGCTGAACGCTAAGCACTCACCCCGTCCATTGCGTATGTAAGCAATTGTTCACCCTCGTCACTGAAGGCGCACTGATGTCGTATTTTGGGGCGGCATGCACCTTAGCGCGCCGCATACTTGCCTGGCGCGTGAGGCCGGAGAGAATGCGCGTTCGTTGCGCATCAATCTTGGGAGCACGTAACCGAGCCGTCTATAAGGACGCGATGCGACGACGCCAGAGGATGTACGCAAAAGCGTAAAGGGCATAGCAGTAACTTGAGGTACAGAGCCCACGACGATGAGATTATACGGTCATGGACGTCGGACTGGGTGAATCCAGAGCTCCGTACGCGCGAGTCCTTGGCCAATAGCCTGTCAACCACTACACCGTTCCCGCACCGTCCCTGGACTAGCGAGGCCCGCGCATTCTAGATGAGAGTGGGGAGGGTGCCGCGTGTGCAGGTAGATGAGACAAGAGTACTTCGTTTCTGCTCGTCGGGACGAGCAGGGCATCGATCGCGGTGCGTCACCGGCGCGTCGAGCCCGTTCTCCCGCGCACGGCATTCGCCGAGCTGCCACAGAGGAGTCGATACGCGGTACCGTGGTCTAGCTAGACTCCTATATACAACCGCTGCCAGGCCCAGCATCAGGCAGCAAAACGGAGAACTGTTACACAATAGCTCAGAGGGCTACTCGAAAATTAGAATATGGTGTTATTGTGTAGATCCCGGGGCACCTCGCTAACTGGTGAGGTAAGTATCCCGACAAGTCGCAATTGGCTCGGCGATAGGCTAGCGGATACTACTTTGCACCGGTGGTTGAGACTGTCGACACCCCGCCCTTACTCCATGGATACCAACACGGCCGGGGTTGTGAACGTGAATTCCCTAAGTGCACTGGTGTCTATCGAAACACTAGTGACGCATCGACGCCTGGCGTTGTTGAACAATCATGACAACTCGCTCGGTCGCTGGGAGGCGAGTTTAGATCTACAGGCAGATATGGCTACTGAAAATAAGGACACAGAATACTGGGCGGAACGACTGCAAGAAACTTGGGAAAGCGGCCGACGAGAGCCTCACGATCGGAAGCCTGAGTTCCCGCCGCGCGGGATGAAATCCTCCTCCAGGTCCTCGCCCTCTTCCTCGCCATCGTCATCGTCGCCATCCTTCTGGGAAAACACGTCTTCCGTTTTGTCGCTGCGGTCGATGGATGCGTGCTCTTCGGTGAGGGGAAGTGCGAGAGCATCCGAGGAGCGTGTCAGGGTATGTCAGCTCGAGCACTCAACCAATGATTAAGCGCAGAAAGAGACGTACCGCTCGACCGGGCATCCGAGGCCTTGGGCGGCACATCCTTGGCCGGGTCAGCCTTCGTAATAGCCTTCGAAGACGTCCGGAACATATGTCAATCAGCGAAGAAGTAAGTAGTATGGGACGCAAGGCACACCTCCCCGGACGCTGCAGGGTTGGGACCTTTCTCGAGAGCGTCGAGATCCGGACCAACAGCGTCGTTCGTAGCACTGAGAATGTGGTGAGAGGGTCAGTCAGGTTCCGACCACGTCGAGAGGCTGGACAGACGTACTGCAGGGCTTGCACTTCGAGGTGGCTTGATCTGGTGTGGAGGAACGGAGGACGTCAGCGACTCTGCACCGAGAAGGGCCACGCGTGGACTGCGTACGCCTGGGTCTGTGTGTTCTGGAGCTCTGAGGACGACATAGTGTCAGTAAGTGTAAAGAGTATGAAGTGGTGTGGGCGATGGATGCGGAGGCGAGAAATCGAGGCTGGCTGGTGAGGGCATAGGGCTGAACCTGAGGGGTTTTATACGAACAGACGCATAATGGAGGTATGATGCGGCTGCGATATGGGTGCGCGCGAAGTGGATGCCCATGGGAGTCGGCGCCGACCTGCTACACGAAAGGAGAATGCAGCACAGGCGGTGGTGATCGCGAGCGTTGAGACCGTGCACGAGTGTGCACCTTCGCGGAGTATGGAAATCGCCGCTGTAGGCGATCGTGAGGCGCGCCGTAGTGCACAGTATGTCGACTCTTAGGTGTTACTGCCATTGAGTTAGAGCGCCATGGGAGGGTAGCATGCGCCCGCCCGCGCTCGCGCGCACATGCGGAACAGGCCCGCGATGGCGCGTTGGCGAACGCGTGGAATATTTATCGCGGAGACGAGAGTGGGTAGACAGGTCAACTCGTGCGCACGCAGAGACATAACACGGTCCTTACCCTGCACGACGAGCCCTCGGTGAGCTGCACCAGCATCACAGCCAGCGGATTTACACTCACCAGCGTAGACGGCGGCCCTGACGCGGACGCGGTGTCGAACTTGAGAGGAGAGTCGCTGGGTGACCCAGGCAGCGCGAGTGGATGGGGATCATAGGCTCGATCTTATTGCTGTTGACAAACGGACTCAGAGGGGCTACCACAAGATTTCAAAGCGCATAGCGACGGGGCGTCCGACGTCGGCGCCGACGACCTCGCTCTACATACTACCATCCGCGTCACTCCGGGTGGCGGATGCTGAATCCGGGATGCGCGACTCTAGCTCCTCGAAGGCTGGGATTTGCGGTTGCTGTGGACCTTTCTCTGCCCGGTGACGCTCAGCAACGTAGCTCTCTACACAGAGAACAGCGGACATACCGGAAATCCCACTCGAGACATCATACGCTGATACTTGAGGAGGGACGGCGGAGGGTCCCTCTGCGGGCTGCTGCGACGTGTCCTGCTCCGGTTCGCGTTCCTGGGACCCGTTCAGCACAGAGCGGAAGACGCACGTAGTGAGCTGTGCGCGAACGTACCTGTTCTCCGGCGGCGCTGGGCTGACAAGGTAGCCCAGGATTGATCCCGCCAAGTACGGGGATACTGTCGGCCCCGACCATGACTGAGAATGTCGAGGAGCGGGATGATGCGGGCTGGCGGGGCTCACCCTAGTGATGCTCCAGCCAGGCTTGCTGTGCGCATTGCGAAAGCCCCCCAAAGTGAAGGGGGCGCGATTGCAGGGGTCTCGTCGTCCGAGACGGGCTTGGATGACTCGCGCTGAGTTGCCGTAGGCTCCTTGCCGATGTCGGTGTTCAGCGACATGTGGTGTGACTGCGTAAGTGGAAGGGTGTGAGTGGGGCTTAGGGGTGGGGTATTCTGAAGGATTGGGACGTCCGGAGCGAGCGGCTTATGTACTAGGGCGTGTGGGGCGCGAGGCGAACGAGGCGTCGTGAGGCGGACGGCACAAAAATCCACGACGCGGTATTGGGATGTATGCGGAGGCATTATGACGAGTTTGCGGAGACGGTAGGAGTAGTAGAAAGGCACGCACGCGCATGAAAGCGAACCTGGGGGCGCAAATCGGAGCGGGGCACAGATAGGGTACGCCTCGTCGCGCGGCTCGTATTGTGGTCGCTCCTTGGGATCGACACGATGACGGGGCATAGAGTTGACAGCGCGAATAGCGGAAAAGGATGAATGAGACGTATTGTCGAGTAAGTACTCACCGTGTCCAGCGCGCATACGCATATTCGCCCCTCGCCATTGCCGCATTGGTAGTTTTTTCGCCTCATCAATAACAAGGACGCTCGCAGGTGTGGGCGCCGACAAGCTGCACGGAGGAGAATACAGTACCATCGTCAGCGATAGCGAACGGCGTCCAGACCGCGTGCGGTACACACCTCGTAGTATAGCAGGGGCAGGGGGCACACAGGAGTGTGCGAAGACGGGGTGCCGTACGACTGGGAGGACGGAGTGCATGCGACACGCTCGCGTCGAAGGTGGCCAGAGGTATGATCGCGACCGCGGCCGAGAGGTGCACGTCGAATAAGTATCGTTCACCCGCAGACCTGGCGCGATTCTTGTACTACCATAGGAGCGTTCGGCGATTCCCATCAGCACCAAAGCTCACTTGAATGCGTCCGGCTGGTTCAAAAGGTGGAGAGCTCACCGTGGCACACTCGCGCGCGCGTACGCTGGGAGGTGGAGGAACGGGCTTGCACGGCCGTCTGCTTCCAGGGAGACGTCGGATGCGAAAGCGCTGGCGGCTGCGTATAATGTACGCGGGTGGCTGTGGGTTATGAACGTCTCGCTGAGATAGCCGCAGACACGGTGCTCGCTCTCTCCCGGGGAAGGGAGTCGGTAGCGTGTGCCCTATGCGTCGCCTGAACTGCGCAAGGACGCGCGGGGCAGCCATCCTGGTGAGATAGCTAGATGTTGATATTCCTACACACAGAGCACATGCATGACTCACTGGCGCAGGCGCAGGCGGGGACACGAGGGCGCAGGTACGCCGAAGCGTCCTAGGGCTGGGCGGTAGCCGTCGATGCATTTCGGACACTGTCGGAGGCTACAGACGGTGGTATTGCATGCACAGATCGAAGTCAGCCATGAAGAGAATAGATAGACGAGCAAACGCCGGGGTACTACGGCCTACGGGTGCTCAACGTTCGCGGACTACTGCGCAGAGAACTCGTCGCCCTCCTGGATCGGGTGGTCGCGCCCCTCGCTGGAGGCAGCACTGTCGTTGTCGACGCCTTCTTTGCCCGGGTCTATGGTTGCGGAACTTAGGCCAGGCTCGTCATATATAGTGCGCAAGCAGGGGCTTGCAGGCATTCGCCGAATGACGTCTGATGGGAGGCTTTCAGGCGAAGGGTGCAATAAGGCGAGGATACACGTACGGGCCCGAGGTACTGTGCCCACAGTATTCGTACCGTTCTCATCGCTGAGGGTGTCCAAAGCGACTACCCACGAGGTTGACTAGGTAGCAAGTAGTTCAGCATCAGCATACGGCAGTGCTGCGCTAATTCCTGGACGTATTCTCGCCACGCCCGAGGATTCGCGTCCGTCTTCATCGTCGAGTAGGATCCTGCAGCCAAGCGTTAGATGAACGGACGCTGAATGCATGCACGAGACTTACCCAAATCCCACCCGCGCAGGAGCGGCAGTCGCCGGCGATTCGGTGTTTGAGGGATGCGCGTCCGACGTGGTCTGGGCGGGGTTCTTTGCGGGTTCGTCTCCACGAGGCTGAGTCATGTCGGTCCGGTTCGAGAGAGGTTGGGTGGGGGGGTACTGAGCGTAGAGTTGAAATGTGCGTGTACGGAAGGGAGCCTCGGAGTGAGAGGGTTATATGGCGGCGTAGCAGACGGGCGTTCACGCCGTTCTGCGTCACCGTGCAGGTATGGCGAATCGCGTCGAGTTACTTGAAGAGCGCAGATTTGGCAGAGCTATTGGAGAAGCCCGGTCGCCGAGAGCTGGGAGAAGCGATAGTGGGCACAATAGTGCACGACATTCGCTCTCTACTGAGGCGCGTCTCGTATTGTGACCCCCGGATGTCGAAACTGACACACGCCTCTGCCTTGGACACCACAACACATTTGGGTAATTCGAATGGACGGGGCGCGTTGAACACTCACCACCTCCTACGCATATACACATCTCCTCCCTCGCCCCGAACGCGCTTCCTTCAGATATATGGCGTGGCACGCGTCCTAGTACGCCGCGTACACCGGCGCCTACAGATAGAAAATGAGCATCCGACACGTAATAGAGCACACACCTGTATTACACGACAGAGCGATGGCGGCGGACACACGCACGGGCATAGAGAGAGCGAGAGAGCAAAGAAACAAGATGTATACAACGCACGACGACGGGAGATATACGACACGGACGGAGGGTCGGGTGGGGGTGTGGATGTGGTATCGGCGTACGCGTGCGTCCCTGGTCTGCTAACCCTAGTACAACTTCTGCGCCTCCTGGAGAGCGGGTGGGGCCTATGACTTCCAGATGAGGATGGCGAGGGTGCCGATGTAGAAGTAGATGAAGTGCTTCGTTTCTGGCGGGCGGGGTCAGCACGCAGATGAAGACAGAGCGCGTCGAGCGCATCCTGGCCCGCTCGTCGACGCCCTCGCCGCCGCACTCACCGTGCGTGACGTAGGAGCCAAAGTTCTTGCCGACGACGACGTGCCAGGTGGGGCCGTGGCGCTTGTCGAACTCCTTCTTGATCTGCGCTGCGATGTCCTTCTCGATGTTGTACTTTTCGAGGGCGGCGTGGGCGACGTCGACGGCCTCCTGCTGCATGTCCTCGGACATGTCGACGTTCTTGATGATCGCCTTGGGGCCGGCGGCGGGGTCGCCGCCCTTGGCGAGGGCGGCGTCGGACGAGGTCGGCGCGTCGACTTTGTCGGACATGCTGGGTGCGGGGGCGGGTGAGGATGTGTGTGGGTGAGGAGGGCGAGGAGAGGGAGTGGCGGGAGGAGGACGAGGTGGGGACTTACGCGGGGTGGATGTGGTTTTGAGGAAAGAGGAAGAGACGCCGGCACGCGAGTTGGGTGTGGCCGCTGCAGCAGTGCAGCTGCTCGTCCTCCACATGCTCAGGAAGACGTCCTCCCTTCGGCCCATGCGCTCTCTGCCCTGCCTTCATCTGCGCGGGTCACTGCGAGGGCTCTATCTCCGGCGCGCTCGCGCTCAGCTGTCTCTCCCCGCGTTTGCCTTTGCGCGACCAATAGATTTCTGCACTCGGTGCCTAGCACGCCCATGCTCAACCCGCCCGCTATTCTTGTCGGGCAGATCTCCTCAGATTAGCTGGCGTTTCTTCGCGCCTTCTCGCCCCGGGTCCGCGTGCGTGCTCTCGGCATGGCCGTCGCGCGCTGTTCATTTCGCTCGGGGAGCTCAGCTGACGCGCCTTCGATGCGGGTGGGAGGGATTCGTGCCGCGGCTCTGCGGTTTTCCGCGCGCTGCTATGCTTCGCTTCTTGTGCGCGCATCCATCGCGGCACCGCGCTCGTGGTTGGCACGCCTGAGGACCGTGGGCCGCAGCTGCCCTGCGCGGTGCCACGCGTACCCGACTTTGCTTGAGACGCGCGCATGAGGTTGCACAATGTCGCGCGTGCATTCGCGCTTAGATTGCAGCTCGTATACTCGTGCTAATACACTATATTCGATGCTCGCGCACTGTCTACGCTGTTCTGTCCGAGTCCAATCGTCGCGCGAGAGGAGAAGCGGGGGGACGCGACGCACGTGACAGACGCGTAGAGGCGGGCGCCAATTGAATGAATGAATCGGAACATGGCCACTTGCCCTTCTCTCTCTCTCCGCCACATCCTCCGTCCCGGCCTGTCGCTCTCCCACCAGGCCACCTTCTCGACCACCCAACCCATACACCACACCTCTCCTCTCTCTGCCTATCCGTGCCGTGTCCCGAGCAGCCATTCTCGGACGGCGAGCGCGATACCCGCACTAGCCACACCGTCCGTCTATCCGTTTCCTCGTCCTGCGCCCGTACTCACTCTTGTACGCCCACAGCCGCGCCACTTCTAACGACAAGCCATGAACATGAACGAACTCGCACACGACTCCCCCGCCCCTGCCCCTGTCCCCGCTTATGACGCCAACGCCCACATCCCCTCCCGCGCCCCCAGTCGCGCTGGCTGCCGCAGACCGCCCCTCGTCCGCTCTATCAGCTCCCGCGACCTCCTCCAAGAGATACCCCCCTCCCATTCCCCCGCATCCGATCTCAAGCTAACGATCAGACCTCCGTACGTGCGCTCCAGTTCGAGCGACAGCGACTCGGACGACGATGATGAGGACGAAGACGAGTTCAAGCCGCTCGCCGTCGCCCTCCCCCCGCTCTGCCCGCCCTCGCCCATCTCCCCCACCTCCTCTATCTCATCTGGGTCCGATAGCGACCTGCCCGACTCCGCGTCCCCGTCGTCTTCCGAGGAAGACCTCCTCGCGTACCCCGACTCGCCCGCCATCGAAGACTTTCCCCTCCCCCCACCGCGCATACAGCCAGCCTACGCCCCACCTACCCCGGCCCCAGCCCCGCCAGCGGTCGCTGCTCCTATCCCTGTACGCGAGGACGACGCGGGCCGCCCGCCGCTCATCCACCACGGCCTCTCGCGCAGCGCCCTCGCGACCGTGCGCGACTTCTGGAACCACAGGTACCACCTCTGGCAGGCCTGGCTCGCCGAGATGGAGCACCTCGACGCCCTCCAGGCCGAGTGCGCCCCCGCCTACCCCGCCCCGCCCTCCCTCCCGTCTTCTCGCTCCCGCGCCCAGCAAGCGCAGGGAGGGCCGGTGCGCGAGACACGGGCGCGCGTGAACCCCGCCAGCCCGTATGCGCCCGTCTTCCCAAGGATGGGCGACTTGAGGGCGCTCAGGGAGCCGTTCTGCGACTGGCCGGACCGCGCGTTTTTGTATCATCCGACGTATTCGATCGCGAAGACGTTGTATGTGCATGATATGCTCGAGCGGGCGAGGCGGGGATCACTGTATGCGCTCGACTCGGCTGAGTCCATGTGCACCGACTCGCCCGCGTTGGCGTATTGCGAGGCCGCTGTCGATGACACCGTCGTCGACCGGGGCGCGCCGATTTGGGAGACCGATTGGCGTGCGCGCTGGCAGGTCATGATCGACCAGCAGCCGTACCCGCCCCAGCCGTACCCGGTCCCACTCCAAGACCAGGAGCAGGAGCAGCAGGGCGGCGATATCACCACCCCCGTCCACGGCTGGTCTGCGCCGTACGTCAGCGACCCCAGCGCGGTGTTGCAGGAGCTGCAGTACCCCGAGGAGGACGACGAGGGCGGGCCGTTCGTGTGGCAGCCCGCGAGCGCGGGCGAGGGCGAGGACGCGTGTACCCAGGACGCTTATGCGGGAGCCGTGCAAGGGTGGCGGGCAGACGAGCGCGAGGACGTCCCCGCGCCGGTGGTCAGGCTCCCCGGAAACGCGTCTTACACACCGGCCCCGTCTGCGGCACGGTCGCTCGCGGACGAGCTCGCGCGCATCGTCGCTGGCGAGGCCGACGAAGATGGAGACGACGAGGGGGAGCTACCGCCCCGCCCGTCGTCGCCCGCCCCGCGCTTCTTCTTCCACGAGATCGAGGACGAGGACTGGGAGTGCGCGGACGACGGGGACGGAGATCTGGGCGTGCGCGCCGCGTCCGCGTCGGTTTCCGCGTTTGGCCCTGCGCTGTGCGGGATGGACGCGGTGGTGAGCACGAGCGTGCGCCCGGTGTCGTGCTGAGCGCGACCGCCGGCACACGCGCTGGATTGGGTCGGAGGGGGAGGGGATGGGGGACGCGTGTATTATTCGTTATTCGCCGACTCGGCGCACCATACGGTACAGTAGTAGTTGTAGTAGTCCTAGTTTAGCCCGCCGTAGTACATAGCCTCTGTCTGGGCCCGGGCCCGCGGCGCCCGTGTTGTCGCTGTATAGTGTTGTATATGTGTATAATCACCCGCACTGTTATAATGGATGTGTTGTACCTCCGCGGCGGGTGAGTGTGAGTGCGAGTGAGACGGGGAGGAAGGGATCGCGATTTGGGTGGTACCCGGGCACTGCTGTGCCGTAAGTTGGTCGGGAGGAGGGCGGGGCGCAGCTTCGCGTCCCCCGTCTCTCTCCTCGGACGCTCTCGATCTTCCGCTAGCCACTTGAACTACTATCACACGACGCCTAATGCAACTGTTCGCACTGTTCGAGCTGTTATACGGTCCCCTCGCGCACAATGCCTCTCAGATTGGAGGGGTTAGTCCAAATATGTCTTGCACACATTTCCATCTAGATAGTTTTAGCGTGCGCCTCCTGGAGTGAGCATCGGAGCACTTCCGGTGAGGGGACCTCGTTTTCGCCATGTAATGCAAACGAGAGTGACCCGCGGTCACAGGGGAGAATCAAGCTCCGACTCGGCAGCTGGGCGCGTAGAGTTGCAAGTGATCGCTCTGGCTGCAAGTCGCTGCATCGCCGCATTTGCATCAGCGGGCTCGCGTCGCTTGACGCGTCGGAGTGCGAATGTGTCACTCCCAAAGACCCCTTCGAAGAGGACCACTCCCCGGGACGACTTACCAACGCCCAGAGCATGTATCGGGCCCGTAGAGGAGGTAGTATCCAGGCCTTGGATGCGACATGTCAAGTTTGGTATCTATCGGTGGAGGAGTCGCGCACAGATCTGACCATCAGGTGCCCGGAAAGTGCATACATACCCCACTCAAAACCTCTGTTACTCAACTGTCTCGCTCAATTCCCTCCCGATCCCCTTCATATTTCGCAAGGGGTCTATGAATACTGCCATCATCAACACCTGCAAGTTTGTCATTAAACGGATGGGCGAGAGAGCTACAACCGACGATTTGCATTGCTTGGCGACAGTTGCATTAGGTGTCGTGTGATAGTATGCCGAAGGCTTCGTCCAGTCGCTCGAGCCGCGACCGCGGCGGACGCTCGTTCAGCACCCCCGGCGTCTCATCAAGCGTCGTGATACAGTACGGCAGGGGGCGCGGAAAGTTCGTCAAGCGGGTCGGGGAGTCGAGCTTCCGCGCGGACGGGTTGCGGGCGACGGAGGCGAGGAGCATCAGTACTTTTGCATAAGTCTGACGGTCTGGCGCCTCTGAGTCCGAAACGGTCAGACATTCAGACGCGTCAGATGTACCAAACACTTCCGGAAAAACATATGTCACAAATTCGAGATGAGGTCGATAGAATGGCAATAGCAGCCTACTATGCGCTACGCTGTCTAGTCGGAGACGGTCGATATTCGGTTTCTTAACGCTGTATGACCGGTTGGGTTGCGGCGGGAATGGGCGCTTGACTGACAGTCCGGGCGCTTCGTACTTGGGTTCTCGCGCGAAATCGTCTCTGCTTGGCGCCTAACTGCTTCCCTCTTGCCACGTCGTCTTTTCTGGCCTGCTCTCTTCATCGGTCTTGCTCGGAGCCTCCACACCATGCTGGCAACACTTATATATTTCCTATCAGAGCAAAGAACTTGGCCGGGACCCCCGATCTTGATATTCTACCTATCCAACGAGCTGGCTCCGTGGCTGAAAATTTTCCTCATAAGGTGAGCTCTTCTCACTGCCTGCTGCGTCTGCGCTTGTGCAGGCGGCTATCTCAGTAGCGGGTGGGCATTGTGCGTCGACTGAGAAGTCTATTCCACACGCCGTGGAGCTACGGGTGTTGTTTCGGATGCAGGTGCTCCCCTACCCTGATGGGGTACGTCCTCCTCATGCGTCCTCGTGGCTAACAAGCTCTCCCCCTTCAGTCACTCCTACCCCTGCAGACCGACCCCATCCTCCTCTCGTTATATCGCCTCCCGAAAGACCATTGCCCCTCGTCGCCGTCGACTACAAAGAATGGCAAGGGTTTGGCAACGAACATCCTCCTTGCTTCGTTCTCCAGCATGCAGACCGATGTTCGCGCTCTCGCGCGTGTCTCCTTTCACGACCGCGTTGAGCACCTTTTAGTGGTTCATTTACAGCTCCACGGGTGCTCCGGTTCGCCCACTCTGTCCGCCGTATTGTTTGCTTTGTGTGTACATGGTGAGTATAGCCTGTTGCATTCACGGTGCTGCCGCGTCCTAACAGTGAGTACTCTATCACCTCTATCTCCTGCTGCCCCGCGCTGACTGGTAATCTTTCTAGCCGTGTTTTGAGAGCTTCAGGGACTGACAGGGCAGTCTCGGACTCAGCTAGTCGATTCAAGCTTGTGGTAGGGCACTTGGCTTCGCTGTCACCTCCGTTTCGGGTCCCTCAGGACTGTATTGTACTAGGATCAATGTAAATAGGTGTACACGTCGCTCGAGGGGCTGTAAGAAGCCATGTAATGATCATATTGCTTCGGTTTTGTGGAATATACAATGTCTCGACGCCCGTTTATGCCGATCTAGACTCATTTTTGTAAGAGGTCTTACAGGGCAGGGTTGGAATTTGGCTCTGAAATTTTGGGAGCATGTATATAGTATATAAAGGAGGCCCTGTGCAGAAAATGAGCAAAATCGGCGGACCAGTTTTGGAGCTATGGTCCTGGGCAGCAACCACGCATAAAATGATGTGTTCCTACACACTGGTTGGCCACTGAATCCCACAAAGCTGGGAGAGGGTAAATATATACCATAGGGAGGTACACTGGAAGTTTCAAACCACCACGATCACAATTGGGCGCTTGAGGGGGGGAAATGTGCGCAAGTGAGGAGGAGCATGTCTCCTGATTTTTTTTGGGTGGATATTTGTGCAAGTTGAGTATATACAATTCATTGAGCATGGTACTGGGTACATGGATATAAAATATGGTGCAGCGGGAGCAACCATAGCATGAGGTATGGGGCAAACAATGTGGACTCCCCTTGAGCAGAGCCCTACCCAGAAGCGCTGTGTAAAATCGAGTATATACATTATGTACAGCATGTGTTGGAGTGTGTCTGCTCAAAAAATCAGAATGTGAATATGGCTGAAAGCAGATGTATAGAACAGTATGCCCCCCAGGGGCAGTGTAGCTCAAAGCTTTCTTGACGATCAGAAAGGATAATAGTAATTGAGTATATATATATTATGTGTAAAATCTTTGCAGCTATACCACTTGCTCAACGTACCCTGATTCCATGAGCACACTACGACAACTAGTGGCAGAGACTCCATATAGTCATGGTGACCCTCTTAACACACCTACAAGACGATACAAGCCTTTTTTTACTGGGGTGTCACAACAGGTCTATAAACCTCCCCATTCTCGTCATCCTTGTCTCGGTCGTCAGCAAGAGATATGTGTCATATATTGAGGCAGAACAGGTGAGGTTCAGGCCGGCGCACACACTGCACAGGTATTGTGTGGGCCTCTGGATTTGAACTTTGAATACAATATGCAGGCCCGTGCAGCAAGCGCACCGTGCCTCTGTGTCGCAGACTCTCTATTGCGCCAAAACACCTCCATGTCTGACAATTTGCATCTGCTTGCTGCAACGGTATGTCACAGTTCCTGGAAGCAGAACACAAGCTTGAAAAATATGTGGAGCCGGACAAGAGGGAGGTTACTAGAAAATAGCAGGGATTCACAGTCAATGAAGCGCTAAATGATGGACACAGCAGGGTCAACAGGATCGGCAGCGACAGCTGCAGGGATCACGGTCAAAAAGTAAGCCTTGCCAGAAATATCCTTTGGTGTGCCCATCGCCGTGCGCATGGGGGTCGTGTGGCTCGCGCCACTGCTGTCAGGTGTGGGTGTGGCAGGGACCCGCAATGGGCATTGCGGCATCCTGCTCGCCACGCCGCGTGCGGGAGTGGCACGGCACGCGCCACTGGTGTGGGGTGTGGGTGCAGCGGGGGCCAACAATGGGTGTGGGTGGGCGGAGGCCCACAATGGGTGTGGCGGTGGTGCGCCACGCGCCACTGGTGAAGGGTGTGGGTTTGTCTGCCTTGCCTCGGCATGGGAGGCAGAGGCCTTCGTCAAGCTGGATGATCACTTCTACTGTGATCTTCAGCCTCAGTCTCTGAGACCGCAGTCTCTGGATGAGCTCGAGGTGCTGGATCCTCCAGGTTTCTCCACCTGTACCCAGCGTGAGGTGGTGGCGCGCCACTCGCCACCAGTAGGGGGTGTGGGTGGGCGGGGGCCCACAATGGGTGTGGCGGTGGCGCGCCACTCGCCGTGCGGCTGGCAGTGGCCCGCCACACGCCACCAGTAGAGGGTGTGGGTGTGGCCGGGGCCCACAGTGGGTGTGGCGGTGGCGCGCACGTCGCCGTGCGTGTGGCAGTGGCGCACGACGCGCCACCAGTAGGGGGTGTGGGTGTGGCCGGGGCCTACAATAGGTGTGGCGGTGGCGCGCCACGCGCCACTGGTGAAGGGTGTGGGTGGGCGGAGGCCCACACTGGGTGTGGCGGTGGTGCGCCACGCGCCACTGGTGAAGGGTGTGGGTTTGTCTGCCTTGCCTCGGCATGGGGGGCAGAGGCCTTCGTCAAGCTGGATGATCACTTCTACTGTGATCTTCAGCCGCAGTCTCTGAGACCGCAGTCTCTGGATGAGCTCGAGGTGCTGGATCCTCCTGGTTTCTCCACCTGTACCCAGCGTGAGGTGGTGGCGGGCCACTCGGCACCAGTAGAGGGTGTGGGTGGGCGGGGGCCCACAATGGGTGTGGCGGTGGCGCGCCACTCGCCGTGCGGCTGGCAGTGGCGTGCCACTCGCCACCAGTAGGGGGTGTGGATGGGCGGGGGCCTACAATAGGTGTGGCGGTGGCGCGCCACGCGCCACTGGTGAAGGGTGTGGGTGGGCGGAGGCCCACAATGGGTGTGGTGGTGGCGCGCCACTCGCCGTGCGGCTGGCGGTGGCGTGCCACTCGCCACCAGTAGAGTGTGGGTGGGCGGAGGCCCACAATGGGTGTGGCGGTGGCGCGCCACTCGCCGTGCGGCTGGCAGTGGCGTGCCACTCGCCACCAGTAGGGGGTGTGGATGGGCGGGGGCCTACAATAGGTGTGGCGGTGGCGCGCCACGCGCCACTGGTGAAGGGTGTGGGTGGGCGGAGGCCCACAATGGGTGTGGCGGTGGTGCGCCACGCGCCATTGGTGAAGGGTGTGGGTTTGTCTGCCTTGCCTCGGCATGGGGGGCAGAGGCCTTCGTCAAGCTGGATGATCACTTCTACTGTGATCTTCAGCCGCAGTCTCTGAGACCGCAGTCTCTGGATGAGCTCGAGGTGCTGGATCCTCCTGGTTTCTCCACCTGTACCCAGCGTGAGGTGGTGGCGGGCCACTCGGCACCAGTAGAGGGTGTGGGTGGGCGGGGGCCCACAATGGGTGTGGCGGTGGCGCGCCACTCGCCGTGCGGCTGGCAGTGGCGTGCCACTCGCCACCAGTAGGGGGTGTGGGTGTGGCCGGGGCCTACAATAGGTGTGGCGGTGGTGCGCGGTGGCGCGCCACGGTGAACTGGTGTGGGTGGGCGGAGGCCACAATGGTGTGGCGGTGGTGCGCCACGCGCCACTGGTGAAGGGTGTGGGTTTGTCTGCCTTGCCTCGGCATGGGGGGCAGAGGCCTTCGTCAAGCTGGATGATCACTTCTACTGTGATCTTCAGCCGCAGTCTCTGAGACCGCAGTCTCTGGATGAGCTCGAGGTGCTGGATCCTCCTGGTTTCTCCACCTGTACCCAGCGTGAGGTGGTGGCGGGCCACTCGGCACCAGTAGAGGGTGTGGGTGGGCGGGGGCCCACAATGGGTGTGGCGGTGGCGCGCCACTCGCCGTGCGGCTGGCAGTGGCGTGCCACTCGCCACCAGTAGGGGGTGTGGGTGTGGCCGGGGCCTACAATAGGTGTGGCGGTGGCGCGCCACGCGCCACTGGTGAAGGGTGTGGGTGGGCGGAGGCCCACAATGGGTGTGGTGGTGGCGCGCCACTCGCCGTGCGGCTGGCGGTGGCGTGCCACTCGCCACCAGTAGAGTGTGGGTGGGCGGAGGCCCACAATGGGTGTGGCGGTGGCGCGCCACTCGCCGTGCGGCTGGCAGTGGCGTGCCACTCGCCACCAGTAGGGGGTGTGGATGGGCGGGGGCCTACAATAGGTGTGGCGGTGGCGCGCCACGCGCCACTGGTGAAGGGTGTGGGTGGGCGGAGGCCCACAATGGGTGTGGCGGTGGTGCGCCACGCGCCATTGGTGAAGGGTGTGGGTTTGTCTGCCTTGCCTCGGCATGGGGGGCAGAGGCCTTCGTCAAGCTGGATGATCACTTCTACTGTGATCTTCAGCCGCAGTCTCTGAGACCGCAGTCTCTGGATGAGCTCGAGGTGCTGGATCCTCCTGGTTTCTCCACCTGTACCCAGCGTGAGGTGGTGGCGGGCCACTCGGCACCAGTAGAGGGTGTGGGTGGGCGGGGGCCCACAATGGGTGTGGCGGTGGTGCGCCACTCGCCGTGCGGCTGGCAGTGGCGTGCCACTCGCCACCAGTAGGGGGTGTGGGTGTGGCCGGGGCCTACAATAGGTGTGGCGGTGGTGCGCCACGCGCCACTGGTGAAGGGTGTGGGTGGGCGGAGGCCCACAATGGGTGTGGCGGTGGTGCGCCACGCGCCACTGGTGAAGGGTGTGGGTTTGTCTGCCTTGCCTCGGCATGGGAGGCAGAGGCCTTCGTCAAGCTGGATGATCACTTCTACTGTGATCTTCAGCCGCAGTCTCTGAGACCGCAGTCTCTGGATGAGCTCGAGGTGCTGGATCCTCCAGGTTTCTCCACCTGTACCCAGCGTGAGGTGGTGGCGGGCCACTCGCCACCAGTAGAGGGTGTGGGTGGGCGGGGGCCCACAATGGGTGTGGCGGTGGCGCGCCACTCGCCGTGCGGCTGGCAGTGGCCCGCCACACGCCACCAGTAGAGGGTGTGGGTGTGGCCGGGGCCCACAGTGGGTGTGGCGGTGGCGCGCACGTCGCCGTGCGTGTGGCAGTGGCGCACGACGCGCCACCAGTAGGGGGTGTGGGTGGGCGGGGGCCCACAATGGGTGTGGCGGTGGCGCGCCGCTCGCCGTGCGTGTGGCAGTGGCGCGCCACTCGCCACCAGTAGAGAGTGTGGGTGGGCGGAGGCCCACAATGGGTGTGGCGGTGGCGCGCCACTCGCCGTGCGGCTGGCAGTGGCGTGCCACTCGCCACCAGTAGGGGGTGTGGGTGTGGCCGGGGCCTACAATAGGTGTGGCGGTGGCGCGCCACGCGCCACTGGTGAAGGGTGTGGGTGGGCGGAGGCCCACACTGGGTGTGGCGGTGGTGCGCCACGCGCCACTGGTGAAGGGTGTGGGTTTGTCTGCCCTTCCTCGGCATGGGAGGCAGAGGCCTTCGTCAAGCTGGATGATCACTTCTACTGTGATCTTCAGCTGCAGTCTCTGAGACCGCAGTCTCTGGATGAGCTCGAGGTGCTAGATCCTCCTGGTTTCTCCACCTGTACCCAGCGTGAGGTGGTGGCGGGCCACTCGCCACCAGTAGAGAATAGTGGCGGCCCGATGGGTGTGGCGGTGGCGGCGCCACTCGCCAAATGCGGCTGCGGTGGCGTGCACTCGCCACCAGTAGAGTGTGGGCCCTGTGGCCTGGGTGTGGCGGTGGCGCGCCACTCGCCGTGCGGCTGGCGGTGGCGTGCCACTCGCCACCAGTAGAGAGTGTGGGTGGGCGGAGGCCCACAATGGGTGTGGCGGTGGCGCGCCACTCGCCGTGCGGCTGGCAGTGGCGTGCCACTCGCCACCAGTAGAGAGTGTGGGTGGGCGGAGGCCCACAATGGGTGTGGCGGTGGCGGGCCACTCGCCGTGCGGCTGGCAGTGGCGCGCCACGCGCCACTGGTGCAGGGTGTGGGTGCGGCGGGGGCCCACAATGGGTGTGGCGGTGGTGCGCCACGCGCCACTGGTGAAGGGTGTGGGTTTGTCTGCCTTGCCTCGGCATGGGAGGCAGAGGCCTTCGTCAAGCTGGATGATCACTTCTACTGTGATCTTCACCCGCAGTCTCTGAGACCGCAGTCTCTGGATGAGCTCGAGGTGCTGGATCCTTCTGGTTTCTCCACCTGTACCCAGCGTGAGGTGGTGGCGCGCCACTCGCCACCAGTAGGGGGTGCGGGTTGGCGGGGGCCCACAATGGGTGTGGCGGTGGCGCGCCACTCGCCGTGCGGCTGGCGGTGGCGCGCCACTCGCCACCAGTAGGGGGTGTGGGTGCGGCGGGGGCCCACAATGGGTGTGGCGGTGGTGCGCTCATCGCCGTGCGGCTGGCGGTGGCGCGCCACGCGCCACTGGTGACGGGTGTGGGTGCGGCGGGGGCCAACAATGGGTGTGGCGGTGGCGCGCCACACACCACCAGTAGAGGGTGTGGGTGGGCGGGGGCCCACAATGGGTATTGTGGTATCGTGCTGGCCACCCTGCGCGCGGCAGCGGCAGGGCACGCGCCACTAGGCCCCAGGTCTGCACAAGCTCCTTTGCACTGGAAGGGGGTCCTATGCAGTAAGTGCAGCAGCACCAACGGAGCGGTGATTGCACTGCAGTTAGTACATTGTCGGTGCAAGGTTGCAGCTGCATGTACGAAAGTATACTAACTATCAATCTACATACATGTCCTCATCCACGTCATCAGACTTCATGGCCCATTCCACCTCCAACTCCTCAGCCACATCATCTTCATCTGCTTCAGGGCCTTCATCGTCCATTAGGTCACCTGCATCAAGCATATCCACATCCTCATCCTCATTCTGGCCATCCCTGTTCTCCTCGTCTTGATCATCGTCAAGGGACACGTCTTGGTCAGCGACCTCATTGGCGTGACGGACAGTACCAGACTTGGTTACTGGTCGGGGAGGATCACGTGCGTTGCGAGCAGCTCCAGAGCGCTTCGAGTTGACTCTCTTGGCCGACTTCTGCCGTAGCATCTGGTGGAACTTGTTGATGGCGCCCATGTTGCTGTTTCCACCCTTGTCGCTACTGGAGATCCTCTTGAGAAAGTCTGCTCTCGAGAGGGTGACCCGACGTGTGTTGGTGCGCTTGCGCCGCGCTGTTCCGATGGAGACCATGCGGTAGTACCGGGGATTGACGACGAGACGAACACTATCTTTGTCCTGCTTCCAAAGGAATCCATGGGAGGTAGGAGTGCCAGCGAGCGCGTAGGGGAGGAGTTGAAGATGGGAGAAGATGTGGCCGAGAGCATCGTTGATGTCTTGGGCAACCTCGTCGGACGAGTCGTGAAGCGTTCTGTGATACTCGTTGATATATCCCACCTCGACGTTGAGAAGGAACCACCACTGAGATCCAGATGGGACAGTGTGCCCGGGGGGAGGAAAGAAGAGCTTTGCTCTCTCCTTGAAGGATAGCTCCCTGTGGCCTTGGACAGGGCCCGAAAGACCACCATTGGTCGCCTCAAAGGCAACTCTGGCAATGGTTCCACGTGCCATACCGATAGTCCAGAACTCCATGGCATGCTCAAGAGAGGAAGGGTAGGGGATGGTGGGAGCGACGAGCCAGGCGGTACTGAGCAGCGACCAGGCGTGGAAGGTGAACTGAATGAAGAGGTGGGCTGCCCGGGCTGAATGAGGGATGTAGAGGTCAAACTGATACTGCTGCACGAAGCCTTCTGGGTGGGAGGAAATCGCATCTGCAACGGCAGTCCAGGTCGGGGTTGGGCCAAGAGGATAGCCGATGGATGGTACGTCAGGGATGGGCTGAACACGCCGTTTCTGGACATTTTTCCGGGCCTCGGTGGTGATGTTCATGGTGCGTAACACGGTTTCATCGTCTTCCTCCTGGATGGAGGGGAGCATTGGAATGGCAGAGATGTCGAGCTCATGCAAGAAGAGGGTGCCGTAGTTGTTGATGATCGACTGGGCCTGAAGGTGAGCCAGAGAGGCACGGACATGCTGAGGAGGGATGGTGTGGGTGCTAGAGACCTCGCGAATGAGGTGGCTGATGAGGGAGGTGAGGATGGCGTAGTTTGGAGGCTGGAGCATGCTGAGACGGATTTGCAGGGACTGTAGGGTCTCCACACGTGCAGCGAGGTACCCAAACCAGTGCTGGGACCTCACCCATAGAATTGGATTGCAGGAAAGAAACTCTTTGGTCTGGGCAGATGTGAGCGAACTGTGGCAGCGTCAGCAAAAGTATGTAGCGCTCACCTTGTCCTGCCAACCCTCCAAAAATGCAAGGAGAGCTTGACCGCCAATGCGGTACTCGTCGCGGACCCCGTAGGTGGTGTTTTGAGCGTTACCTCGGAACACGCTGATGCGCCGGTTGCACTCGGTGTGGTAGCTCTCGTTGACCTCGTAAGCGTCGCCGTCTTCTGCAAAGTAGGGGACATTGTCGGAGGACCGCATGGCTTCATACTGGAGGTTGTACGCCGAGCGGAAGACAGTATGAGAGAGCTGGGAGCGCTCGCGGGACATGGGCGCCTGCAGAGCACCATAGCGGGAGAGAGAGGCGATGTTGTGAAGGGTACCCTTGGTATATCCGCCAGCACCAAAGGAGTCTTCGAGGACGTCCAAGCGCCACAGGCCGACAAGATGGGTACGTGTGGCTTTGGGATTGGGAGTAAAGGAGTAGGCGATGTCTATGTGAAGCTCGCCATTCTTGCGGTCCACCATGTAGTCAAGGTCGAGACAGGGGTGGCAGAGCTTAAGCTTGCTCCAGGGGGAGGAAGACGTCTTGACATCGTGGAGGGTCATGCGGGTCTGAAGCTTGAGGTTCTTTGCATCGAGGACGAAGTAGAAGGAGCCGTAGAGACTGAGCTCAGGATTGTCCTGGATGATGTCTCGCATCGTCGCCTGTACCTTGGCGAGGGTGTGAGGCTGAACGTTCACTGTCTTGGCCTTGAAGTGAGCGCCCTTCCGTTGCTGCTTGGAGCCAGCCCGCATGAGGTTCTCGTCGACAGTGGCAGGTATGTACGGCTCGAGCCCCGGTTCGGCGTGCTGGAGCAAAGCAGGAAGGAGGACCTCGTTCCAAAACATCCTCTGGACCTCGAAGGGAATCAAGGCCTCCCACGTTCCGCGGGCCTCGTGTCTGTGAAGCATGCGTGGAAAGCAGATGAGGATGTGAACTGGAGAGCTGCTGTCCGAGATCTTTCCAAAGACGGTGTGGGGGACGATGCTGAGGGGAGTGATGTTTTCGACCCATTCGCGCTGACCAGAGAAGCGCTCCTGATCGGTTGGGGGATAAAGGACATTGACATAGACGTGGTTGTTTTTGCGGATAGGGGGGGTCTTGCCGACAGTGGGGGTGATGGCGAGGTCGATGCCGTGTCTGAACTGCAGAGTCTGCGTGACCCAAATGATGCTGTCGATGTCGATGTCGACCAGGATGTCCTCCAGAGGTACGTCCACGGAGTCGCGTTCGAGGTCTAGGCAGACCCGCTTCTGGTCAGCAGTTGACCCGCGGACGAACAGGTCCAGGTTCTCTGTGCAGCCCGGATTGCCCTCCTGGTAGCTTTGCATCATGTCCTTGAGACCCTTGAAGGCGATGTCTGCAGGGACGCTGCCAACAAACTCGAGGATGGGGTTGCCAGCAAAATCGGCCGCCACCGAGCGCCTCGCTTTCAGGTACTCGTCCTGTAGGCGCTGCGCATAGAGCAGGTAGAAGTACCGCGAGGGATGAGGACCTGGGCGGGGACAAGGAAGGATGTGCGCATGAACCTCCCAGGGCTCCCTGAGGTAGTGCATGTGAGCGTATCCGGCGAGGAGACGCATGCCCTGGTCTGCAAAGCGGGTCCAGCTAGAGGATGCGATGTAGGTGGCGATCGGATCCATGGTGTACATGGCGTGGATGTCGCCGAGCTGCTTGTTTTCGACGAGCATCTCCTCGCGGGTAGGGCCAGTGTGATAGTCGTCGAAGGTGTCGCTGTGCTTGATCCAGGTCTCCTGATAGAAGGGGGGAAGAGGAAGGGGCTCGGTGGGCCTAGGAAAGCGTTTCGGGTTGCTGAGGGATACGTCTTGAATGCCCTTGTACTTCGGATGGTGGCGCCGCACGCGGCCGATGATGAGGTCGAGAGGTTTTGAAGAGATATCGGAACCATCCAGCTCGGCCGAAGAGACAGGGCAGACACGCCTCTCGGTGCGGAGATCACCCTGAACAGCAGTTTTTGGCAAGGGGTCGTCAACGTCCATGAGATCAGGCCCTTCGTGACCTCCGTCTTGAAGGACACGCATGTAGGCCATGTAGAGGGGTCCAGCGGCAGAGCAGACGGGGCAAAGGGGGATCGTGGTACGAAGACTGGTGTAGGCAGGGTGGTGAACAACACGGTTGGGTAAGACTTGCGGCAAGGCGATGCGGGCGTCCTCCATGATCTCCCACTCCATGTTGGGCTGCCCAGTGGGATTTGAGGCGAGATTCCACTCCCGAGGGCTGCTCTCCTTGAAGCGTTCAAAGTCAGTCTTGCAGATTGAGATCATGCGAGAGAGCTCAAGCAAGACGGAAAGGCGGATGAGATGGGGACAGATGGGTGGAGGCAAGCCAGGCATGTTGTCAGACCCGAGCTGAAGGCCGTGCTTGAATATCCAAAGAGCGGCGCAAATCGCGACAGGGCCACAGTTGACGCCATCCTGGGGGAGAACGAGACTATAGGTGCGCACCAAATCAGTGTCACCAGCGTCCCAGCCATGAAGGTAGCAGACGTGTTTGTAGACTTCGGGGCCATCCCAGTCGGCCCAGCGATCAGAGGCGACCTTCCCGGCGGCGGGCAACCTGCTGCTGCGGCCAATGACCCAGATGCGGTGGTGCATGTGGTCCATGAGGACGAGAAAGAAGTGGTTTTGGTGTAGACAGGCGAAGACGAGGGGGACGACAGGAAGACCGTCTGCAGAGGGCAATCCGTAGTTGTGGCGGAAATCTGGGATGACGTGCTCTTGCATGCGGTTGATGTAGGCAAGAGAGCCAGCCCCGTGCCAGTCTCCGATAATGTCGTGAGTGAGGTATCGAATGGGGCAGCCAGGCTCACGTGTCCAGCGGTAGTACAGGTATAGGTTGAGGACAGCCAGGTCGATCCAAGCCCCCCTTTCCAGGGAGTCGAAGTGGAGGGCGGCAGGTTGCCAAAGCATCGGGCTTGAAAGACACTTGGCTTCGTGGACGGTCAGCTCAGCCAAGGTGGGGCGTGTAAAAGGTCTTACCATGTAGATCAACACCCACTTCGGCAAAGTGTTGCTGTGCACCAGGTCCATGGCCGACGGGCGAGGGCGAGCGGGGAGGACTGGTAATGCGCTCAGGCTGGGGAGGGGAGTACTCATCACCAGTGCTATCTTCATCACTCGACGGATTGACAGACGAGCCGGATGAGGAGGTACTAGCAGACGAGGCCGCACGCTGGCGTACACGTGCACGGGACACCCTGTTGGGTGGCAGGTGCAACTGGGCTGCGAGCGGTTGCTCCGGGGAGGTCAACGGATGGACCAGTGCTGCAGGACGCCGACGATGACTGGCCCTGCTGCGCAAAGGAATGTCTGGAGAAGTCTGGGGATTGGGAGGCATGCTTTCCTGGCGCAGCATGCGGGTGAATGCGGCAACTTGAGAGTCGGTGCGGAGGGATCTGACAGGCTCCGGGTGCCACTCTGCATAGGCAAAGAGAACCGGGGTGGCCTGCTTTTTCCCATTCCGAGGAGTAGTGTCGACAGACATTGGCACTGCAGAGGTGTTCAGCGTTAGCATGAGGTTTTGGTGCCCAATTATGCAAGCTCACTAGGTGATTGAGGACCATGTACACTAGGAGAAGCGATAGAGTCCTCTGGAAGAGTAAAGCCGCCTTCAGAGCTGAAGTTCCGGAAAACACGGAGCAGGGCAGCAGCGGAACCCTGAATGCGACGGGTTGGATTGTTGATGACGCTGCTGCTGTTAGGGCCACAACGGCTCCAATCAATGTCCATCCGGTCGACGAGGGCCGCGTAGTCGACAGGAGTCGGATCAAACAGACCAGCCAGAGGAGAGTCATTGTCAGGATTATCCTGGAGGTTCAGATCGAGCGTCGGCTGGGACATATCTGCTTAAAGGGTGTTAGCAGCCTCCAGAATTGCTCAACAAAACACATACAGGGAGGTGTGTAGTCGGGTGGACAGGGGACCATGCAGCTGATGTGGGTGCTCTCTTTATACACAGCCGTTGCCAAGGGCGCAGCTTGATCAAGGGGTGAATTGATGGCACTGAGGTTTATGATCGTGTAGGCTTATGCAGATGAAACATTGAGCAGAGAATGTGTTTAGGTTGCAGGCGACAAAGAGATGCTACTCTACGTCTCCATAGAACTCCATGGACTCGGGAACCTCATCACCTCTGTACCACCACCAGACCGTATTCTCGAGCCATGTCTCTCCTATGCATCCCCTCGCTAGCATTAACGAAATGCCATGGCTGCATGTTAAAAATGCAATGAGATGAAAAAGACTTCAAGGGTGGGAGGTGGCACGCACGCTATGAGGGTCGGGTGAAGCAGCTGGTTGACAAAAAGCTTTTGTGCAAATTTGCGACACCAGTAGGTTATGTTGTGCATGTCGTAAGGGTGACGCTGCCAACCCCTTTTGAGAACCTGGATGAGGATAGACGACACATTATGGACCGCTTCGAAGGAGTGATCTTCTTCGGAGGAAAGGATGTAGTTTAAAAAAACGGGGGTGTCCGCGAATAACCTTCTGAACACCCCGTTGAGAACTTCGATACGAAGCTGACAGTAAGTCAGCATTGGTGTTGCACGGGAGCATGGGCAGCTCACATTCATCATGCACTCCGAGGCTGCATCCAGGAAACGATTTGCAAATGTGTTGTGATGCTTGGTGTGTTCTTCTGAGATACAGACCGGGAGGGTGGAAGAGGCCATCATGCGCTGGGTAGATTCTGTGTGATGGCAGAGTTCCACAAGGCCTGTGGCCAGGATCCAGTCGCCGAGCCTGTCAGCCATTGAATGAGTAATCGACGTCAAAGGACAATGAATCAAAGCACTCACTGATAGACACATTTCACGGCGCCGTCTTCATCGGCATATGTAAACTCGGCACTCGGTCTGATGACCCGAATCTTGCACGATTTGTGCAGATTTTCACCCATCGTTATCCAGAGCATGTTCTTCTTCAGCACAAGACCAAAAATGCATCCAGCGATGGTGATCTAGAGCTCGATTTAGTAAGAGAGAGCAGCCGAACAGGCAGGCCAACTCGCCTTTTTGAGAGAGTAGCCAAACGCTAAGGAGACAGAACAACCGGCCTGTGTTGCTATTGCAGTGTAGGCCTGTGTAAGGACCAGATCGATTCTCCCAGGGAATGGGGTGACTACGCCTCTAGGGTTCTGGGCCGAGATATTACTGATGGAAGGAGCAGCAATATGAAAACCAACGCACGATGCTGGGTGCTTCCAATTGATAAAGATCAGCAAAGGAAGGGCCTCCTTGCGGTGCTTTGATCAAATCTTCCCATCGCTCCTGAAAGTGTTTGGCGTAAAGGTCCCGTATGAGGATCTTGCTCCCTGAGACGACTATCAGCTTAGGCAAACAAGTAAACAAGCAAATATCATACATTTTCCATCACCGTCGTTGACGGGAACGGCGGCGGCATGTACAAACGCTTGCTGGACAACCGCCACCCAGGTGTCCTCACTCATAGCAGATAAGGATGGGTGGAGCTGAGAACCTTGAGGCTCAGGCCCCCACTTGGAGACCTGAGAGTCGGATTCCCATCCAGAGATTTTTGACTGTGATTGAGAAGATCTGCCAGTTTCCTCCATGGGCTCATCCTGAGGTTTGGCTGGACGGTTAACATCATCGTCAATGATGCGTGTGATATACGATCGATCTGAAAGACATACCAGAAGCGGCGGCAACATTATCTTGCGAAGTGTCCAGGGCAGGGATTTCCCCGACCTCGTTCCAAAGTGCTTGGCTAGATGGAGTATGCTTATCCTGAATGATCTCAGCCATGCCAGCTTTGATGTAATCAAGACGAGAGGGCTGGAGCGCCATGATCTGAAGTGCAGGCTGCTAATGATGGGACAGGGTATAGCAGCAAGACGAGCAGGCTTCTATATAAGTCACCACACAAGCACAGCGCGGGACACATGAGGCAGTGTCCATCAAAGGTGCATCACAGTTAGGCACAAATTTTTGATGGAAAATTTGCTCCATCAGGAATATTCTCACAGTGACCAGGGCAAAGGGTTCCTTCTTGCCCGGTTATAAATACACCCCTGCAACTCACAAGGCACTTTAACTCGTCCTCGACTGGCATGGCTGGGCATAAGCAGCGAAAGGCACAAAGGTCCTCGCCACGCCGTACCAAAGGCCGGCGGCGCATAACCAAAGCGCACGATACAGCAGGGGAGCATGCTGTCCCCCCCGCTGTTTTTGCAGTGTACTCATCGATTGAAAGCGTTGAATGTGAGTGCCAATTTGTTTTACATTATTCCGCCTTTTGTTGACATGCACACAGTACTGTCAGTCGATGGGACCAGCTCAGAAAACATCCGAGTGGGCGATCTGTGAGTGGCCCCCAGACTTTGGGTGCACATGGCTAACATAGATATAGGATCGTCACCTACCCCAGTGGGACAGCTCTGCAGGATAATGATGACAGTGTCTCTGCCTGCCGTGTTGCGAGCATGTTGGGGCGCGTCACATCGGCACCCCCTTCTCAAGCCATTCGGGATGCCCAGGAGGAATCCCTAGACAGCGAAGTTGAGGAGGTCGAGCTCTTCTATCATGGACCAGGACACAAGCCACCTGTCAAGTCCAGGAGCTGTGGCACGCACGGGTGACCTCACTGCGAGAGCACAAAGGGCAGGTATGGAGTATTAACACATTTTGAGGGGTTTTTTTTTTCTAATACTGCCAGCAGCGGTTTGCTGAACTTACGTGGTTCTACCGCCCAACCGATCTCGCAGAGTTGCGCACCAGCAGCAAGATCAAAGCCTACGTCACGACTTTGTCATCTGCGGAGCTCGTATACTCAAACCACTTCACCATCAACCCTGTGGATGTCATTCTTGGCAAGAGCCCTATGGTACAATTCACCATGGGTACCACGGATCTACGGACTCTTGGGCGAAACGACACCTTCACACGGGGGGACAAGCTTCGAATTGAGGACAGTGGCCACGTGTGGCTGCAGGTAGGTGTTGTTCATTGGTTGCAGGATATAATTCTCACTTGCATGGTAGGTGCACCAGCAGATCTGCTGGGACGACGGTTGCACACTGGGGCGCACGTACACACCAGGAAGGGACGCTATCCGATTTTGCGACCATCCCGGTTGCCAGCGGTGGTTCCATGCAGTATGCGTCGAACGGTTCCCGTCTGGCGGTGTCCCTGCTTGGCCGATAACCTTTGCGAAAGGACAAGATATGCTGCAGCACGAGGATCAGCACGGGTATCCTCTGTTGGCGAAACTCCTCTGCTCCCCAATCCAACGTGCACCCCTTGCCTTTTGGGTGGGCCAGGAGCATGAGTACTCCGACCATCCGTTGTCATTCGAGAGGGCAATCAAGGCAGCCCGGGAGGGGTGGGCCCAGGGCCAGGAGGATATAGGGAGCAAGGAGTGGATGAAAGGTGTTCTTGGATATGAAGATGGGGAGACGACTGAGGTAGAGCTGGAACGGCGTATTTGGCAGTTCAGCCAGCTGAAGATCCCTTCTTACTACATTTGTCCTCGTTGCAAGTCAGGTCTGTAGGGTTATGCATGGGGCTATTGCAGCCAAAATTTGCTTATGCTACGCGGAGGTGCAAAACAATGGGCTGCGATGACGAAGAGCACTACGGCCAAGTTTGTAACACAATGGAATTAACGCACAGTATTTGCAGGTATGTCCACAAAGTGGTGTGAGGGCTGTGTTACACGCTGGATTCACAATGTGTGGGAGTTGCAACAGCTCAGGATACGATGGGACGCGCATGGCCGCAACTGTGACTGCTCGAGTAGTCTAGAACACAGAATTCTGGCAGAGTGCTCTGGGATGTGCACGGCAGCAGTGACGGGTCTACACCAAGGGCAGGGCGGGACACTGCGCGCCAGTAGGTGCATGGATGTGTACGCTCCGCCTCTGTGCGTGTGGGTGCATGTGCGTCTGGCGCATTTTCTGCCCCACGGCGGTGGTGCATCTGCGCCCACGGCACCAGCCTCCCCGTCTCTGCGCATGCGCACGGCAGCGGGAGTGCGTTTGCACGCTGGGCGGGACACGCCCCGCTCCGCCTCTGTGCGTGTGGATGCATGTGCGTCTGGCGCATTTTCTGTCCCACGGCGGCGGTGCGTCTGCGCCCACGGCACCGGCCGCTGTGTCTCTGCGCATGCGCACCCCAGCCGGAGTGCGTTTGCGCGCTGGGCGGGACATGCCCCGCTCCGCCTCTGTGCTCCGCCTCTGTGCGTGTGGGTGCGCGTGCGTCTGGCGCATTTTCTGGGAATGTGCCCCACGGCGGCGGTGCGTCTGCGCCCACGGCACCGGCTGCTGTGTCTCTGCGCATGCGCTCGGCAGCTGGAGTGCGTCTGCGCGCTGGGCGGGACACACCCCGCTGCGCCTCTGTGCGTGTGGGTGCGTGTGCGTCTGGCGCATTTTCTGGGAAC